>CM073490.1:43961666-45259583 GCA_037074585.1 Biancaea sappan
TAATAATGTATTTTAAATTGATAATCTATGATTTTCAGATAAGAAAATTTGATATATTTATCGGAAGGCTTACAGTGATGAGAGATTCATCATTGTGCCGGTCATGTGCCCAGAAAACGGGTCGTGACAGTTAACTTATATATTGATATTCATTATGAATTGAGATTTTCTTGCATAAGTTACATTCATGCACACTTTCTAGAATTAAAGATTTGTGTTCTCGAATAGATTGATATGGATATATCTATACATAAACACCATTATATGAATGTTGCGTGAAAAAGACACGAATACTATTGTGAGTACTTGTAAATAAATACAAATGAGATTCTATGTTTGAGATGTGATTTAAAAGATAAATTCTGTGAACAGTGAATGATTGTATACACGTTGATGAAATTGTGATTAAGTATGGAAAGTAGTATGAGTTATGTTGTGATGAAACTTGTAAATGATTATGAATTATTTATGATTGTGATTGTGTATGTAATCGGAATGAATAGAAAGGCATGGTGGTGCACCCCATGGAGAAATCTATGTGAAGCTATAAGGGTGGAGAATATAAATGGAGCGATAAGGGTGGATGCGGCGGGGGCCGCGGGCAACGATCCAGAGGTACATTGGACGACCCGGTTGGTACGAGAAATGTGTGAAATTGATTTCACTATTTGCTGTTGTGAATTATTTGAATTATGATCGATTATGTATGGTTGTTGCATGTTATCATTATGATGCATGGTATTTTTTGTGTCATAGTGTTGTGTTATCTGCTCACTGGGCACGTGGTTTGCTCATACCCCTCTTATTAACATTTTTTTCAGAGTTGATAGCTGAAAGTAAATATCTGTACAAAGAATTATGGATCCTTAGCCCATGATTACCTTTTCATTTATTCAGTATAAAGGTATAATATTTAAGTTGTATAAATATAGAAATCTCTGTAATCGGGTAGGTTCATTCAGTGATGTAATGTGAATGACTGTAGTGTGTATAGAGAACTTAGTTTGGTTGCATGAAAAAGAATGGTATGATGCTTAAGTGAAATGAAATTCACTTTCCGTGCCGGTCAAGTGCTCAGATTTTGGGACGTGACAACTGGTATACTATTGACGTTAATTTTTCAGTAAAAAGCAATTCCAAGCATGGTGAGTTTCTCTCTAAAATTTACATATAATCCACAACCACACTTAAATGATCATTTGTAGATTTTACTAGAATATCAACAGTTTAATTACAAATATATAGTATGATCTCAAAGTTACAAAACATGATATTCCATACATTATATGACCCTTTTTCCATATTTCTACCTAAGGAAATAACATGGTTAGTTATGCAACATATACTTATTTCTTTTCTTTTCCCTCTTTTTCTGCTTCAGTTCCTGAAATGGTAATTCATCACAAAACAAGGTGAGATGTAAAATCCCAATAGCTAGCATATTGTAAAATATTTCTACCATTTCAGTCATAAGAGTTATTCTAATAATATAAACCATTTCCAAGAAATGAGATGCCATCATATTAATACACATGCAGGATAAGTCACACTTAACTTAATGTCCTATGCTTGATTCTTTCCCATTAAAAGCAATTCATGTCTCATGAGGAATTTTTATCATCTCATGGGGAATTCTCTAGTTCTTTCATCCCATAAGGATTTTCACATCCTATAAGGAATTTCTGGACATCCCATGAGAATTTCTTGTTCTATTATCCCATGGAAACATGTGATATACTTTTCATAAGAAAGATGTGTTATATGTATTCATGAAGACTCTAAAACAATAATCATGCATTAAAAGCTAATATGACACAACAAATATCTAACACATATAGCTTTTATGAGAACTAGCTACCTTGATTCCCTTAGAATTGAATTTGGAGTATGATCTTCTAACTTCTTCCTTCTTTCTCTTTTCTCTAACTTGAAAATCTCCTTTCTATGATTTTTCAAGCTCTAGAATTAAGTTAAACTAGAGGAAACAAGCTAGAAGCTTACCTATGATGGTTCCTTTGCCAAAAACCTTGCTAAAACTTCCTTCTCCTGCCTTTTCTTCCTCTTCACATTTTTTTTTCTCTCTCTCCTTGTTAAATTTTCAGAATTAGCTTTTTTTTCCCTCTTCTCTCTTCTAAAAGAGTATCAAGGGCTCTATTGGGTTGGAATTTCCCCTTTTAACCCTAATATCTCATTTCTAAGCCTCAATAGCATACTAGGAGTAATTAAGTAAGTTTCCTCTCATTAATTTTCAGTTAAACCGACCTATTGTCGCACTTCAGCAAATAATCAGTCGACTGACTTCCTCCCGATAGTCGACTGATTCCATCAGTTGATTGATTCATATAAATTAGTCGACTGATTTCATCTGGACCTAAAATATTTACTTGACAAAGAAGAATCAGTCTACTGATCACCTCTCATCAGTTGACCGATTGCAGATATCAGCAACTTGGTCCAATTGCTAAGGCAATCAGTCGACTGTTCCTCTCAATCAGTCGACTGATGCCATCAGAACTCTTTTTTGCCTTTATTCTTAACTCAAGTACCCTAATTTCTCATGCCTCTTTTTTGTCACTTCATCCTAAGTATCCAAAAACATCAATTTCTCAATTTCTAACACTATTTCAAATTGAAATGAAGAAAAATATAACTTAAATGCAAGAAAATATGGGATGTTACACTTTCTCCGCTCAGCAAGATGGGTGTCTCCAAACACTTCAACAGGAGCACTCTCTAACGCTCAAAGAAGAGCATTTCTTGATACTGGAGAGAAAGTGCATCTCTCGTAAGAAAAAAGGAACACTCTTAAAGTGTCACACTTAATTCAAGAAAGAATTACATAAGAGGCCCCCTACTTTAAGAATGTTCGGTGAATTTGTCCATCGAACATTAAATATAAGATATGTCAAACGTTTTATGTAAGCATGCTAGTTAGGTATGCCAAGTCTTCTAAATCAAGTACCTTAGCACCAAAGCACTATTGAGTAAAGTGACATACGTACTCTATTGAGTAAAATGCTTTGAAGTGCCCAACAATTCGTCCTTTAAATGATAAACTAAGAGCTCCACTCTCCACTTCCTAAGAAGTTTGAGATAAAGGAGAGTGTGATAGGGATTCCCTCACCCTCAAAGTCAACATAGTGTTTATTTGAAAAACATTACATCAAGGTCATCCTAACTTTGCGATAAAGAAATGCTCTCAAAATTGGTTTGGGATAGGTCGGCTAAGTGCTATTCGCAATGCTCGATTTAGATAAGGTTGAGTCATGGAGGAGTGGCCTTCACCCTCCTTCGAGAATAATTTTAAGGAGTAACCTAATAATATTGAAATATAAGGTTTTCGTGCTATGCACGATCACTCTAATAAGTACCCATCACTCAAAAAAAAAGGGTCAAATCTAAGATAGAATTTTTCTCGTCTCAGATCTATATATTGCAATTTTGTTTTAAATTATATCTCTAATTTTTTTATTTTTTTCAAAAGTAAAAAATTTAAATTTGAGACAAATTTCGAGTTGAATTTTAAAAGGAAAATTTTCATCTCAAATTTTGTTTCTAACTTTTTAAACATCTAAAAAAATTAAAAATTACAATTTGAGACGAAATTTGAGAGAGAATTTTTCTTTCTTAAAGTATGTTTTAAATTCCATCTCAAAATTTTTAAATTTTTTAAAAGTAAAAAATTTGAATTTGAGACAAATTTTGAGAGAATTTTTTTTTTCTTAAATTTTGTCTCAAATTTTTGAAAAAAATAAAATTTGAGATGAATTTTAAAACGAAATTTGATTGGGGGTTTTTCCATCTCAAAATGGGTCTCAAATTCCATCTATAGTTTTTTAATTTTAAAAAATAAAATAAAATTTAAGACGAATTTTAAGACAATTTGAAATAGACTGATGTGAAAAATTTCTCTCTAAAATTTTATCTCATAATCTAACTCTAATTAAACTACATATTTATTAATTTACATATTATAATAAAAAGTCACAAGTAGAGCAATGGTAAGGTTTGGCATATATATAATTTTATTTGAAAAATTGAGACGTAATTTTTTCGTCTAAAATTTGATACAAAAATTTCATCTTAAGGGAAAGGAAAGAAAAAGAGAAAAGAAAAAAAATATGTTTAGTATGGGATGGAAAAAAAATGAAGGGAAAAAAAAAGAAAAAAGTATGTTTGGTATGTATAACAAATTTACTAAAATACCCCCGTGTTAAATTTATTATTTATAACACATTTACTATTATTTTTGTCCCTTAACTTTTTTCTATTTCAATATAGTCCATTTAATTTGCAATTTGTGTCATATCTTTCCTTAACTTTTTTCCTTCAATATAATCCCTCTTCCATTCTATTAGCCCTAAGGCATTTTTGCTATACCATAAGTTTTGATGATGACAAATATGTGAGAAATGTAGCATTAATATATAAGGATTAATTACTTTATATACTACAAGTATTTAAGCATGATTATATTATTTAATGTGTAATGTCTTATACATTAATCATGCTATTTATTATGAATTAAGCTAACCATTTAGTTTGCAAGTAAGATATCTTTTATACGTTAGTTCAAAACAAGAAGAGTGAGCATTAGAATAAAGAAAGAAGATAAACAACATCATGTCTCACTGAAAGAAACAACTTGCAAGAATAAAGCTCCAAGAATTGAAGAATTAGAAAATTTGAAGACTTGGAAGCTTGAATGCATCAAGATACCCTATGTGTTTATATTAGGTATATTTTTAATAGGTTAGTAAACTTGTGCAACTCAATTTGCATCCATTGGCTCAAACTTTTTGAACAAGCATCACATTATTTGAATTAAAATAATAGTGAGATATGAAATTTTACAAAAGTTAGTATTTGACCTTTGGTCACTATTTTTATCATATCTCCAAAATAATAAATTGGTTTTTTGCAGAATCTTAATCTCATTTGATATTAGACTCAAAAAGCTTTTTAATGTATATTATTTATTTAAAACCGAGTCCAAATGAGAAAGATATGACTATTTAAGGTAAACTCTGAAAAATTGAAAGTTGACTTGGTTACACTCAAAAATTATTTTATTCTGACCTTCAATCAGTATTTTTGATCATATCTCTTAAACGAAAAATAATTTTTGAGTGAAACTTATCTCATTTGAAATTAGATTCCAAGAGCTTTCTAAGGATATATTATTTGTTTAAAACAGAATTCAAATGAGAGAGTTATGAATTCTTAAATTGAGCTTAAAAGCTCCAAGTCAACAGGATTTTGATAGAGAGCATTTAGTCGACTGATAGACCTTGATTAGTCAATTGATAGATTGAAATTTTTTGTCACGATCATATTTTGAATCTAACGGTCATATTTTAACTAATAGTCGACTAACCACTTACGATAGCCAACTAATGCCACTTGGAATGCATTTTTAGAGTGGGTAACGGCTATAAATACTATGACTCTAGATAAACATTTTTTATGTTAAAAGAAAGTACTACAACGTGATATTAACTTGTTCTGTCATCCTTGAGAGAAAGAAAAACATTCTTGAGTCAAAATCTTGCATATTTTCTATTATTTGAGTTATTAGATATTCATTTGTATCATCTACTCTTTGAAGAGAGTTTTCTTGTGTTCATATTTTTCTTCTGAACTTCTGAGTTGTATTCTCAAAGCGAGTGTTCCTTGAAAGAGTGTTTGAGGGAAACATTGTGATTAGGTCGTAGATAAGCCCTGATAAACAAAATTCTCTGTTGTGGTTAGCAAGTACTCGAATCAAACTTGCAATAGCTTACAAGTGCCCGAATTAAACTTGTGGTTGTAGTAGTTTGTAAGCACCCAGATCGAACTTACAATTATAGTGGACATACTCAAGTGATTTTCTTGAGGACTAAATATAGGCTTAAAATTAGTCGAACCAGTATAAATATCCGAGTTTGCTTTCTCTATTCCTTACTCTTTAATTTATGCATATTTATATCTACTCTTTAATTTCTTGCTCTTTATAATTATTCATTTTGATAGCACTTTAATTTTCTAAATTGGATTTATTGTCATAGCTTGGTATATTTCATAAAATCATTTTAAACTTCTAACAAAGTTTTGTAAAAATTTTATAAAATCCAATTCACCTCCTTTTGGAATCCAACCATTACTTTCACATTCTTCCTCAGTCTCTTCTCTTTCTCTGTTTCTTCTTTTTTTTTCAATATAGTCCCTTTCAATATAATCCCTCTTTCTCAAGTCTCTCTCTTCCACGCTGTCGTCATCGGAAAAATCATGTTCAGTGGCAAATTATGTTCACCGTCTCTCTCTTCTATGCTGTGTCTCTCTTCCGCAACCTTCTCCTTCTTCTTTTTGGCAAAATCGACAACGAATAGAGAGATTTGGTAATAGATGGTTAGGAGGCGGAAGAGGCTGTCATCCTCGAACTTTAGTAGGTAGACTCAGAGTAGCAGGGGATCAAGGCTGCATGACGTTGACTGTGTGGTGATCAGGGAATTCAGGCAGTGGACGAGATTGTCGGAGGTGGTGCGTTGGAAGGCCTAGGCAAAGAGAGAGAAGCAGATGAGGATGTCGAGACTAAAGGTGATGATCACAAAGGACACCTTCAAAATTAACCAAAAAATAGGAGGCTATTTTAGATCTTTCACACATGTAGAAAACAGTTTTCCTCCAATTTTTCAAGGAAAAGATTCATGGAAAATGGGGGGTATTGTTCATGAATGGGTTCCATTTTGTTTTTTCCTTCTCCCACTTAAGAAACGATACCAAATAGAGAAAAAGGCTCAAGATGCTGGAATTCCCAATTCCTTTTCGTTGAGAAAAGGTACAAAATCAAGTTTTGTCTCATATTTGAGACAAAATTAATTTTTTCTATTTTAGCAAATTAGCAATAGTGGTTTTAGAGACAAAAAAAATTTCATCTTTGATCCCATCTTAAATGGATCTGAGATGAGATGAATTTTTTTCGTTTCAAATCTCCAAATTTCTTGTAGAGCATGACCTCACACTTCCATAATTTTAGCCCTTTTTCAGGAACGTGGCTATGTTTGCAAAACATGGCTATCAGGCTATTCAACTGATAGATCATATCCTCTCTTATAAATACATCCCAAAATATCTATCGGGGGACACACATTGTCACGACCCATTTTCTAGGCACATGACCGGCACAATGATGAATATCCCATCACTGTAAGCCTTTCGATAAATTCTTCCCACAAGTAAAATTGTTAGTCACTATCTCTATATTCTCAAAATACCATTCCTTAATAAATACAAAGAAAATACATCATATTTTCTTAATTAATAATAGATCCTCAGTACAAAATACATTATCATACTGAAATACAAGCCAAAATACCAAACCCCTGACCTAGATGTCCTAGACGGTTACAGAGCAACATACTGTATAACAAAAGAAGGGCCTACCCGACAGCGGGAAGATCCAACGTGATCTACTCCTCTAGCGGATGTACTTCGGCGGCAACCTGATCTGAACAAAAAGTTTGTACAAACAGTGTGAGCTTTTAAACTTAGTGAGCAAATCGGCCTCGCGTTAATAAAATTCAAATACATCACCAGTCATGCAAGCATATACGAAGGCTCAAGCTCAACCAATAGACATAGTTAGAAATTACATACAAGAAAAATTCATCCAATTCAACAAACGATACTAGTACTCGTCAATGGCAATATATCCCGGAGAGCGCACACAGGCCGGCTCACCAATTTTGTATTTTTCCGCCATGACGCACAACCTCATCCTCTTAGCTAGGGCGCCTCACGGATTTATCACCAATCCGGGCTATATCCCTACTGAGGGAATCATTGTCTCCACACTCATTGGTCAAGACACCCTTTAACCCGGGTTTTCCGCCTTGCCGTGAGAGGGGGTACTGTACCGCTCAATCACAATCAATAGTACAACAGTTCATATCATAATCAGAAGCACAATATAATACTCATCCATATAACAGGTATAGTATATAACTATATGATTCAAATTTCATATCATCATGAGATACTTGCTTTGTCTTATCCATACTTCTGGATTAATTATCTCATTATATTCGTCATTCTAAATCCAATTTCCCCCTATGAATCTTGGGAGTGTCCTACGACATACTTTTTATCACCAGTAATGCTAAAACTCTATTAAAACAGGGTCGTTTCACTCACCTGGATTCCGTACGAGTATCACTTCTCTAAATCGTTACAGACAAGAGTACGCAGGTGAATTTCAGTGTTCCGCTACAGAGATTTTCATGAAAGATTACAGAAAATACGTTAAGATCGTTTTCGTACAGATACTGTTCATACGTACGGGTACTATTCATACGGTCACTATTCATACCCACAGTACTATTCATACGGTCACTATTCATACGTACGATACTATTCATACCGGAAATACAGAATACAATCTGTAAAAGAGTACACCAGGTAAGTTCCCAGGAAAGAGTGGAGGGTCACACTGGACACACTTAAAAATCAGGTCTTTCCTTAGCCAAAACTTTCCTAGACATGTATTCTCCACAGATTATATTCTATTTCGGTAATCAGAGAATCAAAATAACAGCTAACGACAGTTTTTCTGATGTGGAAGATCGGCCAAAGCCGCAACCACAGAGCATACTTAAGAAAATAACTTCTAAAATTTGAAAGACATAGAAAGGGCATACTATCCTTACCTAAGCAAAAACGGAAAGGCCCAAAATCTCAGAAGCCTAGCGTCGGAGCAAGAGAAACTTAAGGAGGGAAGAAGAGAAGTTGAAGGTGTGAGTTTAGAAGTGAAATGAAAGGGCCTATTTATAGTAAAAGTCAAGGGTACTATTTGATACTATGCGCTAATAAAATATTCAATTTACTATTCATGAAAATGACATTTCTAATAATGCAATTACTGTGCATCTTACGCGTACGATGGAAAATTTTCGTTTATTTACTATTAGAAACTTTAAAGGGAAAACTATCCTTTTACCTTAAACCTTTAAGTTTCTTTTCAATTCAGTCCTTTCAATTTAGTCCCTGAGGGTATTTTTACACATAAAACGTCATTTTCTCCTACAAACTTCTTTCTAGTTTTCTCTTATGACCAAACCACATCTAGTATTTGACATTTTGATTGTATAAATGAACAGTACCATATACGTAAATAGTATTATACGGGTGAATAGTACCGTATACTGAAATAGTAATAGTAGTTTGAAAACACGCATTTATATTTTATTTTTCATGGGTATTACATTATCACCCCCTTTAAGAAATTCGGTCCTCCGAATTTAAATGACCTCAAGTCGTAAAAAGATGCGGATATCTAGAACGCATGTCGGCCTCGGCTTCCCATGTGGCTTCTTCGTGAGTTTGATTCCTCCACAAAACCTTGACGGATGGAATCTCCTTAGATCGGAGTTTCTTTACTTGACTATCGAGGATCGCCACCGGTATCTCATCGTATGACAAGTTTTCATCTACTAGGATAGAATCATTCTGAGAAGGGTGAAGTATGTGAGAAGGGTCATGAAGGTACTTGCTTAACATGGATACGTGAAAAACAGGGTGAATCCCTTCCAGATCCATAGGTAGGGCAAGCCGATAAGCCACTTTTCCCACTCGTTCTAGAATCTCATAAGGCCCGATGTATCTAGGACTCAACTTTCCTTTCCTTCCAAATCTCAACACACCTTTCATTGGAGAGACCTTAAGGAATACCATATCGCCGACTGAGAACTCCAAATCACGTCGTCTATGGTCAGCGTATGCCTTTTGTCTACTTTGAGCTGCTCGCATCCTATCTTGTATTGTCTTAACCTTGGTTAGGGCATCCTGGGCCAAGTCAGGTCCTAATGCTTTCGCTTCACCTACCTCGAACCAACCGATCGGAGATCTGCAACGTCTCCCATACAAGGCCTCAAAGGGTGCCATCCCAATAGTGGCCTGGTAGCTGTTGTTATATGCGAACTCTACAAGATACAAATGCTTTTCCCAGCTACCACTGAAATCTAGAATACAAGCTCGTAACATATCCTCTAGCGTCTGAATCGTCCGCTCTGACTGTCCGTCTGTCTGTGGGTGAAAAGCGGTACTAAGGTCCACTCGAGTACCTAATGCCTCCTGAAAACTCCTCCAGAAACGAGAGGTAAATTGAGGACCTCTATCAGAAATGATAGATATAGGTACTCCATGCAACTTTACTATTTCTTTAATATACAATTGTGCCAACGTTATTACACCATAAGTGGTTTTGACTGGAATGAAGTGTGCTGATTTGGTTAGTCGGTCAACAATGACCCAAACTGAGTCATAACCTCCTGTGGAACGAGGTAGACCAACAACAAAGTCCATCGTCACTCGTTCCCATTTCCATTCAGGAATCTCTAATCGTTGTAACGAGCCTCCTGGCTTTAGATGCTCAGCCTTAACCTGTTGACAGGTTAAACAACGAGACACAAATTCTGCTATGTCTTGTTTCATTCCTTTCCACCAGTAGATCTGTTTCAGATCCTGATACATCTTGGTGGCTCCTGGATGTACAGCATATGCAGCACGATGGCCTTCTTCCATGATGTCTCGTCTAAGAGTTCCAACATGTGGTACACACAACCGTTGTTCAAAATGTAAGACTCCTGTATCGTCGAGTGTGAAACTATTCACTTCACCAATCTTCACCTTTTTCATAATTTGGACAAGCTCAGGATCCTCCATTTGAGATATCCGTATCTGGTCAACAAGGGAAGATCTAGCCCTCATATGGGCTAAGAATGATCCTGTCCTTGTAACCTCAAGAGTAGCACCTTTTGCTCTCAGCTCTTGTAGTTCTTGGATCAAGGGTCTTTTTGTTACTGCTATATGGGCCAGACTACCCATAGATTTTCGACTCAAGGCATCTGCTACCACGTTCGCTTTGCCTGGGTGGTAAAGAATATTGCAATCATAATCTTTTAGTAATTCTACCCATCTCCTCTGCCTCAAGTTTAAGTCCTTTTGGTCGAAAATATATTTTAGACTTTTATGGTCAGTGTAGATTTCGCAAGTTTCTCCGTATAGATAATGTCGCCATATCTTTAAAGCGAAAACTACAGCTGCCAGTTCCAGATCGTGGGTGGGGTAGTTTTGTTCATGTTTCTTAAGTTGTCTCGATGCATATGCCACTACCTAGCCATGCTGCATGAGAACACATCCCAACCCTACTCTTGATGCATAGCAGTATACTGTAAAACCTCCTGGTCCTGAGGGCAAGACCAATACAGGTGCGGAGATTAACCTTTTCTTGAGTTCTTGGAAGCTTTCTTCACAAGCGTCATCCCATTGGTACTTTACTCCTTTCCTAGTCAGTCGTGTGAGAGGAGCGGCTAACTGAGAAAAATTTTGGATGAAACGACGATAATATCCTGCCAATCCCAAGAAGCTGCGAATCTCCGTGACGGAGGTAGGTCTAGGCCACATTTTGACCGCTTCTACTTTGCTTGGGTCTGCTTGGATGCCATCTTTGGAGATCACATGTCCCAAGAAAGTTACACGATCAATCCAAAACTCGCATTTAGAGAATTTGGCGTACAATTGATGATCCCTCAATGTCTGCAACACAACACGAAGGTGTTGTTCGTGCTCTTCTGAAGTCTTTGAGTACACCAGAATGTCGTCTATGAAGACAATGACAAATTTGTCTAAAAAGGATTTAAAAATCCTATTCATTAAATCCATGAAAGCAGCTGGTGCATTCGTTAATCCAAATGACATCACCAAGAACTCGTAGTGCCCATATCTAGTACGGAAGGCTGTTTTAGACACATCCTCCTCCTTGATCTTGAGTTGGTGATAACCAGACCTCAAGTCAATCTTTGAAAAACACTTGGCTCCTTGAAGTTGATCGAAAAGGTCGTCGATGCGAGGCAACGGGTATTTATTTTTGATAGTTACCTTATTCAGTTGCCTGTAATCTATGCATAGTCTCATCGATCCGTCCTTCTTTTTCACGAACAGAACAGGAGCTCCCCAAGGTGAATAACTTGGCCTTATAAAGCCTTTGTCTAGCAAGTCCTGTAACTGAGTTTTTAACTCTTTTAATTCTGTTGGTGCCATTCTATAAGGGGGTATGGAGATTGGGCGAGTATCTGGTGCTAACTCTATCTGGAACTCAATCTCTCGATTTGGGGGTATACCTGGTAGATCATCTGGGAAGACATCTACAAACTCCTGGACTACTGGAACGTCTTCTACTTTTAGTTCTTCTTTCTTAATATCTTTAACGAATGCCAAGTATCCTTGACAGCCCTTTCGCAATAAACGTTGGGCACACATTAAAGATATAAGATTCCCAGAAATTTCACTCCGTTCACCATGAAATACGAAAGAAGGCTCCCCCGGAATATTGAACTTAACTATCTTATTATAGCAATCCAGGGTGGCATGACAAGATGCCAGCCAATCCATGCCCAAGATGACATCAAAGTCTGTCATATCTAACAGCATTAGGTCTACTGTTGTATTTATTTCTCCGACTCTTACCTTGCAAGCTCAATAGCCTCGTTCTATTAGTAAGGTGCCTCCAGTAGGCGTAGTTACTAAAAACGGACATTCTAATCTAACAACTTTTTGCTTAAAGTTCTTACCAAAGAATGGTGACACATAGGAATGCGTCGAGCCAGAGTCAAACAAAACATGTGCAAAATTTGATTCAATCAGAAGAGTACCTGCTACCACCGTATTAGACGCCTGAGCATCTTGACGGGTTAAAGCGAATACTCGAGCATTCCCTCGGCCTGCTGAAGCCTGCCCTCGACCACCTTGTCCTCTGCCAGCACCTCTTCCGATTCCATTGCCTCCTACAATTACAGGGGATCTGTTGGCAACAGTAGCCTCTGATTGATTAGGGCGTACTGACCCTTGGCCAGATCTCGTGTAGAGTTAGGGGCAATCTCTTTTGATGTGGCCCTGTTGACCACATTGGTAACAGACCCTAGTGTTGTTGTTGACAAAACAAGCTCCAAAGTGATTTCTTTCACATTTAGAGCACCAGGGCCTTTGTTGACCCCCTGTACCACTTTGTTGACGCTGTGGTGCACTAGCAGTAGAGGCTGCACGTCCAGAACTCTCTCCGTGGTAGCGTGATTTCTCATCTTGTTTCCTCTTTCTTTTGTTATTCCATTTTTATTTTTGCATATCTCTTTCTTCCATCATACGGGCGATGTCGACGGCTTCTGTGTAAAATGAAAAATCTCGTATTTTCGATCTCACCCTGTCAAATAAAGACTCTCGAAGGCCTTTAATAAACCGTCGGATCTTTTCTTTCTCCGTTAGGACCATGTGAGTAGCATATTCAGACAACTCTATAAAAAGATTGTCGTATTCATCGACGGTTCGTGATCCTTGCCAGAGTGCCTCAAACTCATTCATCTTTGCTTCTCGTATACTCTCCGGAATAAATTGTTCTCGAAAAATTCTTTTAAAGTCATTCCATTTAATGGGTGGGGCATTTCTGGCCATGCCCTTCTTCCATGTTCGCCACCAGCGGTCGGCCTTACCTCTTAACTGAAAGGTAACAAGGGTTACTTTTCGAGGTTCAGGGCATTCTAGCGTGTCAAGGATTTTCTCACAGTCATCTAGAAAACGTTGTGGGTCTTCATTAACATCTCCTGCAAAGGTTGGCGGATTCAGCTTCATAAATTCTGAGATTTTGACCTCTGTACCTACCCAATCCTGAGGAGGGGGTGGAGGTGGCATCTGGTCTGTCTCTTGTACTTTTGCAGCATGTACTGATGCCTGTGAGCCATCTTCAGATGATTGTCCCATCAGAAGTTCCTTTAGCCCATTCACCTCGTTCTGCATTGCAGCTAATGCTTCCATCACTACAGTCGCGTCGATTTGTGATGGTTCTCCAGCATTTCTTCCAGGGTTTTCAGTGGATATTTCTCTGTTTTGTGCATGGTTATCTTCTGCATGATTAGGCATCTCCAGTCTTGCATTTGCTGACTGAGCAGCTGGAGGGACCAAGGCCCTGCCAGATCTTGTGCGGATTCCAGAAGCGTTTGATTTTCTTGGTGCCATCTAAACTTATTCTACAATTAAGAATAATATATATCGTCACTATTATGCTTCAAGTAAAGACACGAAAGAAAGGGATTTTAATCTCTACAGGGCTTTTGGTGGATCTTCATCCTATGGTCGTGCTGCAGTCACGACAATAGGGGAAGGCCCACTAAAGACACCTTGCTCTGTAATCACTAGGAGACCTAACAACCTATGCTTTGATACCAACTTTGTCACGACCCATTTTCTAGGCACATGACCGGCACAATGATGAATATCCCATCACTGTAAGCCTTTCGATAAATTCTTCCCACAAGTAAAATTGTTAGTCACTATCTCTATATTCTCAAAATACCATTCCTTAATAAATACAAAGAAAATACATCATATTTTCTTAATTAATAATAGATCCTCAGTACAAAATACATTATCATACTGAAATACAAGCCAAATACCAAACCCCTGACCTAGATGTCCTAGACTGTTACAGAGCAACATACTGTATAACAAAAGAAGGGCCTACCCGACAGCGGGAAGGTCCAACGTGATCTACTCCTCTAGCGGATGTACTTCGGCGGCAACCTGATCTGAACAAAAAGTTTGTACAAACAGTGTGAGCTTTTAAACTCAGTGAGCAAATCGGCCTCGCGTTAATAAAATTCAAATACATCACCAGTCATGCAAGCATATCCGAAGGCTCAAGCTCAACCAATAGACATAGTTAGAAATTACATACAAGAAAAATTCATCCAATTCAACAAACGATACTAGTACTCGTCAATGGCAATATATCCCGGAGAGCGCACACAGGCCGGCTCACCAATTTTGTATTTTTCCGCCATGACGCACAACCTCATCCTCTTAGCTAGGGCGCCTCATGGATTTATCACCAATCCGGGCTATATCCCTACTGAGGGAATCATTGTCTCCACACTCATTGGTCAAGACACCCTTTAACCCGGGTTTTCCGCCTTGCCGTGAGAGGGGGTACTGTACCGCTCAATCACAATCAATAGTACAACAGTTCATATCATAATCAGAAGCACAATATAATACTCATCCATATAACAGGTATAGTATATAACTATATGATTCAAATTTCATATCATCATGAGATACTTGCTTTGTCTTATCCATACTTCTGGATTAATTATCTCATTATATTCGTCATTCTGAATCCAATTTCCCCCTATGAATCTTGGGAGTGTCCTACGACATACTTTTTATCACCAGTAATGCTAAAACTCTATTAAAACAGGGTCGTTTCACTCACCTGGATTCCGTACGAGTATCACTTCTCTAAATCGTTACAGACAAGAGTACGCAGGTGAATTTCAGTGTTCCGCTACAGAGATTTTCATGAAAGATTACAGAAAATACGTTAAGATCGTTTTCGTACAGATACTGTTCATACGTACGGTACTATTCATACGGTCACTATTCATACGTACGGTACTATTCATACCGGAAATACAGAATACAATCTGTAAAAGAGTACACCAGGTAAGTTCCCAGGAAAGAGTGGAGGGTCACACTGGACACACTTAAAAACCAGGTCTTTCCTTAGCCAGAACTTTCCTAGACATGTATTCTCCACAGATTATATTCTATTTCGGTAATCAGAGAATCAAAATAACAGCTAACGACAGTTTTTCTGATGTGGAAGATCGGCCAAAGCCGCAACCACAGAGCATACTTAAGAAAATAACTTCTAAAATTTGAAAGACATAGAAAGAGCATAGTATCCTTACCTAAGCAAAAACGGAAAGGCCCAAAATCTCAGAAGCCTAGCGTCGGAGCAAGAGAAACTTAAGGAGGGAAGAAGAGAAGTTGAAGGTGTGAGTTTAGAAGTGAAATGAAAGGGCCTATTTATAGTAAAAGTCAAGGGTACTATTTGATATTATGCGCTAATAAAATATTCAATTTACTATTTATGAAAATGACATTTCTAATAATGCAGTTAACCGGTAGGTCCTTGAGCAGATCCTACGTTAGCCCCAAGACGTTGGTCTCTAACTAGAAAAGTAAATGCTTGAGCTTGAGAAGGTTCTGGTCCAGTGGGCCCGTAAAACTCACTAGGATAAGCGGTATTATTAAACCAGACAAAGCAACAAGCAATAAAACCACGGAAAATTTTCGTTTATATACTATTAGAAACTTTAAAGGGAAAACTATCTTTTTACCTTAAACCTTTAAGTTTCTTTTCAATTCAGTCCTTTCAATTTAGTCCCTGAGGGTATTTTTACACATAAAACGTCATTTTCTCTTACAAACTTCTTTCTAGTTTTCTCTTATGACCAAACCACATCTAGTATTTGACATTTTGATTGTATAAATGAACAGTACCATATACGTAAATAGTATTATACGGGTGAATAGTACCGTATACTGAAATAGTAACAGTAGTTTGAAAACACGCATTTATATTTTATTTTTTATGGGTATTACACACATACTCCAGTACGTTCAAGGCTCTTATTTATAACTTGATTTCCCATAACTATTGAGCTCATAAAAACAATTTCTCATTTTATCATGTGATATTTTCTTGTCTTGGTTAATGCTTATTATGCTTTAATTTTCCTTTATCTGAATTCTCAAGATTAGCTCATTTGAATTACTTTGTTTTATACCTCCTAAGTTCAAGACATTTGAATTGACGTGTCACGTGTTGAGAGTTAGATGAAATTGGTAGAATATATTTCATTAAAATACAATTAATGATGCCTATATCTTTCCAGCAGCCAAATCTTACGTCGTGGCAACAAAATAATCAAACACGTAGAGGAATTAGAAAACACGTCACCTTGTGATTAATATCCTCATTTAATATTTATATGAATTATGATAATGAAAATGAATCATCAAGTTTCACGTTTTTCCACTTTAAGTTCAGTATTTGACACATGTAAATCTTTTCATATCAGCAGTCAAGAGAGACTATCGTATGATAAGAGAGTTCAAATTTAGTTGACGCATTTTTATATTATATTTTTTTAATAATCAATCATTTTAAATTTTTATTAAAATAAAATATATTTTTTATTTTTTATTAAGCGCTTAAACAAATTATTTATCAAAATAAAATCTAAATATTTTTGAATAACAATTTTTTAAAACACTTTTCAAAATAATAAATTGTCAAGTCCAAAAATTGAACTAAGCAAAAACAATAACTGATAATGTAATTAGATGGATTAATTGTTGCAAATTTTAAATGCTCAATTTTCATTTAATTAAAACTTGATTAAGTATACCTTTCCATGAAATTTTGTAATTTCAATATAAATAATTTATCTTCTCCACGAAAATACACAATACAATAAAATAGTCGAGATAATCACCTCCACACAAATTCATAACACCTAAAAGAGCCAGAAAGTTCGAAACAAGCCAATAGAAACTGGGCAAGTCTCATCTGTCCAAATCATAACTTAGGAGCTACACACATCGAACTTTGCTTTGAAATTTCAAAATATGAATGAGAAAGCACCATGTGTTAGACTTCGAAGTCCACCACATGGAAGTTAGCTCAAATGCTCAAAGATATTTCAGACACTTGGTCACCTATTTCAAGATTCGGATTTATTGTTGATCATTTGATTGTTTTTCACTATTTTTATTGTTACTAAAAATTATGACAATAATTTTTTTGTTGTCAACATTTTTAACAACAATAAAAATAGTCGTTGAAAAGTCAACAACATTCTGATAAACAGCAAATCCTGATCTACTATTTCATGACCAGGAAACTACAGCAGCCTTGGACTGCCAAATCATCATGTGGTGGGATCGTTCCAAAATATTCTTTTAAATTCTAGAAACCATTATTTATCATTGCACTGTTCATGAAACGGTGTTGTCCCATGTTTATAGACCTGCCATGGGCGTGTTTCAGGGACCATTGTTTTTAGTTTTTATTGCCGGATTCCAGTTTTATTTTAAAGTTTTTCTAATTTTATTTTTTTAATTTATCAATCTAGGCCATTTTTATTGTGTAAGTAGAGCTGTCAAAGTGAGTTAACTTGATCTGTTGAACTGACCTGCCACCGGCAAAAAAAAAATAGGTCGGCCCAACTCGACCCACTTTTTGGGCATGATAAAATTTTGAAAGCCCAGCTCACTTTTTTTCAGGTTAGTGGGTTAAACGAGCCAGTAGCCCACTTTTTTTTAACTTTTTAGTTTTATTTTGTTCTTATTTTATTTTATTTTATTTTATTTTATCAATCCAAACCAATAAAAACATTTAAGGACAATGTAGCTAATTTGAAAACATTAAAAGTCTTACAATACAAAATAATTCATCAATATTCTCCAAGATATAATATTGAAAAGAAGAAAAATTAAAGACACATATATCACTAATAATTCAATACTCATCTTAATTAATATTGTTATACAAATACACACACATTTATATAATAACATATGCATAATAATAAAGTAAAAAAATATTATTATTAAAAAAAAAAGGTTAACTGGGCCAAATTTAAAAAATTTGATTAAAAATAGGCCTTAATTTAAAAAATCTAACCCAACTAAAAGGTGAACTAAATGAATCCAACCTTCTAAATTAAACCTATTTTGATAACTCATGGCAGGACATACAAGTAAGTCGCCCTCATACATGAGTCATAAAATAAACCAAAGCAAGAAGAAGAGAAGAAGAGAGAGGGAAAAAAAAAAAAGTTAAGCAGAAGCGATTATCAATGTAATCTGCTGTATTGGTGTTTAAATTTTAAAATCTAAGTGGTTTTTGACTATTAATAGTAAAAGAATTAAAGGCTGAATTAGAATGCTTTTGCTAGTAGATTAAGGATAATGGCGTAAACGTTTATGCTTAGAATTTCCGTGGGGATGACTGATAAATTTGGGCTTTTCTGTACAGTTTTCAGCTGCATTTTGTTATGATTTGCGATAACGTTTCTATTTCAGCTTTGAGGATGATTGTATAACTGATTTTGGGTTGTGTTCTCTGCTAGTTAAGCGCTGGCCATGAAATCTGGGCATAATAGAGTATCAGTATGCAATGGACATTCAACTGGGGCCCTGTGAAGGAAGTTTAGAGAGAGAAGGAAATGTAAGTGTGGGAGAGAGAGAAGGAAGCAAAGCAATAAAGGGGGAGAGAGCGAGAGAGTAAAGGCAGTTCACATGGACACTTGGACACCCTCACCGAATTGAATAATGGAGGAAGACTTAACGAGTTTCTATGCTTTTCCTTGGGAAAAGTAGGTAGCCGTCAATCTTTTTTTTAAATGTTAAATGCATTTTTTTTCAAAAGTTAATATTGCCGCATAACACGTGTCTATTTAATTTTTTTTTATACTTATTATCAGAGACATTTAAAAAAAAATTTAAATAAGTTTCAATGTTTTTTTATACTTTTAAAAATTTATTTGAAAGAAAAATTTCAGATTCTAATGCTTTTTTTTTTTTAAATAAGTATATGAAAGCGGGCACAAAAAAAATATTAGGACCTATCTAAAATTTTTTCTTACAAATGGGTCTCTAAAAATAAGCATAAAAAAAGTATTTGAATTTATTTAAAATTTTTCTTTCAAATCGATCTTTAAAAATAAGTACAAAAAAATATTGAGATCTATTTAAAATTTTTTTAAAATAAGTCTTTAAAAATAAACACAAAATTAATATTGACAAAATCCGTATTATTGACTTTTGAAATAAAAAAATATTAATCATTAAATCTAATTGATCTAATAACTACCTATTTAGTGGAACCTGTTTCCTCTAGTAGGGGTAACATAAGTTTGCTGTGTGGTTTTGCACATTACAAATCACCTAGATCGATAAATTAAAAAAAGGGGTATTGGGGAAATTTACAAATAAAACAGAAATGAGGCAATAAAAATATCGTCAAATGAAGGAACTTTGATTTTGGAAAAAAAATAAAGAAAGAAAAAAGTAAAAGCAGTTGGGCGTTTAGAACCCTATGGCATTTGCTAGTTGACCGACTATACAATTTCATGTTCATGCACATAGAATTTGGTCAACCTATTAAAACTACATATAAAGTGAGAAAGAATAGTCTCTCACTTTTTTATAATTACTTTAATTTTTATTTAAGAAAAAACATTTTTACTGAGTATCTCCCTTTTGGTAGATTAAAAAATTAATTTTTTAGAGCTTATTTAGTATAAAGAATATAATCATCTTATCGTACTTGTAGCTTAAGTGATCACACAGGTTGAGATATCATGAATTTAGGTCACGTTTGGTTGTTACAATTGAGTTATGAGAATTGAAATGGAAATAAAAAATATTAGGCATGAAAAGAAATGAAAAAATTATTATTTTTTCTTGTTTGGTTGTAAGAATTTGCATTGGAATGAAAATGAATAGTAAGAAAATTATTATAATATCCATAAATGTAAAAAGTTATATAAATATTACATAAAATAACACTGGTAAATAAAATTAAATAAAGACATTAAATATAATTTTTTAATATATTACACAATATTAAATATTGCATAACAACATATTAAATATATTATAAGACATATTGAAAGTAAAATTTGTGAACCTAATTCATAGTTATAATTAATAATCAATAAGTCATTAACAATTTTAATAACAATATATGAAATAGTTTAAATTATTATTCACCACATCGTAGATAATGAGAATTAACTTTTTTACTCACAACTCACAATTCCAAAATTTGCAAGTTGCATGCATGCTTGAAGTTTTGAGAATTAACAATAACTTAAGTAATATTTTTTTAAAACTTTCTGGAAGATACAAAGTTCTTATTAATTTTTACAAATAATTAAAATCATTTATTGATCATTTTTATCTACTCCTATAAAAATATCCCTTGCACTTAATTTTGTTTATCTTTACTAAAATATGATTTAAATTCCAAAAAAGTGATATAAATTATAACGGAATAAGTCACAGAATCAAATATCATGAAGATGTCAAAAAAAAGATTAAATTATAGTAAACAAACTATTTTATTCGAATAATACATGAAAATAAATAAAAGATAATTTATTCAAATAGAGAATGAGTATACAAATTAAAATAAATATCACCTTTAATTCTCTCATGGATCATTTCCTTAATTTTAGAAGGGATTTTCCTCGTATGAGGGGATGTGATAATGCACATGAAGCATGAGAAAGGCTTGAAACATTTTTTTGTTTCACAAACTCACGCCAAGGTAAAACAATTCAGAGTGCAACTATATAATAAACACTAAAAAAGGTACAACATCCATCTCTGATCACTTGTTGAGAATAAAGAAAACAATAGACTCATTAATATCAATAGGAGAACCTATTAAAGTACAAGAGCACATAGAGGCAATCTTTGAAGGATTGCCAGAAGAATATGATAGTTTCGTTCCGTGATCTCAAGAATTGATTTCTACAATGTTACTGAGATAGAGGCACTATTAATGGCTCATGAAGAGAGGACTGAGAAAAATAAAATGACAATAGAAGCTACTGCAACTGGAGTTTTAGCCAATATAGCTCAAACAGGCTCAAATTCAAGTTCCAATCAGTATCAAAAAGATAAAAAGAGTATTGAACAAAATGTTGAGAATACTTGCAGAGAAAAAGGTCGAGGGTCAGGACCATATGGAATTTTGGTTACGGCAGAGGTAAGTATTATGCAGGAAGGTCTGGGGGTGATTTAGTGCAAGAAACAATGCTTGGCCACCAAAACCTTAATGCCAATTGTGCTGGAGATTTAGGCATGAAGCTTGGCAGTGTTATTATCATTATAATCAAAACTATGGTGGACCTTATAATCCAACTAATAGTAATACTTATATGTGCAGGGATTGGGACGTAACAAGACTACCTTACAAGCGACTGCAATGCTAGCTACACCCAAGGTGGTGCATGATCCCTCTTGGTACTCAAATTCGATCGCAACACATTATCTCACTGCAGATCCGAGTAATGTGATAAATAATCTACCATATAATGGACCTCAAAGGTGTTGGAAATTCTGTTTTTAAATCTCCTTTTGACTTTTCCTTCCTACATCTTAAATCCTTAATGAATGTCCCTAATATAACAAATAATCTAATAAGTGTGAGCAAATTTGCTGTAAATAATGGTCTACTTTAAATTTCATTCTAAAAATGCTTTGTTAAATCTCAGGACAATCACAAGGTGCTCCTGCAAGGGATGCTTAAAGATGGGCCATATTCTTTTAAAGTTGTCACGCCTCCAAACGATATGTGACTGGTATGTTGAGTGAAGTTGACCCCACCACTGTAAACATTAACTAAACTATACCATATAATTGGGACACATCAAACATGATCTATTATCATGAATTCATGAATTTCATTAACTGCATATCTCATTAGTTCATAAGGCCTCAACATTTATAAGCGTTTCTCAAACAACAATAAGAGTATTTTGTTAAAATTCATAACATAATTTATGAAGACATTTCATATTCATTACCAATCACATACAACATCACAACCACCCTAGAACCCCACTTACTAAATTACAGAGAATACATTAAGAGTTCCAATGAAAATAAAAGTGCCAAAGAATCATACCTGAGTGCAAGGGTACTTGACTCCACGGATCTTGCTTGCCATCAAACGAGTTAGGGGAAATTTGGCATGTTGGGAGATGTGAGCATAATACCCAATGAGAGACAAATCTAAAGGATTTATTTAATCCAATCTTAAGTCTAAATCAATTATAGACACAAGATTATAGCCTATTAAAACAAATTGATAGATAAATAAATTAAGAATGTGTACTTAGCATGATTTTGCAATCCATTGAAGACGTCAAGAAGAAATTGTCTTTGAGAGAATAAGTGACTGAATAACTTCCCCTCTATTTAGTAAGTTTTCTGTACGTGTTAAACTGTCTAATGAGGAGTCAGTTTTATTTGTTACCAAATGAGAGTAGGTACCTCTTAATATACTATCAAAATGAATAGTTCAACCCATTACGGGTCACTCATAACAAAAGCTCAATTACAATATTCATAAATTGACCAAGTGCTATATTATTACATATAATTCCATAAATAATATATTAATGATTTAAACAATATTTTAATTATTGATTAATGCTAATCCACATATGATTTATATTTAAATTAAAAATTCAACAATTCTCCCACTTGGATAGCAATAGTCAATAATTAAAATACAAAGAAACATAAGCTTTAATGCTGCAGAAATAGTATCTGATAGTGAAGTATATCATATATGTTAAATGTTCATATTTCATACGAAGAATAATGAATATGGAAAAGTGTAATTAATTAAAAGAAATATGCAATCCAAGAATGGTCCAAGATGTGAAAATGCTATAAGAGATATGATAGTAAAAGTGATGTCATCTCATATATATCTTATAAGAATGACATCAAGTAAATGTAAAATTTCAGACTCCCATTAACCCAAAACATCAAAAGACTTGACAAAACCCATATAAGTTACATGATTTTGAAAAGCTCTAACAATTGAGTCTTTAGTTAGTAGATCTACTAACATGTTCTCTATAGCAAGATGCCTAATACGAGTCTGAAACTCCAAAATTTTCTCTTTAACAAACAAATATTTAATATCAAAGTGATTTGAATGAGAAGAGGTTCTATTGTTTTGGGAGAAATGCACAACAACAGTATTGTCGCGATATATCACAAGTGACCTAGATATGCTTTCAACAATATGAAAGCCAGAGATTACGTTTTTAAGCCACATGACTAGACAAATAGCCTCATAGCAAGCAACATAATTTGCCTCTATGATAGAAATAGTTGTAAGAGTCTGTTTAATACTCTTCCAACAGATAGTTCTTCCTGTCATCATAAAAATAGAACTGAAGGTAGACTTTTCGTCATCATCACAACCTGGAAAATTAGAATTAGAATAACCAATGAACTGAAGTTGATTAGACTTCTAATATGTCAATATATAATCCTTAGTTCCCTACAAATATCTCAACCTTTTTCACAGCTTTCCAATGACCTAAACATGAGTTACTCAAGTATCTCTCTAAAACATTAACAGCAAAAGTAATATTATGATAAGTACAAACTTGAGCATACATTAAACTGCCAACAGCGGAAGCATATGAGACCTTTTTCATTTCAATTATCTCCATATCATTTTAAGGACATTGAAATTTAGAGAATTTATCACCTTTTTGAAAGGTGCAGCACAAGGGGAGTAAGAATGTATGTTAAACTGCTTGAGAATCTTTTCAATATATCTTCTCTGAGATAATCCAAGAATGCCACGTGACCTATCACGGTAAATTTGGATGCCTAAAACAACTGAAACATCACCTAAATCTTTCATATCAAAGTGGCTATTCAGTATTAGTTTTGTCTCAGTCAAAAGTTTAACGCAACTGCTAGCAAGAGAATATCGTCAACATATAGGACAAGAATTATAAAATTGCTCTCACTAGTCTTCAAATAAATGCATTGATCTGAGACATTTTTCTTAAAGCCAAAAAAACTGACAACCTAATCAAATTTCAAATACCATTGCCTAGATACCTATTTTAGTCCATAAATGGATCTTTTAAGTTCACAAAACAAATGCTCCTTACCTGTTTTAACAAAACCATCAGCTTGAACCATGTAAACATCCTCGGCTAGATCTCCATTCAGAAAAGTTGTCTTCACATCCATCAAAGTGAGCTACCAAAGCCATAACAACTTGAAATACATCTTTCGTAGAGACTAGTGAGAAAGTCTCCTTATAATCAATGCCTTATTTTTGCCTTTTGCTACGAGTCTAACTTTGTACCTCTCAACTTTTTTTTTAGACTATACTTGGTCTTAAAGACCCAGTGTACCCAACTGGTTTACAACCAATTGGTAATTCTACAAGATACCAAACACTGTTATGAGATATAAAAGCTAATTCATCTTGCATAACAATTAGCCAATCAGAAGCATGAGAACTAGAGATAGTCCATTCAAAAGTGATAGGATCATCGTCATCATGGAGATCAAACTTGTGCTTCTGACGATACATTACATAGTCATTTGGTATATAAGGCCTACGTACCATCTGAGATCGTCTTAATAAGACTACTTTAACAATGTCATCATGTTCCTGTTCATCAGTTGGTGGTGTCACTACATCATCTTCTCCTTGAATAGACTGATCATCATTATAAGTGACTAGAACCATGTTATCTGTAGGAAGTGAAATACACAGTACAAGAACTACAGTCCGATCTTCTTTAAGAGTGATTAGTCGTGGTGTATAACTCTTACTATCTAAAGCATCCTCAAAGAATATAGCTCGGTTAGACTCGATGACTTGTATGGAGTGAGAAGGACAATAGAATCTGCAATCTTTATAACCCACGCAATAGCCGATGAAGAAGCCACCAACAGTCTTAAGATCAAGTTTCTTCTGTTGAGGATTATAATGTTTGACTTCTGCCTTACAACCCACACATAAAAGTGTTTCAAACTCGGCCATTAGCTCATAGGAAGTTTTGACACATACTTGTTGGGTAATTGATTAAGAATGTACACAACAGTCTTTAAAGCATCTCTCTAAAGAAAAAATGGCAGTGACGAATGGCACAACATTTATTTTACCATATCCATAAGTGTGCAATTACGTTTCTCTGCAACTCTATTTTGCTCAAGAATACCAGGCATAGTATATTGAGCTTCAATTCCACATTCATTGAGAAATCTAGGGAACAATCCTGGGTTTCTTCCAATTTCATCATATATGCCATAATACTCACCTCCTCTATCAGACCTCACACACTTAATCTTCTTTCCTGTCTTCAATTTAATAGTAGCCTTGAAGGATTTGAAAGCATCCAAAGAACTAGATTTTTCCTAAAGAAGATCTATCCAACCAAATATAGAGAAGTCATCTAAGAAGTTAACAAAATACCTATATCAACCTATAGCAATGGGTGTAATAGGTCCACACATGTCTGTGTGAATTAACTATAGCACATCATGATATCTGTTTCTTCCTTTCTTCCTAGTTTTGGTAATGAACTTGCCTTTAACACAATCAACACAAGTGTTGAAATCAGAGATGTCAAGGTCATGAAGAATACCTTTCTTAATCAGTCTTTCAATCTGAAGCCTAGAGATATGCCCCAAGCATCTATACCATAGCATAGAAGAACTCTCATCAGTCCTACTATGCTTATTTCCAACAATGGAGTTAACAGACATATTATTCAAATTTAACATATAAAGCCCATCACATGAAACTCCTAAACCAACGGCAACAAAATTAAAACAAATAACAACTTTTTCATTACTAAATTCAAAAGTGTAGCCACATATATCCAAAGCTGAAACTGAAATCAAATTCCTTCTCATGGAACATACATAAACAACATCTTTTTAACAATAAAGTATGTCCAGAAGGTAAATACAAGGTAACTACTCCTATTTTTTCTACCGATACTCTAGCTCTATCTCCCACTATGATTTTGGATTCAGAATTACTTAACTTCCTCAGGCTTGTGAACCCATGTAAAGAATTCACATGAATGGTTGCACCTGAGTCAAACCACCAAGTATTAGGCGCAACATCAATCATATTTTATTCAAAACAAGGTAAAACTAGAAGTGTACTTTGCTTCTCAAGTTTCTTCTTGAGAGTGTAACAATTATCCACTTTATGGCCATACTTCTTGCAATACTTGCAGTTTTCCTTTGAGAAAGAATTTTTTAGGCTCTAGGTGTTGAGATACTTTCCCTCATTTCTTTTTATCATGTTGAAACTTGCCTTCGTTACCTTTCCTTTTCTCATATTTAGAACTAGAAGTAAAAGCAACAAACTGAAAACTGTGTGATTTCCTTTCCTTATAGAATCCTCTTCTTGAGAAACAATAGTAATCATTTCATCAACTATCCATTCATTTTTTTGAGTATTATAAAAGGTATTCAGAATATCAAATTGAGAAGGGAGTGATTCTAGAACCTACTAGATTAGATAACTCTCACCAAGATCAACCTTGAGAGACTTCAGCTTATTAAAATAGTACATTAACTTCATGATGTGCTTACAAACTCCACTAACACCATTATATTTAGTCTTCTCAATCAAAGAAAGATATTGGCCCTTCTAAGCTTTATCAAAAGTCATGAATTTCTCACTAACAAACTTCCAAAATTCCTTTGCTTTTTTGCTCTTTGGAATGGTCTATCTAATTGACTTCTCCATAGTGTATTTCATTACCATAAGACACACCCTATTTGAATGCTCCCATTTTTCACGAGAAACCTTTTCAGCAACAGTGGACGAGGCAGTAAGAGTAGTAGGCTTTTCTTCTCTCAAAGCCAAGTCCATATTAGTGATAGTCAAGTGGAGATCCAAAGATTCTTTCCAATCCTTAAAGTTTGTCTCATTTAAAGTCTTAACAGAAGTCAATTACATAGGCAAAGAGATTGGTATAATAACAACAAAAGAAAATATTTAATATGTATATAATTTCATCATGCAATAAGAGAATGAAATGGTTCTGTATGCATAGCCAAACATGCTCTTTAAAAATTTTTTTTTACTTATTATGGTCCCGCCTAAACTTCTCGAGCCATATTAAATAAGAAATGTAATAATTACAATACACAAATCTTATATCATTAAAATTTCTAATATCGATAAGGTACTTGAAATATAATTGACATAAGTATAAAACTAACAGCTTATTGTACAACAAATTACATTAATGACAACACACCGATAAGGTATAGTTATTATTAATGTAATAAAAATAATGATTAAAAAATTTAATCATTCAACTCACAAATTTGTATAATTGTACCCACGATAGTTGAGCTTATAATTATACAAATCATCAGGAGTTATACTCAATAGAATATAATAAATTTGTATCATGCCTAATAAAAAATATTCAATTCTCTTATAGACCAGAAATAAATTTCATGACTATGGCACATCAATAGGGAGAGTATGATATACCAAAGTGCCAATAACAAAGTAAGAAATAGTCACAAAAAAATTTTAGGCTCACAAACTAAGAGTACAATATTTAAAAAATACAAATTATTCTTAGATTAAATAAATAAAATATAAAAGGATGTCCAAAAATTCCCCAAAAAAAACCAAAATAACAGAAATATTAAATAATTAGTTTGAAAAAAAAATAAAAATTTTCAGACCTTGGAATAATCACTTGTTCAATTGATGTAACAGTCATCAGTGTTCAATCAACGTAATATATATATATATATATATATATATATACATATTTAATCCATGGATGAATTGGTCAATTCAACATGTAATTCAATCACATATACTACATCACATCCACAACAATCATAAATTGAGGCAATTGAAAAACATAAAGTGGCGTAATCATCATGAATGGTGATTGATGATAAATTTAATTCAATCCACAATTACATATTTGTATAATTAGGCCAAGATCGCACTTTTGTGGTGAGAGGAATTGCGTTCGGAAAAAATTTTTGAAATTAGGGTTCTACGGAATAACATACAACAATTTCTTTTTCCAGAATATATAACATAAATATATATAACAATGAATGTTGCCGAATCAGTTAGGGTTCTAAGGAATCCAAGTCCTACCAAATTTAATTATGAAAAAGAAGAAGAAGAAGAAGAAGAAGAAGCCATAATCTGTATCTAACTTGCCTTATTTAATTCAATCTATAAGCCTAGATCAATTATAGACACAAGATTATAGCATATGAAAACAAATTGATATAGAAATAAATCAAGAATGTGTACCTAACATAATTCTGCAATCCATTGAAGGCATCAAGATGAAAACGTCTTTGAGAGAATAAGTTACAGAATAAATTCCTTCTATCTAGTAAGTTTTTTGTACGTGTTAAATTGCTTAATAGGGAGTTAGTTTTATTTATTACCAAATGAGAGTAGGGACCTCTCAACAAGTTATCAAATGAATAGTCCAACCCATCACAGGCTACTCATAACAAAAGCATAATTACAATATTTATAAATTGACCAAGTACTATATTATCAAATATAATTCCATAATTAATATATTAATGATTTAAACAATATTTTAATTATTAATTAATGTTAATCCGATATATATATTTAAATTAAAAATTCAACAAAATCGACTCCAACTAAAGATAGCATAGATAAATCAATAATAATAAAATTTATAATTTGCAACTAGAACCAACATTATGCATGTATGACAACTTATAGTCTAAAATCACCCACATCGTTCATATTTACGTACAGCCCAAGAAATAATTACAAGCACATGCATGGCACAATCCATATCAACATGATTCCACATAAACTAGTTCAAGAACAAGATAAATCCACACATCAGTTCCATAGAACAATTATAGCCTTGTCCTTTTCAAGATCGTCTATGCTGCCATGTTCGTTGCTCATAGCCCCAACTACATCCTCCCTTATCCCTCCATTATAAATTATTCACCCTTATTGCTCTACTATTTATTCAGTACCATACTGGCGTTACTCGGCCTCATCTTATAAGGTGCATCTCCATGCTTAGCTCAACAACCAAAATCATACACACATCCATAAGCAAGGTCGATAAAATCATAATAGAAGACGTTCAAAAGCATTCAATATTTGAATCACACTAATTGTGGTACTCTGCTCATGTGTGCATGGAAAACAAAATGAATCTATAAATATATTAATAGAACAAAAATAAAGCTATAAAGAATGCTTCCTCATATATTGTTTTTTGTGCTCAAAATTGTTAGACACTAAAGAGAAGATCTATAATCATTTACCTTCCACAAAAAGAAGAATATAAGAGTGAAGTTATGTTTTATACATATGTCTAACCATAACAATATGCAACCAAAATCAAGATAACAGCAAAGTTATTCATAGGTTAACATCAGAGATATTATTTCATCCCTTACATGTTCCACATAAGCTACCATATTTCACACTTGACAATAATTTCCATAATTAGAGGTCAAGTTTCATGTGTAAGAGAAAATGTGACCAACACACTGCACCCTAAACACCCTTCATTGTGAATGATTTCATTTACGCATATGCCATCAATATCTAAGGAGAGAAGTTGCATGCGCCTTAACGCCATACAATCAACCATATGTTTATTAACGTGTTAAGCCCTTCACATGTAATGATAGATTAATTCAAAGTAAATTTAAGGGATTGGACTATTACCCGAATTTGATGGGATTGCCTCACAAGTCTCTTTGAAACATTTGGTCATAAAGCAATAAAGGTGTAATTTCTAACTCAACAATTAAAGAATTATGTACAACACAGAGGAAGATTCATCTATTCGCCTTTCCACCGTACTACGAGAGTTTTGCTACTCGGGAACAAGGTGGGAAGCCTCGACCATGATTTCATAGACATAAGCCAATGAGAAGAAATAAAAAGATGAGAAAATGAAGAAGTTACAACCCTACGGGCCTAGCACTTAGGGCGCCACATCTTAAGGTCTTTGTATGGCTGGCACCCTTAGGGCGCCACACCCTATACTCATAGGTTGGCTTGTGCCTTGGGTGCCCACTCCAAACATCCTCTAAGCTTCGAAAATTCCTCCCCAAATGTGCACATGCAATTTTTTAATCCATCAAAGCCCACAAGAAAAGCAATAGGGTACCATAAATGGTCCTAAAAACCATAAAACTCATGGACAACATCATAATCAAGCTATAAACTCACAATTTACCAAGATTTGCCAAGATTTGCAATTTTTCTCAATTAGGGTTCATAGAGTTATATCCATAATTCTAGCCATCAAGCTTAAATTCCAACGTTATCTATATTAATCTCACATGAGGGAAGCACAAGGAAGTTCAAAACCCCTTTCCATGAAAGCTAGGATTTTGGGAAAACAAATGAAAAAGGGAAAGAAGGATTAATTCTTACCCCAAAGTTTGGAGAAGGTAACCTTCCCAAGAAATTAGAAATCATCCAAGAAGACTAGGAGAGTGAAGCCAAAAAGTGGAGGGTTGGGAGGAGAGGAATGGGGTGCAAAAATGACTAAGTATTTAAGGGAAGGTTATATATATATATATATATATATATATATATATATATATATATACATTGTTAGGTGCAAAAATTTTCTTGCCAAGGATATAATTAATCCACGATATCACAAAATCACCAAGTATCATCACAAATCACATAAGAAGCTTAATTTTTCTCATTACACATTTATCTTAAAGTTTCTTATTTATTTCAATTTAGTCCCTCACTCACACACAACAATGAATCAAAGTGATTCCAACCATATGATTCCCATGGATGTTACAGAAGGAATCAACCTTAAGCAATGTTTAGTCTACCAATATGCTTGCTCCTCATATTGTTTTAGCATCAGCTTTTCTGCTCAAGTTTCATCTTTTCAGAAGCATTGTGACTTAAATAATAGTGTTCTTAAAGAATACACCTAGAGGGGGTGAATAGGTACTTATTAAAAATTTACCCAATTTATTAAGTTATGTTCAATTACCAGTTGACTAGAAAATGATATAGTTGACTGAAACTCAAAACAGATATATTTGTAGCAAAAGATAGAGTTAGAGAGAGAATCACTTAGCGATGTATCCTGGTTCGACCCCATTGCCTATGTTCAGTCCCCTTGCACAACAAGAGATTTTCTTTCACTATGAAACAATCAAGTACAACAATGGTTTTAAACAAAATCACCATAAACTTTTACAAGGTTTCATAATTAACCTTCAACTAAAAGGTTACACAGCTCACCTAAAATTACAAAAGTTTTGTTAGCTCACTAGTAATTAAAGGGTTTTCAACTCAGCCACAACCAAGGTAGAAAGAGAGAAAGAAAAATTTAACCCTTAAACTAGGTGGGTTACAGATTCAGTTTATTGTTTCTTGTAGCTCTCAAAAGCTAGATAAACAAAGACACTAAGCTTATAATATTTTTTCTCACAAAAAGATGATAGTCACATATACAAAGCATGGATGTTTCTCTTCGATTCTTGATCATTGTAGCTTCGGCTTCATTGACTTTATAAGCACAAATGTACTAGTCGTTATTTGTAATTTTTTTAAAGATCAATATCTTTAAGTAACAGTTGGTTGATTCTAATTCTTTCCACAATTATTTGATTTGTTGACAATTGGCTCAATCTTTCCTTTGAATCATGTTGGACACAATGTTGATTGCTTGTGTACCATAGATGGAGTTTGATTCAAAATTATTTGATTTGTTGACAGTTGGCTCAATCTTTCCTTTGAATCATGTTGGACAACAATGTTGATTGCTTGTGTACCACAGATGGAATTTGATTCAAAATTTCAAATTGTTCCTTCTTAATACTAAGGATGAAATCCTTCCTTGTTGAGCTCTTGATTTGGCGAGATTGTATGCAAATTTTATATCTCATGAAACTCCATTACATATACAGCATAAATACTATCTCCACTTTATTTGATTTGATTTTTCCAAATCCTGATTTTATTCAACTTGAATTCTTAACCAAATAAAATGTGAACCATGATACAAAGAGTAATAAATATTAAGTAAGATATGGTAAAGTTTCCTTGTAAAAGAGATATGATTAGATTAATTAAAATAAGGAACTTTTTTTTTAGTTCTTTAAGACGTGATTAATATACTTTTGGTCAACTAATCAATGATTTCGTAATCTTGGCAATTTCCTAAAAACAACTGTCCATAAAATAAGATATTAATGCTTTGAAAATATTTTTCTTTTATTATCATCAAAGTCAATTATCAACCATTGAGCCAACAGTTCTTAGTCTATGACATAATAGGCTAGGACACCCCTCTCACTAAGTCACTAAACATGTTTTTTCCTTTTGTAATGTGACCTATAATAATAATAATAATAATAATAATAATAATAATAATAATAATAATAATAATAATAAAGCTACTCATATTTGTTCTTCTTGTTGTTTAAGCAAAATGCATAGACTTCCTTTTCCTATTTCTACTTCCAACTATGATAATCCATTAGAATTAGTTTACTCTAATGCATGGGGGCCTACACCATATCTTACCAGGGAAGGCTATTTATATTTTATTCATTTTTCTAGTGATGTCACTAAATACACCTGGTATTATTCTTTAAACCACAAATAAGAAACAATTCAATATTTTCTTCAGTTTAAATCCACTATTGATTTACAAATGAGACATAAATTAAAAATACTTCAACTTGAATTTAAAGGGAGGAGATTTTTGAATCTTCACCTTATAACTCTAAACCTATGGTATTCAGCATAACTAAATTGTCCACAAACTCCCCAATAAAATAGTAATGTTGAAAGAAAACATAGGCTGATAACAGAGATTGGTCTCACTCTTTTATCTCAAGCTAAATTACCTCTCAATTTTTGGAATGATGCCTTTCAAATTGCCACATTTTTTATAAACAAATTACCTACACCTTTTTGTCTAATAAGAGTCCTTTTAAATTTTTATTTCATTCTCTCCTTGACTATCACTTTCTAAAGTTTTTGGATGTGAATGTTTCCTTTTTCTCAAACCATATAACTCAAAAAATTTTGCCTATATGTTTGCTAGGTGTATTTTTCGGGGTTACAGTTTGCAGCATAAGGGATATAGGTGCTATGATCTTGAAATAGAAAACAATTTATGTCACTAGGCATGTCAAGTTTAATGCATATTGCGTCCCTTATTCTGAACTTGTCTCACAACCCCTAGTTCCTATTTCTTCTACTTTTTCCCATGTCCTCCATCTATTCCTTTACTAAATCCTCTACCATCTAGTGCTTTTGGTTCTAATGTACTTCCACATAAAACTCCTAATTTTCCTCCACACGATATCTCACTCTCTAGTCTTGCTACTTTTGCTTCAACTTCCTCTCCTACTTTAATTACTTCTCACTCTCCTTCTGTAACTTCGTCTCCATCTCAATTAAATTTCAACACTAAAACTTAAACAATACCAACTACCAATCAATATCCCATGGCCACAAAGTCTAAAATGGTTATTTATAAACTAAAAATCGATACTTTATTTAGGCCTAAGAGACCTAAGACAGTGGCAGAAGCTATAGCTAATCCAGAATGGTTTTAAGCTATGAAAGATGAATATACAACCCTTATAAAGAATAACAATTAAAAAATGGTTAGTCTTCCTAAAGATAGGAAACCCATTGGGTGAAAATGGGTCTTCACAACTAAGCAGAATCTAGATGGTAGTGTACATAAATTATAAGAAAGACTAGTTGCTAAGGGTTTATAGCAAAAAGAGGGTTTTGACTTTACTGAAACATTTTCTCCAATTATTAAACTGGTCACTATAAAGGTTATACTCACTCTTGCTTTGTCAGTGGGATGGCATTTACACCAATTAGATGTTAATAATGCTTTTCTAAATGGTAAACTACATGAGGATATCTATACGTTACAACCCATGGATTTGAGAGCAATGACAAGAATATGGTATGCAAATTAAACAAAGCACTATATGGCTCAAACCAAGCCTCTCTGGCTTAGTTTCAAAATTTGCTTCTACTCTTCATGGATTGGGTTTTGTCTCTAAATGTGATACTAGCATGTTTATCAAAAAAATCTACAAGTTCTATTTTACTAATTTTGGTGTATGTCGACAATATTATAGTAACAGACACCTCAAAAACTAACATTAACATGGTTATCAAGTAGTTAAGTAATGATTTTGCATTAAAAGATCTTGGTTCCCTCTTTTTTTTTTTTGGGAGGGGGGAGGGAATTGAGGTGAAATAATGTTCTAATGGTTCATTGGATCTAAATTAGTCTAAGTATGCCTCTGATTTGTTAGAAAAAGCCAAAATGATTCATGCTAAGTCATATGCTACTCCTATGTCTACTAGTTTAAGAATTTCTGCTCATGGCTTTAAGAAATATGAGAATCCTAGTTTTTATCGCTCTGTGTTTGGTGCTTTATAGTACCTTACAATCACATGTATTGAGCTATCCTATAATGTCAACAAGACTTTGGTAGAAATAGCTAGCACCCAAGAGGGGTTTGAATTGGGTTATTAAAAAATTTTACAAAGACTTCTTGGAAGTTTAAGAAGTTTTCATAACTAAAGTCAATCTTTTTAAATAAAAAAAAATAGAGTATGCTTAAGATGAATATAATTGAAGTGCAATGAATCAAAAATAGGACTTAAACAAATAAAGAGTAAGGGAAGAGAAGATTGAACATCAATACTTATAATGGTTAAAATTATAACCAATCTTACATCCAGTTTTCAAGACCACTTCTTGAGCATTCCACTATAAACCGCAAGTTAAATGGACACTTGTGAGCCATTACAACAGAAAACTTTTCTGTTCCAATTGTGTCTCTCCCCTTACAATGTGTTTAGACCCGAACACCTAATCAAGGAGCCCATTCCCTGATCAATTAACTCAAAAAAGATGAGATAAAGAAAAGTCAACTCTCTTAAATAGAGTGAATATACAAGTTTAAGCTCTCAAATCAATAAATGATTGGTAAGAAAAGTTTTTCAAAGATTTAGCGATAAACAGAATGTTTTCTTGGTGATTTGACACTTATTGTAGCTCAAATAAATGGCCCAAGGTGTAAAAGATCTGCTGGAAAAAGATTACATCAAAGTTCTTAAGAAAATAGTTGTTATAATTGATTTCAGCATGTTGGCAATTGACTGATAGGTCTACGACAGTCAACTAATAGCTTTTAATGAGGTGTCAGTCGACCGGTAGCTACCTAGCGGTCAACTAGTAACTCTCCATTACCTTTTGTAAAAAATGTTTCAAACTCTAGCGGTCGACTGGTTCCTAAGAACTAGTCCACTGGTAGACCATTGGAAAAAAAATTGATTTTAACACATAGAGTATTTGGTCGACTACTTGCAGGTAAGTGGTCAACTAGTAGCCTACTGGAGGTCTTAGGCATTTCAACCTGAGAGCAAGCAGTCGACTGGTAGCTTGTTAGGAGTCAAAAATTGTGTTTTCAAATGTTTTAAGTTTTCTAAGACCTAAGTAGAGTTAATCCAGCATTTCTAAAAACTTTTCCAGCTTGTGTAAAAGTCCAAAAACATTCTTAAGATTCTAAAACCAAGTTTCTTGCCATTCAAATACTTCTACAAATTTTCCCAAGTCCTAAAGGCACTATGAAATAAAAGTCTTCACTTTAATCTTGTTGCCTTTCACTTTTCCAAAATCCCTGAAAATAATATGTCAATATAACCTAAAGAATTTATTTTTAATTTTTTTCTTATCATCAAATTTTGTTTTTCATAATTTCACATACAATGGGGCCAAAAGACTTGTCAATACATGCAAAACCCAATGGAGGGACATTGGAAATTTTTTAAGAGAATCTTGAGATATACATAGGCACTTTGAACTATGGTTTGTTGTTCATTAAATCTCCTAATTTCAATATATTTTCTTTTCGTGATGCTGATGGAGGTATAGACTTGGATGACCAAAGGTCTACCACAGGTTTCTGACTTTCTGTATTTACCTTGGTTCCAACTTGATCAATTAGGGAACAAAAAAGTAGGCAATTGTTTCAAGGTCTAGTACCAAGGATAAGTATCATTCTTTGGCTAATACAATTGCAGAAATTACATGTTAAGTTCATTATTGTTTGAGCTTGGTGTTAAGATGACTCAAGTGCCTACAATCAACTGTGACAACTTAAGTACAATTTGTTAGCAGTAAACCTAATTTTACATTCTAGAACAAAGCATGTTGAATTAGACTTGCATTTTGTTCGTGAGAAGGTGCAACAAAATTAATCAAAGTTTGTCACATTCCTCGGCATGAACAAATGGCAAATGCTCTAAGGCTACTTCACTTTCCAGCTTTAATACAAACAGATTCAAACTTAGGGTGGTGCAAACACCCTCTTTGAGTTTGAGAGGGATGAAAGGTAGTACGATTTGTTATGGCTAGAGGGTAGTGTTGTGTATAGTGTGTATAATAAGGATGAGTTGTATCTATGCACTATATTCTAATAGTGTAAGTGGGGCACATGTTGCTATATGTGTATAGTAGGTGTATAATGTTATTGGTTTTGTGTATATTCTCGATTGCTCCTATTGTACTATAAATACCTTGTATCCCTTCATAATAAAATACAAAACATCCATTCCTTCTGCAATAAATTTTCTTCTTCTTGATTGAGTATTTTCATACTGCAACTATGAGTATAACCCCAAATTGGAATCCTCTCCAATATACAAAAATATTAAAAAGTCTCATACTTTCATTTGGTCCATTAGATTGAACTATTGAAGCACAGACGGTCCAGATCGCACAGAAAGGTTAACAAGAACTTAGATAAAATTAAATATGATCTTAAATCAAGCAAAAGATTAAAAAAAATTTAGATAAAGATTTCATTTAGGTCCCCGTTAACCTTCCTGTGCGATCTGTATCGTCTGTGCTTCAATCTAATAGACCAAATGAGAGTATAGGACTCTCCAATACTTTTAAGTATTGGAGAAGGTCCTAATCCGTATAACCCCAGGGTGAGAAGAAGAATGTTGAGCAGAAAGGCTTATATGTTTTGTAAACTATCAAATGGGCCTCATTTATTTATTTATTTTGTGACAAGTCCATTATATTAAGGAAAGAAAGGTTACATATTTGTTGGCCCAATATTTTATTCAATTTTTAGCCCACTAGGAATATACTTGAGGATCATCATTAGTGGCGTTCAATTGAAGGGCTCGGCCATTTAAGCACGGCCCATCAGATTAATTTTAATGTGCGGGGCCAGACCATTTAATATTCAGAATAAATTATACTAACTTTTTAAAATTTGTATTAAATTACATTTAATATTCTTTTGTTATAAAAATTATATTCAACTCATTTTTTATTTATTTTGGCAAACGAAGTTAACTATTTTTATATAATATAAGTTTCATTTGTAAACAATTTTTTAATTATTATTTTCATATTAAAAATAAAATTACGATGTTATATTGTGAAAAAAGTAACTTTTTGATATAAAATAAATTAAAAATAAATCATTTGATACATACATACATGTGTGTGTATCAAATTGTCAAAAAGTAGATATAGTTTTTTTAAAACAAAATGTGTATGTATGCATGTATGTATCAAAGTGTCAAAAATTAGATATAGTTTTTTTTTAAAAAAAAATATTACATGCAATTTAACTAAAAGTCAAAGAAAGAGCAATTTGCTTTAATATTTAGTTAGTTTTTTTTCATTAACAAAATCATATAAACACATAATAAATTTCAATAAAATATAGAACTATACTTAAGTATAGTTTCTTATATTTTTGAAATTTGATTCTTCATTAAAAATAGAAAATGCGTAAAAAGTTCTTTAAAAGAACTAATCATATAGTATTGAGTTTTAAAAGATATCAATTTATTTTTAAATATTATTACTCATTATTTTTTTTTATTAAAGAACCATATACTTGTCATATTTTAATTAAAAAATTTAATAAAATTATAACAAAATGCAAGTGAGTTTTTTTCTCTATAATGTTTTGGATCTTGTTTCAATTCCAATCTATTGCTAGGTTTGGAAATTCATGAAGGTAAATTATAACGACATCAAAGTTTATAAAAATTCTATGCAGTTTGCCCAAAAATAAAAAATTGGAGGCATATATTCCTAAGTTATAGGATCAAATCAGCCTACCCAAAGTATTGAATTACCATCTTTTTTGTTCCTAGATAGAATCACTAATATTTAGAAGTTTATTAAACTAAATTTAATTTGAAGTAGATCAAACCACAAAAATATAAAACTCGTTCAATGTGTGTGTGTGTGTATTTTTTTTTTTACAAAACTTAAATTCAAGACATTGTTTAAAAGGAACAAAATGTTAAATCATGTAAACCAATCATAATTAGTGGATAATATGACTTTAAACTAAGTTAAAATGCTTTTTTGTCATTCTTTTTATTCATATTAGACTTGATCATGGGCCAAAAAATCAATTAACCCGATAGGCCTAGCTTGAAAAAGTAAAAATAGGCCTAAAAAATTATGCAAGCCTAAGAAAAGACAATATTAGAAAAGCTCTTTTTAAAAAAAAAAAAAAAGAAAAAAGCTCAAGCCTAGGTTAAGGCCCAACCTATATATATATTTATATATATATATATATATATATATATATATATATATATATATATATTTATATTTATATATAACATTTTTCATGTTTTGTAATAATGTGTTATTTATGAATTGTGTTATGGAATAAGTCTTTTATTAAATTTTAAGTGGAGATTGTTTAATTTTTAATTGTTATATATTTATTTTAATTTTAATTGAATGGAAGAATTTAATTTTAATTATCTATTCAATTTTAATCTGGAAGCCATACTTCTTTGGTTGAATATTAAGAAATAAGGTGAATTGGTGTGCAAGTGATAAATGGTTGAATGGTTTATATAAAAATTCTATAATGTATATTTCTTTAGTTTTCTTAAAATTATAAAATTAAATCAAAAGAATTTCTTCAAAATTTTCAGTAGATATAAATTTTAGTTGATGTATAGGGAAGTGAGGATAACAAAAAATCTCCAATATAAATGTATACAAAGAAAAAAACAACTTACAAATAAAATTAAAAAAAAGGTTTGTTTTCCATTCAGGCTCATATCTAAATTTATCTAGGTTAAGCAAGGCCCAAAAAGGCCCCAAGCCCTGAACTTTCATGTAATTCCCTGGAAAAACTCTCTCTTTTTTAGTGATTTCTGACCCATAATTAGTCTAATTCACATGTGATTATCCTTTCTGTTTTCTCACTAACTTTTTGCATTTGATATATGATATAATTGTTAACGAAACTCATATGCCACCCTAAAATTAGGTGCAGTTTTCCCCCTTTCATATATAAATTATCAGTAATACAACGCATCAGAAATCACTAAACTTCAACTTGTAAATCTTTTGGACAATTGACATAAATTCCATAATTGTATCAATTAGAGAGTGAATATAAATTTAAGCTAAAATAAATGTGGATATATATGTCTCAAATAATTAGATACATGAATTTAATTACTCTTAAATCTTAACAAGACTGATCAATAATGGTACATAAGTCTCTTTAGGTATTATTATAGTGTTACTACTAATTACTATAATCTTTATCATCAAGGAAGAGTTAAAGTAGGCTTTTTCCTTTGGGAATTTTATAATAATATAAAGTTAAAAAAACATATATATTAATATTAATTTTTTGTAGTTGACAAAGCAGAAAACAGCTGAGGCATAGGGACTGTGAGGGGCACATTGTTTGAAGCAAAAAAGATCAAATAAATAATACCATAAAAATAGTAGAATAATACATGAATAAATATTCTTTTACAGATAAATAAAGGGTCTTATCCAATATGAAGCTTCTTCGACCAAGGACTCGTTCAGTATGCATGAAAGGAAAAGAAAAGAAAGAAAAACAAAGATAAAAAGAAATAAAAAAATAAAAAAAATGTATTTAATATAAGATGAAAAAGAATAATAAAAAAATGTGTTTGGTATGTATTTTTCAATAAAAAAAAATATATGAGATTAATTTATTAAATTACTCCTTATTTATTATGAATTTTAAAAAAAGCATATTCAACATATTAAAACATATTACTCCACGGTCCAACCCAGAGCCTTCGAAGCAACAGTGAACCAGGAACATTTAAATGCCATGCGTTCAGTTCAAAAAAAGGATACAGAGCAATGGGGTAACTTTATTATGGAAATTAAAAAATAAAAAAATGAAAAAATAACACAACATATATTCAGATCAAAAGCTTCGACTGTACGTTGAGAAGACAATGATATATTCTCTTACTATTGCTATATTCTCTTGCTGTTGAACATACGCACTCGACTTTCTCAGTTGTTTCAGATCAGTTGCCATCAACAAACAAACAAAGCTATTCAACTACAGATTAAGCAAAGGAATCAGATGAAATCTTCCATTGTTCCAAGCCCAGAAAGACATGAACATGAAAATGAAGAAAAACAAATTAAGCTATTCGACTACAGATTAAGCTACCGCAGACAATACGCAGAATTGTTCCGAGCCCAAAAATACATGAACATGAAAATGAAAGAGGTATTAACGCCACTCAGCAGACACAACAGCAAAATACGGAAGATAATCTCCATAATAGTGCCAACATCAATGGAGAACCATTGAGGATTAATTACAGCAAAGTCAAACCAGCAAATTACCCTTGATTTATGCTAAGCTTTATGTCATTCCTTTCCTGTCTTTTCTTTCTTTAACTATTGTTTTGCATCTTCCTTATATCTGTAGCTTCTCCTCTTCTTCCATGCTGTGGTGTTCATATTCTCAATCAATAAAATATACCTTTCATCCCTTTTTCTTTTCGTCAGAATCAGAGACTATATATTCGCACGCAATAAAATTCGGACAAACAGTAAAATGGCACCAGACGTTCATATTTTCCATCATGTGAAGCCACTTTTCCATCGATTTTACTAAGCAAATAGTCGATGGAAAAGCGTCTACCAATATTCCATCGTGGAAAACGAAATTTTAATCACACAATACCAAACGACATAAAGCCGTGGATGGAAGAGGGAAAATAAACGTACCAAACACGCCCAAAAAGAAAGAAATTAAAGCCATGGAAAATAAAGGAAATTGACCTAGCTTTTCTCAACATGCATGCACAAACTTAGTTTTTCTTCAATTGAAATATCATGTGTGAAAACAAAAACAAAATAAAAAATTACTTTTTATGAGTCAATAGTGTTCAAGATGAATGATATATATTTGTAACTCAACGTTGTCCTTGAATAAAAATAATATTTCAGGAGTGCTGCAAATGAATCAAAGTTTAACATGTTCAAGATGTATATAAGTTATGTATAAATAGATTGACCTTAATTTGCTGTCTTTGGTGTCTATTTTAAGTACTTAGAAATCTGTACATTCTATTTTTTTTTACCAAGGTATTTTTTGTCTGGTAGGATAGATGACTAATCATTTTCAAATTTACTGTGTAAATAATAAGATTCTTTCCAAATTGGCTTCTAGAAGAATTGAATCTTAGTAACCAACTAATGAGAAAGGGATCTTTTGCTTCGCTTTAAAAATCAAACAGAATGCTTGACTCATCTGAATCCTTTTTATTTTGAAAATTAACGATTCATATGTCAGAATATTGTTTTTATTTTCTTAAAAATGACATCTTAAAATCTAGACCATTTATTGTAAAAATCAACAACTCAAATGAGCTAAACACCCTACTTGATTTTTAAAGTCAAATAAAAAATTCATTTTCCAACTAATGTCAGATTATAAAAGTTTTTCAAATCGGGTTAATGGAGATACTAGTTTAAAGTATATTGATCCAGCCATGATTGAAGTAGTTGTAATTAAATGTACATCTTTCATTATATATATTAAAAATCTAATATAATAAATTAGTAAGTCTTTTTATGTTTAAGTTTACAAAATTACAAAGGGTTTAAAAAAGTTATTAAGCATTTTTTGTAGATACCCATATGTAGAATAACAAATTGGTCTCATAAAATGTATGAAAAATGAAAAATATATAAAAAAATTTAAATAAATAATAAATAAAACTGGTTCAACAATTACACCACTCAATTTTTTCGATTTTTTTCAATTTTTGATTAATTCAATAGATTTTTGACTAATTTTTAGTGATTGATTCACTAAATTAAATTAAACTGATCATCTAACTAATTCTTTTGGTTTGACCGACCGTTGGAGTCTAGTTTTAAAAACTTTGTATACACAAAATATTTGATAGTGAAGGATTGCATGATAATTTTTTCTTTTGATATTCCAATTTATCAAGGTCGCCTCTTTGTTTTTGGTTTTTATTTTTTTTGAAGTTCTTAAAAATTCTTTTGCTTTGTATTTGAAATGAGACTTGTGATCAATTCTCTATAAATCATTGCGTCAATCAGTCTTTTTTGTCTTTAGATTCGAGGTTTAAAACCAATATATTCATAGTAGATTCGAGTTTTAAAACCAATATATTCATGGCCATAGGTGATTACTTTAAGAGTTAAATTGCATAAGTATTTTTTAATAATACTTAATAAAAAGAATAACTTACTCCTATCGATCATCTTATAATAGTAAAAAATTAAACTTTAAATTTTCACTGAATGAGAGATTAAAAAAAGCATAAAATTGAAATAAGAATGAACAAGTCCGTTTAGCTTACTTATAAGAATAAAATAGTAAAATCCATCTCAAATATTTTGAAAATAATTAAGATAATATAAGCAATTAGAACAAAATTGACATCGTTTTATAAATAAGTGGGATGAAATTGATGTAAAACAAACATCTGACATGAAATTAAAATTCACTCCGACTGTGAAGGACTAAAATAAAACTTAAAACTACACATTGACAACTTATAATAAGCTATTGTCTATAGGTTTGGACACATAAGTAATTTTTTTAAATAATCTAAATGACATTAATGATGGAGACGAAATTGACTTTTTTTTTAAAATAAGGATAAAATCAACACAAAATAAACATGTAAAATGAAATTAAAACTTACCTAAATGTAAATAATGGAAATAATACTTTCAAAATAATTAATAAATAAACAAATTCATCATATAAATGGATTTCAACTGCTCGGATGAATACGAGTATTTAAAATCAAACAAATCGATTAAGTTGACTGAAATTGAACTAAACAAACAAAAAAGACCACAAAAAAACTGAAAAATAATGTCCAAATCGAGTCTTCACATTTGCAAAGTGATTAGTTTAGGGTATGTTTGATAACTTAGTAGGTAAATGTGAGTGGAATAAATTAAGTTTGATTAAATGTTGTTGAAGAAAACTTAAGTTTAGATTAACGTAATTTATGTTTGGGAGGCATTTGAGGAAACGTGATTTGGGGTAAAGCATGATATTTGGATGTTAATTTGCAAAGTAGTTTTAGATGTATAATTACCAAAAATGACATAAATTTTATATTTTATTTTTTAATTTATCAAGATGTTTTAGATATATATTCTGAATTTTATAGTTATAATGTTAATTATAAATAAATTATTGACTAATTTTTTTATTAATAATTAAAATTTAAACAAAATAAATTAAGTATTCATTATAATTAAATTTTTACAAAATGAATTAATAATTTAAACAAAATGAACTATCCATTATTTAAATTTGATTTTTAAATTTTTTTTAACTTCTTACTTAACTAGTTTAAGTCTTATTATTCAATCATACAACAACACTTAAAATATCTTAAACTCCTTCTAATCTTAATTAAAATCCCTATTATAACAATTCTGTTCTTTTTCAAATATGTTACTTCTAATATACAACTTTTCATTTTATTTACTTAACTCTTTGACTGATATTTTTCCTTTGTTTTTTTGCATGATCCTAAATCATATTTAGTTTCATCTAGGTTCTTAATCCCATAATATAATTTTTTCTGAAATTAAATCAACCCTTGTAAGCTTTTTCTTTCTTTCACTTGAGTCCCTATTATGCATATTATTAGTTTTCACTTGGTATATTAGTTTCAAATTAAATTCAGTTCAATCCTTCTTTGTCCAGTCCATAAATTTAATTTAAACTAAATTTTACTTTAATTTCAACATTTACCAAAAACTTATATGTTTATTCACTTAGGCCCTTAGTCAAAATTTTTTTGTCTTTTGTATGATTTAAGATCATATTTAGCTTCATATAGGTCCATAAATCCAGAATATATTTTTCTCAAAAATTAAATCAATCCCTGTAAACTTTTCATGTATTTCATTTTAGTCCCTATCATGCAAGTTATGTTCTTTTCCCATGCTTTTGATTTCCAAACCTGTCCAGAACTTCTTCTTATATGTTTTTAGGACAGGTTTGATTATTTCTAACCTAAATCAAAGCAAAACATGAAATAAAATGAAGCTTTTACAATTCCACAAGTTTACACTACTGTTCACTTTGTTCTTACTCTATTCTCTGGGTTTTTTTGGTTTTTCTTGTTGTTTTGGTCTAGGATTCCACTGAAACTTCACATTTTCAATACACAATCTGGTCCTCAAATGCTCTAAAGTTTTAGAGCACTCTCACTGCTAGTTCTCCCTCTTGGCTGCACTCCAAGGGATGGTAAATTCTCCTTGTTTTTACGTGGGAAAACAGAGCAGTATTAAGGGTGATGAAGATGAAGATGCAGGGAACGTGATTGATGAAGATGCCTGGAAGATAGTGAAGATGCAGAACAAGGACCAACACATAAATGAGCAGCAGCCAGCAAAAATTTTCAATGGTTCCAACTGCATAATATTTAATGAAAGTCATCCTATTTCACACGCTCTCGTACACGCATTTGAATGAAAAATTTTATTGTCGTCTCGATGTCTTCTCTTGAATATCAGTCAAGCATGATATATATATATATATATATAGGTGTAAAATAAGTTGCAAATTCAAAGTGGTATGTTATTCGATTCATAAGTCGATGTTTAAGTGGTACTAGTTTGAAAATAGGCATCCTGGGGACACAAAAATATTAATACTGACCATGCGTAGACTGTATTATATATATTTCTCCACGTTTTGTTTCTAGTATCCTCACGTGCGGCTGACCTTTCTTCATTCAACCTCACCAGTCACCACTCTCACTCCTCTCCTCTCACCGACCACAAGTCTTCAACTCTGGCCCCATATCCGAGAGTTGAAACGAGATTCTTTACCTTTGATTACTTTTCTTTATTTTTAAAAAGAATCATTACATCACATGGATAACATTCAGTTTAACAGTTTTATTAATTTTAAAATATCATCCTTTCTACACGATTCAATGCTTTTGTTTAAAAGTAGAAAAATGCATTCAGTTTAACAGTTTTATTAATTTTAAAATATCATCCTTTCTACACGATTCAATGCTTTTGTTTAAAAGTAGAAAAATGCATGATTTTTAAAAGTAGGGAATTCATTTTCATCTAAGTCTTACTATTAAGTATTAACTTGAGAAATAATTATATTTTAAATTAGTGAATATGTTCTTCTTTTTTACAAAATTTGGTTTACCAATTTTCATTAGTTTTGATCCGTTCAATTGGTTCTTGAGTAATTTTTTTGACTAGTGGGCCAGTTCCGTAATATATGTTTACTATATATTACAAAGATTACATGCATGCATGGTAATATTTCTTATTAATTAATTAAGTTGACTCACTGGTGAACCATTGTAATAACTTTTTATAATTAACAGCTAGCTATATGTCAAATTAATTATTTATATTATAATTAACAGCTAGCTATATATGTCAAATTAATTATTTATGGCATTGTCCTCATCTTAGTCAATCCCGTTTCTTTCATAATTTGCACAGTGGTATATATACACAGAGGGAGACCAATTGATATTGTTATTGTAATAATTTATAATATAGCGTTTAATTGATTCAATTGTTGGATTCTAAATAATTATCATGTTGATCTTCTATAGTGAATTTTACAAAATTTCAATAGCTATATACGTGTGTGTATATATATGTGTGTGTGTGTATATAAGTATTATGCGTTAATGCATATTATGCATATTATGCGTTAATTGTGGAAAACTTAAAAAAAATTCTTAAAATTAATATTTCTTACATATAATGCATATTGCGCGTTAATTTTTGAATTTTATCTAACTGGCATCAACCAACTTTAAATTAATGTCAAAATGACGGCGGATTTTGTCAAGAGATTAGATTAAATTTACCAATACTGTTAACACTTTCCCTTCAAAATCTGATTTGTTAAATTAATGGTAAAAATAAAGTGTTTTCACTTTTTTTTTTTGATAAACGAGGTTACTGATTTTACTTCTTAAAAAATAAAATAAATAATATTAACGTAATTAAATTAAATGATTTTCAATGTGCACTCCTTCCTTCCAGATTCTTTTTTATTTTTTTTAGGCAAAGCTTTGCAGATCCTTTTTGTTGATGTAAATGATAAAATGTAAAATATGTGAGATTTTTCCGCCTTTTATTCTTTTAAAAAAAATTAGATTACTAAACGATTGATGACAGGATTTAAATCAAAAGATGCGTTATTTAGATCACCGACTGAAACAAATAATTCAATGTGATAGCCTCAAACTTTAAATATTATTTTATGAACAGATGATTGTTCTGCGAGAAATAAAAATATTGTTTATTGTTCGCGTATGAAAGTTGAAAAATTATATTCACAACGTGTATGTGATTAATTAATTATTTAACTGTAAAGAATATGACACAGTTGTGGAAACCAAAATAAAAATCAAACTACGTTATTGAAAAAAAAAAAACGTTTTCTCAGTTAGGAAAAGTAGCCACCCAAATAGCAATCCACACACATGTATGTATCTTCCTGAAATATTAATGAAAATTGAGATTAATAAAAGTGGTTAGTTTTTCACAACGGTTGAATTTAGATTTAAATTTTTGTTGAAAGAAGTATTTATATTTAATATTTAACAATATCTCAAATAAAATTACCTCTCACAAAAGATATTGATAAAAAAAAAATAAACTTTTTGAAAAGGAAATAAGAAAATGGCATGAAATTGTGTAGAATCCCACTCCAATCTTATTCTTAAAAGTGAGATATGCATTTAAAACACAATCGACTTGGAAATTATATTTTCTGGGACCACATATTATATAACTATTCTTTTTTTAATAAACATATTACATAACTATTCTTAAACTTTAGTGTTGGTCCAAATTGGAACATTTTGATTCCTTACTTCTGTTTATTTAAAATCCTCACATGTCACATCCATCACCAAGCACATTTTTTGCCACAAGCTAAATTAAAGAATACGAATTGAGAGTCCTTTTTTGTTTTTTCAACAACGATTAGCACACGATATATAGGTTAACTATATTGTTTAAAATTTAAATATGATATTAGTTACAAGATTATCCACATTCATCATTATCAAGTAGACCCTCCATCTCTCATTGATCATCTTTTCCAAGCCTTCATTTTGTCGATGGAATTATTAGGATATAGAGTTCATGCGGAATTGGTCAGTATTTGGTTGCTATATGTTTTGTTTGATTTTGGATAGAATCAAGTAAGAGAAATTCTTGTGTAAGTACAAACCTAGCACCTCAATTTTAGGCACAATCAATTAAATATTTACATCTAATAAAATAAAAATAAAAAAGTTACATGTAAAATAAGGAAAAAAGACTCTTGAGTTTCTTTCACAACCAATCAAATATTTACACTTAACAAAATAAAAACCAAAAAAGTCACATCTCTCTCATTATTCTAGTCATATTTTATTTTTATTTTTTTAATTATTGGTTTTTTAAAATTTATTGGGTTGTCGCTAATTAATTAGAATTAAAATTGATCTTTTTTATTCACACTCTCCAACTCCATAATCTGCGTGTTGGGATGCCCAGATATTTGATTTCAGACGTCCTTACATTGATATTGATAATTTTGGTGATAAATATTTATAAAATTATATTAAAAGGTACCAAGGGTTTCATATTAGTATAGAATTCTCTATCCGAACAACTTAATTTTAGTTGTAAAAATTTATTTAATATTTTACAATCTAAGTATGTTTAAAATAATTAAACTCATATATTTAAAAAATATTCTGAATAAATATAGAAAATAACACCGTTAGCCTCACTTTGATAAACACATGGTGATTAATTAATTGATATTGTTTTATATTTATGTGACATTTATTTCAGCCAACTCAGCATTCAAGTTTAGTACAAAAGAGAAGGAACAAACAAAACACGTGTATGAGAGAGAGAGAGAGAGAAACTAGAGAGTTTTTTTTTTATTTTACATGTGGCTTTTTTTATTTTAATTTTATTATATATAAATACTTGATTAATTGTATCTAAGACTGAGGTGTTAGGTTTGTGCTCAAACAAGAATTTCTCTTAAGAAGGTAAAAGGATATATAACATGGAAGGTGATTTTATCTTTAAGAGATTAAAATTGATGAAAATAATTTGTGGGGGCCAAATTGAAAATCACCCTATCTGTGAATGACTAAAATAATTTTTTTTCTTTATACAACCATATAGATGTAGATGTTAATTGGGCAAATATATGCAATGAACCAAATATATATATATATATATATATATACGGTGGCTGAGCCACATGGGGTGCATTTGAATTTTTAAATATTTATATATAATATTATAATTTTTTATAATTTTACCTTTATTTTTTTCATATTTTGAATCCTCTACTATTAAAATTTTTGAATTGCCACCACGGATCCAAAGATCCTAGGCCTGCCACTATATAAATATGTGTGTGTGCGCGTAAAGATGCGTGTGTACATTATTTGTGATAAGATAAATTTAATCACACTTAATATGATATAAATGTCATTATTAAAAAAGAAAAAGTGCATGGATTAAAGATAGTAATGTTATTAGTAGTGTTCAAAGAATCGGATCAAACATGTCAATTCTATCAAAAAATTAGTGAATTGGTTAGGGAATCAGTTTAGTTTAAACTAGTAAATTGGTGAAATCAGTTGAACGGGTCTCGAACTGATAAAATATGCCGATTTAACCAGTTCAATTTTTTAAATTTTTGAATTTTTATTAAATATTATTATGTATTTTTAAGAAATCTCCAAAACTTTAAACTATTAGAAAAAGATCTATGATTGGTATAAATATATTTTGTAATATGCCTAGAACATTTTAATATTATATATATAGATTATATATTTTAATATCTGTAACATATACATTAATTATATATTTTAAGTATCATTAATTTAATTGTAATTTGACCACAGTCTAATTATTGATCATTGAATCTTGGTTATAACTTATTAGTGTGCCCTAGCACGTGTCACCATGAAATTAAAACACAATGCCACGCAATATAACAAGATAATTTTTTTTTTATATTAAGCTAAGTCTTCTTTAGCTAGAATATGTCATGAGTAAATTAATTAATGATATATAACTAAATTGATCGAAATAATTGTTTGAATATTAAATTAATAATGATTCCAATGTGACAGTTTATTTAGTACTAAGCAAAGACATGTTTTAAATAGTTGTTTCAAATGATATCTTTTTCTTTTTTGGGGTCCTTAAAAGTGACGCTTCATCTAGCCCTTTGTGTACTATAATCTTTTGAAAAAATTGATCACCAAACGAGATTATTAATTAAAAGGAGAAGTTCAAACCCTTATAGATAAAGATGCTAATTAAAACTTAATAATCCTTTCAAATAATTGAACCAACTCTTTCTCATTTTATAGTCTACTAACATATGTAAGGAGGAGTCTCTTTGCTTTTCAATTATCTAAAGATATTTGTCATCATCATACATGCAAATTTTCCTTTTTAAGGGGGTCAAATGTAAATTTTTGTAATATGGGGTTCATGTAAAAATTTACACACACATACTTGTTATATATATATATATATATATATATATATATACTGAAATGTCCACCTTTGTCACTATTTTTTTAATAATTGATTCAATAGTTAATGACATTTTTAAAAGATTAAATTTCAAAATCTGAGGATTGTCTTGTATGTTAAGGAAGTGTGCTCGATAGAGTGATTATCTGAATTTAAAACTTGAGCTAATATTTAGAAAAATGTATTCTCCTTAATTAATGTGTCAAACCAATGTAGATCTTTTAAAGAAAGATTTAGGGGGCATTTTTGTTTTTCGTTTTTAAGATTAAGATGCCTATTAAAATATTGCCTTTGAATATGAATATTGAATGTAGGGATGGTAACGCTGCGGGGCGGGGGGCGGGAAGTGCCTCCTCCGTCTACGTCCCCACTCCCAAAATCTACTCTCGTCCCCGCCCTCAATCCCCGTGGGGGAGAAAAAATTTTTCCCATCTTCATTCCTCGCATGGAGCGGGGACCCGTGGGGATCCCGCGGGGATTTTTTAAAAAAATTAAAAATGTAAAAAAAAAAAATCAATAGTACATATTTGAATAAAAAAATCTTCTCTTTTCTCTTCTAGGTTGGGGGATAATTGGAAAAATTCAGACAGAGAAGACCGTGGATTTTGATAGAAAGACTGTGTGGGAGAGGACGGGAATTGAAGGATGGGAAGAGTGACCACAACAGACAGAGGAGACCACGACGATGAATTGAAGGATGGGGAGAGCGAGTGCAACGACAAGAAGAGACCATACTTGAGAGGCAAAGACGGCGAGTACACATTTAATCTCAGTCAAATGGTGAATTGAGAATCAATTTTGGGGGAATGAGATTAGGTTTTATTTTTTATTAAATTTATTTTAATTATTTTGAATATAAAATGACCAAAAGATCCCTAATATATATTATATATATAGATATTTGGGATATTTTGTAAATTTACTAAAATACCCTTCGAGGACGGGGACTTCGCGGGGCGGGGAGTGTGATCCCTGTCTCCGTCTCCGTTTAACTTTCGGAGAAATTTTTCTCCCTGCCCCCGTCCCCGCGGAGGAAATTTCCCGCCAACGGGGTCCCGAATGCTGGGATTCCCGCAGATTTTCCCGAGTTCGGATCCCCATTGCCATCCCTAATTGAATGGTTAAGATTATTTGTTTTTTAACATCTGACCACATAAAAATAGTTTATTAGTAAAAAAATAATATTAAAATAAAATAGTAATTAAACATATATTATGAAAAATTGATGAAATCAAAATAAAGATAAACAAATTATATATGGAATGGAAAAAATTAAAACCTAACAAATAAGCATTAATTGTTAATCTAATTAGCAAAATATTTAACAAAAGAATTGTTTTACACGGATTGCAAAGTTTGGAGGGTGGTTTATTATGTGTTAAAATTTAGAGGAGATAAAGTGCACATAAGGTAAAGTTGATGAAGATAAAGTGCATTTTTGTCTAAAATAAATAATATATTTAAATTGTATTAAAATTTATTATAAGATCTAAGGGCTCGTTTGTTATGCAAGACATGAATGGAAATGAAAGGAAAACAAAAGTGGAAATGAAAAGGGAAAGGAATAGAGAAAGGGAAAAAGGAAAAAAAAATATTTGGTATGAAATAGAAAATAATAATGAAAAAAAAGTATCATTTTGTTTGGTATAAGATTTAAAAGAAAGGAAAGAAAATATTTTAACATGATTTTACTAAATTACCCTTGTAATAAAATATAATAAAAAATAGGAAAAAATGTACTTTACCCCCATGAAGTTTGATCTATCAACAGAAAACCCCATGTAGCTTCAAACTAAGCAAAAAACTCATATAAACTTTCATATTGTGTCAAAAACCACATGTCGATTAGTTGATCGTTAGTCAGCTGACTATCAATGCTGACATGAACACTAAAATGCCACATCAACAGCTGATTTATGTGCCATATCAGCCTTCATCCACTCAATCACTATATTCAATAGAATTGCAACATGTAACATATGCTTAGCTTTGAAAAAAAAAAATCAAAGTAGCGCATGTACAGCAGGATTCGAACTTGAGCTTGGATAAAAGAAGGAAGAGCTCTCCACTATTTAGACACTAATACACATTCAACATATATTTGCGAAAATTAATATATAACATATGTTATTGTATTCAAAATTCAAAACAATATACATCAATTATTATATCTTATAAAATAATAACAAATCTTATAATAAGAAAATATGCTATTATTTTATAGAACTTATTTTAAATTATATAAAAATTATAATTTTTTTAATAACAAATTTTATAATATAAATTTTGTTTTTATTAAGTAAAATAATTATAAAAATATACTTCGCATATTAAAATTATTTTTTAATATAAGATTTGATATTATAATTTTTAGTAATAATTAAATTTTATAATATCAAATCTTATATTAAAATTTTATATTGTAATGTCAAATCATTTTAAATTATATTAAAAATTAATTATTATTAAAAAATATAATTTTCAAATCTTATATGAAAAAATAATTGTAATATGCATAATATATTTTTTAATATAAATTTTATTTTTATTAAGTATAAATAATAATTAAATTTATATTATAAGATTTATTATTAAAATTTTTAAATTTGCATATAATTTAAAATGAGTATGTAAAATAATAGCATATTTTCTTATTATAAGATTTATTATTTTTATAAGATATAATAATTAATATATATTGTTTTGAATTTTGAATATAATAACAAATGTTTCTATATATATATATATATATTAAATTTTACAAATGTATGTTGAATGTGCATCAGTAGTTAGATAGTAAATAGCTCTTTCTTTTTTTTATCCAAGTTCAAGTTTGAATTTTGTTGCGCATGTGCTTCTTTGACTTTTTTCAAAGCTAAGCATATGCCACATGTTACAATTCTATTGGATACGGCGATTGAGTGGAAGATGGCTTATGTGAGATATGAATCATCTGCTGATGTGACACTTTAATGTCTATATCAGCATTGATCGTTAGTTAACTAACAGTCAACTAATCGACAAGTAATTTTTGGCACAATATAAAAGTTCATGAGGGTCAAGAAACCGGCTGATTTAGCTGAAAAATTGGTGAATCGATCAAGAAATCGGTTTAGTTTGGACCAGTGAACTGGTAAAAATTTGTCAAACCGATAAAACTGATTGGTTCTTTTTTTTGAATTTTAAAATTTTTTTAAATTTTTACTGAATATTATTATATATTTTAAAGAAGTTTCTAAAAATTTAAACTATTAATAGAAGATTTAAAATTTCTATAAATATATATTTATAACATATATAAAATATTTTAATATTATATATTTTAATATTTTAATATCTATAACATAACATCAATTTTATTATAATTTAATTATTAATTTTTAAATTAATGTCTCGACCAATTTAATTATTTAATTGATTTTCTAAACCTTCGTCCCAATAAATCTTCATTTAAGAGTGGGAAGTGGGAAGCGGGATGCACGCGCTTCGCTTATATGCGCTATTAATGCGTGTCGAGTGAAAACCATGCATGAGCATATTGGATGGCAAGTAAAGAATGTTTCTCCAAAGTCCAAAGTCAACTTATTCATCTTATTTTTCTGCCAAAGCCGTGTACACTGACGACTAATTATATACTAACATATTATATACTTTATCAATATATATATATATATATAGAGAGAGAGAGAGAGAGAGAGACAATCAACAACTAAATTCTATGATAAAAATATAAGAGCAAGTAATTTTTACGACTTAATTATTATAATACGATTCATTGTTTTAAATATATTTTTATTTTTATTTTCATGAAATACACCTTATAGTAATTGTTGTTCAAGAATTTGATATATAATAATTTTTCAGAAAGGTATCTAATTTTTTTATTAACATTTTTAATTTATAATTATATAAAACTTTAAAGCATATATTTAATTAAGGCTATTTATTGAGTTAGAAGTAAACGCGGCATACACACAATTGGATTGAGTTGATACATTGATTTGAGTTTATCTTCTTCAAACCTGCCATTAGCGGTTTCATTTGTAAGTTGAGAATTTTAACTCAAAATATAACTGAGACAAAATAAAATTTTAGGTTATAATTGAAAGTTAAAATTTAAGGCATAAATAATATTTTTAGCATTTGATAAAACTAAAAGTAAGTCCTAAAACAGTGTGTTTAATATATTCCCAAAATTTTCAAGTATTAATTTTATTTATCTTTATAAAGAAAATGAAGTTGACTATAATATTCTATTTACGCCTGCTGATGGACTCATCGGCCAGTGATGAGAGAAAGAAAGATGACCAATAATTTGGCTTTGTTTGGCGAAGCGACAGAGAAGCCTCAATCCTAATTAGTAATCACTTTCAAATTATTATATTTTTTTCTTATTCCAATATTTTTTTGATAGATACATCTCGGAAGGCGACAATAACGCGTTTTGTTAGTGTAAAGTCGCTTTGTCTTCAGTCTTCACGATAGACACACAACACAACCTTTCTCCTTAAGGTAGCTTCTCTTTCTCTCTGTGTATATATATATATATGTCCCCTTTCTCCCCCACTCTTCATCTCCATTCTTTGGTCTTTAATTGAATTGGACATAAACAAAAATCTTCATCTAAATAAATCAATCAATACCCAGTTTAATTTTCCCTCTGGGTCTTGCTTTTTCTTCAAATTGATCTTTCTTCAATCATGGTTTGCTTGGTGTCTCGCTCTGGAAGGGGATTGCAGAGATACAACAACATGGGAGGCCGCCAAGTTGTGGGGTGAGTTACTTTTCTGAGATTATTTTGTGAGAAATATGATCGGAGTCTGGATTCTCAGTTTCTCTGGTTTGATATGCCTTTCAAGTGTTTGTCTTTATGCGTCTGCCAAATGTTATCTTCATTTTTCACGTGGGTTTCTGTAGAATTGGTTGACTTCTGGTGGCCCCCTTTATTATTATCATATATATTATTTTAATATCTTTGCTTTGGCTGACTCATCACTCATTCATTATCATCAAAATGTCCAATTCTGCAGGTGCATACCTTACAGATACAAAGAAGACCTTGATGGTAAATTGAGCGATGAATTGGAAGTGCTTGTCGTGAGTTCACAGAAGTGTCAAAAATTCATGTTCCCAAAGGTACTTTACATCAAAGAGTTTAATTAGAAGAGGACTTGTGGTGCTTTTTGTTCTCTATAGATTTTGCAGAAGACATTGACATTGAGGTTTGGGTATTTTCAGGGAGGATGGGAACTCGATGAATCTGTAGAAGAGGCTGCTTGCAGGGAATCCCTTGAAGAAGCTGGAGTCATCGGCATCGTTGAGGTATAGAAACATCCTCCAATTCTAAAAAACATTATGCAGAAGCTTAAGTTGTTAAGTAGGGTTTAGGCAAAATTTTCTTAAATTTAAAAACTTAATTTGTTAAGACCTACGGATAGTTTTCAGAGCAAATCATCATTTTAGTCCTTGAAAAAACATTTTTCCAATGAGTAAATTATTATTTTTAATCCCTGAAAGATTATAATTTTTGTTTATGTGATCTTTAAAAAATCAAGTATTTTAATTTAATCTAAATTAAAAAAAAACTATAATCTTTAGAGAATCAAATGAGTAATTTCTCTTTTCTTTCAATTTAATTTTTAAAAAATTATATTTATCTCAATTTGACATTTTCATTGTTAAAATTGTAAAATTTTTCATTGCCAAATGTCATCTTGACAAATGGAGGAACCTAATTGAAAAAATATAATCTTTGAAGGAGTGAATTAAAACGCTTAATAGTTCTAAGACTAGAGACAAATGTAATCTTTTAGCTAGGGAACAAATTGATAGTTTACTCATACTTTTATTATAATCTTTAACATCAATATTGGAAGCTGAAAATTGGGTTTTTTCAAATCAAATGAAACTGAGATGTAATTTTGATATGAATATGGCAGTCTGAACTGGGGCAATGGAGCTTCATTAGCAAGAGACATGGCACATACTATGAAGGGCACATGTTCCCATTGTTTGTGAAGGAGCAGCTTGATCTGTGGCCTGAGAAACATGTACGACGAAGAGAATGGGTATGTTCATTTCAGACTCTGATGACTTTTCAGAATGTATAACAAGTTCGATTTACATAATTACGTTGTGATTTAATTTGTTCTAATTTTCTTTGAAATTACTTTGTGCAGATGACTGTTGCTGAAGCTAGAGAAGTTTGTCAGCATTGGTGGATGAAGGAAGCCTTAGATATATTGGTTGATAGGCTCATCACCAGACTGCAACAAAAGGAGGATATCGCATTATTGGCTGATTCTTTAATTTGATGAAGATGGCCAGTTCAAGTAGATAGAACTCTTTCAATAATTTATTTTTAAAATTAATTATTGAGGATAATTAGTTAGGGAGAGACGCAGAGAATTGTAGAAAAAAGAAATTAATAGTTGAAATTTCAATTTTATACTTCAATCATGGTATCTCATTAGCATATGTATAATCATTATTTTTGTTTTTATCTATTTAATCTTTGAAAAAATAAAATTGTGGTTAAAACTTTTTAAAAGAACAAAGATACGAAAAGCTTTCAAATGATTTAACATTGTTTATTGTTACAAGTCTTGTCAGAAAAATAAGAGAGGAAACATGATTTTTTTCGCAACAAAAGAGTCTTAATTTGCAAATCGCAGTCAATCATGAAGATTCTAAACTTTTTTTTAATAAAAAATTAAACGTTAATCTTAGACTATTAATCTTCATAATCATTAGTCCAAATTAAATCGAAGACTTTTGTATGAGGAGATAACCCAAATCCATAAAAGAGATAACCTACACATGACAACTTCAAATCAATTAAAGGCTTAAATAAATAGATGAATGTCAAGATCCAACTATCCTTATTATTTGCGGCTTGAGGGGTCTCATTAATTACTAATTAGAACATAATTTTATTACTGTTGGCAAATCATGTGATGTGAACTAATAATAACATCTACTATTTTGTTAAAATTGAGTATCTAAATATTCATTATACTCCAACTAATATGATTTAAACTGGGTCAGATTATGAAAGTGAAAAATCTCTTGGCACCGAATAATATATAGTATTTGAGTATGTAGACTTTAATAAAAAAAATTGAAGGAATTAATTGAAAAAGAATATTTAAAACAAATTATAAATTTGTGGGATGGAAATGGAATAAACATACTTTGGGGATAAAAATGACTCTGAAAAAATTTTGAGATAAAAAGGTGCTTTTTGCCTCTAATTGAAAAAGAATATTTAAAACAAATTATAAATTTGTGGGATGGAAATCGAATAAACATACTTTAGGGATAAAGATGACTCTGAAAAAATTGAGATAAAAAGGTGCTTTTTGCCTGATAATTTCTATTATCACTAATTTAAATTGTGCCTTTCACTAAACCAAATACTGGTTTTATTCTAATAATTACTAATTTTGCAATCTGGGATTATTATGCCTCATACATTTTTTTTAACCATGAGATCAATTTAATGCATGATATGGTGTCAAGTGGCAATTGCATTCATGCTACAAGTTGCATGGGAAATTCATACTTTTTACATTAAAGAGGAAGCATTCTTGTTTGAATGTCATGCTTTATAAAAGTCATGTAAAAAGTTTTAAGGCCATTCTCAAACTTATGTGGGTATTTCGAGATATGCAATTCAAGAGAATAAATTTGGATGTGTGACTTTATATGCAAGCTTATCAAGTTTTTGAAAATTAATTTCGATTAATATTGATCTAATGACTTGGCAAGTGACTAACATTCTTTCGTTTGCTTCTTATATACTTGAATTGATTGTAGATACTTCGGGTTGGGATTAAGTTATCTTGAAAGTAAATGCGGAGGGAAAGCTCAAACTTCATAAGAGTTTATTTAATTTCTTAATTTGTCGTTCTTCTTGTTTTTAATTGTAACATAATCTTAATTAAGTTTATTAGAAATCCTAGAAATTTATGGTAATTATAGGCTAGGAAAAGGAATTGATTTTGCAAGGGTAGCAGTAGAATATTATTCTGTGTCTTTAGCCATAAATAGCTGTATCACTGTACTCTATATAGTTACTCATTGGTGACTGTGAAAAATGACGTCGGACATGTTAGACTTGCGTTTCACATGTGTTTTTTTGTTTGTTCATTTGCATGATTAAATACCTAAGTGCATCTAAGGTTTGTTTGGTATCTAAGAAAAAATAATAATAGAAAGGAAATAAGAAAATAAAAAGAAAAAGAGAATGAAAAAGAAGAAAAAAAAATTTGCTTGGTATACACGGAAAAAGAAATAAAGAAAATAAGATTATTATATTTTTTAAAGATAATAAAAAATAAATATAAAAATAATTTACTATTTTGCCCTTAACCAAAAATTCATTACTTAACTAAAAAAAAAAAATTAATAGATCCATCGAATCCAAACTATAGTTGGTGTTGACTGCCAGGCATCGGTTGACCAGCTGCCAGGCGCTGGCCGACCGGCTGCCAGGCGCCAGCCGACCGACTGTCAGGCTCTCTCTCTCACCGTCGGCCTCTCAGACTCTCTCCCTCTCAGTCTATCGGCTTCTTTGAATAGAAGAGAATAACAGTACGCTTGAGTTCGACATATGGACAAAACCGTCCAAATACCTATTTTTCATCCAAAAAACACCTTTTCCATCGAGATAAAAAAACTCTAGGAAAAGCGGACCATTTTTTTCAATGTTAGAAAGCTCCATTATCTATAGTCTGGCTACCAAACAAAGGAAAAAAAAAAAAAGAACAGTACATGAAATTTCCATTCCATTCCAGTGCTTTTACGGATACCAAACGGCCCCCTAGCGTTTCAATAAAACAGTTCAAAAAAAAAGTGTTTCAATAAAACAATTTTATCATAGCTACAAAAAAATTATCATAAAATTAAAATTATAACTTTCTTTCTTTTTATTAATTATTCAAAAAATTTTAAAAAAAATCATTTAACTTTTCTTTGTAGGAGTTAATAAAAAATTCAAAAGTATTTTCTTCAAAATACAATTTCATTTTAAGAATAATCTGAAATTTGAAAAAATAAATTTTTTTAAAAATAATTTCTTTGAATTTCAAAACTTATTAGAAACCAAGAGTTCACCTCCGTAAACTTTCTTTCTTAGATTCAAAAATTAAAAGAGTAAGGAAAACCAAGAAAGAAAGAAAGAGGTGAGGCAAACTAAGTTTTAGAAGCAATCAACATCAAATTATTTTGTTCTGTCTGTATCTTTCTCTTCTTGTTGTGTGTGGTAGTTAGAGTTAGTTGAAGCAGTTGCTTTAGTGCTATGTAAAGTAGAGGCCCCTGTGTGTTCTGTATTCCAGAGATTACAATTCCTCTTTGTGAAATTTTTTCAAATTACTTTTCTTTCACTTTATCTTGGTACCAGAGCCATCAAGTGTACGCTATGAATCTTGCATCATCCTCGCCTGTTTTTGTCACCAACACCATGAACTTGGTTGAGAATTCTTCTTTTCCTTTTCTTAATCAAGGCAAAGTTAACCCCCCCCCCCCCCAAAAAAAAAAAAAAATAAAACATCACCATGCTAAACCAGATGTGTTCTATGATACTTGAGAGAACTAATTACCTATTGTGGCAATTTATGGTCTTACCTGTTATCAAAGGAAATAAGTTGGATCGATATATCCTTGGAACCAAGTCATGTCCCGAGATGTTTCTCTCTGAAGGAGCAGAGAAGAGGCTCAATGCAGCCTATGAGAAATGGGTCACCACTGGCCAATTACTCCTCGGATGGTTGTATAATTCAATGTCATCAGAATTTGCATCACAAATGATAGGCTACAACACCTCTCAAGAATTGTGGAATGCTACCAAGAACATTGCAGGAGCTCACACCAAAGCAAGAATCACTCTTTATAAGAGTGAATTTCAAAGAACTAGAAAAGGGTCCCTCAAGATGGAATACCTTAATAGAATGAAGTTTATTGCTGATAATCTTCTCGTTGCCGAAAATACTGTATCAAATAGTGACCTAATTACTTAGACCATGATAGGATTGGATAATGAGTATAATCCCATAGTGGTTTAGTTAATTGATAAAACTGACCTTAGCTGGATTGATGTACATGCTACCCTCCTTACTTGTGAAAATCACCTAGAGCAACTAAACACTAGCAGTCCTGACAAAGGAAGCTGGAGAGGACAAAGTTCAAGAGGAAGAAGATCAAATAGAGGATGAGGCAAATTCAACTCAAATAGAAACAACTTAAATCGCCCTCTGTGTCAACTTTGTGGTAAGAATGGACATACTACTCCAAGTCGTTATTTCATATATGATCAAAATTATAAAGGGACAACCCATAGTTCAACTAGAAACAGTAGTCAGAATGGTCACTAGACCTATTTTACTGATTTTGCTTGGTACTTAGACAGTGGTACTAATAATCACATGACAAATGACTCAAATAATTTTGAGCATGTCATTGAGCAAAACGGTAAGAGAAAGGTTATTGTGGCAAATGGTGATGAAGTTACTGTTTCTAATGTTGGTGCCTCTAGAATTTCTTGTGGTGCTCAAAAATTTTTATTCTTAAATGAAAATTTGCATGCACCTAGAGTCACAAAGAACTTAATCAATTTCTCCAGGCTCACATCTGATAATTACTTTGTTGTACAGTTTAACTCTAATGGCTATTGTGTTAAAGACAAAATCTCAGGAATAACATTACTACAAGTAACAATTAAGTAGGGGATGAAACTGACAAGAAAAAACTCTCATTGTTGCAGCTTGCAAGAGGAAAGGAGTAGTCATAGTTACCACAAGCAATTGACTAAAAAAAGAAAAAATGGCATAGGAGAATACGTCATCCCTTAGAAAGAGTTTTAAATCATATTCTGAAAGATTGTAACATTTTAGTTGATTCCAACGAAAGCATTTTTTTTTTTTGTGAAGCTTGTCAGTTAGGCAAAATGCATGCTCTGCCTTTTAATAAATCCCAATCACATGCTAAGTTTCCTTTAGATTTGCTCCACGCTAATCTTTAGGGTCCTACTCCAATAAGTTCTACAAGTGGCTTTAAATATTACATTCACTTTCTTAATGACTATAACATATTTATATGGATATTTCCCTTGAAAAATGAGTCAGAGGCTTTGGCAAAATTTATACAATTTAAAAAGCAAGTTGAGAGCATATTTGAAAGGAAAATTAAAGTCCTTCAAAGTGATTGGGGTGGGGGAGAGAGAGTTTCACAGCTTTACTAAATATGTTCAAAATGAAGGCATTTTATTCAAATATTGTTGTCCACATACATCTGCACAAAATGGCAGAGTTGAGAGAAGACATAGGCAGATTGGTGAACTTGGCCTTACTATCCTTTCTCAAGCTCATGTTCCTTTGTGTTATTGGTATGATGCTTTTCAAATAGCTATTTTTCTAATAAATAAGTTGCCTTTTGTGCTGCAAGACAGGTGTCCTTTCATTACTCTCTTCAATCAAAAGCCAAATTACAAGGAGACGAAGAATTTTGGATGTGCTTGTTACCCCTTACTTAAGGACCCTATAATTCCCACAAGTTTAACTATCAAACTACCAAGTGTGTTTTCCTGGGTTACCACAATGCTTACAAAGGTTACAAGTGTCTATCATTCATCGGTAACCAATATATATTTAGACACGTGGTGTTTAATAATACAAAGAAACCTGAATAGACTCTTGACAAAAGTGATCTACAATATATTCCCTTGTTTATTTCACCTAATCTTAATGGCAATTTTATTATCATGCTTTCTTCTTGCAGTAAACACACCTCTAGTTCTATGCAAAATAATTCTTCTAGTGATGATCAAAATAAAGAAGAACTACAACAAGAATCACAAGAACCTATCACCTCCACTCAACAACAAGAAAACTTTCAACCCATAATGTCAAAAACTAAATTTGAGATCATTCTTGACATTCTAAGGCAAGACAATGGAAGCAGTCCCAATACAACAACTTCTTTTGTTTCAAACTCTTCAAGTCAGAATGACAACAATAATTAGAATAATAAAGCTACCTCTATTGCTCAAAACACCCACAAAATGACTATAAGAAAAATACCCTTCATTGGAGTAGCTAACAGTGAGAAGGTAGGGGAGGTGGTTTAAGACACTATAGAACCTGCTAAAGTTTTTGAGGCTATCAAACAACCTCATTGACACCTAGCTATGTAGAAGGAACTTGAAGCTCTTGACAACAATAGAACGTGGACTTTTGTGCCTTATCATGAAAACTACAGAGTGGTTGATTCAAAATGGGTTTTCATAACAAAGTACAAACCAGATGACAATGTGGATAGGTACAAGGGCATACTCGTTGCCAAGGGCTTTCGACAAGGCACTAGCATCAATTTTGGTGAAATATTCACCTCTGTAGTTAAAATAACCATTGTAAGGCTTGTGTTAGCTATTGCCACCACTTTGAACAAGAGTGTGAAGCAAATTGACATAAACTATACCTTCTTAAATGAAGTTTTACATGAAAAAGTTTATATGAAAGAATCAAAGGGGTTTGAAGATCCTAAGTTTCCTTCACATGTTTGCAAAGTTTCAAAAGCCATATACTACGACTTAAAAAATCCCCAAGGACATAGTTTGAAAGGTTGAAAAACACTTTGCTTAGTTGGGAATTTTATAATGCCAAGTCTGATAATTCTTTGTTCATTCAAAAAATCAAATCACATGTTCTTATAGTTTTAGTTTATGTTGATGAAATCTTAATTACTGAGAGTAGTAAGAAGCAGCTTCAACAATTCACAAGAAGGCTAAATGACAATTTTGCTCTCAAGGATTAGGTGATCTACACTATTTCCTTAGGTTTGAATTTAAAAGAAATAAGTCTAATTAAGTTGTCCTACTCCTATGGCTTTAGGGAAGAAGTTTAATGCCACAGAGAGTGAGAAGCTCTAGAATGCCATTATGTTTAGAAGTGCAATGGGAGAACTTCAGTATCTTACCAACACTCGACTCTAAATCACCTTTTTTGTGAGTTAATTGATTCAGTATTTGAGTTGCCATACAATAGTGCATTGGCAAAGTGTTAATAAAATTGAGGTATCTTAAGGAAACTATGTATTTTGCCATCCACATTAAGCCTTTTTCCAGTCTTGACTTAGTTCGCTTTTTTGAAACAAATAGACAGTCCTCAAGATTTAGTTTACTTTGTTGAAACAAACAAACAATCCAGTGAGAATCAAGATGAAAATGAAGATGATGAAGACAATGAAGACTTGACCTAGGACTTAGATTTCTTCTGATGTATTGAGACTAGTTTTAAGACTTATGTTCTTGTATATTCTCACTGGATTTTTGTATGTATACTTGGATTCAATTTGAACTTATTATATGAATGAATAAATTATTTGCTAACTTTATTTGCATATTTAATTATATTTGTTATTATGTATACTAGGCTATAATTTGAATAAAAAAAATATACAGATTTGTAACCTATTTAGGGAAAAAATGAAAAAACAGAACAAAAAGAAACCTATACTGGTGATTCTTGAAGCAACTGCCATTAAACTTGCATATTTAGTGGCGGTTGAGATAAGAACCACCATTATACAATGGCGGTTAATACCCTTAACCGCCACTAAGTACCCAGTACTTCCTACATTCATTGAAGGATCAATGACAATTCAAATTGTCACTAATTGATTTAGTGGCAGTTGGTCCTGCAGTTACTGGGAACCACCATTATAGTGCTTAATTTAATGGCGGTTCCTGTAACCACCACTAAAGAAGCTAGTGGTGGTAGTAACTGCCACTAAGCCCCCTCCCCTTTTTTTTTATAGTGCACTAACTCTATGGTATCACGGTCTAAAGCTAGGATATATAGGCCAAAAGTATAACAAGAGGAATATCAAGCATTACTAAAGAATCACAATTAGACACTAGTTCCTTGGCCTCCTCATAAATTGGTTGTAGGTGGGTGTTTAGAATAAAAGAGAGCTCTAATAGGTTAATCAATTGCAAAGGGTTTTCATTAACTTGATGATTTTAACTTTAATGAGACATTTTCATGTGTTGTTAAGCCTATTACTAGACAAAATGATTTGTCATTGGCTATTTTCAAAGGATGGTAGATTTGTCAACTTGATGTTAAAAATGTGTTTTTTAAATGGTAAACTTCAAGAAAAAGTTTACATTTTGCACCTCTAGGATTTGAATGCTTATATAAGTCGTTTGCAAGCTCAGTAGATCTCTATATAGTTTTAAGTAGGCTGTAAGAGCCTGGTTTGATAAGATGGCCATGACATTGATAAAATTTGAGTTTACAGATAGTAATGTGATCATTCTCTCTTTTTGAGGTTTTGTTTAATTGATGTGACCTATGTTCTAGTGTATGTAGATGATATTATCATTACAAGTTATCTAGTGCTGCTAAAGTTTGGCCAAAGACCCAATTAAAAAGAGTGTTTGCTCTCAAAGACCTTAGTAAACTCAACTATTTCTAAAAATTAAATATCTTGGTTGATGGTTCTTTATGCCTCTTTCAAAGACAATATATCAATAATTTGTTAAAAAAGATGGTATAGTAGAAGCAAAAGGCATGAAAACTCCAACAGTTTCAAGTCCTAATCTTATGCTGGCAGTAATTTTAAGATCTTCATTTCTACAAGTCAATATTTGGCTCACTAAAATATGCCATTATTACACATCTTTGGAATCTCATATTGTCACGTCCCAAAATCTGAGCACGTGACCGGCACGGAAAGTGAATTTCACCTCACCTCCGTAAGCCTATCTTTCTCTTAAGCACAATACTAAACCTTATTTTGGTTATTCTTTTAAATGCAATTAATTTAAATTACATAATTTAAGAAATAAAAAAAACTATTTCTCTTCTCACAAAATGATAAGAAATTATGGTTAAACTGAGTTTCTCATACACGTTACAATTATACATATTACGTCGCTGAATAAACCTACCCGATTACAGAGCTTTTCTAGATTTATACATTATAATAAGTCCTAAACATTATACCTTTATCCTAAACAAATGAAAAAGTAATCTTGGCGTAAACGTCATCAAATTAGGAAGTTCTCCATACCTGAAACTGAAGACAGCTTCTACTTGAGAGAATCCTACCACATTCACACACAATATAGGTATACATATATACATGCAGATATATATAATTGATCTAACGGTATAATCATCTAAGTTTTGGTGTACAAGATATTTATCAAGACACACACATTGAAATCACCTCGCAATTATTAACAACATATTTAAGATCAAGCCAAATCACATTTCAGACAATTCAAACAATTCATACAATTCCAAATCAAGTTCCCAGACATTTTTCGGGTCCCGTCCACAATAAGTGGCCGTTGCCCCACGGCCCCTGTCGTATCCTCCCTTATTTCACCCCTGTCCTCAAAGGGACAAATCTATAATCCAACCTTATTTCATCCTGTCCTTAAAAGGACGAATATCATATTCAATATCACGTGGTCATAGTGATCTCGTTCCACCCTTATTTCATCCCATGGGATCCCATAAACTTTATTTCTGTTTCTCTCAAGATCAAACACAATCACATTACACAATCATAGACAACCATATGCATCTCATTTCAGGAAAAGTTCACAACATAATCATATTTACACATTTCAATGTATAATATGAATGCATGAATTTCATGTCACATATATATATAGAGTATACTTTTAATATATACATTAAATAAGCAAACAAGGTAAGGTAGGATCTCTCACCTTGATTCCAAGCTAAAATTCTACACTTCAAATCAGAGGATAAATGCCAAGGAACTCATCAAAGGCCTAAAGATCAAGCCAAGCAAGGAGATAACACTTAATCAGAACATAGGCTATCATTCATTTAGCTTTGTTCTGTTTTGAGGTTAAAATCAAGACTAATCTTTAAGAAATTTCTGGGAATAAACTATAGCTCCAAAAATTATGAAATTTGTTACAAATCGTTATTAGTATGTTAACATACTAGGATAAAAATTTCAGAATTTAACTCTATCGTTAGACCCTACTAAAGACCTTATTAGTGACTAAAGGTCAGAGCTGTCTAAATTCTGAATAGATACGGTGTTGTGCATTTTAGACTTGATAATCATGTCCAAACGTCGTGAAATTTTTTAGATCCTTAGATTCATGTCTTATCTAAGTGTCATAAAAATTTCAGATTAAAAAGAGGTCTTTAGCTATTAAAACCAAATTAATTTCCGAAACTGCCCAGATTTGCTCTGTATTCAACAAAGTATTGTTCTCACATTTATTTGACCAAGCAAAATAATTTTAGTGAACTTGAAACTTTCCAGATCATATTATCACAATAAAAAGAATCTCTTCACAAAATTTCATGAATTTAGGAGTTGATTTAGTCATCCAAAAATACAGAAAACTATATGCATTTAAAATTGTCATATTATCCCCTCACAGCTCCTTGGTAAATTTTCTTTATTTCCTTTACTTGGTTTAAACTCATATTTCACTTCATCTAGAGCTATAGATTAAGAATATATATTCTTTTGAAATTAAATCAACTCCAGAAAACCTTTCAATATTTTCAGTTTAGTCCCTACAGTTTACTACCATGCTTCTTTCTTTCTTTCTTTTTTCAGTAACCCAAATAATACAGATTCAATGATAGCCTATTTGAAATATGAACTAAAGGCAGCAAATTTTTCTTTAACATCCAGTCTCCTTTTAAACACAAACTCAGATCATTTCATGTTGAATTTCAAGATTATAAAGTGCAGATTGCAGTACAAACTCATACGAGACAACAAATATTTTGATTTCTCATAGCATTAGAATTTTCTCGACTTACCTGACGTTGTATCAGTTTATTTGCTGCACTGTTTTGCTCTCAATAATATCATCGAGTTGAAGACCAAGAACCCCACTTGCAGAGATGATGAGTCCGAGAAGAGAGAGAGATAGATGGAATTGAAGTTGATGGAGTTAAAAGAGAGAAGTCCAGAATTTGCTTACTGAAGCTTCACGGTTTTGGCATGTAGACCATAGTGGAATACACATGTCTAATGTTCTTTGGCACTACATGATAAAACTTTTTATTTTGGCTTATATTACAAAAAGCCACCTTGTCTAAAAATAAAATTCACTTAAGTCCTTATGACATTCTTAATATTTTTTTTTACAAGCTCCAAAATTGACTAAAAAAAATATTAATATAAATTGTTGAGGTATTACACATATGTAGTGAATAAAGTACGTCAATTCATGAGTTCCACTATAGAGAATCATTAGAGAACAATTAAAAGAATACTAAGTTACCTTAGCTCAATTCTTCATATGGCATTTGATTGAGAAAAACTTCAAATTTTTAGTTATGTTACACCTATGTAGATTGGAGAAGGGATCTTGATGAAAGGAAATATACTTCTAGTGCTTGTATATTTTTAGACCTAATATAATAATCTGGTTTGCTAAAAGAAAGCTTTGGTTGCACGGCCTAGTATTGTAGTAAAGTACAAAAGTCTTGTTGTTTCAGTTGTATAAACAATTTGGATTTAATCATTATTGAATGAGCTACAAAAAAATCTATTCCTAATAGGCCTGTGGTGTTTCGTGACAATTTGAGTACGATTTTGCTAGCTCATAACCCTATGCTACATGCTAGAACAAAACATATGGAGATTGATCTATTTTTTTGTATGAAAGAAGGAACTATAAGGTGATATAGTTGTTTCACATATCCCATGTTAGCATCAGACAACAGACATCCTCATGAAACCTTTATCTCTTGCACGATTTATTCTACTTCATGACAAACTACGTGTGTGGTTTAGAAAAACTACCTCAGCCATGAGTTTGGGGGGCATGTAAGAGATATAGGATAAAACACGTGGACTTAATAGAAGTTGGTGTATAGTTGTAAGTGAGTAATTTGTTAGATGGTGGCCAACTTGTAAGAGGCAAATCCAACTGAATGACTAGAGTTATTGAATATTGCTATGAGATCAATATAATAAATACACATTCATCATCTTTTCATTTTTCTTCAATTCTTATGCTTGATCTTTATGGGAATGGCAATGGGGTGGGGATTTCGAGGATCTTTGATCTCGGTGCCTCATAAGCGGGGATTTTTTTCCCACAAAGGTAGGGATGCAAAAACTTGTTAGCAATTTGACAAGTGTACCACTCGCAAAAGTAATACAGTAAAAAGAGTAGAGAATATCGTTCCCACAAGAACTAACTCGCTAATTATTCAAGAAACTTAAACGTATTAGTTAAACAAGTAAGATTGGATTGAAGACAGCTCTATAAAAAGAACTGAAAAATAAAATTTAACTATAATAAATTTTTTATGCTTTTTGCAAATAAACACATACACAAATAGAATAAATTAATCGATAAAAAACTTGGAGTTACTAATCCCTCTCTTTTGTCCTACGAATTGCTAAACTCTCTCTTGCACTTGCTATTCTAATTAATTATGCACCTTAATCTTAAGCTTTCTAATGGCTTAAAGTAATTCTCTCAAATCTAAGTTAAGCTACTCGACTACTACATAATCCTTTATGTGAGTCAAGCCTAATAAGCACAACCTAAATTGATTAAACGAAGTTAACTAATATTCCTATAAGTTAACAAGCATAAATTCCTAAGGTTCAAGCACTCGCCCTTTTTATTCAATGTTCTATAAACATCTCCCTTACCAAAGTTCAATGAAAGCAATACACAAACGATAAATTGATCAGATTTAAAGCAAGCACAAGATGAATGAATAAAAGGGATGCATTGATTTATAAGAATTCATAAGTACAGAGAGAAACACAACTCCTAATCTGAAATTGTTCATAGTAATCCTAGAACAAAAATTTAGCTACTTATAGCTACAAAACAACAGAAAACAATAGAAAAATGATAAAACTTTGTGAAACTGAGGTTGGATTGATAGAAATCGAGGCCAGAGAGCCTTTCCAACAGGATCTCTCTTCTTCCTTCAGCAATTTCGGCATTCTCCAATCTATCTCGTGCTTAGCATACCCTAGAAAATATGTTCTGATGCTATTTAAACTAAGACAGGAAATTGCATAATCACATCCGCCGCTATAGCAGTAGCTTCCCACTGCTATAGCCGCAAGACTCATTTAAACAGGCTGAGAAACATAGCCTACCACTATAGTGGTGGAAGGCAGAGAATTAGGCTCTGTTTAATCTGGATTAGGGGAAACTGCTATAGCTACACAAGGCTACCACTATAACGATGAGTAGCAAAGAGACATGCTTCAAAAACTTTAGAAATGCAGCAACTTCTTGTCTATTCTCCTCACCAACCCAACTTACATCAGAAGACAAATAAACATCATTAATCAACAAATCTAAATCATGAAATAACCCAAATTACCCTAAACTCTAAGAAATCATAAACTAATTTAAAACATTCAAAACATGGGTTAAGAATCACAAGCCAACAAGAAAGAGATCAAAAGAGAGGGTATTTAGTACCAAAATGGTACTAAATCCAAAAGTTAACAGAAACCACACTCCTTGCCCCACAAGGTCTCCGTCCCCAAATGACATTTTTGTAATTTCACTGAAATGACTAAAATGCCATATATATATATATATATATATATATATTAAGGATAGTATAGTCATTTCACAGTTAAAATAATTTAATAAAAATCAAAACCATAATCCCCAATTCCCAAATTCCCTCAGATCATCATCTTACATATGGTTACCACCATTCTTGCGTCATGCTCCCTCTCGTCGGTCCTCATCATCATGCTCCCTCGTCATCATCTCCTCTCTTAGTCATTGGGCTCCCATCGACCAACTTCATCATGTTCTCTCAGTCGTTTCCTCTCTTGTCGTTGTTTACTTGTGCTCCCTCCCTTCTATTGTCATTGTCCTATCAGTCACGCTCCTCTCTTACCATTTATTCTACACGTTGCTATTTGATTTCTGCTGCTAGTTGCTAGTTGTCGTCCTTCGTTGCCACCATTCACTCCTTCTTGTCATCCACCGATCTATTGTTATCATCCACCTCTGCTACAGATTTAGGCATTCTTCTATCAAGAGGTTATGTATTATTGATTTTCTTTTTTTTTTTTTGTATTTTCAAAAAAATTTTAATAACCTCGCGAGGACCCACGAGAAAGCCGAGATTTGGGATGGGGGTTAAAAATTTTCTCATCCCCGCCTACCCCATTGCTATTCCTAGATCTTTATTAATTTTTTAATTTTCTAAAGAAATATAATATCCGATAACACAATAAATTTTTTTATTCAAATTACAGAATTTAATTTCAACCAATGGATGGATAAGCCCCTAAATTCTTAATTTATGTCAAGTCTGCTTTTGTCTGTAATTTTTTCCTTTTTATTTACATATTTCCTACTTAAATTTCATTTTAATTTCTATTTTCTTTTTGCATGTGATTGGTGGGGGTAATTAGAGTATTAAAAAAATTGCACAATTATATAATTAGATGTTGTAAGATGCCTAATGTACTTATTCTCATTCCCATCTCACTTTTAAAGATCATACTTTCCTTTTTTACTTTGAAAAAAAATAAATTTTTGATAGTAAAGCTCAAATTAAATTGATTTTTATTTCAGAGATGAATTTTTTTTAAAAGAAATCGCCATATATGCATCACATTTCAATAGTAAGAATACAAGAACGAAAGCTAAGGGATGTTCAACATGAGAGAGGATGTTAGATGATAAGTATTAACCAGCTTTGCTTATGACATGAGTAAATAGTTAATTTTACTAGTTGGATTCTAACCTTAACAGTTATTGAATATTTTGTTCCGGTCAAATGTATACATCCTTTTGGTCATTATGAAATTATTTTAGATCCATTTTTGTTGAATAACGTTCAATTTCTTTTCCCAACAAAAATTTCAGCCATCTAAACTAAATACTCAAACCATTGAAGATGAAATTATAAGAGATTGTTGGGACATATCGTATAATGCGATTTGAAGTGGGAATTAAAGTTGATTTTGAAAGCATGTTATAATATAAATTCATGATGAATTTCAAAATGTGAAAATCACAGATTATTTATTCTGATAATAATTTAATTGTAAATATATAAGATCTAGATAGATAAACTGATAATAATAACAGTAACTCATAGAATAGCAGAGAATAACGTACCTTAATTCTTAGTAATTAATCTTCAAAGGTTAGGCTATTCAAGGTTAGTAAAGATAATTTTTCACAAATTAAATTTTAGGTGATGGATAGTAAGTCATATATTCATATATTTATAGAATTTTTCAAAACTTAAAAACCAAATCCTTATAATTTTGGGTATTATAACTAATTTATCAACTCGAATGGGTAGGCCCATTTATTAATAATACTATATTATTGTTATCTAAATATATTATAATATTAATTCATAAATATCCAAAATTAACTTTAATATATCATATAAGTCCAATCTAAAATATATTTTATAAAGATCATAAATTTAGATCTAATTATAAATAACAACATATATGTTCTAATATATATACATATATACAATAATTAATATTTAAGTTCACTCAAATAATTATTAGCATTTAATATATTTATAAAATTAAATATATACATATATATATACACACACACATAAAAATTAAAATATCGCTAACAGATTTTCCTCTCCCATCAAGTATTTACCTCTTTTTCAATTCTATTTTTATCCTAAAAAAATTCATTTTAAAAAATTCTCGTAATAGCATATTAAGATAGTGTTCCCTGTTGTAATCAAGAATAGAAGTAGACACAAGCCTTAAATTATATAATTTGTAAGATATAAAATGAAATAAATGAGATATGTATAATTAAAAATAAAGAAAATATATATCACTAAAATTATAGTTCAACTAACATGAGATTATGAGTTAGGGGTCATAGGTTCAAGACCCTTTTGTAATAAAAAAGAAAAAGAAAAAGATATTATCCATATTATTTATTAATTTCACATAAATAAGTTGGTATTTTCAGACCTAAACTGTAAGAATATGAACCTAGAAAAAATAGTACGTGATGGGCTGTGGTTGCTATCCCGAAACTTTAGGTCGTCATCAAGAATATACTTGTTGGGCCCAAAAAATTATGCATAATCTTCAAAACTATAATTTAGTTACAATTTTAATTTCCGTCCAAAAAAAAGTTACAATTTTAATTTTAAAATTTTAAAACATATTATTTATTTTTTAAATTATCATAAAAATAAAAAATTACAAAGCAGATAGAATTAATATCTAAAAATTAAATAATTTAGTTCATAGTTTTATACCTTTATCGTCTTTAAATTTTCTTTTCATTTATGATATTTAATTTATTTTTTTAAATCTTTAGATATTAAATTAATTTATTTAAATTTTTTATTTTATGATAATTTAAAAGATATAATATTCTAATTAAGAATTTAAATAAATTAATATCGCAAAAGGTTCATAAGGACGAAACGCAAAGGGCCCTGTTACAAAATATTTCAAAAATACGAGGCCCATGTAATAATTTGTTGAACATATAAGCCTTCAGTCTCATCCTAGGGTTATATTTACAGTCGCAGAATTGCTGCTTCTCCAAAAACCCTAGCTGCAACAGATTTTGCTTGCTTCTCCGATTCTACACTCCGCCCATGGTAAGTGCTAGCTTCAAACTGTATCGTCCAATTCAAATCTCTGCATCATTGGATCTCTGATGAATCCGCATTGCAGGCAGACGTTGAGGCCGATATTGCTCCGGGCCAGCCCAAGAAGAGAACATTCAAGAAGTTCAGCTTTAGAGGCGTTGATTTGGACGCTCTTTTGGACATGTCCACCGATGAACTTGTCAAGCTCTTCCATGCCCGAGCTCGCAGAAGGTAGCCTCAAAGTCCCTACACCATCTGTCTCTATGTAGTTTAATCTTTTTCCTATGGATTTCGTTTATTCATGCTGCTACCGTTGTGATAGGTTTCAGAGAGGCCTGAAGAGAAAACCAATGGCTTTGATTAAGAAGCTGCGCAAGGCGGTAATTTTTCTTATACTTTTTTCTATTTTGTGGGAGGAGTTGGTGTTTGAAATTATGATCGATCATGTCATAGATCTTAAATGTTCTCTTATTCTGTCGTAGCCGGCTAACTTTTTTGCTGTCTTTTATGCTTTAACTTCAACCAGATTCAATTCTCTTCCTAGTTGAACGTTGAATTTCCTTTTTTCACTGTTGTAATTTTGAGTGTTGCTAAGGGTAAACATAGTCATATGTTCGGGGAACACTAAATTGTAAAGCCTGAGGCAGTGGCAGGGACATAACTATAAACTATTAGAATGTACCTAGCTTTGATTTTGTTGTAAACTTGTGTATAGTAGCAGGAGTTTGAGTACAGATTTTTAGTGGTTATTTGTTTGTGAAGCTGGTAGAAAATATTATGCTGTTGGTATTTTTATCCATTCTAATTGAACGGTTTACCTTGGACATAAAATAGTTTTCATACCAAAAGCAATCTTTGCCGCTTTTGGACAAATTTATACTATTGAAAGTTACGTACAAAAAAAAAGTTCACTTTAGTCATCATGAGTTAATCTTTAAGATTAACTTAATATTTAGATATATTTTCTTTGCATTATTGTAGGAATATGTGCTGCTGTATTTATAGGATAATGTCTAAAAATGTCAGTGGGGCATATTGATGTTCAAGAGGAAGCATGCACATTTCTTTGTTATCAATTGGCTGATATCCATTGTGGTTGTTTATGATTTTTGTTTTTATGGCCAAAATGTTCTTTTATGATCTCTCACTGTCTGAGATGTAGGTGAATGCCTTAACTTCTCTGTCCAAAAACTTTTTATTTATTTTTCTCTAACATCTACGCAGCCTTCATTTATTTATTTAACGACTTGTATATCATGATGTAGTTTAAAATGGGGTATTGTTTTCATTGAAATATATTATTTAGGATTTTGTACTTCTTTCTGATACATCCTTATGGTTCATTCTAGAAAAGGGAGGCTCCCCCTGGTGAAAAGCCAGAACCAGTTCGCACCCACCTGCGCAATATGATTATTGTACCCGAGATGATTGGGAGCATAATTGGAGTATACAACGGCAAGACTTTCAACCAGGTTGAGATCAAACCTGAGATGATTAGCCATTACTTGGCAGAGTTCTCAATTTCATACAAGCCTGTCAAGCATGGTAGACCTGGTATTGGTGCCACCCACTCATCAAGGTTTATTCCTCTCAAGTGAATCTGTTGTTGGGAAGCTATATTTATGGTCCGTTATAATTCTGAAGAGAAGCTCAGTGACCATCAGATTTTGTTGAGCATGTTATTGTTGAATAGGGTTACTGCTTTGACTCTGGGTTTAGATTTTGCAATTTGATTCACTTGATTACATAGTATTAGCAGTTTGTTTTGGATTGTTGAATTTCATTGCTATATATTGGTCATTTAATGTAACTTTTGTTCTCTGCCGTTGGTCCTAGTCATGAGTGCAAGGTACTCTGTCTTGAATTCACGTTCAACTCTACTATTTTATGTTCCAATGAAATGTCTTGAAAAGGTACCTTTTCGCCTTGTCTTTTTGTCAAGATACATTTGGATCCATGTTTTTCTACTCTATAAAACTTGTTCCTTCCATGTTTTTACTCTCTTTTTTTCCTCTAAAAGTAGCCGGAAATTTTTTTTTTGTAGAATCTTAAATAATTTTTATAATGACACCTCAAATAATAAGAAATTAAAAAAAAAACAAGCAATTAATTTTAGGAGTGAGCATCCGATGAGTTTGAGCATGTTGAGCTAGGTTATTAACACGACCAATTAAAATTTAGATTAAAAAAATTACAGTCAAACTTATTTGATTAATCGATGAACTCGCAAGCTTTGCTTTGGGTGAGTCGAAGTCGAACCCATCAAGTTGAGTTGGGTATAAATAATACAATTTACATGCAATTGGTTATAGAACTTCTGTAATAGTTAAAATCTTGAAAAAAAAAATTGGTTAAGAGATGGTTAAAAAGTGTAGAGAATTGCTTTTGGCTGTGAAGATACTTGTAGGACTATTGAGATCGAAAAGTGAGATTAAGGAATGGAATAATGTGTCAAATATAGGATTTGCAAGATCATGAGATTAATATTCTTCCAGCATAAAGTTATAAATATAGGAGATGTTTTGCATCTTGTTCAATATTTCCAAAAGAATATGAACATGAGAAGGAAAAACTAATTTTGTTATGGATGCCAAAAGGGAAAAGACAAGGAGGAGATGAATATTTTTTTAAAGGAAAAAATGTATTTTACTCTTATAAAATTTTATCAATGTACATGAAATCCTTATCAATTTTAAAACTCAAAAAGAACTTCCATGAGTTTTTTTTATTCCGTGCGGTTTAACTATTTCGTTAAAAAAATTGTTAGTTTAACTAATGATTAATGCTAACTGGAATTACATAATTGCCACGTCAATTCAAAATGGACAAATAAACATATGACATGACCCAAAAAAAATGCAAAGTCTGCATTGACCCATTTGATGAACGAAACCTAACCCACTTCTTCTCCAGCAATCCTCAGCACCGCCTTCTGCAACACCGCCAAGTCAGTCCCAACTATCTTCCTCCCTCCCTCTTGCTCCACTCTCCACTCCCCTTCGCCAAACTCTGCTACCATCGCTGCCATAAGTGTTGTATCCTCTATTTGGTTTCACAGAACCATGCCTTCAAGCAAGCAATGAGCAAATGTGCTTGGCCAGCGAATGAGGAGGAAATGGGCACTTGAAGATGCATAGAGGAGTGGAGCTCACGCTAGAGCTTCTAGGTGAGTTCTTGAAGAGGCTCAGTAAGGGACCCAGGCTACAACAAGGGAAGTTAGAGGATTTTTTGCCTTGCAAATTCGAAACCTCGTCTTTGTCATTTCAAAATATTGGGTTTTCTCCTCCTTGCATTTCTGGGATTTCAATGGGTTTTCCAAAGCACAATCCCATCAAATCAAAAACCCAGTTACAGAGCATGTACGAGTTCCAGAACTAAGATCAGCAAGTTAAGAGTGAAGGAGAAACTAAATTGAGAGGTTTTCAAAGCTCAAGGAAGAACAAATAAGGTATGTCACTATGTCAGACTCGTAGGGAAATGCATAAGGATCTCTTGGGATTAATTTTTCTTTTTTGGGTTGATCAATGAAACTCAGGGGATAAAAAAAGGGAGAGACCAAGGACAACAGTCCTTTAAGAAGAATGTAAAATCCAAGAGGGGGACTCATTAATGTAAATGATTAAGGAAAGCAAGTATCAGAACTAGCAATGACAATTTACCAACAATCAGTGGCTAAAACAGGGAATGAAATGAAGATGGTCGGGTTTGGTTAATTTGGATGTTGACTTGCATTATTTTGACTTGTTGCTGCCATGACGATCATGTAATCTCAGTCAGCATTGGCCTTTAGTCAGACTAATAATTTTTTTAACGAAAAGGTTAAACCACACAAAATAAAAAGTTCATATAGATTTTTTGTTGAGTTTTAAAGTTGATAAGAGTTTTTTAACATTGATAAAAGTTTATATAGGTAAAACATTTTTTTTAACGGTAAAAGGGTACTTTATGTCCCTAACGTTTATCTTAATTTTCATTTATACCCCTAAATTTTTTTTTGCTCAATTATGTTCCTTATCTTTCAATTTTTATTAGATATGCCCCAAAATGATAAAAATACCTTCCAATTTTTATCAGATATGCCTTAAAATAATAAAAATACCCTTCATCACTCTCTCTTCTCTCTCTCCTCACTCATACACAGATCTGCGATAGAACAAGATTGATGGCCACTTCAAACTCTCCCATATCACTTACCTTTCATATTCCTTAAACACACCCAATACACTCTTTACCGGTCAGTACTACGAAAGAAAGAGAGAATTGAGCAAGCTTTTCCCTTTTTCTTCTCTCTCAGCCAAGTCCACCTCCACACTGCCCACAAGCATCCTTATTGGAGATGTCTTGAGAATCCATTTACAACTTCTTAAGAGTCCATTTACAAAGTATCTAGGCATTGAAAGATGTTACTATGGCTCTAACAGCCCACTATCTGATACCCATTCATTCATAAACAACTCACCATATCATTCCACATCAAACCCCTCCACATTCTATAATGGCTACCCTATTCAAATACTACCCACTCTTTCCCCTTAAAAGACATGCACATAAAAGAAAAACAATTTTGCTTCTAACTTTTTCTAGAGTAAAATTAATCTTATCTATAAGAGGTCAATAAGGAGAGCATGCTTCTAAGATCACTTTCACAAAAAAAATAAGTTGGAAAAGGTCTAAAAATAATGTTGATCCTAATGATAAAAAAGTGAGCTATTTAAGCCCATCTATAGCCAAATTTTGTTGAGTTGTCAAAAGGATATGCACACAAATGCCTATGGGGGACTAGGGAATATAATTATATCCTCCTTTGGAACCCATCTCCAGCTACATTTTTCTTCATTACACACACACTAGCTTATGCGAGAGGGTAATTATAGGAGGAATGTGACCATGTCATTTGTAGTGCATGCATGCGAGCCTTTAGTTATTACGAGTGATTAAAAAAATTGATCAGTTTAATTGGATAGAATCAGAATGAAATAATGTGGGGTTAGGACTTGTGAGCATGAGATTCTCATAACTGAGGTAAATATAGGTGGATTTTAATTTCTACATATAAACATGTTGATTTAGGTGCCATTGGGAAGGGAATTCCTCTTTGGATGCTTTTCTTTTTAACTTTGCTTTTAATGCTTTCCTTTTTTATTATCGATATGTGTGTCTTTTTATTCTTTTGCAGCAAAAATGGTGATTGGGGATGGGGACAATGAGAGGTTGAAGGACTTGAGAATAATGCTATCCTGTATTCAGCATCATATCTCACAAATCACAATCCATATATATCTCATGGCCAAAGAATCTTAAGATACTTTCTAAATGGATTCGTAGGAAGTTGTAAATGGATTCTTAAGACATCTCCAATAAGAATGCTTGTGGGTGATGTGGAGGTGGACTTGGTTGAGAGAGAAGAAAATGGGAAAGTTAGAGAGAGAAGAAAATGGGAAAGTTAGTTATGTGTCTTTGTGTGTGTGTGTGTGTGTGGAGGAGAGGATGTGCAGAATGTGTGGGTGTATGAGAGACATGGCAGAGGAGAAGCCTCTAGTGTGCTTGGATGAAAGCTAAAAAGAGATGAACAAGTTATGGAGTATGGTGAGAGAGGTGATGTTGTATGTGTTGGAGGAGATTGAAGTGGTCACTAGTCTTGCTCTGTCGCGGATCTAGGTGAGTGAGTGAGGAGAGAAAGAGAAGAGAGAGATAGGGGGTATTTTTGTCATTTTAGAACATATTTGATAAAAAATAAAAGATAAGGGACATAATCAAGTAAAAAAAAAGCTTATTTTTGTCATTTTAGAGCATATTTGATATAAATAAAGATCAGAATAAACGTAAAAGTATATAGTATCATTTTATCTTTTTATTAAATAAATGATCGAATTGAGGTTAGTTTATTTCGATAAACTCAAATTATCCAATTAAATTAATTTTCTTTTCAAAAACTTGGATAGACTTGTTAAACCAAATTTGTTTGATGACAACAATTACTTTTAATAGAGGTAGGTCGGACTTAGATAAATTCATGGGCTTAGAGCATCTCCAACCTTATTTAAGTTTTTATTGTGAGTCCAATAATGTTATATCAGTTTGAACAACTTCCAACTACTTAATTTTCTACTCTAATGATAAATTTTTTAAAAATTCATAAATGAGTCATACAATTAACCCTTCACCAGTTTAATACTTATTATTTTTTATTAATATTAATTATAAATTAATTATTTTATTATTATTTTTTATATAAAAATTATTTTTATGCTTAACAACGAGTATAACGAACTCTAGTAATTAATCAAAATGTAAAATAATTATTAAATTTAAGAACTATTTAATAAACTCTGCTGAAGATGCTCCTTGTATTGTTAAAGGGAAAAAAAAGAGTAGAATTCAGTAAAACAAATTGGTCGGTCCCACTGAAAAATCACATTCCCGGGGAAAGAATTAGAGAAGAGAATTAGAAACCCCTAGCTTCATTCAACCGAGTAACTGCGAAAGTAAATCCCGCCGTTTCGTCTCGTTCCGTTCTCACCCTCGGTGAGCGCTTCAGCCATGGCGGAAAGGGGCGAGATCTCTGTGGCAACACTCGGAGGCAAGGGTTCTTCTCTCTCTTCCTCCTCACTCTACGCCATTGCATGTGGCCGTGCTCATCTGCGCATTGATTCTTCTGGTCTTGACAGGCTCTCCTCACTCTCCCAAAAACAGCTCCTCCCGCCGCTATCGACTAAGCACAAGATCGTTATCCCTGAGTTTCTAACGTTGGAGGATCGCAGGGCTTTCCTCGTCGTGCTTCTGAACAAGCTTCTCGTCTCTAATTCGCCCGGCATCCGTGCTGTTGTTCCCGAGCTTATTGCGGAGGCCTTGCATTCCAAGTCGCAGGGTTTGGAATTTGGGGAGCTCGATGTGACTGAGGACGAGCTGTTTGTTCTGAAGAATTCTTCCTCTACTCTGCTTGGGGTTTCTGCGATTTTGGACCACCAATCAGCGGCGTTATCTGCGCTTGCCGATGTTGCTGCTGCGTTGTCATGTGAGGCATTGAAGGCCGATGTAACCGCCTTCAATTTGATGGATTCTGGAGATGGGAATGCCTCTAAAGAGGAAGTTGGAGTCTCCAGTGATATGAAAGTTCTGCTCAACGGGTCCAAGTTGGTGGGTAAGGTTAAGAATGAATCCGTTTCGAGAATTCCTGAAGTTCACGGGACTATAAGGGAACAGGTGAAATTGGTGCACTCTAAAATGCGAGTGAAGTTGAATTCGGGCATTGGGACAGAGGAAGCGGTAAGCGTAGTGCTGTTGACATTGGCTGCAGCACTAAGAGACCTCGGTGAGTGTAGCTTTTCTCGTGTGGAAAAAAATTTAGAGTCCATAGCTAGCAATGAGCTGAGGTCAAGTCTGGAGGAAATCTTTGCAAAGAAATGCTCTACTGGTTCTAGTTTAAGTAGCGGATGTAAGAGAGCTTTTGACTTGAATCTCACAAAAGACTATGATAAGTTTGTATATGAAATTAAAATGCTGTTGGAAACTGTGTGGAATATCGTGGGATGGGAGGCTGCAACAGCATTTGCGGTACTTGAGTCTGTTGAACTTAATGGAAAGATTCAAGCTGCTCAGGTAAATGAAGAGGAGACAAAGGTGGAAAAGAAAAACGAGAAGAAGAAGAAGGTTGTTTTGGGAAAAGGAACTAGTGTAATTCTACAATTGATTAAGGATAGGTTGCAGAATAAAAGAGACAATGCTGTTGAGAATTCAGGGTTATTGGAGATATGGGTTGGGAACTTTCTATCACTTTTTAATTTGAAAGATCCTGAATTCGATGGCTTTTTATCTAAAGTAAAGGACATTGTAGAAAGCAATGAAAGCAGAAGACTACCCAAGATTCCTAAGGTAATTGTCTCAACCTATGACGGGTATCATTTAAGTTTGTGTTAGAGATTTCTGTTTTGGCCTGTTTATTTTTCCGCTGCTTCAATTTTATCAAAAAGTAAAAGAGCACAAATCCTTTTCACTTGTTTGTGGACAAAGAAAACTAGGGTTTTAGACATTTTAATGGATATGCCTTGATGACGGTTGGCCTTTGGTATTTTCATGTAATAGTTGAGGGTCAAAATCATCACTCATTGAAAGAGTTTATTGTTTGGTCTCTGTAGTATACTTTTATTCTCCATCATCACATATTGAATATTAAAGTTTGATTAATTGTGATTCAATGAAATAATACATTTATTTCAATTTTAGCTCTAAGCTTTTGATGGTGTTAGCTACCATAATTCCATGGTAGTCCTCCTACACTATGAATAATACATTCGTTTCAATTTTAGCTCTAAGCTTCTGATGGTGTTAGCTACAATAATGGCATGGTTTCATCTTTTATTCTTTTCCTAGATTGGGTGGGGTTTTGAATATTCTTACCTTGACCATATCAATTTAATATCCAGGGTACACGTGACTTTGCCAAAGAACAAATGACCGTAAGAAAGAAAGCCTTTTCAATAATAGAAGAAATTTTTGAGAGGCATGGCGCCACTGCCTTGGATACTCCTGTTTTTGAATTGCGAGAAACTCTCATGGGAAAGTATGGGGAAGACTCAAAGCTTATTTACGATCTTGCTGACCAGGTACATATGTATATTTCTTGTCCATTACTTGGGTAATTTGAAATAAATGTTATAAGAACATTTACAGTGGTGGACCTTATTTGAATTTTTATTGTGGGTCTTATAGTTTTCCATCAGCTTAAGCAACTTTCTAGCATTTTAAGCAATTTTTTACTCTAATGGTGAACCTTTTAAGAATTCAAATGGGTTTCACAATTAACTCTCCACTATTTTAACATTTATTACTCTCCATTAACATTTATTGTAAGTTGATTATTTTATTATTACTTTTTGTATAATAACTTGTTCTTATATAAGAACCGCCCTTACGCGTGGCGGCCAGCGTGGCAAATTATAGTGGTGAATCGAAATAAGAACTAATTTTTAAATTTAAGAACTCCTTCATAACTACCACTATAGATGCTCTAACTTTCTTTTCTTTTTTATTTTTTTAATAAATTTAATGATTATTTTTGAGAATGAGAACTTACAACTCTATAGAAGCTGAGAAAAAGGACACACAAAAAAAGTAAACAGTTATTTCCAAGAATATAATGCTTGGTCCTAGTTGTCAGTTTGTTAGCTAATTATACGTGGTTTATTTTGAGGTGACTTTATTTTGAAGATTTTACATGATGAAGAATTTGAAGCACTGAAATGTTGTCTGCCAACTGGTGTAGTGAGAAGAAACAAAACTTGCTAAAGTTGTTTAGATCTGATTCTAGTTATGAGCATTTAACTGCATAGTTATTGGAATGACAAAATTTACATCTAATTTACAAACTGAGAACAAAGGCATGTGCGCATATGTATGTGTGTTTGTTTGTCTGTGTATAAATATAAAATTCTAGTTCTGTTTTGTCGGATTCTATGTTTATTCTGTTATTATGACTGATTTGTTTCCTTTTTATTTTGTTCTTTGATTTATTTCCTTTTTTCATTATTATGGTTGATTAGAATTGATTTGTATTTATTAGGATTGATTTGTATTCATTAGGGGTGATTATTTTTTTTCCTTTCTTTTTTCCCTTGCTACATGTATATAAACCCTAGACTACTCTCTTATAAAATCAGATTTGGAGTAAATAATATTTTACATTACTCTACATGGAGGGGGTGTTTTGAATTTTTTTTTCTCCCACTCAAAATCTCTCTCTTCTTTTTTCTCGTTGTGCTGTACTGAAACGCTCGTTGGGCCTTCTCCACGCTTGCATAGCCTCAATCTTGGCTGGACCACCCTTGAATTCGTCTCAGACCATGGTCGGCGGCGCACCCCCGTCGACCGGAGCCTCACCGGACTTCACACGCTCCATCACGTGCCACTAATCCTCTTTGCTGCGTCTTCCACGTGTCAGCGCGTGAGAGCGCATGATGCCGTTTCTTCGTGTCTTCCCATAGAGTCCACCATAGAGTCCATCCCGAATCTTCTCTTCGTTGTTTGGAGACTTGTTCGTGGTGTTTGTATTGTCATCAACCTTTTAAAGGTTTCAAAACTGTCTGTGACTGGATCAGGTTACTGCATCACAATGGGTGTGACCATCTCTGGGAACTTAGCTCAGAAAGGTATTTCCCTTGATGCTTTTCATCTAATGACTGAAGAGGTTTCTACCTAGATTGTTGATTCGGGGGCATCAGATCACATGACTGGGAATGCATCTTTATTGGTCAATTGCAAACCATGTCATGAGAATTTCAAAGTCAGAGTTGTAGATGGTTCGTTGTCTACAGTCATCGGTGTTGGGACAATGGTTATCTCCAATATCCTAACTTTAGACACATTCTGATTAGTTCCCAACCTATCCTGCAACTTCTTGTCAAGTAGCAAACTTACATATGATTTGAAGTGTGCTGCTGAAGTCTCTCTAGTTGAATGCTTGTTTCAGGATTTGGATTCAGGAAAGATGATTGACAATGGTAAGGAAAGTGGTGGACTGTACCTGATCAAGGCCAGCAACAACACCACTCAGACCTACCATGCTATTGGTAATTCCAGAAGTTCAAGTAATGATACTACTATGTTGTGGCATTATCACCTTGGTCATCCAAACTTTACTTATCTATAAAAAATGTTTCCATCCCTATTTTTAAATAAAGATCCGAAATTGTTTCATTGTAAAGTACGTGAACTATCTAAACATTGTCGTAGTCCTTATCTTGCACATACTCATAAACCATCACACCTTTTTTTTGTTGTCCACAGTGACATATGGGGCCCTTCCCGTGTTCAAAACATTTCTGGGGCAGGATATTTTATATCCTTTATTGATGACTATGCTCTTATTTCCTATTAAAATTGGCCTACATCAGGGATCATCCTTAAGCCCTTATTTGTTTGACCTGGTTTTAGATGTTCTGACGAAACACATCGAAGAAGAAATCCCTAATTGCATGCTTTTTGCAGATGACGTTGTTCTTATAGCAGAGACAAGGGAAGAGATTAATTTTAAACTTGAGTTATGGAGAGCTATTTTGGAATCGAAGGGTTTTCGTCTGAACAGGAGTAAGACCGAATATATGCATTGTAAGTTTAACAAGCGACAAGCTAGGAACGAGATGGAGGTTAAACTTGGTGATCAGGTCGTATCACAAGTGTCAAAGTTTAGATATTTGGGATCAATTATACAAGATGACGGCAAAATTATTAGAGATGTGGAACATAGGATACAAGCTGGGTGGTTGAAGTGGAGAATGACATCAGGGGTTATTTGTGATCGGAAAGTACCTGATAAACTCAAAGGAAAGTTTTATTGTATTGTTATAAGAACAGCGATTTTATATGGGAGTGAATGTTGGGCAATGAAAGGACAACAAGAACATAAAATTGGAGTGGCGGAGATGAGGATGTTGCGTTGGATGTGTGGTCATACAAGAAGAGATAGGATCCGTAATGATCATATATGAGGTAGAGTTGGGGTGGCACCTATTGAGAAAAAAATGGTTGAAAACCGTTTAAGATGGTTTAGGCATGTGCAAAGAAGACCGTTGGAAGCGCCAGTTAGGAGAGTTGAACAGATGGTTTAGAGCCCTGTGAAAAAAGGTCGAGGAAGACCAAAAAGGACACTTAGAGAAATTATTGAACGGGACCTTTTAGTAAATGAGATATCTAAAGAGTTGGTCATTGATAGAGCTTCATGGCGTCGTGCGATCCATGTAGCCGACCCTACTTAGTGGGGTAAGGCTATGTTGTTGTTGTTGTTGTATTGATGACTATGCTCGTATTAAATGGGTTTTTCTTATAAAAAACAAATTTGAGACAATACAAATTTTCAAAAATTTTCATTCCATGATTCAAAACCAATTTCATACCAACATTCAAATTTTTCGAACCGACAATTCCAAGGATTATTTTAATTCTGTCCTTGACAACTTCTTGAAAATGTTATTATTCATCAAAGCTCCTGTGTTTACACCCCTCAACATTGCTAAGCGTAAAAATAGGCACCTTCTTGAAATTGCTCAATCCTTATTACTCACTCACAATGTTTCTAAACATTTTGGAATAAATGCTGTCTTAACTGCAACCTATCTTGCCAACAGAATGCCCTCTAGAAGTTTGAAATTTGATACCCCATGTCAGGTTCTTTTTAAAAACTTTCCTCAAAACAGATTGATTAATGACATTCCTTTAAATTTTTTGGGTGTTCAACCTTTGTTCATATCCCCTCTCATCTTTGAAGCAAACTCGATGCTAAATCGGAAAAATGTATTTTTCTTGGATATGCTCCTCATCAAAAGGGCTACAAATGTTACTCTGCCACTACTCAGAAGTTTTACACTACTATGGATGTTACCTTCCTTGAAAATGTACCCTTCTAGCCCAAAACTATTATTCAGGGGGAGAAATCTATAAATCAGAAGGAATATTAGTTTTGGGTTTAGCCCTTAGCTGTGTCTGAAATTGAACATGTTGAGCCTTTATTTTCACATGAAGGTGAACCAGAGGCCCCCGTTACTCAAGTGCAAGGAGGTAACAGAGATCTAAGGGTGTATTCTAGGCGTCCTAAGCATGTTGAATAGCAGAATGCAACTCCTGAGCATTGCCAATCTGACTCAAATCCAACTCCAAATGAAAGCCCTTGAGGTAATATTGATACTCAATCCCCTACTGAAAATGTGGATTCTTATACTGACCTTCTACTACTTATTGCTTGAAGGAAAGGAGTTAGATCATGTACTCAATATCTTATTGCTCACTATATTTCACATGAGAAGTTGTCTCCAGAATACAGGTCTTTTATAGCAAATCTTGACAATATTGAGTTGCCAAAGAACATAGAGGAAGCTCTACAACACCTTAAATAGAGGGAGGTCATAAACGAGGAGTTAAATGAGCTGAAGAAGAACGGCACGTGGATTCTTACCGAAAGATCTCCAAGAAAGCAATCTGTAGGATGTACGTGGGTATTCATTATCAAGTACAAAGCTAGTGAGAGCATTGACAGATACAAGGCGAGATTAGTGGCAAAAGGATTCACTCAGATCTATAGGATAGACTACCGAGAGTCATTTGCTTTTATAGCAAAGTTAAACACTATTCGTGTTCTCCTGTTTGTTGCTGCAAACCTTGACTGGAAACTTCATCAACTTGAGATCAAGAATGCGTTTCTTAATGGAGACCTTGAAGAGGAGGTCTACATGGAGATATCTCCTAGTTTGAGAAATCCGAATAACTTTCATATGGTGTGTAAATTTCAAAAATCTTTATATGGTCTCAAACAATCTCCAAGGGCCTAGTTCGAAAGGTTTTCCCGGGCAGTTAAAAGGCTGGGATATGTTCAAGGCCAGACAGATCATACTTTGTTTATTAAACATTCTCCTAGGGGAAAATCACTATTCTCATTGTATACGTGGATGACATAGTTGTCATTGAAAATAACAAAGAAGAAGTGATGCACTTAAAGAGGTTCCTAAGTAAGGAGTTTGAAATCAAGAATCTTGGTCCTTTGAAATACTTCCTTGGGATGGAAATAGCTCGGTTTAGCAAAGGAATTTTTATTTCACAGAGCAAGTACACCCTAGATCTTTTGAAAGAAATTGGGATGCTAGGGTGTAAACCTGCTGACACTTCCATAGATCCATTCAACAAAATAGGCTCAAGGGGGTCCTCTAGTCCTGTTGATAAAGGGATGTATCAACTTCTTGTGGGAAAACTCATATCTCTCTCATATTAGACCTGATATCAGTTTTGCACTGAGTGTAGCAAGTCAGTACATGAATAATCCTATTGAAGAACATCTCGAGATTATCAATCAGATACTCAAATATTTGAAAATAACACCCGGAAAGAGTCTATTCTTTAAAATGGGGGCCAACAGAAGTATTGAAGTATTCTTGGATGCTGAGTGGGTTGGTTCCCTAACAGATAAGAGGTCTACTTTAGGATATTGTACCTATGTATGGGGAAATCTAGTTACTTGGAGAAGTGAAAAGTAGTTTGTGGTATCTAGTAGTGCAGAAGTAGAATTTCATGCTATGGCACATGGAATCTATGAAGTAATATGATTGAGAAGAGTTACTTTAGGATATTGTACCTATGTATGGGGAAATCTAGTTACTTGGAGAAGTGAAAAGTAGTCTGTGGTATCTAGTAGTGCAGAAGTAGAATTTCATGCTATGGCACATGGAATCTATGAAGTAATACGATTGAGAAGAGTGTTAGAAGAGCTTCACCTTCCAATCACCACCTCCATTAAACTTCATTGTGACAATCAAGCAGCAATTCTGATTGCAAAGAATCTAGTTCATCGTGACAGGATCAAGCATGTGGAGATCTATCGTCATTTCATCAGAGAGAAGTTGGAGCAAGGGGTTATTGAGATAATTTATACTCATTCCCACCAACAGAATGTCTTTACCAAGGTTCTTTCCATAACTTAGTTTGATAATCTTCTATTCAAAGTGGGAATGATTGATATTTACTGTCTAGCTTGAGGGAGAGAGTGGGATTCCATCTTTATTCTATTATTATGACAGATTTGTTTTCTTTCTATTTGTTCTTTGATTTATTTCCTTTTTTCATTATGATGGTTGATTAGAATTGATTTGTATTTATTAGAATTGATTTGTATTCATTAGGGGTGATTATTTTTTCCTTTCTTTTTTCCCTTGCTAGGTGTATGTATATAAACCCTAGACTCCTCTCTTGTAAAATCAGACTTGGAGTAAATAATATTTTACGTTGCTGTACATGTTTTCAATTGGTTTCCAAGTAATACATAGGAAAATGCCAATATTGAGGTTTTAATATGGATTTATTCAACATGCCCTCTTACCTGTTTTCATTCTTGTTTACATCTACAATGTAAAGAGTTTTGCTTTGCCTTTATTCAGCCAAATTAGAGAAGACATTAGATGCTGAGTCCTTAATTATGCTGAATTAGAGAATGAAATGACGTGCAGGAGGGCAACAAGGGGGAGAAAAGAACGGTTGGGTAATGTGATAGAACCCAGACAGTGCAATGAAAGAAACGCAGTAAAATGTAGAAACTGATAACCGAAGATTATATTCCAAGATATTGATAAATCTCTACCAGTGGGGTAGAGATGATTACAAACTAATAACCACTCACAAAACAGCACACTCACACAGCAGCACAGTATCAGAGAAAATGGATTAAAATGCAGAAAACACATGGAACAACCAAAAAAAAAAAAGACACACACGCGCGCGCACACACACAAAAGACACACAGCACACAAGATGAACCGCTTAGCTTTCGAGAGGCTAGGTTCTCTCTCCTCAATTCCGAATTCCTTTCTCCCCTCTTGCACTCCTCACAGACCCACTTTATCAGCCTATCGTGCCCTCCTTTGTCTCCACTATTGTGTCAGAACTATTTTCCATTTCTGCTCTTGCTCTCTTGCCCTTCCTAGAGTACACCTTTGGGTCCATTTTGCTGCTGGGCCCAGCCCTGACCTCTCCCTTATTGTGTTTTCTTTTGTAAGTTTGGGCAACCGCAGGTCCATCATAATGACTAGGAGGTGATGGACAATTTATGCATTTTTTTGCATTCTGGTTGTCTTTTATATTCATTATATGTTGTCACTAAGAGTCATTAAATTTAATTTATTGCGGAAAGGCTTGTTGGTGTTTTGATTACCACATCTAAATATGAAATTTGCGTATGCCTTTTTCATTGAAGATACAGGAAGTGTCAGCAAGTGAACTTTTCATGTGCTTCACAGGATAGCTTCTTGCTCACTTTGTAGATAATCAAATGCTTTTGAATTAACTGATTAATTTCCTGAATCCAACTTTCCTTTTAGGGACTACCATTAGTATGAAATTCTCTACATAAGGAAGTTTTCAAGTAGTGTCAACTTTTTATCCCCAAAAGAAAAAAAAAAATTTGTTCAACTAAATTTTTGAGTGTCCTGACCTCATCTTTTCTTCTCAGAAACTTCCATCTGACAATTTCTAGAAATCCAACAGCTTTCCTGTAAACCTCTTTAAAAGGTGATTTGTGATGTCATTTAGCAAGGTTGTCAATTGTGAGATGTTGTTCGATCAATCAATCAATAGGAGACCTATAGATTTGAAACTTTGAAAGCATTAAAATGTACATAATACAATATGCCCTTAAAAAGATACAGATATACTAAATAGATAGTTTGAATGGTTTTGAATAATTTTTTCAGTGATAAAGACAAATTTGATGATTTGGATCTTGTTCCCTATATGCTGACTTGTAACTGATGTGTTTGACAGGGTGGCGAGCTCTGTTCTTTGCGGTATGACTTAACTGTTCCATTTGCTAGGTTTGTGGCTATGAATGGTCTGACATCTTTTAAAAGATACCAAATAGCTAAGGTCTACAGAAGGGACAACCCATCTAAGGGAAGATACCGTGAATTCTATCAATGTGACTTCGACATTGCTGGACAATTTGAGAAAATGGGTCCAGATTTTGAGGTTGTTAGAATTTTGACTGAACTGCTTGATGAGCTAGACATTGGAGACTATGAGGTAAAGATTTATATTCATAATTTTGTCATTTTCTATAACTGTCAGCTATTCTGATAGAACCTCCTGGTCTTTTGTAACTGATGGAAGCATAACAATATAACTATCAGCTATTCTTGCATTAATCACACAGAAATAGCTATTCTAACAATTCAAGCATTTAAGATCTCTCAGAAATCCTAGAAAGTAACCTATTGCTGATTGAAGCATAAAGTGTGGTGTAAATGATACTTTTAATGCTGTAATCCATACTTCAACCTGCTTTTAGCAAAATTCGATCTGTCATAGAATCCCTTATCTAGAAACATTAAATTAAAGAATTAAGAGTAAGATTTTGCATTTCAAAGTGAAATTGTAACATTGTTATCTTGACTATTAGACAAACTGTGTATGGCTGTTGCAGTTCTTGCACTCATGGATTGTAGAACCGGACCAGCTAGTCCGTCCAGGTACTGGAGGATGGTCCTGTCTGGTTCGACTCAAAAATTGGCTAGGAGTTGAACTGGTTGAATTGGGGTTGAATTGGGAAATCGGTCAAACCGGCCGGTTGGGTGGTTGAACCGGTTTTGTCTTTTTTTTTTTTTTTTTCCTTCTTTTTCTGGGGGCAGATTTTTTTTTTGGGGAAGTTTTTTTTTTTTTTTGCTATTGTCTATGGTTGTATGAGACAGACAAAAATTAATTTTGCAACTATCAAATATGTCCTTGTTCAGGTAAGTAAATAAAAAGAAACAAAAATGTAATGCGGAGAGAAGAAAAACTAAGCAATGTGGGACTTGGTTCACTCTTTTGAAACATAAAGGCCTTTACAAGGTTATTTTCACAATAAGACTTAGCTTGAAATTGTGGATATTATGAATTGTGATAAATTATCAATTATGGATTAATCTATTATTTATTTCCTTCATTTATTGTTATGAATTATCAATTATATTAAGTGTTTTAATATTTTAAATTATATGTATTTTTTAATATTTTAAATTATGTATATTTTTAATATTTTTTAATTATCACCGGTTCGACCGCGATTCGATTATAGTTCGATCACTGAACTTTGAATTGGTGGCTCCACCGGTTCAAGGTTTTGAAAACCATGCTTGCACTGCTCTATTGATGTAAACAATAGCAACAGTAACAAAACCACTTAGGAATGAAATACACTGAATTAGGATTGATAGGAAAACTCCACTGAAATGGAGATACAGCAAGCAACAACTCTCAATACTGAAATACACACTCACCACACAATACATAAACTAACATAGAATTCAACATACGACTCACACACAGTAAACTCAGCTAACCAAGAACACACATGAGATAAACTTCCTAGCATTCAAGAGGCTAGGCTTTCCAGACCACACACAACTGACATTGTCCAAAACTCCCTCCTGCATGTCCCCCCTTCCATACTGCTCTCCCTCCCACTCCTTCTCTCGCCTATCCCCGTACAGGAAACCTGTCCTAAGTAGTTATGCTGCTGCCAATTTACCTCCCTGCCCATCCTGAACAACTTTCTTCCTTCTAGCATATGTTTTCAGCCCACCAACAGCATTTAGGCCCAATACATCATCTTTTTACATCTGACTAGTTTAATTCAACCTAGACGACGTTAGTCTACAGTCATACCTTGTAATCCAGACTCTCACTTGGGATGTCACTGGCAATGTAATTGTATATTCCTACTCAGTTTTAGATGGGTTTGATTTGATTGTCTAATGATAACATTATTCAATAATGTGTTCTGACTGCAATTTGTGTGTTCTTATATGATCTTTTCCTTGTATAATTTGTATATATTTCACAGATAAAGTTGAATCATCGAAAGTTACTTGATGGAATGATGGAAATATGTGGAGTGCCTGCCCCAAAATTCAGAACTATATGTTCAAGTATTGACAAACTAGACAAACAGTCTTTTGATCAGATAAGAAAAGAAATGGTGAGCACATATGCATCTGCTTGTATCTCTTCCCATTAGAATATTACTAATTTGGTGTACCCAATGTCTTTGGTGCTAAATATGTTCCTTCTTTCAAACATTGAGGGTCTCTTTTGGGATTGTTGTAGCTTTTGCTATTTGTCAGTTACAGCAGCTTTTGAGAAGCACCTTTCTAGATGGTTTTTAAAAACAAATGTGGTTGCTGCAAATTTAAAATATCTAAAAGGTCCTTCCTATTTTAATTAAATTCCAAATATATCCTTATATTCAAATCCTAATCTGACTATAATATTAAAATGTATAACTTAAACCTAGTCAAATAATATGAAGGGATAACAATCGCTTGTACTAATACCAAAATTTCTAACTTGTTATTTATTACTATTATCTCAAATTGGTAACTTGATAACAATCCCCTCGCCAAATTACAAATCTATAATTATCTCAAATAATAAAATACATTTGGGTAGCGAGATGATTGGCATTTCATATATTACTATTAGGTTAATAACTTATTATTTATTTCAATTTTCTCAACTCTTTTATGATATTTTAATAACTTGATACAAAGACTTTTTTTTTTGGATTTTAATATTGCAAAAAAAAAAAATCATATACCCATTATCATCATTCTACACATCCACAGGAATTTTTGAAAATTGTTACGAAACATTTTATCAATTAATCTGCTTTAAATAGCCACTTTTATAAGATTTTAAATAAACACTCTTTTTGCCAACAGCAGCTTTTCACAGCACTTGTAGCATAGTATCTTTAGAAACGCCATAACATTCCCTAAAGGACCTTGAGAGTGGTGTAGTCTTATTCTTTTTTAAAATTTCTTTTAATTTGATATTTATTTATCTAGATAAAGTTCAATAAAGGTATTGAATCAATTCCTTCCTTTTACTTGTTAAAGTGATTTTCGTTGCTTGATTTTGAACCTTCAGTTAATATTGGTGCTGAATTGCATTAGGAAAAAGGATTTTAGATAATTTTTAATGCCTTATAGCATATGTAGATTAGCTTTCAGTCTAAAGACTTTGGTTCATTATATGTGAAATTATATTTAGCTCTGCTTTCTTCGTCTTTGTTTATATGGCTGAATCTGAATCAGAGACAATATTTTTTTTTCACTGCATTCAATTTTTCAGCAGTTACAACTTACAATCTTGGTTGAACTTTTGTTACAACAAAGTATTTTTCTTTTCTGCATGAAAGCTAGCATATTTGTGATTATTTTTTATTTGTTATTTGGACTTATTTGAATGTGTAGAGCAATACCTTGTCCATTTGTTCATTCCTTATTTTAAGAGTCTAACTCGTTCACTAGTTATGTTGTTGGTGTGCTATTGAACTTTGAATGTTTTAAGTATTTGCTTGTAACTGTCACTAAACTTGGGCTTTCATACCTCTTTAGGTATTGATAGATGAATAGGTATAAAAGAATAAGTAAAGAGTATGGATGAAATTTTCTTCTTCATGATTTAAATGTCTATAGTATTTGTGCTTTGATTAGGGTGGGCCTTTGCCATATTTTGGTTTTGATTTGAAATATTTGTCTGATAAATTTTTAATTGAGCTGTTAGAATAGGAGTACAATTTTTTTTTTTTTTTTCAGTAACATGCTTCATATTGTCATTTTGTAGGTGGAAGAAAAGGGAATATCGGCTGAGACAGCAGACAAAATTGGAACTTTTGTTAAGGAAAAGGGACCTCCTTTAGCATTGTTATCTAAATTTAAACAAGAAGGCAGTGCTTTCTTAGAACATGCTGGATCTATTGATGCGTTAAAGGACCTGGAAATTTTATTCAAAGCTCTGGATAAATCAAAACGTATTAATAAAGTTGTTTTCGACTTGAGTCTTGCCAGAGGTCTTGATTATTATACTGGAGTTATATTCGAAGCTGTTTTTACGGGTGGTACGCAGGTAAATTCTCACGTCTTGTGTTTTACCAGTAGTTGCACCATATCATATAGAGCAAGTTGTAAATGTAACAAGTTAAATTGATGGCTGATAATTGTAATCCTATTTGCCACTCAATTGAACATAATAAAATAAATGGAGAATAAAAAGATACTTATTTATTATAAAAACAATAGGAAAAAGCCATCGAAACTCCTTCTCAAATATGTTTTAGTACTTCTGAATTTCATTCTAAAGTTTCAATTATAAGATTCCTTTTACCTTCTTTGCTCTCTTCTTTTTATGATATATAATGATAGAACCTTTTTTCTCTTCCATTGGCCACTGGATGCAATAAGTTCTTCATTGCACAGTGGCAGTAGTAACTTTCTAATGCAGCAAAAGATCTCACTACTTAGGCCTTATTTGTTTGCACTCAATGAAGGTTTGAATATGATTCATTCAGACTTCAGTCCCTTCAGTGCATTTTTTTTTTAATTGCTTATTAGGTCTGAATACATTTAATGAATTAGATCTTGTGACAAGTCTTAATACCATTTAGATGTATGATTCGTTTTAGGCAAAAATGCACTTTATCCCCATAAATTTTGGTTTATGTGCACTTTTTCTCTTCTAAACTTTAAAACTTAATAAACAACTCCCTCAAACTGTATAATCCTTGCAAAACAACCTTTTCATTAAATATTCTATCAATTAGACTAACAATCAATGTTTATCTGTTGAGTTTTAAAATTTTTCATTCAATATATAATTCTATTTTTTAATTTTGATTTTATCAATTCTTTTCATAATATATGTTTAATTACTAATTTATTTAAATATTAATTTTGACTAATAAACAATTTCTCTATGTTTAGATGTTATAAAAAATAAAAAAGTCCTAAACGTTCAATATTCAGATTCAAAGACTATCTTAATATTCATATATGTATTCAGATTCAGACATTTTAATCTTTAAAAAAAAAAAATGTCTCCTTAGTTATTATCTAGTAAATTTGGTGGTCAGCTCTGGACTTCAACTGAAATTTATGTCAAAATGGAACTGAAACATTTTTATCCTTGTCATTTTTCTGTCATTATAATTCTTATTCTGCAATCCTAAAACTGAAATATGAAAGGTTTCCTTGAAACTGCGGTTACCTTCAGCTTTTCTTGCCATGTCCACATTTGTATGTACTTTTTTATGCATCATTATTCATATGCGCTCGTGTGCACACAAGGTCTTCCCTTGTATTTAAGAATGCATGTGTTGTGGACTCATCTATGTGCTCAGGTTGGTTCTATTGCTGCTGGGGGCCGATATGATAACCTGATAGGGATGTTTGGTTCAAAGCAAGTTCCAGCAGTTGGTGTCAGTCTCGGAATTGAGAGAGTATTTGCTATAATGGAGCAACATCAGAAGGATCAGAACCAGGTAATTATAATGCTTGTGTATTACTTGTTATATGTTATAGTCAACTCTCCACTTACTGTTCAGAGTATCAAATTCCATTTGAGCCCCAATTTTCTATAAAGTTTGTTCAGTTTTGTTTATGAGAAGCCATGGTTATCTCTTTCAAATTATTTAAACCCTAATTTAATTATATGAGAATGGAGACAGGAAAACTTTTGCTAACGCCATTGCATGTGCACTTGATTTGCTTTCATGAATGCCAACGAACTTCTGGAGTTAATAAAATTATTGTCTGAGTTACCTAATAGTTTATATGCCCCGTCTTATCAAGTGGGCAATTTTTTATAATAGTTGGCACTAATTAACCATTTTTTGGCACGTTCCTTTTACCTCTTCATACTTCTCGTAACATTTTTGTTCGTTGATCGGTGCTTCTGTTAGATGCCTCGAGCAAACAAAACTGAAGTCCTTGTGAGCATATTAGGGGATGACCTAACACTCGCATCAGAGCTGGTAAGTGAGCTCTGGGATGTTGGAATTAAGGCAGAATTCTTGGTCAATAAGAGAATAGGGAAGCACATCGACCGTGCTGTAGAATCAAGGATTCCTTGGATGGTAATAGTGGGTGAGCGGGAATTGAATAAAGGTTTTGTGAATCTGAAAGATTTTGAGGCTGCTAAAGAGACGGAAGTCCCCAGAGATCAAATTGTTGAGGAACTTCGAAGACGGTTAAAGCCATAAATCCCATTGTTACTGCTAGCATGAGCCAATTTCAAATTGATTCTTCTGTGACATATATCATGGTTTGTGAGTCAACAACAGTCTTCTTTACACAGAACTGGGTAAGAATAGGCTTCACTATGACATGTTTCTTTCACAATCAGTCACTATGTCCAGGAAATGACAGATTTTCATGAGATATTGATGTTGTAATGTAATTTTGCTGGGTCACATTCATGGCCTAAGATGAAACACAGTGGTCCCCTTCATAGTATGGCATGATTACTTTAAACTCACAGCCCATAGCAGACTCGACTTCTTAAGAAGGTGAGATTTTTCCATGTTGGGTTAACTAGAGATTTGTGCAAAGTATTTTTTTTAATTATTATATAGACAAATTTTAAGTTGATTTAACAAAAGAAAAATTTATCTGTAAAGGTCAGTTTTTTCATAAATTTTTCTTTACTTTTCGATAATCACGTGCTTTTATATAAATATATAAGTTTAACATTAGGTATTTTTTATAATTAGGCATCATTAGTACTTAAGTACTCAATATTCAGATGCATTTATATAGGATATTAGGTGAGAATGTATATGAAAAAACAATAATTAAGATTGATATATCAAATATGAGGATCTTGATCTGGACTAGAGCTTGTCTGAAAATATATTTGAGAGTATGTTTAATGTAGTGAGACTGTGAGAGGAGCGAGAAAAGATAATTAAAAAAAGAGGAGAAAAAAATAGAAAAATTTATTGTAGAAAGGAGTGCAAAATAAATAAGATTAAAAAGATATGGAATGAGAGGAAAAATAAAGTTTGGGAGGAAAGAGATAAAAGAAAAGATGTCTATGGGAGATGTTATAATTTGTATGAAATAATATATTCAATTATTTATTTTCTATATAAAAAATTTATACGCTTTATCTTTTTAGTTTTTTATGTGTATATTCCATCAAAAGTATTTCTGTTTGAAATACTATTGAACACTAAATATGAATATTTTTTCTGGTGTGATTTCAAATTTGATTTCATTATTTTGGGAGAGATTAATTATTTCTGTTAAATTCAATTTTATTGACATTTATATACATTGTCTTGACTCTGAGTGGTTTAATATTTTTTTTGAACAATCATTCAATATCTAAATATTACTGATGATTAAAAAATTAGACTAACTATTGAATCAGTAAAAGCATCGGTTCAAGGGTTAATGGTTGAACCGTTTAGAACTATAATTGAACCGGTCTAATGTAAAATATTAAAAAATTTTATATATATATATATATAATTAAACTATATATATATATATAATTAAAACTATAAATATATATTGATTTTATAGTAATATAATAAGAATTAATTTTTATTTTTAATAATATATATATTAAAAAAATTCAAACATAACAGTATACCTCTTATTAACAGTATACCTCTTATTATATAAGTACATTATATACTCCATTTGCATTCAACGTGTGATCAGACGCAAGCAGGATAGTAGTCTTTTCTTTCCCAACTCACGCCAACATTAGTGGTTTAGTCTCTTTCTCAGCTTCCCTTCTCTCTTCTTCTCTCTTTTCTTGTTCGTCTCTCACTCTTCCTTGTCTCTTTCAACTCTTCCTTCTCCGATTGGCATCAAATGATTAGATTAGTCTCTTCGATCTTCTTTGCGAGCTGTCGTCTCCAACTTCTTGTTTTTTCTTCTTCTTTTGGTTCAGATTGTCTGGAGATGGCGATTGGACGATGGTCATTGGGTTTATATATGTATGTACATATAAAAGATTGAACTGGTCAACCTATAAAATCGGCCGGTTTTATCAGTTTTTCACCGATTCAAACACTACACAGTTTTCTAGGTTCAACCGGATTGGATCACTAGCTAGTTCATCGATTTTTCGGTATGAACGGCTTGTCCGATCTAATTTTCTTATTCATCAATATTACACAAGCATTAATTAATTTAAATTTAAATAAAATAGAATTATAATAGACAACAAAATTTAACTTATCCAATTTTAACGTAATTATAATAGTGCAACATTTGGTTGCGATTACTGACGAACGGCTCAAAGCTACCCTATGGGGTTGGCGGGCGGTTGTGTTCTCACTCTGACTTCTCAATTTCCCAAACCTTTGAAAAAAAAAAAGTACACATTTCTATTTTAGAATGTAATTTAGTATTTATTCATAAATACCAGAGGAACATCATATACTGGTTACTGGTTAGACACAACAATAAATAAATAAATAATAAGAGAATCAAATATCATATTAAATCAATTTATATTTGATCGTTTATAAGTGGAGTATATTTTTAATTTAGTCTTTTACATAATTTTTTTCTTAATATAATCATATTTTTAATAGTGAAAAAGAAAAAGAAAGGCCATGCCTGTGTTAGAAAAAAAAAAGAAAAAAGAAAATAAAGAGATCAAAATTGTTACATTCTGAAAAGTTTGTTCCTCAGATAGGAAAATAAAAGTTTGGAGAAGAGTTCCAGAATGTAACTTACTTTAAGAACAAAATTTTTAGGATGTAATTGAAAAAAAAAGTTATTTTATGAATGACTAAATTAAAAAAAACTTCTTATAGAGGACCAAAATAAAATTTTAGTTCACTATATAGTAAGTAGTAAAAAATTTAAAGTACAATAGCATCCCTCTTATCATAGCTATACCTCTCATCCATTGTATATAGAAAGTTTTACAACCATTGATGTACAAAATAAGTTTGACTGAAGAACCTTATATATAATACAAAGTCACACCAAATAATAGACAAGGATAAATCTTGTATATTGGATTAATTTAATTAATTTTGTGTAGATTAATATCAATTAATTAATTAGTCTAATTACAAATTTAATTAAACAATTAGTTTTTACCAAACACTAAACCTAAAATAGATTGAGTCTTGGTTAATTGTGGGTAATCTATAATAGGTCAAATTACTCACAAGTCTATTTTGGATAAAGATCCTAACTTACAGCCTGTTTTGTAGTCAGTTGGTTTTCTATTATTTATATTACTAACTAAATTAAATAAGAGAGTTATTATTTAACTATTTCAATAAATTAAAATAATAGTTAAAAGAGAAAGTGGCAACTAAGGTTTTCTAAAGGGCTCATTACTTACTACTCTCTCTTAAGATGAGGCTCCTCTTTCTATCTATTGTAATCACTCTAAATCTTCTAAATTTATAATAAATCTCTTTCGTTTTTAACTGGGTATTGTAAGTTTTATAATCTCTCAATCTAATGATAAAAAAAATGATGTGAATTGGTATCGGAGCCATGGTTTAGATCATTTTTTAGGATATCTTGTACTTTTAAAAACACTCATGGATGCCCTAAATAATTTGTGTGTATATTCAAATATTTGTATATGAATATTTTGTATATGTTTGATGCATTATCTCCAGACAAGTGTATCAGGTCGCACAAGTAGTAAAGAAAGAGTAAAAGAGTTATCGTCCTCAGCGATTGACTTTAACAATTACCAATTTCACTAGCTCAAATTATATTTGAACAATTGAAAAGGTTGAGTGGTTGAGTCTAAAGTTAAAGAAAGTAAACTAAATTAAGACACTAAGTCGGTTAGCACAACGAAAACTATACGAGAACAAAGCGGGCATAGGGGATTGATTTTACTTAACTCCTAATCCGATTAATTCATAGACAAACTAATCTTTGAGTCATTAGAGAATACTTCAATAGATTTGCAAATTCCTCTTATTGTTGATTAAGTTTACGAAGATATTTTAACCCAATGTCTTGGTGCAACAAATCTTCTTCACTCAATTAATTAGCTAATGTCTTAGTCAAATTAATTAATTCGGAGTTTAAGCTTAAGAACTCATAAAAATTACACAATTAAGGTTATTTATGTCTAGATTAACCCGAATTACGGTAGAAATTATACAGACAAGTCCATATCAAGCTATGTCTAGCATTAATAGGAGTCAATAACAAAGCTTCATAGGAGTCAATTTCATCAATCCCCTAACCCTAAAGACTTAGTTACACATGGTGGAAGAAGAGAAAAGCATCACAAATACATAAATAAACATGATACAAGAGGAAGGAGAGAAAGAAATAAGTATCAAACTCAATGAAGAATAGGTTTCCCTTCTCCTCCAATTGTGCCCTAGCAGAGCTCCTTCTTTCCAGCCAAAAGATCCCCAAAAATGTTTCAAAAAACCAATTTATAGGCTGAGTCACGAACATGTCAGAATTTCGGCGCCTAGGGGCCATGCAGAAAATAACCAGAAATAATGCGGATTGGCGCCTGAGGCGCTAGCCTTAAATCTTGAGACAGAGAGTTTGGGAGCTGGCGCCCTTAAATGGTCAGACCGAGAGTTCATGTCATGGCGCCTTAGGCGCCAGCCTTCAATTCTGCACTTTTTTTTAAACTTCTTCAGCTCCTCAACTTGCATCATACCAAAATAAATACCTACAAGGAAATACATAAAAATTACTCCAAAATGTAGGGAAAAAAGGGATAAAAAGAGAAAGAACAAGAAGAAGTACAAAATATAAATAAAATACAAGAACAAAGATAAAGAAAGCAAAAGGAAAGCAAAATAGGAGTAAGAGAAAGAAAGAGTCCTATAAAATCATGGGAGAACAACCAAAATAAAGAACTTATCAATGTTAAATAAGATTAACGGTGGATGGGAGAAATTAGGGGGATTCTGTCTTCCTCTCTTTTCAGATTTCACGTTGCATGCTCTTGTATTTTGGAAATATATATATATATATATATATATATATATATATATATATTTCAATTCCCATGGTTTATATTTCTTTACGCGTCATTTCTTTGTCTTTCTCATGAAAAAATTGCCCCATTGGTATTTCCAAAGATTATTACGTAATAATCTTTGGAAATATAAACCATGAGAATTGAAATATATATATATGCACGCGCTTTTCTGAGTTCATCTTTTTTCTTTTTTAATTTCTAAAAATCAATTTAGGACTACGTGCATGTAGATTATGTGCTCGCTGTTTCAACTTTCAACCCCTGGTTTTCGCAGTTTGTTTCCACTCGCCCTGTAGTTTTTTTTTTTTGGTGTTTTTTGTGGAATTTTTTAAGCCCTAAAAATATATTTTCCAATTTTTAATAAACTGGTACAATCAAAACTTTTAGTGTACTCTCAGTCTTTGGGCATGAAATTTTCACTATATATAATATACAAGTTCTTGAGTCATACATGTTGTATACTCTCTCTAATGTTTAATTTTGGTATATAAAATAATTTTTTGTATAATTTGTGAGTTTTATGTACTCTATGAAAATGCCAAATTAGTCTATATATATTGATAAACCCTTTTGGAAGATAATGTAGGACCTTTTATATCTAGAGATTGTGTGCTCACCTATCCTGAGTCCAATCACATTAGTGTTTTGAAATTTATGGTTTTAATTTGACCAACTATTTAATTTTCTCTTAGAAAGTAAATAATGATACACACACACATAAATTATGGAACCATACAATTTGATTATTAGGTTAAGGACACCAAAGAGTATATTATAGTAGCAATGCGCATATTCAATCGATATTTTGTTATGTACTTATGTTAATATAATTTATTGATAAGCCAAATTGGGTAAGTAAGCAACAAATCTATGTTTCAATATTTCTTGTATCCAATAAATACAGAGATATTGAGTACATTCTTAGCTCTTTTTTTTTGGGTTTATTATAATCTGGGACCTTTAGGCAAGATTATAATAGACAATCTTGTGAATATAGTTGCATGAGCTGAGTTTTAAAGGAAACCTTGCTTATAATTATGTTGCATATACATAATTAATGTTTCCTGATTTTGTTTCCTCAGCCTCTGTATCCCGGCAACTATTTGTAGTGAAAACTCTTAGTAAGACAAATTATTACAATTGGATAATCCCTATATCATATTTACTAAATAAGATTTGGCTCTTAGGGGGGGCTAAATCAGCAGATTTTACTGCTGAATCTAGCGCTGCTGACAGAGCTTACCATAAGCAATGGCATGAGTCCAACAGAATATGCCTAACGATGGTAAAGTTTACCATGAGGAAAAACATCAGACAAAATATTCCTGAGAAGGATACTACAATGTAATATTTGAAGGCCATTGGTGAGAAGTTCAGAAAATTTGGTAAGAGCTAAAAGAGTTATTATCTTTCTCTGTTGTACAAGGTTCCATGTGCTTCTGTAGTTAGTAGTCATATGTATGCTCAAGTATACACACATTCAAACATTGCCTTTGCTATTAGTATGTTTGGTAGGTGCTTGAGTAATCTTGGCAAGGATCATTGGAGGACTACAATGAAAGTGATGAGAAATTTCAAGGAAACACAAAATTATATGTTGACTGATAGAAGTGGGATATATGAATTTAGACTATGCATTTTGTGTGGATGATTGTAAATCCACTTTTGGATACATCTTTGCAATGTTTGGAGATGTTGTTTAGTGGAAGAGTATCAAATAGACACAACTATTTGAACTATGGAAGTATAATATATCGCTGTTATGAGGCCACTAGTAGTGTCAAAATGGCATATGGCCAGCCTAGACCTACTTGTAAATGGGCGATTTTGAATTCAAAAAATTATGCTTGTTTAGAAATGAGCCTAATTAAATTGGTCAACCCGTGTTTTTTAATTACAAAAATTATATTATTTAGTGTAAATAATTTTACTTTATCACATTTTTATATTTTATAATATTATATTTAATAAATATAGTAAATTTGGATATGAAAACTTTTGTAATTTTTTAAAAATATATACAGAATTTTCAAATTTAAATATAATATAGTTAAATTAAAAAGAAAATATGAAAAATTAAAGCTATTAGTTATTTAAAAAATTAAAGAAGTAATATTTTATATGTATAAATTGTATTTTAATAAAAAAATATTGAATTTTTTACTTAACAAATTAATATTATATTATTTAAATATTAAAAAAAAAGTGGCATGTGGGCCATATGGTGGGTAAGGCTTAGGAATTGAAAAATAACCCGTTTAATAAATAGACTTGGCCTGTTTATTAGTGAATTGTGTCGGCTCGACTTATTTGACAGTGTTAGAGATAGTATTGGGCAAAAAGCTCGTAGACCACAAGCTGGCATGTGATCGCCCGTAAATGAGCGGTCTTGGACAGAGTAAATTAGGCCTGTTTCAAAACCATTTAAGCTCGCAAACCATTTAAGCTCGCGGGCTAAACGGTCCGGTCTTTTTTTTTAATTTTATAAAAAATGTATTATTTATTATAAATAATTATATTTTATCACATTTTTATATTTTATAACCTTATATTCAATAAATATAGTAATTTTAGATATAAAAACTCTTGTAATTTTTTGAAAATAAATATAATATTTTCAAAATTAAGTATAATATAGTTAATTTTGAAAGAAAATATGAAAAATTAAAGTGATTGATTATTTGAAAGTATTAAAAAAGTAATTTTTTACATGTAAAAATATTATTTTAATAAAAAATTATTGAATTTTTTACTTAAAAAAATTAAAAATTGTTTTATTTTATTTTTTTTAAAGAAAAAGAGGGTAGACTGCAGTCAAACCGTTTAGGCTCGTGGTCTTATGCAGGTGGTCTTAGTGTTCTTATATAAAGACCGTTTATAAACGGTCCGGCCCATGACCTGTCCGTTTAAATCAAGACCGTGATAAATCGACCCGAACCGCTCATTTACCACTACTAGTTAAAGGTCACTTGTCAGGCCATGTAGTTGAGAAAAAAAAATATCTAGTATGCATATTGTTGATTTTATATTACAACCTCTAACCATTTATTGCAATAGTTTGTTTGCTATGTAAGTTTCTCAAGACCACAAGAACTCCAATTGTACTAAACATTTTGATGTTAAACTCCTGCTTGTTAGAGAGAAGATTGTTAAATCTCATATTCATGTGGTTCACATTCTTGGTGAACATATGCTTATGGATCCATTGATCAAAGGCCTAGTCGTAGAATTATTTTAAAAAAAAAAACTTGTAACTCATACGAGTCTTGTTAAATTTTTTATATAGCCTTAGCCTAGTGGGAGTCTAATTATTTTCCTTAAGAGGCATCAATGATGTAATTTTGATATCCTATAATGGTTAAATATCATTTATGTATTCTATTCTATTCAGATATTGAAAAATTGCTGATAATTATATCATTTGTTTCCTTATTGGATTGAATGATATTGTGTTGTTTCAAATTCTAAATCTTGTGATGGTTTAGTGTATGCTGATTGTTTAATGTTTGTGAAATTTTGTTATTCTATCAATTGTCCTAATTATTGATTAATTCTATCCAAGATTGTTGAATTAATTTAATTAATTTTGTGTGGATTAGCATTAATTAATTAATTAGTTAAAGATTTAATTAAGCAATTAGTCTTTATCGAACATTGAACTCTAATAGATTAAGTCCTGGTTAATTGTGAGTAATCTATGATAATTTGGATTAATCACAAATTCATTTTGAGTAGAGACTCTAACTTGCAATAAGATGGCTTCATATCACATTACTGATTAAATTAAATAAAAGAATTATTATTTAGCTATTTTAATGAATTAAAATAAAAGTCAAAAGAGAGTGACAACTAGAGTTTTTTAAAGGACTCATTATATATATCAACTTATTACTCTCTCTTGAGATGGGACTCTTTTTTCTCTCTATTCTAACCACTTCAAAATCCCCTAATTTAAATAGGCAAAAGATAACCATATGTCCCTAAACTTTATCTCAATTCTCATTTATACCCCTAAATTTTTTTTTTCACGTTTATGTCCCTTATTTTTTAATTTTTATCATATATGCCCTTCTCCATCCACTTTGTCAACTTGACTAATGGCAACAGTTGAGGAGGATTACATGTGGCTCAATGTCTCATCCACATCAGCTTCCACTTAGCCACCCATTTCAGAACAACCAAGATACCCCTTCATTATATAACATGTAGACAAAACAGGGAGACAAAGTGTATTGTTGAAGCCGAAATCCAGAATAAACGATGTTGTTGTGGCCCTCTCTTTAACAACGGTGACTAGGTTTCCAGTGACTGTGGTGGAGGATATCGACGATGGCGGCAAGTAGGTAATTTCCCTTTACTAGCCATCAATTTCATTTTCATTTTCCCCCTAATCTAAAATCGAGACCTAAGCCTCTAAATCTTGTCCTAATTTTCAATCGATTAATTTTCTAAACTTCCCCTATTTCATCTCTAATTTTGCTCACTGTTTGCTTGATTCATCTTCGATGTTGCTTCGACTAGGGTTCTAGTGACAATAGCATAGGGCAGCGACGAGGTATTTTCCCTTTATCAGCCATCAATTTCGTTCCCATTTTTCCCTAATTTGAAATTGATACATACATGGACTTGTAATTTGTGCCCTAGTTCTGGTTATAATGATGGTTGATTTCGTGATTATGTGTAATGCCATTCTTGTACCTTCAATTCCTGTTATTGTTTTCTCTGGAGTTCAATTGTAATGACGGTAGTTGATTCCAGTATATTAGAATGCTGTTGTAATCTTATTCTTGATAATTTTCCTGTATTGTAAATATAGCTGAGTCCAATTTGTTTTAATGATTGTTATGGAATGTATTTGGATAATTAATGAAGGGTGTGTATTAGAATGCCATTTTTCAATACTTTATGTGGTCCACTAGCAACATCTTTTAACTTTGCTATGTGGGACTATGATATTGGTGTTAACAATATTCTTGCTGCTAACCATGTTCAAATTAAAAGGAAGAAAACCCTAAAAGTGGAAATGGAAAGATTTATATATTGCAAATTGAAAGCCAACTTGGTGTTGTCATTAGTGAGGATCTTAATAAAGTTCAATCTCTCACTGATAGTAACAAATTAATGAAGTTGTGACTTGTGAATAAAATGGGTCAAGAAAGACAAACAAAAGTTTAAAGTTCATAGTAAATTGAAGTGTATAAATTTATTGAAGTTGTAGGCAGCCAACTTGAAAATAAACAAATGTGTTCTGTTGTAAACAATGTGCCAACTTGATCTAGTCAATGATGAGAATTTAAGATGTAGTATTAAAGTGCATAACTTAAGAACATTCTTGATGTGATCAAAGTGCTAACCTCTCATCCATGGAACATAATGCAACTTACTTTTTGTGGCATGAATAAAAGTAACGCTCACCATTTTCTATTGTTATTCTTGATTTGATTAAGTGCAAAACTTTATCTAATTAATAATATATACGTGCATAAAAAGGAAATGGTGTGGATATTTTAAAATATAACAGTGTTCCTTCTTTATTTGATTAGGTGATATTGTTTGCCCATGGATATATTTGCTATCAAAGTTCACCATGGTGGCTAGATTTCAGGAGGAGAATATTTTGGCGGCCATATTGACCTGTGGACCAATTGTGACTTTGATAGATGGAGTTACTTTGAGATCGTAGACCTACTCAAGGAAGACTATGGGTACTCAAAATTTGAAAGTTTATGGTATAAAGTTCCTGGACAATCATTGGATAAGGGGTTAAAGATGTTGAAAGATGACGATAAAGCATTAGAAATGGTAGGCATCTCTATTAGGGAGGGCTTGGTTCAATTGTACATCATTTTAAAGTTGGATGGGCCTTATCCATTCGTGGATCGACTTCCTGACACAATGTCAACCTAGATGTTGACCTACCTCAAAATGTAGAGGATGCCTCAATCTCTCCGTCCCACGCTTCCCCACATCATTATACGAGAGCAAATGTATAGCATTTGTGTGTGACTATATGTACTGACTTCTTTGGTTGACTACCATAACATAATGGTAGATCCCATTTTTTTTGAATTTATTCCTTTCACAAACAATTTACAAACATAAATTATTTTAAACATTCCCATTTAAGAAGCATTATTTTTGTTTTATAAGTTTTTTTTTGATAATTTTGTATTTTTTTTTACGTTGTAAGGCAAAGAACCAATTGTATGTGGGCAGAGGACAGAAAAGGTTACAAGCCATGATGATGGAGATAGTAGCAGTGATGATGGCATGGGAAGTGGCAGCAATGATGGCATGGGAAGTGGCAGCAATGATGGCATAGGAAGTGGGTATAAGACCGAAGATAGTGCGATGAATGTGCCCTTCACTGATAATGAAGATGAAAATTATGTTGGGGGGTTGTTTGATGTTGAGGAGACCGAGCTGTATCTACATGGAGGTGCTCACACATGTATCACCACTTTCTGCCAATAAGCCTATAACACAAAATAGGCTGGTAGTGAGTGTAAGGGGCTTCTGTGATGACAAGGAGTGTGAGACCGATTCTTTAGATAACATTGATAGTGAGGATGACGACGACATACTTCGATAGTCAAAGTTCCCAATTCACAACATTCTAAAGAATATGTCTGAATACAAATAGGAAGTTAAGACTATTTACCAAACTCATGAGGAGTTTCAGGATGTTGTGGTGACGTACGTTGTACACGCTGGGAAGAATTTATACTATGGAAAATTGGATAAAGTCATAGTAAGAGTGAGGTGCAAGGGTGAGTGTCCTTGGGAGGCATATGCCATGAAGTTACTAAACGAAGACAGGTGGCAGTTGAGGACTGTTAATAATGAGCATACTTGCTCACGGTGCTTTAATGTGCACCTCATGACGTCGAAGTAGCTAAGCCATAAAATGAAAAAAAAAAGTGAAGAAGAACCAAAAACTCTGGCTGAATGACATAATTAAAAAGGCTAAAGAGAAGTGGAATATGGATTGTTCTAGAACCCAAGCTAGTACAGTTAGAAGGGATATGCAAAAGGTGATATGTGGCTCCTTCTGAGAGCAATTCTTGAGATTGTATGACTACTGTGAGGGGCTTAGAAACTCTACCCTAGGTCCACAGTGAAGACGCATATGAACAAGCCACCTAGGTATGAGGATAACACTCCTAGTTTGGTAGAGATTCCAAGTCGATGCTACCAACATTTGAGAGGCTATATGTTTGCTTGGATACATGTCAAGGGAGTTTTCTATTATGTTGGCCCATCATTGCTGTAGATGGGTGCTTTATAAAGACCTCATATGGAGGACAAGTGCTGACTGCAATAGGTAGGGATCCAAATAATCAACTCTTGCGTATTGCATTTGTCATTGTGAGGGCTAAGACAACGAATAGTTGGATGTGTTTCTTGCAACTCCTGATTGAGGACATTGGGATAGAATATAGCAAGTTCATCACTCTCATTTCAAATCAACAGAAGGTTCCCCTCTAAACTTTTTTTTAGTGATGCAAAATTAAAATGTTTTTACTCTGTCTTTAAAACTAATTAGGTGATAGTTCTAAAAACATTTGATCCAACACTGCCTCTATCTGTATGCTTATCATTATGTCTGATGTTATGCATGCTTTTTTGGGCTAAACGTGCTGTTAGACAATATGCCACATATATCCTTTAAATTTTAAAATTATTTCACTTTTGTCCTTTAATTAATTAAAATGTGTCATTAATGTCCTTTAAATTTCGATAAGTTGTCATATATGTCCTTTATGTTTCATGTTATTTCATGTATGTCCTTCAAGGGTGTCGCCAATTTTGAAAATTTAGCAATGCATGCATGCATAGTCCATACAATTTGTCTCTGTCTTGTACATGGACATGTGCTGTTGTATATGTGAATATATCACCCATTGAATTATAAAGTTCTGTTTCAATTTTAAACTTGTGTAAATTACAAAGTTATATCTAAACACCTCACTTTTCTCAAGGATTGGGGATTCCCTTAATACAGTGATACCCGAAGTTAACCATTAGTTTTGTGTATGTCACCTGTACAACAATTTTAGAAAAAAAATTTTATGAAGCCCACTTAAAGAAACTTGTGTGGCTAGCTGCAATGTCCACCTATCCACAAGCTTGAGAGAAAACAATGCTTGAAATGAAGAAACACAATGAGGACGCATATAAACATTTGATCAAGATTTCACCATATTTTTGGAGCAGGGCGTTCTTTAAGGTTGAACCACAATGTAATGTACTTTTGAACAACATATGTAAGACATTTAACTCCATCATTTTTCCTACTAGGGATAAGTCCATTGTGTCCATGATAGAGGAAATTAAATTATGCATGATGAAGAGGTGGGCAAGAAATAGGAAGGACATTGAAAACTTCCTGATGGATCAGTACTCCAAAAATCAAGTCAATACTTGCTATAAATTACAGAGAAAGTATCAAGTGGCTGCCAATGTGGGCCGGGCAAAAGAAGTACAAGGTGATGGGTCCAAATGATAAGTTTGTGGTGGATCTTGAATTAAAGTCATATACATGTAGGCACTAGTCACTTACAGGCATTCCTTGCCTTCACGCAATCGGTTGTATCAACCATATGAGAGAGAGACCTGAAGAGTATATCCCATCATACTTCTGAAAGGAGCATTACCAATTATGCTATTGATATATGGTCCACCCCACAAATGACCCAAATATGTGGTGATCTACACCATATGATGATGTCCTCCCTCCTCCATATAGAAAACCTATTGGACGGCTGAAAAAGAATAGAAGAAAGGAGGTTGATGAAGAGTCTCAAAGCACAAGGTGGTCATCTAGCAGTGGTTTGTCTTGGAGGGGGTCTAAACTGTGGTGTGAAAATTGTGGAAACGTCAGCCACAATAAGAGGGCTTGTAAACAGCTAGCATCATCTTTTGTGCAAGCAACACAACCGAGTACATCTTCAGTAATTATTTTACCTCAACAAGTTTATATATTTCATGATTAGTTTATATATTTCATAATTGCATCTTACAATTTTCTCTTGTACACTTGTAGTGCCTGAGAAGGGAAAAGATGCCGGTCAAAAGTACAAGCACCAAAGCCCAACCACCACAGACTATATCTTTGGTAATTATTTTTCCTTTTACCTCAACAAGTTTCCTTTAATTTACATTCAATTGTTGGTGTTATATTATTGGACTTACTTTACCAAAGAGCTCCACCTCCAAGACCCCGAAGACATAGCTCTTAGCTAGCAATGTCTTTATCCACCTCTCATCCATTGACTCAATCTCAAACTACCTCTAATTTAGTAACATAGTTTTCACATGCTTTACTTCATTGATGTTATGTCCTAATTGCAGCAAGAGGCTTCACCTTCGAGAGTCCTAAGGCATAGCTCACAATCATCGTCTTCGAGTCATCCTCCTCCAACTACGCCTCCAACTACCTCTCGGCCATTGACTTCATCTCGAAGTGAAGAGCTAGTACACCTCTAATTTACTTCTATATCTTTCACATGTAATTGCATATTTTTTTAATTGGGTTGCAAAGAATATATTGTAACCAACTATACATTTATTTACATATTTCAGAAATGGAACATGGTGGTTCACTTAGCACTAGAACACGGTACAAGACCAAGGCAAGAAGGAATCTGGGAGGCGGAAGTTGACTCTCACAGAATAGTGCTCATGATGCTCCATGAGATTTAGTATTTCATGTGTTGCATGCCAAGTATTTGGCACTTTTGTATTTCAGGGCTATTTTGTAATCTGAATTAAGTGCACATACACTTTGTTTGTAGCTCTTTACACTTTTGGATATGCCAAATTTTCTGTATTTGAGGTACTGTTTATCTTTTGGCACTTTTGATTAACTACCATGTAATCTGCATTTAATGCAACATATATATATAATTTATTAGTATATTTTGGAATTATAAATGTATTTGAGATCATCTTGTGTTAGCAAATGTCATAGTTTATTTCCCCTAAAATAGAGGACTGTTGAACCATAGTTTAGGCATTGTTCTTTGCAAAATAAGCAGGAAAATGGTTCTTTAAGTTTCAATAAGCAGGGAAATGTTAAGTGAAATGATTCTTTAAGTTTCATTAAGCAATGGAATGGTTCTATGAAAAATAAGCAGAAAAGTGTTCAAACCACTTGCCATGTATGTCCTTTAATTTTCAATTATCATATATGTCCTTTATGTTTTTTATGTATACTATATATATATCCTTTATGATACAAAAAATTATCATATATGTCCTTTATGTTTTTTCATGGTGTCATGTATATCCTTTGAGAGTGCTTCAAGTTTGGAATTTTTGATGTTTTGATCATAGACTCAATTTGATAGTACATAATCCACACTTCATTAATACATAATATCTCATACTCCAACATTCAAACTCACCATGTTAGTACATAATACAATACATACTCCTACTCCAAACTCACCATAATATTGCCTACAGTATACAATCTATACTCTTAAGTCACTCTACTAAATAAGACAAAAAATTAACAATCAAAGACAATATTAGAAATACAATTAGCCACTTCTTTGTTCTCTTCTCTTCCTTCAATTTACCCTCAAGAGTGCTAATCTTCTTCCTCAAACGATACATAGGCAATGCATCATCCTCAAATGGAGGATCTAACCAAATAAAGAAATCACAACCTCCTTCTTCCTGAGCAATGTAGAAGTCATTATTAGTCAAAGGGTATCAAATACTATTCAACTCATTAAATTTATTCTTTTCAAATGACCTACATATCATATTGCATAGTTTTTGCAACCTCAGAAACTTCGACCTGGATTGTCTTGGGCACGTGAAGTCACCAATCAAGTATACTCACCGCAATCACAAAAGTTCATTCCTTTTCTACCAATGTAACTATGACCCTCGAACGCCATTGATGCTAAATTACACGAAATGGCAATTCAATATAGAAAAGAAAGAAATGGTGTTAACAATTGTTACATTCATTCACTTTGAAAAATTAGTGCATATGTTTTTTATGAGAGGGATAAAGTAATTTTTGTCAACAGAAGCATTTGGGGTTAAAAGACATATCAGTCACCATCTTTATATCACACCCTACATTTTGAAAAGCACACATATATGTTCTCCCACATCACAACAACAAAAAAAACGAGGGTTTCGAATATGAACCCTAAAATAAAAATTTGCAAAAGCCAGCAAAGTGCAAACACTAAGGCAATTTTAAATTAAAGAAAAGACACTACATTTAAATGAAGCTTTATGTGTTTTCTAAAATATGTGCAAACAACATTACAAAGAACAATCATTTCAAAATCTGAAATGTTATTTAGGTTAGAACAAGCATTTCAGAATCTCAAGATTTAAACAAATATTACAAAGGAATTTGGGGTTCAAAATTACAAGGCTGAAGTTGATATTAGGGCATAAACAAGGCAAAGGAATCGATGAATTTACCTTCCTTGGGGTTTGAATCAACACTTCCACCACAGACCGGTGACGCTGCCATCTCGTTGCACTCGACACCAGCAGAAGTCGGCCGTCATCCTTGCTGCACATGATGTTGTTTGAGGTATTTTAGAATCCCAAATGCTTTTTAGGTTAGAAGAATGAAGGGCAACTGTTGCATTTTATGGGTTATTGTCTACGTGGAAGCTGATGTGGATGTGCCATTTAGCCACATGGGATCCTACTCAGCCGTTGCCCTCATTCAAGTTGACGGAGTGGATGGAGAAGGGCATAGATGATAAAAATTAAAAAATAAGGAACATAAATTGAAAAAAAAATTTGGGACATAAATGAAAATTGAGATAAAGTTTAAGGACATATAGTTACTTTTTGCCTTTATAATATTTCTTTTTTGTTCTTAGTCAGGTATTACAAGTTGAATATATGGCATTTTTGGATTCATCAATAGACAATAAGTACACTCTATTACATTTAGTTTTATTATAATTTATAATTTCCCAATCTTGTGTATAAAAAAAATGTTAAGATTATAAGCTTATATTATCTTATGTCCTCTTATGTGGTGTCAAATCCAAAGCCTGAAAGATTATGGGTATGTTTACTATGTAGAAATGAAAAATGAAATGGAGAGAGAAAAGGAATAAAAATAGAATATCTGTTGGTCGATTTAGCAAGTGTACCAATCGCACAAGTAATATAGTGAATTAAAAGTAAAAGTATCGTTCCCACGAGGACTAAGTGACTAAGTACCCAAGAAATTTAATCGAATTATTTAGACGAAGCAATTGGATTGAGGACAACTCTACTGAAGAACTAACAGTTAAAGTGAACTATGACAGTAATTTTTTATAACTTTTCTTTTAATGACAGTAAATAATGCAAAGACTGATGAAATTGATAAAAAAATGAAAGCCTAGAGTTACTAATCCCCCTCTTACGTCCTAGGAATTGCTAATTCTCCCTAACACTTGCGATTCAAGTCAATTATACACAATAATCTCAGGTTTTCTAATGGCTTAAAGTAGTTCTCCCAAATCTAGATTAAGCTACTCAACTCTACACAATCCCTTATGTAAATTGAGTCAAATTAATGTTAACCTAATCTGATTAAACGAGGTTAATTAATATTCCTATTAATTAACAAGTAAAACCCCTAGGTTCTATCACTCGCCCTAATCATTCAGTGTTCTACCACCATCTCCCTCTCCCAAGTTCAATGGAGGCAACATGCAGATTATAAAATGGCCAAATTTATAACAAGTTCAGGAAATATGAATGATAGGTATGCATAAATTGACAATAATCACAAGTTTTGAAGAAAACACAATTCCTAGTCGGAAAGTAGGTTCATAGGAACCCTAGAACAGAAAATTTAGCCACTCATGGCTCTAAAAATACAGAAAATAAAAGAAGAATGAATAAACTTCATGAATCTGGGGTTGGGTTGACTGAATTCAGGCTTGAATGGCTCCAAGGACGGATTCCTCCTTCTCCTCTAGCAAAGGTCGGTGCCTCCCTTCAGTTTCCAACTCCATAATGCCCTAAAAAATTCATCTGAATCCTTTTAAACCAGCCCAGGATCGCGACTTACCGCTATAACGGTAAGTCTCCACCGCTATAGCGGTACAAGACAGTAAAGAATTCTCCAGCAATATTTGGTGCAGGGCTCACCGCTATAGCGGTGAGTATCCACCGCTATAGCGGTGGTAGACAGAGAGTAGGCCTTCTGCTTCTTCAGCTCCAGGGACAGGCGCTATAGCGGTGAGAGTCCACTGCTATAGCGGTGGTATGCAGAAATTCCCTTACAGCAGCTTGAATCAGTTCGGTCGTTCGCTTCAGCTTCGTCCAGCTTGCCCTACGTCAAAGAGAATAAAATGATGATTAGCGACATTCTTAGTCAAAGAATTACATGAAGATGACTAAACTCTAAAAATTCCTAAACTAAACTAAATCAATCAAAAACAACGGAAAAGACATACAAGCAACCACAAGAAGGCGATAAAATGAATCAAAGATTCAGCACCAAATGGTACTAAATCTAGCACTTAACAATATCTTATTTAAATACTCCAACTTAAAAAAATGTATTTTTCAGGAAAGTAATTTGGATAATTTCTCAACTTCACATTAAATCTTGGCTTAAATACCGTGGTACTAACATTTTTAAAAAAAATTTCGCGTATACTAACTATTCAAAAGTATTTCCCTATATACTAACTTTTTGGTGAATTCGACCAACTCGTGATCGAATTCAGTGGGAAAATGCAGCAAATTCGACCAAGTTTTGATCGAATTCGTTGCAGGTTATTTTTTTTTATTAATTTCCCCACATAATTCGACCCAGTGTATGTCAAATTCTGTGGGTGATATTTTTTTTTTAAACCCACCAAATTCGACCATGGGCTGGTCGAATTTGGTGGTAATGGCCCATCAAATTTGACCAGCCTCTGATCGAATTTGGTGTGTTATTTTAACACACCAAATTTGACTAGGAGCTAGTCGAATTTGGTACCAATTTTTTTACTACTTGCATTTGAATTTTTTTTGATTGAAATTAAAATTATATAATAATAAATACATGGTTATTTTATTTTATACATGATTATTTTATTTTTATATAATATTTAGTTTCATTTTATATTAAAAAGATAGATAAATTAGATAAAAATAATTTTTAATAATTTGAAAGTTTTATTTTAATTATTATTTTCTTAGATTTTAAGAATATTCTCAAATTTTCTATTTTAAATGAATAAAAAATATGAAAATATATAAATTGTAATGGAAAAGTAGATATTAAAAAATAAAAAATGCCAATTACAATTATCATTAGTTAAATTTATTATTATTAAAATGAGAAACAATGTCCTTTAATGAACTAACCAATTTTAATTAATGTGAATAATAAATAAACTAATTAGTAAATTATGAAATCATATTTGTTCTAAAAATATTCATGTATATTGTTTATTTTTACTTTATACAAATAATGTTATTTATTTTTGCAAATGAAATTATGTATGTATTTTATCATTTATTTGTTGATTATTAAATTGGCCTACATAATTAAATTTTGTATTAAATTAAATTAATGATATTTTTTATTTAGCTATAAAGAGTTTGATTTATTTATTTTAAAATGTCTACTTATTATTATAATTTATAAATTTATAATATTAATAAAATACATTAATTTTTTTAGCGAAGAATTATTTTTATTATCTTGTTAAAAATTATAGAATAGTCATATCTTGTTAAGTAAATTAAAAAAAAAGAATTACACTAAAATATAATTAAAAACTGGATATAAAATAAGTTTTATACAAGAATACATTCAGTAATAATGGGAGCCAGTTCCACAACGGCGCCGTCTCTTGCCACGACCGTGTACTTGATCATCATCTTCCTTATCGGTATCTTCAGCTGAATGGTCATCTTCAGTTGAATCATCACTGGGTTCAGCATACTGTCTTGGTGGGGTCTGATAAGATGCGCTCGGACCTACGTCATCCTCCCTTGCGATGCTCGGACTAACTTCGGAAGCCACTAACCGACCACCACTACGACCACGTACCCCTCGCGCCCATCCACCGCGCCTGCCTTGAGGTGGCCTTTCTGGAATATATGGCGGTATGTCTTGTGCAGCTGGAGTTGGGTGTTCCATAGTGTTTCGTTCTCCAAGAGCTTATAAGATCTTATCACTAGTCGATACCACATATTCCAAAGGAATCGTTGGTTCTTGGAGACCGTGCACCCGCATTGCTCGCACTAGAATAGCCTGTAATCAATACAATAAATAAAATTATTCTTCAAGTAATATTAATTAAAATAAATGACAAATAATTTAAATTATATTTTACCACGTATCCATCGCAGGCGTTGGAAGCACGAATCCATCGCAGGCGTTGGAAGCACGAATCCATCACCTTATGTGAAGGTAATACCACTGCATATAGCGTGAGTGTGGTCCAAGTGGCTGGTCTGATAGTGTTATAGGAGCAACGTGTACTTGATCTCGCCACTGGTCCCACATCTGGATGAAGTCAGCATGCTCCACCTTCCAGTTAGTATCAGTCTTCCCAGTTAACTTTTTAAGATGCCAATCCCCTAAGTTTATCGGTAGGACCAGGGTTGGTTGTTCCATCCCAAATTGACACATGACTCGATTGGGATGATGCCATTCTATTATGTGGAAATTTAGAATGGGAACCGAGGCACGCCAGACGTCAGGGTCAATTCGGCAATATTCTGGGACTATTTGACATGCATATGGGAGCCAAATAACCTAATATAATAACAAAATGAACATCACATCCACTAATAGAAAACAAAATATTATCAATTTAAAAATAAAATAAATGGTAATACCTCATTGTCGGTCATGTGGTCTAACAAGCGCCTGTATCGCTCTAGAGCACGAGCAACGAGGGCTTGGTATAGGGAAAATCTATTCCACTTATTAAAATGAAATCTTAATTTCAATTTTCAATTTAAACAAATTATCACCGAAATATAGAATGATGTAAATTTTGAATTGAAAAAAGAATCTAAATAAATTAATACTAGCATATGACATACCTGTGTGCTATTGGAGGGGACCACGGATGTTCTTCATCATCATCAGGTTGAGTTGGAACTTGCGGCCTTAGTCTTGGAAATCGTTCAAATGCCCACACATGCAATAAATGAATAGACCCACTGATTTGATGTGCAGTAGGGTGTGTTTCCTTACATAATTCACTGTATAGGTGGGCCAATACAGCCAAGCCCCAACTGTACTTCCCGCATTCCTTAAAGTCTTGCAATAGCGGGAGGTACATTAAGTATATGTTCATGCCAGATTTATTTGGCATCAGATAGCCACCGATCATGAGCAAAATGTAAGCTCGTGCGTGTTATTCAATTGTAGCTTCATTCGCATCCTCCGGCAACTCTGAGAACTGTTCTTGAAGCCACGTCATACATAATCTTTGGCCATTCAATTTGTCCTCAGGCGGGATAACTCCCAATAGTACAGGACATACCATATCCCAGGAGAGGACAGAATCTTCTACAACAGCACGTCCATTGCAAGGGAGTCCAAACAGCAATGCCACATCTTGTAATGTGATAGTGCACTCTCCCTGTGTTAGACGAAATATGTGCGTCTCTGGACGTCATCTTTCTACTAGCGCTGTGACTAATACTTGATCGTACATAAAGAATCCAATCTGCGACATTCTGTAAAATCCAGCTTGTTGCAAATATAGTACAATGCGGGGGTCCGCTCGAATCACTAATTGACTAGTGTGTCGACGAACTTTTAATAGTCTATCAGGCTGTATAGAAAACAAAATAAAAATAATAACAACAAATTAATCAAATAAAATGAAAATAGTAACAATTCACAATAAATTAATCATAGAAAAAAATAATAACAACAACTAATCATAGAAAATAAAAATAATAACAACAAATTAATCAAATAAATAAAAATAGTGACAACAAATTAATCAAATAAAATAAAAATAGTAACAATAAATTAATCATAGAAAAAATAATAACAACAACTAATCATAGAAAATAAAAATAATAACAACAAATTAATCAAATAAAATAAAAATAGTAACAACAAATTAATCAAATAAAATAAAAATAGTAACAATAAATTAATCATAGAAAAAAAAATAACAACAACTAATCATAGAAAATAAAAATAATAACAACAAATTAATCAAATAAAATAAAAATAGTAACAATAAATTAATCATAGAAAAAAATAATAACAAAAACAACTAATCATAGAAAATAAAAATAATAACAACAAATTAATCAAATAAAATAAAAATAGTAACAATAAATTAATCATAGAAAAACATAATAACAACAACTAATCATAGAAAATAAAAATAATAACAACAAATTAATCAAGTAAAATAAAAATAGTAACAATAAATTAATCATATAAAAAATAATAACAACAATTAATCATAGAAAATAAAAATAATAACAACAATTAATCATACAAAATAAAAATAATAACAACAAATTAATCAAATAAAATAAAAATAATAACAATAAATTAATCATAGAAAAAAATAATAACAACAACTAATCATAGAAAATAAAAATAATAACATAATCAAATAAAATAAAAATAGTAACAACAAATTAATCAAATAAAATAAAAATAGTAACACTAAATTAATCATGGAAAAAAATAATAACAACAACTAATCATAGAAAATAAAAATAATAACAACAAATTAATCAAATAAAATAAAAATAGTAACAACAAATTAATCAAATAAAATAAAAATAGTAGCAATAAATTAATCATAGAAAAAAATAATAACAACAACTAATCATAGAAAATAAAAATAATAACAACAAATTAATCAAATAAAATAAAAATAGTAACAATAAATTAATCATAGAAAAAAATAATAACAACAACTAATCATAGAAAATAAAAATAATAACAACAAATTAATCAAATAAAATAAAAATAGTAGCAATAAATTAATCATAGAAAAAAATAATAACAACAATTAATCATAGAAAATAAAAATAATAACAACAATTAATCATACAAAATAAAAATAATAACAACAAATTAATCATACAAAATAAAATTAATTACAACAAATTAATCAAATAAAATAAAAATAATAACAACAAATTAATCATAAAAAATAATAACAATATAACCTACTAGATTTTCATTCCATGTTTGTTCAGATATATATTGATCTTGGAGATACAATAAATCTCGTTTTACTGGTTCATGTGCTATAATTTGATCTGCCATATTAATGATATAAAAATAATAGAAGGAGGTGTGTGTGGGAATTATGTAAAAAGTGTGTGCGGGGATTATGTAGAAGGTATGTGTGTGTGAAGTATGTGATGAAAGGGGTATATATAGGGGTGGTGGGGGAAGGGGGCCTTTGAGGGGGGGTTGGAGTCGGTTGCCAAGTGGCAACCGGCTATTCGACCATTGAACGGTCGAATTACATTGCTACATATGTAATTCGACCAAGACATGGTCGAATTTGGCCTCACATTATGGGGCCAAATTCGACCACATCTTGGTCGAATTTGGGTTTAATAACAGGCCCAAATTCAATAATTTGTCGCGGCAAGAGTTCGAGCTTTTCATAATCGAATTTGGCCTTCAAAACATCCCCCTTTCCTTCACGGGATTGAATTTGAAGTTTGTGTGTCAGAAGAATTCGGTGCATGCGCGAATATTATTCAGTGTCATATCTTTTCAATTTGACTATCAGTAACAATTTTTTAACAAGCAATCCGACCAACTGTAATTATGCATTGTAACGTCGTTTCATTAATACTATTTTACATTTATTGCCACATCACGTTTCTGCAATATCTCACAATAAAGATTCAATTCATTCTCTATATATACCTAATGAAGTTGATCGAATGACCATTGCGAAAATCCCTTTGTCTTCAAATTTATTACTCTCAGATAACAAAAAATTTCTTCTCCATTATTCTTCTCTATCCAAACAGAATGAGTCGGCAGATTACTGCGTATGTACATCTTCACGGAGAAATTACTATCTCAGACGAGGGTGACACTTTCATGTCTGAAAATATGACGATGATGCAGCTGTCCAAAGGAATTATCATGGATGAGTTTAAAGACTGTCTACGTGTTCAGTGTAGCTTACTCTATAACTAGGCTGTGAGCAAGGTTTGGTACCGATATCCTGTAAAATTGTCGCCATTTCGTTATCGAAAAGTGAAAATGGAAAATGACTATCAACTTCAAGCTGTGGTGATTACACACCTCGATCACTTTCAAGATCAGGCTATGATGGAATTATTGGTTGAGCTCAGTACAGTGGAAATAGATCTGAGCACTAGCATATCAACCTATATGACAAATCTAGACTTGTTGTCTCAAGTACAGCAGGGTCTAGACTATCAACTATGTGATCCAACGACTCTCTCAATCCCCCAGTACTACTCACAGCCAAGTTCATCAGATCAACCACTTTTACTATCTGCTGCGTATGACATGGGCTTAGAAGATAACATATCAGACGAGCTAAATGATCCCGATATGATCCAGAAAATTTTAACAATCACAGCGATGACAACGACGATGATACCGCAGACGTAATTACACCGTCGGACATGACTCTCATGACGGACATATCATCAACTTTTTTCCATTATGTTGACATTGATCGAATGGGAAACGACGACAGTTGGCATACCAATGCGTTGGGCCCTATTAATATTCAACAGGAGCTATGTAAGGATATGCGGTTTGCAGATGTCCTTAGTTTAAGACGGGCAGTGAAGCTCTATGCTGTTCGAACATACCAAACGTTTCGAGTAACACTGTCAAACTGTGGGACCGAAGATTACATGTGCCCAAATTATGAAAATGGCTACGAGTGGAGGGTCAGAGCAGTGAAAAATTACCTGCACAACCGTATAGGATCACCAAGTACAATGGAGACCATACGTGTCTGTCGGCTATAATGTCTCAAGATCATGAAAAGCTAGACTCCAATCTGATAGCCTCTTGTATTACTCCTTTAGTCTGTGAAAAAGGTGATCTAGCGATTAGCCAAATAATAACCATAATAAGGAACACATTTGGGTATATTGTATCATACAAGAAGGCTTGGCTTGCAAAACATAAAGCTTTGTCATATGTTTTTGGAGGTTGGAAACTGTCCTACAATTTGTTACCATGGTGGTTAAACACTGTCCGTCATTTTAATCCTGGCATTGTGTACGAGTTGGACACTCACCCACCAATGCGTAACCAAAATGGAAAGGTTTATTTCCGTCGTCTTTTTTGGACCTTCAAGCCGTGCATTGATGCTTTCGTCCATCTGAAGCCTATAGTGCAAATGGATGTAACACATTTATACGGAAAGTATACAGAACAATTGATAATAGCTGTGCCACAAGATGGGGACAGAAAGATAGTTCCAATTGCATTTGCATTGGTCGAGGGTGAGACCAAAGAGGCGTATCAGTTTTTCTTGTCACACTTGAAAACACCCGTGACTAAGAATCAACGAGATCTTTGCATTATCATAGATAGAGGAAAGGGTGCGTCGGTGGCGTTGGAAGATGCAGAAACTGGGTGGAAACCACCATATGCTCATTGGAAGTTCTGCATTCATCATTTGGGTGACAACGTCAAAAAAGAAACACACAACAAATATTTACGAGAAAAGTTTATTAATATAGGTTTACTCTTTTTTTTTTTACTAATAGTATAGTTAGTTTCTCAACTGAAACTGTGTATATGGATAACAGGATACTATTTTGAGCGCCATCGGGTGGATGCAGAGTTAGCAGCTATACGAACCTGGTGTGACACAGGCGCAGACTATATAGCAGATATACCACTGGAACAGTGGTCTCGTGCGTACGACACATAAGGTCTCCAGTGGGGTCAAATGACTACAAACCTTGTCGAATGCATGAATGACATCTTCCTCAAGATGCGGCACTTGCCTGTGCTTGGATTGGTAAAACCAACCATGTATAAATTAGTAGAATATTTCACAACACGAGCTACGACCATACAGGCACAGATTTCAGCTCAAAACACCGACTTCTCAGAGATTGTGATGAAAGAATTGCAAATAAATCGCGAATGCGCAAGAAGGTGTGTAGTGATTGATTTCAATCCACAAAGGTCTTTATTCGAAGTGGAAGAACCATTTGATGAACTAAATGGACAGTTTAGGCGTACTTGCAAGCTGGATCTTAGTGTTGGAAAGTGCGATTGTGAAGAATTTCAAGCTCTGCACTTTTCATGTCAACATGCAATAGCGACATGTTTAAAGTGGGGTTTTGACTACAATCGACTGGTCAACAATGTTTTTCGATTGGAAACTATATTGAAAGAATATCAGGGGAAATTTTATCCAATCGGAAGTCAAGAAGATTGGCCAGTTTACAATAGACAGAAGATGCTGTCTCACCCTGAAATGGCTCGAAAGCAAGGACGCACATGCTCAACGCACATTAATAGTTCAATGGATTATAGACAACGTGGGGAACCTTCACGATGTGGAATCTACAGACAAACCGGACACAATCGATCAACATGACCATCTCGTCCTGTCTTACCAGACCAATTAGATTAAATAATATTTTATTTATACGATTATATTATCTATTGGGATTTTATAAAAAATTCTCACTCCAAATTGTTAGACTATTATTTTGTCGTATGTGGCTTAGGGTAAACAGAAAAATATTTCACAAAAAAATTATTTAATAAACAAAATTAAAATCTATAATTAAAATTATATGTATACATCGATACAAAATTACAAACTATAATAAAAATAAAAAAATTAAACAAAAATTAGTATTAATATAGTTACATATTGAGTCATTAAAACTTTAGAAAAATATAAATTATGAATATTCTTAAAATTGCCAACAAATAATTAAAAAATATTAATTTAAATCTTTTAAATTGCTAACAATAATTAAATACATTTTATTAAAAGTATTATGAAAACCATTACACATTAATAATAATTATATATGTTAATTTAATAAATAACAAATGCCAATCTCATTATTATCATAATAATAAAAAATAATGTATTTTATTAATATTATAAATTTATAAATTATAATAATAAGTAGTGTTTTAATTTATAGCTAAATAAAAATATCATTAATTTAATTTAATAAAAAATTTAATTATGTAGGCCAATTTAATAATCAACAAATAAATGATAAAATACATACATAATTTCATTTGGAAAAATAAATAACATTATTTGTATAAAGTAAAAATAAACAATATACATAAATATTTTTAGAACAAATATGATTTCATAATTTACTAATTAGTTCATTTATTATTTACATTAATTAAAATTGGTTGGTTCATTAAAGGACATTGTTTCTCATTTTAATAATAATAAATTTAATTAATGATAATTGTAATTGACATTTTTTATTTTTTAATATCTACTTTTCCATTACAATTTATATATTTTCATATTTTTTATTCATTTAAAATATAAAATTTGAGAATATTCTTAAAATCTAAGAAAATAATAATTAAAATAAAACTTTCAAATTATTAAAAATTATTTTTATCTAATTTATCTGTCTTTTTAATATAAAATGAAACTAAATATTATATAAAAATAAAATAATCATGTATAAAATAAAATAACCATGTATTTATTTATTATATAATTTTAATTTCAATCAAAAAAAAATTCAAATGCAAGTAGTAAAAAAATTTTGTACCAAATTCGACCAGCTCCTAGTCAAATTTGGTGTGTTAAAATAACACACCAAATTTGACCAGAGGCTGGTCGAATTTGATGGACCATTACCACCAAATTCGATCAGCGCATAGTCGAATTCGGTGGGTTTTAAAAAAAAAATATCACCCACAGAATTTGACCTACACTGGGTCGAATTATGTGGGGAAATTAATAAAAAAAATAACCTGCAACAAATTCGACCAAAGCTTGGTCGAATTTACTGCATTTTCTCAATGAATTCAATAACGAGTTGGTCGAATTTACCAAAAAGTTAATATATAAAAAAATACTTTTGAATAGTTAATATACACAGAAATTTTTTTAAAATATTAGTACCACGTTATTTAAACCTTAAATCTTTGTGCCAAACATGTCCTATATTAATGTATCTTCGCTAAATCTTTTAAATCTGAAAGTTGTTATTATCAAATCTAAACAGCTGTCTCATGCCCTATTCGACGGCATTTTGTTGGGCACAAAATAAAAATATTATATCAAGCAAGTACTTAATATGATATACAGATGGAGTAGTTCAACAAAACCATAAAAATAAGAAAACATAAAAAGAAGCTACATATTTTAAAAACTTTCTAATAAGCCAAATCCTATTTGAGTTTATTAAATTGATAGACCTTAAAGTTTGATTAAATTATATTTGATATTTTTATTTGAAGATTAAATTATATTTGATATTTTTATTATTTCAAATATTATATTTAACTTTTTGAAATCTTGATGTATATTATAAAAATTATCTTTAATTTGTTTATTAAATTAATTTTTTATTGATATAAAAATATAATTATTTTTAATATGACAATAAATTTAATTAAATTAATGTTAAACTCTAACATATATCTATTATTTTATTTTTAGTATGATAATAAAAACTGTTAAATAATTTTATTATTAAAAAAATGCCATAATATTTATGTGAATAGATAACTTCATATATAAAAATAAATTAGAGAATATTTGATTATAATATTTAAAATAAAATGATTATTGAATATAATTTAGTAACATGAAGGAGAAATTAGTATAATTTCAGCTAATAATTTTTAATTAAAAATACAGAGGCCCATTAATTATTATTTGCAGAGCCCACAGAGTCCATGATAGTGACAATGGACCACCTGTGAATAATTCACCTGTCCTGACTCCCTTTATCTTCTCTACAGTCTTCCTTTCGTGTGATGGACCTTCGACTTTGCGAGCAGTATAGGAGACTGCAGTCATCGTCAGGACCTTCTCTCACCAAAAGTTTGTGCCTTTCTCTCCTTAAAATTTCGAAACCCTAAACGTGTGAGCCTTCGAAATCAGCATCAAAATGGGTTCTGAGGGATCTGCTGTTGTTGGTGAGTATTGAAGACCTAAATTTCGTAATATCTCTTGGTTCTTCGTCTTTCCATTTCTGTTTCTTAACATCCGTCCAAAAATTGTGTTGGAGTTTGTCTACAATTTTGTCATCAAGTCTTTCCTAATCTTAAAAAATTACTGGGTTTTTGTTTGATGTGGGTATGATCTAAAATATCTCAATGCACTTTTCTTGCTTGTATAGTTCTGGGTGTAAGGCTTTATTTGAACTTGGGGCTGTTGTAGCTGGGTTATGATGAGATTAATATTTTGCATTTATGGCTACAGTTTTGCATAATTTCTTGTTTTAGCAGTCGTTAATGCAACGTTCCAAGCAACTCCTACTATATTGGAACCATATTTCTGCATATTATTGAACAAATAATAAATTATGCCCAAGCGGAATTATAATAATCATGTCGTATGCTGAAAATATATATGGCTAAATACTGTGCGCATAGTTGTTGATAACGTGTGGCGCACTGTGCTCCTGGAGGTGGGAGCCATGGTGATCTTGCATGGCACACTGCGCTACGTGTGGCAGCATTGAAGTGCTGTACATGACTGTATAATTCAGAATGAATATAAAAGACATATAATAGCACACACAGAGCACACAGCCAAGGTGGATCCGTAAAATCGTTTATATTGTAGATACTAGAAATGGACTCAAGTTCTGTAAGTCATGGACTCATGGTGCTATGCCCTTCGTGGCCCAAAGGGAGTACTGGTCTTAGAAGGGGGTTTAATTGGCTTGTGAGTAGTTGACTCCCTCATCCTCTCTCTCTCTCTCTCTCTCGCTCTCTCCCTCAATCAGATTGTTCTGCTACCATTTTCAGTGTTGGTTTGTATCTTATCTTTTAAATATCTGTTGGGAAATATCCCTGTGAAAAATTGATTTGGCATTTTCTTGTGTATGTGCTAAGGGTAACAAAGTTATTTTCTTTCAGAGAATAACACTCCAATAGTGAATTACTTTTTCCATTATGGGCTTCTCTATTGATACTGCCTCACTTAGAAGTTGATAACGAGTGTGCTTTGTTGGCTAATGTCTAGAAATTGTTGAAATCTGAATAGACAGCTGCTTATTTTTCCGTTATCTTTGGTTAACCTTATAGCTACCAACCAAAGGAAATATCACATTTCCTAAGATTGCCTTGGATTTGTGAATTTTATGCAAAAAAGAAGAGTTAAACTGAAAACATTGCATTTTCTAAAAAAGTATTTCCAGTGAGGAATATATCCCACTTGGTGGTTGAAGTGATGAACATATATATTGACACTCTGTCTTGATCGGGGTTGCTATATGTTTTCATATATTTTGTCTGTTCCCGATCTCCTTGTTTTGCATTATATATATTGCTTTTTCTTTTTTCTCCAAAAGAAATTTGGCACCCAATGGAATTGATATTCTCTTTTAAATATTGGTTTATGAATAGAAACCTTTAAAAAAAATCCTGTAGTTTGTGAACTTACAGGGCGACCAAATATGTTTGAATCAAACTCTAGCAGTTTGTGGGACTTTGGCAAAATCCTGTACCTTGTCCAGGCCTAAACCCTACTAAGTCATGCTTGTTAAGTTTTGAGTTAACTCAAGCGAATTTGTAGAAAAAAAGTGCATTTTTGTCCAAAAAAGGAGCAAAAAGTCCATTAAGGGAAAATATAGTACCTTCTTATGTGTAACGGCATTTAGGTCTGAATAGTCATGTAATGATTATAGTACCATTTTCACCATGCCTGGTCTTATAGAAAACATTCTGGTTTATTGGCCAAAAAAAAAAAAAAAGAACAGATTCAGATTTACAGCGAGATAAACAAAAAGACAAAATGGAGAAGAGAGGACAAGTAATTATTATATTACTAAGTAAGTTTTCTACAAAATGATTGATGGGTTCAGTTTTTGGGTCCTAGCTCAGATCAGCCTGAGCTCTAAAAATTGACTATAAGAGTTGGGGCTTGGGCTTAAGGCAATTGGCCCAAAAAGTCAGCTTTGGGCCTAGGCTCAGTGTACTGGGCTAGTAAGCTGAACCAACCAGATCCATGTATACGTCTAAATGTAACTTAATCTTTACAATGTCGTTTATGCATTTATTCCATCCATTTTTTTTTTCCAACTGAATCAGATTTAACAATAACTATTTTTTCACTGTATACATATAACTGTATTGAAATTTTGAAACATAAATGCGCAATTAGAACTTACCCAGTGATTTTCTTTTGGGTGTATGCAGTTCCTAGGAGTTTCAGGTTATTAGAAGAGCTTGAGAGAGGTGAGAAGGGAATCGGTGATGGAACTGTCAGCTATGGCATGGATGATGCTGATGATATATACATGCAGTCATGGACAGGGACAATTATTGGTCCCCCTGGTGTAAGCTGATATTTACCTTCCTGGGGTTGTAATGTTCTGAATGTGTGTTTCTGTATATTCTTTTTAATAATTTCTCTTCCCTCCCAACCCAAACCTCCCTTGCTCATTCTTATTGCAAAATAAACAGTTCTGATTCTGAATTTTAGTCGATGACAGTTAGACATCCAGATCTCAGTTTGTAGTATTTCACTAGTTTATTATCAGATGGTAAATATTGCTCAAGTTCTTCATACATGTAAACCCTGTGACCTATGAGAGTTGGATCATTGGATGAATTTAGTTATAATTAACTTTTATTGCATTGTCTATAATATCATTGACTTGAAAAGAAATCCTTGTGTAGCAAGATTCCTAGAGACACAATGATTAGCTGCATTTTTCCTTGTTTTTTTCCCCCAATATTGCAACTACTTTTTCTTTGATTGCTAGGGAAATTATGTTTCTACCCAACACTATATTCATTTTGTTTCCTTCCCTTGTCCATATTATCTTTTGCCAGACTGTTCATGAAGGGCGTATCTACCAGTTGAAATTGTTCTGTGGCAAGGATTATCCAGACAATCCACCATCTGTAAGATTTCAAACAAGGATTAACATGACTTGTGTCAATCAAGAAACAGGAGTGGTAGGTGTCATTTGCATTGGCTTCCCGTACTCTGATATGATTGATAATGAACTTATGAATAACTATATACCAGGTTGAGCCACATTTGTTTTCCATGCTTGCCAATTGGCAACGAGAGTATACAATGGAAGACACTCTTATGCAATTGAAGAAAGAAATGCTGTCTCCTCAAAATCGGAAGCTAGCTCAGCCTCCTGAAGGTGTGTTAATCTTATTTCTGGTTATTGCTAATGTGTTTATCACTAATTTACCTGTTGGAATATGCATTATCTCTATTTAATTTCGTTGTTTAATTTTATTATAATATGGTTTAATATGTTAATATTTTATACCATAAGAATTGTTTCTCCCCACTGTCCAAAAACCTGGGGGCAGTGTTGATCTGAAGTTATATATATATGGAGGATGTGAAATTACTGTGCATGTGGTTAAATGAAAAGTCTTAATCTTGTGCTTGTAATGCTATGGAACTGAGCTCAGGCAAAGGCTGAAGATGGACTTAATGAATCACTTCACTTGTGAGCCCATGTGCAATCCGGCGTTTAAGTTGCTATAGTGATTTTATAGGAGATATTAACTGGTTTCTTGTCTTTTCTCAACAAATTGTCATTGGAAGTGCATTTTGAACCCCTTTTTTCGTTGAGAGTCAGCTTCAGATAATGCCTACAATCTACATATTGGGGAATCCCAGGATTTGAGTTTTTGAGCATACATGAGAAATTATTCCTTAAACTTTTTTGTTTCCTTTTAAAATTATTTCTGAAAACTACGAAGTTAGTCATTTTAGTCCTTGAAACTCTTATTTAGAAATTCATCTTTAATTCTACGTTAGTTCTACGTCCAACTAATTAAGATGACTTTACTTGATTGTTCTTCCAAAAATTTATTCCTATCATTGTATTATTTTGGTACCTGGATAAGATATATTATCTCATTAGTTCAGCTTTCTTGACCCAGACAAAAGATGCAGAAGGATTGAGATACTTCTCTATTGATGCAATTATTTAATTTACTGATGAATTATAGATTTGTAATGATATTGACATAAGTACGATAAATCTCTATAACATCATCGTTTTCATGAGCAGTTGTAGTATTGAAATTTCATTCAAACTGCAACCCTAGGATCTAATAGAGTAATTCCAATGATGAGCTTAAAGGACGAGTAAAAATTTTTGTACTATATTATATTTGTAATGCTGCTGTCTCTTTATTTCTGAAGCCTGTGCTTACTAGGTTGTAAGTAGTTGTGCACAACTTTGGAACTAGCTCATCTTTGTAGATTGGTTGTTAGTTTTATATTCCTCTGATAAATCTTTGCTGAATGGTCTTGTATGACTTTTAGGCAACGAAGACGGGAGGATTGATCAAAAGGGGTTGGTACTGAAATGTTGTATTGTGTAACTCAGGTGAGAGTCCAAGAATAGTAATAATGTAAATAATCATATTCAATAGATGATCTCAGTTCATGGAAGAATGCATTTATAAATGTAATTACGAACCATTTGCGTATGCAACATGGAGCAATTCAAGGGATTGTGACCATTTTATCTTTCAATTTCGTTGCACATTGTACATTGAGATTTGAGACTATCACCCCCTACTTTAATTTGGCAGTTTGAGAACTTTTTTTGTCATGCATTCAGCCACTCATGCCTGCATTATCTTGGTTAGTAGCGACCTTCGTCAGTTTGGTTAGATTTAACTTTTTGCAATTAAAGCTGATGCCCCTAATGGTTAGAGTAGATTTTATTTTCTGGCTAATTTGAGTTGGTGATATCATCATTGGAGTACATCCTGCATGTTAAGGAGGACCTTATGTCCTTATGTTTGATTATGGTTACAAGAATGATGGAATGTTGCTTCCTTTTAAGGATCAGATAATTTATGACATATTTTGGTCAAGCTTTGACAATATACTGGAGTGACTGATATCATGATTCACATTTGATTTAGAAAACTTATGTGCATTTGATTAAAAGTTTTCGGTAGTCATTAGCTACATGTTTCTCACTGAGAAGCTTGTCGCATGTAGGCTTGAAAAAACACACTTGCTAATTGGAAGTTTAGGGATGACTTGCAGACCTCAAATTTTGGATAGGAATGAGTAATTTTGATAAGAAAATGCAAAAAAAAATATTCATTGAAAATTATACAAACATACAATTTTAGTATATGAACTTTAAATGTATTTTTAATTTTTTTAAACTATCATAAAAGGTAAAAACATAACATATTCCCTCTGAGCAATTCGGATTATCCTTAATTTGCTCCAAAACTAGACTTGGTGGTATAAAATTATGATCCTTTATTTTGTATTGAACCGTTATAATTGAAGGAAAAAAATAAATAAATTATTATATGTAGTCAATTTATTAATCTTTCAATGGTTATTTTTTTATTAAAAATGGACTGTTATAATTTTAATATTGCATAATGTAAGTTTGGCGCCAATTGCAAACAATTCAATTTTTCTTTTTTGGACAGGATATAAAGAGATTGATCTTTGAAGTTATGTTTTCAACCGTCTGAAATGTGTACATAATCATAAATAATGTTATTGCAAATTTCAAATTGATCTAGGTTGAACTTTTGTTTTTCGGATAAGAACCTATTTGTTGTCTTTCTCCATATTCTACCATTGCTCCTTATATCATTTGGTGTTGAAACAAAAACAAATGCTTGAATTGTAAGGAAATTTTAAAAAAAATAATTAAGTAAGCTGCTTGACATTGATATTGGGTCATAATGGAAGGACCGAATTAAAATTTTACTTTTTTAAATTTGAACTATCTATATTATGTGTGTCTGTACACAAGCGCGCGCACACAGTTTTATATCAATCTATAATTCTATAACTGGCCAAAAAATGCATATAATCTGTAAGATTAATAAATTATCGTTATATTTTTGAGCTTTCCCAATCGCCCCCAATATATTTCAAACATTGAATCCCTCTTCTCATTGGTGTGTGTGTCTATTCTTCAGGAATATACATTCATCCTTCATCCTCTCTCTATTTTTCTGGAATAGCCCCAACAAGAGACAAAAGAACTTTCCAGACTTGGATCAGTCTTCCAGTCACTTTTCGTGGACTACAAATTTCTTTCTTTTCCTTCGCATCAGGGAATTTGTGGGTCAACAAAATTAGCTTAGTTATATGATTTTGATATGATGCAGACCAAGAATAGTGCAAAAAGTATATGGCTTGTCTAATAGAGTTTAATTGATTATGTTTGTAGTTGTAAATAAAGCATGATTTACCTCAAATGACTGCTTTTAGTGAATCTAAGCACCACGAGTCCAGAAAAAAGATTGAAGAGAATATAATAAACATGAAATCCATATATTCGTTGAAAGGATTGTGTTCGTACTTTGTAGTTGCTTTATCTTTCTAATTTCTAAACTTCCCAAATTTCTGGCGTGAGAGAGCGTGAAATAAAATGTGTTGTTAATTTGAAGAATATTTGTATATCTATTTAATGTGTGTGTCTATATATATATATATATATATATATATTGCATCCTATATTGATATGCAGTTCTGTTTATTTATTCAAAAAAAAAATTTGCATTTTATATCTTACATTAATGTAGTTCTAATGAAAATACAAAAACAAAATACTCCATGAATTGCACGGATTATAACAACTACAAATACCATTTTGGATCATTTTTTGAAATGTTAATAACTGACTATGAGTTATTTAAATTATGTGTAGACTATGAGTTGAGTGTGTCTTTGATATTAAATATTGACCAATTTTGCTTGGCTCTTGTGTCTCGTGTCACTTTTTGCAAATCTATTTCAAATTAATGTTAATATCAAATTTCATTTCGACCTCAACAACAACATGTGAATAGGAATTGGCATCTCTAATTAATAAACCATTGGTTTAGACTTTTTAAAAGTTAGTTTATATTTTTAAATGTGATTTTGAGTATAAAAGTAGTTTTTTAATTTGGCTTTTAACTTACTTCTTAAATCACTTTTTTTTTTCAAACTTTCATTGGTTAGAAATAATTTTGATTTACTTTTAATTAAAATTAAATTTGTACAGATTATACATTTGTCGAAAGATATAAGAATTACACCTATTTTATGGATTTTAATTAACAAACTTGAAAATAAAAATTTAACCACACTTTCCAAGTTTGAATATTTTGTCAACGTTATATGTTCAAATCATGACCCAAAAAAAAAAAATTGCTAGAGCTCTTTAGAAAACTCTCGAAAATCCCTGAACGGCACTCAGAATTTCTTAATATTCCTATTCATAATTTAAAAGCAAATTCACTTGATTCACACTTCCATTTGTCGTTTTTTTTTTCTTTTGGTCAAAACTTTCATTTTGCGTTTGCGAACTTATTTGTTCATTAAATCTCAGAATTCCTATTTGAGAAATTTTAAACAAAAGAAGCCACAAGATTTAAACCAAAAGGCAAAATGTCCCTCATTACCAAATTATTCTTAAATTCACTCTAGTTTAAATTAAAGATATATCGCACATGGACGCATTATTTCCAGGCTTTTCTTCAGTAACATTAAAATCCGTTAAAGTTATGTTTGACAAAAATAATTGATAAGTTAGTTAAAAGTTTAAAAGTTAATTTTAATTAAAAATTATTAAGCTAGCTTATTGAATTATAAGTGTTTGGTAAAATTAGTTATTAAATTAGTTGATAAATATAAAAGGACATAGAAGGACATACTTATATGATATTTTATTATAAATTTTATTTTTAGACAAAAATATATTTTTAGGTAATTATAATTTTAAGTTTTTTAATTAATTTGAACTATTATAATATTTTGTTCAAAGATAATTTTTTAATCAAAAATTAAAATAAATAGTGCAAATATTGTAATAATTAAAATAAATATTTAAGATTCCAAAATAATATCAGTTTATTATGTTATCCCATAATAGTGTTATACTTATAAGTTTTTATTAATAATTACATTTTATTATGTAATTCTAAAATAATACAAAATAAATATATTATCTAGCGTCCCACAATAGATTAACAATATTGTGTTACGGGTGTGTGAAAGAAACTTGGAAAAAAAATTGTGTTACAAATTGTGAGTAGAATAATGTTGAAATTTTAATAAAATAATAAAGATAAAAGAAGAAGAAAAATATATAAGCTATTAGCTATAAGCTATAAGATATAAGCTACTCAAAGTATAACGTTTTATAAAAAGCTACAGGCTCTGTTTGGAAAAATTAGCTAATAAGCTAGCTGAAAGTTTATAAGCTAATTTTTAGCTGATAGCTGATAGCTGAAAGCTTATAAGTTGGCTTATTGAATTAGAAGTGTTTGGTAAAAATAACTGTTGAAATAGATGAAAAATATAAAATGATATAAAAATACATATATTTTACAATTCGAAAATAATACAAATTATATTTTTATTTTATATTATATGTATATATATATATATATATAAATAAGTATAATAAAATATATTATATATAAATTTAATATATATAAATATCAAAGTGAGGAATTAGATTAAATAAAGTCAGGGGTATAATTGATATTTTTTAAAAAAATAATAAGAGTAAAATAGGATTAAAAAATCAGAAGTTATAAGTTATAAGCTACTTAAAGTAGTGTTTCAAAATAAGCTATAAATTATTAAAATAAGCACGTTTAAGGAATACTTCCAATAAATTTATAAGCTAGTCAAATAAGTTATAAGCTAGTTTAAAGAACCAGCCAAACATAACTAGAAGCTACTCAAAAAAGCTTGTGTACCAAATACTTCTAATTTGATCAAATAAACTTATAAGCTAGTCAAATAAGCTATAAGCTAATTTATTTGACTTGTCAAACACACTCTAAGGTTGTGTTCGGGTGTGCAAATGAACTAGCTTATAACTTATTTAACTATTTTATAAGTGTCACATCCCAAAAATTGAACATGTGAAAAGATACTACTCATTAAATAAAATTCTCAAACATACGTCATTTATATATATTCTGTAAGGTTTTACATTCAACCTTAATCATTCATTCCACACTACAGAATTATATTCATCTGATAAGCAAATATAGACATACATAGTCTGATATTTCTATCTCATCGCAAGCCTAGGAGACCTATAGAAAGTACAGAGCGTTTCTAGTATCCACATTAATAAGTACTGGTATCCCACCAGACAGAAATAGAGAATAATCCCAAGGGGCTTCTAATCTTCAAACAGATTCTCTTCTTCTTTGTTTTCTGTATCTGAAAAAAATAATCATAGGGAGTGTGAGTTTATTTAAAAACTCAGTAAGTAAATAACTGTACTATATAAAATATCAAAAGTACAAATACCACATTTACTCATATAATTAATTATCTTATACATCGAGTAGTATGAGACTCTAACCCTTTCAAACTCATGAATAAGATTTCATAGATATACACCGAGTAGTATGGGACTCTAACCCTTTCAAACTCGTGAATAAGATTTCTTAGATATACGCCGAGTAGTATGGGACTCTAACCCTTTCAACTCGGGTATAGGTTTCATAGATATACACTGAGTAGTATGGGACTTTAACCCTTTCAAACTCATGTATTAGATCCCGTAGATCTTTACTCATTAATAAGATAGAGAGAATTTATCACATAGTACAATTGCCATGAAATAAAATAATTTCTACATACTCTTATTTCTACCGATCATCTTATACTCCCATATGAAAAATTGATTGCTTATTATCCCAATAATATTGTAAATGGGACTTATATTGTACTTTGACTAGTAATATCAAATTAGCTTAGCAAGGTTATTCACTCACCTTGATGTTTGTCCAAGTTTACCTTGTTCCACACTAGAATTTGTGTAGGAAAATTTCCTAGTAAAATATATTACAAGGAAACATAAGAAAGGAAACAAAATCACGAAAATACGTAAAATTTTCTGATTGCTACAGTAACGGTTTGCTACAGTAACGGTTCGCTACAGTGTCGGTTCGCTACAGTAACGTTGACTGCCGACACTACAGTAACTGCTACAGTAACTCGAAGAAAAATTTTCAGAATTTTTTCGAAATCTCTGGTCGCTACAGTAACTCGAATTTTTGCAGAAAAATCTTTCAAAAATTCATCCTTTCCTTTCTTGTTTCAAAACCAGAATTTCAACTCTTTTAACCGATTATAACTCAAATATAACTTCTAAAACAACTGAGATTCATGAATTATCATCAAAATCTTCAAGAACAAAACCTCCTCTGATCTTCTACATAAACTAAAATTTAAGGAAAATAATGAGATTAAAGCTTACCTTCGATCCTTACAAAGCCTTTGAACCGAACAAATAATCAAAGCTCTGAAGATCAAGGAAATGATTTGAGAAGAGAATGAAGAAAGAAGAGAAAACTTCCTCAGGCTTCGGTTGCGTGAGAAAAAAATGAGGGGGTACTATTGAAACTTTATATTAAATATTTCTAATGGGTTATTTAATAACCCATGGGTATCCATAACCCAACATCCAAACCCATCCAGTCAATTTACAATAAATAGACTAATTGACCATTCTGAAACCACTTTTCCATGAATTTCACCATTCTTAGAATATATCCCACATTGTGCAAATATTTAGTACAGTCATTTAACTCAATTTTCATAAATAATATTCAAAAAGAACAATTAAATATGAAAATTAAATATGACCAAAATAAATAACTAAAGTAACGTTGTAAAATTCTAAAATACTCTTAAGCGAATTATATTCCGAAATTAACGGGTATTACAATAAGTTCATTAAAAATGTTCGGTAACCGAACTTATTTTAATAGTTTATAGTTTATAACTTCTAATTTTTTGTTCCTATTTTACCCTTATCACTTTTTTAGATCACTCATTATATCTCTAAGCTTATTATAACCTAAATCTCCAAATTTTTCACTTGTTTGTGAATAATTTTTATTTTTAATTTTAATTAAATTTATATATAATATATACTTCATCATATATATATATATATTAATTACATATAATAATTTAAAATTTTAAAACTGATATGTTTATTTATATTATTTTAAAATTATAAAATATACTTTTTTATGTTATTTTATATTTTTTAGTTATTTTAACAGCTATTTTTACTAAGTACTTTTAATTCAATAAATTAGTTTAATAACTTTCAGTTAAAAATTAACTTATAAACTTTTAATTAATTTTTAAACTTTCAATTAATTAATCTTATTGAATATAACCTAAAATTACCAAACATACCCATCGTCGCACTACAGTCAACAGCATCTCTTTGAGAGGTAGCAATCCCCACAATACAGCAATGAATAACATAACTTCTATATCCTTGATCACAGTCACGTATTTTAAATTAGATGATTTAGATTGAAAAAATTAAAAGAAAAAAAATCAGATATCATAATATATATATATATATATATATATATTCTTTTGATTTAAACTAGTTAATTTAAAATCAACAGTTACTGTAAAAAAAATGATACAAACATCATATTTTCGCCACAAATGGAAAAAGGATCCATTTCCAAGATAAAGAGAGGGTCATATTCAGTATTCACACATCACAATCACACAAAAACGAAGCAAGAAAGCAACGACTTTCCTTTTTGAGGCACATGTACATGTTGACACGCATTGCTTTATTCAGCAACATGGCCTTCCGGTATCCTCCCTCTCTTGCACTTGCGTCTACTCTATGTATTGTTTCTGACATTTACGCTACCAAAGCTCATATTCCAGAAAGTATTATAAGGATAATGTTTCACGTATACAGGAATCTCATTTTTATAGTAATTATCCGCAAGGAACACGTGGACGTGGTAATGTTTGATCTTTGATGTATTTAATCATCACATTCCCTGCTTTTCAATAACAACAAGGATACGTCTATGTCCTTTTACCCCCTATGTATACTTATTCTAGGGTTTTTTTTAAAATAATATAGGTTATGTTTGATAATACTAAAAAGTTAGTTTATAATTTATTTAACTAATTTATATATTTGTTAGAAGTATTTAGTAAGCTTATAATTTATTTTAAAATGTTACTTTGTGTATCTTATAATTTTTATATTTTTCTTCTATTTTATCTTTTTTATTTTATAAAAATACCTATTTTACTCTTATTATATTCTATCCTTATCTTATTGCGTCATTCATCGTCTTCTTGTTACTGATCTCTTGATTTCTTGCCGTTATATATATAATTAATTAATTAATTTTATATATAATAATTTAAATTAATTTAATTAAAAAATAAAAAATAAAATTTTTATTTTGTATTATTTTAAAATATAAAATATATCTCCTTTTATATTATTTTATATCTATAAACTAATTTAGTAGCTACTTTTATTACCAAATACTTTCTAATAATTCAATAAGCTAACTTAACAACTTTTAACTTTCAGTTAGCTTATCAACAAGTTTTTGCCAACCATAAACTTCCAATAAAAAAATTAATTGTAACATAATATAAATTGTTAACCAAGTATTTAAAAACTATGGGTAATCCCATGATTGTGATCACCATTTTTTTTTCTTCCGACACGTAGTTTCACCTCTAACCTTCACCATTTTCTCCATTCACGCTTTCATGATACTTTTATTCAGTGTATCTCTTTATAATTTAGTCTCTGCAAATTTTTGACTCGCTATGATGCATATACATTTTTTTATTTTTTACTTACGAATAACAAGTCAAATTTTTTAAAGACTAAATCATGAAAATAAAATTCGAAGTCTAAGTTTAGACCTATGTTTTCAAGAACTGAAACATACACTAATTTGTTTTTTTAAATTAAAAAATAAAGCTACATTTTTTTTTCCTAATCTATATCGAATGCATGGGATAATCTTTTATTGGGAACTACGAATTCCCTTAAACTATAACTTAATCACTATTATGGAAGCCAAAAATTAACTATGTGATAATTTAACCTCAAATTATCACAATAAGTGAAAAAGTTATGTATGAGTAAAACAACCATGTCAGTTTAAGAGAAACACAAGTTAAAGATTTTGAAGAAAAAATTTGAGAAAATTAAAAATGACAATGTCATAAGTTACCACATGATAAATAATGTAATTTTTAAATGCCAGTTTCACCTGATTTTCAATATTATCACTTTTGCTATAATTTAGAAAAGTAAGGGCCTCTTTGATTTAATTTTTTTTTGTTTTTATATTTTTAGGACAGTTTTATCTATTTCTTTTCAAATCAAGTTTTGAGGATTACAAAACAATATATATATATATATATATATATATATATATATATATTTGAATAATTTGTTAGAAATATGTTTAAAAAATAAAAAAATATGTTTGAAAATTTTGTTTTAGAAATAAATTCAAAAATTCAAAACACAAATGTTAGAGAGAGAAATAGAGAGATAAAAGAGAGAAGAAAGAAGGGAAAGAGGCTGTGGAGAAGGAGGAGAGAGAGGAGAGGGAGAATGGAGAGAGAAAGGAGGCGAAAAAGAGAAGAAAAGAAGAGAAAAAAATCACAAAATTACAAAATTGTCATTAATAAATACAGAAAATACTAGTCCAAAACATCTAAAAGTTATTCTGATTTTATTATTTTTAACACACTTATTTTGTTTTTAAAAACAAGTAGATAAAATACTTCTTTCAAACAATTTTTTTTATCTTTTTTTTAAAAGCAGAAAATAATTTTTAAAAAATAAAATCAATCAGACCCTAAAATGCTAGGTTTTAAAGTTTAAAAATTAAAATTTTAATTAAGCCGTATTTCATCATGTATATTAATTTATGGCTTTGTTTTCTTCGGGTTGTCTTCTTGGGGTTATCTCAAACATGCAAACTTCGGTTTGACAGTTGACACGTTTACAAAGGATGAGTGTCAGATAATACACGGAAGTGAAGCAACAGTAGGCAACGAACACTCATACACAAATCAATATTCAGAAATTCTCTTCTCTCTCTCTCTCCATCAAATTCCTTCTCTACATATATCGTCTTCTTCCCTCTCTTTCTCTCTCTCTATACACTTAGCTCATCACTCCCATTCACCCATGGCTTCCATTCCAAGCAACAATCAACACGGTATCTTCAATACTTCTCACTCCCTTTTCTGCTTTTATTTCTTCTACATTTTCTATCTTCTCTCCCCGCACTTTCTTCTTCTTCTTCTTCTTCTTGGCTTACCAAAAGTTCGTGCATGCTAATACTAATTTCATCTTCACTATATATATATATATATTATAGTTATCTTCATTCATCAATCATCACAATTTAGTTCTTAAGAGATTATATTTATCTCAATTACGTTTCTTGATATAAGGTAGATCTAATAATTCCTCAACGGAAATATTTTTCTATATCATCTTCAAGTTGATTCCTGGGTTTAAATGCATATGCAGGAGCAATTGCTGGCAAACCCATTCCACTTGACCAAAACGTTCTGCAAAAGCACGTTTCGTTCTTTGACAGAAACCAAGACGGCGTCGTTTACCCTTGGGAGACTTTCCATGGTTCTAATCTTTTCCTCCTTTAATTTTCTTCCTTCCTCTGTTTAATTTCTACGATTTTCTTGGCAACTAAACAGCAATATTAATCATAGAAAATGAATAGAGAGGAGAAAGACCCAAGACATTAATCAAATTCCATTGATCTATATATATATATATATAATTTATGAAAAGATTTTGTAATTGCAGGGTTTCGTGCAATCGGTTGTGGAGTCTTCTTGTCCTCCACAAGTGCTCTTTTCATCCACTTGGCTCTAAGTCAAAAGACTCGACCTGTATTTCTATCCATAATTTTCTTTCATTTATTTATTTATTTGCAATAGTACATTTTTCATGGATAAGTTTAAATTTCATTTCAAATGTTTATCTATTTTTTATATATAAATTATATATCAACGTTTCTTTTTTTAATTTTTATAATTCTAATGACGTCCAATTGCTTTAGGAATATACGTACACTGGGTTAAACAATCATTAATTAGAAGATGCAAACATAAATATTAGAGTGTTTATAAGAGTATTAATTTGACGACCAAATAATCTTATTATCTTGTAACCATTAAATGTTGTAGTATTAATTTGGCTACCAAATAATCTTGTTATCTTGTAACCATTAAATGTTGTCGTTTTAATTTTTCTATGTCTAATATAATCTAATTGTGATTCAATTTGCTTAGCTTCCTAACTATAGGTATCTTTCGCTAGCAACTTAATTAGCATTCTCAACTAAATTAGTCGATTATTTGATGAGTGCACGTATGTGGGGCAACGTAAGCATTTAGAAGATATTGAAAATACTTGCAAATTAACGTATCATAAAAAATCTTTACGGTTATACAATTATGGAAATGAGTGTAATTGATATGATTGTTATAATTAGTATATATATATATATATATATATATTCACAAGTATTCACCTAAACAAAGACAGTATAAATTTGTAAGTTCTATTTATATTTTTAAAAGAGGGACTTTGCCGATAAAATCAAAATATAAATTGAAGTATCACACGCAGCACATGATCACATGAGATCATTTGACGGTCCTCAAAACGACAACTCACCGCTGTCAGGGCCCGTTATGGTCGCTTGCGTTTTGATGTGGTCAAAATTTTATTTTCATCTTTTTGGAAAAAAAAAATTTAGCCAGGCATAAGATGTGCCTTCTTTTTTCTCTTTCCGTTTTTATTTTTTCTTTTGGTCGATGGCTTTTAGTACTAAAAAATGTGCTTAGTTTTGGGCCTTTGGCCTGTCTTTTGAGAGGGAGAGAAAAAAAAAAAAGGTTATAGAGCTAGATGGTTTATTTTGATATTATTTTTTGGAGACTCAACTTTAGTTTATATTTAGAATCTTCAATAGAAATATCAAAATAAATTTGATCCAATAGATCAACTCGTCTTAATCTTACAAATAAGATAAGGTGAATCAATAATTTTATAGCTTATTATAAAGAATGGCTTTTAGCCTAGTCTAACAAAATTGTTGGTTTTTTTATTAATTTTTTTATATTTTAAGTTTTACTCTATTTTTTTAGTAGTTTAGTTTTATTTTTTAAAGTTTCATAGTTCTAATATCTATTTTTTATCATTCAAAATAATTAAAATTACATTTTTAAAAAAGAAAAATGACCTATTTTATGGTTGAATATATTTTTTTAGAAGTTTAATTTAATTTTTTGAAATTTGATTATTCCAATATCTAACTTCTATCATTAAAATGACTAAAAATATATTTTTTTGAATAAAATAAATAGACCCATGATGGGTTGGGACGGATCAAAAACTTTTAGTTATAAATTATATAAGGTCTCATAGTTTGGATTGTGGTGGACCAGCCTGATCCATTTGAAAGCTCTAATATTCAATCTAAGATCATCATTGCCTTTGAATATGAATATATATATATATATATATATATATATATATATATATATATATATATATATATATATATTAAGAATATATATAGACTAGTTATTTTGTGCTCTTCCATATTGCCATCATTATTTGTGTTATTATTAATAATGTTATTTTTGAAAAAGTTTGATTTCTTGACAGTCCTTTAGGTTGATAAATGATAGAATTTAGGCAGAATGGAATTCTTTTTATTATTTTACTCGATATTATCCAATGAGTTGGTTTTATTAATTTATCTGGTAAAAATTTTCCAAGTAATGCTAATTTATACAACTTGTGTTATAAATAATTGTGTGTGTATATGTATGGTGCAGGGAAAATTTCCTTCTATGCTGCTTCCAATTGAAGTCAAAAACATTCAGAGAGCCAAACATGGAAGTGACTCTGGTGTTTATGATACTGAAGGAAGGTATGAAAAAAAAATAATAAAATAAAATAAAAGCTGTTTACAATTTTCATTTTGTCATATTAGGCCAACTTTTTTTTTTTGGTTCGTTCTATTATTGGAGGGAAATTTTCTGAATTGAATTGCCCATCTATGACCTCATGATTTATGAACTTTTTTTTATTAAACAAAAAATTACAGTTTTGGTTCTTCTAATTTTAAGGAAGTTTCAATCTAGTTTAACATGTTGTCTTCGTCTTTTGTAAAATGATTCAATTTCAATATCTCTCTATCATATAATCCATCAAAGATTTGATGCTAAACTTACAATTTTGCTAACTTAAATACTATTTATTTATCTGGCACGATTAATTAATTCATATTTTAGATTTGATATTCAAGTCAATAAAATTTTGAATGGAGATGTGACCGAAGAACAAAATTAAATCGTTTTAGAAAATAAGGTAAAATTGTGTGTTTTTGAATTAAAAAAATTAAATATATTGAAATTTTTACAAAACTATAAGAATTAAAAAATATTTAATCATAAAAAATACAATATATATTTTAATTTGACCAATATGAATTCATTTAATTTACTTACTCAAAGCTTGTTTTCATTCCCAAAATCTTCTTAGTTTTATTTTACTGAAAGTTTACTTTCATGTAATAATACACTGATAACTGAAAATGATTATCTTCTATTTCTTTCCTGGAAAAGGAAACGAGACAAATTTTTTATTGTCATTTCTTGCAGTATGATGAAATCATGAATGCTGCTAAATGTAAAATGAATTATCTACAGTTATTCCAGAGGGTCATGATTAAGATAAGAATTTTTTTAATCATTAGATAAATTTTAATATTATTATCATTATTTTAATTTTCAATTTATGATTCACCCAATAAGTTAGTAATAAGATAAAAATCTCAGAAATGCATAATCTTTAATGTTAAAAAAAACTTGATTTTTTAAAATTTGAATCATTCTTCATAATTAAAAAAAAATAGTTACAATGGTGTGTTTCTGATTCTTTGCTTTCTGACATTGACTTGATCCCTTGAGTGTTCATGATTCGTTTTTTGTTTTTGGGCTTACTTGGTAACCTCACTTATAAGTAATAACTAAGGCTGTCAAATGGGCTAGACTGACTCACTCTAACCCAAACTCTACAGGGTCAATAGATGAGTATGGGTAGGGTCGGTTCTTTTTATAATTCATGGTTAAAAATTTTTAGACCATCTCAACCACATGGGTCATGAGTTAGTCTCATAAGCTTACTTATATTATTTAAAATAAATTAATTTTAATTATTTTAATGATAAAAAATAATTATTAGAACAATTTCAAAAAATTAAGTAAAACTTCCAACAAAATATATTAAACATTAAAATAGGTAATTTTTCTTTTTTAAAATGTAATTTTAATTATTTTGAATGACAAAACTTAGGTATTGAAACCATGAATTTTCAAAAAATAGAATTAAACTTCTAAAAAAAATAGTGCACAAGAGCTGACCCATTCCAATCCACATAAACTCTAAGGACTTAGATGGGTCGGGATAAAAGTCATTTTTTAAAATAGGTTATTAAATTATTAGCCCACACCATCTTATTAGGTTGGGTGAGCAGCCCATTGGGCTGAGTCTAGTAATAACTATTCTGATTCATTCCATTCTTTGTGTAGGTTTGTTTCTTTAAAGTTTGAAGAAATCTTCAGGAATCATGCAAAATCACAGCCAAATGCTTTGACATCTGATGAACTCATGGCGATGCTAAAGGCTAACAGAGATCCTAAGGATTATTTTGGATGGTAAATAAGTTGGAAAAACGCTTCTTTTTTTTTTTTTGGTTTGGTGTTTGTTAATATTGTCCAATTGAACTATAATATATGAGAAAAACTAAATATTCTGAAGTAAGTAAAAGATAAATGTCCACATATTTTATTATTGATAAAAAAACTAATAACAAAAAACTAATAAATTGCATCTAACTCGTGTCAAAGTTTAAAAAAAAAATTCTTAGATGCAATTCTTTAAATGTTTGTTATTCAATTAAATTATGACACATAAAAAAATCTTTTAAAGAAGTCCTGTTTATATTAGTATTGAAAACTTCGATGACAAATTCTCAAAAAAAAAAAGGGGGTGGGGGGGATCTATGTCTTGCTTCTGAGTCCTGATTAAGTTTTGTCATACTAGGTGAAGTTATAATTTTTTTTTCTTTTAATCCAAATGATGATTTAATTTCTGTATGGTGTGTATATATATATATATATATATATATATTAAATTAACGAAGTATGAATTGGTATGGGCAGGTTTGCTAGCTACACAGAGTGGAAGCTTTTGTATGATCTTTGCAAAGATAAGAATGGCTTACTGCACAAAGAAACAGTTCGAGGGGTTTATGATGGCAGTTTGTTTGAAAAAATGGAGAAGGAACATTCATCAAACCAAAATATGTAATTTTCTGTTGGCTAGATTGGGACTAGAAATAATAAAAAAAATTGAAATAATTAGGAGAACAAATAAGAATAATGTTGTTGCGACTTGCGAGGCTTGATATCATATAGCTACGGGTAGTTAATAATTACTGTGGATATTTTTAGAGATAGAATCTTATGTCTATTAATGCCTTGATTTCTTACGTTGTCTTTCAAACTCAATTTGTTTTTTCGATTGATACGTTAAATGCAATAATATATAGAATGCGTATAGAATATATAGGACACACTTTAGTGCAAATTTTTATTTATTATGTGTGGTAGACTTTATAATTTGCGGAAATCTTATACAATGTATCTAGTTAAATAATAATAATAATAATAAAAACAATGTCAGTTGAAATCCTTGATGCAGAGCGATACATTGTTGAATAGTGTTGATTTGAGAGGGTGTGTGTTTGGAAAACTATTGGAAAAATGTGGTTTCAACAAATTATGATATGTAGATCCTAGTTTGTGTAAACTTATATTTGAGTAAATACGATTTATATTTGGAGAATATTTAAACAAATTTAAATTTGAACAGACAATATATGAACGTGATTTATATTTGAATATTGATTAACAAACATGATTTTGAATGTATAATTATCATAAATGACATAAAGGACATGTTTGGTAGGTTTTCTCAAGGAAAATGAATTGGGAATTTCATCATCCTTGGCCTTTTGGTGTATTTTCCTAAATGAGGGTTGGAAAAAAAAAAAAGCTTGGAAAATACGTCAGTAACAATAACCGAATTTCCTTGAAACTTTTCCTTGCAACTTTTCCAAGAAAACCAGTTTTCTAGATGGAAAACCATGTGAAAGTTCCAAACTACCCTCCTTTTTTTTTGTTAATATCAAAGATGTCCTTCATGGTGCTCAATCTGCCTTTCCGAGTTCGATAAATATTCTCAGGTCTCAACACATTTTTACACAATCTTTACATTTGTCATGGTAGTGGACTCACTGAAAACCAAAAGCAGAAAGCATAAGAAATGAAAATAAAAACTTTGGCATCCTCAGCCTTTTCCTCCTTTGCTGTTTGTGAGGTTCCTTTACATTTATGCCTTTCGCTTTTTATTTTGAGGGCTTCTCCTTCTCCATATCATTCTCGACCTTGTTCATTTCTTAAAGATTAGGAATAGGAGGGAGTGATGAGAGATGACAGATGAAGATGAGAGGGGGAGAGAGAGAGAGAAAGAGAAAGAATGAGGAGATGAGAGATGAGCCTCTGAGATTTATTTTATTTTATTTTTATTATAAAAAATAATTTTAAATTATGGATAATTAAGGAGACTATATTGAAATAAAAAACAAGTTAATGGACAAAAATAATAGTTATAAACAACAACAAAAAATTTAATAAATTAGAATCAGATATATTTCAATAATTGCTCAAAATATTCTCTACTTTTTTTCTTGAAACATATTCATACCAAACACATTTTTTCTTGTTTTCTTTATTTTTTTATTATATATCAAACACATTCTTTCCATTTTTTTTTTTTTTCTTTTTTCTTTTCCTTTCTTGTTTCTTTTTCCATTTTTTACTTTTCTCTAATTGCATACCAAACGTGTCCAAAATTTATATTTCATTTTATAATGTACCCTTAATATGTTTGCATCAATTTTTCGTTTTCAGAAATTCAAAATTTTCAATAAAGAAAAATAAAATGAAAAATGAGTGAAAAAATATATATGTCAAAATGTATTATAATACTAATAGTATCTATATTTTTTTAAAAAATAAATATAAAGATGAAATATAAAATAAGAAATAAAAACTAAAAAAGAATCATAAAAATAAAAAATAAAGAAAAATCAATCAAAATGGATTTAAAAAAGAATAAAAATATTATTGCTTTGCTAAAATTTTTAAGTTATTAAAATCTAATTTCAAAATATGAATTCAATTTAAATCATAAAAAGTGAAAGGTCTTCATTGCTTAGTGAAACTACATACATCCGAGTGCTGAATTAAACATAAGTGAAATATGAAAAAATAAGGGGAGGAAAAAAAATCAATGAATAGATTAAGCGGGTTGAAATAACATGCATGAAGTCAAATCAACTCATCAACCCAATTATACAAGTTAAATTTTTAATCAAACAAGCATTACAACATGGATACTAATAATACGTTTAATTGTTGTAATTCAGGTTAAGAAATGAAAATAACCAATAATTTTTCGTTTGGTTGCTGGAATCACATTCTCTTACGCCTTTCTTCAAAATTTGTAAAGATTCCCTTTCAATCTTATTTCTTGTTACAAACCAGAGTCATGGCTTCAGAGAACCTTCAATAAACTTGCTGCTACTCCGAACTCCAAAACCCCTAAATCTATTATGTACAAAAATGTTTGGTATATGTACTCTTTAATCCCTTTGTGATTTAGTGATAGTAATCTTACTAACAATAAAATATGATTTTGTGATGGGCTTGGATGCTCCTCACTTTTAACAACACTCAGTAAAAATCGGTGCTTAAACTTTTAACAACGATAAAAATCATTGCTAGAAGGAGGAACATGGATGAGTACAAGCAGTGGATCCATGGACTTTTGTGATAGTGCTTTCTAATTTTTATTAAGTGTCTGATAAAGAGAGTGCACACCCTAGCAAATTTTTCTCCAACTTCGTTAATTTAACCATGGGGACTAGCTTAGCAACAATTTCTTGTATATCTTTGTCGCATTTATATATATTTTGCTGACTTGGACAATTCTATAAACATATTTAGACAAGAATACACAATAAAAGGGAATTTGAATTGTGTATTTATGATTTTTGCCAAAAAATTGTTTCTTTCAAATTTCAGGAAGATGTGACATACTTTAGGAAGATATTGAATCATGTGAAGAAGATAACTTTAGAAAGAAAATAGGAACACCGAAAATTTAAAGAGGTTCAAATATTTTTCTATAAGGATCATACATTATCTTCCTTAGCTCACAGCCAAGAGTTTTTATAAAAACAATCCAAAGTTTAACAAGACAATTATGTAAGGGACAAGCCTCTTAGTTTTTATCAAATAATTCTTTTTGAGATAAGCTCCCTAACTTCTACACTTTATACTCAGTCTATAGACTATTACAAAATGAAAGATTTAAAAGCTCGTACAAACACTGTTAAATATAACATTCTCAGGTCTTATACACAGAGGAGTAGATAAGAAAAAATATTAATGAACGAAGATTCACAGACTCTTTCTCTCTAGAAGCAGCTCACATAGATCACCACATGAAATTTAAGATCAAAGAATAAGGTAGATGAACAATTCTTTCTCACAATAACACTTCAGTGTTTCATTCCTTTATTATGGAAATTCTTCAGCTTTAAATAGAGGAGAGATGAAGAAAATCGTTGAAGAATTTTAAATACTAACGAAAAATCCAATAAATGCAGCACTTCATCTTTTTTAATCTCCATTAATGGGCAAAGGGAAGGAAACATAAAGAATAAAATGGCCATTAGTAATACAATTTATGTTATGTTTCCCAAAGCTGAGTTAGGAAGCCTGCTTTTTCTATATTAGAAAAGTAGGGGACTTTTTTTTTTAACAACAGTTATAATCGCTGTTAAAATTTAAAATCGTTGTTAAAATTAAAGTGTTGTAAAAATAAAATCGTTGTTAAAATTAATCACGTTTATATTTTAACAACAGTTATAATCGTTACAACGATTAAAATTATTGTTAAAAGAAAAATACATGCTTTTCTTTGTTAAAAAATAGGGAGGCTGTTTGCCCCAAAGCCTGTCACATAGCCCTGTTCTTTCTGCAAAGTTGACAAAGCCCCTGCAGCCAGTCACCTAGTACACATAAAAAGCAGAGATATTAGTCAGACTTGGATAAGATAAAATGAAGGAAGTAGGGGGGCACTCATGTGAAGCAAAGAGGGAAGAATGTATGGGCTGATCAGAAAATTTAATTGGGCCCAAACAAAGTGTTATCATTATCAAAAATAATATTGGGCTTTTAGACTTTGTCAAGGAACAATTCTACTGCAACACAGATTTATATCTATGTTGCATCTTTTATTGAGTTTTAAAAGTGAGGGAATTAAATTACACAACCCATAAGACGAGGAGGATTAATATATGCATTTTAGCCAATAATTTAAAAATTAACTCAATTTAATTTAAATTACAGAATAAATATATAAATGAGAATAATATTAAGTACTGGAGTTTCAATGATGAATTTATTGCACGGTTCCTATTATTGCATGTTTATGCCCTAATAGCCATACGCATATAGAAGCATGAGGTCAGGCAGTCCAGGTAGTAGTGGAGATAAGATTAGCTGTTTATTTCTAAAGACAAATAGTATATTTGTCTTTGTATAAATCGTTGGATTTGAGATTTAATAACTTAAATTTTAATATCTTTTAAAAAAATTAAAAAAATTATCACTTAAAATTTAGACTATTAAATTTGAGATTCAACAATTTATAAAAAAACTTACATATTGTTTATCTTTAGAGATAATTAGCTGATCCTAAGTCGTAGTTAGTGTAGACAGGTTGAAGTCAATCAACACCGAAATTGGATAATGTGATCCAACACAATTATATATATGCGGGTCATTATGTGGTGTTTGACCAACATGAGCTTTGAGAATACAAATCGATGTCATAAGTGTTGAATTATCCCCAAAAATAATAACAATAATGGTACCAAGAAAAATGTAATGTCATAGAAACATTTTTAATTGCTACAAATAAATAATTAAGTATATTAAAATAATAATAATAATCTATATAATTATATGTCAAACATTTAATTTTAAGAGTCACCTCTTTGCAATATGTATTATTATTATCATTATTATTATTAATATTATTAGTCAAATTACATTTATATCCCTCTTATTTTTAAAATTACTCTGAAATCTCAATTTTATTTTCTATCGATGAAATTAAATTTATAAATAATATATATATACATTCCTTCGAACAACAAAAATTACTTAATAGTCTTTAATATCATGTTGAGAACAAAATAACAGTCTCATCTAATTAGAGCTTAAAATCAATTGAACAGCTCTGTTAACCTTAAAAAATAAATTGCAGTCTCCTATCCGAAGAGCAAAGTATAACTTTCAAAATAAGAGAGGCGTCAAATTTAATTTAATTAAAAATTAAGGGAATTTGTTATAATTTTTCTCTAAGATTTTGCATTGATATTATGAAAGACATGGATGGGATGGGAAAACCTTATCTGAAGGAGGGCAAAATGAGATAGAGGTTTTGGTGGGGAATAGAGGCAAAAAAGCCTAATGTTGTGTTAGAGTTTGTAGTGTTCTGTTCTCCTTGTGGTGGCACATCAAAACTCCAAGACAAAAATCCTCATGGCTTCCCATGTAAAATGTTTAATAATTAAGTAAACAAAAAAAAAATCATGCAAGAGAGAAGGAAAGAGAGTGACTTAATTATTGAGTGTGAAGTGACCTTCACCTTCCCTTCTGCCATGCCCTTTTGAAGTCCCATTCGAATAGCAGTAGAGGGAAAATTTTATCGTAATTATTTTATTTTAGATTGAGCGGCCTAAATTATATTTTATGAAATAAAAAAATACTTTAATCTCAATACATGTGTTAAAATCCAAAGTAATTGATAGATTATCCCTTACAATTACTTTAAAAGATCCATTCCAGGCTTTCCTTTTGTCCTTGACCACTTACTGTTCTTTTCTTCATTTTCGTTTGATGGAACACTCACTCCATGCTTGATTTTTCCATTATATCACTCCATGCTTGATTTTTCCATATTATATATATACATATATATATAAGGTTCTCCGGTATCCATCAAACATATGTGTGTTTGATGTTAGATTTTTATATGGACTACTATAAATTAATTATTTATACATATATATTTATCTATATGTATTATTCAAATTTAATAAAAAAGTTAATTATAAGTCTCTTTTTTATAAATTATGTTATCCTTATTGAATTGAAATTGGACTTTGTGTGAGTTAATTAATGATGGAAATGTCAGCTTATTAACGTTTCACAAGGAGAGCTCCTTACTCTTTGCCTATATATGTGGTATAACAACTCTATTGAATTAACATCATCTAAAAGCATATTAGGCCAAAAGAACAGTATTACTCTCCTTAATGGTTTTCTTTTCTTTTCTTTTGTCTTCTCACTTATATCAGATCATCAATTACTAACATGAGTTATGGTGTCATGCCAGGTACACATCATTGATTTATTCTTCTACTTACATGTTAATTAATTTGTTATGATCTTGTATCTAAAACCGATCAAGGTCTTCGATTTAATTTTAGTTAAATCCTTCAATTGGTATCAGATCCTGGTTGATACAAATTATAGCTGTTATTTTTCGCAATAGATTTGAAATTTTTTCAATTCATGAATCATAAATCTGGAAATACGTTTCTGTCCTATTTGGCAATTTTTGTTCGATTAATCTCAAAATTGTTTTGGGGTTTACCTTCATCTCTATCACACGAATAACATACTTAAAAAAATCAAAACTTTCATCATGTATGTTGTGAGATCTGAGCTTTTCTTTAAACCGATTTTTTACAAATTTTCAATCATTATTTCTCCTAAATCAGTCGATGTTTTTTCAAAATTGATTTGAGAATTTTATTCAATGTTATTGCAAGACTAATTGTCACGTCCCAAAATTCGAGCACGTGACCGGCACGGAAAGTGAATTTCATTTCACCTCCGTAAGCCTATCTTTCTCTTAATCATCATACAATTCTTTTTCATGCAACCAAACCGAGTTCTCTATACACACTACAGTCATTCACATTACATCATTGAATAAACATACCCGATTACAGAGATTTCTAGATTTATACAACTTAGAATAAGACTTAATTATTATACCTTTATCCTGAACAAATGAAAAGGTAATCATGAGCTAAGTATCCATAATTCTTTGTACAGATATTTACCTTCAGCTGTCAACTGTGAAAAAATGTTAATAAGAGGGGTATGAGCAAACCACGTGCCCACTGAGCAGACAACACAACAGTATGACAAAAAAATATCATGCATCATAATGATAATATGCATCAATCATATGTAATCGATCATAATATAATTCATAATACTTCACAACAGCAAACAGTGAAATCAATTTCACACATTTTTCGTACCAACCGGGTCGTCCAGGATACCTGTGAATCGTTGCCCGCGGCCCCCGCCGCATCCACCCTTATCGCTCAATGTATATTCTCTACCCTTATAACTTCATGTAGATTTCTCTATGGGGTGCACCACCATGCATTTCCATTCATTCCGATTACATACACAATCACAATCATAAATAACTCATAATCATTTACAAGTTTCATCACAACATAACTCATACTACTTTCCATACTTAATCACAATTTCATCAACGTGTATACAATCATTCACTGTTTACAAAATTTATCTTATAAATCACATCTCAAACATAGAAGCTCATTTGTATTTACAAGTACTCACAATGGTATTCGTGTCTTCTTCACGCAACTTAATGGTGTTTATGTATAGATATATCCATATCAATCTATTCGAGAACACAATTCTTTAATTCTAGAAAGTGCGCATGAATGTAAGTTATGCAAGAAAATCTCAATTCGTAATGAATATCAATATATAAGTTAACCATCACTGCCTTCACACTAAGATACACTACATGCTCTCACTATGATGCCAAGAACTTTAAAGAAAAGATTTAGTCATAGGAAGTATAAATCCCACTCACCTAGATTTCACGCTCTCGGCACTCCCACCTTGCACCTTGACCATTGCTATTGTAACCAGATAAAAACCATCAGGGTTACGAAATAGAGAAATTGCTTACCACTACTCCCGACCTTCATCCACTTCTCAAATCATAACTCCTAACTGGTAATGAATATCTAGATGAAACTTATACCATTGGAAACTAGACTCAAAGAACTTTTTAACGATATTTAAAAAAAAAACTGATGCTACAGTAACGGTCAACGGTCAACGCATCTACAGTAATGTTGACCGAGTCAACGCTACAGTAGGCGAGAAAATCTGGAAAAATTTTCCCGATGAACAGTAAATTCTGGGGAAAATTTTCGAATGTTCTTCGTATTATTCATCCAAAAATCCTAAAATCATATCTAAAACAACATTTCTTTTGATTTCTTCCATGGGTTTTCATCCTTAATGTCTAATGAGTGTTTTAACACCAAAACCCCCAATTTCTACCAACAATCCAAGCTCAAATCTCAAATTTTCATCAAGAACACTAACTTTTTTCAAATATCCAAATTCTATGAATTTCTCTTAGTTTTCTCCAAATTTCTTGTTCCAATAACATCATAAACCACCTAGGAATGTTTTAGATTAACATCCACACTTAAATTCATCCATTAAAATATTCTACAAAAATTTTGCAAAATGATAACCAAGGATTTGGTCTTGTAATAAGAGGAAGAAGAAGAAGAACATCAACTTACCAATCATACTAACTTTTATAGCTTCCTTCCCCATGCAAAAATTGCATAAATGGTTGATGAAGAAATCGACGCATAACCGAGAGAGAGAAAGTGAGGAAGCTACGGGGAGAAATGAGAGAAAGAAAAGAATAAGAGAGAAATGTATACGCGTGGGCCCCACCAATTTCTTTTTCGATAAAATCGCTCATAGCCACTTTAGCTTATAAGATTTGTTTACTTTAATCCCTCTCGATGTCTCAAATACCACTTTAACCTCGAATCAATAATCTTTTCGCTACCGGACTCATAATTCATTCTCATAAGTTTTATTCTTCCACTCAGGTTCCTATTTGGTCATTTCTCAAAAGTAATCCATATTTTCTTTTCTTTTCACTTTAGTCCTTGAGAATTTATAAAAATTTCCTAAATTAAAAATTAAAATTTCTATTCCCAGATTTTCTTCACTAATTCAAAAAGCAAATTTTCCACGTAATTAAATTTTTCACTAAACTTCAAATTAGACTTTAAATATTCATATAAATTCTTGGGATATTACACTAATATACTTGAAAATCTGATTTTTTTCATTGATGATTTTGGGAGATCAATTAAAAAAAAAACGATTTTCTCCCCAAAATTTCGAGTTCGATTTCTCCATATCCAAACCATGATTCTGAAAATTTCTTGAGGGGTTCTCTTCTTCGTTTATATGCGGACAAAACCCAGTAAAAATCATGGAGTTTCATAGCCTGAATCGCATGTTTCAGCCAGGTCGAAGTCGCGGGTTGCGAGACTCGTTTTGTTGCAATCTGGGTGAAGAAGAAAGGCTTCATGTCAAAAGCCATTGCGGGCCCAGGTGCATGGACCCACTTCCAGGGCCCAAAAAATTTCAAATTTTTTCTAAAATTTATTATTTAATATTTCTACTATTTTGGTATTTTTTGAAAATTTTTGGAGACCACTTACATATTTTATTTTATTTTATCTGAGATTGTCCTAAGGCTGTATAATTTGAGTTAGGGTTCATAAAAAAAAAGTTTCTATATAGAACCCTAAATTTTCAATCCTTATTTTCAATCCCAATTGTTTTTCAATTTGATTATGTATATACGGAATATATCAAATTATTAGGATTTTATCATGAATTGAGGTAAATTTTATCAACAATCCTAATTTTTTTTTAGAAATTCAAGATTGAAAACAATCGAGCCATCTTTATTGAATTCAATCACATAAATTGAATCAAGGTTGAATATTTACATCTATTATCATGATCATCAAATTCATTATTGCATCGTTCTAGATCTCGAGTGTGTGATTAATGTTTTTACATGATGACTAGTAGGAGTAAGTTCGTGATTTTAAATATTGTACTCTCGGGTTTTTTGGGCCTAAAATTTAATGAGTATTCCTTACTCTACTAATGGCACCTTAGAATTCATACTCTCCCTGTTGATGTGTCATAGTCAAGAAATTAATTTTTCATCTATATGCGAATTGAATAGTTTCATCAGTCATGATATTATTTATTATATTTTTTGAATATAATTGCCCATAATTTATATAAATGTAAACTCACCTATCTTAGGTATAATTATCAAATTTTGTGAGTTGAATGATTAATTTTTTCTTTAATCATTATTTTATTACATTAATAATAATTAGACCCTATTAGTATGTTATCATTAATGTAATTTGTTGTACAATGCATTGTTTGTTTTATACTTATGTCAATTATCTTTCGAGTTCCCTATCAGTATTAGAAATTTTGGTGATATAAGATTTGTGCATTGTAATTATTACATTTCTTATTTATTATGGTTCAGGACCCTTAGGCTGGACCATAGTAAGTGAGAATTTTTTCTAATGGGCATGATTGACTGTGCATATGGAACTATTTAATTCTTTTATCGCGTGATAACATCATGCATATTAAATGTTTTCTTTTGTTGTTATGTCAACCTTTTTGCTTATGCTTGACTTCTGTCAAGACTTTGAATGAGACTAATTTTCAGGACTTGAAATAATCTCTGGATCTCTATTTGACTATCATTAATATGAACTTGGCTTTGAGAGAAGAAGAGCTTGGTGCTCTTACTGTCTCATCCACTATTATTGAAAAGGCTTCTCGTGAAAAAAAAATGAGAACACTCAAACAGGATGTGTCTCATAGTGTTAAAATACACTAAAAAAGTCAATTAGACAGAATATTCCAGAGACCAAAAAGGTTTCATATGTTTTCGCTGTTGGCAGTTTAATATATGCTCAAGTTTGTACTCATCCTAATATTGCTTTTGCTATTAGTATTTTAGGGATATACTTGAGCAAGCCAAGTTTGGGTCTTTTGAAATCCGTGAAAAAGGTCATGGGATATTTGCAAGGAATCAAGGATTATGTGTTGACCTATAGGAAGTCTGATTAACATCAAGTCATTGATTATTTTGATTCTTATTTAGCATGATTGCCCTGATGACCAAAACTTGACTTGTGGCTCTATTTTTTATGATAACAGGAGTAGCTATCTCTTGGAAGAGTGTTAAACAAACTCTTACAACTACTTCTACATGAAGGCAGAGTATGTCGCTTGCTATGAGGCCAATTGTTAAGCCATGTGGTTGAAAATCTTAATCTCTGACTTTCATATTGTTGGAAGCATTTCTAGGCCACTTGTAATATATTGCGACAATGATGTTGCTATACATTTTTCTCAAAACAACAGAAGCTCTTCTCGATCAAAACACTTTGATATTAAATATCTATTTGTTAGAGAGAAAATTCTAGAGTTTTAAACTCGTATCGAGCATCTTGTTACAAGGAACATGTTAATAGATCCACTAACTAAAGGCTTAACTGTTAGAGTTTTTCAGAATCATATAGCTCATTTGGGATTAGTTAAGTCTTTTAACATTTTAGGTTAGTGGGAGTCTGAAATTTTATATTTACTTAATGTCATTAATATAAGATATGTTTGAGATGACGTCACTTTTACTATCATATTTTTTAGAGTATTTTCAGATGTTTGGATCATTGGTCAGGATTGCACAAGGATCACATTTTTGTAATGTATGTTCTGACACTAGTTTCATATATTAGTCAAATTTTTTGTTAATGATTGAGTATTTAGACAAGTATAATGTCAGTATCCCTATCGGACATGACTTTTGCCTTGTCAAATACTTATTGCCTCTTGTTATTTAACTTGAGGATTGTTAACTTAAAGTGACAATTCATAATTGACATATTAATTGCATATGGCAATTTTGTTGTATTATTAAATCTAGTAATTATTTTTCCTTTAAACCAATGATTTATGTTGTCCAAGTGGAAGATTGTTAGATTTTTATATGGACTACCATAAATCAATTATCTATACATATATATTTATCTATTTGTGTTATCTAGATTTAATAAGAGGTTAATTATGAGTCTTTTTTTTGTAAATTATGCTATCCTTATTAGATTGAGACTAGGCCTTGTGTGAGTTGACTAATGATGAGAATGTCAGCCCATTAGGGTTTCACAAGGAGCAGTCCCTACTTTTTGCCTATATATGTGGTATAATAGCCATATTGAAGTAACATCCTATTAAAGCATATTAGGCCAACAGGATAGTTTTATTCTCCTTAATTTTTTTTTTCTTCTGCCTTCTCACTTATACTCAATTATCAATTACTATCATTAGTTACGTTGTCATACCGGGTACACATCCTTGATCTATTCTTCTATTTACATGTTAATTAATATGCTATGATCTTGTATCTAAAACCGATCAAGCTCTTTGATTTAATTTTAGTTAAATCCTTCATTTGAGAGAGAAAAACTTGAACATATTGTGTGCTTTGAAGATTGAAAATAAAAGGCATAATCGAATGCTTATGGTTGTTAACCAATAATTAGTATTATTAATCTGAGGCTCAAATTTCAATTATGGTTATTTATCAATAATTAATATGCTACAGGGTCAAGCAAAAACAAAAGTAAATTACATTCTCCTCACCTGTATATAAGTTCTTAAAATTACACATCCTTCTCCTTTACTATCAAAATATATACTTTCTCCCCTATAACTAAGAAAATGTTATAGTTTATTTTAATTTTATATTTTCTTTTCAAAGAAGTATGTTAGAGTCTCTTTTAAAAAAATTGCTAACATGATATCCTAATTTTTTTTAACTAAAATACTATTCATTAAGTTAAGTACGTAATCAAGAGCTTTTTTTACAAGAAAATATAATACATGTGACATCTTATATTTGGATTAACTACAAAAAGGTTAATTGATTCAAAATGTAAAAATAATTTTTAAATTAATAGAAGGAATTTTAGTTAAAAGATATATGCTATTAGATTACCAAACGTAAAATAAAATAAAATAAAATAACATATCTCTAAATAGAAAATATAAATCAAACTAAAGTATAATGTATTTTATAGTTAATGGCAAGAAAAGTGTATATTTTAAAAATATAAGAAATATGTGTAATTTAAAAAAACTATAAGGGAGGGCAGTGTAATTTACGCAAAAATAAAAACATGTTTCAACTTTTTTTTCCTTGTTTTGCAATTTTGTGGCTAGGAGCTGTACGTATGGAAGACTAAAAGAGAATATAAAATTGGATGGTCATATTTCATCTCATGCATAAAAAGACTAGACAAGTGTGTGTTAGTCATTTTTCGTAAAAGGACCAGACGAGCGAGGTATATAGATTATGTTTATAAAAACGTACGTGTTTGAAGGAGAAAAAAAGAAAGTATTTGTTATACTATATATATATACTGTTTAGTCCATTATATCTGTGGATCTTGTTTGATATATTTAGTCGGTCATCAATCAACTTCATCATGGGCAATTATATTTATATAGTTTTAGTCTTAGGTATTAATATATATTCATCGCAGCACCAAACTAATTAATTACTTGCATTTTAAAAAAAATGTCTTTTATTGTACCAGCATCGATCTCCGTTATTTTTCAATTATGCAAAAAAATACGAGATATATATTTCAAGTTTAAGATATGAAGTGTCGTGATTAATTAATGAAATTGGATCAAATATAAAATATTTTGATGGATGTCGTATATCACACTTTAACTAATCAAGACAGCTATAGGTCCTTTAATAACATTACTTCAAAACTTGCTTTGATGGCTTCTATTTATGTTTTGTAGGAACTTGGAACAATATGGTAATGGTGGATTGGAGACCTATTCGGCTTTTATTATTATTATTTTCTTTCTTCTCTCTCTCTCTCTCTCTCTCTCTCTCTCTCTCTCTCTCTCTCTCTCTCTAAATTAACTTCTCACACATTAAGCAGTTTAATGAATGTGTCAAAAAAAAATAATAAAGGGCCTAGTATTTAAAATTGATGTTTACTTCTCTCTCTATAAATTAACTTCTCACACATTAAGCAGTTTAATGAATGTGTCAAAAAAAAATAATAATAAAGGGCCTAGTATTTAAAATTGATGTTTACTTCTGTAATAAATCCAGTAGGAGTATGAGTGAGTTAACTCTTTATATAATTACCTGAAATTTTTTCAATAATTATATATGATTATTTTTATCTTGATATGTTCAAGGTAATCAAAATCGAGATCTTGTACAAGATCAAAAAGGTTGGTGAGATCGAATCGCAGGATCGAATCACAGGAGTTTAAGATGCTATGCAATTTTAAAATATAAATATAAAAAATATTTATATGATTTTCTAAGTATAAAAATATTTAAAAATAAATATAATTTATCAAAATATTAAAATATTTTCATAAAACATTTCATATTTTCAATAGATTTATTATTTATTTCCATTAAAAAATTTGAATATCAAAACATTAGGAAAAAAAAACTAAGTGTTAGAATCTTAAGATCTTGATCTTAAGATTTTGTACGATTTTGTAAGATTTTAAGATGCAAGATTTAAATCTTAAGAAATTCTGATACAAAAAAAGATTTTATATAAAATCTTGATCTTTTTTGTTATCAAGATCTAGATCTTGTGCGATGTTATGAGCAAGATCTAGATTTTGATTACTATGGATATATTTATAACTTGTTATATTAATCATTAAAAACTAATTCTTTCTTCGTATGTTAATGTTGCCATAGAATTGATGACCCGTGGTGATTTGTTAGTGAGTACAAAATAAATAGAGTTTTAGGGGCCGTTTAGTATCCAAGAAAAAGTAAGAATGGAAAGGAAATAGGAAAATGGAAAAGAAGAGATAATGGAAAAAAGAGAAGGAAAAGGAAAAAAACTTGTTTGGTATGCAATAGAAAAGAAAGAAAAAAATAAGATTATTATATTTTTTTAAAGATAATAAAAAATAAATATAAAAATAATTTACTATTTTGCCCTTAACTAACCCAAGAGCCCTCAGCAGGGCCGGTCGATCGGCTGCCGGGAGCCAGCGCCTGGCAGGGCTAGTCGACTGGCTTCCGAGAGCTGGCCGACTGGCTGCTAGCTCTTGGCAAGGCTGGTCGACCGGCTGCCAGTAGCCGGTCGACCGACTGCTAGGAACCAGTTGACCGGCTGCCAGGTGCCTAGCTCTTTGGTTCGTCTTGCCTCTCTCATATGCTCTCTCTCCCTCTCTCATTCTCTACTGGCTCTCTCTCTTGATCTTCTCTCTCGCTGGCTCTCTCTCTTGATCTTCTCTCTCGCTAGTTCTCTCTCTCGATCTCCCCTCTGTGATTCTCTGCCTCTCTCTAACCATCAGCATCTCAAACTCCCCCTTAGTCCATTAGCACCTTTGAAGAGACGAGAACTACACCGGCGTGAAAATCTGGATTTTTTAGCAGAAAGATTTCAAAAATGAAATTAAAGGAAATGCTTCAGTGCATTTGTTAATTTGGTTAATGTTTCTCTGCATTTGGAAGCTTTCAGCTTCTTCCATACCTTCACCGGCAAAGCAGAAGCAAAGCAAGGTTGAGAATAAGGTGTACAAACCAGAGGATAGAAAGGAAATTGCGATGCACGGAAAAGGGCAATTTTCAGAAGTTACGTGTTCTTTCTATTCCCGAATACGCTTTTCTATTGCTAAATCGATGGAAGCGTTCCATACAAAAACAATGGACGAGAGAATGTCAAGTTACGTCTTCCAACAACTACAGTAAGCATACCAAACGACGGAAAAACACTACAATATAAAAAAGACGCTTTCCTTTCCCGCGTACAGCCGCAGACCAAACGCCCCTTTAGTGACCATCTTTTTTGCATTATGAAGTAATTCAAATTATTAAAAGTGAAATTTCAGTCAGAACTCTGATTTATAATTACCATTGAAAGTCTATTTTCCGAATCTTTTTAGTAGCAACTTCTTGATATTGCCACTGAAAGTAAAGACTATAATTAGGGGCAAACTTTATGTTGCCATGGAAACTCGTCCATATGGTAAACTTCCAACGAAATATATAAATATATATATATATATATATATATATATATATGGATTGATTTGTCTTTATAGATTAATATTTGACATTTGTTCTTTCATCAAATTCATATATTGTCTTTATAGATTATACGTAGAAAATTTGTCGCTTTGGTGAATAAATATAACTGTTCCTATTACTATATCTTGCTATAAAAGTGTTATGACATATGAAATTCTGAATATTAATCCCAACACAGACTTAAATAATCAACAATACTGCTGTAACTAGAATATTTGTCACTATATATCACTCCAACTCTAAATTTTTTTATCTACATCAAGAATCTTAAAGTCAGGGTAAAAACTACCACAGACACCTGTACTTGTACTCAAGTTAAGAATCAAATTAGAATAAACTACTGATTTTGTCTTTAAAATATTATAATTATCTCAATTTAATTTTTAAAAAATTATGTTTATTTTAATTTTGTCTATTTGTTCATCAAATTAAATTGGCTTTTCCGCGACAAAAAATTTAAAATTTAGCACTGATAAATTTTGTCATTTATCAGGTATTTGCGACTGAATTAACACAGATGTAATGTTTTAAAGAATAAATTGAGAAGTTTTATCTTTTTGGGACCAAATTGAAAATTTCTAATATTTAAAGAACTAAATTAATAATTTACTAATAAAATTACAGTTCCATGTTAAAGCTTAACACTAATATATAAGTACCTTTAATGTTATATTAAGAATACAATTATAGTTTCATATGTATAAAAGTTACTTATTTTAAGAGAAAATAAATTGAGAGGGGAGATTTCTACAATTTATATCAGAAATGTCAAAGGAGCTGAATATAATATTTACAATAAAAAATTATCAAATACAATTTAACCAAACTTGAAGAAACATTAACATAATTTACCCTAATATAAAGGAAACATAGATGGGATAGAAAACCTTATCTATAAGAGGGGGCAAAATGAGATTGAGGTTTTGGAGGAGAGCAGAGACAAAAAGGCCTAATTAAAGTTTGTGGAGTTGTAGTGTTTGTGTTCTCCTAGTGGTGGCACATCAAAACGCTAAGACAAAAATCCTTGTGACTTCCAATGTAAAATGTATAATAATTTTGTAAACAAACAAAATCATGCAAGTGAGAAAGGAAAGAGAGTGCCTTAATTATTGAATGTGAGGAGACCTTTCGCCTTCCTTCTTGCCATGCTCTTTCGTCTTTCACCACTCACTGTTCTTTTTTCCTTTTTTTTTTCCCCTTCGATGCAACACTCATTCAATCTTTGTTTCGCACTACGAGAAAAAAACAAAATTAAAGATAAAAATTAGAAATAGAATAAATTCTATCTCAAATTTTGTCTCTAAAATGTTATAAATATGTCTTAAAATTTGATATAAAAATCTCTCTAATATATTATTCATATTTATTTTTAATTTTTTTTCTCAATTTTTTGTAGAAATAAGTTTTTCGTGTCAATTTCCATCTATTAATATTGTTTTTCTTTGAGACGGTTGTAAGTTACTTTAGAATCTATCTCAATTTGTTTGGAATCTAATAAAAAATTATTTAAAATAGTTGAGACAGAATTAAACACGAAATAATTTTCGTCTAAGATTAATAAGTCTTACATCGGGCAGACCAAAAGATGAGGCTCCTACTTTTTTCTATATAAAGTGCTTCAGTAGACATTATTGTTTTGAGAAGTTTAATGAATGAATGTGCCTTTTAATTTAGTATTATTTAATTTGGCTAAAATTTCTTTTTTTGGATGGTCAAATTTGACCAGTTCAACAATCCAATGGTTCTTAAGTATGTTGAGAAAATTTGAGACATAATTAAAAACAAAAAAATTCATCCCTAATTTAAGATAAAATTAGGGATGAAAAAACATGTCCCTTATTTGAGACGAAAAATTTTGTCTCAAATCCGCCCCTAATCTGAGAGGTAATCAAGGACGAAAAATTTTATCTTTAATTTGAGAAGGAATTTTGTTTTTTGTCTCAGAGTTTTTGCACCAAAAGGATCAGAGATGGAATTTTTTCCGTCTCTTATATCTGATTTTCTTGTAGTGTCTTATGAAACAAAAGAGCCTTACTCTCAAGATTTGAATCAATAATTATGAAAGATCAATGATTTAAATCATTTTGGCCGTTTTAATTAAAAAAATTTTTTAATTAAAATTTAATTTAAGATAATTAATTTTCTTAAATTAACGACCTGCAGATCAAACAAAAGAATTCTGTGAACAGAGAATAATCGAAGTCCCTGCATGCTTGATCCATTTGGGAGAATAAGAGATTGAGATTTATCTGAGAATTGACCCAACTTCATCAATGTTCTAAAATTTGATTCTAAATTTCTAATCTCCGCTGAGTAAACACAGAAAAACCAAGCGAAAGAGAGATCAAAAGCAATTACTATGCCCACCATAGTCAAAAACTGTCAGATTGACAAGGGCTATATAATTTTCTTAAAATATAATTTACTAAAATTACTTATTTTACTAAAGCCCTTTCAATCAATGTGATGGACCATTAACCTCAAATTGATTTGTAAGTTGAGTCCTTTAACTTAATAGGCTTGAGTTAGTCTTGCCTTTTGCAGACTGATTTAGAATATAGCCCAATCCATTTAATTGTACCAATTATAATCAAATTATTGATATTTATATTCTAAAAATTAGGCCCCAACAATATGATTAATGCTAATTCACTCAAAATTAAATAAATATCTAACATGTTCAAGATATATATATATATATATATATATATATATAAACTTAAATAAATACATTAATTGCACGCGTGCCGAAATCATATTCCTGTAATATATATCAAAGTAATTTTTTGACAAATTATTTTTGCCTAAAATTTAGAATCCAACTCAATTATATGATTTAAAATTAGGTTTCATGAATTTTATTAAAAAAATCATGATAAGTTATATGATTAAATAGGGATGAAAGTAGTATGGAATTCTTTAATACTCCATCAGTGCTAAAATTGAATTGAAGAGTAAAAATTTAAAGCTATTAATAGCATTCAATGAAATTTTACCAAATGGATGTGTGAGATATATAATAGATCAGTGACACGCAAATTTTTTTGGGAGTACTAAATTAATTACAAAAATATGTATAAGATTCTATCTATAATTATACAATTAATTTGTTTTACAAAAGTATATACATGCCAATATCTTCATACAAAAATGAAGTTATAATTAGTACCCTTAAAAAAGAAAAAATGTTCATTCAACTTTTTCCTTTCTTTTTCTTCAACTTTTTTTAAGCTAAGTTGTCATTCTTCACAAAAATAGACTTGACGAGGGAGCTATAAAGATTATGTTTAGACGTATTTTTCTTCTTCTTTTAATACAAAAAAAAAAATTCGACGTCTTGAAGGAGAAAAAGGAACAGTCTATTTTTTACATACTGTTTAGTCAATTATGGATGGCTTGTCTGATATGTAGTTGTCAAGTCATCAATCAAAATCATCATGCTATATATATATATTTTTTTTTTCTCGATTGAGATTAATTTGAAACTTCTAATGTTTCGTATAATTTTAGTCTCACGTATATATTAATTTACATTCAAGTTCTCTTAACCTAACGAGGGACGTTTTATAAAATGCTACCCTTCAAACAATTAGTGGTGTTATATGTATAATCTTGATCGTGATCACTCAACAAATCAATAATGATCGATTTTATAATTCAATTTTTTGGTAGAGATTTTATAATTCAATTATGGTGTCAATAACATTACTTTATTATTTGGTAAACGTGGTTAATATGGTTGAGAACACTGTTTATATTACAAAGACAATAAGGACAAAGGGTGAAGAATTTAATGCAATAAAAGGAACTCCTGTAATTTTGTTTTTTTTTTTTCCTTCTATTAAACGACTAGGACCAAGTCATGAGTCAATGCTTTCTGCATATAAAATTCACAACCATATATATCATATTAATAATTAAATATAGAAAAGCGCTGGAAAGCATAGAACTTAAATAGTAGTACCTATCATTATTGACTAATTATTTATTCTTCTGGTAAATTTCCAAATTCTTGAAGTCAATGTTGTAATCAGTTTTAAGAGATGCTTTGCTTGCTTTCATTCATCCCCATCATTCCATCAATCAACTTCGCCGGCCACATGCTACATATAAAGTTTTCGTTTGAATGAAGTAACATGCGATTGTGGTGATTGCACCCTATACATGCTGTATAATAATCTTTTCAAAAATGTAAATATTAATTAATTAAGGCGATACTTCATAGATATACCACGGATTAATATTTAATAAGTGGACTGAGTGGGGCAGATTAATTATAAAAATAGAGTGACCAAGGTTTTGAAGTTTATTCTAGTAGTCATAAGTCAAAACTAGATGCATAATAGCGGAAGTTAATTCTTTCTCTAAAAGTAGCTACGCTCGTTATAATATATCTCATAAATTGAGCTGTTCATGGGTAAACAGATGCAAGTTTGTTATAATTTGTCTAATGCAAGAAATGGGAAGCCATTCCAAATACACAGTCATTATTTACCAAATTAATGATTTCAATTTACCCCTGTTACAAACTTGAATCCATATATATTGTTGCATGCATGTTTACGTATTTAATTGATGTGGGTGCGAAGTTAATTTGGTGTTTGTAGAACTCTATGAATCAACCCATGATGATGATGAGGAGGATGCATGACATATCAATTGTCATTATTATGAAGTTGAATATTCGAGAACTATATAAACATACACACACACACACACACACGAGGAAAGCAAAAACAATCCCCCTAAAATATTACTTCTCCATCAACGCGCTCAATCAAATTACTTTTCTTATGATTTCATCCAAACACCCAAATAACGATCCCCAAAAAAAAAATATGGTGAAGAATTGAGGAAGGAAGGAAAGTGCTCGTTGGGGATGATGTGGCTTTTTCGTTATTTGAAAATTATTTTTAATGGAGTTTGAAAAAAGCACAACTAAAAAAACAGTTTGTGCTTGAAAGAAGTTATATGTATATTTTTAATTAATATTATTGCGTTTGAAAAAGTACTTCAATTAAAAGTATCATTGTCTTAAAAAATAGATTAAAATTGCCAATTTATTCTCTAAAAAATATCAGTTGTATCAATTTAATTATTATAAAATCAATCGTCTGAATTTATTTTAATTTTTAAAAATTTATATTTATTTTAATTCAATCATTTTTATCACTAAATAACAAAAATCTACTTAAAAATCTATCATTTTTAAATCTCAAAATAGAAAGATGAAATTAAGAAAAATATAATATTTTAATAATTAATTTGATATGAGAATTAAATTATAATTTTTAAGGAATCAATCATTTGCTCAAAAATTAATTTTTATTTAAAAAAATATATTTTTTATATTCTTTTAAATATTTCTGCTATTATTCTGAACTAGTTATATATTTTTTATGCAAATTTAGTCAAACACTTTACCTTTGTTTACATTAAATACTTGATTGAAAAATAAGTTGTCCGGCAGGCAATGGCATTAAAACAAATGGTTGCTACAGAGAAGTGCGAAGTGTAACATTCATGTTACATCTCTATCAAGAGTAGAACAGTACAAGACCAACCTAATTAAGATAACAAGATTTCACTCCAATAATGAACAGTGATTGCGATTGAAAAATTCCAACTTTCTTCTAATCTTGTGGGACCCATCACGTGGTCTAGCTTCTTGTTTTCTGGGATTCCTGTATCTTTTCTTCTCCAAAGTGCATAAAATAGCGTAGAGAGTTGTTAAGAGGTGGACCAGCTCCTAGGTTTTTGATGATGCCTTTCGAGTCAACCATCACCACCCTCCTCAACCATTTCCTTTGACTTCAAAACACCCCTCTAGCTTGTCGCTCTCCTACTCAAAGCCAAATGGTCTTCAGTCTCCACAAACATATACTTCAATACTCTTACTCCATACACATCATCACCTTCTACTCCTCCCTCCCTTACGTAAATTCCCCTCAAAGAAACTATCATTCATTCTGATCTCCCTACACAACACACACAAACACACACAGTCACATAACAAACCTTCTTCCTCCTCTCTCTCTCTCTCTAACACACATATTCCACGAACACTTCTATCTGCATCATCAAAACACCACCATGTCAATATTGTCTAACTTCCCTTTCCTCCTCCTTCTCATACTCTCGTCCTTCACCACCCCATCATCCTCCTCTTCCTCCTCCTTGGACACTTTCGTCTTCGGGGGCTGCTCCACCGCGAAGTTCTCGCCGGGATCGGCCTACGAGTCCGGCGTCAACTCCCTCCTTACCTCCTTCATCAACGCAGCCATGGTCTCCGCCTACAGCAACTTCACCATCCCTCCCTCCTCCCCTCTGGACACCCCTCTCTACGGCCTCTTCCAGTGCCGCGGCGACCTCGCCTCCCCCGACTGCTCCCGCTGTGTCGCCCAGGCTGTCTCCCAGCTCGGCACCATCTGCCCCGACTCCTGCGGCGGCGTGTTGCAGCTCGACGGCTGTTTCGTCAGGTATGACAATTCCACGTTCCTTGGGGTGGAGGACAAGACTTTGGTGTTGAAGAAATGTGGGCCGTCGATCGGGTTGACCTCAGACGCGTTCTCTCGGAGGGATGATGTGCTGGCGTATTTGGGCACGTCCGATGGGACGTACAAGACGTTCAGAACGAGTAGCTCTGGGGATGTTCAGGGTGTGGCGCAGTGCACGGGGGATTTGAGTGCGAGCGAGTGCCAGGACTGTCTGTCAGATGCGATCGGACAGCTCAGAATGGATTGTGGGCCCACCCAGTCGGGGCAGATTTACTTGGCCAAGTGCTACGCGAGATTCTCGGAAGGTGGAGATTATTCGCGCGGTCGGAAAGGTATGTGGCTTCCCCACCGTGGACGGTGGTGCTTTGTGTTGTTTGGTTTTTGCTTGTGTTAATTTTTGAAAAAATTACTGATTTATTACTAAAATATTATGATATTTTTTAATTTAATTCTTTAAAAAATTTAAAAATATCAATTTAATCCTTAAAATATTATAATTATCTTAAATTTAACTTTTTTATCGTTAAATTACAAAATTTATCACATATAATCTTTTAATAATTATATTGAGATGTTTATATTTTAAGAAATAAATTGAAAGAATAGTAAATTTTTCATGTACAAATCAGTATTTTACTAAATTTTTTTTGAATGACTATTTAGTTGGAATTGACTTCCTTGAACAATTTTGAATTCACCATCCCACCCTTGTGAATGTGTACAAAAGTAGGTGTGGAAATTGCACAAATCATTGGTGGGAGGGGCAAGTTCAAATTATTCAACAGATACCTTCTTTACCTTTTAATTTTATTAGAACGTACTTTAATTTTTTTTTGGTCGCATTTATTAGTTTTTAATTCAATTAATAGTGTTTACGGGCACAATTTAACTTCTTCGATCGGTTTAGCTTTTTAAATAATGGTTGTAATGGAAAACTCCCCTCCTATAGTACGGATGCCCTGTTAAAATTAATATCAGTTTTAATATATAATCGGAGGAGCCTTGATTTCAGTTTTGATTACATGAGTTAATTATTTTATTCATATTATTTGTTGATCGATATCATGATGATGTTAATCGAATTATGATGATTTCAAGTACTTCAGTTAGTTAAAGAAAGATAAACATATAAATGGTACGATCCACACACACACTTAAAACTTTTCAATGATCCTAATCGATGTCATTATTTCTTTATGCAAGGTTTGCTTTTGAAATATCCAAATTTTAGTTGCTTTTCCTCCGTCTTTTCAAATCTAAATCATGGTTATTCTTTCTGCTCCTCAATGCATGTATTTGGATTTTCTTTGTGATAAAAAAATACACCTTATTTATATATAGTACTTTGCTATAATTATACATGTGCTAGACAAATATATATGGCCCTACTTTGCATTATTATATATATACATGAATTGATGAAGAATCCTCTGAATGCGAAAGCAGCAATAAGTTGAAATAAACATAATAACACAGCATTTGTTTTGATTCCTAGTGAGCATTTCTAATTAAATTAATGAGCTACTTTTACATATATACAATAACAGAAGGTAGGGCTTGGTATAGTTTACTTATTTATTTGTAAAAAAAAAAAATAGATGTCTTATATTTCTGATTAGCACAATATCTTCAATTTGATTTGAATAATCTTATTCAATGTTCTCACCGGCATCCTTTCAATTTGATTTGAATAATCTTATTCAATGTTCTCACCGTCATCCTTTGAATTCGGTTCAATGATTAAGCGAATTTGATATAGTAAAAATTAGAAATGTGCAAGTTTATTTAAACGAAATTAAGAGAGTGAGTTTCAACATATTTGTATGTATGTAGTTAATTAGTAGTCACTCATTATAAACAAAAAAAGCAAAATTAGGGATGGAAACTATCTCTGAAATGTTAGAAATTTGTCTTAAAATTTAGTCTAAAAATTTGAGAAGAAATTTATTTTGTTTCTAATTTTCTCTTTTAATTAAAAACAAATCCAAATAATATATTAGAGATGAAATAAATTTCGTCTCAGATTAATAAGTCCCACATCGGGCAGACCAGAAGATGAGCTTTTCACTTTTTTCTGTATATAGTGTTGCTTCCCACATTTTCTTAAATAGGACACTCTCGTCTTAAAAAGGCTAATGAATGAATGTGCCTTCTAATTTAATATTATTTAATGTGGCTAAAAGTTTTTTGAGTGGCCAAATATTGCTGGTTTAACAATCCATTAGTTCTTAGACATATTTGTGAATTTGAGAAAGAATTAAGGATAGAAAAATCTGTTCCTAATTTGAGACAAAATAATTTTCTATTTCAGACAATTCCATCTCTATTTTCCAACTCAAATTTTTTGTAAAGTCAGGATAAGAGAGAAAATATTTTTCATCTTTGAATTTGTCTCTAAGCAATCTGCAAAGACTAATATTTAATTAATTAGAGATGAATTTTTTTTGTCACTGGATCTCTTATTTTCTTATAGTAACTTATGCTTTATATAAATATAAACTTTTGCTTAATCATTTATTAACAGTCATATGCTCTGCAGATTATTGTCTAAATTGCAACTGATATTTTAATCTAATCCTTCTCAAATTGTATTAATTAAAGGCTTTCATATATTTTGATTGAATGGTCTATTTCTAATAATTATTCTCGTATAATGATGTGAATTGTTTGAGCATGTCGTCTAATTTTGTAATTGAATTTCTGAAATATAATTTGTAGATCGTAATAACAAAAACGACGATGAGCTTCAGAAGACACTAGCAATAATAGTTGGACTCATAGCTGGGGTGGCTCTCATCATCATTTTCGTTTCCTTCTTGACCAAGTTGTCCAAAAAGCACGAAGGTAACTAATTAATTTAATATTTTTGCATAATACATATATTAATTAGTATTCCTTCTTACCTTTCTTTCTTTTTTAATTTTCCTCTAAAACAATTTATTTACGACTGTTATTATATTAATTGCTTGCAGGTCATGGTAAATAAATAATAGAATCTGGATAATTAATCCTGGGTTTTCGGTTTTGTCATGCTTCCTCTGGTAAATTATTTTGGCTTTCGGTGGCTCTTTTGTTCATCTTTTCAATTTAGTCCTCAAGTTTAAATCTTTTTTTTTCTTTTTTTGTATTTGTATGTTAGTTCCTTCATAAAGAATTCTTGTGAAGGCATAGATATATAGAAATATGTGTATGGAAAATAAGAGAAGTAGTTCCTTGAAACAAGAGAAAGAAAGTGTGGGAATAAGGAAAAAGGCTCAGATTTCCAATATACCACTTGCTTTCAAGTTTGTGATGATTTAGATTTTGGTGGGTATAACTGTATTTGAGCTTTTCTCTTTGCTTTTATATTAGAACATATAATGAAGAACTTTACTTTTCTCCCAAAAAGTTAGATTGAGATTTAATAGATTTTTTCTTTTTGGTCAGAAGCAGTGCCCCATTTTTATTAGCATTTGTTACAGCTAGCTAGTGGCTTGATTATTGGATCTAATGTATTGTTTGTAATTCTTCCTCTTCATTATTGGGTCATTCTAATTTATATATCATATATTCAGGTTAATTTTTATGGAAATTTTGAAAATTTTCTTTGATATAGAAATTGTATAAATTAAAATTAAGCTTCTAACAGGTTTTGATGAGATGTTAATTTATGGGTTATTTCAGGAAAAATGCTAGAATTGTTGTTCTTCTCAACGATTCTATATTCTATTAGGTCAGATTTTCTATTTAGAACATCAAAAAAAGAGTTCAAATCACAAAATTGATGTCCATTTTTTGCAAACTTAATTCTCCATTTGACACAATTGATTGGAGACAGTTCAGACTTCAGACTCATAAATATTAATTTCAATGTCTTAAACGGCATCGTTGCCCTATGTTAATTACTAAAAAAAGGTTATCGACAGATAAATTTATTTATTTGTATTATTTTTTAACTCAGAAATTCATAGCTAATTAATTCAGACCTACGCATCTTGAGTAGAAATCAACGCTTTGAAGAAAAACATAAAAAAAAAAAAAGAGATATATGCCAACTCATCATGTTTGGACCAAAAGGTCGGTATTTTATAGGTCAAGAAAAGACAGCATTAAATACAAGAGATAAGAATTTATAATATCGCAAGATGATGATTAAGGAAGCTATCATTACTTCATTATTATATAAGTGGCAGGGCCACTGTGTGTGACTTGTAACTAGCAGAGAATATACATATATATATATATATATATATATATATATATATATATATATATATATATATATATATTAAAAAAGGTCACACTTGAGGTTTTATATTATTTGGAATAAAAGAAAACATCTTGTAATGACTTCATAAAAAATTGAGATATATAAGTGGCAGGGCCACTATGTGTGACTTGTAACTCGCAGAGAATATACATATATATATATATATATTTATCAAAAAGAGATCTCTTGAGAGAGTTGTACCATTTTCAATCTGGCCGCTGGGGATCGTGGTTCTGTTGACTAACCTAAAATTAATAATTCTGGATTTTAATCTTAAAAGCAGAAGAATCTATAGCATGTATTCTATGGAGAATTCAGAGCTTTCTATGACGTCTCTAAATTCTACAAACATGCGGTGTTGAACAATATAAATTCTAGAAATGGAAGAAATAACAAAATATTCAAATTCAATTACAAGCATTAAATCAGTAAAAAGGTATTGGAATAAAATGAGTAAAAGAAATTCTCATATTAATTTCAGTAAGAAATTACAAGAGAGTTTTGAACTTACAATTTTGAACAAGCAGCTAAATCCTAAGCAGAAACGCTTATAGAGAGTTTTGAAACACAAGTGTTTTTCTCTATTTTTCGTATTCTGCTGAACTAATAGACTACTTCGCCTTTTATAGAAGTAAGAAGGCGGATTTGAACAAGTGTGAAGTCCGTGGATTTCAGAGACTCTGGAGTCCGCGGATTTGAAAACTTTGAAATCCGAAAAGTTGAGACGCGTGGGCGGCTTCTTTTCAGAAAGTTGAACACGGGCAGTCTTCTTTTCAAAAGTAACTTTGTCGTTTTGTGCCGACGCTTGCTTTTGTCTAAAGTTTGTCTGCCACTTTTGAACGTGCTGAGAGAGACGGGGAATCAAATTATTGAGCTGGCAGGAGCTTTGGATTCTTCTGCCGACGGCCTGACTCAACCATAGTCAGTCATGACTAAGGTGGGTAAAGTCGATGTTGTAGCAGTCATCTTCGTTCTGAAACTGGCTGCTATCTTCTGTATTGAGATCATCAGAGGGAGCTTTCTCTGAAGCTTTCTCCGACAGTTGTTGAACAAGACGGTCAAATTCTTCTTCCGTCTGGGCTTGTGCGAGTTCTGCCATTATCTGAGATTTTGATGTCAGAAATGGAGACTGTTGTTGAACAGCTTGAGGATAGTTCATGAGCTGGGGATTCTGCTTTAGCCATTTCTCCACAGCCTTTTTGTTGATCAAATTGGTGTTGTATGTTGACCACCATTTTATGTTGAACGTGCGACTGAGATAAAGAGGATAGCCGCAGTTGAGACGATCTTTGAACTCGAAATCCCAAGACATAATCCAGGGAGTTCCAAATATTGAGAAAAATTTTAAAAGTTTTTGTCCAGTATGAAAACTGGTTTGAGCAGAAAAAAATTGAAAAAGATTCCTTTGCATAAGCAGGAAGGAAATCAGTGTTTGGACCATAAAAATGAAACCAGTCGGAAAACCAAGCTGGAAATTCTTGGATTCCTTTATTGAACCATATGAACCAGGAGTGAGAGAAGGGACGAATCAGCAGTGTATTGTACCAAGCCATTTTGTAATCCCAGTAATTAAATCCTGGTGGCTGGAATTGTCTTGAAAAATTCTTTAAAGAAAAGGGATGCTGATTCCATTGAGAAAGAGTTAAAACTTTATTTATTTTGAACTTCGAATACTGGATTCGGTGAGAAAAAAGAGGATCATACTCGTGAGTGAGCGTGATCGAGTTTGTATCAACTAAAATAAATTCATAAAATATTCTTGTTTTTTGATTTTCAGAAGAAAAGTATTTTCCTTCTTGAAAATATTTTTGAGCTACTTCCCGTGGTGTAAGACCAGGGTTTGTTTTGATCCATTCGAGTTCAATGGGACAGATCGGTGAATACACCGGTTTTGAAACATATTTATCAGAAAGAGATCTCTTAAGCGGTGTTGCTTGAGAGAGTTGTACCATAGAGGAAGAAGGGTGAACAGGTATTATGGCCTGTTTAGGTGGAGGTGAAGAGAGGGCTTGATCATATGTTAGAGGAAGAAAACGATTAGAAGAAGAGGGGGAAGAAGGAGTTTGAGGTCGAGGACCTCTGATTTGTGGTCGAATACCACCGCCGGAAGGGCTGTTGAACGATGAGGGAGTCACCAGTAAAGGTGACGTTGTTTGAACCAGTGGGGTTCTTTGAACATTTAGAGCAGGATCCAGCGGGGATCCATACTGTTCCTTCTTTACTTCTTTTCCTTTGTTTTTGCTCATCCTGCTGTCTTTCCCTGCAAGAATTCTCGAGTAAGGAAGTCAGGAAGGGCGTTCTCTTTCCCTTTTATATGCTGAATTTCAAAATCAAAGCAAGAAAGTAATGCTTGCCATCTGGCAAAAACATGTTTTGAAACCAAATTTTGAACATCTTTTTCTAAAACAGATTTGGCGGATTTGCAATCCGTTTTGAGCAGAAAAGTTTTGTTGAAAACTTCTTTTTGGAATTTTTTGACAATTAAAACAATAGATAAAATTTCTCTTTTTATTGTGGAGTATTTTTGTTGGGCTTCTGTCCATACTCCTGAATTAAACCTAACTATTTGTTCTTTTGAACTTCCTATGGGCCTTTGTTTAAGGACTCCTCCATAACCTTCTTTTGATGCATCGGTCTCGATGATCATAAAGGCTTCTGGGTCTGCTATTCCTAAGCATGGGAGTTTCTTAACTCTAGCCTTAAGGATTTTGACAGCGTCCGTCATGGACTGATCCCAAGGTGGGGATTTCTTTCTAAGTCTAGAGTAAAGAGGTTTACAAATTACTCTAAGGTCTTGAACAAAATCTGAAACATAATTAAGACAACCTAAAAATCTTTGAAGTTGATTTTTGTTAGTTATCTCGTCTGGAAATTTATCAGCAAATTCAATAGATCGGTTAATTGGTTTTATCATACCCTGATGGATATCATAACCTAAAAACCTAATCTTTGTTTTGAACAGTTTCATCTTTTTAGCTGAAACAACTAAACCATTATTTTTAACAATAGTATAAAATTGATCAAGGTGTCTAAAGTGTTGTTCTATGTTATTAGAGAACACTAAGACATCGTCTATGTAAACTATTGAAAATTGAGAAATATTATTAAAAATAGAATTCATCACATTCTGGAATTCAGAAGGTGCGTTCTTAAGTCCAAAGGGCATTACGTTCCATTCATAATGTCCAAAGGGGACAGCAAAAGCTGTTTTGTACCTATCTTTTTCTTCAATTTGAATTTGATAAAAGCCCGATTTCATATCGAACTTGGAAAATAAAGATGCTTTTTGAACACGACCGATTAAGTCACTCCTATCAGGTATAGGGTACCTAATCCATCTAAGGACTTTGTTGAGGGGTTTGTAATTAATGACCATACGAGGGGCTCCTCGCTCTATTTCTGCCTGATTTTGAACATAGAAGGCTGAACAGCTCCAAGGGGACCTACTGGGCCTAATCAGCTTCTTTTCTAACAGATCTTGGATTTCCTTTTTACAGTATTCCAAGGTTTCTTTATTCATTTGAATGGGCCTAGCCTTAGTTGGAATTTTATCTTCACTAAAATTGGGCTCATAAGGGAGCGAGACTGTGTGTCTCTTTCTGTTCCAGAAAGCGTTGGGCTTGTCTGAACAGATTTCTTTTTCAAATCTTTTTTGAACAAATTCTATTCTAGTTTTGAGTTGAGGTTTTTCTAATTGATCCTCAATTCTTTTGTATTGAACTTCTTTATTAAGCAATTTAATTTGAGCTTGTTTTTTATTGATCAAATTAATACTGGAAATAGCTAAATTTTGAAGTAAATTAACATCCTGAGTTTTGGTAGGATTTAAAAATTTAAAGCAAAGTTCTTTGCCGTGAACAGAAGTAAAAATTCCTAATTCTGAAACCTTAAAAGGATAAATAAGGGTCAGAAAAGGTGTTCCTAAAATCATTGAATGATTTAAATTCCTAACAAGAATAAAAGTTGAGTTGAACTTAATGCCTTGATTACATATCTTGGCATTAGACAACTTGTACCTAACTGGAAGTTTATTACCTCCTGCACCGCTGAGACTTTCAGTGGTTTTCTCATAGTATTGAGTGGGAATTAAACCTTCTTGAAGACAATTAAAATCAGCGCCTGAGTCAATCAGAGCAACTAATTTTTTATTGAAACTACCTATGGTAAAGTTAATTTCACTATACCATCTTTGAACAGATATTTGAGAAATTAAATTTAAATAATTTTCTTTCGGTTCAGAGCTAGTTTCTCCTAACTCATTTTGATCAATGGAATTATTGGAATTCCTAGTTTCTTTATTAGCCATTAAACTTAAAATGTCTAAGGATAAGTCGTTATCCTTCTGTTTGAGCAATTGAATTTCTTCTTTAATAATTTTAATTTCTTCCTGGAGTTCCTTAACAGAAACTCGTTCCTGAGTGGAAGTGTTTTGAAATCTATTTATTATTTCTTGAACATTATAAGGTTTAACTAAAGGTTTTGGTTTGGGTTCGTCCAAATCCATTAGTTCCTTAATTTTGAGCAGATATTCTTTTCTAATTTCTTCATCAGTAATTTTGTCTAAGATTTCTAATAAAGTTTGAACTTTATCTCTATTAATTACATTAATTAGTTTTGAACAACTACCTAATTGTTTTGAACATTCCTGACAGGTGCAAATACCTGTGTCTGAATGACTCTCGTCATCAGATGTTGAACTAGAAGATGAATTAGTCAGTTTATCTAACTGATATAATTCATTTTGAACACTAGACTGATCTGAATCAGATTCTGACTCAGAATTTTGATCTTCTAACAGAATACTCATAAGACTCTGTTTGTACTTATCATCTATTTCTAAAGAATTAATGCGTTTTTTGAGCCTGCAATGCTTGGAAATATGTCCATACCTCCCGCATTTAAAACAAACTACAGATTTACGATCTGTATGTTTGGAACTATGGTGTCTAGGTTTACTAGACTGTTGAACAAGTTTCTTTGTTTGGAATGATCTAACAGGTGTGTCAGGGAAGCGACGATAAGTCTTCCTGACAGTTTGGTACCTGTGACTCTTCCTATTTCTTTTATTTTGAGCAGAGGGGGCTCGAATCTTTTCGATGCCGTATTGATCACAAAAATTTCCTAATTCTCTAGAAGTGCTTTTGAACTCGTGTTTTAACTTAGACTGAAGCTTCATATCATTACATATGACAAGAGCTTCGTTTGTAACAATATTAATTAATTCGCCAAAAGTCATCTGACCTAAGGGAAGTGTATTGTTGCATTGTCTCCTAATGCTTTCTTTGACTCTTTCGGCAAATAGGTTGGGTAATCCACCTAAAAACCTTTCTTTCCAGTAGTCTGCTTTACTATCAGACCGTGTGTATAACTTGGTAAGGAACATGTCTTTATACCACCTAAAATCAGACATCGTGGGACATCTGAGGTTAATTAATTGATTACCTATCCTTTGTTGAAAATCTGTGGGATTTCCTACAAAGTGTTTTGTGAGTGCATAAATTAAAACTGCTACTGAGTCTTGAACATCTATTATTTGACCATTAATTTCTTCTTGTTTGATCGCGAATTTGATCGCAGATCTTTCAGCTTCTGTGAGATAATTATCCCACCAGCCTTTTAATTGACCAATAAAACCAGTTGTTAACATGGTTACTATTGAACTTTCTTCATTATTTTTGATCCTATACGCCGTAGCGTACATTGACATATTTTGAATAATTCCTAAAATTTGATGCTCGCTATGACCATCAATGTTCCATTCTACAATAGACTCGCCGTTATAGCTAGCCTCTGTAATTAAACTATTTTCTTCATATTGGGTATCTGGGTAACTAGGCCTACGATAGTAATTCCTAGTCACTGGTTTTGGATTCCTAAAGCTAATTCTATTAACTTCAGGGTTTTGATCATTGTCTGGTTTAGACAGTGTATTGATCTGGGGACCTTTTGACCTATTATTTGAGACATTTAGTTGATTTAACCTATTGGTGATTTCATCAACTAAGTTTTGAGTATTAGAACCTAATTTTATTGACTTCAACTCTGCCTGGGTAAGTGTTGGAATCTTATACAGGGGTTGTTGAGGTATTGAACTGACAGAATTTAAACCTAAGGAACTAGAGGGTGATTCTAGGACCTTATTATTAACTACATTTTCTATCCTATCTAATTGCTTACCTAAAGTGTTGAGCGCTAAATTTGTAAAGTTATTTTGAGATTCAATGTTCTTGACATCTCGTTTTGAACTATGTTGATCTTCATTACCTTCTACAGTTTTGAACGGAGTTGCTTCTATCTCAGTACTACCTTTTGAAATTTTTAAATTTTCTAAAGGAGGGTGAACCGAGACTATTTTTTGACCTAAAGTAGTATCCCATTCTACTGTAATCCTAGAGTGGGTGTTTACTTCTTTTTTGACAAAAGGATTTTCTATATTGTTATTTGAACAATACATTTCAAACCAATTAAAAAAGAAAATATGATCTCCTAGATTTTCTAAGAAATCATAGTACTCTAATTTCCATTTTTGAACTTGATTTTCAGAGAAAGTACGGAAATACCATTCTCGTTTTGACCTATTGTGTGCCTGCATAAACTCTGCGTTTAGCAAGGGTTTATTCATTTTGAATTCTCTTCTTATCACAAGAATTTGTGATCTAGTGGGTGAGTGATTTACAGAAGAGTTTTCTTGAACTGATTCATAAATAGGTTGAGGAATTGAAGGTTGAAAATCTACTCCTCTGAGACTAGTCGAAGTCTCAAGAGTTTCTGCTGCAGATCTGTAATCAGAATCTACAGAGTGTCTTGAATTTAATTCTATTTCTGGAGAATTAAACATTCTAATTCTAGACGAGGATGATCTGTTCATAGATATCCTTACATGTCCTTCTGGACTTTGAACAAAATTTCCTAAACTTCTGGACTCTATTTTCTTGGAAGGTTGGATACTTTCCAAATTCCAAGAGTCTGGAAAAGCAGCCATGATATTATCATGTCTGAGGGGTTTAGGAGTCATGATCATTGATTTTTGAAGATTAGCCTCCATTAGAATGGTTTCATTCTTCGGGGACTCTTTCTTAACAGAAATTCCTACTCCAGTTTTGGAGACCTTATAATGAATTCTAAAAACTATAGAAAGATTATCCAGATCCTCACTGAATATTCCTTCTGTGGTCTTGATGTGTAATTTTAAAGCTTTTTCGACGTTTCTCAACGTCTTCATGTAATTTGGAAAACACTGAAAATAAATTGGACCATTGCAGAGATTCGACTCTACAAGACTTATCATAGAATCTTCGAAAGACAGTGCATGTCGATCTTGAAGAAGAACTAAGACGGGATGATTTATGCCTAACCTGTGCATAGGTTTGACAGCTACTTGGATTAATCCTATGTGGATAAATCCGAAGTTCTCTCGCCTGTGTTGATCTAATTGATTCTTATCTAATAGATTAATTGTGCCTTGACACTTTCCTAAGGGAATCGTGCCTTCTATAGTTCTAACTATATCTTGAACCTTAAAATTAAATGTTGAATGCTTGTATACCTCACTAGGACGTACTTGGGGCATCTCCCAATTTCTTAACCTTTCTTCGGCTTCTACAATAGAAACCTCAGAATTATTGATCTCATCTTGGTCTACAGAACTATGATCACTAGAGACAGAGGGAACTTGATCTCAGATCTATTTCTATTTAATAATCTTCTTACTAATTCAGACATTTTTAAGAAAATAAAATTCTTAAAATTCTTCTAACTTTGCTAAGGTTTTAGTGGGACCACGTCCTACGGGAACACCTGCCTCTCCTGGGCCTTACGGCTTACCAACGTAGTTAAACAACGCTGACCAACGCTAACCCCTTAACTAATTAAAAGTTTCTTAAGAAAATAAATTCTTAATTATATCTAAACTAACAGGAAGGTTACTAATAGAACTAGGCTCTGATACCATTTTTCAATCTGGCCGCTGGGGATCGTCGTTCTGTTGACTAACCTAAAATTAATAATTCTGGATTTTAATCTTAAAAGCAGAAGAATCTATAGCATGTATTCTATGGAGAACTCAGAGCTTTCTATGGCGTCTCTAAATTCTACAAACATGCGGTGTTGAACAATATAAATTCTAGAAATGGAAGAAATAACAAAATATTCAAATTCAATTACAAGCATTAAATCAGTAAAAGGTATTGGAATAAAATGAGTAAAAGAAATTCTCATATTAATTTCAGTAAGAAATTACAAGAGAGTTTTGAACTTACAATTTTGAACAAGCAGCTAAATCCTAAGCAGAAACGCTTATAGAGAGTTTTGAAACACAAGTGTTTTTCTCTATTTTTCGTATTCTGCTGAACTAATAGACTACTTCGCCTTTTATAGAAGTAAGAAGGCGGATTTGAACAAGTGTGAAGTCCGTGGATTTCAGAGACTCTGGAGTCCGCGGATTTGAAAACTTTGAAATCCGAAAAGTTGAGACGCGTGGGCGGCTTCTTTTCAGAAAGTTGAACACGGGCAGTCTTCTTTTCAAAAGTAACTTTGTCGTTTTGTGCCGACGCTTGCTTTTGTCTAAAGTTTGTCTGCCACTTTTGAACGTGCTGAGAGAGACGGGGAATCAAATTATTGAGCTGGCAGGAGCTTTGGATTCTTCTGCCGACGGCCTGACTCAACCATAGTCAGTCATGACTAAGGTGGGTAAAGTCGATGTTGTAGCAGTCATCTTCGTTCTGAAACTGGCTGCTATCTTCTGTATTGAGATCATCAGAGGGAGCTTTCTCTGAAGCTTTCTCCGACAGTTGTTGAACAAGACGGTCAAATTCTTCTTCCGTCTGGGCTTGTGCGAGTTCTGCCATTATCTGAGATTTTGATGTCAGAAATGGAGACTGTTGTTGAACAGCTTGAGGATAGTTCATGAGCTGGGGATTCTGCTTTAGCCATTTCTCCACAGCCTTTTTGTTGATCAAATTGGTGTTGTATGTTGACCACCATTTTATGTTGAACGTGCGACTGAGATAAAGAGGATAGCCGCAGTTGAGACGATCTTTGAACTCGAAATCCCAAGACATAATCCAGGGAGTTCCAAATATTGAGAAAAATTTTAAAAGTTTTTGTCCAGTATGAAAACTGGTTTGAGCAGAAAAAATTGAAAAAGATTCCTTTGCATAAGCAGGAAGGAAATCAGTGTTTGGACCATAAAAATGAAACCAGTCGGAAAACCAAGCTGGAAATTCTTGGATTCCTTTATTGAACCATATGAACCAGGAGTGAGAGAAGGGACGAATCAGCAGTGTATTGTACCAAGCCATTTTCTAATCCCAGTAATTAAATCCTGGTGGCTGGAATTGTCTTGAAAAATTCTTTAAAGAAAAGGGATGCTGATTCCATTGAGAAAGAGTTAAAACTTTATTTATTTTGAACTTCGAATACTGGATTCGGTGAGAAAAAAGAGGATCATACTCGTGAGTGAGCGTGATCGAGTTTGTATCAACTAAAATAAATTCATAAAATATTCTTGTTTTTTGATTTTCAGAAGAAAAGTATTTTCCTTCTTGAAAATATTTTTGAGCTACTTCCCGTGGTGTAAGACCAGGGTTTGTTTTGATCCATTCGAGTTCAATGGGACAGATCGGTGAATACACCGGTTTTGAAACATATTTATCAGAAAGAGATCTCTTAAGCGGTGTTGCTTGAGAGAGTTGTACCATAGAGGAAGAAGGGTGAACAGGTATTATGGCCTGTTTAGGTGGAGGTGAAGAGAGGGCTTGATCATATGTTAGAGGAAGAAAACGATTAGAAGAAGAGGGGGAAGAAGGAGTTTGAGGTCGAGGACCTCTGATTTGTGGTCGAATACCACCGCCGGAAGGGCTGTTGAACGATGAGGGAGTCACCAGTAAAGGTGACGTTGTTTGAACCAGTGGGGTTCTTTGAACATTTAGAGCAGGATCCAGCGGGGATCCATACTGTTCCTTCTTTACTTCTTTTCCTTTGTTTTTGCTCATCCTGCTGTCTTTCCCTGCAAGAATTCTCGAGTAAGGAAGTCAGGAAGGGCGTTCTCTTTCCCTTTTATATGCTGAATTTCAAAATCAAAGCAAGAAAGTAATGCTTGCCATCTGGCAAAAACATGTTTTGAAACCAAATTTTGAACATCTTTTTCTAAAACAGATTTGGCGGATTTGCAATCCGTTTTGAGCAGAAAAGTTTTGTTGAAAACTTCTTTTTGGAATTTTTTGACAATTAAAACAATAGATAAAATTTCTCTTTTTATTGTGGAGTATTTTTGTTGGGCTTCTGTCCATACTCCTGAATTAAACCTAACTATTTGTTCTTTTGAACTTCCTATGGGCCTTTGTTTAAGGACTCCTCCATAACCTTCTTTTGATGCATCGGTCTCGATGATCATAAAGGCTTCTGGGTCTGCTATTCCTAAGCATGGGAGTTTCTTAACTCTAGCCTTAAGGATTTTGACAGCGTCCGTCATGGACTGATCCCAAGGTGGGGATTTCTTTCTAAGTCTAGAGTAAAGAGGTTTACAAATTACTCTAAGGTCTTGAACAAAATCTGAAACATAATTAAGACAACCTAAAAATCTTTGAAGTTGATTTTTGTTAGTTATCTCGTCTGGAAATTTATCAGCAAATTCAATAGATCGGTTAATTGGTTTTATCATACCCTGATGGATATCATAACCTAAAAACCTAATCTTTGTTTTGAACAGTTTCATCTTTTTAGCTGAAACAACTAAACCATTATTTTTAACAATAGTATAAAATTGATCAAGGTGTCTAAAGTGTTGTTCTATGTTATTAGAGAACACTAAGACATCGTCTATGTAAACTATTGAAAATTGAGAAATATTATTAAAAATAGAATTCATCACATTCTGGAATTCAGAAGGTGCGTTCTTAAGTCCAAAGGGCATTACGTTCCATTCATAATGTCCAAAGGGGACAGCAAAAGCTGTTTTGTACCTATCTTTTTCTTCAATTTGAATTTGATAAAAGCCCGATTTCATATCGAACTTGGAAAATAAAGATGCTTTTTGAACACGACCGATTAAGTCACTCCTATCAGGTATAGGGTACCTAATCCATCTAAGGACTTTGTTGAGGGGTTTGTAATTAATGACCATACGAGGGGCTCCTCGCTCTATTTCTGCCTGATTTTGAACATAGAAGGCTGAACAGCTCCAAGGGGACCTACTGGGCCTAATCAGCTTCTTTTCTAACAGATCTTGGATTTCCTTTTTACAGTATTCCAAGGTTTCTTTATTCATTTGAATGGGCCTAGCCTTAGTTGGAATTTTATCTTCACTAAAATTGGGCTCATAAGGGAGCGAGACTGTGTGTCTCTTTCTGTTCCAGAAAGCGTTGGGCTTGTCTGAACAGATTTCTTTTTCAAATCTTTTTTGAACAAATTCTATTCTAGTTTTGAGTTGAGGTTTTTCTAATTGATCCTCAATTCTTTTGTATTGAACTTCTTTATTAAGCAATTTAATTTGAGCTTGTTTTTTATTGATCAAATTAATACTGGAAATAGCTAAATTTTGAAGTAAATTAACATCCTGAGTTTTGGTAGGATTTAAAAATTTAAAGCAAAGTTCTTTGCCGTGAACAGAAGTAAAAATTCCTAATTCTGAAACCTTAAAAGGATAAATAAGGGTCAGAAAAGGTGTTCCTAAAATCATTGAATGATTTAAATTCCTAACAAGAATAAAAGTTGAGTTGAACTTAATGCCTTGATTACATATCTTGGCATTAGACAACTTGTACCTAACTGGAAGTTTATTACCTCCTGCACCGCTGAGACTTTCAGTGGTTTTCTCATAGTATTGAGTGGGAATTAAACCTTCTTGAAGACAATTAAAATCAGCGCCTGAGTCAATCAGAGCAACTAATTTTTTATTGAAACTACCTATGGTAAAGTTAATTTCACTATACCATCTTTGAACAGATATTTGAGAAATTAAATTTAAATAATTTTCTTTCGGTTCAGAGCTAGTTTCTCCTAACTCATTTTGATCAATGGAATTATTGGAATTCCTAGTTTCTTTATTAGCCATTAAACTTAAAATGTCTAAGGATAAGTCGTTATCCTTCTGTTTGAGCAATTGAATTTCTTCTTTAATAATTTTAATTTCTTCCTGGAGTTCCTTAACAGAAACTCGTTCCTGAGTGGAAGTGTTTTGAAATCTATTTATTATTTCTTGAACATTATAAGGTTTAACTAAAGGTTTTGGTTTGGGTTCGTCCAAATCCATTAGTTCCTTAATTTTGAGCAGATATTCTTTTCTAATTTCTTCATCAGTAATTTTGTCTAAGATTTCTAATAAAGTTTGAACTTTATCTCTATTAATTACATTAATTAGTTTTGAACAACTACCTAATTGTTTTGAACATTCCTGACAGGTGCAAATACCTGTGTCTGAATGACTCTCGTCATCAGATGTTGAACTAGAAGATGAATTAGTCAGTTTATCTAACTGATATAATTCATTTTGAACACTAGACTGATCTGAATCAGATTCTGACTCAGAATTTTGATCTTCTAACAGAATACTCATAAGACTCTGTTTGTACTTATCATCTATTTCTAAAGAATTAATGCGTTTTTTGAGCCTGCAATGCTTGGAAATATGTCCATACCTCCCGCATTTAAAACAAACTACAGATTTACGATCTGTATGTTTGGAACTATGGTGTCTAGGTTTACTAGACTGTTGAACAAGTTTCTTTGTTTGGAATGATCTAACAGGTGTGTCAGGGAAGCGACGATAAGTCTTCCTGACAGTTTGGTACCTGTGACTCTTCCTATTTCTTTTATTTTGAGCAGAGGGGGCTCGAATCTTTTCGATGCCGTATTGATCACAAAAATTTCCTAATTCTCTAGAAGTGCTTTTGAACTCGTGTTTTAACTTAGACTGAAGCTTCATATCATTACATATGACAAGAGCTTCGTTTGTAACAATATTAATTAATTCGCCAAAAGTCATCTGACCTAAGGGAAGTGTATTGTTGCATTGTCTCCTAATGCTTTCTTTGACTCTTTCGGCAAATAGGTTGGGTAATCCACCTAAAAACCTTTCTTTCCAGTAGTCTGCTTTACTATCAGACCGTGTGTATAACTTGGTAAGGAACATGTCTTTATACCACCTAAAATCAGACATCGTGGGACATCTGAGGTTAATTAATTGATTACCTATCCTTTGTTGAAAATCTGTGGGATTTCCTACAAAGTGTTTTGTGAGTGCATAAATTAAAACTGCTACTGAGTCTTGATCAAATTCGCGATCAAACAAGAAGAAATTAATGGTCAAATAATAGATGTTCAAGACTTAGTAGCAGTTTTAATTTATGCACTCACAAAACACTTTGTAGGAAATCCCACAGATTTTCAACAAAGGATAGGTAATCAATTAATTAACCTCAGATGTCCCACGATGTCTGATTTTAGGTGGTATAAAGACATGTTCCTTACCAAGTTATACACACGGTCTGATAGTAAAGCAGACTACTGGAAAGAAAGGTTTTTAGGTGGATTACCCAACCTATTTGCCGAAAGAGTCAAAGAAAGCATTAGGAGACAATGCAACAATACACTTCCCTTAGGTCAGATGACTTTTGGCGAATTAATTAATATTGTTACAAACGAAGCTCTTGTCATATGTAATGATATGAAGCTTCAGTCTAAGTTAAAACACGAGTTCAAAAGCACTTCTAGAGAATTAGGAAATTTTTGTGATCAATACGGCATCGAAAAGATTCGAGCCCCCTCTGCTCAAAATAAAAGAAATAGGAAGAGTCACAGGTACCAAACTGTCAGGAAGACTTATCATCGCTTCCCTGACAAACCTGTTAGATCATTCCAAACAAAGAAACTTGTTCAACAGTCTAGTAAACCTAGACACCATAGTTCCAAACATACAGATCGTAAATCTGTAGTTTGTTTTAAATGCGGGAGGTATGGACATATTTCCAAGCATTGCAGGCTCAAAAAACGCATTAATTCTTTAGAAATAGATGATAAGTACAAACAGAGTCTTATGAGTATTCTGTTAGAAGATCAAAATTCTGAGTCAGAATCTGATTCAGATCAGTCTAGTGTTCAAAATGAATTATATCAGTTAGATAAACTGACTAATTCATCTTCTAGTTCAACATCTGATGACGAGAGTCATTCAGACACAGGTATTTGCACCTGTCAGGAATGTTCAAAACAATTAGGTAGTTGTTCAAAACTAATTAATGTAATTAATAGAGATAAAGTTCAAACTTTATTAGAAATCTTAGACAAAATTACTGATGAAGAAATTAGAAAAGAATATCTGCTCAAAATTAAGGAACTAATGGATTTGGACGAACCCAAACCAAAACCTTTAGTTAAACCTTATAATGTTCAAGAAATAATAAATAGATTTCAAAACACTTCCACTCAGGAACGAGTTTCTGTTAAGGAACTCCAGGAAGAAATTAAAATTATTAAAGAAGAAATTCAATTGCTCAAACAGAAGGATAACGACTTATCCTTAGACATTTTAAGTTTAATGGCTAATAAAGAAACTAGGAATTCCAATAATTCCATTGATCAAAATGAGTTAGGAGAAACTAGCTCTGAACCGAAAGAAAATTATTTAAATTTAATTTCTCAAATATCTGTTCAAAGATGGTATAGTGAAATTAACTTTACCATAGGTAGTTTCAATAAAAAATTAGTTGCTCTGATTGACTCAGGCGCTGATTTTAATTGTCTTCAAGAAGGTTTAATTCCCACTCAATACTATGAGAAAACCACTGAAAGTCTCAGCGGTGCAGGAGGTAATAAACTTCCAGTTAGGTACAAGTTGTCTAATGCCAAGATATGTAATCAAGGCATTAAGTTCAACTCAACTTTTATTCTTGTTAGGAATTTAAATCATTCAATGATTTTAGGAACACCTTTTCTGACCCTTATTTATCCTTTTAAGGTTTCAGAATTAGGAATTTTTACTTCTGTTCACGGCAAAGAACTTTGCTTTAAATTTTTAAATCCTACCAAAACTCAGGATGTTAATTTACTTCAAAATTTAGCTATTTCCAGTATTAATTTGATCAATAAAAAACAAGCTCAAATTAAATTGCTTAATAAAGAAGTTCAATACAAAAGAATTGAGGATCAATTAGAAAAACCTCAACTCAAAACTAGAATAGAATTTGTTCAAAAAAGATTTGAAAAAGAAATCTGTTCAGACAAGCCCAACGCTTTCTGGAACAGAAAGAGACACACAGTCTCGCTCCCTTATGAGCCCAATTTTAGTGAAGATAAAATTCCAACTAAGGCTAGGCCCATTCAAATGAATAAAGAAACCTTGGAATACTGTAAAAAGGAAATCCAAGATCTGTTAGAAAAGAAGCTGATTAGGCCCAGTAGGTCCCCTTGGAGCTGTTCAGCCTTCTATGTTCAAAATCAGGCAGAAATAGAGCGAGGAGCCCCTCGTATGGTCATTAATTACAAACCCCTCAACAAAGTCCTTAGATGGATTAGGTACCCTATACCTGATAGGAGTGACTTAATCGGTCGTGTTCAAAAAGCATCTTTATTTTCCAAGTTCGATATGAAATCGGGCTTTTATCAAATTCAAATTGAAGAAAAAGATAGGTACAAAACAGCTTTTGCTGTCCCCTTTGGACATTATGAATGGAACGTAATGCCCTTTGGACTTAAGAACGCACCTTCTGAATTCCAGAATGTGATGAATTCTATTTTTAATAATATTTCTCAATTTTCAATAGTTTACATAGACGATGTCTTAGTGTTCTCTAATAACATAGAACAACACTTTAGACACCTTGATCAATTTTATACTATTGTTAAAAATAATGGTTTAGTTGTTTCAGCTAAAAAGATGAAACTGTTCAAAACAAAGATTAGGTTTTTAGGTTATGATATCCATCAGGGTATGATAAAACCAATTAACCGATCTATTGAATTTGCTGATAAATTTCCAGACGAGATAACTAACAAAAATCAACTTCAAAGATTTTTAGGTTGTCTTAATTATGTTTCAGATTTTGTTCAAGACCTTAGAGTAATTTGTAAACCTCTTTACTCTAGACTTAGAAAGAAATCCCCACCTTGGGATCAGTCCATGACGGACGCTGTCAAAATCCTTAAGGCTAGAGTTAAGAAACTCCCATGCTTAGGAATAGCAGACCCAGAAGCCTTTATGATCATCGAGACCGATGCATCAAAAGAAGGTTATGGAGGAGTCCTTAAACAAAGGCCCATAGGAAGTTCAAAAGAACAAATAGTTAGGTTTAATTCAGGAGTATGGACAGAAGCCCAACAAAAATACTCCACAATAAAAAGAGAAATTTTATCTATTGTTTTAATTGTCAAAAAATTCCAAAAAGAAGTTTTCAACAAAACTTTTCTGCTCAAAACGGATTGCAAATCCGCCAAATCTGTTTTAGAAAAAGATGTTCAAAATTTGGTTTCAAAACATGTTTTTGCCAGATGGCAAGCATTACTTTCTTGCTTTGATTTTGAAATTCAGCATATAAAAGGGAAAGAGAACGCCCTTCCTGACTTCCTTACTCGAGAATTCTTGCAGGGAAAGACAGCAGGATGAGCAAAAACAAAGGAAAAGAAGTAAAGAAGGAACAGTATGGATCCCCGCTGGATCCTGCTCTAAATGTTCAAAGAACCCCACTGGTTCAAACAACGTCACCTTTACTGGTGACTCCCTCATCGTTCAACAGCCCTTCCGGCGGTGGTATTCGACCACAAATCAGAGGTCCTCGACCTCAAACTCCTTCTTCCCCCTCTTCTTCTAATCGTTTTCTTCCTCTAACATATGATCAAGCCCTCTCTTCACCTCCACCTAAACAGGCCATAATACCTGTTCACCCTTCTTCCTCTATGGTACAACTCTCTCAAGCAACACCGCTTAAGAGATCTCTTTCTGATAAATATGTTTCAAAACCGGTGTATTCACCGATCTGTCCCATTGAACTCGAATGGATCAAAACAAACCCTGGTCTTACACCACGGGAAGTAGCTCAAAAATATTTTCAAGAAGGAAAATACTTTTCTTCTGAAAATCAAAAAACAAGAATATTTTATGAATTTATTTTAGTTGATACAAACTCGATCACGCTCACTCACGAGTATGATCCTCTTTTTTCTCACCGAATCCAGTATTCGAAGTTCAAAATAAATAAAGTTTTAACTCTTTCTCAATGGAATCAGCATCCCTTTTCTTTAAAGAATTTTTCAAGACAATTCCAGCCACCAGGATTTAATTACTGGGATTAGAAAATGGCTTGGTACAATACACTGCTGATTCGTCCCTTCTCTCACTCCTGGTTCATATGGTTCAATAAAGGAATCCAAGAATTTCCAGCTTGGTTTTCCGACTGGTTTCATTTTTATGGTCCAAACACTGATTTCCTTCCTGCTTATGCAAAGGAATCTTTTTCAATTTTTTCTGCTCAAACCAGTTTTCATACTGGACAAAAACTTTTAAAATTTTTCTCAATATTTGGAACTCCCTGGATTATGTCTTGGGATTTCGAGTTCAAAGATCGTCTCAACTGCGGCTATCCTCTTTATCTCAGTCGCACGTTCAACATAAAATGGTGGTCAACATACAACACCAATTTGATCAACAAAAAGGCTGTGGAGAAATGGCTAAAGCAGAATCCCCAGCTCATGAACTATCCTCAAGCTGTTCAACAACAGTCTCCATTTCTGACATCAAAATCTCAGATAATGGCAGAACTCGCACAAGCCCAGACGGAAGAAGAATTTGACCGTCTTGTTCAACAACTGTCGGAGAAAGCTTCAGAGAAAGCTCCCTCTGATGATCTCAATACAGAAGATAGCAGCCAGTTTCAGAACGAAGATGACTGCTACAACATCGACTTTACCCACCTTAGTCATGACTGACTATGGTTGAGTCAGGCCGTCGGCAGAAGAATCCAAAGCTCCTGCCAGCTCAATAATTTGATTCCCCGTCTCTCTCAGCACGTTCAAAAGTGGCAGACAAACTTTAGACAAAAGCAAGCGTCGGCACAAAACGACAAAGTTACTTTTGAAAAGAAGACTGCCCGTGTTCAACTTTCTGAAAAGAAGCCGCCCACGCGTCTCAACTTTTCGGATTTCAAAGTTTTCAAATCCGCGGACTCCAGAGTCTCTGAAATCCACGGACTTCACACTTGTTCAAATCCGCCTTCTTACTTCTATAAAAGGCGAAGTAGTCTATTAGTTCAGCAGAATACGAAAAATAGAGAAAAACACTTGTGTTTCAAAACTCTCTATAAGCGTTTCTGCTTAGGATTTAGCTGCTTGTTCAAAATTGTAAGTTCAAAAATGGTATCAGAGCCTAGTTCTGTTAGTAACATTCCTGTTAGTTTAGATATAATTAAGAATTTATTTTCTTAAGAAACTTTTAATTAGTTAAGGGGTTAGCGTTGGTCAGCGTTGTTTAACTACGTTGGTAAGCCGTAAGGCCCAGGAGAGGCAGGTGTTCCCGTAGGACGTGGTCCCACTAAAACCTTAGCAAAGTTAGAAGAATTTTAAGAATTATATTTTCTTAAAAATGTCTGAATTAGTAAGAAGATTATTAAATAGAAATAGATCTGAGATCAGAGTTCCCTCTGTCTCTAGTGATCATAGTTCTGTAGACCAAGATGAGATCAATAATTCTGAGGTTTCTATTGTAGAAGCCGAAGAAAGGTTAAGAAATTGGGAGATGCCCCAAGTACGTCCTAGTGAGGTATACAAGCATTCAACATTTAATTTTAAGGTTCAAGATATAGTTAGAACTATAGAAGGCACGATTCCCTTAGGAAAGTGTCAAGGCACAATTAATCTATTAGATAAGAATCAATTAGATCAACACAGGCGAGAGAACTTCGGATTTATCCACATAGGATTAATCCAAGTAGCTGTCAAACCTATGCACAGGTTAGGCATAAATCATCCCGTCTTAGTTCTTCTTCAAGATCGACATGCACTGTCTTTCGAAGATTCTATGATAAGTCTTGTAGAGTCGAATCTCTGCAATGGTCCAATTTATTTTCAGTGTTTTCCAAATTACATGAAGACGTTGAGAAACGTCGAAAAAGCTTTAAAATTACACATCAAGACCACAGAAGGAATATTCAGTGAGGATCTGGATAATCTTTCTATAGTTTTTAGAATTCATTATAAGGTCTCCAAAACTGGAGTAGGAATTTCTGTTAAGAAAGAGTCCCCGAAGAATGAAACCATTCTAATGGAGGCTAATCTTCAAAAATCAATGATCATGACTCCTAAACCCCTCAGACATGATAAAATCATGGCTGCTTTTCCAGACTCTTGGAATTTGGAAAGTATCCAACCTTCCAAGAAAATAGAGTCCAGAAGTTTAGGAAATTTTGTTCAAAGTCCAGAAGGACATGTAAGGATATCTATGAACAGATCATCCTCGTCTAGAATTAGAATGTTTAATTCTCCAGAAATAGAATTAAATTCAAGACACTCTGTAGATTCTGATTACAGATCTGCAGCAGAAACTCTTGAGACTTCGACTAGTCTCAGAGGAGTAGATTTTCAACCTTCAATTCCTCAACCTATTTATGAATCAGTTCAAGAAAACTCTTCTGTAAATCACTCACCCACTAGATCACAAATTCTTGTGATAAGAAGAGAATTCAAAATAAATAAACCCTTGCTAAACGCAGAGTTTATGCAGGCACACAATAGGTCAAAACGAGAATGGTATTTCCGTACTTTCTCTGAAAATCAAGTTGAAAAATGGTATATATATATATATATATATATATATATATATATATATATATATATATTAAAAAAGGTCACACTTGAGGTTTTATATTATTTGGGATAAAGGAAAACATCTTGTAATGACTTCATAAAAAATGGAGAGAAGTGAGTTCAAGTACTTATATTTTTGAGTTAATCTAATGTAAGTCAATGATCAATTTCTCGAACATGTCAAGTTTTTTCAAAAAAATAATTTTAATTTAAATTGATTTTATACTTATCTCAACAGAATAAGATAACGTTGTTATATTTTGACTTATTTTGAAATCTTATTTTTTGATTGATTGAAAATCATATGTTTGAATTAAATTAAATTTTGTAATTAATCACTATCCTATGATATCATAATATTAATTTTATAATTATCTTTTTGAATTTAAAAAGGTAATTTTATTTTTTAGATAATTATCCTCCATGTTTGTCCTAGTGCCTCTATTTTTTTTTTAAATACTCTGAATTACATGTCTCTTCTCTCTTTGCTGTTATGGTACTTGAGTTACATCAAAAGAACTTGTTTAATTATGGAGGAAAATTTTACTGAAATATTTCCTTAAAGACATCCTACGTGAATAGTCAATTTTACATAACACAATGTATAATTAGTTTAAAAAGGAAGGATCAATTATATATTCAATAAAGTAGCAGTAATTATAGGAGAATGGATGATGAAATCCCGACAACACAATCTTCTCTCTTTTATTATTCTTATTCATATGAATCTCTCTCCTCCATTATCAATTACTTTTGGTTTTGCTTTTTATATATAGGAGCTCTTGTTTTTGTCCAAACCTATATGATCCTCGTCACCACTTTACATCACTTTGATAATAAATCCTTTTCACTAAATCTTGATTATATATGTAACTTTTCTCACCAAACTCTTCTAATTAGTTAAATACTTTGCTTTGAGGAAATTGAAATATAGAAAATTATCTATGAATTTATTAAAAAAAAAAAGAGAGAGGAAGGAAAGAAGAAGAAATAAAGATAAAGGACAGTTTCATTTTTATTCAAAATGCTGGAAACTATTGACCTACTATAATGTATATGGTAGACAGTACAGTAACAATTAACAATATCAGTCATGTCCGTTGGAGTTCGCTTAGATATACAATTTTAATATTTTTTTTAAAGATTATAATGTTCTCACTTTAGCCTTCAAATATTTTAAATTAATAATTAAAAGATTATGTTTAATTCTTTTTTATTAAAATAAGTATTAGTAAAAAAAATTTTATAGCAATTGTAAATTTTATAATGACTCAGCAACAAAAAAGATTATATTGAAAGAAATATAATTTTTTAAAAATTAAATTAAATTAATTTATTTTTTAAAAATTAAATTAAAAAATATAATTGTTTAAGAAATCAATCATTATGCAATTTTAATTCTTTATATATAATATATATATATATATATATATATGAGTTGCGTGATTAGGTCAAACTAGGCACATAAAGTTAGAAGCAAAAAGGATGTCAAATCAAATTAAATATATTGATGACGAGGGCCCAAGTGGTGGTGGAATTGCATAAAATATATTTAATCCTACACTACTTTTATTCCAAACCAAAACATCGGTATTTACCAAGGATTTTAATTTCAGATCAAACTGATTAGTTAAATGGGTGACCAATGGGAGATCTGGTATGACCAGTAGGAAGAATTTTGTAATAAAGTCTCAATAAATAATTTATTAATTTAAGTCCGAAGGTTTTTATTTTCTTGTTCTAACGTTGTATTTAACTTTATTTAAATTATTTGTTTCAGAATATATTTTATTTTAAATTTAAATAGATTTCTCTAAATTTTTGAGCTTATTCAGTGTAATCACTATTTCTAATATAAAAACATTCTTTCGTAATTTAGGCTGTACGTAACCAGCAAGGGAAAAATCTGAGTTGTGTCTTTTCAGTAGACACTGTCCTTAAGGAAATTATTCCGCGACCACAGCTAGAGAACTGCGTCTACAGAACTCCCTCCAGGATCAAACAAACTCTTCTGAAAAAATTATTCTCAGGCCACAGAACAGCAGAAAGTAAAGAGGCATAACCCAGAAAGTGAGAGAGGGAGAGAAGAGAGGATCAGAATGCTTTCTGATTCGGTGTGAGAAATGAGGGGGGGAAGCCCTCCTTTTATAGTCGCTGAAGCAGACAAAAAGGTTTATGAAAATTAAAATTCGGTTATGAAAATTAATGGACAGTTTCAGAAATTAATGGGCAGTTTCAGAAATTTAATAGAGAGTTTTTAAATATTTTAAATATATTTAAAATAACGAAACATAAACCGCCAGCCCATAATTTCTGACGTTAATCCAATTAATTTTCATAAGTGTAAATTCGCCTCTGCTCAGGTAAGCTAAAAAATTAAGTTAAAAAATTATTTCTCCAGAGAAAAACTAAACCGGTCTGATTCATCGCACTCGCAGGGGGCAAATCGGACGATTTGCACTGCAGTAGCTTGAAACCATGTGGGCTTATGTGCGCGAGAGCCCACCTTTTCCCAAGCTCTTTATTAGCCTACTAACACATGTTAGTATATAAATTCTCTTCCCCTCCTTGCTCCAAGCAATGTGGGACTTGTAGATTTCTCTTTTGAAATACTAAGCCTTTATAAGGCTATTTTTACAACAATCCTCCACATATTTCAAAAGATATTCAAAACTTTTGGGTTACGTATATGGGTGTAGACGCATTAATCCAGTGTCTCTTTTTAGACTATGAACCAGATCTAGACCGATAAGATTTATCTCACAGAGCAGTCAGTGAAGCATATAGCTTCTATGAACCAACTTACTCTTAGTCGTAAGATAGTGACCTTAAGAGTCGCATCTCACCCCCTCACATTTCTGCTGTTAACGCCGTTGTGCGCGTTATTTCGGCCGTGCGCGTGCCTGGAATTCATGAGTGCTCTAGAGATTTCGCCACTATCTCATAGGAGCGGCCCCACTCCACACTCATATAGGTGAATTCATCAAGTGTATTTGCAATGAATACACCACCCTTAATATAGGGCTATGAATATCATAAAGAGCTTACGCTCAACCCACAAGTCAATGCATTCTAGCACTTTCACAATTGACACCATAGGAAATGGACTGAGAATATAGTGCTAGCAGAATTAACAAGCGACTTGTTATTACCCATATGAACCTCCTTCATGGGATCTCCAATCACAAAGGTTGGGTTCCTGCCGCTGTTAATTTCTTGTTGGCTTAAGTCCAATTCTCCTCGATGTCTTATTAATTACACTTCTACCCAGGGGTTTAGTCAAAGGATCGGCCAGGTTTACTTCTGACCTAACAAAATCGATCGATATAACTCCATCCTTTAGCAATTGATTAACCACATCGTGTCTCAAACGAATGTATCTACTCTTACCATTATAAATTTTATTCTTTGCAATGGCTATTGCCGCTTGACAATCACAATGCAAAGACACAGATGGTGCTGGTTTCATACCTAAAGGTATGCACGCCAAGAAGTTTCTTAACCACTCAGCTTCACTACCAGCCAACTCCAGAGCTATAAACTCTGATTCCATGGTTGATCTAGCTATAAGAGTTTGTTTAGCTGACCTCCATGACACTGCTCCACCACCAAGGGTGAACACATATCCACTAGTGGATTTTGTCTCATCTGAATCAGAGATCCAGTTAGCATCACTGTATCCTTCTAATACAGCAGGAAATCCACTATACTCGATACCGTAACTCATGGTACCCTTCAAATATCTCATAAGTCTCACAAGAGCACCCCAATGGTCTTCATTAGGATTGTGTATATATCTGCTCAATCTACACACAGCATATGCTATGTCAGGACGAGTGAAGTTCATCAGATGCAACAGACTCCCAATGATCTGTGCATACTCTAACTGAGCAACAGGCTCACCCAAGTTTTTCTTCAGTTGAATACTAGAATCATAAGGAGATAACACTGGTTTGTCATCAAAATGACCAAACCTTTTGAGTAACTTTTGAACATAGTGTTCCTGTAATAGTATAATACTATCACCTTTCCTTATGATTTGGACTCCCGAAATCACACTTGCTTCACCCAAGTCCTTCATATCAAAAGTTGATGCAAGAAAGTCTTTTGTCTTATATATTATATCCATGCTTGAACCAAAGATTAGCATGTCATCCACATACAGACTAATAACTACACAATCAGCATCAACTCTTTTTGTATACACACATCTATCTACTTCAACAGGAGTAAAGCCATCACAAATCAATTTATGATTTAATTTTTCATGCCATTGTTTGGGTGCTTGTTTTAATCCATATAACGATTTAAGAAGTTTGCAAACTTTTCTCTCTTTACCTAGAAGAATACAACCTTCAGGTTGCTCCATGTAAATTTTTTTTTCTAAATCACCATTTAAAAATGCTGTTTTAACATCCATTTGATGAACATAGAGCTTATATACTGAGGCTAAAGCAATTAAAACTCTTATAGATGATATTCTAGTTACAGGAGCAAAAGTGTCAAAATAGTCAATGTTTTGTTTTTGAGTAAAACCTTTGGCTATTAATCTAGCTTTGAATTTATCAACCGGCCCATCAGGGTTATATTTCTTTTTTAAAAATCCATTTGCAGCCAATAGTTTTTGCTCCTTTTGGTAAATCCACTAAATCCCAAGTTTTATTTTTTTGAATTGAATCTATTTCAATTTTAATTGCTTCTTTCCACAATTTTGCATCAAGAGATGCAACAGCCTCAGAAAAGGTTATAGGTTCATCATCAACAGTATATGTATAAAAGTCATATCCAAAAGAAGTTGTCTTCCTTTGTCGTTTGCTTCTTCTTAAATCCTCATGGACATTCTCATATGGATTTAGATTTTCAATTTCTAATCCTCTTTCATTGTTTTGTATGGATGTACTAGAAGCATTCACATTTTTCAGAGGAAAAACAGGTTCAAAAAATTCAGCGTTTTTTGTTTCAACTATAGTATCACAATCAAGCACATCACTTTTCCAATTAATTTTCATAAGTGTAAATTCGCCTCTGCTCAGGCAAGCAGGGGGAGAAATCGGACGATTTGCACTGCAATAACTTGAAACCATGTGGGCTTATGTGCGCGAAAGCCCACCTCTTCCCAAGCTTTTTATTAGCTTACTAACACATGTTAGTATATAAACTCTCTTCCCCTCCTTGCTCCAAGCAATGTGAGACTTGTAGATTTCTCTTTTGAAATACTAAGCCTTTATAAGGCTATTTTTACAATATGTTATTTTCTAATACTTTTAGAATATTAGAGATGATCTCAATTTAAAAAAATTTGCTACTTCAAAAGGAAAAAGTAACATGAAATGTGCGGGAGAAACTAAAAAAGTATTAAATGGCAAAAAAAAAAAAAATAAATATCAGGAAGGCATTGGGAACGGAAAAAAAAATGAGAAAGTCATCATGGAGTGAGAAATTGAAAAAGTATGAGAACATAATTTTAAAATAAAATATTATAAAATTAAAAAAAATATTATTTTATGTGTTCCTTTCTTTGTTTTTAATTGGGATATGAGATTGCAGTTTTTTTTGACAAATATCATTAAAAATGGCTAGATAATCTTAATAGTGAGAAATAGGAAACAATTTTTTTTTAAATTGTATAATTATGTAAAATATTTTATTATTTTTAATTATATATTTTATTTTTTATTTTTTTATTATTACTAGTTCAACTGTAATTTGATAATTGATCATTAACCTTTGAATTAATATTTCGACCGGTTTAATAACTGATTCGATTTTTAAAATATTAATATATACATTCATGTTATATATATATATATATATATATATATATATAAAATGCTCCAAGTAGGTAATATCTTAGCTTAATGTATTTATATCAGTAATGTTAGAAATGTAATATTTGTTGTCTGATTCGTTCATATTTCGTTTTTCTAAATATATTTATTTTTTATTTTTATTAAGTACTTAATTGTTATGAATAAATTTCATTCAATTTCATAATGAGGGTACTTGGTATGCGAAAATATTAAATCATCCATGGGAATGTTTTATGGGAACGTTATAATCTCATATTTGGTACATGATTTTAAAAAAGATTCACAGGAATGTTATATTTTCAATAATCAAACATTTCAAGAAAATTTCACTGTTCATTTTCATGGAGAGATGGAAATGATAGATTCACACATATCATGAGAATATTTTTCTTACATAAAATTATTACTTTATCCATATTTTTTACTTCTAATTATCAAAGACAGACTATTTTTTGATCTTTTACAAATAGAATATTACTCAATTTATCTCTTATAAAATTATTTTTTTAATTTGGTCCCTCACATATGAAAATTTCTCAATTTAGTTACTCATAAAATTATCTTTTCCATTTGGTCCCTCACGTATAAAATATTTATTAATTTAGTCATTCATAAAATTACCTTTTGAATTTGGTCATTCACATAAGAATATTTTTTCATTTGGTCCCACACAAATAAATGAGTTATCAATAATGCTCTCTTGTCAATATGTCATTAAGTCGGTCCAATTTAACAATAACAACATTATATTTATATGTTAAAGATTGATAGGGATAATTTCAAAAATTGTTAAATAAAATGTCAGATTCACATGAATATAAAAAAATATTTCAAAAAATATTTGTAATAAGCTAAATATGAAAATGTCACATCCCTAAAAATCACAGGTTGACATTCCTACAAATATATAGGAGTTCTTGTGTCAAACTTACTTAAAAAGTTTGAAAATTTTCAAGATATTAATTGCTTTTGACAGACTTTTTATTGATAATATTTAATGCGCACAAATATTATAAAACAAACAATCTCAATTATTTAATATTCAAATTTTAAAATAATATTTTAATAATCAAATATTTATTCAAATTCAGAAAAAATAAACCCAATAAATAGTACTCCACAGTCTACCAACTTTGTGTTATAGAATATGAAGTTATTTTATTTATACTCCGTATGATTGTTAAACCCAAAAAGAAAACAATACAGAGGAAGGCTGCGATGTTAAGTTGGGCCAAACTACCATATTCTGTTGGGTCTGAACTTATTTTTTGGAGATGAGGCCCATATCATTTGCTCACTTCTGATCCTGGGCTATCTATTTGGGCTAGGAGCTTCCAAGTGAGTCCAGTTCTTCTATTCCTTTCTCATTAAGCAACTCTGGACGGAAAGTGTAAAGGGTAAACCCATTGATTTGTAGAGGAAAATCAGATAACAAAATAAAATAATTGGATAAAAAACAAAACGAAACAAAAATAAATAAGCATTCAATTTTTATCAATTAAAATAGTATAGGTTGTATAACTTTGAAATGTATATCATATAAGTAATTTTGGAATTTGTTATTTGTTGATTTTAAAATGCAATACCATTATGTTTATAAATTTAAATTTTTTTTTGTCAACAATATTTGATATCATCCTTGTAATTTGCTATTAATTTGTCTGCTGAAATATAACATATCTAATTTTTTTTTTTGGGAAAAGACAATGTTGAGTTATGAAAAACATAATTCTTTTTAAGAATTAAAAGTATTATATTCTAACTAAAAAATCTAATAAAAAAAGTTCGAATTATACATTTTTTTCAAATAAAAATTTCAAAGGCGACACTCGTGTGTCACGTGTAAGCTACGTGTCGCTTATTCGTTACATCTAATTCATTCCCTATAAAGCCCAATCTATCCTCCTCTCGGGTCCGAAAGAACTACTTGTTACCAAAGGAAAGCCTCTCTTCCACCGAAAACCGCTGCCGAATCACAGATCTGTGACTGAGAGGAAAATCTTTCCTCCGATGGCGCTCGAATGGGTTGTGCTGGGCTACGCTGCCGCCGCTGAGGCCGTCATGGTGCTCCTCCTCACCATCCCTGGCCTTGACGGCCTCCGCAAGGGCTTGATCGCCGTGACCCGAAATTTGCTCAAGCCGTTCCTGTCGGTGGTGCCGTTCTGCCTCTTCTTGCTGATGGATATCTACTGGAAGTACGAGACTCGGCCAAGTTGCGAGGAAGAGTCGTGCACCCCGTCGGAGTATCTCCGCCACCAAAAGTCCATCATGAAGAGCCAGCGCAATGCCCTCCTCATTGCCTCCGCCTTGATCTTCTACTGGCTCCTCTACTCCGTCACCAATCTTTGTGTCAAGATCGAGCAATTGAATCAGCGGGTTGAACGCCTGAAGAATCGGGACTGAGCTGGCTGACGATTGACGAATGAAGATTAGGGATAAACTGAATCTACCTGTGTTTGGAGATTACAACTATCGGTTTGTGTTGTTATATTAGAAGCTATTTCTGTATTTTTTCCGTTAATGTTTGAATTGTGACTCGACTATTTTTGGATCGATAATATTTGCCTGCGTTCCTTTGGTTTTTCCTTTTTGGTTAGTCATGATAAAACATATGATTGAAACTTCGTAGTTTTTCGCATCAATGAATATCTGATACTGTTTATTCTCGAATTTCATGATAGGATTATACATTTGTGATTTTAAATTGTACATTTTTTTTACTCACATTCCGCCTTATTTACAAGCCCGAGATGTTTTTTTTAGCTGAAGTAAGTAAAGCATATTGCTTGTTTAGATGCGTAGTGCAATTCCTGGTAAAGGGTCATTGCTGTGTACCTGTCCGCTTATTCATTGTAGTTTCTGAAAGTATTTCTAGTGCGGTCTTCTGAGGAGAAAAGCTATGGAGCATATGTTCCTCACCTATTACTTATATAAAGAAAAGTTCAAGTGCAATGCTTGCTTAAACCTCAGCCAAAAGGAAAAAACAGATGCGTTTTTTAAGGAATTGTTGCCAATTTCATTCTCCTATTCATAATATATAAATGAATGGTACCGGATGCCTTTTCAATGCTGTGCCTATGTAATGCAGTATCATGTGGCTCTTGTCTTAGTCAAGTGTTGAAGTGAATTTGATACTCTGCTTTCCCTCTCCCTCCCATTTATCTAGCAGCAATTGTTTGGTATTTATAGGTTACTAGTCTGGTAAATGAATTTTGTTGTGTTAATGTGGTTAATCGTAGTATGTATGCTAAGTACTAATTTCATAAGAGGTTGAGAGAGATTGCTCATACTGTATGGTAAATTAATTAAAGGCCGTTGAAACTTGAAATGTATATTGACGCTTGAATTGTCAGATTGTCAAATCTTTATTTGTGGATTGAGAATTGTTTCATCAACAATGGCACATTGAAAAGAGAGTGGCTGGTTCAGTCGTTTAGAGGGTCTTAGTATTGCTGATCCAACTAGTAATTCATTTTGGCATTATACTAAGGATTTAGAGTCAAATTTTATCTTAATCACTGATGTGAGCCCTAAAGGGTAAGGGAAGGGTTATCTCACATTGTATTGTTAAGCTTTTTGAAACATAATTAATTAAGTAATAGACAGGAATTTATTGTCACTTTTTCTTCAAGGCCAAAATGTATTATTTTTCTTTCGGTTAGTACATGGTTAGAAGATTTGCAACCTTGTCCTTGAGTTTAGCTTCTCTGTATTTACGATACATGCAAGAAAGATAATTCTTCCGTGCCAAATTTCTTCCATTAGCTAGTTCACTTCACAATACAATTTTCATAGTTCAGAATAATTCTGGTTGCTGCTATGTGTTATTTTATGCTTTACTGTTCTCTGTTTGTCTTTCAGTTAAGAAACCGAACTCTCGAATTACTCACCTTTATTAGGTATTTTATTTAATTTATGGAGCAGCCTCTTCCCCCCTCCCCCCCCCCCCTTTTTTTTTCTTGATTATCTCCTTTAGAATCTATTTACATTAAAATAGTTCTTTCATAGGATGAATGAGCTTAGTAGAACCCATGTTTTCAAGTTTAAGACGCAGCGCCAGATTCTCCTTTATTCTTGGAGTTGCTTTGCCTTCTCAGTTGGATGTAAGCTTCTAGCATTAGGACAAGCAGTTCAGTTTTGAATCTTTTGATCCATTTGATTTAGAGAATTTTTGTGGTTTTCAAGTTGCTTGGCTACCTGGCTTTTGGTGATCTAGGAGTTTTTTGATTTATTCAGTGAGTGAAGTTGAATAACTACCCTCCTACTGTTATTTCCTTCCTTATGTGCATGATTCTGCTTTGATTGTGTTCATCCCATTGCAATGGTCGGTTTAGCAGTCTGTTTTCTTTAAGTCACATACTTCTTGAATCATAGCCCTCCTACTAGATTCTAGATACATCAGCCTTGAAATCGGCTGACAAGTTTTGTAGCCAATGCAGGGAGATTTTCTTGGATCAAGCATTTGAACTAATGATTTATGACCCAATTTGCTTATTGGGTTGACATTTGGTCTAATTTCTATATAGGATTCATATTAAAATCAGCTTCTATTACTATTAAGCTTCCTTAAGAAAATCAAATGTTATATTAACAACCTTTGCAATGTTAGAGAGCATGCTTCTATTTTAAAAAAAAATTGGTTATGTTTGAATTTTTGTTCCCTCTCATAGACAGGTGTGAACAAAACAAACCAAGAGAATGCAAAGGAATCCAGTATGGTATCTTACTACTCATTTGTAACATCCGATCATTCTTTTTATATAAATTTATGCCCGGTGAAGGGGATTAGGATTAGCTACAAGTACTTAGAGGTTCCAGTTCTTTGTTAGCTACGGTTTTGTTTAACCGTGGCTAAATGTAAATTTTAGTCACGATTTGATCTAGCCACGGTAGCTGGTACCTTCAAGTACTTGTAGCTGATCTATTTCCGGATGAAGGTCTCTAATCGACACGCTATTGTCAAGGTGAAGTATCGTTCTAATTTGTTGCATGTTGCAATTACACTTGACGTAATTTTGAAGGAAACTAACTTTGACATGTTGATAGATTAATATGAAGTAATACTCTAAGTTTTATTTAATATCAAGTTAAGTTCAGCAGAAAAAACACTAAGAACACCGTAAACACAGCCCAGGGTAAAGCTCCTTCAGAACCACAATGGCTCTGCGTACAAAAAGATTCTAACAGCCTGGCTTCACTCCACTCACAGCACCATACTAATAATAGATCCCCTCTAACTAACTCTCTATGTTAGCTCTCCCTGTCTCCTCAATCCCTGCTACAAGTTTGCCCCTCCTTGAGTAGACTCTCCAAACCTTGGGCCGAGTCAGGGCCCAAAAGGTGATCCATATCAGTATCAATACTATTCCCAAGGTTCCTATCAATACCATTCCCTGAAACCTCAACATTGTCCTCAAGGTAAAAATAAGGAAACTGACTGCGCAAAGCAAACTCTTCCTCCCATGTAGCTTCATCCTTGGATAGTCCGTTCCATTGAACTAGATGCTCAGTAACTTGCTGCCCTTTATGCCATCTCACTCGAGAACCCAAGACCTTGTTTGGAATTATAGCATCATCTATAGCTAAGTCGGTGGGTAGAGAAGGTTCAACAGAATAATTTCCCACAGCTTTCTTCAACAGAGAAATGTGAAAAATTGGGTGAATTTTAGAAGTAGGGGGTAGTTGTAGTTTGTAAGCCATGGCCCCAATTCTCTCCAAAATCTGGATAGGATCATAAAATTTGGGAGATAACTTTGAATAAATCTTTCGAGCAAGTGAGACTTGCCTATGGGGTCTTAGCTTGAGAAAAACCCATTCTCCTACTTCAAACTCCTTATGCTGTCTTCCTTTGTTAGCATCTTTTGACATATGTTGCTGAGCCTTAGTCAAATTAAACTTCAATTGCTTCAAAGCCTCATCTCTATCCCCTAATTCTCTTGCAATAGCTTCCACCTTAGCTTCTCCAGTGATAAAACGCACCACTGTAGGAGCCTTTCGTCCATAAACTATTTCGAATGGTGAAGTTCCCGTAGAATTATGATAGGTCGAATTATACCAAAACTCAGCCCAAGGGACCCAAAATGACCAATTTTTGGGGTTGCTCTGATGCAAAACAACGCAAGTAAGCTTCCAAACAGTGGTTGACCAATTCGGTTTGGCTATCGGTTTCTGGATGGTATGATGAACTCATTTTCAAAGTAGTGCCACAAGGCTTAAATAACTCCCTCCAAAAAAATACTGACAAAAATCGGATCCCTATCACTTAAGATGGAGTTTGGAATGCCATGTAATCTGATTACCTCTTTAACAAATAGAGCAGCCACACTTCTAGTAGAGTAAGGGTGTTTAAGCAAGATAAAGTGAACGTATTTTGAAAGACGATCCACCACCACAAAAATAGCCTCAAAACCCTTAGATTTCGGTAATCCGGTGATAAAATCTATTGAAATATCCTCCCACATTTAATTTGGAATTGATAAAGGTTGAATAAGACCATAAGGAGTAGTAGTAGCATACTTATGTCTCTAGAAAATATCACAATTTCTAACAAATTCCAGCAGCTGATTCTTCATTCCAAACCAAAAAAGATTGTTAGCCACACCCCTATAAGTGTGAAGAAAACCAAAATGTCCTCTTGAAGAAAACCAAAATGTCCTCTTGAAGAAGAGGTGTGGAATTCATGAAACAAAGTCAGAATAAATTCCGAATATGAAGATAGCACCAATTTGCCCTTATAGAGCAATAAACCTTTGTGCAGTGAAAAACCCATTGGAGTAGGAAGTTGCTATTCTAAAGCCCTAATGATCTCTTGTAATTTTTTTATTAGTTGCTATTCTAAAGCCCTAATGATCTCTTGTAATTTTTTAGCATTCATAAGCTCTTGTTGTAGGTTCTTACTGTGTAGCCATGATGGAGAAGAAATAATAGTTGCACATTGACCCTCTCCTTCACAAAGACGAGAAAGGGAATTTGCGGCTTTGTTTTCACGACCGGGTTTGTATACCATTTCAAAATGAAATCCCAACAATTTGGACACCAATATTGTTGCCCAGTAGTGATGATGGGTTGCTGCATCAAATGCTCTAAGCTTTTCTGATCAGAAAAGACCACAAACTCTCTTCCCATTAAGTATTGGCGCTAATGTTGAATTGCCAAAGCTGCTACCATCAGTTCCTTTTCGTAGATAGATTTACTAAGATTACTTGGTGATAAGGCTTGGCTGTAATATGCTATTGGTTTACCTTGTTGCATTAGCATTGTCACATCCCAAAACTTACATGTGATATAAACATAAAATACCTAGGGTGTACCTCCGTGGTACCCCATAATCTCTGTGAACATTCTTAATATCCATAATTATGTGAATCATAAATATTCCAAAAAGATATTTTGTATACATATTCAGAAAATGTTCAACCTTCAAACACTATACAACCTCCCAAGCCTAGGTGACCTACTAGATTACAGAGCGTTTCCTAATCCTTACCAATTGTTTACCAGACAAAAGTGGAGTATATCCTTAAAGGCTATAAATTCTCCTCCTCAACCACTGTATCTGAAAAGATAATCATGGAGAGTGTGAGTTTATCATAACTCAGTGAGTAAACAACTGTACATGAAAATATCATAAGCACAAACACCACATTTACTAATACAATCAATCTATCATTTATTGTAAATAATTATAGTATTACACTTGTTTGAATTTGCGTATGATTTCTTGGTCAATCACTCATAGATACTTGCACTGAGTGACTTGGGAATTTAACCCTCAAACTCTTGGTGCATAAGTTTCACAGTTATACACTGAGTGGTATGGGACTCTAACCCTTTCAAACTCGTGCATAGGTCTTCACATTTATACACCGAGTAGTATGGGACTCTAACCCTTTCAAACTCGTGCATAGGTTTTTCACATTTATACACCGAGTAGTATGGGACTCTAATCCTTTCAAACTCGTGTATTAGATCTCGTAGATCTTTTGCTCATCAATGAAATAGTGACAATTTATCACAATATAATTACTATGAAATAAATGAATTTACACATACTTTTGTTCCCTTGAATGTCTATCATCAACTATAACAATCATCATATATTATCAACAGCGATACTGATTATTTCTCACTTCAATACTATTATAAACAAGACTTGTATTGTACTTTATCTAATAAGATCACATTAATTTAGTAAGGCTATTCACTTACAAAATGTTTCAATTTATTCAAGGAACAATCACATCTAGATCTTTAGTCAACTAGAGAAATCAATTCTCAAAGGTAATAAAATACCTTTCAATGATATTGTACTTTTTCTCAACCTGAACACACACTGATACTATTCTCAATTTCACAAATAACGCAAATGGGATTTATATTGTGCTTTGACTAATTTATTAAATTAATTTTGCAAGGTTGCCTACTCACCTGGATTCCACGCTCTCGGCGCTCCCACCTTGCGCCCCAATCATCCCTATTGTAACCAGGTAAAAACCATTAGGGTTACAAAATAGAGAAATTTCCTATCACTACTCTCGACCTTTACTCACATCTTAAGTCATAACTCCTAACCGGTAATGAATTTCTAAATGACATTTATACCATTGGAACCTAGACTCAAAGAGCTTTCCAACGATATAAAGTTTGCCCAAAACGGAGTCCGGATGAAGAAGTTATGACTGATTGAAAAATAGGCTAAGGTTTTTCAGCATATCTGGCGCCTGGGCGCCACACATGGCGCCTGGGCGCCACACATGGCGCCTGGGCGCCAACACAAGCCTGGCGCCTGGGCGCCAAGTCCCTTTTCTTCCCAAAATTTTCTGAACCTTGGCGCCTGGGCGCCAGAGCTGGCGCCTGGGCGCCAGGATCGCGACCTTTCGCGGTTCCTCTCGGTTTTGGCTCAGATCCGGCCAAATCTTCACCGTTTTCCATGATTTCTTCCATAGGATCTCACTCTTAATGTCTAAGGAGCATTTAGACACCAAAAACACCAATTTTAATCGAGAAACGAAGCCGGAATCTCGATTTTTACCCCAAACTTTCTGAAAACTATAAAATAGGAAAAAGCTTGAGAAATAGAAATTTCTACCTCAATTCCTTGCTTTCCCTACGATGCTTGGCTCCTAGAGGCTCGCCCCGTAGCCCGAGATCCACTCTCCAAGCTCGGTTGTGGAGTTGGAGTGTAGAGAGAGGAAGAGAGGAGAGAAAGTGAAGAGAGAGAGAGGAAAGGAGAAAATGAAGAAAATTTAGGTGAGGCCGCCTATTTACTCGCCCGGGGTGAAATTATCACTTGCTATTCAATTGACCCTCAGTCAAGATTAGTAAAAATAAATTCATAAAATCTCACCTCGGGTGATTCTAAATCCTAATTGCCCCACAATTTTCTTCTTTCACTTTAGTCCCTCTCAATATCTCAAACTTCACTTTAACCCCAAATCTATCATCCTTTCGGTACCGGACTCATAATTCATTCCCATAAGCTCTATTCTTCTTCTCAGGTTCCTATTTGGTCATTTCTCAAAAGTACTCCATACTTTCTTTTCTTTTCGTTTTAGTCCTTGAGAATTTGTAAAATGTCCTAAATTAAAATTTTTTTGAAATTTCTATTTCCAAATTTCCTTTACTAATTCAAAAAGAACATTTCTCATGTAATTAAATTTTTCAATAAACTTCAAATAGACTTTAAATATTCATGAAAATTCTTGGGATATTACATTCTTCCCCCCTTAATAGAATTCGGTCCTCCGAATTCAAAACTTAACTCAAGATTGAAACAAATACAGGTATTTTGTCCAAATCTCGTTCTCTCTTCTAGAATTTTCACAATCAAGTACAAAATATAACAAGTTCAACATATTTTTATCTCTCGAGCTTTTTCAGTACAAGAATTGCCTTATTTCTAGTACATAAGTTACAGGCAACAAACTGAACTTGATTTACAAAACAGATAATCTTAATACACGAAGCTCAGATCAAATATTAGCTTAAGGTACAAATAAAAGAAAGAATAAATTAAGGACGAGGAGGCTTCTGAAATGCAGAAAGTGCTCCAAGTCTAGAAGAGGAAGGTGCTTCAGATCTTAAGGAGGAAGCTAGTCGTTGCAGCCTAGAAAGAGTTTCTGGAGGAAACGTTTGGGAAATTTGGCGAAGTGCAGAGGTCACTCCATTCATACAGTCAATACACCTCGCTTGTTGGTCACGAAAATTTTGAGTTGCAAACATCGAATGTCTATCAACTCTATTCGCCAATTCCCTAAAATGACGATTCAAGAGCTTCTCTTGTTCTACAAAGAGATGATTTATCAATCTTCCCTGGTCCTCAAAGTGGCGGTTTATCAACCTTTCCAAGTCCTCCATCTTTTTTCTCATAAGCGCAAGCTCATCATTTGAAGATGTTGCTGTGCTAACATCCTCTAGCTCTACTACATCCCTTTTTCTTTTCTTAGCTTCTGATGACTCTTGCATGGATCTCTTATTCTTATAGTTCTCCAGACTAAGATTTAGATCCAGCTCTACCTTGCCAGCCTCAAAGTTTAAATTGAAAGACTTATTGCCGGCCATATTTTTCTGAGCTATAAGGGTTGTATGGAATGAAGGGTTTGATGCTAGAAAGCTTATAAGCAATGAACTCTTAGTGTAGTGAGCGGCGTAATGGGGCATCCATTATTTATAGACGAAATTTAGGGCTACCAAAACCCTTACATTACACCCTAAAGATGGCCTCCAGACCTTACCCGTCGTAAAGCCAACGGTTTAATAAGCATGCTAAAAAAATAATAAATATAATCTCATGCAAAAGATTTTCTCAAAGACTTTCGGCTAACTTTTGACTCTTGCTCAAATCATTCAACTAATCGCCGCTTCAATATATGACTTCCTAACTCTGTATTTGTCTTATCCAATAATCCTAGATCAAGATATTACTCCATGAACGGGTAGTTTCATATTAACCTTATCTAGGTTTCTAATCCGTGGCTTTGCTCTAGGCTACACATTTTCAAACATACATATTAAAATAAAAACTTCTCACATTTACACATATCAAGTGTTACTATAAAGTGAGAAAATTTTTTTTTTTACCTTTCTCTTGCCTCTACGAGCATATATGTATGTATGTATCAATATGGAGATACATCCTTATCTATATATTTTCATCTATTCAAGTCCTTTCTAAATTTTAGACTTCTCAATCTCTGAATGTATGTAGAATCATTACATATTATTCCTGGCTACAACAAATAGCCTTCACTCTCAATGCATGGATAACATACATATATGTCATATGTATTTAAATACATATAATCACAATATAATTCATTCAATCATGTATATTATACTCAACTGAAGGCTTTCAAGAACAATACAAGAAAGCAGAGAAATACATTTTAGTTCATCATAAAAGCATCCAAGGCAATCTTTAATGGCTACGCTGTCGGCTTCTTAGAATTTCAGAAAATGCCAACAAAAGATATGAAAAATAAACAAGTATAAATCAGCCGCAAATCCACCGAATATTGACTTACGTGGTTTTGCCATTAATGTGACACACTGTTGACACGCATGCCTACCCTAGACTTCTGGCTTCCAGCTTGCAGAAATCCATAGGTTGAGCGTGTAGGAATGCGGCGAAGAGATATCTTCTTTGGCTCTAAGTCTAAATTTTTCTCTATAAAAACTGCCCCGGAATTCTCAGTCACTACACCACAAAGAGTAATCATCTCTGAGCCTACAATTTTTCAGCATTTCTCTCTCATCATACTCCTGCAAAAACTTCTAAATTTTCTAAACCATGGCCACCAGAAAGTACATTGATCTCACAGTGGAGGCCAAGGAAGAAGAGCTCGACTTAAACTTAAGTCTGGGCAAAGACAAGGGCAAAAGACCTTTTGAGGGGTCTCAAGAGGATCAAAAGGAGAAGAAGATAAAAATTGAGGAAGTTGAGGAGATTAGCACTGGCCACACGTCAGAAAACAAAATCGCTTGTTTAGAGAAGGAGGTGAAAAATCTGAAAAAGATGATAGAAGACCTGGAGAAGTTAACTAAACGCAATAATGCGGCAATGACTTCAAGAATAGACAGGTTCTTCTATTGGTCTACCCAATGCTTCTGCAATCAACAACAAAGAAGTGTTGATTGTATGAATGGGATTTACACTACCCTTCGTGACATTGCTCAGTCTCTTGTTCTAAGAAATGGTCGAGGGGTGATGATACAATACAACCCTCCTAATCCGAGACCACCTCGCTTGTAGATTACTCATGCATGAGTAATTTCTCTTTTTGTTTTTTTTTTGCAATGTAATCCTTCCGCTTTTAATGCCAATAGTTTCTTTTACTAGATGGTACTCTAAATAATAATAATAATAAAATGAAGAAAGATAAAAGAAATTAACCACATAAAATCAATAACAAATTTAGCTTATAAAGCCAATCACATAAAAATTTAATGACCCTATAAGCTGTCACAGAGACAAACAGAAGTTCTGTACAAGTCTCATTATCTTTCCTCTTATCATACAGGAGTAGATGAAGGCTTACCGTATAGATCTATTGAACTCGATATTATGCCCTCGAATTGTCATGAATTCTTGCTTAAGAGCCTCAATTCGCAAGCTTTCCTTAAACTAACACTCTAAGGCACAAACTACTATAAAAATATCTTTCTAGACCATTCCAATCATACATCACGTTTAACCATTAAGAATGTTCATACGCCAACAGCCTACCTATAACATGCTCTAATGGTTCCAATGTTACAAAACTTCTACACTGTATATATATATATTTTTTTTGAAACACTTCTATCATATAGTACCATCATGCCAATCCCTAACTAAACAAGTGCAACTTTGGCAAGTCGCCCCTAAAGAAAACTTATAGTTTATCCCAATATCTCTTATGTTAGGTTCCACTTTACCGTAGTATTTCCCTTAGGAAAACTACCTAGCCCACATCTATTTTCTCAACCAAGCTTTTATCAAGGAACATATTATTTAGGACTTACATCCTCTTTCATAAATTACATCTGTCTGGCATCTATCAAAATCAAATCTTGATCTGCCTCACAAGGGTTCTTTCCCTTTCCTGCATTAGTAATCTGCTCTATATTCTTTGCAAAAATCTTTCTTAAACTCTAGCCCATGCCTCATAATCAACTTTACCCCATCTAATACATCACTCTTGGCCCAGCCCTCAAGCCATATTCTAGTAATTACTAATCCTCAGCTTTCAGAGTACACTACAGAGTTATGTTCCCAATTTCTCAAAAAGAAAAAATTTCATACAGAGATCACATTTTCCATCGGTATAAAGATCATACCTCCAACAAGTTCCAAAGTTCCACATATGAAATCAATTATCTCATATTGTAACAAAATTATCTCTAACTAACTCCATCGAAGGGTAAGTTATGACAAGAACACTCAACTTTACAAGGTCTTTTATGGAACCTAATCCCATGGTCATGCCGCGGTTCATGACAATGGAAAAGGGCCCACAAAGAACACTTTGCTCTGTAATCTATAGGGGACCTAAAACCAGCTCTGATACCAATTTGTCACATCCCAAAACTTACATGTGATATAAACATAAAATACCTAGGGTGTACCTCCGTGGTACCCCATAATCTCTGTGAACATTCTTAATATCCATAATTATGTGAATCATAAATATTCCAAAAAGATATTTTGTATACATATTCAGAAAATGTTCAACCTTCAAACACTATACAACCTCCCAAGCCTAGGTGACCTACTAGATTACAGAGCGTTTCCTAATCCTTACCAATTGTTTACCAGACAAAAGTGGAGTATATCCTTAAAGGCTATAAATTCTCCTCCTCAACCACTGTATCTGAAAAGATAATCATGGAGAGTGTGAGTTTATCATAACTCAGTGAGTAAACAACTGTACATGAAAATATCATAAGCACAAACACCACATTTACTAATACAATCAATCTATCATTTATTGTAAATAATTATAGTATTACACTTGTTTGAATTTGCGTATGATTTCTTGGGTGATTAATCCCTCAATCACTCATAGATACTTGCACTGAGTGACTTGGGAATTTAACCCTCAAACTCTTGGTGCATAAGTTTCACAGTTATACACTGAGTGGTATGGGACTCTAACCCTTTCAAACTCGTGCATAGGTCTTCACATTTATACACCGAGTAGTATGGGACTCTAACCCTTTCAAACTCGTGCATAGGTTTTTCACATTTATACACCGAGTAGTATGGGACTCTAACCCTTTCAAACTCGTGTATTAGATCTCGTAGATCTTTTGCTCATCAATGAAATAGTGACAATTTATCACAATATAATTACTATGAAATAAATGAATTTACACATACTTTTGTTCCCTTGAATGTCTATCATCAACCATAACAATCATCATATATTATCAACAGCGATACTGATTATTTCTCACTTCAATACTATTATAAACAAGACTTGTATTGTACTTTATCTAATAAGATCACATTAATTTAGTAAGGCTATTCACTTACAAAATGTTTCAATTTATTCAAGGAACAATCACATCTAGATCTTTAGTCAACTAGAGAAATCAATTCTCAAAGGTAATAAAATACCTTTCAATGATATTGTACTTTTTCTCAACCTGAACACACACTGATACTATTCTCAATTTCACAAATAACGCAAATGGGATTTATATTGTGCTTTGACTAATTTATTAAATTAATTTTGCAAGGTTGCCTACTCACCTGGATTCCACGCTCTCGGCGCTCCCACCTTGCGCCCCAATCATCCCTATTGTAACCAGGTAAAAACCATTAGGGTTACAAAATAGAGAAATTTCCTATCACTACTCTCGACCTTTACTCACATCTTAAGTCATAACTCCTAACCGGTAATGAATTTCTAAATGACATTTATACCATTGGAACCTAGACTCAAAGAGCTTTCCAACGATATAAAGTTTGCCCAAAACGGAGTCCGGATGAAGAAGTTATGACTGATTGAAAAATAAGCTAAGGTTTTTCAGCATATCTGGCGCCTGGGCGCCACACATGGCGCCTGGGCGCCAACACAAGCCTGGCGCCTGGGCGCCAAGTCCCTTTTCTTCCCAAAATTTTCTGAACCTTGGCGCCTGGGCGCCAGGATCGCGACCTTTCGCGGTTCCTCTCGGTTTTGGCTCAGATCCGGCCAAATCTTCACCGTTTTCCATGATTTCTTCCATAGGATCTCACCCTTAATGTCTAAGGAGCATTGAGACACCAAAAACACCAATTTTAATCGAGAAACGAAGCCGGAATCTCGATTTTTACCCCAAACTTTCTGAAAACTATAAAATAGGAAAAAGCTTGAGAAATAGAAATTTCTACCTCAATTCCTTGCTTTCCCTACGATGCTTGGCTCCTAAAGGCTCGCCCCGTAGCCCGAGATCCACTCTCCAAGCTCGGTTGTGGAGTTGGAGTGTAGAGAGAGGAAGAGAGGAGAGAAAGTGAAGAGAGAGAGAGGAAAGGAGAAAATGAAGAAAATTTAGGTGAGGCCGCCTATTTACTCGCCCGGGGTGAAATTATCACTTGCTATTCAATTGACCCTCAGTCAAGATTAGTAAAAACAAATTCATAAAATCTCACCTCGGGTGATTCTAAATCCTAATTGCCCCACAATTTTCTTCTTTCACTTTAGTCCCTCTCAATATCTCAAACTTCACTTTAACCCCAAATCTATCATCCTTTCGGTACCGGACTCATAATTCATTCCCATAAGCTCTATTCTTCTTCTCAGGTTCCTATTTGGTCATTTCTCAAAAGTACTCCATACTTTCTTTTCTTTTCGTTTTAGTCCTTGAGAATTTGTAAAATGTCCTAAATTAAAATTTTTTTGAAATTTCTATTTCCAAATTTCCTTTACTAATTCAAAAAGAACATTTCTCATGTAATTAAATTTTTCAATAAACTTCAAATAGACTTTAAATATTCATGAAAATTCTTGGGATATTACAAGCATAGCCCCTAAATCACGTTCCAAAGCATCACATTCCACTTCAAAGATTTGGGAGAAATCAGGTAGAGCAAGCACAAAAGCTGTAGTGACAACTTGCTTCAAGGCTTCAAAAGCCACAGTTGCTTCATCTGACCATTGGAAACCATCTTTTTTTGTCAAATCAGTCAATGGTTTAGCTATCTTCCCAAAACCCAAAAATTCTCTCACTTCTTTGACGTTATGAGGGATTGGCCAATTTCTAACACATATCACCTTTTTTGGATCAACAGCAACCCCTTCACGAGAAATGATATGGCCAAGGTATTCAACTTGAGATTTCCCAAAATTACACTTCTTTTGGTTGGCCACAAATTGGGTTGAACTTAATATGCTCAAAACACATTCCAAATGAGCCAAATGAGAGTCCCAATCACGACTGTAAATAAGGATATCATCGAAGAACACTAACACAATCCTTCAAAGATAAGGTCTGAATATGTGATTCATAGTTGCTTGGAACGTTGCTGGAGCGTTCATCAAACCAAAGGGCATTACGAGATATTCGTAATGTCCCTCATGGGTGCGAAAAGCAGTCTTCTCAATATCCTCTTCCTTCATTCGTATTTGGTGATATCCTGATTTTAAGTGCATTTTAGAAAAATATCGAGCTCCATGAAGTTCATCCAGCAATTCATCCATTACTGGAATAGGAAACTTGTCCTGAATGGTAGCCTTATTTAAGGCACGGTAATCCACACACATTTGCTAAGAGTCACCTTTTTTCTTAACCAGAATCACGAGGCTCAAATGGGGACTAAAACTATGGCCTATGATTTCCTGTTTCAGCATCTCATCCACTTGACGTTCTATCTCTGACTTGTGGTGATGTGGGTATCGATAGGGTAAACACTAATTGGAGTTGTACCTTCCTATAGTACTATCGAATGTGTAAGATTCACGGTGTGGAGGAAGGCCAATGATTTCCTTAAACACCTTAGGAAATTTTTTTAATAACCCTATCAATTCCCTCTGCTGTACTAGGCTTAATTCCGTTTCTTTTTCAGTCACCATGTTCAATGTTCCATAACCATCCCTCAATTTCCCTGACTGAATTCCCTTCTAACTCTTGCAAAGATAAAGCATGAAGATCTTACGAATTGCTCTACCCACCTCCAGTTCTTAAACCTCGTAGTAAAACTGGAACATCTTGCATAATAAATGATACTGTCATCTCCTTATAATCCATGATTATTTTCCCCAATAATCGCAGCTAAGCCACATTCAAAATGAGGTCAATCCCACCCAGGTCCAGGATATAAGCATCAACAATCATATTCAATTTTCTCAACTGCAGTGGCACCTTAAAAGATTTTCCCAACGTAAGAATCTTATGACCATCTCCAAACCTGAAAGCAAGTCTTTATGATTGATCAACTTTCAAATCTAGTGAAGACACCACCTGAGGACTAACAAAGTTGTGGCTAGCACCACTATCTATCAGAACTAAAATTAGAGTCCCAGTGGAATCATCTGAAGATAAGCCAATTAACCCAATTACACGACATTCTAATCCACCTTCATCATTCTCCGGTTCCAATTCCATTACTGCTACCTCCCGTCCTTCTCCAGTATTTTCGTCAACCTCGTTGTCTGCAACAACCAGATATCGCAATGAACGAGCAGTGCACTGGTGCATTGGATTGTAACATTCTCCACATTGGAAACACAGTCCATGGCTTCTCCTCTCTATTAACTCATTATACGACAAGTGTTTGACCCTTTGCGACTTTTCTGCGTTGGTTCCACGGTCAAAATTGCCACTTCGGTTTGAAACAGTCACCGTACTTACGCAGGTGACAAACTCGACCCAATAGAAGCAACACTTCGAGTTGGTCCAGTCATGCTCGGCCCAACCGTTGGGCCCCTCCTATGGTTATACGAAGCCCAATTTAAAGCTGATTTGCCTTGCTTCAATTCCTTTCTACTTCCCGGTCCACTTAAAAATTGAGAAGACGGGCTACTAGTTCTTCTGGCAAAGAACGACCCATTCATTTGAGTTGGATGCAGACCTTCATTCACACGATTGACACCTTCTATCTCCGCCTCTACGACTCGCGATAGCTGCATAATATGCCCTATACTCGTTGGCTGGTGTGTATGAACCTTCTGTTTTATCTCTGGCTTTAAACCACCCATAAAATAGCCCACGTATTGTTGTTCTGCGAGTTTGGCACTTGACATGAGACAAATTTGAATGACTCAATATATTCCTCTACGGTTCCAGATTGCTGCAACACCTTCAAAGCCTTGAAAGGATTATCGTAATGGGTTCCTCCATATCGCAACATTAGAGCCTTCTTTAAATTACTCCAAGTCGGACTTCCCTTGGTCTCGCGCCACATATTGAACCAATAGATAGTACTACCTTCCATGCACAGTCGACTAAGCTTAATTTTCATGGTGTCATCCGAATTATGTATTTCGAAGTATGTTTCCGCACGCCAAATCCATCTCACAGGGTTAACACCAGAAAACCCCGGCAACTCCACTTTCTTCATTGACAACTTGTATTCATCCAAGTACTCCTTCATCGGATCCAAAGGAGGTTTGACAATAGAACTAGAGACTTTCTCTATTGAAGGCGGTGAGTTATTTTGCTGAGATTCTTTGGAATGTCTTTCATCCACTTTCTTCCCTAATATTTTCGTAACCTCATGTAATAGAGCTTGATGCATGGTCTGCTGTTCTAGACTTTGTTGTTTTTGGGATTCCATCAACGATGCCTTGAATGAAGATTGTCCATCAACGATGCCTTGAATGAAGATTGTAACTCTTCCAGAGATTCCTCAAGCCTGGTTTCAACCAAAGCCAAACGAGATTCCATGAAGTCCAAATCGGTCTTGAGGTTTGGGAGGCATTTTCAGATTTGACAGGTTGGACCAATTGATAGATTAATATGAAATAACATTGTAAGTTTTATTAACCGTAAACATAGCCCAGAGCAAAGCTCCTTCAGAACCACAATGGCTCTGCCATACAAAAAGATTCTAACAGCTTGCCCTCATTCCACTCAGCATCATACTAATAATAGCTCCCCTCTAACTAACTCTCCACGTTAGCTCTCCCTCTTTCCTCATTCCCTGCTACAAGTTTGCCCCTCCTCGAGTAGACTCTCTAAACCTTGGGCCTAGAGTTAGGGCCCAAAAGGTGATCCATATCAGTATCAGTATAATTCCCAAGGTTTTTATCACATGTGCTGCATGAGGAGGCTGAGGTGGAGGAGAGAGAATGGGGTCTCTTAGTAAAAGAATGACATGGAGCCTTGACAAGTGAGGGTTTTGAAGAAATCTAGCATCTCTAATTGCTAGAGACCTTTCTTGTTTTCCTTATCTTTATTCATTTTGATGGTGCATTTTTTCCTGTTATTCTAATCACTTTGTTGCCAATTTCTACCTATATATTCATCCATATTGGTGTGCAACTAAATTGCACTATGCCAATCATATAAACAAATAGAATTGCACGAGAGCAAGTATTTGGTTGTTTGGAAAAAAAGTTGAGTAGAATTGTTTTGGGTAGAATTGATTTTGGTAAATTGGAATTTGTATAAATTTGAGTTATTTTTGGAAATTGTTATAAAGAAAGTAACTGGAGAAAATAAATTTCATTTAAATGCTAGTTAATAGAAATATTTTTGAATGTGTAATTATTAGAAATTTTTATTATATTTATTCTTATTATTTATTTTCACTTATTTAATTATAATATAATGAATAATATTAATGTTATAATAATTTTTTTATTAGTTCCTTTTTTTTAAAAGAAATTTTTGTTTCAGTTGTTTTATTTAGAATTATTTATAAAACTAATCTCGATTGTTAGAAAAATAAAATTAACAAGTCATGCAAAAGACGTTAGAGTGGTGCACTTCACCTTTTACAGCTTCAATCACACTTTGGTGACGGACAAGACCAAAGCTTGCAATTAACAAGTGGAACAGAGCAATACATACAAGGAGCAGATGAGAAAATGACGAAAAATGATCTAAACACTAAGGAAAAACACCAGGTGTAGAAAGAGATATGAAAGAGGGATAGCATTAGAGAGTACAGGTGTAGGAGATTGAAGAACTTCCCGCCGGCCCGAATTCTCTTCCCAAACTCGGTAATCTCTTCCAGCTCAAGAAACCACTTCACCGCACCTTTCGTCGCCTTTTCCCAACGCTATGGTCAGATATTTTCTCTCTGGTTTGGATCTCATCTTGTCGTCGTTGTTTCATTGCCCTTTGCAGTTCAGGAATGTTTCATAGAAACGACATCGTTTTGGCAAACTGGTCTCGATTTCTATTCGGCAAGTATGTCGGCTACATTTACACTGCCTTAGTTTTCTGCCTCTACAGCTACTGGCGCAAACTCAGCTGCATCATGGCGCTTGAGGTCCTATAGACGCACCGTTTCAACTCCTTCTCGGAAATGCGAAGAGACAAGATGAAGAGGCTTGTGCAGAAGCTGGCTCGTGATTTGTGCAAGGAATTTGCGAAGGTGGAGATGAAATCTAGGCTTGCAGAGTTGACGTTTAACACTATCATGAGAATGATATCGGGGAAGAGGTATTGGAGAGATGACTGTGAGGTGAGATATGTGGAGTTCAGAGAGATCTAAAGGAGTTGGGGACGCTAGGAGGGGCAAATAACCTGGGAGATTTCTTGCCTGTACTGAGGCGGTTTGATTTTGATGGTTTAGAGAATAGGATCAAGAATGTCGAGGATTCAACCAAATCCTGTTACAATCTCTGTAACTCCGTTAAATAATTTTTTATTGCTTTCGCTTTGCTGCCATAACAGTAAGTCTGCAGCTTTCCTGAGTTTTAAATACATAAAGAAACTGATCATAAAAGCTTGTAATTACGGTTATTGTAATCCTATATAATGAAAGTATATTTAATCACTTGTAATGAAGGTCCAATGGGCGAGGTAATGAATAATACAATGGCCAAGGTTCAGAATATCCAAGCATCATCAGGCCAGAGAGAGAGTGGTATGTGAGTCATTATGGATGAAGAAACAATCCAGCGAGGCATACCACACGAAGAAAACACACGAGGCAATAACTATAAAAAATATCTGGCGAAGATGCATCACCTACGAAGAAAACATAGCTCTGGCGAAGATGAAAGGTTAACGTGCAAATCAGCAACGCTCAGGACGATGCAGACAACAATGGTTGATGATGGGAAAACTGGGGGCACGTCGTGGAGCTCGGGTCGCTGACTAATTTGAGGGAGTAGTAAAACGAAGAAAAAAAAGGTTGGCAGGGGATGAGTTGGGCCACATGTAACTTGGTCATTGGTTGAAGGTTATCAAAACGGTGAGTTTGAAGGACAAGCACCCTGCTTGTCCTATAAGGACAGCAGAAGACACCAACTAATTTCAAATGTTTAGGAAAGAGAAATGGGAATACACGTGGTGAGCACAGATCAGGTCTGGTTGAAAAGGGTTGGAACTTCAATCCGAACCAACCATGAAATTTTGAGTTGAGTTGGGATGAGTTCATGAATTTTGAAGGATGGAACCAACCAAACAAAAATATTTATTATTGTATTTCTAATTTAGACCATGCACCAACATTAAAAATTTGTTTTAATTTGAGAATGGACCTTTGGATTTTTTTTTCTTTACAATTAGATTCATTTTTCTATTTTTTGCATTTTGGTCATTTTATTGCTACTTTTTATTTTAGACTTGGGTTGTTGATTTTATTTTCTCTAACAATCCATGGCTAGTCTTCTAAATAATTCTAAATAAAAGCATTTGAAACCCAAAAAAAAAGAAAAAAAAAGAACAAACAGAAAAGAATCATTGCTAATTTGTCTTATATTCTCTTACAATTCATGACTAGTTTTTTTTAAATAATTCTAAATAAAAGCATTTGGAAAAAATGAAAAAAAAAAATTCATCACTAATTTTTCTTATTTTCTTTTAACAATCCATGAGTAGTCTTTTAAATAATTCTAAATAAAATTATTTGAAACAAGTTAATGAAAAAAATTTAAAAGATAAATTTATTTTATTATAACATCGATATAATTCATTACATTATAATTAAATGAGCGAAAATGAATAGTAAGGATACATGAAATAATAAAATATAAACTTCATGTTATTACACATTTAAAATTATTTCTATTTTCCAACATCCAAGGAAAATTTATTTTTTATAATAATTTTTCTGATAATAATTTTCAGACATAAATAACGTTAATGTAAATTATGATTTGTCCAAATCTAAATTAAGCCAACTATTTTTTAAACCTACGCTAATTTGATCTAACATACCGGCACAGCATATGAAGCACGGTTACTTGAAAAGATGGAGCAATGCCATATCTAAAACGTGTTTCAAACTCTTATCAAATTTGAACACAACGCAATATTTCAAATCGTATTTGAGCATTTTGTATTTTGTGGTATCACATCATTTTTATGGTGTTATATCATGTATGTGTTAATTGTATCGATGACTCTGCTTCTTATGTCACAGAAGACCTGCGATAGAGCAACTGCATCAGACTCAACCAGCTCAAAAGCATATAGGCCATGAAAACAACAGTAAAGAGGGCGATGTATATGGTTTAACTGTTCTTTTTCTTTGCGGTGAATTGTTATCAGCATTCACTTGGACAGAACCCTTTGTGTGGAGTCATATCTGTGCAGAGCATCTGAGTTTCTTGGAAAACCACAAAAACTCGTAGGAAGCAAGTGTGGAGTTCGGTTGTGACAATAAAATCATGTAAGTAGCATTACTTTATAGCATAACTGGTAAGCACTAGCTTACACACCCAATCCAAAACGTGGCTTGCAAGTACAGTTTGAAGTGGGCATTGTTAATTACCAAAAGATCAGGCTGAGGAATATAAGATAGATTGGTCAAGACAAAGACATGTATATGAGATTATGTACCTTGAATATTAGACAGATTGTGTATTGTCCAAATCCAAAACATTGTGATGGATACAAGTAATTTATAAATTACAATTATTTTCTCAAGAGTTTGATATAACCACTTGTTAAATTACTCACACCCTCGCCACTAGAATAACATCTAATGGCAATTATTTATTTTATAATTTGCCATCACTGTTCTATAGCAACCAACAGAAAATGGAAACAAACATATGCATAAAGTCTAATTAATTAACAAGGATAGGCTTGATTTGAGTGAGGGTAGATATATAATAGTAGTAATTAAGGATGACAGTAAGTAACAGGAATTAACCATAGGTTCTGTTTTCTTCTAACTCCAGCGCCAAAGGTCTCGGACATGTCAAATTGTTGGTGAGTGATTCCATTTGGAAGCTTCCAATCAAAATGATAAAGCAAATTAGCAAGAGGCAGCTCAATGTTGGATATAGCTGTTGGGTATTCTGGCAAGTGCACCAGTCGCACAAGTAATATAGTGTAAAAATGAGTAAAGAGTTATCGTCTCCACAGGGACTAACATGCTAAGTACTTCAAAAATTTAAACGCATTATTTAGGCAAACTAATTTTTGATTTTAGAAAGCTCTAATTGAAAGTAAAATCAAATTGCAATAGAATTGAATGAAAATAATTCAAATAAAAAGTCTAGAGTTACTAATACTCCTCTTTCGTTCAAGGAATTGCTAATTCTCCCTAACACTTGTGATTCAAATCAATTATACACATTAATCTTAGGTTTTCTAATGGCTTAAAGTGATTCTCCCGAACCTAAATTAAGCTACTCAACTCTACACAATCCCTTATGTGAGTTTAAGTCGAATTAATGTTAACCTAATTTGATTAAACGAGGTTAATTAACATTTCTATTAATTAACAAGTAAAACCCCTAAGTTCTATCACTCGCCCTAATCATTCAGTGTTCTACCAACATCTCTCTCTCCCGAGTTCGACGAAAGCAACAAACAAGTCATAAAGTGGCCAATTTTATAACAAGTATAGTAAACATGAATGATAGGTATGTATTAAATTGAAAAGAATCACAAGTTTCAAGAGAAATACAAATCCTAATCTGAAATTGGGTTCATAGTAACCCTAGAAAAGAAAATTAGCCACTCATGGCTTTAAAACTACAGAAAATAGTAAAAGAATGAGCAAACTCCGTGAATCCGAGGTTGGGTTGACGGAATTCGGGCTTGATCGGCTTCGGGAATGGATTCCTCCTTCTCCTCTAGTAGAAATCGGCGCCTCCCCTCTGTCTCCAACTCAGAATTGCCCTAGAAAATCTATTTTGAAGCATTTAAATCAGTGCAGGATCGCGAACCACCGCTATAGCGGTGAATTCCCATCGTTATAGCGGTGGGAGACAGAGAATAAAGCTTAAAATGAGTTTTTTCAGGTTCTACCGCTATAGCGGTGGCTGGCAGAGAAGAAGGCTCCAAAATCCTTTTTTCAGCACTCCACTGCTATAGCGGTAGATTCTACCGCTATAGCTGTGGGAGACAGCATTCACATAAGCATTTTCAGAATTTCAGCTCTAGCATTCTATTTTTTAATACGAATTTTTTACCAGCTTAACCTACACCAAAAATAACAAATAAACCCATTAAATTGCATAAAAGAATAATAAAATCACTCTATTTATTAAAAGATCAAAGAAAACTAAAACTAATCTAAACTACTCAAAATGTGAGCTAAGAATTACAAGACAACAAGAAAGAGATCAAAAGAAAGGGTATTTAGCATCAAAATGGCACTAAATTGAGAACTCAACAAAAGCGAAGTTGATTCCTGGACATATTCTTCTTCCAGCACCAAATGGAATGTAATCAAAGTGAGTGCCTCTGAAATTAATAGGGTTATCCAGAAATCTCTCAGGCTTGAAGCTCTCTGCTTCATCCCAAAACTTGGGATCTCTTCCTATTGCCCATCCATTGACAATGATTTTGGTTTTTGCAGGAATCTCATATCCATTGATCACACATGTCTCTGTGTTTTTTCTTGGAAGTAACAAAACTCCAGGTGGGTGTAGCCTCAGGGTTTCCTTCACAACTAAGTTTAAGTATTTCAATTGGTGAATCTCACTTTCATCCACACATCCCTTTTCTTTGTAGATGCTCCTGACTTTAGCTTGAGCCTTGTCCATCACCTTTGGGTTCTTCACCAATTCTGCAATTGCCCACTCTACAGTTGTTGATGATGTTTCAGATGCAGCGATGAATAAGTCTTGAAAATGAATGCTTTAATTTTTATTATTTTCTTAAGTCATGTCATCACATTTTTTTTTAAAATTTTTCACTTCAGAAAATTGATTTCTTTACATCAATCACACACACACACACACACACACACACACACATATACATATATATATATATATATATATATATATATATATATATATATATTATGGCAACAGTAGAGATCACGCGGACAAATACCAATCCCCTTCACCCATGCATGGACTTTAAAAATCACTACTGCATCTTTAATGATTGATTGACCAAATAAAAGTCATATATATATATATATATATATATATATATATATATATATATATATATGTGTGTGTGTGTGCGCGCGCGCGCGTGCGTGCATGCGCGCTTAAATTTAATTTGTTTATCATTTAAAAATTCAATTATAGGCTTTGGCTATATATAACCCCAACCTAAACTGGGTTTATTAAATAAAGATAAAAATTATAAGGTAACACCTAATTTTCAATATTAATTTAAGGAGGAAAAAAAATTAAAGATAATATATCATGAATATATGCACACATTATTGCATAGACTATATATATATATATATATATATATTTTGGTTTTGATTTCATACAGGTGTTTTTAGTAACACAATTTTGTTTTTAAAACATTGTTTGGGCACTAAGTTTAGTCACATCTCCTAGCGAATATTCCAATATGAGATCATTGGCTTATAAAGAAAAAACTCTTTTTACTGTATCCAATCTCTGATCTCTGCTAGTATAGACTATAGAAATTAATCATGTCTAATTAAGCTCCAAGTTCACAGAATAAATCATAGGTTAATTAATTACACACTTACCAGAATGACAGCTTTGATGTGGTTGCGAGTTAAGGGGAGTTCCAGATCATTTTCCTGCTGAATCTTGAGAAGGACTTTAAGTAAATTATCCTCCTCAGAGCTGCTGAATCTTTCTTTGCTTTCTTCGTGATTCTTGATGATGTTTTCAATTATTAGATCATTTGACTTGTGGACCCTTTCAGCTCTAGCTCTCATCCCTGTGATCACTTGAAGCACTTTGATAGACAGAAAGAGGTCAGCCACTGAGAAACCTCCCACCAGCTCCGTTATGTCCTTCAGACTCGCTATGAAAGCTTCTTGGTCTCTCGAATTTTTACCAAAGGCTGCTCTTGCAGTTATGGAGTTTGTGGTTTTGAAGATTCTCTCACTCAAATTTATGACCTGACCTTCGCTAGAAATTATGTCTTCCACAAGTGCATGAACCTCGTCTTCCCGTTTGAACCTGAAGGATTGAACTCGCTTGGCAGTTAAAAGCTAAAGAGTGCATATCTTCCGGAGTTGCCTCCAGTGGTTTCCGTGTGGGGCGAATCCGATGCTTATGTTATTGTAAGTGATGATGTTGACAGCGATAAGATTGGGCCTATTGGAGAAGATGAGGTCATGCATCGTGAAGATCTCTTTGACTATTTCTGAGGAAGTGACTATGACATTGGAGGTTTATCCGAGCTGAAGGTGCATCAAGGGTCCATACTTGTTTGCGGGAATCACTACAGAAAAAAAAAGACTTTTAGTGGCGACTTTTCAGTGATGACAAAACAATTTGTCACTGAATATCCACCTTTAGTGGCGACACATAAAGTCGTCACTGAAAGTGAGACTTTCGATGGCGACTTTTATGGTCATCACTGAATGACTCACTTTCAGTGGCGACATCTTTCATGTCGTCACCGAAAGATAAAATTAAAATTTTTTAATTCTATTTTCAGTGACAACTATATAAAGTCGCCACTAAAAGGCTACTTTCAGTGGCGACTTTAGTCGTCACTGAAAGAAGACATTTAGTGGCGACGTTGGTTGACACAGAAAGTTAGTTTTCAGTGACAAATATATGATGTCGTCACAGAAAGTCTACTTTCTGTGACGACCGCATGTAGTCGCCACTGAAAGCTTAATATAATAAAATATTTTAATTTATTTATAATTTAGACTATTAGTGACAACCATCAAAAGTTGCTACAAAAAATAGACTTTCAGTGACAATGTTAGATGTAGTCACTAAATGTATACTTTCAGTAGCAATGTTAAATGTCGTCGCCACAGAAAAGTCTTGTACAATAATCTATTTCAATTTATTTTCATTGTAGACTATTAGTGACAACCGTTTAGCGTTGCCATTGAAAAGTCTAATAAAATATTTTAATTTATTTTCAAAAATAATAAAAAATTATTTAATTCTAAATAATTAAAATTTTATTTAATTCTAAATAATAAAAATTATTTAATTCTAAATAATAAACAAATTGTTTAATTCAAAATAATTTGGAGATATGTAAATTGGAGAATCAAACCTTAAACTTCTTACTAATATTAGTTCTTAAATTATTTAATAAAAAATTATTTAATTCTGAATAATTAAAAAATATTTAATTCTAAATAATTTGGAGATATGCAAAACTGGAGAATCGAATCTTAAACTTCTTAGCCATATTTGTTCTTAAATACCATTTAACCAACTAACCATTATTGTTACTCACTAGCTATTATATTCTTTAATTACTAATTATCACACAATGTAAAATAATTTGATAAAATATTTTAATTTATTTTCAAAAATAATAAAAAATTATTTAATTCTAAATAGTAAACAAATTGTTTAATTCAAAATAATAAAAAAATTGTTTAATTCAAAATAATTTGGAGATATGTAAAACTAGAGAATCAAACCTTAAACTTCTTACTAATATTAGTTCTTAAATTTTTTAATAAAAAATTATTTAATTCTGAATAATTAAAAAATATTTAATTCTAAATAATAAAAAATTATTTTATTCTAAATAATAAAAAATTATTTAATTCTAAATAGTTTTGAGATATGCAAAACTGGAGAATCGGATCTTAAACTTCTTAGCCATATTAGTTCTTAAATACCATTTAACCAACTAACTATTATTGTTATTAACTAGCTATTATATTCTTTAATTACTAATTATCACACAACGTAAAATAATTTAATAAAATATTTTAATGTATTTTCAAAAATAATAAAAAATTATTTAATTATAAATAATTAAAATTTTATTTAATTCTAAAAAAATAAAAATTATTTAATTCTAAATAATAAACAAATTGTTTAATTCAAAATAATAAAAAAATTGTTTAATTCAAAATAATTTGGAAATATGTAAAACTAGAGAATCAAACCTTAAACTTCTTACTAATATTAGTTCTTAAATTATTTAATAAAAATTATTAATAAAAATTTATTTAATTCTAAATAATTTGGAGGTATGCAACTAGAGAATCAAACCTTAAACTTCTTAGCTATATTAGTTCTTAAATACCATTTAACCAACTAACCATTATTTTTCAAGAATCTATACTCTAAGTGCTTAACCATTGAAGACATTGATAAGCTTGAGGGAGAAATTGCAATTACCCTATGTAAATTAGAAATTGTATTTCCACCGGCCTTCTTTGATATAATGATCCACTTACCAATGCACTTAGCAAGGGAGGCAAAAATTGGTGGACCTATCCTGGATGTTTCCTATTGAAAGGTAATGCTATGTGATATATATTTTAATGGCTTAAATTGTTAATAATAGACACTTAAATCATATTGGTAATTTAATGCTATGCTATGCATATAGGTATTTACGGACACTTAAATCATACGTTCGCAATAAAGCTCGTCCAGAAGGTTCAATTACAGAAGGCTACTTAGCAGAAGAAAGCCTAACATTTTGTTCACGATACCTAAAGAACATTTCTACCAAATTCAATAAACCTCCTAGGAATGATGATGAAATGGTGATAGATAGTGACATGTCTATCTTCAAAAAGATTGGGCGACCAAAAGGACATTCTGAATCTATTACTCTATCTCATATAGAGTTTAAACAAGCATGTATGTATGTGCTTCAAAATTGTGAAGAGGTTTGGCCATTTATAGAGTAAGTTCACCACAAATCCTTGGTGGTATTAGAAATGAATAATTATTTGATGTCTCAACTAATTAACTAGCTTATATTGTAGGCAGCATAAGAAAGAGCTTGAGGCACAAACTTCAATGGTAGATGAGAGACATTACCAAGATTTTTTAGATTGGTTTCGTGCACGTGTAGGTCTCTCTTGGCCATTTGAGCACAATTCATAATTCTTTCTCATTATAGATAATATTAAAGTTAACAACTATTCATTTGTTTATATAGGTCTTTGTGACAATCTCGTGCAAATGACGAGCTCATAAGTCTATCAGTCAGGCCAATTAATAAAATTAATCGATATCCCATATTTATATTGAATGGATTTAGGTTTCACATAAAAGATCGTGCTTTAGGGAAAAAAAACTCAAAATAGTGGAGTTCTTGTAAAGGGGGATGATTCAGATCCTGAAAAAGAGTACTATCACGTGATAGATGACATTTATGAATTGTCTTATGTTGGCAATAGAAAAGTCTACCTCTTCAAATGTCATTGGTGGAACATGGCACATTTAGGAAGGAGATACAAAATAGACAAGTATGGATTCACAAGTGTTAATGCTCGTTGCTCATTGAACACAAATGAGCCATTTGTTTTGGCTTCCCAAGCAGAACAAGTTTTCTACATCAATGACAATGTTGATCAGGACTGGCTTGTGGTTGTAAAGACAAGTCCACGTGACCTTTTCAATATGTCTTAAAATAATGATGATGTGGGTGATGACTATGACATGTTAGTCAATGAAGAAGAAGCATATCAACAATTGCAGACTGAACTAAATGCGAGGACTAACAATGAAATAGAAGATGATATTGTAGTACCCTTACATAGAGATGATGTTGAGCCTCAAAGCGTTAATCATCTAGGTCACCAATCACGAATAGATGTTCGAATTGCAAGGGACGACGATTTTATTAATGATGATGAGGTGACAGTGAATGATGAAAGTGAGGAAGAGGATAGTATTTAATTATAGTAATTTGTGACAAGGAGACAATGACATATTATTTAATTATGGTAATTTGTGACATCTTTTTAGGCAATGTTTATATTTAATTATGGTAATTTTGTGACATAATATTTAGTTATACTTGCATTATCAATATAACTCAATGGTTTATATTTACTATTGTAGAAAATGAAAGCATTTGGTAGGGGAATAGGAGGGAAACAAGTAAGAGGCATTTCACATGCCAACAATCGGGAAGTCACATCAATCTTACGCTTGCCCCAACAAGAAACGCCTTTTATTGATCATAACCCTACACAAATAGCCACTGAAGGTGAAAGTTCACAACCACTAACCATAGGAGCCCAACCTCAAGCTAGTACTACAAGTTTGTTTTCTTGTATCTTACATCATATTGTCAAATTATTAAATCATGTGGCACTATATAATGTAAATTTTTTTATGTACTTAACAACTTCTTATAGTGTACTTAAAAATGTTAGAAAGGCATATAGATCTATACAGGTCGATATGAAAACTAGGAATGGGAATAAAATAGAAGTGGAGATCCAAGATTTTATTGATAGAGCTGTAGGACCGGGGGCTAGGGATCTCCCAAATTACTGTGGCCTAGTGGTGAGGAAAACTGTTTCATTTAGAGATGGTGAGTGGAAGAATATCACTGCAAAATGTGGAGAAGCTATGTTTTTACAAGTAAAGGTAATAAGCTAAATATACAAATGTAATACTTTGATGTGTTACTAATGCTATTACTAACAAATATCACTTTGTTTTTAGGAAACATTTACAACTATTGGCGGCATGAAGGAATATGAATTTCAAGGGTATGTAGTGCAAACGCTACAAAAACTATTTAGGAGGTGGAAGAGCCAATTGCATGAGCACTACAAAAAGTATAACACTGATGAGGAGAGATTGGCTCATCCACCAGAGGGTGTGAAACCTGAAGATTGGCAGTGGCTAGTCCAAGAGCACTTTTCCTCTGATGCGTTCAAGGTATTATGTTGTTGACATATTTTGACAAAGTATTTTTTTTCAATGTATTTATATTTATGAATGTTAACTATAGGCTAAAAGTGAGAGAAATAAAGCAAACAGGCAGTTACAAAGAACAAAACATACTTGTGGAACAAGATCATTTGCAGAAATAGAAGCATCTACGATAAAAATGCATTTGTCTTCTTAAATTATTAAACAGTTCTTTTTTATTGATATATCTATAATTATATTTCACTGTTATTGTAATATTTTGTAGAGAGACCCTGAAACTGGGGAAAGGGCACCACCTGATCGAGTGTGGGAACTACAACACACTCGTAAAACAAAAGAAGGAGAAATGATGTGGTCGGATCCTCATTCACAAGAAATTCATGTGTGTTTACAAATAAATTTGCTTTGTGTTTAAGTTGAATTTACACTTTGATTTTATTATTCTAAGTTGATGCTTTAATTGCAGGGTCACCTCCAAGATCTTGTAGCACAACAAAATACACAAGAAAGTGGGCCACAACTCACAAGAGATGAGATTTTGGTAAATGTACTTGGTGAAAGATCCGGATATGTCCGAGGGAAAGGTTATGGAGGAAAACCTCAAAGAAAAAGAGGATTGACATAGGTTGATGTTGAAGACCGCATAGAGACTGTTCGCATAGAGATGGAAAGAAAAAGAGAAGAAGACCGTATTGAGATGCACGTCGAGATGGAAAGAAAGCTGGAACAAAAGCGTGACGAGATGGAAAGAATGCTGGAACAAAAGCGTGCCGAGATGGAGAGTAAGATGCAAGAAGAGATTGATCGACGAATCCAAACTCAATTAGCAGCCATAATGGCAACTATCCAAGTAAGTTTTCTAATCCCTCTATCTGATGTCATGACTTTAGTGCTCTCATTGTAAACTCCATTATGGGTGTTTAGTGTATTGTCTATGGTTGATAATTTCTTGATGACATCATCCGATTTCACTTCAAATTATTGGTATAACTTTCCAAACCATGGATTGATGTTTAAAGTGCATAATATACATATATTACATGGGAATCCTTTATTTCTTCTGGTTAATGCCTTTAGAGAGCATGTATTGGAAGGTGGGTTTGGTTGAATGGTACTGGCACTTAACATTATTTGTTGTCTCTGTAACATAGTGAGCCACAAGAAAAAAAAATCATTAATTGCATACTTTGATGATTTGTTATGAAAGAAGTTGATATATGTGTTGGCCTATTGGGAATTTGTAGAAGGATTAATTGGATAAATCATAAAGAAACAAAGATGGGGTTTTTCTTTTCCTTTCTTTTCATTAATGTTCTATTTTTTTCTTTGCTTTTTCTTTTGTTTCTTGTTAATTTATGGTTTCTTGTGGCATAGCATTATAGTGGATTTATTACATAGTGTTTATATATAGTTTGATCATCGTAAGACCCTTTAATTAAAGCCAAACTAAGCACCAATACAATTTTTTTGCCAATCTATTCGTTTCAAATTATGAAATATATATAAGCAACATATCAATGTATGGTGTAACTTGCTTGAAAATGCTTTAGAAGAATGAAAGGAAGCCAACATATGAATCAAGAGCGTAACTCCCCTGTGAATAAATTAAAAGTTTCCATGGAATTAACCTCTTTATCTTCTCCAATTGAAAAGTCAAATTACATTGTTTTCTATGACTCTTCATAATTAATAAATTGATATCAATTTCATTATCATATATATATATATATATATATATATATAATGAGTGGATAGCTCCACTAAGATATTATAATTTTTCTTATTATAGTTAATGATTTAATAGTTCTAACATCTTGAATTCTATTTGGTAAGTTGAAATATTAATTCTTGAAATATTTGGAAGCACATTAATAACATGGACATGGAAATATGAGAAAAAAATAAAAAATGTATTTTATATGTTTTAAATAATATAGAATTTTTTCCACGTTACTAAGAAATTTTTACAAATATTTTTTTAAAGTACTTGAGAAGTAAGATGTGCACATATCAAATAGTAAAAGAATTAAATACTTAAAATTTATAAACATATATACCAAAAGTGATTCATAGATACTAAAAATTCATGACTACTTCATGTTATATGAATGCTTTTTACATTTTGGTTGCAATTTTTTGTCTTAATCTTAATGATATATTTTCTCTTTCTATGAGATCTTAAGTGACACTTGTTTTACTTGTATCATAACAGGGAACAAGTCAAGCACTAAATATAAATACCGTTGGAAACTCCGGAGTCACCAAAGATGGAAGGAAACATAAGAAATGATAGATTATTTGTACTAGTTTCTTTTTGTATTAGTTTCCTTTTGTATTTTGTAAAATACATTATGTATTCAAATCATTTTCTAATATATGATAATTTGTACAAATATATATTATGCTTGTATGAATTTAGTATAATGTTACTTATAATATTAAATTAATAGCTTGATTGTACATAAAAAAAAAAGTAAAAGTTTTTAGTGGTAATTAGATGTTGCCACTGAAGATACTTTCAGTGACCACATATGGTCTTCACTGAAGTGACTTTCAGTGACGACATAGGGTCGCCACTGAAAGTGACTTTCAGTGGCAACATCAGTTTCAGTGGCGACCCTATGTCGTCACTGAAAGTCTCACATTTCTCTATATCTTTTCAGTGACCACAATTAGTCGCCACTAAAAGTGACTTTCAGTAGCGACTCTATGTTGTTACCGAAAGTATTACATTTCTCTAATACTTTCAATGACCACAAATGGTCACCACTGAAAGTCATGATACTTTTAGTGGTGACAAAATGTGGTCACTGAAAGTCACTTTCAGTGGCGACCCTTTGTGGTCACTGAAAGTATTACATTTCTCTTATACATTCAGTGACCACATATGGTCGTCACTGAAGGTGACTTTCAATGACCACATTTTGTTGCCACTGAAAGTGCGATAGTGTTTTGCGACTAAAACTTTCTTCAGTGACGACTTGTTGTCGCCACTAAAAGTATTTTCAGTAGCGATATTTCTTTCGACTATAACTTACTTTTAGTGACACATATTATACTTTTAGTGGCGACCAAATTGGCCACCGAAAGTTTGTTTCCGTGATGACTTTTTAGTGATAATGAAGTCGCCACTGAATACTTTCAGTAACGGAACTTTAGGTGGCGACCATGTGTCGCCACTGAACCACTTTCAGTGACAACTTATTAACTTTTAGTGATAACTTTTGTCGCCACTGAAAGTCAAGTTTTTTGTAGTGAATGATGGGGCATTGACCCAATAATTTGATGGATGTTTCCTATGAGAGGTAGCTTCCATGGCCCTGGGGGTAGGGTTTTCTTGCATCTTTTGGAGTTTGAACGGTTAAAGAATGAAACGAGGAGGAAGCAAAAGAAGGTGAAGAGGAAGATCGTCTGGATCTCCATGATTACAGAGCTAGGTGCAATATTGTTATGTTGCTAAGGATTACTTCATACTGATTTTGCTATCCAGAAGAGTCATTGTCTTTTAATGTGAAGTGAAACCTATATAATATTAATTATAACATTCAACTGCCAAGATGCACTTGCATTGTAGAATTCAAATCATGCTTTCAAAGTTGTCAGGCGGCTGTTTTGAAGCCCACAAATCACTTAGCACTCAGCTCTGGCAATCCATGTGCAGCAGTAAACTGAGTACTCTTGGGATATGTATTTCAACAAAATGCTATCCTAATATACTTTCTGTTTCCACTTTTAGTGGATCCACTGCCAAGTGTATTTTCTCAAGTGTAAATTCCTTTTATTGTGAATTCCCTTCAGTATATAAGAAGCAATGTGCTGTAGCAATCACTAAGCTGAGCACTCATTCATTTTGCCTCAATTATGTAAGTGTAATTACTGTAATACTTTTTGTGTAATGTGTATAGCGTTGGATAAGATGATTAAAAATATTTTTTGATTTTTGACTTTAATTACTAAAAAAAATTCAATATAACATAAAAGAAAAGGATATAAACATACATATAAACACTCATTCATTTTGATTTTTGATTTTTGACTTTAACCCTAAAATAAAATATAAACATACATATAACAAAAAAATTCAAACAAATGTGGTTTCCACATCATGCCATTTTTGACAAATCAAAAATAAAAGAAGAGTATATAAAATTACATTATTAAAAATGAATGGTACTGGATGCCCTTTAAAATTAGGGAAAATAAATAAAGATAAATATTTCCAAGTAGGGAAGTAGAGAGAATTAGAGAATTTAAAGTATTATATTCTCATTACTTAATAAAATACAATACAATACAATGGTATTTATAGACAAAAGAAATTAACTAAAATATAAAACTAATAACAATTTTAACTTTCCCCCCTCAAGTTGGAGTTATGGTGAATCAAAATCAAGTTCAACTTGAAAACCAGAACAAAAAAAAAAACTTTCATAAGAAAGCCTTCAAACAGGTACAAGGTTCTCAAGAACCACTTTGTAAATCTACGGTTTATAATTTGACGTGAAAAATATTTTGCGATGAACAAGGCCACAAACAGGTAAAGTATACAACGAACTGTGCCACATATAACTATAGACTAACTAAAATAAAAAAAAAATATATTCAGAGTTTCAATAAAGAACTAAAAAATTGTCTTCCCACTCAAAATATCTCTTGTAAAAAAGAAGTATGTCATATCAATTTTTTCCCAAAATACATACACCGAACCAATCAATACACCATATATAATGATCCACTAAGACCATAATCAGAAATTTTAGTATCCAGCCACACAGAATTTCCATTTGGCAAAGAATACGCATATGAGAGAAATGGTCAGTATAGTATAACACATGCTAGAACCTCTGTCTCCAGTGTCCATTAAAGTAACCAGCATCTCCACTTACTCCTTTAGGTCTTCGGAGTGAATTAACTCATCAGGGTCGGTGGTCAAAGCATCCTGGTCATCCTCCGAAGCTAAAACATCCAGGTATGAAAAATCAAATCAGGAGCAGCAGTCCAATATTTCATACACAAAAAACAAAAGTGTCACGGACAAGAAAGTAGACGCCATAAGTGAACATAAAAAATGCAGTTGATCCTCCCCGAAAAATATATCTGAACCAGTGTCAGTATGTAGACTAAAGTTTGATCTATCTTGGATGATTCATACCAAAGCATGTCCACTATCTCGCTTTCTTTTGCAAGAACGACTCTTGCCGTCACAAATACAATAATTTCATCACTTTGGCCATCAGGTAGACTGCGGTTAACAGCTCCCCATGACACAATGTCATATCCATTTACCACATCTTGGAGAAAAAAAAAAACAGATTCGTACCATTGAGAATTTTTCAGTCAATCCCCGGCAAATATCTGACATACTGGAAAAATTTGCACAAATCGTTCCATGTACGCTATAATAGTGTGAAAGCCCATTGAATACTAGCTATTACGGATTTTAAGCACAAAACCAAAAAAAGATATTACAATGCCGAAAGAAAACAAGATCATGACAAAAATGAAGACACACTTCCTCTCTTGCGATGCAAACCAGATCAAACATCATAGAACCATCAGACCCGTCACCAGCTTTTCTGATGACCACGTTTCCTTGGAGTTTCTAACACCATTTTCTGATGAACCAGGAACGCAGACAACAAGAACCATGATTCAAAAGGAAGAAAAAAAAAGACCAAGAATAGAGAGAGCCATTGACGGCTCCCAAGAACAGAGGAGAGCCATGAACCAACGAGCCTGGAGGGACCAAGAAGGAAGATGTAGGCCGAGCACAGGGCCGATATCGATCAAGGACCGAGAACAGAGCACCTCGACTTCCGGCAATGGAAAACAGAGACAATGCAAGAACAGGAACTGGCGTCCAAATTAAATGAAATTCCAATCAAGCCCTCAAACTCTCGCATCTACCAGGCAGAAGAATCTTGAATGAGGTCGAAGGGTATCATTGAGACAAAATGGGCAAAATAACCAGCGGCGAACTGTGGAACCGCTTGATGGATCGAGGGAGGAACGAATCGAAGCCGCGATCCAAGAACACGGTTCAGAAAAGAAGCTTCGCACGACTCAAAGAAGATAGGAACCTAGGAAGTCGATTGATGAGTCGTGGAGTCTACAGAAGTCAGAAATGTCAAAAAACCATCGCTGTGGACCGGTGGCTTTCCGTCCACCACAGGTCAGAGTAATCGCAACAAGCAAAGGTTGACGGAGAAAAAGAAGATCAGAAAACGTGAACCTATACTCAACCTGGCTCTGATAACACGATAAAATTAAGAAAAATAAACAGAGAAATATTCCTCGTAAAGAATTAGAGAGAATTAGAGAATTCAAAATATTATATTCTCGTTACTTAATAAAAAACAATTCAATACAACGATATTTATAAATATAAAAAAAATTAACTAAAACATAAAACTAACAATAATTCCCACACTTTTCAATGCTGTGCCTATGTAATGGCAGTATCATGTGGCTCTTGTCTTAGTCAAGTGTTGAAGGGAAGTTGATAGTCTGGCTTCCCTCTCTCTCCCATTTATCTAGCAGCAATTGTTTGGTATTTTTAGGTTACTAGTCTGGTAGATAAATTTTGTTGTGTTCATGTGGTTAATCGTAGTATGTATGCTAAGTACTAATTTCATAAGAGGTTGAGAGAGATTGCTCATACTGTATGGTAAATTAATTAAAGGCCGTTGAAACTTGAAATGTACATTGATGCCGGAAATTGTCAGATTCTCAAATCTTTATTTGTGGAATGGGAATTGTTTCATCAACAATGGCACATAGAAAAGTGAGTGGCTGGTTCAGTCATTTAGAGGGCCTTAGTATTACTGATCCAACTAGTAACTTACTTTGGCATTATACTAAGGATTTAGACTCAAATTTTATCTTAATTACTGATGTGAGCCCTAAAGGGTAAGGGAAGGGTTATCTCACATTGTATTGTTAAGCAAGCATAATTAATTAAGTAATAGATAGGAATTTATTGTCATTTTTTCTTCAAGGCCAAAATGTATTATTTTTCTTTCGGTTAGTACATGGTTAGAAGATTTGCAACCTTGTCCTCCAGTTTGGCTTTGCTGTATTTAGAATACATGCAAGAAAGATAATTCTTTCATTCCAAATTTTGATGGAAGTCATTAGCTAGTTCACTTCACAATACAATATTCATAGTTCAGAATAATTCAGGTCGCTACAATGTGTTATTTTATGCCTCATTGTTCTCTGTTTGTCTTTCAGTTAAGAAACCTAACTTTCAAATTATTCAAAGAAAAACAAAACCTTTGTTTGGTATTTCATTTCATTTATGGAGCGGCCTCTTCCCCCCTCTCTCTTTTTCTTATTTATCTCCTTTAGAATCTATTTACATTAAAATAGTTCTTTCATTGGGTGATTGAGCTTAGTAGAACCCATGTTTTCAAGTCTAAGAAGCAGATCCAGAATCTCCTTTATTGTTGGAGTTGCTTTGCTTTTTGAATGTGTAATTATTAGAAAGTCTTATTGTATTTATTCTTATTATTTATTTTTACTTATTTAATTATAATATAATGAATAATAATGTTATAATAAAATTTTTTTATTAGTTCCTTTTTTTAAAAGAAATTTTTGTTTCAATTGTTTTATTTAGAATTATTTATAAAACTAATCTGAGTTGTTAGAAAAATAAAATCAACAAGTCACGCAAAAGATGTTGGAGTGGTGCACTTCACCCTTATTGGCTTCAATCACACTTTGGTAACAACCAACACCAAAACTCGCATTTAACAAGTGGAACAGAGCAATACATAAGAAGTAGCAGATGAAAAAATGACGAAAAATGATCCAAACACTGAGGAAAAACACCAGGTGTAGAAAGAGATATGAAGGAGGGATAGCAGAAGATACCAACTAATTTCAAATGTTGAGGAAAGAGGACTGAGAATACACATATAGTGATGACCATAGATCAAGTTAGGTCTGGTTTAAAAGGTCGGAATTTTCAACCCAAATTGACCAAAAAACTTCGAGTTAGTTTGGGACGGGTTCATGAATTTTGAAGGATGGAACCGACCAAAGTACAATATTTGTTATTGTACTTCTTATTTAGACCATGCACCAACATTGAAAATTTGCTTTAATTTGAGAATGGACCTTCAGATTTTTTTTCTTTACAATTAGGTTCATTTTTCAATTATTTACATTTTGGTCATTTTATTTGCTTCTTTTTATTTTAGCTTTGGGTGTTGTCGCGTACCTAAATCTGACACGTGACCGACACGGAAGTGAATTCCAATTCACCTTCGTAAGCCGAATTTTATATCCCCATTGTACACATAACCTGATACATTCACATAAGAGCAAGAATCGTTTGAAACTGGGAATTTATAGTTTCCTTCAAAACAATATGAATTTTCATGCGGGTCCTTTAAAACTTTTGTAATAAGTTTCTAATTTTACCCAAAGTTTAAAAAATATTCTTTACCATTCCTTGTCTCACCTTTCCCATAAAAATTCAGATTTAAGAAACTTTTCAAATAAATCCCCAAGAATCTAATTTATTTCCTTTCTTATTGTAATTTAATCCTAGATATATCTACAAATTTATGATTGTAGTTCCTCAAAATCTCTTTCTTTAAATTGAAGGTTTGTTGTATTATTTTAAAATCTAGGATATTACAACTGTTGATCTTATTTTCTTTAACAATCCATGGCTAGTCTTTTAAATAATTCTAAATAAAAGCATTTGAAACCAAAAAAAAAAGAACAAACAAAAAAGAATCATTATTAATTTTTCTTATATTCTCTAACAATCCATGACTAGTTCTTTAAATAATTCTAAATAAAAGCATTTGAAACAAAAAATGAAAAAAAAAATTCATCACTAATTTTTCTTATTTTCTCTAACAATCCATGAGTAGTCTTTTAAATAATTCTAAATAAAAGTATTTGAAACAAAATAATGAAAAAAATATTCAAAAAATAAATTTATTTTATTATAACACTGATATAATTTATTACATTATAATTAAATGAGTGAAAATGAATAATAAAGGTACATGAAATAATGAAATATAAAATACATGCCTTTTCTGATAATTACACATTCAAAAGTATTTACGCTATTCAACATTCAAAGAAAATCCATTTTCCATAGTTATATTTTTGATAATAATTATCAAATATAAATAACATTCATGCAAACTAGATTTATCTAAAATCAATTTTGCAAACCATGATTTCTCCAAACTTAAGTTTAACCAACTATTTTTTAAACATACACTAATTTTATCTAACATACCTAGGCCTAACATATGAAGTGTGGTTACTTGAAAAGATGGAGCCGTGCCATATATCTGAAATGTGTTTCAAACTCATCAAATTTGAGCACAACATGATATTTCAAATCGTATTTGAGCATTTAGTATTTTGTGGTATCACATCATTTTTATAGTGTTATATCATGTGCATGTTAATTGTATCAATGACTCTACTTCTTTTGTCATATAAGACATACAATAGAGTAACTACATCAGACTCAACCAATTTAAAATTCATATTCCTATGGTAAACTCAGCTCAAAAGCATATAGGAGGTCAAATAGCAATAAAGAGGGCCATGAATATGGTTTAACTGTTCTTTTCTTTGCGGTCAATGGTCATTAGCATTCACTTGGACATAGTCCTTTTTTTTGGGTTTTGTCATATCCTAAACTTGCATCCATATTAGTGTTTACCAGCTTACGAGCTTGAAGCATGAAATAATGTTGCTTAGATTACAACAGTTATATCAGTGCACAATATTTGTGTGTGCAAGTATTCTTGAGTAGAGAGAAAACAAAAGTTTTAGCCAAGAGAATATATCAACTGAGTATGTAGGAGTTTACTTCCTTAATTGACTAACTTCCTTAACTAACTTAACTAACTGAACAAACAAACTAACTTAATTACTATTGTTATAACTAATATTCTAATATCCCCCTTCAAACTCAGGGTGGGGACTCCTCAACATTGAGTTTGGCTCTCAAAGTAGGAAATATGTTGCTTGCCATGGATTTAGTAAGAATGTCAGTGACTTGTTCTTTAGATGGTAAATGATGCACTTCAAGGGAACCTTTGAGAACTTTTTCATGCACAAAATGAAGATTAAGCTTAATGTGTTTGGTTCTTGCATCTAGCACAAGATTCACAGTGATGGAAACTGTACAAATGTTGTCAAAATACATGATAGGAGGTGACTTTACAGGAATTTGCACTCAGATAGTAGGGACTAAAGCCAAAGCACATTAGTTATAGGAGTAGCAAGATTATGATATTCAACTTTTGTGATTGATAGAGAGACAGTAGGTTGTTTCTTGAAACACCAAAAAATTGGTTTTACTCCAAGATAAATGCAGTAACCTGTAGTTGAGTGGCGATTATCAACATTATTCCCCCAATTTGAATCATTGTAGCCAGTGATCTTAAGATGATCAGACCTCTGAAGGTGAATACCATGCTGAGATGTTCCTGAAAGGTATCTAAGGATGTGTTTAACTGCCTTCTAGTGAATGTCTCTGGGACACTGCATGAACTGGCTAACCTTATTAATATTGTAGGCAATGGTAAGAATGACATATTGTAAAGCCCCAACAACAAACCTCTAAAGTTGAGGATTTGAGAAATCAATGCCATTTGTCAAACCGAGTCTTGTCAAACTGAATTTTTGTCTTGAGGTCATAGGAGTAGTGACAGGTTTGGCAGAATCCATGTTAGCCTGATAAAGCATATCAGTAATGTACTTGGTTTGGCTTAAATGCAGACTTATATCAGGAGTATGTTTCACTTGCACACCTAAAAAGTAGTGTAAGTTATCAAGATCCTTAAAGGAAGAAATGTTTTGTAACTGATAAATAAGAGAACTAGCAGCTTCTTTACAACTCCTTGTGATGATTAAATCATCAACATAGAGTAATATATAAATGGTAGAACTTGTACAGTGCTTAATAAAGAGGGATGAGTCACACTTAGAAGAAATAAACCCAAAACTGCATAGATTTTGTGTAAGCTTCGCAAACGCTCAAAGGGATTGTTTTAGCGCATATAATGATTTATGGGGTTTGCAAACAAGATTCTTATCAGGATGTTCAAATCCAGGAGGTTGAGACATATAAACTTTCTCCTTCAAATCACCATATAGGAAGGTATTATCAATATCAATTTGATAGATATGTCAGCCATGAGAGAGAGTTATGGTCAGGATGGTGCATATTGTAGGAGGTTTAACAACAGGGCTAAAGATTTGGGTGTAGTCAAACCCAGGCTTTTGAGTGAACCCTTTTGCAACAAGATGAGCCTTCAACTTCTAGATAAAACCATCTACGTTTTGTTTAACCTTGAAAACCCATTTGCTTCTTATAGCAGTTTTGTTGGGAGAAAGTTGACCCGAAGTCTAAGTATGATTCCTTAGGAGAGTAGCATATTCCTGCTTCATAGCATTATACCAGCCAGGATGGGAAGCAACTTCCTCAATATTGTTAGGTTCCTTAGGAATTGAATTAGTAAGAGTGTACGCCTTTGGTTTGAAAATACCATCCTTAGCTCTTGTAGTCATAAGGTGATTATTTTTAATGTATGGTGTAGGAACTTATTGTGAAGAATTAGAGGAAGTATCTAAAACTTGACCTACACAATTAGTATTAGTGTTAGCAGGATTTAAACTAAGAGAAAATGAAATTGTACCATCAAACTTATTATTCTTGGTAGTTAATTTGGTATGGAAGTCTTCTGCACAATCAGTAGGAAGATTAGCACTATAATCTACAGGATGAAAACTAAAACTATCAGGAGAGTGATGATCATGAGGTAAAGGGTTTTGAGGAGTATAACAAAACATGGGGATAAAAGAATTTGAAGGACTTGAAGTCTCAGTTTTAGAGGAGGTAACTTATTATTATTATTTATATAAGGGAAAGCTTCTTTATCAAACAACATATACTTGGAAACATATAATTTCTTATTTTTAGGATCATAACATTTGTATCCTCTATGTTTATAATTGTAGCCTAAGAAAACACAAGGGACAAATTTAAAGTCAATTTTTCTTTGATTATATAGCCTAATGTAGGGAAAATAAGTGCAATAAAAAAACCCTTAGATGCTTATAGTCAAGTTTCTTATTGAAAGGCATTTCAAAAGGGGACTTGCCTCCTAAGACAAGTATAGGTAACCTGTTTATAAGATAGGTAGCAGTCATAATAGCATGATCCTAAATGGTTAAGGGTAAAGAGGCATTAGCAAGTAAAGTAAGAGACATCTCAGTTAAGTGTCTCTGTCTATGTTTAGGCGCTCCATTTTGTTTGAGTGTGAGGGCATCTAATCCTATGTTGTATTCCATTTTCATTTAGGAAGTTAGTTATATTCAGCCTCCCATCAGATTGAAAAGAAACTAGCTTGCCGTAAAGTTGTAATTCAACCATATTTGAAATGAACAAAAGATTAATATGCCTAAGATTTTCTCTTTAAAGGATAAACCCATAAGTGTTTTGAGAAAGCATTTAAAAATATCATATAGTAGCTATGACCACTTGAAGAAATACAAGGAGTAGGACCCCACAAATATGAATACACAAGTTGAAGAGGTTTATTATATTCAACAGTGGATAGAGAAAATGGCAATTTATGAGCCTTTCCTAAGCAACAAGTAGAACAAAAGGATTCATTATTACTATGAGTAGGAAGATTACATTCCCTTAGGACCTTGTCCAATACAGATTTTGAAGGATGTCCTAGGAGACTATACCACTTCTTAAAACTGACCAAAGAAGAAATGTTACAAGAAAAATCATTTTTATGAGAAGAGTAAGCTTTTAGGGTGTTTCCACTGCTAGCAATATGTTCCAAGTTGATATTATCAAATGTATATAACCCATTTTTAATGTGACCCTGCAAGAGGATTCTCTTTGTGACTTGAGATTTAATGTAACATGTGTTAGGATGAAATTCAAAGATAACTTATCTTAAGCAAACCTTGATACATTAATCAAATTTCTTGACATTTTAGGAACATGCAATAATTTTTTCAAATGTAAAACAGAATCGTTTGAAATTATTTGAATTTTTACAGAGCCAATAGTTTTGATATTCAAACCTGTTCTCTCTAAGAAAAACTTTTTCTTGACCTTTGTAAGTACTTTGAGATCTAAGATTGTGTTGTTTAGGAGTCAGATGGCATGAAGCTCCTAAATCTGTACACCATGTTGGATCATCAATATTTTCTGTAGTTGCAGTCATGGTTGTATTTTGGGAGGAAGGTGTTGAATTTTGATTTTGAACTGCATTTTGCCTCTGATTACTGTATTGTGAAGAAAAGGGACATATAAAGGTTTGATCACACTTGTAGTAACATTGCCAAGCCATGTGACCAGATTTTCCATACACTTAGCATTTTGGTCTATTATTATTCCATCCTTCTCGTCCTCCTCTTCTTCCTCTCCTAGTGCCTTTTGAAAAATTTCCAAATTAACTATTTTCCTGACCTCTGCCATAACTTTGAAAAGTATTCTAATTTTGCCGAGGTTTTCTTTCCTTAATAATATCTGTGTGAGCCAGACTTGCAGAGATGATACCATATTCTTTCTTGATCTTGTTGAATCTTTCCTGCTAAATCATCAGCGTGGACTCAATTTCTTCTACTATGTATAGGTTAACTCTTGTAATGACAGAAGTAACGAATCCTTCAAATTCTTCAAGGAGACCATCAAGAACAGCCTTTATGTGTTTAGTTATGGTGACATGTGCTCCAACGGATGCAAGAGAATCGATTATCTTCCTAACTTTAAGGAGGAATTCATTTATAGGATCTCCCCCTTTCTTGATGGTTCTTAACTGAACATTTAGTTATCTAATTTTTACTCAAGTTTGAGATGCAAAGAATACTTCGAGTTTTTCCTAAATTTGATAGGAAAATTCACTACCTAACATTATGTTTGTCATGCTTTCTAACATAGACGCCAAGAGCCACGATAGCAGGAGCTGATCTTGCTATTCCTAAATGAGAAAGTCTTCATTAACCTTGACAATTCTTTGATCTTGTTCATTTTTGAATTTTTGGGGTCTATCTCCATTCTTTTAGATGAATTCTAGCAGCTTGAATCCTTTAATTGTTGCTATTACTTGATGTTTCCCTGGGAGGAAGTTGTTTTCTGGAAGTTTGACAGCAACAGGATGTGTAAAGGCTTTGAGTATGAATTTTGTCATGCTCTCAATTCTTGTGTGGATCATCGACTCTGATTCGATGAAAGTATTCTTGAACAGGAAGAAAACAAAAGTTTTATCCAATAGAATATATCAACTAAGTATTACTTGATATTAATGAACTAAACCAGATGGATATATATACAGGAGTTTACTTCTTTAACTAACTTAATTAATTGAACAAACAGATAACTAACTTAACTAATGTTGTTTTAACTAATATTCTAATAGCGTGAAATCATATCTGTGCAGAGCATATAAGTTTCTTGGAAAACCACAAAAAATCATAGAGAGTCTAGTGTGGAGTTCGATTGTGACAGTAAAATAAAGTAAGTAGCATTACTTTATAGCATAACTTGTAAGCACTAACTTACACATCCAATCCAAATTGTGGCTTGCAATTACAGTTTAAAGTGGGCATCATTAATTACCAAAGGATCAGGCTAAGGAATATAAGACAGATTAGTGGTTAAGACAAGACATGTATGTAAATGAGATTATGTACCTTGAATGTTAGACAAATTGTGTATTGTCAAATCCAAAACATTGTGATGCATTAAAGTAATTTATAAATTACGATTATTTTCTCAAGAGTTTTGTAATACCCCAGGTATTATGCAGTAGTTAAATACGTGTATTTTGAGTGAGTGAAATTTTTTCTCAAATTAAAGAGTTTAGACTAAAGGAACGAGGGATCTTGAAATTTCATGAGAACTAAGACATGTCTTGGATCAAGTAAAATTTCAGCGGAAAAAGAAAACATATGTGGTGAGTGTAAAAAGAATGTTGAAGGACTAAAATGAAAAGAAAAGAAAATATGAAGTACTCTTGAGAAAAGACCAAATAGGAACTTGAGAGGGAGAATGGATTTAATGGGGATGAATTTAAGAGTTTGACACCTTAAAGATGAGTGATGAGTCCTTTATTTTGATTAATTTAGGTTGCTTCTTTAGGGCTTTTTCCTCTCCTTGATCCTATTTTTGTTATCCTTTTGCTTGCTTTTTCCGTTATTTTGGTTTTCCTTTTTGTACATAGTAATTTCTTTGTTTTATCTTATTTTCCTCTCTTTTCCCTTGCCTTTTAATGCTTTGTGTTTTATTTTCTTGTAGGCTTTCTTTTCTGGTCTGCTGCAAGCTGGTGTGCTGATAAGATTCAGAGGTAAAATGCTGAAATGATACAAGTCTGGTGGCAGGCGCCCAGGCACCACACATGGTGCCTCAGGTGCTAGAAGCTCAACTCTCAGCTTGAACTTTTATGGCTGGCGCCTAGGTGCCACACAGGGCGCCTTGTGGCGCTAGCACCTCAATTTTATGTCTGAAGCTCCAGAACGTGGTGCCCAGGCGCCACTCAGGGCGACCCAGGCGCCATCCCGCTTTCTCCTTTTGTTTTCTGCTTGGTACCCAGGCGCCCCGGCTTAGACCTGTGAGTCTTCTGCTATATATAGCATTTATGTAGAAGTTTTTGGGATCTTTTGGTTGGAGGTGAAGGGAGCTCTGCTAGGGTAAGGATGAAGGAGATGAGAGACCTCTTCTCTACTGAGTTTGAAGCTTTTCTTCCTTTTTCTCCTTCCTCTTAATCATGTTTTGTTGTGTATTTGTTATGTATTTCTTCCTCTTGTTATAAACTCTAGGGTTTAGGGGATTGATGTATATTGACTTCCTTTGAAGCTTTGTTGTTGAATGCTTAAATATAATTATTTTTCTGATTATTGGAGTAGTTGTTATTAGTTTATTTCCTTTTACGTGATTTACAATCATCTAACTTAGATGTATTTAGGGTTTGTATTAATGCTAGACATAGCTTAATATAAACATGCCCTTGTAACTTCTACCGTGAATCGGGTTAGTCTAGACATAGATAATCTTGTTTGCGTGGTCCTATGAGTTCTTAAACTTAAACTCCGAACCAAATAATTAGACTAAGACATTAGCTAATTATTTTGGCTAGGAAGATTTGCTCACCAAGACATTGGGTTCAAATATTTTCGTGAACTCGACCAACATTAAAAGAAATTAGCGAATGTATCTAAGCATTCTTTAACGATTCAAAGATTGGTTTGTCTATGAATTAATCGGATTAGGAGTTAAGAAAGTCAATCCCCTACCAGTTGTGTTATGACGTAGTTCTTCGTTTGGTGCTTAGTTAATTTCTTGTCGTTAGTTTAGTTTACTTTCTATTAAATCTTTACATTTTCCTCCGTCCAAATATAATTTGATCTAGTGAAATTGGTAATTGTTAAAAGTCAATCCCTGAGGACGATAACTCTTTCTCATTGCTTTACTACTTGTGCGACCCGATGCACTTGTCGGGAAATATCGCATCAACGAGGGATTCAAGGTTAAGTGGAGTTCGAGACACCGAGAGAGACTAAGTGAACAAATGCGAGATTTTGGTATTTTAATGAAAATGAGATATGATGAGGTGTGTTTTAGTGAAAGTATAGTTGGGTGCCCTAATTTTGATCAAGCTTTTCTAAATTCTTGCAAATCTTAATTAAACACCCTTCATCTTTCTTTCTGATTCATTCTCTTTTTCCTCTCCTGTAGCTCTCGTTCCCTCTCCTCTTAGCAACCCCTTCCAAGCTATCTTCCCCAACAATCATCCTTGCTTCTTGCTTAAGGGAGAAAGACATCAAAGCTTAGGAGGATTGGTGAGTATTTCTTGTTGGATATTATTATAAAATATTAGTTATTAATCTCCTTTATGTGTACTTTATGTTTATAAAATCGTTGGCCTTCCTAATTTATGGTTCTTTATGTATATTGAATTGATTTTATATTTGCTTCATTGTTATTATTTTAAGTTTGGAAACATTAGCCTTTAAGGCACCTTTATTTCCATTGAATCACAATAACTTGGTTTTAATATACATAATATATTCTTTAAATGTGGCCAACGGATCTATTGCAATGAAAAGGCATGAAGAGCCAACTATATATATGTGTGTGTATGGAAGACATGGGAGATATACATATATATGATAGAGTTAATGAGAAAACATATCTACATATTATGTGTGATACTTTGGGTAGAGAAGATATGCAGAAAGTGAGTGCAGTTAACTTCCTACGTGCAGAGGTAGTAAATAAACAGGCGAGTCTTGGGCTATTGTATCCTAGAGGCAACATATCTGTGTACCCTTGCATCAGGTAATATAGCAAAATTAACTGGTGGGAGGCGTGAAAATTACCTTAAAGTAAGATGAGTTACTCGAACCTCAGCCTAGTATTATGCAATTTATATTTTCATTCTAACCTTCAAATTCCTGTATTTTGTGTTTATTTTTATTTTTCAGGTGCTGCTCCAACAATTTTAAGGTAGTTTTTCATGTTGAATCCCACGAAAGTAGCAAATGAAAAATAAGAATGGTGAATGAATGTTTTGAAAAAATAATTTTTTGACATGATTTTCTCAATTGTGAATTTCTTTAAGAAGAAATTTTGTGACTCACAATTGAGTAAATCAATGTAAATATTTTTGATTTTTTTATTTGGAGTTGTGAATTTATTTCACAAGAAATTGCATAAATATTTTGGTGGAATATTTATCTTTTTACAATAATTCAAAAATTTTTTATGAGCTTTGAGTTTCAAGTATATGATATTTCTGAGACCTTATTTAATTAAGGTGACAAAAAAATTGTTTTCCATGTATTTATGTATATATATATATATATCCCTTGGCATATGAGTAGCCAAAAGATTTTTCAACTGATAGAAATATATATTTTTTATGAAATTTTCTCAGTTGTGAATTTTCTATTTGGAGAAAATCTTTGTGATTCTCAATTGAATAAATTTATGAAATTTTGTAGGCTTATAAATATTATTTTTATTTTTATTTGGCTGTTGCTCACAAAAGGAGTTTTTATTTATGGAAAAGAATTTTTTCACTATATAAGATATCTAAGATAAGATATGTTACTACAAAACTTTAGCTTTGGTCATATATTGTCTTGTATATCTATATTATTTTTACAAGTTTTTTAACTTGGTTTGAAAAAATTCTTTTAAAGTAGATTTGTGTATATATATATAGAAGGCAAATCTATATGCAAAATAGCATTTGTATTATGTAAAGCAAATGTATATTAATTTGATTTATTAGCAAAACATCATTACACGGGTGAAATTATTATCTACTATTTTTTATGAGCACAACTCATAATTTTCTTGAGTTCTAATTTAGAGTTATCATCAATTGATCGATTATTGCTCATAAGATGGATTTGTGATATGGTGATTTCTTCTCTCTAGACTACAAGTGGTACTATTTTTAATCTTTCTCTTCTTTTAGAATTTTTATAAATAGTGGGGGCAAGAAGAAATTTTTTTTTTGGGTATCATTTTTATAACAACAAGTGGGGGATGTAAATGTGTTGTTATAAAAATATACAAATTTTGGTAAAAATATTTTATGGTCAATAGTTAATATTGTTGTAGCTTATTAGAAATTTTATGGGTTTAATATTTGAGTTGAGTATATCCCATAAATTTCTATTGACATAACTACTGATAATATAAAAATGCTTTCTTAAAGCTTATATGTGAACAAGTATTCAACATTTTAATGTTGAAAAATGTGTTTGTGGAATTTTTAAATTCTACATTAAATTTTTATGGTCATATTATTGTGAGCTTTCTAAAGCTATGTGAAATATGAATTTTCACTTTGAGAATTTGGTTTTAAATCTACATTTCAATTTTTTGGCCAATGGTTAAGAGAATTAAAAACAAAATATGTTAGTAGAATCTTGTTTTAATTCTACTATTGTGGGCTTTATAAAGCAATGTGACAAATTATATTTTGTGAAAAATATTTTGAGAAAATGCCTATATCTATTTCATAAGATATCAAATGGCATGTGAGCACACAAAAAGAAAGTTGTGATTGTGAATTTTTTGAAAAAATTCACTTTTATATAAATTGTGATTGTGAATTTTGAAACCATTCACTATATATATTTTGTGATTTCACATATGTGATACTTTTATAATGCTACAAGAATATTATATTTTTGGTGAACAACAAAAAGCTTGAGATTCTTGTGAAAAAGGCACAATACCCATCAATAGTGGGGGTACATAATTTTGTAGATATCCAAAAATGAGTTTATCAATTAGATGGTAATTTTTATTGCTATGTTTTATATGCAATATTATGAATTGCACATATCATTTTGGAACTAATTTTGTTGTGAATATGTGACCATATATTTTGTGGTTTCTTGGCATATATATTTTTAATTAAGGATACCATCTCATTGAAAATTTTGAGATAATGATATACGCCACAGATAAATTTTTGAGGAAGCATATTTTTTATGCTATTATATGAGAACACTCCAATTGTACAATAAGGTACAATAGTGTTGAGAATTTTGGTCACAAAATTAAATTTGGGAAAGTTTCTTAAATGATTATGTGCTCATGGATTAAATCATTATTTGGTGGAAGAATAAATATTTGAATGTATATTATGTGATTGTATACCCACATATAATAATTATGAGATCACTTATTGTGATAAACACCGTCTTATCTACATTCTTTGAAATTATGAGATTTTCTAAAACTATAACTATAGTCAAAGAATCTAGAGACATCGAGAGGAATGAATATCTAGTTCATCAAATTAAAAGTAACCTTTGAGGATACCCTACCTTGTGACTAGAGATCCTCAAAACTTGGTTCAAAGGGAAAAACGAATCATATGGTTACTTTTTTGAATGCACATTTTATAAGAGTTCAAACTTTTAAATTCATCCCTGTGGTGTCAGTGCATTTTCTTGCAGTGAAAATGTGAGGTTTGAGTTTTTAAAAAACTCTTAATGAAATCTATAGCTCTATAAGGTAGGGTGTCTAAACTACAGGAACACTCTTGATAGAATTCACCTATTTGAATGTGGTGGAGTGGGGCCACTCCTACATTAGAATATACAAGGCATATTCTCAAAACATATTTAAGAAACAGGATATGGCACAAGGCCGCATAACCATGCCAGTTAAGGCTTATGATTTGCACCTAGGTTGTTATGTGCAAGATATATATCTTGTTTCCCCTAAGCAGTCCATAATTCAAGGCAAATATATTTTTGCTAAGTATAGGTTCAAGGCAAACTTAGCTACCTATATTATGCATAATAATCCACCTCTACCCAAAGAGTATATTTATTATTGTATGTTATTTTATAATAATAAGTGGAGGATCGTTGGATATTATTATAAAATATCAGTTATTAAGATTATTAAAATATATGAATCTCCTTTATGTTGCACTTTATGTTTACAAAACCGTTGGCCTTCCTAATTTATGGTACTTTATGTATATTGAATTGGTTTTATATTTGCTTCATTGTTATTATTTTAAGTTTGGAAACATTAGCCTTTAAGGCACTTTTATTTCCATTGAATCACAATAACTTGGTTTTAATATACATAATATATTCTTTAAATGTGGCCAACAGATCTATTGTAATGAAAAGGCATGAAGAACCAACTATATATAGGTGTGTATGGAAGACATGGGAGATATACATATATATGATAGAGTTGATGAGAAAACATATATACATATTATGTGTGATACTTTGGGTAGAGAAGGTGCGGGAGAAAGTGAGTTCAGTTTACTTCTTACGTGAAGAGGTAGTAAAAAAATAGGCGAGTCCTAGGCTATTCTATCTTAGAGGTAATACGTCTGTATACTATTGCATCGGGTAATATAGCAAAATGAACCCGTGGGAGAAGTGAAAATTACCTTAAAGAAAGACGAGTTACTTGAATCTCAGCTCAGTACCACGCAATTTATATTTTCACTCTTACTTTCAAATTCCTGTATTTTGTGTTTATTCTTATTTTTTAAGTACTGCTCCAACATTTCTCTTACTCCTCTTCCTCTTCTTTTTCTTCTTCCTTTCTTTCAAGAATAAAAACCCTAGGTTAGCATTTAGGAAAATTGTGTAAGGTGTTGCCATTGATCAATTGGTGTGGTTTCATCGATCTAAAGTGTTAATAGATGAAAACCATGGTTAAATATAGTAGAATCATTGGAAGAATATTTGAGTTGTTGAAAGAATGAGATTGGGGATAATTTCTTAAAATCTTTCATCTTGATTTGTTGCTTCGAAAATATGAGTTTTAGGGTTGTTTAAAGTGTCATTTTCTTGCTTAAAAACATCCTACAGGAACTCATGGAAGATTGGGACTAAAGGAGGGAAGTTTGCCCAAGGATGGAGACATTTTTTAGCTCCATTCATGGCTGCCCAGTAGTGTGGCACCCATGCACCAAGGTCTTGTAGCCAAGGTGTTTGGAAACGAAGAGTATGGTACAGGCGCTAGCCTTGCAGAAAAGGAGCTGCAGTGTTGGCTTGTTTTGACTCAATTTTCAAATGGTCATAACTCTTTTATCTGGACTCCGTTTTTGGAAAATCTTATATCGTTGGAAATATCTTTGAATCTAGTTTTTAATGTATAATTTATTTGAAAATTATTTACCATTTAAGAGTTATGGCCAAAAGAGTGACCAAAGGTAATAATTAGTGGTGAAAATTTTCCTATTTTGTGACTTTTACATATTTTTACATGATTATCTTATAGGGATGAATTATTTGATGTCCCATCCAAATATTTTGGAATAGAATGACTAGCTTGGAGTAAAAGTGACGACATCTTATACCTCCTTTTGATTGTGTAAGTTTAATTACACGTGTTTATCAAGACTTAGTTTGTCCCTTAAAATGCTTAAATGTGATCACGTATCCATGGATGATATATACATTGGGATGTTATAATTGGTAAATAATATCCTTTTAGTAAAACTAAAGACTATGGTCTTGTAAGGAAATAGTTCTACTCTACATAACTTGAATGCTTTGTATGTTAACAAAATTATATTTCATTGTCCTAAGAAGGAAACAATCCAAGGGGGTCCAGGAGATGTAGTCTCTTCTCTTTTAAATTAATTGTGATGATAAAACTCATATTGGTGATATCATGGAATGAAATTCTTTGTTCTCAAATGTTGCATATGTTAATATTAATTATTGTGAATGATAACCACATCCCTTTCCTTTGAGGTGGGAGTGTCTTAACTATTTTCATGTGTTGGACTCTTATCTCATGAATTAATTGTGTTCTTGGACTGTGGGACACTTAGAGATAGGGAACTTTTAAAGGAATTTGGTTACATGTGGATGCGAAGAGTTATGATAAATCATTCTTATTTTTAAATACTTATATCTACTTATATATTTTTGCTTGTATGAGTGCTTCCCTTATGATAGCAAACTATGTGTGATAGTTTGTATCATTGGATGGTAGCCGTTAGGTTGGCTCATTGCACTTTGATATACAAGTGTGATATATATATACACACATATTTATTTTCTTTGATTAAATACAATTTGGGTACAATTGAGGGAAAAGGAAAAATAAAAATGATTATATAAACTTCCTAGTAACACCATGGGTGACCCCAGTTGCTATAAGTGGTGCAATGTAGAAGAGTCCTAGAGTGGTCATGGGAATAATGTTGGTTACTTTGAGTTTTGAGTGGATGGTGTGCCATATCTTTATGTTGTTATTAAACATTATGCAATGAGTTGCATAATGTGGATGAATAACTCTTTGTCATATTGCATCTGATGTTCTATTCTATCGTATGAGATAAAATTCCTTGTGTGTCAGAGGTCGTTACCGAGAGGTAAACTAATTATAGGAAACTTGTGTTACTTTCATTCATGTTTCATGCTAATCATGGTTAGATAATTTAAAGTGTGAATGTGTGTAGGTAACTCCTATGTGTTGAATGGTTAATATAAAGCATAATATTATGCTTGCGTGATGGAGTTGTTGTACCTGGTAATTGTTCTTTGTGGATTGTGTATATGGCCTATGAGAGGTCCCATGTTGCATGAATTGATCTTGATGCACATTGTAACACATGGACACACACACACACACACACACATATATATATATCAAGAATGGTAGAGACTTTCAATGGAAGACTTATGTGGTTAGTGTAAAACTGGGTGACCCCAATTGTTAGGGATGATGTATTGAAGGAAGAGCCCTAAAATACTACTAAAAGCTTATAGGGCTAAATTGGTTTGGAAAACCTAAAATGTTGGAACAATGCATTATTAGGTTGTCAATGGAACAGTTTAACAACAAGTCACAATGTGGCTAAGCAACCTTACCCTTTAAGAATGCTACACTTGGGATGCCGTCTTGTAAAGGAAAGGTGATGAACATTTCATGCCACCTATGTTAAGGAAAGGCAAGGGAGTTATTACATGATCATTAATATAAATAGTGCCTTGGTGACCCAAAAATGCCTAAGCGGCAATATTAGATATATGGTGAGCATGGTGAAAATCTCGAATCTTGTAATCTACTCATGAGGCAAGTTTGAGTAATGCTTGTATGCATATGGTAGAATTCCCTTACTTGACTTGTAGGTTGTGTGGAATGAAACCTTAATCTTATGTCAGTGGACATAATCTCTCTTTGTGTCCTGTCCTTGTAAGTAGTACACGGTGATAATTTTGTTTGATTAAGTTTATCCTCTCACTGAGTATTTTCATACTCACCCTTTCCTTTTGTACCATTGTAGGTTCTTGTTTAGTTGGTGAGACTCCGTAAGAGGAGTAACGGAGCTTTTGTGTCTTCGAACCTCTCTGGTTATAGGTTGATGTTAATGTTGGGTAAGTTTAGATTCTTGGAGTCGCCTTATAGTGAATAGAATTCCTAAGATTGTAGTGAAAGTCGTGAAGGAAATAAAAATATTATTTTACCTTTCTTCTACTAATTAAAAATTTATGGCTGTGTTTAATTCAACTAATAAAGTGATGAAATATCCACACTCTTATTCTTGTATATTGAGACTATGTGTGCTGGGCGTGCATGATGTCCAGCTTATAGTGGTAGTATGGACTCTACCATCGTGCCGGTCATGTCCCCAGATTTGAGGCGTAACAAGTTTAATATAACCACTTGCTAAATTACTCACACTCTCACCACAAGAATACCATCTAATGGCTTAATTATTTATTTTATAATTTGCCATTGTTGTTCTACAGCAACCAACAGAAAATGGAAACAAACATATGCATAAAGTCTAATTAATTAACAAGGATAGGCTTGATTTGAGTGAGGGTAGATATATAATAGTAGTAATTAAGGATGACAATAAGTAACAGGAATTAACCATAGGTTCTGTTTTATTCTGACTCCAGCGCCAAAGGTCTCGGACATGTCAAATTGTTGGTGAGTGATTCCATTTGGAAGCTTCCAATCAAAATGATAAAGCAAATTAGCAAGAGGCAACTCAATGTTGGGTATAGCGAAGTTGATTCCTGGACACATTCTTCTTCCGGCACCAAATGGAATGTAATCAAAGTGAGTGCCTCTAAAATCGATAGGGTTATCCAGAAATCTCTCAGGCTTGAAGCTCTCTGCTTCATCCCAAAACTTGGGATCTCTTCCTATTGCCCATGCATTGACAATGATTTTGGTTTTGGCAGGAATCTCATATCCATTGATCACACATGTCTCTGTGGTTTCTCTTGGAAGTAACAGGACTCCAGGTGGGTGTAGCCTCAGGGTTTCTTTCACAACTAAGTTTAAGTACTTCAATCGGTGAATCTCACTTTCATCCACACATCCCTTTTCTTTGTAGATGCTCCTGACTTCAGCTTGAGCCTTTTCCATCACCTCTGGGTTCTTCACTAATTCTGCCATTGTCCACTCTACAGTTGTTGATGACGTTTCAGATCCAGCGATGAATAAGTCCTGAAAATTAATGCTTTAATTTTTATTATTTTCTTTAGTCATGTCATCACATTTTTTTTTTATTTTTCACTTCAGAAATTTGATTTCTTTCCATCAATCACATATATATATATATTATGGCAAAAGTAGAGATCCCGCGGACAAATACCAATCCCCTTCACCCATGCATGGACTTTAAATCACTACTGCATCTTGAATGATTGATTGACCAAAGAAAAAGTCATATATATATGCTTAAATTTAATTTGTTTATCACTTAAAAGTCCAATTATAGGCTTTGGCTATATATAACCCCAACCTAAACTGGGTTTATTAAATAAAGATAAAAATTACAGGGTACCACCTAATATTCAATATTAAGGCGGAAAAAAAAATTAAAGATAACATATCATGAATATATGCACACATTATTCCATAGACTATCGTAATTTTTTTGTTTTTTGATTTCGCACAGGTTTTTTCACTGAGACAATCATGTTCAAAATATTTTTGGACACTAAATTTAGTCACATCTCCTAACGGATATTTGAATGTGAGATCATGAGTCTTGTGAAGAACAAGCTTCTTTCACTAAACCCAATATCTACTAGTATAGACTATAGTATTTAATCATGTCTAATTAAGCTCCAAAGTTCACGGAAATAAATCATAGGTTAATTAATTACATTTACACGCTTACCAGAATGACAGCTTTGATGTGGTCGCGAGTTAAGGGGAGTTCCAGATTATTTTCCTGCTGAATCTTGAGAAGGACTTCAAGTAAATTATCCTCCTCAGAGCTGCTGAATCTTTCTTTGCTTTCTTCGTGATCCTTGATGATGTTTTCAATTATTAGATCATTTGACTTGTGGACCCTTTCAGCTCTAGCTCTCATCCCTGTGATCACTTGAAGCACTTTGATAGACGGAAAGAGATCAGCCATTGAGAAACCTGCCACCAGCTCCGTTATGTCCTTCAGACTCGCTATGAAAGCTTCTTGGTCTCTCGACTTTTTACCAAAGGCTGCTCTTGCAGTTATGGAGTTTGTGGTTCTGACGATTCTCTCACTCAAATTTATGGCCTGACCTTCACTAGAAACTATGTCTTCCACAAGTGCATGAACCTCATCTTCCCGTATGAACCTGAAGGATTGAACTCGCTTGGCAGTTAAAAGCTGAAGAGTGCAGATCTTCCGGAGTTGCCTCCAGCGGTTTCCGTGTGGGGCGAATCCGATGCTTATGTTATTGTAAGTGATGATGTTGACAGCGATAAGATTGGGCCTATTGGAGAAAATGCGGTCATGCGTCGTGAACATCTCTTTGGCTATTTCTGAGGAAGTGACTATGACATTGGAGGTTTGTCCGAGCTGAAGGTGCATCAAGGGTCCATACTTGTTTGCGAGGTTTCTCAGGGAATGATGGGGCATTGACCCTATAATTTGATGGATGTTTCCTATGAGAGGTAGCTTCCATGGCCCTGGGGGTAGGGTTTTCTTGCATCTTTTGGACTTTGAGCGGTTAAAGAATGAAACAAGGAGGAAGCAAAAGAAGGTGAAGAGGAAGATCGTCTGTATCTCCATGACTACAGAGCTAGGTGCAATATTGTTATGTTGCTAAGGATTGTATCATAGTGATTTTGCTGTCCATGCGGAAGAGTCATTGTCTTTCGATGTGAAGTGAAACTGATATATTAATTATATAATTCAACTGCCAAGATGCACATGGATTATAGAATACTATAATTAGCAAGAAATTAAATATTGCGGTCACTAAAATAATGAATTATTCAAATCGTGCTTTCAAAGTTGCACGCAAATCACTCAGCAGTCAGCTCTGTGGCAATCCATGGGCAATGTATAGCATTGAATAAGATGATTAAAAATATTTTTGATTTTTGACTTTAATTTCTAAAATATAAATTTTTATCATTATTAAAGTCGTGTCGGAGTGCGAGGAAGTTGCTTCACGGAATCATGAAATAAACTTCCAATAATTGACGCTTACTGCTTGTCACATTTCTCTTGTGTTCATCATTCTATATAACTGTTGGATTAAATATATTTATTGTCTATTTGGGTTAAATCTATTTGGGCTCCCTTATCCATTTGTGTTCATCATTGTGTTATTTAGGCCATTCTATCTAACTCTTACTTAAAGGTTGTGTTTGAGAATAATAGTTGGTAAATTAGTTGAAAGATGATAGCTGTTAAACTAGTTTTTTAGAATAGAAGTACTTGATAAAAATAGTTGTTGAAGTAGATTAAAAATGTAAAATGACATAAAAAAAATATACATTTTATAATTCTAAAATAATACAAATAAACATATCATTTTTTGTTTTTAATTAAATTAATTTAAATTATTATATATAAAAAATTATTTATATAATATATATATATATATATATATATATATATATATATATATATACAAATACAAAAAAAAACAAAAAATGAAAACGACAACAATTCAAAAATAAGAGTATAATGAATATGATAATAAAGGTATAATGAATATTTTGATAAATGATAAGGATAAAATAAAAAGAAAAATACATGAACTATAAGCTTTAAAGTACTCAAAGTAGCATTTCAAAATAAGTTATAAGCTACTGAAATAAACTCATTTATCAAATATTTTTAACAAATTTATAAGTTAATCAAATAAATTATAACTCAGTTTATTTCATTAAGCAAACACAACCAAAGCCTATTTCAGTTTATTTGGCCCACTTTTGTCTTATTTAATCCCTTTATTTCCAACATAGCTTTGAGGGAAATATTCTCCTGACACAATTATAAATCCTACAGAAAAAGGTAACGCGTTAGGAAGCAAAAAACGGTTTTTGTCTACTCCTTGGAACCTTGTCCTATATTGACTATGCCTTATTCTCTCTTTCCTCGTACTGCTTCTTCTCCATTATAGAAAGCTTAGCATTAATGGAAAGCTGCTGCATTTATGACTTTCCCGATGGTGCTTTAATCTCGGATTTAAATCTTGTTGCCCAAGATGGATTGATTGAAGTGAAGCAAAATTTATTGTGGCAATCTCTTCTTCACCAACTCTTTGCATTATATTTATTCTTGAGTGTTCTGTCTGAGGTTGTGCTTTAGTAATTTGCAAAGTGTTTGAGAGAAAGTTTCGTTTATTGTTATGATTCTTTCTTGTTATTGATTTGTTTTAAAAAAGTTGTAAAAACTATAGGCTAAACCTTTGGGTTGAAAGGTTGTAATTTGGTTCCCTTGAGAAAACATTTCAAATATGTCTGAGTTTTAAGAAGTAAAAGCTTGAGGAAACTTGTTTTTGAAGAAGTTTTCTTATAAAGTTCATGATATTCAAAGTGTATATAAAATCCCCTTTGCTTTTTCGTATTGGGAGGAGGACGTCAAAGTAGTTGGGATCCAAACCTCTTTAAATCCTCCATGTAAAAGTCCTCGTTTTTCACTACTGTTTACAAAACTCTATTTTTATAATCATTCATCCTCCTAAGGAAGATATAATTGAATTTTGAAAAAGTAAAGATTGTCTATATACATAATTCAAACTCCCTTCTTGTGTATATTTGCTGTAACATATGGTATTAGAGCTTTTGGTCTCTATTTATGCAAGTTTCACAACCTTGAGAAAAGATCCTACAGATGAATATTCCTCCTGCTTCAGAGGGTCAGTCTATTTCCCGACCATTGTTCTTCGACTAAACTAATTATTTTCATTGCAAAGCAAGAATGAAAATATTTGTTCAAGCTACTGACAAATGAGTCTAGAAAGTTATTGAACAAGGACCCTATGTTCTGTCATATCTTACCTAGGACACGTGATTGACACAAGATTGAGCTTATCTTCACCTTGAAACCTAGCTCATTTTAATGATTTTATATGTCTAATATTTCAATATAGACAAATAAAAATAAATTTTATCTAAGAAAAACTTTCTTTTGCTCATTCATAGATAAATAAATATAATTAATCTTATACATAAACATATTTTATATATTCCTTCACAACAATTCAATTCTATAAAATATCTAGAACCAAATCTTTGACACAATTATGTCATTTACATACATTATTTCTTCAACTACATTAACCGAATTCCAGATCCTAGGTTGCCTAATGGCAACATAAAATAAAAATAAAAGAATAAAAGATAATAAAGATGAAAATTATAGTGCAACACCTAATCTTTATTATTCATTTATGAAGGAAAAAAATAAAAGATAATATATTATGAATATACCCTCGCCTTATTGCAGAGAATACAGTAATTGTTTATTTTTTTTCCTACAGCTATCTTTTATTAAACATAGTCATTCTCGCAGCACTATGAGACATTAAATTTGAGCATCTCTTCTGACGAGTATTTAGTTTACCATCTTGTAAAAAACTAATTTCTTCTATTAGATCCAATCTTCATTGATATAAACTATAGTAATTAATTAACCATGTCTAATTAAGCTCATGTTCATGGAAATAAATCATACATATATATATATATATATAGATTAGTTAATTAAACACTCACCTTTATAGCAGCTTTGAGGCGGTCGCGAGTTAAGGGGAGTTCCAGATCATTTTCCTGATGAATCTTGAGAAGGACTTCAAGTAAATTACCCTCCTCAGAGCTGCTAAATCTTTCTTTGCTTTCTTTGGGATCCTTGATGATGTTTTCCAATATTCGATCACTCAACTTGTGGACCCTTTCAGCTCTAGCTCTTATCCCTGTGATCACTTGAAGCAATTTGATAGATGGAAAGAGATCAGCCACTGAGAAACATCCCACCAGCTCCATCATGTCCTTCAGACTCGCTATAAAAGCTTCTTGGTCTCTCGACTTTTTACCAAAGGCAGCTCTCGAAGTTATGGAGTTTGTGGTTTTGAAGATTTTCTCACTCAAATTTATGACCTGGCCTTCGCTAGAAACTATGTCTTCCACAAGTGCACGAACCTCTTCTTCCCTTATGAACCTGAAGGATTGAACTTGCTTGGCAGTTAAAAGTTGAAGAGTGCAGATCTTTTGGAGTTGCCTCCAGTGATTTCCGTGTGGGGCGAATACGATGTCTTTGTTATTGTAAGTGAAGATGTTGGCAGGGATAAGATTGGGCCTATTGGAGAAGATAAGGTCATGCGTCTTGAAGATCTCTTTGGCTATTTCTGAGGAAGTGACTACGACATTGGAGGTTTGTCCGAGATGAAGGTACATCAAGGGTCCATACTTGTTTGCAAGGTTTCTCAGGGAATGATGGGGCATTGACCCTATAATTTGATGGATGTTTCTTATGAGAGGCAGCTTCCATGGGTTTTCTTGCACCTTTTGGAGTTTGATCGCTTAAAGAATGAAACAAGGAGGAAGCAAAAGAAGGTGAAGAGGAAGATCGTCTGGATCTCCATGATTACGATTACAGAGCTAGGTGCAATATTCTTAAGTTGCTAAGGATTGTAGCATACTGATTTTGCTGTCCAGAAGAGTCATTGTCTTTCAATGTGAAGTGAAACTGATATAATATTAATTATAGATTTCAACTGCCAAGATGCACTTGCATTATAGAATATTATTCAAATCGTGCTTTCAAAGTTGTCTGTCGGCTGTTTTGAAGCACACAAATCACTTAGCACTCAGCTCTGGCAATCCTTGTGCAGCAGTAAATTGAGTACTCTTGGCATCTGCATTTCAACAAAATGCTATCCTAATATACTTTCTGTTTCCACCTTTAGTGGATCCACTGCCAAGTGTATTTTCTCAAGTGTAAATATCTTTTATTATGAATTTCTTGCAGATGTCATGCGGTAAGTTAATAATTTAATAACTTATTTTGAAAAAAAACTTTTAACTTGACATATAAAAAATATACATCAAAACTATTAAAGTTTATGTGGGTTGGAGTATGTTGGTCTAGGTGGGCTTTTCTATTATTTTAATATTTTTTTATATTTTAAGTTTTAGTATATTTTATTAGAAGTTTAGTCCTATTTTTTTATGTTCAATTTAGTGACAGCAACAATATCCAATATTGAGCTGGGTTCTTCGTGACGATGACCATTGATGATTCAGTTTGCTGCATAATTCTTTTGGCTGTAATATGTTATATCTTGGTCAAATATCTGTTTAAATCTGATGCATGCCGTATATTGTTCTGGGAATGCATCTTTGATGTTTATGTCTATCGAATTAAGAAGATGTGCTATTTTGGAAGCCACGAACAGAGGAAATTCGGTTTAATCAATTAATATTCACTCTTAACTGAATGGGTTTTGGACTCTTTTTTAATTATATCCTCCACAATATTCACTCCAGTGCTTTAATACTGTTTATGAGGTTTTGCACTAGCTTGTTGGAATGATCCTTAGCATCTACTAGAAATTATGTAATTCCAATTAATGCCAAATTTTGAATTTGCATAACAGTGTTTTTACTGGTTTTTTTGTTTTTTAACAGTGATCCATTATTTTCTATCTCCTCTGTTAGTGGCTCATGGTTTCATTCCAGTGCTGTTGTCAAATTTGCTATTCATGATGGGTGCTTCATACTATCATTATCTCAACTTCTTAGGTTATTAAAATAGGAATCTAATGTTAGTCCTCTTTCAGGCCCCAAGACAGTGAAGGCGTTCTCCAACAAGGAACATATGAGATTTAGGTATTGAGGCTTGAAACAAGGAATGGGAGAAAAAGATTGAGGAAATAATGAAAATCTATGACGGGTATGCATGTATGTATATATATTTCATTCATGCATGACAATCAGGGCAACCTCAGTTTGTCTGCTTGTGAGGACAAAGAAAGACACCTCTCCGTTCGCCAACTCTCGTTGCTCTCTCTCTCTCTCTCTCTCTCTCTCTCTCTCTCTCTCTCTCACTATGCAGAATTTTATAGCCAGACTCTGTTCACATATGCAGGGAAGTCTCTCTTTCTACTAAGATTAATTGTTAAACAGTATTTCATGTTACGGATCAGTAGGACAAGAAGGTCACAAACAGCAAAACCATTGATTTTATAGAGAAGGTATACATCTTTTTTACTCCCCTATCTTTATACGAATTTTTAATATTCTTAATATTTTTCATATATATATATATATATATATATATTTCAACATTCATTGAGATTCAGCTTTATTTCTGTCATAGAAAAAAGTAAATATGCATTATATTATATTTGACTTCTCCTTCTCATTGGATAAACCATGTGGTAATTAAGTAAGAATTGGATAAACCATACGTGGCAACCATAGGATAGGCGTAGAACATTAAATGAGAGGGAAAACTCTTTCATTCATGTCATGTAGGACAGATATATATACTTAGAAAGTTTTTTCACTCTAACAAGTCAGAAAAACTCCTTAAAACATGACTTTCAACGCTGTTGTCAAAAACTCTTTCATTCATGTCATGTAGGACAGATATATATACTTAGAAAGTTTTTTCACTCTAACAAGTCAGAAAAACTCCTTAAAACATGACTTTCAACGCTGTTGTCAAAAACCAAAACCATACCAGTAGTCTGCTATGCTGGGGTGACTTATAACAACCATATTCCAATTATTATATTTAGTAATTTGCAATAGCATTGCCAATTTCTTCAAAATGTAGGGGCATTCCACTTCTTTCATTTTTTTTTTTTACTTTCCCCTATAACTATGATATATATACACTATTGTCCAATTTTGTATATTCTATTCAAAGATGACTATTAGAATATGTTTTTCTATGTTGGATAACCGAAACTAGATTTTTTTCCTAAAATACCATCCATTTTTACAAGAATCAGACCAATTTTGATGACAGGTTTGCCCTGTTTATTTTTGTACAATATACAAACATATGTTTTAAAGTTTTCATAAATATTCATCCTCAGTTGTAAATCAGGAAAAAAAAAATCACTGTAAAAAGTACCTATTCCTGTGTGAGCCCGATGTATTTTCTGGTTCTGTAACATTTGCACCATAGGATAAAAAAGATGTGTATTTTCTGGTTCGTTCATCTTGAGGTCTCTTTCATCAATTTCTTCCTTTGTTTGCTAAAACATAAGAAGAAACTCTATAAGCTCCTCTTAAGGCTGCTTGACCTTTTTGGTTGCCGACGTTGAAAAAATATGGTCCATAGCACAAATCTAGCCACTAAGGCTTGTATGACTGGTGACAGAGTTGTTTGGACTCTCTGTTTCTTTTTTATTTTTTTTTGGGGAATATTGATGTCTTCATTTAAACATTTCTATGTTGTTCTTAATTTTCTTGATGTTTCCATCTACTAAGTAGAGAGGTTTACTTTCACTTCTATACTTATATTGTGATTTTTCAATTATTGCATTTGTTGCCAGACATTCCTGTTTGTTTGAGGGAGGACCAGCTAAAACTCATACTGACACTCCTTTTATGTTCTTATTCACAGCACTTTCAGGGAAAATATATTTTTACAGAAGAAGCTTAGTACCATGACAGCAGATGAGTACTTCAAAAAGCATTTTGAGCTGAAGAAGTTTGATGATGAGATTAGGAATGATTACTTGACTGTTGATTACAGTAAATTCTAGGCATTCAAAGTAGACATCTTTTATAGGAGATTTTGTCAATGTAATAAAATTATGCTTTTAACTTACATGACTGACTTAGCATGTATGTTTTGGAAGAATATTGTATAGGAGTTATTGAATAGACTCCTTATTTTGTATGAAAATTATTAAAATCTCAATATAAAAATGAATTTGCAGTCACAAAACTACTTGCATATTTATTTTGTTTGATGAAAATTGATTTATATAGAATTGAAATAATAGGGAAAATAATAATTAATAAAAGTTGCCACATAGGCTTTAGTGACACCAAATTTTTTATCAGTACATGCTTTACTTACACAAAAAATCCATCACTATAGGCTTCTGATATACTAAAAAACTTATCACTACAGAATTTAATGACTAACAAATTTGTCACTACAACCTTTAGTGACAGCAAAATATTCATGGGTAAATGTTCCACAACTATTTGACTGTTTACAAACTATAAGTATAAGTTACACTGATAGTAAAAAAAATCGTGGGTAGAAGTTAGCAAAAGTGATGAAAATTTTTACCAAAGTTATAGGTCACTTGAGGTTATACCCATGGATTTATGTCTTTTACTGACAGTTTTTTTTTTCCATCACTATATGGTATTTTTCTTGTGGTGATTCTAATATCTAATTTTTGTCATTCAAAATAACCAAAATTACATTTTAAAAAAGAAAAATGGCCTATTTTAAAGTTTACTATATTTTTTTAGTAGTTTAGTTTTATTTTTTTAAAATTTGATTATTCTAATATCTAGTTTCTATTTTAATGACCTATACTACTGCTCTACTTATTTTAGCAAGTTTTGGATGCTTTGATTGTTTATCTGATAGCTCGGTTACCAAATTGTAATGTCATGTAGTGTATCACTCAATTAAGCTTCTTATGATAAGGTTACATTTAACCCATATTTACTCTTATTATAGACTAGTTAACTTGACTTTTTATTCTTGCTTGATAGTCAGTGTAGTTGTGGGCTTTAAAATAGATGCAAGTTTAGGGAATTTTTTTTTGAAAAAAGCTAATAACTACTCATATTTCAAATCTTGTTCAGAGGGGAGCGGTCGACTACCAGGTGATACTTGGTCGATTGCTCTATCTTTGTCGAAATTGGAAAATCATTCCAGAGACCAACTGGTTGACTAGTTAGTCTCTGCCAAAATTTAATCTATATGCTGAGGGCTAATGATGTAATACTCTGGGTATTATGAAGTTAATGAGAAGAGGGTATATTTGCACTAAAAAGAAATCTTTAAGGAAGGAGTACTTGAGGGAGTTCGAGGGTTCCAGAAACTACGCATGTGTTTACAAGCATGTACATCACCAAGGGAGTTTATGCTGGGTAAAGACATGTGATGCTTCATGTAGTTGTTATCAAGCAAAGGATAAGAGAAAACTATGTGTGAGAACAAGTAAAGGACCAAAGTGAAAGGAAAGAAAGTGTTGAGTAATCCCATGTAAGGGATAAGTAAGGATTTTTTAGTAGGATTGGGTTTTGTGAGGTTAGGTTGTGTGGTTGATGCCATGAGATTGGTGGAAGAGGAACAACTATTATGTGTGGGTTCTTGAGAGGGACTAAAAGGAATTAATTTATGAGACTATGTTCAGAAGAGGTTAAAATGCTAGAAATTGAGATTTTAAGAAATATTTAAGTGACGAGTTATATGAAAGTGAGGTGATTCAAGTGTGCAATGTTCGGGAGAACGAATAAAATGTTTTTAATGAATTTTCATCTTTTCCCTTGAACTAATGATACCCATGTTTAAGGTCAAGGGCAAAATGGTCAATTAAGTCTTAAAAACACTCCCCTTACTCAAGACTCTCTCATTTCTCACACCTCATCCTCCTTCCTTCGTCTTTCTCTCCCACTCAAGCCCTCATTTCTTCCTCATGGCAAAGAAGGTTCCAAGAGCACTTCCACCATTAATCTCTGGCGAGATTTCGACCACAACGACCTCCTTCAACATTGAGAAGCTCTAGGGTTGAGATACCTCCCTCTCTTCATTTTCACATGAACAAACCCTAGGGCTAGTTGTGGGAGAAATCCTTGGTAATATGGATGTTTGATGCTTCTATATTGTGTTCTAAGCTTCTAAACATCCTTCCTTTCATTCTCTGTAATTTAGGATGACATATTGAGCTTAAAACTTGATTTCCATGGTGATGACAGCACTTGTTAGGCAAAGATGAAACTAGAAAGAAATTGGGGAAAAATAGTTTTTATCTTGAACCCAACTTGTGTTTGATTTTTTAAGGTGTTATTGATTGATAGAAAACTTGTATTTGATGACCTAAATTATTAAGAATGAGCTTGGGATGATTTGGGCGGATAGGAAGAGAATTGGAGACAAAAATAGAGTGTTTCCATGAGTTAGTGCAGATGCCAGTGCTCAGCGCTGTGGCATGACACAAGAGTGAGTTTAGCGTTAGTCAACATATAACTTTCAATCTATTTCAAATGATCATAACTTTTTCATTTGAACTTTGTTTCTAGCAAATGATATATATTTAGAATGCTCTTTGAGTCTAGTTTCAAATGAGACAAGTTTTAGTTAAACATTCTTTAACTTTTAGGATATATGACCAAAAGAGTGACCAAAGGTCAGAAATAGTAATAAACATTTTCCTGTTTTATGATTTTGACATCTTTTGCTCTCTTTTCTTGGTGGAATCAATATGAATGCTTCTCCAATCATCTAAAATCATTCAATTCTTGATCAAGACGAATGAAAATGGTAATTTTAGCTTGGAGTTAAGATAAGTAGCTAACCTTACTTAACTTGATGTGAAACTTTTGTTACAATGCGCTGGATATATGATGTATAAAGATAGGTAAGGTCTCATAAGGTAATGTAGAGGATCTCATCCTAGTAATGCTGAGAATGCCTTAGTGTAATTCATGATAATAGGGTAAGTAACTCAAATTGTTGTGTATGTATTTGCATGATATAAATCTACACTATGGATGCACACCGAAGGTATATTCGGCTTAAGGACAATCGTTGGGAGACACCGCAAGGTTAGGTGCTCGTTATCATGTGTGTATGAACTGTTGGATTAGTTAAAAGTGTACTTATAGAGTAAAGCCTCACAGAAGAGGTTAGACATAACGGTAGGGTAGTGTATGGTGGACAAGAAAAGAATTCGCGCATGGGCGATGTTGTAAGTAGCGACATGAGCACTTGTTGTGTATGAAGGGAGGTTAAGGCATATAGACATATATAATTGCTAGTTTCATGTATAATATGATGTTGTGACGTGAAATAAAACCTTGTATGAACAAATAACATGGATACTATGTTGCTTTAAAAGAAGAACTTGAAAATGTATAATATATATGATATGCGAATAATTGCGTGCGTAGTAATGCATCAAACATGTTATGATGAGGTTTGCATCCCCTATATTGTGATTATTCTTGTGATGTGAGTGGATAACCTTGCTCTTGCTTGTTTTATTTGGACACAACATCATGTATGCATGCTAGCAAGAGGTCCTTTGAGACTTGAATGTGGGTGTGTAATATTCACATGATGGATTGTGTGTTTGATTTGTATAAACAAGACGAAATATATGTTTAAGATGCACAGGATGAGTTGACTTGGATTATGAATTTATGTATTTTGATTGTGATGGCAATGTGGGTAGCCCGGGTTGAACATAGCTCCTGAAGGGCAACTTTCCAATTTGTTGATTAATGATAATGTAGGTAGACTAGGTTGAGCATAGCTCCCAAGGGGCGACTTGTCAGTATGTTTTATTGTGCCGGCAATGTAGGTAGCCTAGGTCGAGTCTAGCTCCTGAGGGGTGACTTGCCAGTCATATTTAGTGTCATGACAATGTGGGTAGCTTGGGTTGAGTTTAACTTTCAAGGGGCGACTTGCCTATGATGTAACTATTCTATGATTGAAATATATTGTAATGGATTTGCCTTATGTGTTTGCATTGTATTACGATATTTGGTTTAGAGCTTGTGGCTTGAAGGGCATGTCTGCATTATGTTGTTATACTTGATTTACTTTATAGCTCAGTTATTTGCCTTTCGGGGGGATGAACTATGAGAATGTAGACCCATGTGGTCAAGCTTACTTGGTCGTGACTTTGATTGTGGACATTATATGTATCCATGCAAATGTATTGTGTTGGGAACTTTTGAGTTTCCTAATGTACCTTACGTAATTCATGCATGTGTGTGGATGCCAATACTTGTTACTTGATGTATCTCATATGTGCTTGTGTAGCATTACCTACTTACTGAGTTTTCATGTTTTCTATGGTTAATTCATGCATGCATGTGGATTCCAATACTATGAGGAGTAGTAAACTCTTTAAGGCAATCTTCTAGATGATGGGTTGATACATTTGGTGCTTTATAGTGTTCCAGTCTAAAACACTATATGGTTGTATAGGTCACCTAGGTCTTGGGGTTATTTATGAAGTTATTGTAGAATGTATGTATTTATTTTGATGAAAGCCACTTGTTCATGATGTTAAAATGAATTTCAAAGAATGTGCATGAATTGAGTCATATGGTTTATGATTAAGATTAGGCTTTTGGGTCTTGGGAATGTTTATCCCTAGATTTTGTGCCAGTCACGTGCCTAAGTTTTGGATAGTGACAAGTGATCAACTATTTAGTTGTGAATGGTTGACTGCTAGCTCCAAAGTTTAACTTTTTCCCACACTTTCATCCAAGATTGATCTTTCCTCATAAGCATATCATACACTTCCATTCTAAAATATATAAACATATTTCGACCACTAAATCAGACTTAACAAGATGCTTACACTTGCTAATTTAGTTATAGTTCTCATTCATGCCATTGCAACATCATGTACCAATATAATTTATACAAGATGATTTTTAACAATAAGAGTTTCTCCTCACTAAATTCATCCTTACAAATTACTTACACGTGACTTTAAGCAAAACATATTTTTTTACAAAGGTGATATTTCTTAGTAGAACTCTTTAACTCAATATTACATTATAACTTTTCCTATCAACACCAAAGGTATTACATAACTTTAACAACATATAAACTGAATTAAGTCATGTTTCACAATTTCGTAGGGAATAAATGGGTTCAATCTCTAGCTCTACTTTCCTCAGCTCTTTTATCACTTGAAATGGTTAGTTTTATAGGAATAATAATGAGAACATATATTTTCAGTAGCTATCATTTTGTATCATAATGAAATCACCATTTTCAGTATAAAAATATGTTAAAAACCATTGTCACGTAGTAATTCATATATGTAAGCTTTCTTTTTTCTTATTGAGTGTTACATCTCACAGTTCCTATCTATTTCTCTTTACCCTTTGATTACTCAAGAACAGAGACTCAATTGAGTGTTACGTACCGCTGTTCTAGGGTAAACTATGTCGACTACTACTGTCTTTCAAGATATTAACAACCAAACACATCATGAACATTCATTCAAACATCAAATAACTCAACTAATCATTTAAAGAAAGTTGAACATGATCTTATGAGAAAAGGCTAAATACCTCTTTAAAATTTAGGCTTGTAGATTAGTTTTCTTCCTCTTTTTTTTGGTCTCCTGTTCCTCTGCTAGTTCACTTTCTAGTTTCTTTCTGGTTTCCTTTTGGTTTCCTTCCTCTAACCTTGACAACATCACACATATTAATTTTAACATAGAAAAAGTAATATTTATGATTTGATTCTTGACTTCTAACTTACCTTTTCACTCTTTGCAACTAGAAATATCAATTTCCACTTGATTTCTACTTAAAAACTCGTTTTCTTAGCTTCTCTCTCTTTCTCACCACCTAATTCTGCTCTATTCTCTATGTTCTCATGTTTTTCTCTCCTTTTCTATATATAAATATATCAAAACCCAATTATAATTACCTTTCCCTGCCCTTGGGGTCTTCTTCAGTCTATTTCAACATGCCTAGGGGTAATTTGGTCAATTCTCATTGTTTTAAATGAGAGCTGCTTACCGCCTCAAACATTTCTCATAGTTGCTAACGGTTAACTACTTACTCCCAGCATAATTATTTTTCTAAGTTTTGCACTTGTTAGTCGACTGCTTGCACCCCAACGGTCGACTAGTTCTTTTTTTTATTTTCCCCCTACTTTTAAGCCTTTTTTTCATCATGTTTTCCCATTCTCTTTGGTACCTTCTTGTTTTAGGTGTTTATAATCGTTCTCTTAACTTTAGGGAGGTGTTTTAGCTAATATGTTACATCTATTATTCAAAATAACTAAAAGTGTATATAATATATATATATATATATATATATATATATATATATAAATAGGCCTATGGGGACCATGATGGGTTGGAAGGGTTCAAAATTTTTATGCTATGAATTAGAAGACTTGACCTGACCTAGCTTATATTCACCATTAGCCTTATAAGGCTTGGGCTAGGGTAGATCAACCTAATGGTCCCGTTTGGTAGCTCTCACTGGCCTGGAATGGAACACCAAATTCCACCACTGTTCATGCATTCCATCATTTGGTATGAAACATGACACAATGCTAAAAGGGAAAATGGAATTCCCGATTCTATATTTTTGTATAGTTTTTTTCCCATCCTAGCATCGATCGAAAGGCAACCGCTGGAATGGAAAAAGAGTCATTGTTCTGAAATTTCCTTCATCTGCCTGTGGCTCTACCTACCATCGAGTTCAGCCTTAGAGGTTGTGGATCGAACTAAGCTTAGTGAGACGAGATGCTGGAGGGAGATGCCAGTAGGAGATGAGTGAACAATGAGGAGAGAGAAACAAGTGAGTAGTGGGGAGAAGGAAACCAAATCAACGACAGGGAGAAAGAACTAGACCAGCGACAGGGAGATAACAGAGACATCAACGAGAAAGCAAATTGTAGATTACAGATATTACAAAGACACCGATGGAAAGAGAGGCACTGACGAGGGATTACAGAGTCATCATGAGAGAAAGAGAGATGAAGTTTGATCTATTCATTTGTAGAGACCTCTACCTTTCTATTTGTCTTTTTTCCATTTTCTGAGTCTATTTTGCCTCTTCTCCATTTGTTGAGAGTCTTCTGGAACATCTTGTTATGATTTTGTTATTAATTGTTGTTATTATTTGTTACATTTATAATGAAGATGACTAAAAAATGTCAACAAGAGAGCATAATGAAGATAGATTTTTTTTTACAATAATTTTAAATCAAGGGTAATTTAGTAAAATTACCCTTTATCTTCTCTTCCCTTTGCATTAAAAAATACATACTAAACAAAGTAATACCTTTTTTTTTCCTTTATCCTTTTCCATCCCATACCAAACATATTTTTTTTTCTCCTTTTTTTTCTATTTTCCTACTTCCTTTTCATTTCTACTATTTTCTGGATACCAAACGGGCTTAACCCATTTGATAGCCTTACTTATAACCCTAAGCATGAGATACCTTATAAGATTACACTAACCTATTTTGAAATTTGGTTAAATTACACTTTAATTCGCTTGTTTTAAATATTATATTTGACTCTCTTGACATTTTAACATTGTGATGTATGCCACAGAAAATCTTCTTCCCATTTACTTTTTGTTAAATCAATCAATTTTTTGTACAAAAAATATTAAAAAGTAAAAATAATTAATTCAATATTATTATCTAATATAAAATTGTAACTTTATTTTTTAATATAACAATAAAAATTGTTAAAAAGAATTTGATATCATAAGAAACACATGTTACACCCAAAAAAAAAAATTCAATGATAAAAAATATTTTTTTTAAAAATTCAAGTACAATATTTAAAATTAGAAAAAGAAGTGTAAATTAATTAAATTGTTGGGAAGAGTAAAGTAATTTACCTGCCTTATGTCTGTTGGAATATTTGTCTTTAACTACTTTCATTTTATTACTGTTAGTTACCGTTACTATTTTGTAAATTATAGTACTCTTTTGGTTAAGAGATGTATGGCTATATAAGCCTGAAGTTATATTCAATAAAGTTTCTTGGTTATTTTTTTCTAATTCTCTTGAGAGTTTTCTTGTTAATATCTTCACAAATTGGTATTATAGCCACTCATGAAAATCTAATAGCGAGAATGGAAGCAAATGGAAAAATTTCTGAGGTCGAAAGAATACTGGAGTCTCATTAAAACTGGGATCTATGAACCTAAAGATGGAGAAGCTTCGACAGGTGCACAAAAAAAGGCATTAGATGAATTTAAACTAAGAGATTTTGTTGGGCATTCTGGAAAGTGTACCAGTCGCACAAGTAATACAGTGATGAAATAAGAGTATCGTCTCCACAGGGACTAACGTGCTAATTACTCCAGAAATTAAATGTAATATTTAGGCGAATCGATTTTTGGAATGAAGGTAGCTCTAATTGAAAGTAAAGCAATAGCAATTGAATCAAAGGAAGTAAATTAAATAAAAGGCCTAGAGTCACTAATCCCCCTCTTTCGTCCTAGGAATTGCTAATTCTCCCTACACCTGTAATTCAAATCAATTATGCACAGTAATCTCAGGTTTTCTAATGGCTTAAGGTAATTCTCCCGAACCTAGATTAAGCTACCCAACTCTACACAATTCCTTATGTGAGTTTGAGTCTAATTAAAGTTAACCTAAATTGATTACACGAGGTTAATTAATATCTCTATTAATTAACAAGTAAAACTCCTAGGTTCTATCACTCGCCCTAAGCATTCAGTGTTCTACCCACATCTCCCTCTCCCAAGTTCAATGAAGGCAACATACATATCATAAAATGGCCAATTTCATAACACGTTCAAGAGTATTGAATGTTAGGTATGCATAAATTGACAATAATCACAAGTCTCAAGAGAACACAAATCCTAGTTTGAAATCGGGTTCATAGGAACCCTAGAGCAGAAAATTTAGCCACTCATGGCTCTAAGACTACAGAAAACAGTAGAAGAATGATAAAACTTCATGAATCAGGGGTTGGGTTGACGGAATTCAGGCTTGATTGGCTCCAGGGACGGATTCCTCCTTCTCCTCTAGCAAAAGTCGACGCCTCCCTTCTGTCTCCCACTCAGAATTACCCTAAAAAGTTCATCTGACGCCTTTTAAATCAGCTCAGTATCGCGATGTACCGCTATAGCGGTACCTTTCCACCGCTATAGCGGTATAAGACAGTTCTCCAGCAAATTTGGTGCAGGGCTCACCGCTATAGCGGTAATGATACACCGCTATAACGGTGGTAGACAGAGAGTGGGTCTTCTGGTTCTTCAGCTCCAGTGGCAGGCGCTATAGCGGTAATAATCTAGCACTATAGCGGTAATGGACAGAAGCAATTTCCAACTTTATGTTTAGCTCCAGGGATCACCGCTATAGCGGTGGTGTCACGTCCCAAAATTTGAGCACGTGACCGGCACGGAAAGTGAATTTCATTTCACCTCCGTAAGCCTATCTTTCTCTTAAAAATCATACAATTCTTTTTCATGAAACCAAAACGAGTTCTTTATACATACTACAATTACTCACATTACATCAGTGAATGAACCTACCCGATTACAGAGATTTCTAGATTTATACAACTTAGAATAAAACTTAACTATTATACCTTTATCCTGAACAAATTAAAAGGTAATCATGGACTAAGGATCCATAATTCCTTGTTCCGATATTTACCTTCAGCTGTCAACTCTGAAAAAAAATATCAATAAGAGGGGTATGAGCAAACCACGTGCCCAGTGAGTAGATAACACAACATTATGACAAAAAAATATCATACATCATAATGATAACATGCAGCAATCATACGTAAATCGATCATCATATGATATGATATTATTCGTAGTACTTCACGACAATATCCAAATAAATCAAATACATTTCAACATAATTCAAAAGTTCACAACAACAATCGGTGAAATCAATTTCACACAAATTTCCCGTACCAACCGGGTCGTCCAGAATACCTCTGGATCGTTGCTCGCGGCCCCTGCCGCATCCACCCTTATCGCTCCATTTATAATCTCCACCCTTATAACTTCACATAAATTTCTCCATGGGGTGCACCACCATGCCTTTCCTTTCCAGTCAAACACAATCACAATCATATATAAAAACATCCTCAGTCATAATCTTAAGCCACATACACAACTCAGTCATTTACAATTTAAGCCACAACATAATAAATGTGGTTCCAGCAACATAGCATGTATACAACATAACCCATAATATAGAACAATTATTCAACTCAGTTCACATGCCATTCACAATCCATTATATAACCTCCATTCATGGGAAAATAAGAAAATATAATTATATACATTACCAGACACGTTTCACAATTGTTTATGCCTCATCGTTCCACATCATCCTCTTCAAACTTGGATATACAACATATTTCCACTATGATGCAAAAAGTCAATAACAGATATTTAATCATAGCAAGTATTAACCCACTCACCTGGATTTCACGCTCTCGGCACTCCCACTTTGCACCTTGACCATTCCTATTGTAACCAGACAAAAACCATTAGGGTTACGAAATAGAGAAATTTCCTACCACAACTCTCGACCTTTACTCACATCTTAAGTCATAACTCCTAATTGGTAATGAATATCTAAATGAAACTTATACCATTGGAAACTAGACTCAAAGAGCTTTCCAACGATATAAAGTTTACCCAAAACGGAGTCCGGATGAAGAAGTTATGGCCGATTGAAAATGAGCTAAGGTTTTCCGACACACCTGGCGCCTGGGCGCCACCTATGGCGCCTGGGCGCCACCCATGCCCGGCGCCTAGGCGCCCCACGTGGCGCCTGGGCGCCATGCCTTTCTCTTCCCCACATGTCCTTGGCGCCTAGGCGCCACACATGGCGCCTGGGCGCCACGATTGCGACCCTTCGCGACTTTCTCTCGGTTTTGGCCCGAATCTGGCCAAATCTTCACCGTTTTTCATGATTTCTTCCATAGGATCTCACCCTTAATGTCTAAGGAGCATTTAGACACCAAAATCACCAATTTTAATCGAGAAACGAAGCCGGAATCTCGATTTTTCCTCAAACACTCTTAAAACTAGAAAATAGGGAAAAGCTTAATAAATAGAAATTTCTACCTCGATTCCTTGCTTTCCCTACGTTGCTTGGCTCCTAGAGGCTCGCCCCGTAGCCCGAGATCCGCCCTTCAAAGCCCGGTTGTAGAGTTGGAGAGTAGAGAGAGAAATTAGAGAGAAGAAAGAGAGAAGGAGAGGAGAGAAAGTGAAGAGAGAGAGAGGAAAGGAGAAAAATGAATAAAAAATAGGTGAGGCCACCTATATACTCGCCCGGGGTGAAATTATCACTTGCTCTGCAATTGACCCTCAGTCAAGACTAGCAAAAGCAAATTCATAAAATCTCACCTCAGGTGTTTCTAAATCCTCGGTGCCCCACAAATTTCCTTATTCACTTTAGTCCCTCTCAATATCTCAAACTCCACTTTAACCTCGAATCCATCATCTTTTCGGTACCGGACTCATAATTCATTCCCATAAGCTCTATTCTTCTTCTCGGGTTCCTACTTGGTCATTTCTCAAAAGTCCTCTATACTTTCTTTTCTTTTCACTTTAGTCCTTGAGAATTTGTAAAAATTTCCTAAATTAAAAATAAAAATTTCTATTTCCACATTTTCTTCACTAATTCAAAAAGAAAATTTTCCACATAATTAAATTTTTCACTAAACTTCAAATCAGACTTTAAATATTCATAAAAATTCTTGGGATATTACAGGTGGTGGGCAGACAGCTTCCAGCTTCCTCACAGCAACTTGTATCAGTTTGATTGTTCACCTCAGCTTCGTCCAACTCGCCCTACATCAGAGAGGATAAAATGATGATTAGTATCATTCTTAGTCAAGGAATCACATGAAGCAAATTAAACTCTAACAAATCCTAAACTAAATTAAATCAAACAAAAACAACGGAAAGGACATACAAGCAAACACAAGTAGGCGATAAAATGGATCAAAGATTTAGCACCAAATGGTACTAAATCTAGCACTTAACAGACTTGAAGTTGAAAAATTATCTTTTCTAGTCTATTGATAAATCTATCCTAAAAACTATTCTTCAAAAGGTCACTTCCAAATAAATATGAGAATCGATGAAGAGAAAATTTCAAGGAAATGCAAGAGTCCAACATTCACAACTCCAAGCACTTTTTCGTCAGTTTGAAGTCTTGAAAATGAAGGTTGGAGAATCAGTTTCTAATTACTTTACAAGAGTGATGTTGGTTGTGAACAATATGTGAAATCATGGAGAAAACATGCCAGATGTTAAAGTCGTGGGGAAAATTCTGTGTTCTTTATTAGACCAATGCAACTACATTGTTTATTCCATTGAAGAATCAAAGGGTATCGATTCTCTCAAGGTGGATGAGCTACAATCCTCTTTGGTTGTGCATGAACAAAAGTTTCGAAGAAAGGATGGTGAAGAATGCTCTGAAAGTTAGTTTGGAAGATGTAGAACCATTTTTAGAGGACGAGGTAGAGGAAGGAAAGACAGAGCCACAATTATGCCATAGTAGAATGCTATAAGTGGCACAAGCTCGAAAACTACTAGTACGAGTGTCCCTTTTGGGATAAGGACGTCAATTATGCCAAGTTTGATGAAATAAAGGAGTTGTTGTTAATGGCGTATAAGGAGATGAACAACACAAAAGGAGAAGAAGTCTAGTTTTTGGATTCGGGATGTTCATATGTGTGGAGTAAAATCAACATTTAGTAAGATAGATGACACCTTTAGACATGTGGTGAAACTCAGAAATAATACTAAAATGAATTTTTTGGAAATGGTATTGTGAAACTAAGGTTGAATGGAGCAACACATGTGGTTATGGAGGTTTAATACATACCTAAACTCAAGAACAATATCTTGAGTTTAGGGCGATCGTGGGTGTGAGATTTGGCCATTCTAATTCAATTAAGGACGTGCAAGATATATCATCCTCATAAAGGTCTGATTATTCAGACAAACATTGTTAGCCCTAAGGCTATATGCCATAAGTTTTGATGATGACAAATATATTTGAATTGTAGCATTGACATATATAGAGGTTAATTATCATATATATGCTACAAGTACTTAAGCATGATTATGTTATTTAATATGTATGTTTCATATATTAAATCATGCTATTATCATGAATTGAACTAACCATTTGGTTTGCAAGTAAGATATACTTCATAGGTTGGTTCAAAAACAAGAAGAGTGAACATTGGATTGAAGAACAAGGAAAAACAATATCATGCTTCACTCAAGAAAACAACAAAGCTCCAAGAAATGAAGAATTAAAAGATTTGAAGTCTTGGAAGCTTGGATGCATCAAGATAGCCTATGTGTTTACATTAGGTATATTTTATATAGGCTAGTATACTTGTGCAACTCAATGATTTAGATTTGCATACATTGGTTCAAGCATTTTAAACAAAAAGATAGTGAGATATGAAGTTTTACAAAAGTTAGTTTTTGACCTTTGGTCACTCCTTATATCATATCTCATAAATGAAAAATCAGTTTTTCAAGTATCTTAATCTCATTTGATAGTAGACTCAAAGATCTTTCCAACGGTATATTATTTATTCAAAACAGAGTCCAAATGAGAAATATATGACTATTTAAAATATAGTTTGAAAAACTGAAAGTTGATTTTACTGTACTCAAAAATTATTCTGTTCTGAGCTATAGTCAATGTTTTGATTATATCTTTAAATGAAAAATAATTTTTGAGTAAAACTTGGCTCATTTGAAACTAGACTCCAAGAGCTTTCCAATGGTATATTATTTGTTTAAATCGGAGTTCAAATGAGGGAGTTATGAATTTTTAAAGAAAGCTCAAAATCTGTATTTCGCTATTGCCAGCCGGTGGTCGACCAGGCAGTTTCCAACTGGTCTACCAGTTGTCCTGAAAATGCTATATTTTGCTACTGTCAGTGGGTGGTCGACCAGGTGACCCCAACTGGTCTACCAATCGACATCTGGACTGCATTATAAGTGCTGTAACGGCTAGTTTTTCAAAATCATATATATATGACCTTAGATACACGATTTTGAGCCAGAACCAAGTACTACAATGACATATTAACATGTTCTATCATCTTTGAGAGAAATCCAAATATTCTTGAGCCAAATCTTGCATATTCTCTATCATTAGAGTTATTAGAAGCTTCATTTGTATTCATCTACTCTTTAGAGAGAGTTTCTTTGTATTGTTGATTTTGATCAACACATATATTATTCCGAGTTGAGGTTCGCAAGTACCGGTGTTGGAAGAACTTGTTTTGGGTTGAGGAGGAGCCCGGATTCATAAATTCTCTATTGTGGTTTCACAAATACCTGGATCAAATTTGCGTGGTTGTAGTGGTTTGCAAGTACCCGGATTAAACTTGCAATTATAGTAGAAATACTCAAGTGGTCTCTTGAGGACTGGATGTAGGCTTGGATTAGCCGAACCAGTATAAATCTCCAAGTTTGCTTTCTCTATCTCTTACTCCTTTATTTGTGCTTACTGTTATCTATTCTTTATTTCCTTGCTCCTCATCATTATTCATCTTGATAGCACATTGATTTTCTGTGTTGTATTTATTATCCTAAGCATTGTACTTTTACAAAAATCATTTTAACTTCCAATAAAGTTTTATGAAAAATTTATAAAACCCAATTCACCCATCTCTTAGGTTCCAACCATTACTTTCAATTGGTATCAGAGCTTGGGCTCTTGATTTGAGACTTAACCAACTAAGAGTAAACATGGTTGGATTTAGTAAGTGGTTTATGTTTGAAAATTGTTCTTTCACAGAACCTCCAATTTTTGATGCTAATCATTTTCAATATTGGAAGTATGAAATGAAATTTTTTTTTAATTTCAGTAGACCATAAACTATGGGAAGTTATAGAAAATGATTTTTATATGCCTGTCAAGGAAGAACAAGGAAAATGCATTCCAAAACCCAAGAGTGAATGGAATGATACTGAAAGATGTTTAATGCAACTCAATGCTAAGGCAAAATTGATTATTTCTTGTGCATTGAGTCAAGATGAATTTTTCAAAATCTCCAACTGTGCAACTGCAAAAGAAATGTCGGAAATTCTTGAAGTTGCATATGAGGAAGATCTTATTTCTGAGGAATTAAGGTATAGAAGTTTCATTAATGAACTTGAAATTGCTCAAATAAACAATTGCAAAACCATTAATGAGATACAACTTGTGCTTAATCAATTGCAAGCTTTTGGTGTTGAACTTACAGGAAAATCTCAAATCACCAAGGAGATAGAAGAAAAAGAAAAAGGAGAAGAAGAGAAATCTCAACCAAAAGCTGAATCATCAAAGAAAGCTTACCTATCCTCGATTTGGGGAAATATCAATTCTGATAAGGAGGACACAAATGAAGAAAACTACATCTGTCTTGTGGCCAGAGATGAAGATGAGGTGAATTCATTTGACTATTCTTTTGAAGAATTACAAGATGCTTTTTATGATTTACATGAAGAATCTCTAAAACTTGTAAAGAAATTAAATGTTTCAAAACAAAAAAACTCTTCTCTTGAAAATGAGTTGGAAATATTGAAAAATGAATTTTCTATTTCCAAGGAAGAGAATTTTATTTTTAAAAATCAAAACAGAACTTTGCAAGAAGAGAATTTAATTTTAAAAGCAAATATCTCTACCAACAAGAATTGCTTTTGTACCAAGTGTGATTCTTTGAAAAAGGAAAATGATAATCTTAAAAACACACTTGCAAAATTTTCTCAAGGTAGAGAAATTTTAAATACCTCAGTTTTGAAATAAAGAAGAAAGTTTAACAAAGTTGGTCTCTTCTAAAAAGAAATCAAACCAAAAGCATTTTAAAAGCTTCTTTGTCTCTGCAAAGATGTCCAATAGTCCAACTTGCACTTGTTTCTATTGTGGATTGAAAGGACACAAATCTTACTCCTGTTTTTATAAGAAAAATCTTATTCATGGAGTAAAAATGAAATGGGTTCAAAAAGGACCTCATGACCCAGGCAAACCCAAAGAAATTTGGGTATCAAAGACAAAGGATTAATTTGCATATTTGCCTCGAAGCAAGGAGCGGAAATGACTTTTCAATGGCTACATCATTCAAACTCCACTCTCTTGCATCAAAAGGAGGCAATGGATAAGTAAACATATAAGCTGGAATGCATTGTAAGAAATTTGACTGATATGTTTACTGCTCTCTAATGCTTTTGTCTGTTCTCTAATATGCCTTACGTCTATCCTTGATACTCATGCATGCTATATCTGAAAACAATTGTTAGGTGTGCAGCTTATAGATTTGAATTTTGTTTTGAACTAAAATCTTTCTTCCAAATTTTGCTCAAACTATCCTTTTTACCGTATCATAAAAACTTGCTTCCATTACACGCACATTTTTCTTGTCTTCACAACAATAAGATTACTCCTACCTATAGTATTTATCCTTGCTGTAATCTTATTTAAATATTTTCAATGAAATCAAATATCTTGCAAAATTGCATTTCATGGAAGCATAGCACTTTTCTTAATATGGCATGTCTTGAACATAATGTTGCTCCTTGTGCTCGAGATTTATTTGAACATTACTAATTTGAACATCAAAGTGCTCCACCAAAAGTGTTTTGCAGGAGTTAATCCTCAAATTTATCCTCTAAGGCATTCTCTTCCTCTGCTCTCTGAAATCAGTAAGACTTATAGTTCTAAAGTTGGTTGGTCGACCAACGCTCTCATCAGTGGTCGACCAATGAAGCCTACTTTGAACCAACGCCCAACGCCAAGAGAAGAACGTTGAACGCTGAGACAAGTGGTTGACCAAGGTCCTCAGATTGGTCGACCAACTCGAGGCAGTGAATAAATAAGACTATTATGGTAAAGAGTGGTCGACCAGTTCATTCACAATGGTCGACCAATGCTTGACAGTAAGCTCCTCGTACTTTCGCATCCCCACGATGGTCGACCAGTGTGGACACGTTGGTCGACCAGCTGATGACAGTAGATGAAAGATTTAAATTTTGCTGCTATGTACTTAATGATCTCTTCAAAGCTTCATGAGTGATCTTATAAGAGATTGTTTTTGAGAGGATCTTGCAAATAATCAATCAATAAAGATCATTAAAACTGCAGGAAGATAGGATCAAAAGAAGGGCAATGAGGAAGACAAGGATATCAATATCTTAAGGAGAAAGTTCAAGAAGCAACAAAAGTTTGCCAAAATTGATGAGTATCTCTATCCTTTACTTCTTCATTATTTAATTGAATGATACTCCTTGATCTCAATTGAACATTCTGGCAAATCTTTTTACTGACATACTTTCATTGCAATGACATATTGTTTTTCGACATCTTACTTACTTCATCACATCATTGCATATGAAAATATGTTAAATACTTAAATTATTTTTTTCAAATACATCATGGGTTAAGCATTATACATATCATATATTTTGTATAAGTTGTAACTTATGAACCATTGTTTATGGATTATAGTTTATATCTGATTATATATGATTAATCCATATTACCTCAATTATGTTACTACATACTCTGGTTATAATATGTTTTATCTTGAATGAGTATGTAATTTGATTCCTCCATGTAACGATAATAAATATATATATTCATGTGAGAAAATGTTTTTCTAGCCTTGAATGAATATATGTATACTTTTCAAAATACGTTATGCCTCTACTGAGTTGATATGATATATCTTCAATATAAAATGTTTTATATGTGATAATGGATATATATTTTCTTCTATTGTGCTAAATTTTATGCCATTCTTTAAAGAAGAATTATTTCGAAAAGGTTTTGGAAAATGATTTGAAATTGCTTTATCATGTTAAAGCAAAAAGTGTTTTGATAAGAAAGGAGTTTAAAAATCCTTATTTCAAATTCACCTACTGTGTACAAAAATGTTTTTATACATAAGCAAAAAATTATTTTCAAAGCTTTGAAAAAGAAAAGAGTACCCTTATTGCAAAGGATGATAATGGCATTGAAGAGAATGACAATCTACCTCAAGAAGATGAAAAGCCTCAAGAAGAAAAATTACCTCATGAGAAGGAGACATCAAGCAACAATGATGATTTTTCAAAGGATTTGAGGTATGCCATAAGTTATCCTAAGGAACTCATCATTGAAGATGCATCTCAATGGGTATTCACTCGAAATCTTCCTCTGCTTATGGATTCTACTTTATAATAGCTATATCTTTTTTGTTAATCCATAATTGCTTCCCCTATGCTATTATATACTCTGATTATAATATGGTATATCTTGTATGAGTATATCATTCGCATTTGTTGTGATATATATCCTGTTATAATATCATCTGTTATTATCTTTAAAAGGATATATATGTTGCTTCTGCTATGCTGCATCTCTTTCCAAATCCTTTTTTGGAGCAAATTTTTTTTTTTAAAATTAAAGAACTTGGAAATTCTTATTGACAAAGTTTTTCTGATAAGCTCTTTATAGAATCATTCTTTCAAGGGAAGAGATTGTTTCAAAAATTATTTTATCATGTTGAAGCAAAAAAAAATTCATTTTGAAAAGAAAAGGATTTGGAAATCCTTATTTCAAAAGATTTTCTTCTCTTATGCTTTTTATAGTATCAATCTTTTAAAGAAGAATGATTTCTCTATCAATCTTGTATTGCTTGAGAATTATGAACTAACCTGTCAAGGACCTAAATTGGTTGGGTACCTAAGATTAAGATTCACATCGTTTTATGAGGAAATGTATTCTCAAGCTCAAGCTTGCAATGACAACAAATGAATCTTGAGGATGAAAGACTTAACAATGAAGATGGTGATTCTAATCAAGCATGCACACTCAAAACTTTGATATTTCTCTTATCCGATGGAGAAGCCTAAAGGTACAAATGACTCTTCCTAAAGAACAGTCAAATTATACAAGGTTGAAATCTTCATCAAGGATCAAATAGTCAAGAGTTCAAAATAAATTGTGTCTATGCCAAGACAATTCTTGGATGAACAAGCTCTTGCAAAAGAAAGGTAAGAACGAGCAGTCGATTGGATAAAAGAATTTTGAGAGGTATGTTTACTCATCTCAAAATGGATATTATACATGCTTAACTAATCTTCTTCAAATATATATCCTTCACTCTTTGCACTTAATGGTTTATGGATTATAGATTCTCATGTTTATATCCTCTAATCAATCCTTTGTCAATTGCTTCTGCTGTGATTCGTAATATATATATATATATATATATATATATATATATATATATATATATATATATATATATATATCCTGGTTATAATATCTTATATTTTGAATGGGTATATAAATTGTTGCCATTGTGCTAAAATCCATCGTATCTTTTTTAGAGCAAATTTGTTTTGAAAAAGGATTTAAACAAAAAAAAAAGGCTTCTGCTATGCTAATATGTTTTATCATATGAAGCAACATTCTTTATGAAAAAGAAAAGGTTTTAAAGATCTCTTTTGTTGTTGACAAAGGGATGAAAAATATTGATGTTTGATGTATGGATTATGAACTATACCCTTGATTATATCTTGTTACACTAATCCATATATATATTGCTTCTTAGATGAAATGTTTCTAAATTCTCTTTGAAGCAAATTGTTTTAGAAAAAGATCATGAAACTTTTAAATTTCTTCCATTGTGCTAAAATTACTTTGCCATATTGAAGCAACATCTACTTTGAAAAGAAATGGATTTGAATATCCTCATTTTAAATTACTTCTGCTATATGTTAAAATACTTTTATGCATATAAGCAGAAATTGTTTTCAAATATCTTGAAAAATATTAGTATTTGATTTATGGATTATGATTAATATTCTTGTTTATATCATGCTTTGCTAATCCATATATCATTCTTCTGCTGTGTGCTGCAAATATTTCTATCATATGACAACAAATGATGTTTATTTCTTGTTACATATTTCAAAGATTTCAATGTTTCTGCTATTTACTAAAATGCCTTTTCATAAACAAGCAGAAATCATCTTCAACAGAAATATTGTAGAAATTTCTTCAAAAGTCTTACTTCAAAATTCTGCAAATCAAAAATTGAATTTCCTTTATACTGATTTGAACAATCTTTCTCAAAGGAAAAAGGTTATGAAATTCAAGGGGAGCTTTGTCTCACTTGATTGTATATTTTTTGACAAAGAATATATCTTGAAAAATTGGATATTCATTATTCATTATTCTTTTTCAAATTATGCAAGGTTTAAGGGGGAGCCTAAAACTCTTTCAAGTTTTATCTTTTGGCTCATTTCATTTGACATGCGAAATTTTTCTGAAAATTATTTTTACATGTCAATGAAATCAATGATAAGTTTTGATGTATCCTCACCCCATGCTATATTGACATGTTTTGACATCCTGACTTAAAGAAAGTATGTGCTTTAACTTCTATATATTATGTTCCCTACACCTTTTTGTTGATGTCAAATAGGGGGAGAAGAAACAGTAGAAAAATATCTGTATGTGCTTACAACATTGCATTCATTATCTTGTGATACATATTTTTCTTTGGTGATTTGTCATCATCAAAAAGGGAGAGATTGTTAGCCCTAAGGCTATATGCCATAAGTTTTGATGATGACAAATATATTTGAATTGTAGCATTGACATATATAGAGGTTAATTATCATATATATGCTACAAGTACTTAAGCATGATTATGTTATTTAATATGTATGTTTCATATATTAAATCATGCTATTATCATGAATTGAACTAACCATTTGGTTTGCAAGTAAGATATACTTCATAGGTTGGTTCAAAAACAAGAAGAGTGAACATTGGATTGAAGAACAAGGAAAAACAATATCATGCTTCACTCAAGAAAACAACAAAGCTCCAAGAAATGAAGAATTAAAAGATTTGAAGTCTTGGAAGCTTGGATGCATCAAGATAGCCTATGTGTTTACATTAGGTATATTTTATATAGGCTAGTATACTTGTGCAACTCAATGATTTAGATTTGCATACATTGGTTCAAGCATTTTAAACAAAAAGATAGTGAGATATGAAGTTTTACAAAAGTTAGTTTTTGACCTTTGGTCACTCCTTATATCATATCTCATAAATGAAAAATCAGTTTTTTAAGTATCTTAATCTCATTTGATAGTAGACTCAAAGATCTTTCCAACGGTATATTATTTATTCAAAACAAAATCAAAATGAGAAATATATGACTATTTAAAATATAGTTTGAAAACTGAAAGTTGATTTTACTGTACTAAAAAATTATTCTGTTCTGAGCTATAGTCAATGTTTTGATTATATCTTTTAAACGAAAAATAATTTTTGAATAAAACTTGGCTCATTTGAAACTAGACTCCAAGAGCTTTCCAATGGTATATTATTGGTTTAAATCGGAGTTCAAATGAGGGAGTTATGAATTTTTAAAGAAAGATCAAAATCTGTATTTCGCTACTGCCAGCTGGTGGTCGACCAGGCAGCTTCCGACTGGTTGACCAGTTGTCCTGAAAATGCTATATTTTGCTACTGTCAGTGGGTGGTCGACCAGGTGACACCAACTGGTCGACCAATCGACATCTGGACTGCATTATAAGTGCTGTAACGGCTATATAATGGCTAGTTTTTTAAAATCTTATATATATGACCTTAGATACACGATTTTGAGCCAGAACCAAGTACTACAATGACATATTAACATGTTCTATCATCTTTGAGAGAAATCCAAATATTCTTGAGCCAAATCTTGCATATTCTCTATCATTAGAGTTATTAGAAGCTTCATTTGTATTCATATACTTTTTAGAGAGAGTTTCTTTTGTAATGTTGATTTTGATCAACACATATATTATTCCGAGTTGAGGTTCGCAAGTACCGGTGTTGGAAGAACTTGCTTTGGGTTGAGGAGGAGCCCGGATTCATAAATTCTCCATTGTGGTTTCACAAATACCCGGATCAAATTTGCGTGGTTGTAGTGGTTTGCAAGTACCCGGATTAAACTTGCAATTATAGTGGAAATACTCAAGTGGTCTCTTGAGGACTGGATGTAGGCTTGGATTAGCCGAACCAGTATAAATCTCCGAGTTTGCTTTCTCTATCCCTTACTCCTTTATTTGTGCTTACTGTTATCTAGTCTTTATTTCCTTGCTCCTCATAATTATTCATCTTGATAGCACATTGATTTTTTGTGTTGTATTTATTATCCTAAGCATTGTACTTTTACAAAAATTATTTTAACTTCCAATAAAGTTTTGTGAAAAATTTATAAAACCCAATTCACCCCCCTCTTGGGTTCCAACCATTACTTTCAAACATGACTGCGAATAGAATGTTCGTGTTGATTACTCAGAGTTAAGTTTAGAAGGAAGCATGCCTTAGCACCATTACATAAGATGCTACACATCTTTGGCATTGTAGGTATGCTCATCTCAGCCATAAAGGATTAGAAATGCTTCAGTCAAAGGAAATGGTCATATGGTTACCTAAGATGTCAAATCCCATGATCATGTGCATGAACTGCATGAAGGGTAAACGACATCGTGACTTAATTTCCAAAAAGAACCAATGGAGAGCAACTCAGAACCTAAAATTGATTCATGCAGATATATATGGCCCCATTACTCCAGCATCTAATAGCAAGAAAAGGTACATGCTATGCTTAATAGATGACTTTTCCAGAAAAGCATGGACATATTTTTTATTAAAGAAGTTAGAAGTATTTTACTTCTTCAAATGTTTTAAGATGCTTGTGGAAAAAGAAACAGGGTTGGCCATTAGATGCCTACGTACATATAGGGGAGGATAATTTAATTTTATGGAGTTAATCATTTTTGCAAGAAAAATGGGATAAGATGTTAGTTAACCATGTTCTACACACTATAGCAAAATGGAGTAGCCAAGCACAAGAACAAGACTGTAATGAATCTTGCGAGATCAATGCTATTTGGAAAGAAAGTGCCTAAGACTTTTTAGCTTGAGGCAGTGAAGTGGGCAGTGTATGTGTTGAACAAGTCACCTACAATAATGTGTTGAGTAGATCACCTACAATAGCTATTGAAGGAATGACTCCAGAAGAAGCCTAAAATGGAAGAAAACCATCAGTGGAGCACTTTTGAGTCTTCGGGTGTGTAGGACATGTACATATTCCATATGCCAAGAGGACCAAACTAGAAGATAAAAATGTAAGATGTGTGCTTTTGGGTGTTAGCTGTTAGCAGTGAATCTAAAGGATGTAGACTGTATGATCCCATTACTAAGAAAATTGTTGTGAGTCAGGATGTGTTATTTGAAGAAGAAAGTCAATGGAACTGGGAGTCAAGTTATGAAAAAGAGCAGTTGATGGATTTAGAATGGGAAGACAGTGGAAGTAGTACACATGATGAGGAAGATTGTCAAGCAGTTGTAGAAAGGGAAGAAGCTGAACACATTGAAACTGAAATTGAATAAGCTCATTCAAGAAGCACGGTGAACTCGACATGAATGTAGGGAGAACAGAGCTAGGCATCCTACTTCATGAATGAGAGATTATGTTTAGGGAGAAGAATTGTCAGAAGAAGAAGAAGAAGTCAACATGGCATTCATTGTGTCTTTGGATCTTGTGAGCTAGTCAAGGGTTACTTACAGTAAAACGGAGTGGATTACACTGAAGTTTATGAGCCTGTAGCCAGAATGGATACTTTAAGAATTATCATAGCTCTTGCTACATACAAGGATTGGAAACTTTATCAATTAGATGTTAAGTCTACCTTCTTACACATAGAAATAACTAAGGAGATTTATGTAGAGTAACCTAAGGGGTATGAGAAAAAGGGAAGTGAGTAGAAAATGTACAAGCTACATAAGGCTCTGTACAAGCTAAAACAAGCCGCTAGAGCTTGGTTTAGCCGTATTGAGGCCTACTTCATCAAGGAAGGATTTCAAAGGAGCCACGGTGAACAAGCCTTATTCATTAAAAGAAATAGAGAAGGTAAAACTTTTATAGTCAATATATATGTGGATGACCTATTGTTCACTGGGAATGATGAAGACATCATGCTAGAATTCAAGAGGTCGGTGAAGAAGAAATTCGACATGACAAATTATATTTGGGGAGAATGAGATTTTTCCTTGGGATAGAGGTGCTACAGAGGGCAGATGGATTTTCATATGCCAAAAGAAATATGCAGTAGAGATATTGACCTGTTTGGGCAAGAAGGAGAGTAATTCAGTGGGAAACCCCATAGTTCCGGGATACAAAATACATAGGGATGAAACAGGAGTCAAAGTGAATGAAACTTACTTCAAACAAATAATGGGAAGTTTGATGTACCTTATTGCAACACGACCTGATCTCATGTTTATTATGAGTTCGATTGGTTGTTTCATGGCTAACCCAATGAGATGCATTACCAGGCAGCGAAAAGGGCTCTGAGGTATATAAAAGGGACCATGAATTATGGAATTTTATATAAGAAGAAAGGAGCAGAAGACTTAGTGGGTTTCACTGATAGTGATTATGCAGGTGATGTAGAGGATTGGAAAAGCACATTTGGTTATGTGTTCATGCGAAGTGAGGGTGCAGCAGCCTGGTCATCCAAAAAGCAGCCCATTGTCACCTTATCAACCACTGAAGCCGAGTTCTTTGGCAGAAACAACATGAGCATGTCAAGCCGTTTGGATGAGGGGGGTTTTAAAGCAACTGGGTCATCTATAAATAGGAAACACCGTGGTAAATTGTGATAATAATTCTACCACTAAATTGTTAAAAAATCCTGTCCTGAATGGTCGATCCAAGCACATAGACATGTGTTTCCATTTTCTCAGGGATCTTACCAAAGAAGGAGTTGTTGACTTGGTCTGGAACTCAAGATCAAATTACAGAGTTGATGACAAAACTGTAGAAGTTGGAAGATTTTTAGAAATTTCGTGAAAAACTTGGAGTATGTATAGTTTCAGAGGTGAACTAAATGTTTTAGCTCAAGGGAGGGAATGTTGAAAAATTTGTATTTAACTACTTTCAGTTTATTACCGTTAGTTACTGTTACTATTTTGTAAACCGTTGTCCTCTTTCGGTTAAGTGGTGTGTGGTTATATAAGCCTGAAGTCATATTCAATAAAGTTTCTTGGTTATTCTATCTAATTTTCTTGAGAGTTTTCTTATTAATATATTCACAATGTCCACGTCACCTTTTACCCATAACCCACAATTCTTAGCACCTGTCCATTTAAAAGGGGGTTTGGATCCCCTAAGTATAGCCAATAGAAGGAATTTTATTTTATTCACATAGGATCTCTTTTTTAGTTTTTACTAGTTAACCCAATAATAGACCAACCACTAGAAGGAAATGGAAAACCTTGAATAAAACTTGAGCATTACAAACGTTCATCCCTGTATAAACTATAGTACAAAACTTACTGAATCCCTAACTTGAAGCAAAATTATGAACAGAACATAACTTCTGCCAACTCTAACACCCCGTTTGGTAAGCTTTAAAAACGCTGACGGAGTGTGTCTTTATATTGAATTTGAAAAACTTTTTGGATTAACTTGTTTTTTGAATTTAATTTTGATTAAAAATAAGTTAAAATTAATTCAGACAAGAATTTGAAAAAGAAATGTAAAAATGAGATAAATGTCAGACTAAATAAATATTTTTATTTTATTTTTTCTGTACTCTGTGCTTTCCAAACCGCTGTGAGTCGTGATGAAAATAAGAAAAGTGCAAAAATGCATTCACAATGAGTATAAGGTGGGGTCCCTCCTAAGTGGGACCCACCACTAATGTTTAAAAAAAAAAAGGGGTCAATTTGCAATTTAATAAAAATTGTAACCAAAATTTGTAATTTACCCCAAAGTCAAAATAAGCACAGTGTTTGCTGAAATTTCAGAGGCTGCTGAATTAGGCGCAGACGCTGGGTTGGTGGAGGCTGCGTAGAAGAAGGAAAATTGAAGGGGTTGGTGAGGAATAACCCTATAAATAGGGTCATTCCCTTTCTTCAGAAATTATTCCTCAGATCATTTCAAAATCCTCACGAAGGAGAGTGAGAGAAAAATAGAGAGAGCCTTAGAAAGAGAGTTTTTTCTAAGAAGAAAATAGTGAGCCAATTTGTGAGGGTATATTCACAAATTGAAGAAATACCATTGTTGTATTTTTTGTGAATGAGAGATCCACCTGAGGGTGAAGTTTGTAATCCCATTATTATTATAGTGGAAGTTTAAGTGGCCCACGGGTCCCGTGGTTTTTACCTCATTTGGAGGGTTTTCCACGCTAAAATCTTGGTGTTATTTTATCTTTTTAGTTTGGGAATTATCCTGGGCTTGAGGGTATTATTTATTCTTTCAAATACCCCAATTTTCCCAACAAAGTGGTATCAGAGCTGTGATTATTCAAGAATATTGTACAAGTACTATTTATATGTACGAGTACTATTTACGAATACTGTATAAAGGCGTACGAGCACTGTTCATACGTACAGTACTGTTCATACGTATGGTACTGTTCATTGTCGGAAAAAGTTTCAAGTTCGGTGAAACTTGTTGACTACCGCTCAAAATGGAGGAGAGCACTGGCAATATGATCAAGTTGACTGCCTTTAATTATGCTATCTGGAAGCCAAAGATGGAGGATCTTTTATACATTAAAGATCTATGGAAGCCGATTGTGATGCCGAAGGAGAAAGTAGTGGCAACTCCGACGGATGACAAAGCTGATGGCAAAACAACTAGCACGTCAGATGCTGATTGGGTCGTGCTGAATCGAAAATGTGCTGCTCAAATCAGGCAATGGATTGACAAAAGCATTTTTCAAAATTTTGCTAATGAACACGATGCTTATGTTCTTTGGCAAAAGTTGGAGAAAATGTATGCAAGGACAACCGCACAGAATAAAGCTAATCTGATGCGACGATTAGTCAATCTGAAGTATAAAGATGGGAGCAGTGTATCGGAACATATGAGTGAGTTCCAAGGTATTGTAGATCAACTGAACTCGATGAAGATGACTGTCGATGATGAGCTACAAGCATTGCTGATGCTGAGTTCTCTACCAAAAAGTTGGGACACTTTAGTTGTGTCGGTTAGCAACTCAGCCCCTGAAGGCAAGCTTACCATGGATATGGTAAAAGACAGAATGCTGAATGAAGAATCTCGACGAAAAGACGAAGGATATAATCCTGAGTCCGAAGCGCTTGTCACAGAGAAACAGGACAAGCAAGAAAGACGCGGAAGAAATAAGGGTAGAGATTCTCAGAAAAGAAACCAGCAAAGAGGACGGTCAAAGTCTAGATCGAGACATGATAAAAAATGTCACCACTGCGGGAAGCCCGGACATTTCATTAGAGAATGCCGGAAGTTACAGCAATCCAGGAATCAGGAAGCAGAGAATCGAACAAATGACACTGCAAGTGTCACCGAAGATGTTGTCATTGTTCAAGATGCTGACTATGTCAATCTGGCATATCAAGAGACTACATGGGCAGTTGACTCAGGCGCTTCCTATCATGTTACCTCAAGACGAGAATTCTTTTCAACCTACACCCAAGGTGATTTCGGACGAGTGAGGATGGGAAATGATGATGCATCCAAAATTATTGGCATCGGCAACATTTATTTGGAAACTAATCTTGGATGTAGGTTACTCTTGAAAGATGTGAGGCATGTTCCTGATATTCGCCTCAATTTAATCTCCACCGGAGTACTTGATGATGGTGGCTACAGCAACTATTTTGGTGAAGGAAAATGGAAGCTCACCAAAGGCAACTTGATAGTAGCCAAAGGCAAGAAAGATTCATCTCTTTACATTATGGAAGCAAAGTTATGTAAAGGAGATGTAAACGCTGCTAGGAAAGAAATTCCCACCGAGCTATGGCATAAGCGGCTCGGTCACATGAGTGAGAAGGGTCTCAGAATTCTTTCCAAGAAAGAGCTCTTGCCAGAATTAAAAGGTACACCTTTGCGTACTTGTGTTGATTGTATTATGGGAAAACAACACAGAGTTGCATTTCGTAGTTCTCCATCCTCTAGAAAAGCAAATATTCTAGATTTAATACACACAGATGTCTGTTCAATGAGTAATAAGTCACATGGAGGTGCACTCTATTTTGTGACTTTTATTGATGACCACTCAAGAAAGGTATGGGCATTTGCCTTGAAAACTAAAGATGAAGTGAAAGAAGTTTTCAAGCAGTTTCATGTAAAAGTTGAAAGAGAAACTGGCAGACGTTTGAAGTGTGTACGTGCAGATAATGGCGGTGAGTATCGCGGACCATTTGAGGAGTACTGTAGAAGTTTCGGCATCAGACTGAAAAAATCAGTACCAAAGACACCTCAACACAACGGTGTCGCTGAAAGGATGAATAGAACCATCTGTGAAAGAGTCAGATGTATGCTCTCAAATGCAAAACTGCCAAACTCCTTTTGGGGGGAGGCAATGAAGACAGCAGTTGATTTAATCAACCTTTCTCCATCAGTTCCATTGAATTATGACATTCCAGAAAGAGTCTGGACGGGAAAAGATGTTTCTTACAAACACTTAAGGGTATTTGGCTGTAGAGCATTTGTTCACATCCCAAAAGATGAAAGGTCCAAGTTGGAAGGAAAGTCGAAGCAGTGTATCTTCGTGGGATATGCCCATGAAGAATTTGGCTATAGACTCTGGGATCCTGTTAGCAGAAAGATCATTAGAAGCAGGGACGTGGTGTTTCTTGAAGATCAGACAATTGAAGATCTTGAGAAACAAGAGAAACCACAGTCAGATGAAATGCCAGTTAATCTGGAACCAGTCTCTCCACCATCAAATTCCAATGACGGGGGAGCTATACCAGATACTGATGATGTTGATCCACCAACTAGCAGTTCACAACTAGAGCCAGTTCCAGAGCAGGTCCAACAAGAAGCACCGTTAAGGAGAAGCACCAGAGAGAGAAAACCAAGTTGTAGGTATTCTCCTAATGAGTATGTGATGCTCACTGACGGGGGAGAACCAGAGAGCTATGATGAAGCTATAACCGATGAGCACAAGGATGAGTGGTTAAAAGCCATGCAAGAAGAAATGAAATCCTTACATGAGAACCACACATTTGACCTGGTGAAATTACCACAGGGCAGGAAAGCTCTCAAGAACAAGTGGGTGTACAAAATCAAAAGTCAAGAAGGCAGCTCACAACCACGTTATAAAGCAAGACTGGTTGTGAAAGGATTCGGTCAAAAGAAGGGCGTTGACTTTGATGAAATATTTTCACCGGTAGTAAAGATGTCTTCGATCCGAGTTGTTCTTGGTGTGGCAGCTAGCCTCAACCTGGAAGTTGAACAACTTGATGTAAAAACCGCCTTCCTACATGGTGATCTTGACGAGGAAATCTACATGCAACAGCCCGAAGGTTTCCAAGTCAAAGGGAAAGAAAAGTCGGTGTGTAGACTAAAGAAGAGTTTGTATGGTCTGAAACAGGCACCAAGGCAATGGTATAAAAAGTTTGACTCATTTATGGAGAAAAATGAGTACAATCGAACAACAGCTGATCACTGCGTCTTCATCAAGAAATTCTCTGATGATGACTTTATCATTCTTTTGCTCTATGTTGATGACATGTTAATTGTAGGTCAAAACATTGACAAGATTAACATGTTGAAGAAAGAGTTGAGCAAGTCCTTTGCAATGAAGGACTTAGGACCGGCAAAGCAGATTCTTGGCATGAGGATTACCCGTGACAGGAAAAATCGCAAGATTTGGCTATCTCAAGAACAGTATGTGGAAAAGGTTCTTGAAAGATTCAACATGGATAAAGCAAAAGCTGTTAGTTCTCCACTTGCCAATCACTTTAAGCTAAAAGTGAGCCAGTGTCCTTCAAATAAGGAGGATAAATTAGAAATGAGCAAAGTGCCTTATGCATCGGCTGTTGGCAGTTTAATGTACGCTATGGTATGTACTAGACCAGATATTGCTCACGCTGTTGGCGTTGTAAGCAGGTTCCTGGCAAATCCTGGAAAGGAACATTGGGCAGCAGTCAAATGGATACTCAGGTATCTCAGAGGTACTTCCAGTCATTGTTTATGCTTTGGTAATGGAAAAGCTGTATTAGAAGGATATACAGATTCAGACATGGCTGGAGATGTGGATACCAGGAAGTCTATATCAGGGTACCTGATAACATTTGCAGGGGGAGCTGTCTCGTGGCAGTCACGATTACAAAAGTGTGTTGCCTTAAGCACTACAGAAGCAGAATACATTGCAATCACCGAAGGTTGTAAGGAAATCCTGTGGATGAAGAAGTTCTTACAAGAATTAGGCCAAAATCAGGAAAATTATATTCTCTATTGCGACAGTCAAAGCGCAATACATCTCAGCAAGAATCCAACTTTCCATTCCAGGTCGAAACACATTGATGTGAGATATCACTGGATCCGTGATGTGTTGGAAAGTAAGTTGCTGAAAGTTGAGAAAATCCACACCAACAATAATGGAGCCGATATGATGACGAAGACTCTACCAAGAGAGAAGTTGGAAGTCTGTAAAGAAGCTGCAGGCTTGGTATCACTCCCCACTTAAGTCGGGAGGGGGAGATTTGTAAGGTGGGGTCCCTCCTAAGTGGGACCCACCACTAATGTTTAAAAAAAAAAAGGGGTCAATTTGCAATTTAATAAAAATTGTAACCAAAATTTGTAATTTACCCCAAAGTCAAAATAAGCACAGTGTTTGCTGAAATTTCAGAGGCTGCTGAATTAGGCGCAGACGCTGGGTTGGTGGAGGCTGCGTAGAAGAAGGAAAATTGAAGGGGTTGGTGAGGAATAACCCTATAAATAGGGTCATTCCCTTTCTTCAGAAATTATTCCTCAGATCATTTCAAAATCCTCACGAAGGAGAGTGAGAGAAAAATAGAGAGAGCCTTAGAAAGAGAGTTTTTTCTAAGAAGAAAATAGTGAGCCAATTTGTGAGGGTATATTCACAAATTGAAGAAATACCATTGTTGTATTTTTTGTGAATGAGAGATCCACCTGAGGGTGAAGTTTGTAATCCCATTATTATTATAGTGGAAGTTTAAGTGGCCCACGGGTCCCGTGGTTTTTACCTCATTTGGAAGGTTTTCCACGCTAAAATCTTGGTGTTATTTTATCTTTTTAGTTTGGGAATTATCCTGGGCTTGAGGGTATTATTTATTCTTTCAAATACCCCAATTTTCCCAACAACAATGAGTATCAAAAACTGAGCTGTCATTAGTTGAAACATGTAGAGAAAATGAAGATCTTCCAGATTCAGAAATTAGACACTTGAAACCAGTGATTAGTTTGAATATTTGTGAACACAAATTATAAGGTACACAATCCTCCTGTAAACACAGAAATCCATTCAAATTTAGTGAATCAGAGATAATGTAGATAAGAATAAACCTATTGCTGAAGAACATCCCAGCACAGAAGCTTTGGAGACACAGAAAAAGCCCATTTTGGGACCTCTTTGATATGTTATAAATTCAATCACGGTCATGCTCATGGGGGACTCAAAAACTGAATTGATCATTGTTGTGTTAAGTTGGTGGTTGTACATGATATGTAAATTGTACATGACCATTGTCTCACAAATTTCACCTACAGATTGCAAAGCCAGGATCCTATATTGTGCATCAATAAAAAAAATTCTCTGTTTGTATCAAAATATGAGTCTTGTTGGGTTTGGATGTTTCTTTCGAAGTTTGAGACACAGAGAATAGAATTTTTTTAACCTAGATATCTTATTATTTAGTAATTCAACTCGATCCACTCTCATTGGAAAAATAAAATTAAGAAAAAAAAGAATTTTTAGAATTATCAATAATAAAAGATAATTCTTAGAATAATGGATAATGAGGCACTCTCAACTTAAATTTATCCATAAAAAACAGAGATGCAACATCTTTATTGACAATTCTTAGAATTATTTCAATAATCTAATTAGAAGATAATTAATGTTTCAAATTATTATTAAATCATTTAAAAATAATTGTTAAAGTCAATAATATTTTCATTAATATATTAAAATGTAATTCATGATTAGCTTCATTTCAATTCATGAATAACCGGAGTAATTGTGATAAATCACTCCGAATAATAAGGAAAAAATTGCATTAAAAATTATTTTATGCATTAAATTAAGATGTTAAACTTTTACCATGTTTAGTGATTAATCAACAGATAGGTAAATAAATAAAGAGAGCTTCTGAAATATGAGGGGTGAGAAAAAGATATAGCTGAAAAAAAAGAATTGAAGATCGATGACAAGGTGGCACGACCATATTGGTCTTGTTAATCTTATTTTTATAAATGCATTAACAGAAAGTCAATGATCCTATGCAGCGCAAGTTAACGGCAAGTTTCAGGAGAAGTTTTCTTTGCTTTGTGTCTTCTCGCGCATTGAGGAAGATTTATTCTGAGCTTCCAGTGTCTTAGGTTAGGCTCTAAGCCCTCTCCAATTCGCTTGTTTTCTTTTCAGTATCCCCAATAGATTGTTAAATTTTCTTTCCCTGATTTGTTGGAGCGAATTTTAACCTTTTCATTAACCAATCCTTTTTTGAGCCCTTTTTCTGTTGGGTTTTTGGGATTCTTCGACGCTTTTCGCTGATCATCAAAGCGTGTGTGGAGATGGACGATATGAAGGGTAAGTTCAAGGGATTCATGAAGAAAGTATCGCAATCACCGTCTGGTAAATTCAAGGGCCAAGGAAGAGTCTTAGGATCGTCCACATCCCCGACCTCAGCCCCATCATCATCCTCGGCGTCTAGTAATTCTAGTCTTCTCCGCCCTCCGCAGAGTCCTGTTTCAAAACCAAGTCAAGCAGCGGCGAATCCTCGACCGCTTGTCCAGAGAACGAATTCTGTGCCGACTAGAACGGAAGGATCGAGCAGGTCCAATCCTGATCGCAAACCGCAAGACGGGTTTGACCCTTTCGATTCGTTAATAACTTCTGGGAAGAGATCTACAACTGGGTATTCATTGGATGTGTATGAATGTCCTGTTTGTGGGCAATCGTTTAGGTCCGAAGAAGAGGTGACTTTACATGTTGAAAGTTGTCTGAATAACCCAGTTGAGCGTAATGAGCGTAATGATGAAAATGAACATGGAAATGGTGTTTCAGAATTGCCTACCAATGAAGTTGAGTCGAAAGGTGAGTTGGAGGTTTCCCTTGGTACTTATATATCAGCGAAGCCATCCGAAGGTTCAGCTGAAATTCTTCTCAAATTGTTGAGGAATATTGTAAAGGAACCAGAGAATGCAAAGTTTAGGAAAATTAGGATGAGTAATCCAAAGATAAAAGAGGCTGTTGGTGAGGTTGCAGGGGGAATTGAGTTACTGAGTTGTGTAGGATTTGAGCTGAAGGAGGAGGATGGGGACACATGGGCAATGATGGAAGTTCCTATGGAGGAGCAAATAAAATTGATTAAGAAAGCAATAGCATTACTGGAATCATCTCAAAAGAAAGAAAACTCGGAATCTGGAACTTTGGCAGAAACAGATGTAAAGGCAGAACCTATGAAAATCGACAGACAGGTACAGAAAGTATTGATAAGATTCTGAAATTGAGTTATTTGGTTCTAAAGATTTTCTTCAAATATTTATATTGCAGATTTTGCTTTTGTTGGAAGATTCTGTTTTTTTGAATTTATAATCTTGTTGGCAGCTTGACATGTAAATAAAAATTGTTGGTGATCTAGGAAGTTATAATTTGGTTCAAAAATTTCAAGAATGACATTTGATCTCAGTATTCTGGATAACAGGCAAATGAATTAAAAAGTGTCCAACGCCTGAACTGAAGATGTAAGAAAATGTTTCTGACATTATATTTTTCCTTCTAATGTCACATGACTGCTTAGCAGTACAAAATTTGGTGTCTAAATGCAAATTCATTACATGAAGTGAAGGCGTAAGATATCTTTTTCATTCTTGTATGTTATCTTTGCTTCCTTTTGGGTGGAATGGTAAGGGGAATAGGACTATAGGAGACAGCAGGTTCTTTTGTGTATGATTGTTTGGGGGTTTGTGAAGTGAGAAAATTGTTTATTCAATTGAACAATTATGCCACTTTTGCAAGGATTGACAATTAGGACAAGCGTTGGGTGGATGTATAAGTAGTGGCTTGAAATTGGTTGATGAAGCAGGAGTATAAGAATAATCAATAATCCTTTTAAGATTTATAATGCAGGTTCACAAGGGGAAAAGGATTAGCGGGACTGCTAAACTGAGCCAGCTAGTATGGTTCTATGTTACACACAGTGTCACGGAAAGACAACAGTTTTGTTTAATGGAGTTTATGTTTCCTTTGTTCCTCGCATAGATAAAGACATTGTTTTGATGACAATTGCTAATCCATAATAAAGTGTTTTAATTAGAATCTTAACTATTTACTAATTCAACTTAAACAAAGTGATTTGTGATTTGTGTAGTAGAAATTGGGAATAGAAATCATCAATTTGGGATTAAGAGAAAAAAACTTTCCTCTCAATCCCGTTAGAAACTATGAAGTCCAGCTGCTCTGTTGACTCTTGTTTTGATGAAATCTTAACTAGTTCGACTTGCAGAAAGTGATTTGCAATTTGTGATGTAGAAATTGGGAAAAAAAGACCATCAATTCAGGACTAAGAAAAACTTTCCTTTGAATTTGGTTAGACAGTATGAAGTCCAGCTGCTCTGTTGACTCTAGTTTTGATGAAACTTTTTGCTTTTAAACCCGTCCCCTGAAAAGGGGAAAATGTAGGGAAAAAAAAAAGCATTTTGTAAGGTTGATAAGGTTGATACTATTCTTTTTTCTAGCTCTCTAGCTATATTAACATAAGGTTTTATAGGCGGCAATAAGGTGTACAGTCTAAATCTCAAACAACATTCCTTGTTGTGGCATGAGGCAAAGTTTTAAGAGTCATTCAAAGGCACTTGAAGAAGCCTATCTTTTTTATTTTCTTCTTCTGTATAAGTTATCTGTTACTGGTATTTTTCTTTTTCTTTTTTGTTTTTGTTTGTGTGTGTGTTTTTTTTTTTTTTTGGGGGGGGGGGGGGGGCTGCTATATTCAACAATTCTACCGATTTCTCTGTATTGGTGGGATTGTTTTGCTGTGAACATGCCTGAATAATACCAGTATATTAGAAGGTTCCATCACTAGAACACTTTCCACAATGTGTTGCCTTCTGTTTCCTCCCTAATACATTAAACTTTACCGAAAGAAATCCCTCCAGAGTTTAAGGACACACACCCAATGTTCACAAAAGGTCCTAAACAGCGTATTCTACCAAGATATAATGACTTTCAATGTAGATATTTGCACACATGACACAGATATCAGGAGAAGGTGCTGTTTTAAGTCTCTGAATCAGCAACATGTGATTTGTATGAATCCTATTCAGGACCATATCTCCGAATCAGCAACATGTGATTTGTATGAATCCTATTCAGTACTCTGGTCCAGACAAATGGCTTAACCTTAGAGGGAGCTTTAGAATTCCAAGTTGGTTTATTGACTGAAAATTTAACCCTATTAGGAAAGTGAGTTAAAAGTTGAAAGAATGAAAGATTAAACACTGGAAGAGTCAAGAGTCCATTTTCTCTTATCTGCATTGGGTGAAAGGTGAATAGAATCCAAGAGACACGAGGGATTGTAATTCCTGAACTTTCCTATTCCTACTATTGAAGTTTCTGAAAAAAAAAAAATGGAAGCTCCAAGACAAATGATCCTGTGGAAGACAATTTCGAAATAGGTGCATTATACAAAGAAGAGAGATTATATAGGCGGGGCAAAGCCTCCATGTAAGAAACAGCTCCTTCCCAGATATCCTCCCAAAATCTGATATGGTCCATCAACCAATGTTGTTGACATATCCAAATTAGCTGGATGAACAATATGCAGTTGTGACTTTATCAGAGATCCAATTTTAATCTCAAGTATTTCCTATGTTTCTATGGCATTGCATTATTATTTTAAGCAGATTCAGTTTAACGTTAAAGTTATTATTCTGAGTCTGTCAAAGTACTTTATATAACCTACTAATTTGTTTAGGTTGAAGATGTCTAATCTTTTTGTTTTTTTAAAAAAATGTTTCTCTTTAGGTAAAGGTCTTCTTTGCTGTATCAGAAAGCATCGCAGCTAAAATTGAGCTGCCAGATTCTTTCTATAACCTTTCGATTGATGAGGTGAAAAGAGAAGCTGAATTGAGGAGAAAAAAGATTGCAGATTCTCAGCTTTTAATCCCTAAGTCACTTAAAGAAAAGCAAGCAAAAGCCGGCAAGAGAAGATACAGAAAAACTATGATTCGGATTCAGTTTCTGGATGGAACGGTGCTTCAAGGTGTGTTTAATCCATGGGAGCCAACAACTAATCTATATGAGGTTTGTCCTTTCACCTGCTTGATATGATACCCTATATTTCCCATGTTCTTTATTTTAATTCCAGCATAATAGAGAACCTATTTTGATCATAAAATTTTTGTTTGTCCATTTCATAATGTGTTGTTTTGGGCTCATCAGAACAAGTTTGCCTGAGATTTGGTGCTAAACTAATTCCCCATATTGTGCTCTTGCTGTCACTTAGCTGTTTGACATGGGGCCTTTTTGTATTGGAATGACAAAGTGGATTTTGTAAGTGCCAAGTGTAAGTGCCAAGTGTCACTTGATTACTTTTGACAATGGTTGCTTGCTGGTAATTATAAATCCCATGGTATCAATTAGCAAATGTGTTAGTAATTTGCAGGGTGTTTGATAAGTTTTTATGAAAAAGAACTTCGATGCAATTCATTATATATTTGCTATCAAGTTCTTTAATTAGAATATGACAAGTGTGTGATTCTCCAATTAAAACACGAAGAGTGTATAGTCTTTAAAAAATAACTTTATATTTTTTATAAATCATTATTCCATGATTGGTTTTTCAAAAAACTTTTTACACATGTTATGTTTCTATAGGAGAATTTGATAGAAAAGATTTAAGGAACTTTATATAAGTTTTTTCCAATTCTTAAATTATATTCCAAGTATGGAACTTAATTATTGGAAGTTGGCACATAAAAATAACACTATTGGAAAATTATTAATTACAATTTTTATTTAGAGGCTTGTACTTGAATTAGAATCAGTCACCGTTATCAATTTCTGCCTATTCATCTCTGTTGGTGGAATTGAATTCTGCTATTTCAGTTAAATTTCTGCCTATTCATCTCTGTTGGCGGAATTGAATTCCGCTATTTCAGTTACATAAAATTACACAGACAATATTCAAAAGCTTATTGCAATTTTTATTTTTATAGCAAGATGACAAAATCTAATTCCCAGTAAGTCTTTACATGAATTTCAAGAACACTTATTATTCTTCTACTCTCTCTCTCTCTCTCTTTCTCTCTCTAATGGTTCTGCTTCCTAGCATATGAAACTATAGTTATAAAGTTCCTCAATTAGACCATCACAATCAGTTCAAATATTACTGGGATGTACTTGCCATATGAATAGTGCCTTGTGAACGCATGCAACACATTTTAAATGGATTACACTATTAGTCTGTGTTTTGGTTGAAACCTGAAAGTGATGAGTTTTACTTTTTATTCTGAATCTACAACTAATCAAAATTCTTGTGTTACATGTTTGTAAACCAGTTTGCCGCCTCCGCATTAAAAGTACCAGGTTTAGAATTTGACCTAATGCACCCTGTACTTGTTCAACGGCGGGTTATCCCTCATTTTCCCAAATCGGGAGAGAAAGCTAGAACACTAGAGGAAGAGGACCTGGTACCTTCAGCTCTAGTGAAGTTCAGACCTCATGAAACAGATTCTGTGGTTTTCACAGGTCTCAAAAATGAATTGCTTGAAATGAGTGAACCGCTTACGTAATTGATTAAGCAGCTGCTTCTTGATGTACTTCATCAGGATTTTTTTTAAATTGTCCACTTTTGTTGTTGGGTAGGAGGGATGCAGATAAATTGCAGTTTTTTATTTTATGTCAAACAGTACTGTATTACTCATTTATAAATGGATCATAGTCATGAAGCTTGTATTCTTGCACTTCACAGTCTTGAAGCGTGTCACTTAGCATTAGAACATACTGTCAATATTTTCAGTGAAGTTTCTGTGAGCCTAGTATATTCAAGGTACATGATTTCATTAGATGTCTTATCTTAACCAATCTGTCTTATGTTCCTCAGCCTGATCCTTTGGTAATTTACAACGCCCACTTCAAACGGTACTTGCAAGCCACGCTTTGGATTGGATGTGTAAGCTAGTGCTTATTAGTTGTCCTGTAAAGTAATGCTACTTACATGATTTTGTTGTCGTTACCGAACTCCACGATTGGCTCCCTGTGAGTTTTTCTGGTTTTCCAAGAAACTCATATGCTCTGCACAGATATGATTTCACGCAAATGTGGTGCACTGATATGACAGTTGTAATCTTATAAGTAGCATTGTTTTCATACTTCAGGCTCGTAAGCTGGTAAATACAGCTATGGGTGCAAGTTTGTGACATCACCCGACCCAAAGAAAAAAAAAAAAAAAGGGTTCCGTCCAAGTGAATGTTGATTACCATTGACCGCAAAGAAAAAGAACAATTAAACCATATTCATGGCCATATTTATTGCCATTTTCGCCTTCTATATGCTTTTGAACTGAGGTCACCATAGGCATATGACATTTTAAGCAATTTTCTTTATATATGACTATTGACTAGTTAAATGCGTCCCTCATATAAAATTTGTTTGCCCAAAATGCCCTTATACATATTTTCTTATACCGTGCATTTTCTTTTTTTACCCCCTTAAACCAAATTGCTTCACAGTCTCCCTCCCTTGTATCCATTCAGTAGTTTGGGAAAACATGCAACATAACGGAGGAAGACGGAGTAGCAAATTGATTTGGAGAAAAATAAAACAAAATGCACAACATAAAAGAGGAAGTATAAGGGCATTTTGGATAAATATATTTTCCTTGTGAGCAATATTATATTACATAAACTAATAGTTGTAATAAAAAAATTATCAGAAAAATAAAATTTTAAAATATAAATGATCAATATAAAATTTTTAAAATATAAAAATAAAAAAGAAACCTGAAATAAACATAAAAAAGCCTTATATATTTATTGACATATCATTTTAATGATTTTAGAAAGTGGGCTTCGGGTTTATAAATAAAAACAGTAAGTAGTCTTGTCCATATCCATGTGACCAGGTAGAGAATATGTTAGAAGTGGATTATTTATATGTGGAATATACAATAGTATGCTTGGAGTATTATTAGATACGCGTTTGTTGGAGGAAAAAGAGGGGGGGGGGGGGGGGGGTTAAAAAAAAGTAGTGAAAGTAGTCATATTTCTTTTAAAAAGGAAAAAAGAAATTGGTTCAGTTTTTATATTAACGACCAATGGTTTTTATACTATAAATTAGCGTGTTCTTCAATAAGTAAGAAAACATTATAAGTATATCTTTATACAAATAAATACATGGTTTTTATTATTTACCATCATATGGTTGAATTTTTTTTTTCCAAAAATTTTATTATACATGACACGTTTTTGTTGAAAAAATAAATAAAAAGTCCTCAATTCTATATCATTTGAAAGTGAATTCTAAAAATATGATTAAAATTATATGTAATTGACTTCTGGGTGCTACAACTTGCAATTTTTAGGTCAACGTTAAATATTTATAATTTTATCATTTAATCTCTATTTTAAGTGAATTTAACTTTACATATACAAGGACTGAAATACTAACCGAATGACTCCAAATGTATAGTTCTATAGGTCTTCTTGTTTGTGTATGTCACGCCCCTAAAAGAGAGCGGACCGACACAAGTGGAAGTCAATGACTGTGTCCGAGAACCATAAAAATTTAAGAAGTCAGTGTGATAAACCTTCATTCTTTTAAATAAACAAAATATATAGTATAACATGATGTGGGATCACATTTACAAATGATTGCACCATTTATGTCCCTAACCATTCCCAAGACAAAAATACGTAAGGAATACAAATGAACATGTTCAAAATAATAGATTTGCACATTACATACAACTGACAACCAAATATCCCTAGGAGTTTTATGTCGCTACAGAGTATTTTTGGATCAAAAATGCATAATTCAAGACATCAACCCTAGGAACAAAAGAGGGTTGGAATTTGGACTCCTGCTACTCCTCAAGTGGTTGTTCCATGATAATCTAAAATTGGTAACATAAGAAAGTAGATGAGATTATAACATCCCATTGAACCACTAACCTACTCAAATGATAAAACGGAAGTTAAAGAAAATGAATTCATACACAATAGTTTATTGTATAGAAGTTCAAATCTAACAACAATCCCATTAACGGACTCCATAGGTTTCATAAACAACGTGTCACCGAGCCTCATGGACGAAAGCAAAGCTTACTGGTCCCCATAGGTTATCATGGACCATGTGCCATCGGGCCTCATGGGCGAAGCAAAGTTCAATCAGTCCCCATAGATCATCATGGACCAAGCGCAACCAAGCCTACTGGGTATCCCGGAACAACCAATGCTAGACTGATCTAAATTTACAGTCTCATGATAGTGAACAACCATCTCTAAGGTAGTCTACAGGGATAACTTGTAAATTTATAAGTAAAATGCATGAGCTTTATACAAAATGTACCTATATTGCTTACCTAACCCTTTGGTCTATAATTAATTTGATCCTTATGTTACCATTCCTTTTTTAAATTTGGACTAGAGAGATACATCATATTCTCATAAAGATAAAATTTTCTCTTTCCTTGATATAAATCTTCTATCTTGTATTCATTGAGCAAGGTTAGTCATTCACCTAGTTCCAGTCAAATTCCTAGAAACAAAAGATTGAAGATCACCTAGGGATCCTTCAAACACCTAGGGTGCAAAGTATTTGCTTAGAATTTAGGAAAAACAAACAAAGGAGAGTTCCAGCATCGAGAGGCGCCTAGGCACCCTGCCCCTAGCCGAGGGCATTATCAGAGCGCCATGGCCCCTGCTTTGCTACCCTTTTAGGTAGCCATGGCTCCTTGGGCCCCACCACTAGCGCCCAGAGCTAGTAAGATAAGGCTCTCAGGTACCTTTGGCACCTTAGGCATCACCATTGGAGCCTCAGGTTCTTGGATCTGGGTAAATACAACACCCTTCGAAAATTTAACTAGAACCCTTTAAGCTTTATCCTTGAGCCCTTCTTGCCAAGACCAACCACAAAATCACTTGTTGGGTTAAAAGAATTGTGAGTTTCCTCAACCATTAGAAAATCAATGGGCACTAACATATGAAACTATATTCACCACAATCATTCAAGAAAAAGAAGGAAAGTTCTAAAGAAAAGAATATAATATTGCCCCCAAAATCCATCATCAAAGCTATGCAATTTCAGGACTTAAAGATGAAGACTATGGAACCAAGTCTATACTCACAACCTTCCCAACATCATATCTCTTTCCTAGGTTTCTTGAAGATGGCAAAAATGGAAGAAAAGGGGAAGAAGATTCACTTACACAAAATGCTCCCAAGATGATGCAAAATGCTCTAAGTTGAAGAGGGGAGAGTAGTCGAGAGAGAGGTAGAAGAAGTCTTTGGAGTCTTTAAAAGGAAAACAAATCTGATTATATAAAGGAGTAGGCCCCACAATGAAATACTTAGACTCCCAAAATTCATCACAAAAGGTAACCTAAAGAAATTCCCTTGTACATCTCCACTTAAACAAATGATATATGAATCTTCTAACCCAGCCCAGACCATTGAGTCTAAGTCCAATTTTCTTTTATATCCCCTTAAAAGAATTCTTTTTATTTCAGTCCCTTATTTATGACTCTTAGCATTTAATTAAATGAAACATAACACAACACTAATCACATATATTATTAATAGAAGGTAGTAATTTATGCAGGCAACATAACTACTTAGTAGATAATACTTAAAATAAATGAGGACGAAAATAATGGGTGCTACATTCTCCCTTGCTTAAATAAGTTGGTCCTTTGAATTAAATTAAACACCTACCTAAGGCTCAAATAACTGAGGAAATTTGGCTCGCATGATATCCTCAGCCTCCCAAGTAGCCTCTTCTTGGGAGTGGCTTCGCCATGTGACTTTGACAGACGGAACCTCCTTAAAGTGAAGCTTCTTGACTTGGTGGTCTAGGATCTCAACTAGAACTTCTTTGTAGGCTAGGGTTTCATCAAGACGCACCTCTTGAGGTTAAATAACATAAGAAGGGTCAGGAAGGTACTTACTTAACATGGACACATGGAAAATTGGGTGAACTCCCTCAAGATCATTCAATAGGGCCAATCGGTAGGCCACATTTCCCACCTTTTTTAGTGATCTTATACGGTCTAATGTACCTAGGGCTCAATTTACCCTTTCTATCGAATCTCATGACACCTCTCATTGGTGATACCTTGAGGAACACCATGTCCTCGACTGTGAATTCAAGGTCGCATCACCTATGATCTGCATAGGCCTTTTGTCTACTTTGAGTCTCTAGCAAGTGTTCCCGAATAACTTTGGCTTTGTCCATTGCATCAAGTGCGAGGTCAGGCCCTAAGGCTCTAGCCTCCCCAAGTTCAAACCACCCAATAGGCCATCTACATCTTCTTCCATATAAAGCCTCGAAAGACGCCATCTTAATACTAGCTTTGAAACTGTTATTGTAAGTGAATTCAATTAATGGTACGCTGCTTTCTCAATTTCCTCGAATTTCATTACACACGCCCAAAGTATGTCCTCCAAAGTCTGAATTGTTTGTTCTAATTATTCGTCAGTTTGATGGTGAAATGATGTATTAAATCTACTCTTGCACCCAAAGCTTCTTAGAATGCTCTCCAAAATTGAGAGCTGAATTGAGGACCTCAATCAGAGATTATAGACAAAGAGAATCCATGAAGCCTCACAATCTCCTTAATGTAAATCTGAGCCAACTTTTCCACACTGAAAGTGGTCTTTACTATAATGAAGCATGCCACTTTTGTTAGCCTATCGATGATAACCCAAATAGAGTCAAACCCCAAGGGAGAATAGGGTAAACAACCACGAAGTCCATGGTTATCTTCTCCCATTTTCATTATGGAATCTCAATTTGTTGAAATAATCTTGTTGGTTTAGGATGTTTAGCTTTTACCTACTAATAGGTGAGACATCTTGAAATGTAATCTGCCACATCTTTTTTTATGCCCTCCCACTAAAAGATTTGTCGCAAGTCCTAATACATCTTTATGGGACTAGGATGTACTAAGTAAGTAGATCTATGTGCCTCATTGAGAATTTCCCTTCTTAAATCTTCTATGTTCGCCACACATATGCAATTTTCAAACTTTATCACCCCATTATTATCAAGAGAAAATTTTGTCACATTTCCTTCCATTATTGCTTGTTTTAATTCATAAAGGTTGTGATCTTCCCCTTGAAACCCCTTCACCTTATTCGTAAGAGAGGATCGTGCCTGCAGATGAGCCAAAAATGCTCCCTATTCAAAAATTTTAAACGTAATACCATTAGCTTCTAACTCATAGAGTTCAGAGATAAGTGATTGTCATGCTTTTACAATGCGTGCCAAGCTTCCCATAGATTTTTGACTTAATGCATTAGCCACTACATTTGCCTTACTGGGTGATACAAAATGGTTCTTTCCTCTGGTCGAGCTAATAGATGGTAGAGAGCAGAAGAAGAAGCGAAGCTACAACAGTCCCATTTCTTCTTATCCATGTAAGATGGAGAATATAGTTCAACTAGCTTTTCGTAATGAGCTACTAACTACGACTTTGCTTCCCTAGGTTAGTAGCACGTCAAAGGTCTTCGTCAAGTGTCGAAATCACATTTAGATTGTGGTCTATGAACTCAATACCAGATAAAGAAGCAGCGAACAACTGAAAGAATAGAGGGAAGGTAACATTACTTTCACATTTCTCAGGAGTTCCATCTATCTTCTTTGCCTGAGGTTGAGATCCCTTTGTCAAAAAATGTACTTCAAACTCTTATGCTTTGTGAATATTTCACATGTCTCACCATAAAAGTAGTGTCCCCAGATCTTTAATGCAAATACCACTGCCGCTATTTCAAGATCATGAGTGGGATAATTTTGTTCATTGTCCTTAAGTTGTCTTGATGCATAAGCCATTCCACATTGCATCAAGATATAACCACAACCTACTTTGGATGCGTCGTAGTACACTGAAAAGCCACCTGAACCTAAGGGTATGGTAAGAATGGGGGCCGTAGTTAAACACATTTTCAATCTATTGAAGCTCTCTTTACACTCATCAGTCTAAAGATACTTGACCTTTTTTCTCATTAAACAAGTGAATAGAGCTGTAATTTTTGAGAAATCCTTCACAAATCTCAAAGCTACATATCTCAGTTATGGTCGTGGGTCTAGGCCATTTCTTTACTACTTCAACTTTATATAGGTCTACTTGTATACCATTTGTCACTCCCCGAAAATCGAACATGTGAGTTATACAAATAAGACCTAGCGTATACTTCCATGGTATCCATTAGTATTCTTGAACATTCTTAATATCCACAATTATGCAAAACATAAATTTTTCATAAAAGATATTTTATATACAAATTCAGAAATATTCATTTTTGCGTTGCATAGTACGATAAAACCTTATAAGCCTAAGTGACCTACTGCACTACAAAATATTTCCTAATCCTCACTTAAACATTGTTCCAAGAACCCACCTACCAAATAGTGGAGTATAACTCCGAGAGGTAAACATCCTCCTTAACCACCATATCTGAAAAAGACAACAACTGAAAGTGTAAGTTTATTAAACTCAGCGAGTAAGTAACTGTGTATGAAAATATCATAAGCACAATCACCACAATGTTAATTCAGTCAATCAATTCAATTCATTCAATGTATTAATAAGTATAAACACCAATGTTCAATCAGTTTTGAAAACAATTTTCCTTATGAGCTTACGTTCTCACAACCATATTGAGTCTAAAATTATTGATACTCAATAGGTTTATGCTCTTTCATTTTTTAAAAACCCCGTGAGCTTGCGGTCTCACAACCATATTGAGCCAAAATTTTTAGTGTTCAATAGGTTTACGCTTCCCCCAATATTCATCCTTAGGAACGTTTATCCATAGATTTACAAATTGGTATATTTAAGCCTGTTGGTGATCAATCCCTCACCTTATTTTGCATCAAATTTTCAGCTCTTTTGGGTGATTAATCTCTCACCTTATCTTGCATTGGATTTTTAGGTCTGTTGGGTGATCAATCTCTCACCTTATCTTTCATGTATCAAACACAATCATAATCATTACATAAAATCATATTCTCACAAATATGTTCCAATTTGTTTAAGGAACTAACACATAGGGTAATAGAAATAATTCTTAATTTCACAAATAATGCAAATGGGATTTATATTGTGCTTTGACTAATTGAATAAATTAAATGTTTTGCAAGGTTGATCACTCACATTAATGTTTGCTTAATCTTATCTTGAACCTTTCTCAAAGATGTAAAAGACGATGGAAGGTAATTCCCCTACTCCAATCTAGTCACAACATCCTAAAGGATATGAAAGATGTATCAAAGCAACCATCCCTATAAGATAATTATGCAAAATCTTGTCAAAATCACAAAATAGGGAAATTTTCCTACTACAATCTTAACCTTTGATCACTCCTTTGAACATAACTATTAAATGGTAAATAATTTTCAAATGAAACTTATTTCATTTGAAAATAGACTCAAATGACTTTCCAATGATATCTTATTTGCTAAAAATAGAGTCTAGATGTAAGAGTTATGACCATTTTAAAACTGATGCTATAGTAACGGTTTGCTACAATAACCTGAATCTGGAAATTTTGCAAGTGTTGCAGTACTGCTATAGTAATCCGTGATATTCCTCTTACTTTTTCATGAATTTGGGGTTAAATTTTCATTAATTATCTTGATTTCTTCCATGGGTTTTTATTCTTGATATTTAAGGAATCTTTTGACACTAAAACCCCCAATTTTAACCCACAAACAAAGTCTTAATCCTTAAATTTTCATCTTAAACCCTAATATCCAAAAATAGGGAAAAGTATGGAAAAATTGGAAGTCCTATCTCGATTCCTTGCTTACAAAACTTCTTAGACTTCTATGGCTTTCTTCCTTGAGGTATTGGCATGGATAGATGTGAAGAAGAGAGCTTGGGAGTGCTTGGCCAAAAGAGAGTGAGAAAGCTATGGGAGGAGGAGAGAAAAATGAATAAGAAGAGAGGAGGATGAGTGTTTAAGTGAGTGAATGTGTAGGCCCTACTAATTTTCCTTTCAATTTGGTCCCTTTGATAAAATTAGGACCTCGCAAGGGAATTGGAAAAATTTGATCATAAATAAGGCACTCAAATAAAATTCTATAAAATACATACCATCACATCCTATTTTCATTAAAATACCAAAATCCTGCATTTGTTTAATTTAGTCCCTCTTGTTATCTCAAAATCCACTATAGCCTTCAATCCATCATCCTTACTGTACTGACCTCGTAATTTTGTCCTCATTTAATCCATTCTTCTTTTTGGGCTCCTATTCGGTCTTTTCTCAAGAGTACTCCATATTTTTTTTTTCACTTTAGTCCTTAAATGTACTTCTTACACTCACCACACATGTTTCCTTTTTCGATGAAATCTTACTTGACCAAGGGTAAGTCTTAGTCTTATTAAACTTTAAGGTCCTTTATTTTCCTAATCAAAACTCCTAAATTCACAAAAAAAAAGTTTCATTCTCACAAATATGTGTACTTTTAACTATATCGTAATACCGGGATATTACATTCTTCCCCCTTAACAAAATTCGGTCCCCCCAAATTTAAAACTCGCCTCAAGACTTAAACAAATATGGATACTTTGACCACATCTTATTCTCTGCTTTAGAATTTTCAAAATCGAGTACAAAATATAATGAGTCCAATATATTTTCATTTATGAAGTTCCTTCAATAAAAGAATCAGCTCAACAAAATAAGATTCGAAAGCTTAAATTTTATTTTTGGTACATAAGTTATTGACAAGCTTAACTTGATTTACAAAACAGACAATTTAATACATGAAGCTTAGATCAAACATTAGCTTCAGGTAAAAATAAAAGAATGGATAAATTAAGGACAAAGAGGCTTTTGAAATGTAGAAGGTGCTCTAGGTCTAAAAGACGAAGGTGCTTCAGATTTTAAGGAGGAAGCTAATCATTGTAACTTAGAAAGGGTTTCTAAAGGAAGCACCTGGGAAATTTGGTGAAGAGCAAAATTCACTTCTTTCATACAATCTATACATCTTGTTTGTTGGTCACGAAAATTTTGAGTTGTAAACATGGAATGTCTATCAACTTGATTAGCTAATTCCATAAAATGATGGCTCAATAACTTTTCTTGTTCTACAAAGAGACGATTTATCAGCCTCTCCTGGTCCTTAAAGTACTGATTTATCAACCTCTCTAAATCCTCCATCTTGTGTTTCATAAGCACAAGCTCATTTTTTGAAGATGTTGTTATACTAACATCCTCCAGCTTTACTACATCCATTTTTCTTTTCTTAGCCTCCGTGAGAGTGAAAAATGAAGCTTAGATCAAACATCAACTTCAGGTACAAATAAAAAAAATGATAAATTAAGGACGATGAGGCTTTTGAGATGTAGAAGGTACTCTACATCTAAAAGAGGAAGGTACTTCAGACTTTAAGGAGGAAGCTAATCATTGCAACCCAAAAAGGATTTGTGAAAAAAGCGCTTGAGCAATTTGGTGAAGACAAAATTCACTTATTTCATACAATCTATACGTCTTGTTTGTTGGTCATGAAAATTTTGAGTTGCAAACATGGAATGTCTATCAACTTGATTAGCCAATTCCCTCAGATAACGGTTCAATAGCTTCTCTTGTTCTACAAAGAGACGATTTATCAGCCTCTCCTGGTCCTCAAAGTGGCGATTTATCAACCTCTCTGAGTCCTCTATATTGTGTTTCATAAGCACAAGCTCATTTTCTGAAGATGTTGTTGTGCTAACATCCTCCAGCTCTACTACATCCATTTTTCTTTTCTTAGCCTCCGGTGACCCTTCCATAGGTCTCTTATCCTTATAGTTCTCCAAGCTAAGATTTAGATCCAGCTCTACTTTGCTAGCCTCGAAGTTCAAATTGAAAGATTTATTACCGGCCATATTTTTTTTAGTTACAAAGGTTATATGGAAGGAGAAGTTTGAAGCTAGAAAGCTTGTAGGTAATGAACTCTTAGTGTTGTGAGCAATGAAATGGGCATACAATATTATAGGAAAAATCTAGGGCTACAGGAACATCTATACCCTAGAGATGGCTTATAGACCTCATACGCCTCATTGTCAAAATTTACCTTAAGCGTGCTTATAAATAATACATATATGCTAATGCAGTCTATAAAAGTTAAATTTTCCTTAAAATTTTAGCTAACTACTTCCTTAGTCTATGACTGCCCACTCAATATTGTCCTTTCTAGGCATCTTAACTTCCAAATCGTGTCCTTTCTCTTTGATCATTTATTACAATGAGCACAAACTAAATCTAGCTCTAAACAAGCTATAAAATTCATGTTACATGGTATGAGAAGCTCTCATGGTCATACATCTATAAATATATATTAAAACAAAGTTAACTGCTACAATCACACACATCATGCAATATCAAAGTGCAAAGAAATCCTTGCCTTTCATTTATCCATATGAACATATATGTGTGTATAAACATTGAGATGCAACATCATCCATATATTTTCATCTATTCAAGTCATTCTAAATTTCTGACTTCACATTTTCTACGAGTGCATGTGGAATCATTACATATTATTCTTAGTCATAGCCTTCACTCATTATGTATGAATATCATATACATCATATATTCTTAGATGCATGTAATCACAGCTTGATTCAATCAATCATGTATATTACACTATACTAAAGGCTCTCAAAGTAACACAACAAAGTAGAGAAATAAAGTTTAGTTCATCATAAAAGCATCCAAGGCTATCTTTAATGGCTACCTTGTTACTTCTTTGAATTTCAGAAAATGCCAAGAGAAGAAATGGGAAAACCAAATATAAATTGGCCACAAATCAACTGAATATTGACTTACGAGGCTGCCAGCACTAACGCATGCCATTGTTGGTTTTCATGCGTGATAGCTCGCTGTCATCCAGGCACGTAAGACTCCGCAGAATGGCAGTAGGGGTGCGACAAAGGGACATCTCCTAGCTAACTTCAAGTGCTAGAATCACACTATAAAAAGTGTGCTAAAGCTCTCAATATTTCACTTTGAAATTTAATCTCCTCAGACTAAAGAGCTTTCAGCATTCCGCTTCTCTCTTTCTCTCTTTCTTATGCAAGTTTCAAAATCTTGCAAACCATGACCACAAAGGAGTTTATTGATCTCACAGCTAAGGCCAAGGAAGAAGATCTCAACTTAAACTTGAGTTTGGGCAAAGGTAAGGGCAAAAGACCTCTTGAGGTGTCTTAAGAGAAGCAGAAAGAGAAGGAGAAAAAGAATGAAGAACTTGAGGAGATTAGCATGGGCCATACCTTGGAAGACAAAATTTCATGTCTAGAGCAGGAGGTAAAGGATTAGAAGAAGATGATAGAGGACCTAGAGAAATTAGCTAAATGCCATGATGCGACAATGACTCCAAGAATAGACAAGTACCTTTATTAGTTAACCCAATGCTTTTGCAATCAACAATAAAAAAAATGTTGATTGTATGATTAGGATATACACCATCCTCCGTGACATTGCTCTATCTCTCACTCCAAGGAATGGCCGAGAGGGGAATTCAACCCTCCTAATCCGAGACCACCTTACTTGTAGATTACTCATGCATGAGCAATAATTTTTTTTAAGCAATGTAATCCTTCAACTTTTAATGCCAGTTGTTTCTTTTATGGGATAGTACTCTCAAATAAAAAAATATAAATAAAGATAAAGGAATTCAACCACACAAAATCATTCACAAATTTAGCTTATAAAGCCCATCAAATAAAAAAATTAATGACCCCACAGGCTAACACAAAGACAAATGGAAGCTCTATACAAGTCTCGTTTTCTTTCCTCTTATCGTATGAGAGTAGACGAAGGCATCCTATGCAGATCGATTGAACTCGATATTATACCCTCACATTGTCATGAACTCTTGTTTAAGAGCCCTGAACTCACAAGCTTTCCTTAAACAAACACTCTAAGGCACGAACTACTCTAAGAACATCTTTCTAAACCATTCCGATCATACGTCATGTTTAACAATTATGAATATTCATATACCAATAGCCCACCTCTAACATGCTCTAATCATTCCAATGTTACAAAACTTCTGCATTTTTTTAGAAGCATATCTATCACACTGTACCATCATGGCAAACCTTAACTAAACAGGTGCAACTTAGGCGAGTCGCCCTTAGAGAAGACTTATAGCTTACCCCAATATCTCTTATGTTGGGTCCCATTTTATTGTAGTGTCTCCCTAAGGAAAAACTACATAACCCACATCAGTTTCCTCAACTAAGCTTTCATCAAAGAACATATTGTTTAGGCATTTACGGTCTCTTCCACAAATTATATTTGCCTGACATCTACCAAAACTAAATTTTTGATCTGCCCTTCAAGGGTTCTGTCTCATTCCTACATCAGTAATCCATGCTATATACAATGGGAAAATCCTTCTTAAACTCTAGCCTATGTCTGACAATCAACCTTATCCCATATGGTACATCACTCTTGGCCCAGCCCTCATGCCATATTCTGGCAACTACCGATCCTCAGCTTTAAGAGTACACTACAGAGTTACGTTTCTAATTCTTTAAAAATTTTAACATAAAGGTCATATCTCTTCCATCAGTATCCCTCCACACAATCACATAAGGATCATGCCTCTAACAAAGATCCAAAGTTCTACACATGAAATCAATTACTTCTTATTGTAACAAAATTATCTCTAACTAACTCCACTGAGGAGTAAGTTACCAAAAGGACACTCAACTTTATAAGGTATTTTATGGAACCTAATCCCATGGTCATATCGTAGTTCACGACAATGGGGAAGGACCCATAAAGAACACTTTACTTTGTAATCTATAGGGGACCTAAAAACTATCCCTTGATACCAAATTGTCATACCCTGAAAATCGGGCATGTGAGTTATACAAATAACACCTAGGGTATACTTCCATGGTATCCCTTAGTATCCTTAAACATTTTTAATATCTATAATTATGCAAAACATAAATTTTTCATGAAAGATATTTTACATACATATTTAGAAATGTTCATTTTTCAAGCATTATACAATACGATATAATCTCGTAAGTCTAGGTGACCTACTAGACTACAGAGTATTTCTTAATCCTCACATAAACTTGGTTCCAAGAACCCACAACTAAACAGTGGAGTATAACTCCAAGAGGTAAACATCCTCTTAACCACTATATCTGAAAAAGACAACAACTAAGAGTGTGAGTTTATTAAACTCAGTGAGTAAGCAACTGTGCATGAAAATATCATAAGTATAAACACCACAATGTTAATTCAATCAATCAACTCAATACATTTAATGTATTAATAAGTATAAACACCAATGTGTTCAATTAGTTTTAAAAATAATTTTCCTTATGAGCTTACGTTCTCATAATCATATTGAGTTTGAAATCATTGATACTCAATAGGTTTACGCTCTTTCATTTTTGAAAAACCTGTGAGCTTATGTTCTCACAACCATGTTAAGTTGGTGGTCAATAGGTTTATGTTTACCCCAATGTTCATTCTTAGGAATGTTTATCCATGGATTTACAAATTGGTATATTCAAGCTTGTTGGGTAATCAATCCCTTACCTTATTTTGCATTGGATTTTTAGGTCTGTTGGGTGATCAGTCCTTCACCTTATCTTTCATGTATTAAACACAATCACAATCATTACGTACAATTATATTCTCACAAATATATTCCAATTTGTTTAAGGAACTATCATATAGGGTAATAGAAATAATTCTCAATTTCACCAATAATGCAAATGGAATTTATATTGTGTTTTGACTAATTGAATAAATTAAATGTTTTGCAAGGTTGATCACTCACCTTGATGTTTGATTAATTTTATCTCGAAATTTTCTCGATGATGTATAATATGATGGAAGGTAATTTCCCTACTCCAATCTAGTCACAACATCCCAAAGGATGTGAAAGATGCATCAAAGAATCCATCCTTATAAGATAATTATGCAAAATCATGTGAAGGTCACAAAATAGGAAAATTTTCCTACTATAATTCTGACCTTTGATCATTCCTTTGAACATAACTCTTAAGTGGTAAATAATTTTCAAATGAAACTTATTTCATTCGAAAAGACTCAAAGGGCTTTCAATGATATCTTATTTGCTAAAAACGGAGTCTTGATGAAAGAGTTATGACCATTTTAAAACTAATACTATAGTAATAGTTTGCTACAATAACTATTTGCTACATTAATGGTTTGCTTCAGTAACCCAAATCTAGAAATTTTACAGGTGCTACAGTAATCCATGATTTTCCTCTTACTTTTTCATGAATTTGGGGTCAAATTTTCACCAATTATTTTGATTTCTTCCATGAGTTTTTATCCTTGATGTTTAAGGAATCTTATGACCCAGAAACCCTCCAATTTTAACTCAAAAACAAAGTCTTAATCCTTAAATTTTCATCTTAAACCCTAATACCAAAAATGGGGAAAAGTTTGGATAAATTGGAATTCCTACCTCGATTCCTTGCTTACAAAACTTCCTAGACTTCCATAGCTTCCTTCATTGAGGTATTGACATGGATAGATGTGGAGAAGAGAGCTTGGGAGTGCTTGGCAAAAAGAGAATGAGAGAGCTAAAAGATGAGGAGAGAAAAAATGGATAAGAAGAGAGGAGGATGAGTGTTTAAGTGGGTGTATGTGTGGGCTCCAGTAATTTTCCTTTCAATTTGGTCCCTTTGGTAAAATTAGGACCTTGCAAGGGAATTGGAAAAAATTGATCGTAAATAAAGCACTCAAATACACTTCCATAAAATACATACCATTACATCCTATTTTCATTAAAATACCAAAATCCTACATTTGCTCACTTTAATCCCTCTTGTTGCCTCAAAATTTACTATAGCCTCCAATCCATCATCCTTACTGTACTGACCCCATAATTTCATCCTCATTAATCCATTCTCATTTTCGAGCTCCTATTCGGTCTTTTCTCAAGAATACTTCAGATTTTATTTTCTTTTGAATTTAGTCCTTGAATTTACTTCTTACACTCGCCACACATGTTTCCTTTTTTTGATGAAATCTTACCTGACCAAGGGTAAGTCTTAGTCTTATTAACTTTAGAGTCCTTCATTTTCCTAATCAAAACTCCTAAATTCGCGAAAAAAAAAATTTCATTCTCACAAATATGTGTACTTTTAACTATACCATAATACTGAGGTATTACACCATCCTTCAAAATTACATGCCTTAGAACGGCTACTTGGTCTGGCCAAAATTTGCACTTTGAGAATTTGGCAAAAAGCTAGTGCTCCCAAAGGGTCTGAAGAACAATCCTCAAATGTCGCGCATGCTCTTCCGAGTTTCTAGAATACACTAGAATTTGATCAGTGAACACAATCACGAACATGTCCAGAAATGGTTTAAATACACGATTCATAAGGTCCATGAAAGTCATCAGTGTATTTATAAGTCCAAAGGACATGACTAAAAATTTGTAATGTCTGTACTGGGTCTTAAACACCATCTTAGGGACATTTTCTGCCTTAATCATCAACTGATGATACCCAGACCTCAAGTCAATCTTTAAGAAACAATAGGCACTTTACAGTTGATAGAACAAATCATTAATTCGAGGTAAAGGGTATTTATTTTTCACAGTCACCTTATTCAACTGACAATAATCAATGCACAATTGAAGTGACCCATCTTTCCTTTTGAAAAAAAGAACTGGGGCTCCTTAAGGTGATGAATTAGGCCAAATGAAACCCTTATCTAGTAAATCTTGCAACTGCTCCTTTAACTCTTTAAGTTTTGCTGGTGCTATTCGGTAAGGTGGAATAGAAATTGGTTGGGTACTAGGGGCGATGTCAATATTAAATTCTATATCCCGCTCAGGTGGTAAACCTGGTAATTCATCTAGGAATAATTAGTAAATTCACTTACAACAGGCTTATGGTCTATCACCGCTAGATCTCGGTATATATCTTTTACAAAGGCTAAAAATCTCTTGTACCCTTTCCTCAACATTTATCTTGCATTCATCATAGAAATAATGTTGCACAGCACATCACTTTTATGCCCTTGGATAGTGAAACTTGTACCCTCTGATAAATTAATTTTAACTGTCTTAGTAAAATAATCAAACACGATTGACATAAAGCTAGCCCGTCCATACCTAAAAATTATATCAAAGTCTATCAAATCAAGGAGCATGAGGTTTACTATAGACTCTAACCTTCCCACCTTAACTTCACATAAATTAAACCCTTCCTTTACTAGAATAGTTTCCCCTGTAGGAGTAGTCATAAGAAATAGATCCTTTAACTGAGTTCGATCTATATATAGACTTGTTACAAAAGTAGGCAATACATAAGAGTGTTTGGAACTGGGGTTAAACAATGCATGTGTTACAGGAGAGTTTGATAATACTTGTAACTATGGCATTGTCCTGTGTGTCCTAACGAATGAGGGTATAAAACTTAATGGTGCCTCATCTTGCTATCATCTAGCCTTTACCTCCCTGGCCTCTGCCCTGACCTCTCCTTGTACCCCTCCTTATGCCACTACCCCCAGTGAATGTAGAGGAAGTTCTACCGGTGGATTTGATTTTAGCTTGGGTACAAGAAGGGTGAATGAACCCCTGACCGGATCCATAAACGAGCTATAGGCACTTTCTCTTGAAGTGACGCTCCTGACCATAGTGAAAACAACCAGACCTACCTTTACGATAAGGGCTAGTATGGTAAGCCCTACACTCTGAGCATCGAATCTTCTCTTGGTTTTCTTATGAATTTGGTCTCGTTACACTAGTGGTGGACTGAGTTGGTCTTGAGGTAGTAGTGGGCCTCATTTGTCCTCTACTTTGAGTTTGTGAAGTTTTCGAAGACCCACTATATCCCGAAGACTTCCCTCCAAATTCTCGTTTCCTCTTTCTTTTCTAGCCGCCGCTATTACTATCCTTTTCATCCATTTTCACAAGTTTTGCCATGCCAAAAATGGATGTATAAGATAGGTGACTCTTCATCTGAAGCTTCAAAAGTTGCCAAATAGAAAACCAAAGTCTTATAACAAATCTTCTAATTCTTTCCATTTCATCTAGGTCTATGTGAATGGCAAAACTAGACAATTGGTGGAACTGAGTATCATTATCTTCTACAGTCATGGCTTCTTGCTTTAAAGTTTTGAACTCTCTAGCCTTTACAAGTTTCATGCTATAAGGTATAAAGCGACCCATGAATAATCTCTAAAATTCCCATGAATAATCTCTAAAATTCCCCCACTCTACCGAAGGAGAGTTTTATGCCCTCCCATTTTCCTGAGTGGTCTTCCAAGTATTTGCCTTGTCCTTCAATCGATAAGTAGTAAAGTCCACACTTTGGATGCTAGAGCAACCCATAATTCTACAAGCTTTTTCTATACCCTCGAGAAACTATAGTGGATCTTCTCCTGGATCCTCTCCTGAAAATTTCGGAGGCTTAAGTTTCAAAAATTCTAAGTACTTCACTTGTGCTATTGTGTAATACTTATGATTTTCAAGTATTATAGAGGAAAATTTTTTGTTGTGCAGGCAGGAAAAATATGAGGCTTAGAAGTGGCAAGGTTAAAGAATATTGAGTGGTAGAGAGTCAAGGAATGTATTGGTGGAACCGAGAGCACCAAAAGAGTTAGGAGACAGGTTGGATACAAAAAGGACTAAAGTGAAATAAGGAAAACTGTAGGGCACCTAAGATTTAGAAACACCCGAGGTGGGATATTACAGATTTACTTTTACTAGTTTTGACCAAGGGTCTATTAGAGGGCAAAGTAGTAATTTCACCCTAGGTGAGTATATATAGGTGGCCCCACCTTTTTTTCCTCATTTTCTCTCTCTCTCTCTCTTCATCTTTTCTTTCCTTTCTTTCTCCTTTCCTTCTCTCTTTTCTCTCTCTTTTCACTTAAATCCTCAACTGAGCTTCGGGGGATAGATCTCGAGCGATGAGATGAACCTCAAGGAGCCAAGCAATATAGGGAAAGCAAGGAATTGAGGTAGGAATTCCTATTTCAAGCTTTTCCCTATTTTTTAGATTTAAGGGTATTTGGGATAAAATCGAGATTTTAGCTTCGTTTCTTAATTAAAATTGGGGCTTTTGATGGCTAAATGCTCTTTAAACATCAAGGATGAGATTTCATGGAAGAAATCATGGAAAACAGTAGAGAATTAGCGGGATTTGACCCAAAACCAAGGCCAGATCATAGGGTCAAAGTCGTGGCACCCCAGACACCACACTTAAATGGAAAGGAGAGGGTATGGCGCCCCAGGTGCTATGTGTGGTGCCTCAGGCACCAGCATCCCGAGTTTCTTGGGTTGTTCTTGAAACGGTCATAACTCCTTCATCCAGACTCTAATTTTAGTAAACTTTATATCCTTGGAAAGCACTTTGAGTCTAGTTTTCAATGGTATAAGTTTCATTTGGAGATTCATTACTAGTTAAGAGTTATAACTAAAGAAGTAAGGAAAGATCAGGAATAGTATTAAGGTGATTTCTCTCTTTGTTAACCCTGATGATTTTGCATGGTTACTTAATAGGGATAGTTGAGACACAAGGTGGGAGCTGAGAGAGCATGGAATCCAGGTGAGGGATCTATCTGGCTCTCCTATATATGCACGTACATATGTATGTATGTTTATATTTTAGGAGTTATTCTCCTAAATTGTTTTATATACATTTAATTATTAGATGTATTATGTGTGGGATATAGATGGGATTATTGTGTGGGATATGTGAATGGGAATAGGGAATTGGTTGTTGTGTTTGTGTGGATGTATTGCATATTTATATTATGGAACATATGAAAATAGAGTAGGAAGCATGCCTATTATGTAATACTGCTGAGTGGTGTCAATGGGTATACATACACACTGAAGGTTGGTCTTCAATATGGTGTAGAAAGAGTGGGATAATCATTGCATCTCATTCATTTGCATTATATATATTTTTAGTATGGTTGTGTTGTATATATATATATATATATATATATATATATATATATGTTTTGGTTAAGGGCATAATCCAGCAGATCAAAGGCATGGTAGGGCTGCAGGTATGACCTGAGAGGTCAGACACATGTTATAGCTATGGATATAACCCAATAGACTAGACATATCTTAGGGATTTATTGAGTGATAATCCGTGGGAATTGATATCGGGCATTTTTATATACTTTTTAGTCCCTATCTTAGTAGTATTGCTATTTCAATGTTGCCAACTCTCCTATTTTATTATATTTTGAATTTATTGGGTGTAAATTAATTATAGAAGTAATATGATTCAAATTCATAATTTTATCCCAATTAATTCATGTGCTTAATTTCAGATCTAATTATTGGAGAGAAAAATGCTGATATGGACGTTTTGCTTACTTGGAGGCTACCTGGACATGCTAACTGGGCATTGACTGGTTGACTAAGGCTGACTGGATTTCTGGTCCCCACTATTCTACACTTTATAGCAAAGGAGAGTGTGGTTTCTGCTTTGACAGTATGGGCCTTCTGCAGCAATCAATGGCAGACAGAAACAACAAGGGAGTGGAGTAACTTGTCTGCTGCTGTTGCCACTTTTCTACTATTGTCTTGCTGCCCACATCATGGAAGAAGCACCAAGGAGGCATCCAAGGAGGCATCTAGGGTAGAATATTCTGAGGCATTGAGGGCATCAGTTTTAAAAATCAGAGGACACTTTTATTTTCTGTAACTTAGGAATTTCGTAGCTCTCTTTCCCTCTCTGTTTTCTCTTCTGTCATTTGCTGTTTTGCTCTCATGGAGGGCTAAGTCTTCATTATAATCAGTCACTGGACCACTGGGATGTTGTAGCTTGAACTAAGAATGCAAGCTAAGTGTTTTATTCTCCATTTTCATCTCATTTCGTTTCTGTTTTGCTGTTATGTTTATGTTGCTGTCAGATTCTGATTAGAGCTTGAGAAGTAACATAAACTGACTTGTATATATAAGATATAACCTTGCTTGACTGATTAGGAAAGTGAGGGAGGCGAAATGACTAGTTAGATGATATATTTAACTTGGTTTGGTTGAGATTTTCCACTGAATGCATCTGGTTATAGTAGAGAGATGTTCTTGACTGTAATTAGTAGCATTAAATTCTAGATGTTATTCTAGAACCATTTTCATAAAGAACCAAACAATGGAATGAGAACAAAACTGAATCAATGAGTTAAATAATGATAGTTACACTCCCATGAATCCTAGTGGCTGATTACATAGTTTCTTTACTGTCAACATCTTGCAAATTTCGCTGCTGCCGCTGTTGTAGTTATTTGGTTGATGTTCTGTTCTATTTTTATTAGTGCTACCAACAAACCCCCCGTTTATGTACTTTTCATTAGTGTTTGGGTGTTTAGAACGATTAATTAGTGTTTAGAAGTGAGGCTCCTTGAGTGAATACGACTTGGGGATCACTATACTGCAAATTGCCACGAATTCAATTCTGGGCGATTCGGCATCGTAGTGGCGTGAACCAATGATACCACCAAGTGCTCTGGTTTTGATTGAATGAAAATAGGTAGTCGAGTTAGAGAAGAAGAATGCAATGGAGATAGAGAAGTTGGTTAGGTTTGGTTCACTACTAGAAATTTGTCTATTTGTGATGCTCATTTACCAGCAGTTTTTTAAAACAGCTATTAAATCCAACAATTTCCAACAATATTAATAACTGTCAATAAATACATGTAATTTTTGACGATTTTTAATTAATTTTTAGGGGTTTGGTGACTGTCAGTGTGCACTTCTATTCAATATATTTCATTTTCTTCTTCCTTCTCTATTTTGTGGGCTGAAGCTCTCGTCTCCCTCTTTATTTGTCGGAGGTACTTTCCTGCCTTTCTTATGCTTTATCTCTCTTATCTTCATCCTTTGTATAACATTTTCCCTTTCTTTTATCTGGATAAAAGTGTTGTTCCTTTCTTTTTTTTTTTCTTTTTAAGTTTTTACTCTTAGATCTTCCAATGGTGGAAGTGCATTAACCAATCGAATCTCTAGATGGGGTCGATGTCGCGGTCGAACAAAATAGAAGAATTAAGCCTTGAGACATAGATGCTTGACTCTCATCTCGCAAGCTACATTTGAATTAACAAAAGATTAAGGTTTAATCGCTTCTTGATTATTGTTTAGTAGAGTTGAAATTGGGGTGAGTTCTACATTTTAAATGCTCAGAAGAGATGTGAGAGGGAATAGAAGTGGAGAAACGAGCTTCATGGAGGTGCGCCTAGTACCAATCCCCTTTGCACTTAATAGCTTCATTTCAAACCATGACCAGGCCTTCATAGTGCTTTTACACAACTTTCGCGGTGAGCTCGTCGGCAGAAGCAGAGTCCATGGATGGTGTGGAAGTGGTAGTGGCCACCATTTCTAGTTTACCATGCAGAGATCGGCAATCTGACCAGAGCTGTAGGTAATTATGACTTTACGAGGCTTGAACTCGATTCAATGATGTGCCCATTACTGAGAAAATTTTAGAGAGAGCAAAAAAAGAAAAGAGACTGAATTTTGCTAGTTGAATTTTTCTATACTTGCTACTTGTTTAACAATTATTACAAGGCTAACTTCTTGCTTCAATATAGCCAAAACATCTTAGTGCCTAAGTTAAGCAAACTGTATTAGGAGCTATCAATCTTTCATCTTACATTTGTGTAGTGACTAGTGACTCGCTTGGTAATCATTAATGCAATTTGTGCTTTATACTATTATCTTGGGTTTGCAAAGCAAAAGTTGTTGAATGGGTATTCATGTTTATGTTTTTGAAAGTACTCTAACTTGTATGCCTCCAAGTTGTAACATTTTGATATTTCTATAGACCCTCCATAGATATTTGGGGAAATACTAATTGAGTTTCTATGGCTAACGATCCATCACAGCTTCTCCCATTAGGTTGGTAGCCTTCTGATTCCATGTTCTATCTAATTCTATTTTGTTTTTCCTCACCCTAATAAAGCATTGAACTTTGTTTTTAGGAAAATTTGTGCTTGAAAATATGCAAAGTTGATTGACCACTCTATAGGGTCAAAAATATGGGTGATAATGAAAGGCCACAAAGAGCTTGTTGGTACTCTTAGAGGCTTTTATGTCTATGTCAACATGGTCCTTGAAGTTGTTACTAAATAGTAAGACTTGCATTGACACCTCTAGCCTTTATACATGTTTTGATGTCATTCCTCTTGTTGTTCATTTATTGGTTTTTGTGTACATTTGGATGTTTCCACATTATACCCTTGAGCATGTTACTATTCAGAAGGACATTATCTAATAAAAAAGAACAAAAGATAGATTTATTTTTAAGCTTTACCATAACACATTAAGTTTCAGGCAACAGAAAATTTCTTGCCGATGCTGGATGTTTATATTAAACCTTGAAAGGTCAAATTATATTATGCATGAATACAATGCTCCCTTAAACCACAGCATCTATTAATATACTCAGTGATTTATAATTCAACTTTTTGTAAATAATTTTCTATAGATATAATATATCATCTAATTCTCATTTTTTAGGATGTGGAAGTGGTAATATCATTGGTCTTAAAAACAGTTTTAACTTCTTCTTTTTTTAAATTCTTTTGGTCCTTTCTAAACGCAACTAATGAATCAGTTTTGGCATTTTCACCATTCTAGTGTTATTTATGATTGTGAATACTGAATACAGAGTTAGTAGTTGTGGGTGAACCCATAGTTATTAATAAACATGTTTTATTTGTTGTTTCGTGAGTTGTAGTTGAACCAATAATTTTTAATAAACATGTTTAATATGTTGTTTCGTGTTATGTGTCAAGTGGGACACTATTACTTTGATTGTCACTGTCTTCCTTCTCCCTCTCTATCTCAACATTTAGTTAGAAATGGAACCAAACCAAAAGATTCGCATTCAGGTATCATCACAAAAACGTCCTCTTTGTTTGCTTTCAGGTATCATATGTGCATAACATGCCTCATCCGCGAGTATATTTGATTTGCTAATTGCATTTTCTTCTATAACCCGATGGTCTAGTTCATATTGGTCATATGTTTTCTGTACGAAGGTCATTAAGATCGCTAGAGATAGAAATTTTGGTTGAAACCGATTGTAATTCAATAGAGTATTTTGGAGTCAAAGTTGGTACTGTGTTAAAGTTCTGCATCAATTTGATAGAGTATTTTGAAGTCAAAAGTCTTTCATATGGCCTTTAAAAAATAAAAAACTAATTGCAATAGTTAATGGTTTATCCATTGTATTTTGTTCTGCATCAATCTTTCTCTTGCTTATTGAATTTTTTGTGACAAGGTCAGGGAAGTAGGCATGAATATTGCAAAAAATTGAAATTCTTGGGTTTTCTAAATCTTTTTTGTCTCTCTAGTGTATTGGTTTTAAATAAATTAGTATGTCAATACTCTAGGTTTTATCTTTAAATCTAATCCAATAATATAGGACTACAAAGCTAACTGGTTGAAGTGTTAAACCATTTCTCTTAGCTGAGTTTTGCTAATTAAATTTTCAATGCTGAATTTACTAGTGGACATAATAAAATGCCTATTTTTGTTATGTGAAAGGAAGCATATTAATTTATGACTTAGTGCACAAGATAATATTATTTGTTATCTTGTAATATTCAATGATAACATTGCTTTTTCTTTTTTTCTTAGGGTGATGCAGGTGATGCATGTCCATAATTGTTGTCAAGCTATGTTCCAAATAGTTATAGAACTATGTAGAATTTGTGCCTTTTAGCAACTACGAATGTTTAATAGAACAATTAATCTTATGTACAACTTTTCGAATGTAGTGACTTTAATACATTTTATTTTATTAAATTATGTATGACATGTTTCTTTAAATATTATATTGAATATTTGAAATTTTAGCAATGATTTATAATTTACACAAACAATTTCATTATATTTAAACAAATATGTGTCTAATTAAAAAAGAATTTGCATTACTGGTATTAAATAATTTTTTATGAAATTATTAACCACCGCTAAAAATGCTACGAAAGAAACCTACAATTAGCAGCTGTTAATAAACTGCTGACCACCGCTAAATAACAAAAATCAACAAAATCATTAGAAAAACCGCCACATAATGTAACAAAATCACCACTAAATGTCAGCAGCGATTATACCAGCAATTGAAAAAAAACCACCACTAAATGCTTGCCAACGCTTGCATCAGCGGCGGTCTCTGAACTGTCGCTTAATACAATTGGCAGCGATTTTAACCACTGCTAAATGAAATCTTTTTATAGTGGTTACACAAAATGGTTCAAGGATGACAGGCATTATATTGTTGATGTGTCCACATTGATCTGAAGTGGCAGTTCACAAATCCTAGTCAACATTGACTGTTAGTCAAACTAACAGTTAATTAGATAAAAGGGCATTTTTGCACAAAATAGAAAGTTCATGGAGGTTTTATTATTCAATTTTATTGTTCATGGAGGTTTTACATACATTGATGAAAGTTCCTAGGGTTATCTGCAAAAATGTTAGGCAAATTTAGGTTTAGACAAACCATAGTTTGTAAAATTAATTTTGGGTGAACCATAATTTGTATAAACGTTATTTATATTTGGAAATTATTATTAGAAAAGTGATTGTAGAAATTGGATTCCATTTGAATATTGGGTAGTAAAAGTACTTTTGAATGTACAATTACTAGAAAATGGCATGAAGTTTATGTTTCATTATTTCATGTACCCTTTTTATTCATTTTCACTCATTTAATTATAATGTATGAATTATATCAATGTTATAATAAAATGCATGTAGTTTTTTAAATTTGTTTTGTTCTTCTTTGTTTTTTCATTTTTTATTTCAAATACTTTTATTTAGAATTATTGAAAAGGCTACTCATGGATTGTTAGATAAAATAAGAAAAATTAGTGATGAGTATTTTTTACCTATTTTTTGTTTTTTCATTTTTTGTTTTGAATGCTTTTATCTATAATTATTTAAAAAATAAGAGTCATGGATTGTTAGAGAATATAACAAAAATTAGTGATAATTTTTTTTGTTTGTTCTATTTTGTTTTTTCATTTTTTGTTTCAAACACTTTTATTTAGAATTATTTAGAAAATTAGCCATGGATTGTTAGAGAAAATAAGATCAACAAGCCAAGGAAAAAATAAAAGTAGAAAACAAAATGAACAAATACAAATAAACTAAAAAAGAACCTAATTGCAAAGAAAAAAAAATCTAAAGCCCATTCTCAAATTAAAGCAAATTTTCAATATTTGTGCATGGTTTAGATAAGAAGTACAATTCAATAACAAATATTGTTAATAGCACAATGAACTTACACATGCAACTGCTAATTACTTTGCATACACTACAAAAAATTTGACTTTCAGTGGTGACTAAAGTTGTCACTAAAAGTAAAAAAGTCGTCACTGACAATGTTTCAGTGGCGACACATTGTCGCAACTTAAAGTCTCGTTGCTAAAAGTTTTAGTGGCGACTTTTATCGTCACTAAAAAGTCGTCACTGAATCCTACTTTCAATGGCAACTTTTGTCACCACTAAAAGTAAATTTTGCAGCACCTAAACTAGTTTGTAGACAAAGAAAAGTCGCCACTGAAGTTATTTTCAGTGGCGACAGTGAATCGCCACTAAATACTGTTAGTGGCGACATTTGGTCGTCACTGAAATACATTTTCAGTGGCGACATTTAGTCGTCACTGAAAAATACACTTTTAGTGTCGACATTTGGTCGCCACTAAAATACACTTTTAGTGGCGACATTTAGTCGTCACTGAAAGCTATACTTTCAGTGTCAACATTTGGTCGCCACTGAAAATATATCTTTTAGTCGCAACATTTTGTCGTCACTGAAAGTCAGTGACTAAATGTTGATTATATAGCTTTTAGTGACGACCAAATGTCGCCACTGAAAGTGTATTTCAGTGACGACATAACGTCGCCACTAAAAGTGATACATTCTTCAGTGGCGACATTTAGTCGTCGCTAAAGGGCCTTTTTTTTTAAAATATTTCCTTATTACTCAAGCTATCAAATAACATTATATAAAAATATATACAATATAAGCTTTCAGTGTTGTATAGTGTTTCAATACTAAAAACAATACGAAAATATACAATACAAGCAACCATTAATATAAAATGATATACATTAGAAATTGGTTTGAAATACATATAATATTTAATTTTTGAAAGTACTTAATACAAAAAGTTTGATCTGGGTACTTGCAAACCACTACAGAGAATTTCGTTAGCCAAGGCTCCTCCACAACCCAACGGAGAATTTATGAATTCGGGCTCCTCCTCAACCCTCCAGAGAATTTATGCTAAACTGGCTTCTCTACAACCCAAGGGAAAGCTCTCTCAATAAATACTCTATCAAGGAATACTCTGCTTGATAATACAACTCAAGATAATATTTGTGTTGATCAAAATCAACAATTACAGAGAAACTCTCTAAAAACAGAGTATATATTACATTGATAAGCTCACAAGGGTATAATCTGCATAAGAGAGAATTTACAGATGATGTCCAGCAATAGGAGTGTTCTCTCTTATTTTTTGATAGCCCCCAAGGTTGATATATATAGCCCAAGGATGAATAAGACCGTTGGAGACAAATCCAAGGTGGTTCCATAATGATGTCAGCAAAAACTAGCCGTTACAGCACATTTTCTGATGTCGGTAGTCGACTAGTGTGGCACGATAGTCGACCAGTATAGTCCAGAAGTGATTCATTAGTCACACTGGTCGACCAGTGTAGATGGGGTGGTCGACCAACGCTTATGGTCTTCAAGAATCTTTGTTTCTGGAGCTCGTTGGTCGACCAGTCAGGATGGGGTGGTCGACTAGTGCTCAAAGACTTTGCCTCTGGAGCTCGTTGGTCGACCAGTCAGCATAGGGTGGTCGACCAATGCTCAAATACTTTGCCTCTGGAGCTCGTTGGTCGACCAGTCAGCATAGGGTGGTCAACCAGTGCTCAAAGACTTTGCTTCTGGAGCACGTTGGTCGACCAGTCAACATAGGGTGGTCGACCAGTGCTCAAAGACTTTGCTTCTGGAGCACGTTGGTCTACCAGTCAGGATAGGGTGGTCGACCAGTCACTTGTTATCTTCAAATACTTTGTTTTTAGACCATTGTGGTTGCTATCTTGATGTATCCAAGCTTCCAAGACTTCAAATCTTCTAATTCTTCATTTCTTGGAGCTTTGTTGTTTTCTTGAATGAAGCATGATATTGTTTTTCCTTGTTCTTCAATCCAATGTTCACTCTTCTTGTTTTTGAACCAACCTATGAAATATATCTTACTTGCAAACCCAATGGTAAGTTCAATTCATGATAATAGCATGATTCAATATATGAAACATACATATTAAATAACATAATCATGCTTAAGTACTTGTAGCATATATATGATAATTAACCTCTATATTTGTCAATGCTATAATTTAAATATATTTGTCATCATCAAAACTTATGGCATATAGCCTTAGGGCTAACAACCACTTCTCCTTCTTTTGTCTTGCGAGTGTGCTGCAATTCCCACACTCGATCAGGTGGTGCCCTTTCCCCAGTTTCAGGGTCTCTCTACAAAATATAACAACAAAATTGAGAGATAATTATAGATATATCAATAAAAATAAAACTCTTTAATAATTTAAGAGGATAGAAGCATTTTTACCTTAGATGGTTCTACTTCTGCAAATGATCTTGTTCCACAAAAATGTTTCGTTGTTTGTAACTGCCTGTTTGCTTTATTTCTCTCACTTTTAGCCTATAGTTCTCACATTCATAAATTTATATACATTTTAAAAAAATATTGTTAGAATATGTCAACAACACAATACCTTAAAAGCATCAGATGGAAAGTGCTCTTGGACTAGCCATTGCCAGTCTTCAGGTCTCACACCCTCTGGTGGATGAGCTAATCTATCCTCATCAGTGTTGTACTTTTTGTAGTGCTCATGCAATTCACTCTTTCATCTCCTAAACAACTTTTGAAACATTTGAATTACATGTCCTTGAAATACATGCTCTTACCCGCTGCCAATAGGTGAAATACATGGCATAATAATTCCATACATTTAAAAAGTTCATTTCTTCATCTAATCCATGCCTTTTTTTGCTTCTCTTGCTCTTTTCTCTTTGTTTTCTAGTGTCTGTGCTATTATTCCTAACTTTCTTTTTTTATGATTAAAGTATTCCCAATCAGATTAATCTCTTCTTCCAACAAAGGGGGTTATGTGCTTTGTCAAGAATATTGACAATTTCAAATGCCCACTAGATTCTTTTGTAAAAAAGTTACTAAAAGAAAGAGAAAAAAGAGGCATAATTAGATAAAGAAATGCCAAACCTTGTCATATTTTACTAATTGAGATCAGAATCTGGTGGTATCCTCTACCCTTGTCAAATTTTAGGGTAAATTAAATTTTACTCAACAATTTTAGTGTTAAAAAAGGGGGGAAAGGGGGAAGTGTGCTTTTAGCTTCTCTTTATGTTCTCTACCCCACCAAGAGGCAAACCGAACTGAAAAAAGAGAAGTAAGATGGAGAAAAAGATGAAGAAGACAGCAGCGTACCTACGATGGAGAAGACGATGCGAAGACGGCGTTGTGAGAGGATGCAAAGGTAGCGTTGATGGCGTTGTCAAAGGCAAAAAGGATGGCGTTGTCAGGAAGAACACCACAAAGGATGAAGTTACAGAGCATATTAGAATGGAGAAGAAGCTGTACTGTCAAGAAAGAAAATAAATGCGCGAAGTGCTGAAAATTTTGGGGAAAGGCGGGAATGAATAGAACTTAACATAATATATTTTTATAAATTAATATAATTAATGAACAAACTAAATCAATTGGCTAAGTGGTACTCAAGTGTGCTAGTCATCTAGAGGTATCGGGTACGAGAGCTAATAATGAACTTTTTGAATATTTTGGCCATAAAATTTAGAAGCTTTAAAAAATAATTCTAAATACTTAAAACAATTGCTTTTGTTTTCCCATAAAATTCCAAATAAATACTTTTAAAAATTAATTCTAAATACTTAAAACAATTGATTTAAGTGCCTAAGTGATAAGAATAAGTTTTGAAATGTGAGCAGAAATCTAATACCTTCCTAAAAAAATAATTTTTAGTTTTATTAATATACAAAAATAATTTTTAATTTAATTAATATAAAAATATAATTTTTAATTTAATTAATATAAAAATATAATTTTTAATTTAATTAATATAAAAATATAATTTTTAATTTAATTAATATAAAAATATAATTTTTAATTTAATTAATTAAAAAATATATAATTCAATCAATTTTTTCTTTTAGCCATAATGTCTTTATGTTTAACAAAAACATATTTAGTTTCACATGATTTGAAAGTAGAAACATATTTAGTGCTTTAATTATTGAAATAAAGTTGTTTTATATCATAATTAAATTTTATTATAGATATTTTAATTAAAAAATCAAACAAATTATTTTTATAAAAAAATGAAATTAAGGGAAAAATGATTCTTAGATTTTGGCCCTTCTCTCTCCCAGGAGTTTTTTTTTTTAAAAAAAAGGAACAAAAAGAGCAGACAAAAGGCTATGATAACGTATTTGAATTCAAGTGCATCTAAGTTTGTGTGACACAGTAACAAAATTACAATTTTAATAAAAGAGAAGATGAAAAGTTGTTTTTATTTTAATAAAAGAAATTTAAGAGTCTTTTTTTTTAATTTTACAAGTGGCTTTTTTGTTTTTATTTTATTAGATATAAATACTTGATTGATTCTACCTAAGATTGAGGAGTTAGGTTTCTACCCACACAAAAATTTCTCATGAAGTTTCCACAAGATGAGGTGGGGGGTTCAAACTAGGATTTTATTTTGCCATAAAATCCAAATTAAATAATTTTAAAATATAATTCTAAAGACTTTAAACCAAATGACTTAAAGTGGCGGCTATATTTAGCAAAATTAGCTTATAAACTAGCAGATAGCTTATAAGCTAATTTTTAGCTTATAGCTTATAGCTTATTAGCTAGGTTATTGAATTAGAAGTGTTTGGTAAAATTAGTTGTTGAAATAGTTGAAAAGTGTAAAATGACATAAAAGGACATATATTTTTTTATTTCAAAATAATATAAATAAATATATCATTTATATATATATATATATATATATATATATAATTCATTAAAATTTATATATATATATATATATATTTTATTATATTTTATACATGAATAATATATTTTTACATATATAATGTATTTATATATATTATTATATATAATAAAATATATTTACATATTTTATTATATTTTTATTATATATATATATATATATATATATTATTTATAAGGGTATAATGAATATGAAGGGTATAATGGATATTTTTACAAAATAACAAGGGTAAAATGAGAAGAAAAGTACATAAGTTATAAGTTATTAATTAAAATAAACTCGTTTATCAAACACTTTTAACGAGCTTATAAAATATTGAAATAAGTTATTAGCTAGTTAAACAAACTATAAACTCATCACACCTTATAGAGCCTAAGTAGAAAGAATGAGCTTTCTACAAGATGAGGTGAGGGGTTCAAAATAGAATTTTATTTTACCATAAAATCCAAATTAAATAATTTTAAAAAATAATTTAAAAGACTTTAAACCAAATGAAAGTGGTTAAATGGTAAGTATGAATTTCTTTCAATGCAAGGTAAGGAGTTCGATTCTAGTTTTTGTTTTGTCATAAAATTTCAAATTAAAAATATTTTAAATTTATTTTTTTTTAAAAAAAAGCTTACGCTTTCAGTGGCGACATTTTGTTACCACTGAAAGTGTACATTCAGTGGCGATAATGTGTGTCGCCACTAATGCACACTTTCAGTGGCGACAAATGTTGCAACTGAAAGATATGGTTTCAGTGGCGACAAATATCGCCACTGAAAGTGTATATTCAGTGGCAAGAACATATGTGGCCACTAATGTACACTTTCAGTAGCGAGATTTATCGTCACTGAAGGTATAGTTTCAGTAGCGACAATAAAGTCGCCACTAAATGTATACTTTCAGTGACAACATAAATTGTCGCCATTGAAAGTCTTACTTTCAGTGTCGACAAAAAATGTCGCCACTAAAAGTATAGTTTTAGTGACGACTTTTTTTGTCGCCATTGAAAAGTCGCCACTGAAAATCTTTTTTTTGGTAGTGATATGCTCTACAATTTGATCCCAACTTGTGTCTCAAATACAATATATTTCATATGAAGATATTATGTTAAATTAGGTTGTGCAGAAAATTTGAAGCAATATGGTCTTCACATTTTTCTTAAAGCATTTCTTAATCATGTGTGAATGACTAATTCAATATTTATATTGGACATTGAATCATTTGTGATTGGTACTGAAATTGCATAATGTCATTTGGAAATCAAAGTTGTTCATCTTGGTTCAGACAACCACGATTTAATAAAGGTGCAAGCGTCAATTATTGAAAGTTTATTTAAATGATTCCGTGAAGCAACTTCCTCACACTCTGAAATGGTTTTGATAGTGATATAAATTTGTATTTTAGTAATTAAAGTCAAAAATCAAAAAATATTTTTAATCATCTTATCCAATGCTATACATTACACAAAAAGTAATACAGTAATTACACTTGCGTAATTGAGGAAAAATGAATAAGTGCTTAGCTTAGTGAGTGCTACAGCAAAGTGCTTCTTATATATGGAAGGGAATTCACAATAAAAGGAAATTACACTTAAGAAAATACACTTGACAGTGAATCCACTAAAGGTGGAAACATAAAGGAAATTAAGATAGCATTTTGTTGAAATGCAGATCCCGAGAGTACCCAATTTACTGCTGCACATGGATTGCCACAGAGCTGAGTGCTCAGTGATTTTTGTGCTTCACAACAGTAGCCAGACAACTTTGAAAGCATGTTTGAATAATTCATGATCTTTTAGTGATCCTAGTACTGTCTTGCTAATTATAATATTCTATAATGCATATGCATCTTGGCAGTTTGAATCCTATAAACAACAAAGCATACCACCCACCCTTAGCACCACAATTCCTTGAGTTCCGGAGGAATCATCTTTAAGTTGTAGCCAGATGCCATAAATTTCCCCTTTATGAGTAGGGCAATCTCTCAAATCGAGTCTACAACCAATGAAAAGCTATGCAAATCAATTATAAGTATTAGCACATACTGAATATGAAGTTAAAATTCTTTTGAAAACTAACCTAAAAAAGAAATAAGATATAATTCATGAATCACTATCTAAGTAAATCCAATGCCGCCCATTAGTCAGGTCAATGTTGCTCATCTCTGGGGTCTCTGGGTGGCGAATATAGTGTTTGGATCCACAGATAGCGTATCGAACTATGAAGGCATCCCAAATCCTACGGACATTGCAGGTAGTGCAGAAGCCACTGGGTGACGCAAGTGAATAGTCAGACGACCTCCGCTGTGACCTCCACCTCTGCCAATGCCAAAAGTCAACATCTGTATCAAAGCATATCAAATATACCTTAAGAAACCCTTAGCATATTTCATTAATAAATATAAATAGAGACACATAAATTCAAAATAAATTAATAATTTAGTTTAGTGAAAATATTTTTTAAAATTTACTTCTCCAAGGTTAAATATCAAGATCAAATTTAATTCTCCAAGAAATGTATTAATACTTTTCTACTAATTTGATCATTATTGCTTTGTCATTTCCATTTTACAATTTAACAATGAAAATAACTGAAGTGAAACAAATGTAATTTTTATGGATAAAATTAGAATACTTAAAATTTTAAGGGCAAATTAAACAAATGTTTTTTTAATGAATAAATTAATATTTTACTTGAGAACAATTTTTTAGAGTTATGAAAATGATTAATTAAAGTTATTTTAGGTATTTTACCACTTAGTGGACATTTTGACTGGTTTGTTATCATTGATTCGAATCCGTATTTTATGCTATTATAACAAAGTGTTGATCCTAAAAATATTCTTCACCTTACAAACTTTATTTTGGTTGTTCACGACAAAGGTGGAATCCTTCTAAGGATTTCTATTTTGTCTTTGTACCTCAACTTGCGAAAGACTCGCCCTGTCCCACCTCCGCCTTAAATATAGTTATTCATTAAATTATTTTTAAACATCCATATCCTTCATAAAATTTTTTAAGGAAACTTTATTTCTCTAAACTTTATCTTATGTTCACTTTACCTCTATCAAATTTGAAACTGAACAAATAATCCCTCTAAACTTTTTAACCCATGCACTTTAACCCCCTCTATTAAACATTTTGTTAGTTGATTGATAGATGACTCAACATATTTCTCTACATAAGCAAAAAAATTGAATATAGTGACATATGAATCAACTTATCCAAATCTTACTCAAATCCAAACCCATTAGCTTATCCCTTAGCCAAACTTGAATCCCACCTTACCCAAACCCCTTTTTTACCTCAACCAAATAAGCACATATTTGTTGATTAATTATCAGTTTCATGAAGTTTTTGGTCACTAATTCTATCTAAGAATGTCATTTCTTCATCATATTTTTGGAACACAATGTAAGATACCCACTTCTTGAGTAAGAAGAAAATCTCTCTGGATAACAAAGCTCCTTCATTCAAAGGAGCTCTTTGATGTACATACAATTTTTCATATTTTTGCTAGCAAATTCTTCACGAAAAATATAACATGCATGTACAAAAAACAAATCTTTAAGAAAAAAAATGAACATCAACAGAACAACCTCAAGCATACTAGATAGGCAATGATAAAAGAGAAAATGAAAAAATAAGGACATAAACCAACCTATACTCTAGCAACTATGCTTCAACGGATGACTGAAGGAAGGGGTGGAAAAATTTTTGCATCAATGACAATGGGAAGAATTAACAATGGAGGGGAAGGAGAGAGAGAGAGATAGAGTAGCAACGGAAGAAACTCAGCACAAAAAAGAAAAGTACTTACCCACACATATTGAATGACGGAGACAAGAGAGAGGACAGAGACTCACGATGAAGGAAAAGAGTGATGGCTAGCGATGGAGAAAGGGAGAGAGATGGTGGGTGATTAGGTAGGGGGATGAAAACGAAGAGAAGTAACCGAGAGACGAAGAAATGAAATTTCAAATTTGGGAATTAGGGTTATTCAGAGATTAGAGACGGATTTTAGAGGCGGGCGAATCGTCTTTAACCCAAAACTACATTTTTTAAGATTAAATAAATCAGAGACAGAATTCTTCCACGAAAACATCTATCCTTGAAAATTTAAAAATATCAGAGATGGAATTCCCATGGCAGAATTTTGTCTTTGTTAATTAAAAAATATATCACAATTAAGAAAATCAGGGATAGATTTTGAGAAGCACCAATCCATCTTTAATTAGTGCCTCTGAAATAATAAACAAAAAAAATATAAATGAAAAATTTTCGTCCCATAATCCACTTGTGATACTTGACGCAAATCAAAAATGGATTTCCAAGACATTAGGGATGGAATTAGAGCTGGACAGAATTTTGTTTCCAATTACCATCTCTGATCTTGTGTTTTCTTGTAGTGGTAGAAGAAACTAGTTCTTTACAAGATGGTGAAAAAAATACTCACGAGAAGAGGAGTCCAAATTTTATGTTTGATAGTGTCTCGAGTAAAACTATCTTCAGTGAAAAATCTTATGAGAAACAAAAAAAAAATTACCATAGTCTAGACAATAATGTGAGGGTATATTCGTAATATATTATCTTTCATTTTTTTCCTCCATAAATGAATAATAAATATTAGGTGATGCACTAATTTTTATCTTTATTTAATAAACCCAATTTAGGTTGGGATTATATATAACCAAAGCTTGAGTTTAGTGTTAAACTAATTAAATTCAAGCATATATCAACTCACTTTTACTTAGGTCAATCAATCATTTAAAGATCTAGTAGATTGGAGTCCATGCATGGGTGAAGGATATTAGTGCATGACTATTTGCATGAAATTCAATATAATAATTTTTTTAAATTTGAAAAATGAACTACGTACTTGGTATGAATTTGATCATTTCTATAGATAAAAAACATTATATATTATCTAAAAATGCCAAAAATTAAATCTTTTTTTATTATAAGGGGCTCAAACACTAATCTTTAAATCCACAATACCAAATTCATACCACTACAAAAAAACTATTATTTAGTGGCATTATTTTAGTGACGTTTATAAAAAAAGGCCACAAAATCGAAATATTGTGGCATTTAACTCAAACGCCACTATATAGTGGCATCTACTCTATAAACACTACTATATAGTGGCGTTTACTCATTAAACGCTACTATATAGTGGCATGTGATGAGTAAACGCCACTAAACGCCAACATAGTGGCGTTTTGCTCACTTAAATCCCTAATTTGAAAATGAGCCCCTTTTCGCATGACCTTCTGTTCTGTGAGTGCACAATCATCTGTGACCCTCTCCCCTTCATTTATGTGACCTTTTATTCACCTAGTTGTTATCTGATGATCCGTTGTTCTCTTGTCGTCGTTTGTGTTCCCAAGGTAACACTTCTCCTTTCCTCCATCTTCCCTCCATCCCTTTCTCTTGCGTCTCACCCAACAAATTGAAGCTTGGTTTAACTCGATTTAGTGTTGAATAGCCTATATATCCTTTTGCAGATCTGAAGACTTAGAAAAGAAAAGCCACCCTTCTTCCTCCTCAGTTTGCAGTTCATCATTGAAAGGTAATTTAGTTTTAGTTCAATCCTTTTGTGTATACGACATTATTTGTTTCTGTGTCTCTTCTGTATAGCATTGTGAGCAGTGATACAATAAGAGCTATTTGACTTATTGGGTCATTTTCAAATGCATAGCTGCTCACAGAGTAGGTATCCTGTAAATGAGTCACAAATTAGCAAAAAAGGAAGCAGAAAGAAATGGGGGGCAGTATTTTTTTTTCAAAGTTAATGAACATTCACCAAAGACATATAAATCTATTCAGCACCCTAACACAGAAAGTTAAAAACTAACCTAGATTATGAACTAGATTTTGATGAATGGGTCGTGGGTAGAAGAACATCAATAAATTTGGTCATCTTTGTCTCCATGCTTTGTTTTGTTTGATAACTAGGTTCAACCTACACCACTAATAAGGCTATAGCCTAGATTATGGGAATCCTCACTATTTAGATATGGTAGGTCCACTTCTTGTTTGTTTTCCAGCAATTTGGTATTTGGTTCCACCCCTAAACTATAAGTATGTGTTCGAGGAAATTTGGTCTAGATGAGTTGTGTAGCGTCAAATTAATTCCAAAGTTACTTAATAGTGATAATAGTAATAGTGTAAGGCTGAAGTCACATAAGAATGGCACAAAGCAAAAAAATAAGCTTCTATTGTTCTACATCTTATCTAGAGAAGGAATGCCTCTACTCACTTCTTGGCTGTAATTATTGATGACATTAGAACCAATAGTGATTTCTAAATTTACAAAGAAGCAAATTACTATGCTGATGCACTTATGTAAATTGAATCATGTGATTCAATTCACTTTTGCAATTAAGAAGACTTTCCCTAAGAGCTAGTCTCTTTATTTAAAGTTTGAATTATTGGTTATAGCATAAATTTTCTTACCTACAATTTAGGTTAATTTATCTCTAAATGAGTCACAAACTAGAGGAAGAGGGATCAAAGTAGGGCAATGGTTAATGATAGGAGTTGATTTTTTTTTTTACCTAAATACATCGACAATAATAGTCAGCTAAATATTGAAGATGGAAAATTTCTACCACATTGATTGAAAGACCCTAATTATTAGTTAAGAGTAAAAAAGGTAGGGAAAAGAAAAGGGGGATAAGAAAAGGGGGTGGTAGGTTTAGAGCCTAGGTTTTGGATGGAGTCATATCAAATAGGCATCAAAGTTATTGATTGACAAAATTAGAAAAAAAAAAGGACCTTCAAGAATATGACTATATATGACAGTTAACCCTTTGCTTTTCATGTATTTATCATCTAGAACCCACTATATATCTCGAAAAGGAGCCAAGATGGTAAACTTTTTTTAATTGATAATATAATATTATTTCATAATTAAAACTAACTTTAATTCTGTAGGTAGTTGAGCATGGTAGACCCATCAACAGGGCAGAAGTTTGTATAGCAACTCACAAGAAGAACGATGGCTCATACGTCAGTGATGAGGCGAGAGCCATCACTGTAAGTTTTATATTTAAATTTTTTAAATACAAGCTGAATTATGACAATTGCTAGTTTGTTAATAATGGTTTTACTTTATATATAGGGGTGTGCAGGAAAAAATATCTAAGATTGAGTCGCAGGGGTTTGCATCAACTGCAGTCTCGCCTCATGATGCATTGGCCCTGGCTTTAGGAAGCCAAGAGCATCCTAGACAAGTGCATGGCTTGGGATTTGGACCCTATCCTTCTTACGTATTTGGGCTCACTTCGCGTGTTGCTGGTGAGTCGTCATTGAGTCAATTTGTTCATGAGTTATAGATAGAGGTTGCAAATCTAAAGTCTCAAGTAGAGGAGATGTCAAGCCTCAAGTCTCAGATGGAGGAGATGTCAAGCCTCAGGTCTCAGATGGAGGAGATGACTAGAAAGCAAGATGAAATGATGCAGCTCCTGTAAAGCTTCCAACAGAATCAACTACCTCCTTAGCAGCATCTTGCACGAAGGGTAAGTTAGACTGAATTATATTAAATTTTTTCCATACAAAATGATAAACTTATTCCAATACTTTTATTGCAACTGCAACTTTTTGATCAAGAGATTGGAGGTGGTTTGGCACAAGAAACTAACTCTCCATTGTCTTGTAATCAAGAGAATGAAGCTAAGGAAGAGAGGAAGATGATGAAGACAAAGAGGAAGATGAAATGAGACTTAGGATTATGACTTTTTGTATATCATTTGACAAATCAACTATACATTAAATTTATTAATGAAACATTTGTGGTTTGATTTAATTCATTTGCTAGAATCATTTGTGGTGTTTATACAAATATGCATATTTGTGGTTTGATTGGATTGGGTTGTTAGTATATGTAGGAAATGTATTAGGGTAAATGAATTACGAATATAATTTTGGCCAATCTTCCAAAAATAGTGGCGTTTAGGAGATATAAACGCCACTAAATTTGCAATATATAGTGGCGTTATATATCCTAAATGCCACTATATATAGTGGCGTATACATCTCATAAATGCTACTAAATAGTGGCATTTAATGCTTTAAACGCCACTATATATGGTGGCATTAGTGGCGTTTGGGAGATATAAATGCCACTGAGTTCAAATTTAGTGGCGTTTGTTCTCGCGTTTGGAACTAAACGCCACTAAATCGCTTGTGTCATTCATTTTAGTGGCATTTGGTACAAACGCCATTATATTTGCTAGTGGCATTTGTAAATGCCACTAAATGGGATTAATAAACGCCACTATTTAATTAATTTTTTGTAGTCTACCACTTGAACTACAAGCATAAACCAAAAATTAAATTTAAAACCAATTTTTTCCCACCTTCATAATTATATATATATATATATATATATATATTTGTCCACGTAAACTCTATTTTTGGCCACATATAAGTGAATAATCGCGAAGAAATCAAATTTATGAAGTGAAAAGTAAAAATGTGATGATAGAATTAAGAAAACGATATAAAGCATTAATTTTCAGGACATGTCCATCACTGGATCTGAAACATCATCAACAATTGCAGAGAGGGCAATGACAAAAATGGTGAACAATCCAAAGGTGATGAAAAAACTCAAGCTAAGGTTAGAATCATCTACAAAGAAAAAGGGTGTGTGGACGAAAGTGAGATTCACCAATTGAAGTACTTAGACTCTATTGTGAATCAAACTCTAAGGCTACATCCACCTGTAGTTCTGTTTGTTCCAAGAGAAAACAAAGTGGCATGTGTGATAAATGGATATGAGATTCCTACCAAAACCAAAATCTTTGTCAATGGATGGACAATAGGAAGAGATACCATGTTTTGGGTTGAAGTTAAGAGCTTCAGACCTGAAAGATTTCTAGATAACCCTATTGATTTTAGAGGCACTCACTTTGATTACATTCCATTTGGTGTTGGAAGAAGAATATGTCCAGGAATCAACTTTGCTATACCCAATATTTGGTATTGGAAGCTGCCAAGTAGAATCACTTATCACCAACAATTTGACATGTCCAAGACCTTTGGCGGTACAGTCAGAAGAAAATAGAACCTATGGTTAATTCCTGTTACTTATTGTCATCCTTAATTACTACTATTATATATTTGCACACCTTCACTCAAATCAAGCCTATCCTTGTTAATTGATTAGACTTTATGCATATGTTTGTATTCACTTTCTTTCAATTGCTATAGAATAGTGATAACAAATTATAAAATAAATAATTAGCTATTAGATGGTATTCTATTGGAGAGGGTATGAGTAATTTAGCAAGTGGTTATAGATTCAAACTCTTGCTCTATCATGTACTAAAAAAATAAAATAAATGTAATTTATAAATTAGTTGTATGCATCACATTAATGTTTTGGATTTGGACAATACACAATATGTGTAATATCACTACAAAAAAAAATTGACTTTCAGTGGCGAATTTTTGGTGATGACTAAAAAACTCGCCACCAAAAGTCGACCTTTGGTGGCCACTAAAGGAGTTGCCAGTCGCCACCAAAAGTCAGACTTTTGGTGGCAACTTTTGAGAGTTGCTACTGAAAAAGGTATATTTGGTGGCGACTTTTGAGAGTTGCCACCACAAGTCGATTTATTTTAAATAAAAATAAAAAAATTTAGACTTTTGGTGGCGACTCTCAGAGTTGCCACCAAAAGTCACCTTTGGTGGTGACCTTTAGTTGCCACCAATGGTATTTTGGTGGCGACTTTTGAGAGTCGCCACCAAAAGTCAATTTATTTTTAAATAAAAATGAGAAAATTTAAACTTTTGGTGATGACTCTCAAAAGTCGTCACTAAATGTAACTTTTGGTGGCAACTAATGGTCGCCACCAAAGGTGACTTTTGGTAGCAACTAATGGTCGCCACCAAAGGTGACTTTTGGTAGCAACTAATGGTCGCCACCAAATGTGACTTTTGATGGCAACTCTGAGAGTCGCCACTAAAAGTCTAAATTTTTTATTTTTATTTAAAAATAAATTGACTTTTGATGACGACTCTCAAAAGTCGCCACCAAAATTTCATTGGTGGCAACTAAAGGTCACCACCAAAGGTGACTTTTGGTGGCAACTCTGAGAGTCACCACCAAAAGTTTAAATTATTTTATTTTTATTTAAAAATAAATTAACTTTTGGTGGCGATTCTCAAAATTCGTCATCAAAGGTGACTTTTGGTGGCAACTCTGAGAGTAGCCACCAAAAGTCTAAATTTGTTTTATTTTTATTTAAAAATAAATTGATTTTTAGTGGCGACTTTTGAGAGTCGCCACTAAAAGCGAGACTTTTAGTGGCGACTCTCATAGTCACCACCAAAAGTCAATTTTTTGTTTTATATATAATTATTTTTTTATCTCTTAATTTATTATTAATAATAATATATTTTCTTTTGTTAAGTTAGATGTTGTTTCATTTTAGTGTTATGATGTTTTTTGCTTAAAATAATTTTAACAGATTATATATATATATATATAAAATATTTTGCCCTTACATAACACAAATAAAGTGGTGGCGTAATAGCAAGACAGACATGGTTGCAAGCAAGGAGCCCAGGTTCGAATCTCAGGTATACATATGTTTGGTTTAATTTCAAATAAACTCCAATATTGCACCAAAAAAAAAATCGAGTCACACTGCGGCAGCGAGTTAGTGGACTAGTTAAGACCTGCACAGGTCAAATGGGTTTCGGGTTGACCCGTCAAATCAATTCGAATCTAAAAAAATTACTATTAACTTTTAGTGGCGACTTTAAAAGTCGCCACTAAAGGTTACTTTTGGTAGCGACTTTTAGTTGGCACCAAAGGTCTTTAGTGGCGACTTTTAAAGTTGCCACTAAAGATAACCAAAAATTATTTTTTGAGACAAATTTTTTTTTTGCGAAAAAATGACTTTTGGTGGTGACTAAAATCACCATTAAAGAGTAACTTTTGGTAGCTATTCCTTTAGTCACCACCAAAAACCTTTTAGCCATGAACTTTCAGCAACAACTTAGTCGCTACTAAAAATCGCCACCAAAGACTTTTTGGTAGCAACTTTTAGACTTTTGGTGGCGACTTTAGTTACCACCAAAAGTTTTTTTTTGTAGTGTATTCAAGGTACATAACCTCATTTACATGTCTTGTCTCAACCAATCTACTTATATTCTTCAGCCTGATCCTTTAGTAATTAACAATGCCCACATTAAACTATACTTGCAAGCCATATTTTGGATTGGATGTGTCAGCTAGTGCTTACTAGTTGTGTGCTATAAAGCAATGCCACTTACATGATTTTGCTGCCGCAACTGAACTCTATAGCACCACAAAAATGTTGTGATACCACAAAAGACAAAATGCTTCAATATGATTTGAAATATCGTGTTGTGTTTAAATTTGATATACACGTGAAACACATTTTTGATATGGCATGGCTCCATCTTTTCAAGTAACTAAGCTTCATATGCTGGGCCTGGGTATGCTAGATGAAATTAGTGTATGTTTAAAAAATAGTTAAGTAAACTTGCGTCTGGACAAATCAGGGTTTGTAAAATTAATTTTGGATAAACTATAATTTGTATCAATGTTATTTATATTTAGAAATTATTATTAGAAAAGTGATTGTAGAAATTGGATTCGGTTTGAATGTTGGATAACAAAAGTACTTTTGAATATGTAATTATTAAAAAAGGACATGAAGTATATGTTTCATTATTTTATGTTCCATTATTACTCATTTTCACTCATTTAATTATAATGTAATGAATTATTTCAATGTTATAATAAAATGTATTTATTTTTTAAAATATTTTTTGTTTCAAATACTTTTATTTAGAATTGTTTAAAAGACTACTCATGGATTGTTAGAGAAAATAAGAAAAATTAGTGATGAATTATTTTTTACTTGTTGTTTTTTGTTTTTTCATTTTTTTGTTTCAAATTCTTTTATTTAGAATTATTTAAAAAATACAAGTCATGGATTGTTAGATAATATAAGAAAAATTAGTGATCATTTTTTTGTTTGTTCTTTTTTTTCATTTTTTGTTTCAAATGCTTTCATTTACAATTATTTAAAAAATTAGCCATGGATTGTTAGAGAAGATAAGATCAACAACCTAAGGCTAATATAAAAAGTAGCAAATAAAATGACCAAATTCAAATACACAAAAAAAGAACCTAATTGCAAAGAAAAAAAATCTAAAGGTCCATTTTCAAATTAGAACAAATTTCAATAAAAACTACAAACTACATTTAGCGGCGATTAAACCCGCCGCTAAATTCAACAAGTAACGGTTCAAAACCCTCTGCTGATGCGTGCGTTGGCGTGCAGTTCCAGTAGTTCTTTTCACCGCTGGTATAAACCCAAGTAACAAATAGTGGCGATTTTTCTACATTCTGTGGCAGTTTTTCAAAAAAAAAAACAGCTTTTTAAGAAAAAGATTGTATTACCACCGCTAGTTGTCAATTTTCATTTTTAAATGTTATTTTATTGGCAGCAATTTTGAAAACTGCCGCTAATTAACAACATACAATTTTTTTTTAAAAGAAAAGAATTTTAAGCTTGCATTTTTTTTATTATTTCTTAAATGCTTGTTCAAACATCAATCATTACTATCATTTCATTTTAATATAATTATTAAAGAAAAAAATATATCACAATTATTATACCTTAAAAGTATTACAAAACATTATTCAATTAAACATTCATAAATACAAAAGCGTACTAATCTTGAGTAGTTCCATAACTATTTGGAGATTGTTTGATGTTGATGAATGACTTGTATGACCTTTATCTCCTTGAAAAAGAAAAAAAAAGTAATTTTAAATTTCAAAGTGATGAAATGAAATTAGTAAACCAAACAATCCATTGGAAGAGTAGAAGCTAAATTTACACATGGCAGAAGCTACATTTGTAATTGGAGGTAATACATACATTGAACTATAACTTGCAAATTAATGAGATATTCTTCAAAGCACTATTCATTTTTAATAATCCAGGTGACTAATGGATATTTCACATACCAACAGAATTTTAGACTTGTCAAGTGCAGTAAGCAATAAAATTATTCATACAGAACTGAAGGAAATCATCTTTGAGATGCATCACGAGAATGAAAGAAAAAAAAGAATTAAAAAATTTTTAAAATAAAGGTGTATCATATTGCCAACTATACTAAATTATCCTTAGTGCAGGAGCCATTAATGAGTTGCAAATCCAAAAGCTTTTGGCGCATGCCATGTGTGAACATAGTCACATCTTTTGACATTTCTTGGTTTATAAGCATCTTGATGGGTGTTCCATTTATTTTTTTTTTCTTTGAAGATGTTCTAGTTAAATCAGAAATGATATGCAAAATCCACCATGAAAATGGAAGAACAATTAATATAGTAAAGCCAAAGCATATAATATATCAAAGATAAACAACAATACCATTTGGAATTATCAATATCATCCCAGTTATCATCTCTTTTAAGGTCATACTTACCAGTTTATCCTCTATCTGACCAAAATGAAGACTCATGGTCCTCGCAACATTTGATTGACTGCTTGAAAGTGAGGCTACAAGTCAACAAGGTACAAATTAGTAAGATATTATATAATTTAATAGCATAAAAGTTAATGAATTGCAGAAACCACCTATACAACCATTCCAGACCATAAGCAGGACTTGGAAATAAATTAACACAATCTACAAATTAAAGAAACCTACCCTGGGGTAGTATGATGCTCTTACTGGCATACACATCCATACAAATTGACATGAGAGCAAGGTGTCAATTTTAAGTAGTCAATATTTATCTTCTCCTCTTATACATACATACATATTTCACCTCAACTAATACACTGAGAGAGAAACAGATATAAAAGGACAAAAATAGATCACACAAAATTTATGTGCGATTGTAAAATATTGAACCACTCCAGTTAGCAGTGGTACGGTATTGATGCCCTTTTTTTGTTTTATGATCACTTTCATACAACTTTGACTTGAAAGAATTTATCAAGATGCCCAAGCTCTTATATTAATTAAATATGGAAAGCTTCAAATATATAGAAATGAAAAGATATAACAAAAGGAACGAAGTATATACTGTGAGAGAGAGAGAGAGGGAATTTTACATTTGCTTTCCTTTAAGTTTACACAAACTAAAATGAGTAAAGGAGAAAACAAGTGCACTTCAGGACCAGAGAAACATATCATCTTCTGACCCCCTAAACTCATATCATGATGCATAAATCTCATCTACATAAAACAATAACTTTACCAAGAAAGGCTAGTTATTAAGTTTCTTTCCACAAACATAAACATTTGAGAGTTGCAGTGGTCCCTCAAATAAGCAAAATGCAGAACTTCTAATATCTGTACGAGCATGAGGGATCACCATAGCTTGCCATTGTATAATTAACTCCAGTCAGTACAAAATATATAGTTAAGAGTTCAAACTTAAATATAGTTAGATAATTGACACCACTTCTTCTTATCATTTGTTAATTGTAGAACTAAACTTCTGTTCATAATCCCTTTATTCTATTTATAATGCCTTTCTTTTCTCAATAAATATCACAGAAAGAAGAAAAGCAATTTACTACTTCATATTCGTTTGATAAAAAATAAAGCAGAAAAAAGTAAATATTTAAAATTATATAGAAAAATAGCTTGATGCAATAACTAAAAGAGGTTTTTTTGGAGAAAAAAGTTAGTAATCTTTTAGTATGTCATAGAAGATTATTCATAAATTTACCACTTTGACTAATTTGGGTTTAACCTGTAAAACTCTTCTTACTATAGTTTTCTTTATTAAATTATAAAACTAGAACTCGAGATTTTGTTTGAGAAAAACTAGTGTCATCATACTGTTTAAATCAATCAACATTAGTAAAAAAAGAAAAAAATAAATTAAATGCATATTCTAAACTACTTAGAACTGTACCTGTATATATACATGGCAAACATCAATCTATTTCTTTTCTTTTAATTTTAAGCTATTTAATTTAGCCATACTTGCAATATCTAGAGAAGTCTTCCCTTATCATGAGTTCCTTATCCACTGATTCCAATATTATATATATATATATATATATGATCAATAGCTTTAAATAGTGCAATGTATTTTGCTACGGAACAGAACAGCACATAGGGAGGCAGCCAGGCAGAATATAACCTTGTTGTCCTCGGTTTTTTCATTGATGAAACTTTCAAGTTAACCCCATCCTCTCATCATTCCGAAAGGAATCCATCAATGGATGCAAGTTCCTACACCTCCATATTAGTGTTCGAACCGAAGCCTTACCTTCTCACATACTTACCAGCAAAATTGAGCATACTAATTCCACATATTCTGATATTAACAACCGGAGATACCAATATCAAGACCCATGCTAACCTATCGATTTTCGTGCAATAGCAATCATGGACATCCACTTCCAGATTAATAGGACAACATCAAGCATAGGAAAAATAGATGAAAGCTTTCATAAAATGTAACGCAGATGCAAAAAAGTGGCTATCTCCAGTATTTGGGTGCAACTGTTGAAAAGAAATATGAGGTCGAGTAGAGTCTGGATAAATGAAATAGTTGAACAACGTCCCCTTACCAGAAGCAAAACCCTAAGAAAAACTCCTGTTTTTTTTAGCGACATCAAAGGGAATAAGCATTACATAAATCAGTCTTCATTGAAATTTAGTTTTCTCCACTGCTTCTTCTTAATTAGTAAGAGAATCGAAGGGAAGAGATTGTAAGCCCGAGAAAACCAAAGGAGGAAATGCGAAAGGAGAAAGAAAGAGAGGGAGGAGCTGCGTGTACAAATGGAAGAAATGGAGCGAAAATGAAAAAACAAAGAGAGGCCAAACTGCTGTTGGAACGTATAGAAAAGGCAAATGGTGGACTCCAGAGCAATGGAGGGAGAGAACGAAAAAGAACAAAGACAAATGGAGGGAGAGAACAAAAGAGAATTGAAAAAATAATAATAATAAAAAAGGTGTTAGAGAAGATGTATCGGTGCGAAATGGAAAAGTGACGAAGGGATTTCATTTACAATTACCAGGGGATAGAAAACTGCCGAGAATTGTATCTAAACCACCAGTTATTGTAAATAATTCCTAGCTGTTTTCAAAACCGCCGATAAATACTTAATTTTCTAGCAATTTTTTAAAACCACCGGGAATTACCAATTTTCTTGTAGTGAATTTTCAATATTGGTGCATGATTTAAATAAGATGTTCAAATAACAAATATTGTTAATAGCACAATAAACTTACACATGTAACTGCTAATTACTTTGCATATGCTTTACAATTTGATCCAAAAGAAGCCTCAAATATAATCTATTTCATATGAAGAAATTATGTTTAGGTTGTGCAAGAAATTTGAAGCAACATGGTCTTCACACTTTTCTTAAAGCATGTCTTAATCTTATGAAGACTAAATTCAATATTTATTTTAACGTTCCTTCTAATAAAATTGTGTATAGATTGTTGCACTGACTATTTTAATTTGTGTTTCAATTTTAAACTTAGGCATGCCGTGAAAAATTGTAAATCTATTATTCCATATCCCGAAAATTCTTTCAATGGTAGATCTCAAACTTGAGTGACGATAATTAAATACCTCATTTTTTATTGATAAATCTATGTGAACATTTGAAATTGGATAGGCGATGATGCTTACACTTATAGGGACTCTAATTGGCGTTGGATAGCCAACATTCACTAGGAAAAATTTACCTAGAAAAATAAACAAATTATTATTAAACATAGCAAAAAATTACTAAAATTACAATCACTTTGGGTTATGAGAAATTTAAAAATAAAGGGCTCTAAAAGTAGAAAAATTACCTAGAGGTGGATGTAGAAAGATCATGTCAGGAGTTATGAGAGTATGTTGAAAGACATGAGCATTATAGGCACTGCCTTCTTATTCAGGCAATGCAAAACTGAAACACATGTCCTAATCATATACGAACAATATATTTTGTATGAGATATCATTTTCTTCCAACAAATTTTAATTGGTCACTAGGGCTAACCGCACACAGGATATGAGTTCTATCAATGGCTCCTATAATATCCTTGAAAAAGGGCCTATATCGTCAGTTTTGTATTTTGAAAATTATATTTTGTATTTTTGGATGAATCTCATGAAATATAACGATCATGAGGCCTAAAACATTTGAAAGCTTAAAACAAGCAAGAAATACCACATGAATATGTCTGTACTTATGGTCTCTCCTAACTATTGAAACCTTTCTTATAAGACTCTATTTCCTACCTCATGACCACCTTGTGCAACAACATTTTAACCATCTTTTAAACTTTTATTTGTGTAGTGCCCTTCAAACCACATTAAATTAATTCAATGCATAGCTTGTAAGATACATGTTTTTCCATGCGGAACATCTCATGGCAACGAATAGAATGTCCTTGTAATATTTCCAGCACCCATATATGATTGGATTATTCACCTATTCTACATGGTTGTTTACATAAATATGTTGTATCATATTTACCAATCAATGAACCCACAAACATGTATTCATCCATATCATCATCTAATTTGAAATAATGTGCTAATTCGTTACTCCAATCACACATCTCAAGCAACACCTAGCAACCAATAGACACCACAATTAAGCAAACAATCACCAACGACCATGAAAGCATAGGATGACCTGAAATAGAAAACGTACAGGGGAGCAACTTAGCAGAAACATACCAGTGATAGGAGTGAAAGTGATGATTAAAAAAATAGACCAAAAATTAAAAAAAAAACTAGAATGGAACCAGTGAAACCACAAAAGGGAGAAATTTTCTTCGTATCAATTATGAGTTTTGACACAAAGAGAAATAGGGGTGTGTGTCGACTTCATAGACCTAATGCAGCTTGCCTTAAATTAAAGATGACTTTCCCTTACCAATAAGCGAGCTCATAATTGACAACAACATATGTTTTGGGTAAAATCAAAAATGTACGTGGACAACGAAGAGCTACAATCAAAAGAACTCAAAAAAGGTTTGAAGGGAAAGTGCATGTTGAAGAGCATTAAAGGGAGAAGCTAAAGGAACCTCGGTGGAAGAAACCAAAAGTTTGAGAGGTAAAAGCGATTCTAACGCGGTGGAGTTGCAATTTGCCAAACATTCCATTTTTGTGTAAAACTTAGGTTCAGACCATTTAAAAGGTGCTTTGAGGGATATTTATAGTGTGCATTCCAATCCTTTGTTTAGTGTGTGTTGCTTGGCGCCTATGCGTCGTTCGATCAATGTGGGTCTCACACGAATAGATGAGATTCACACTCATCAAATGACACACGTGCGTCAAACTCTCTGCTTGGCATACAATGCCAAAAAGAGATATCTAATCCTCATCGTGCAACCAAATATATGCTCTTTGAAATATGGATCACTGATCCTCTTCAAATTGAAAGGACCCTAATTTCTCATCTTAAAAAGAATTTTTCTTTGGACTTAGATATTAGTCAAAATGATCAACTCACTCTTTCAAACACAAACTTCCTCTATATTAATTTTGAGAATACTTATAACCTTATAGAAATTCCAAGTGAAGATGAAATTAAAATTGTGATTCATAGCATTAATCCTTTAAAAATTCCTGGAGAAGTTGATTTTCATGCCATTTTCTATCAAGAAAATTGGGATATTGTCAAACACAAATTAATTCCTGAAATACAGTAAATTTTCATGCAAGAATCACTACAAAAAAAATGATTTTTGATGATGACTCTAAAAGTCGCCACCAAAGACTTTTAGTGGTGACTAAAGTTGTTAGCGTAAGTCTGTGGCTAATTGTCTTTTGGTGGCGACTATAATCGCCACCAAAAGTCATGTTTATTGCAAAAAAAAAATTCGTGAGAAAAAGTGACTTTTAGTGGCAACTTTACCTGCCGCTGAACAAAAAAAATTTTAGTCGCCACCAAAAATTACTTTTTGTGGCTACTTTAATCGCCACAAAAAATTACTTTTAGTGGTGATTTTTAAAAGTCATTCACCATCTTTTTGAACGGATTGGCCTGACGAGTCGACCCGAAACCCATTTGACTCGTGCGGGTTTTGAACGATCCAATAACTCGTTATCCCGGGGTAATTCAATTTTTTTGTGCAATATTCAAGTTTATTTGAAATTAAACCAAACATATATGCATATCTGATATTCGAACCTAGGTCCCTTGCTTGAAATCATGTATGTCTTGTCATCCTGCCACTACTTCATTTGTATTATATAAGTGCAAAATATTTTATATATATATATATATATATATATATAATCTCTTAAAATTATTTTAAGTCAAAAATATTATAAAATAGAAATAAAATAATATTTAACTTAACAAAAAGTAAATATATTATTACTGTGGGAGTTACTACAAAAAGTCCGATTTCAATTAATTTCATAAAAAAAAATCTACTTCAGTTAAAAAAAATAGACTTTAGTCGCCACCAAAAATTTGATTTTTTAAAAAAATAAAAAAATTGAATTTCTTTTAAATAAAATTAAGAAAATTAAAAATATTCAAATCTTTTAAATAAAATAAAAATGACTTTTTTATTTTTAAAAAAATTGACTTTTTTATTTTAAAAAAAACAGACTTTTAGAGTCGCCACCAAAAGTCTGATTTTTTTATTTTATTTAAAAAATTAAATTTTTTTGTTTTTTTAAAAAAAATTGACTTTTGGTGGTGACAATGAAAGTCACCACCAAAAGTCAGACTTTTGGTGACGACTATAAGAGTCACCACCAAAAGTCTGGTTTTATTTAATTTTATTTTAAAAAAATTTAACCTTTTTTTAAATTTGACTTTTGGTGGTGACTATAACAGTCGCTACCAAAAGTTTGATTTTTTTTATTTTTATTTTAAAATTTTCAATTTTTTTATTTTTTATTTTTTTTAAAATTAACTTTTGGTGGTGACTATGGGAGTCACCACCAAAAGTCTAATTTTTTAATTTTTTTTTAAAAAAAATTAGACTTTCTTTAATTTTTTTAAAAAATTTGACTTTTGGTGGCGACTATAAGAGTCACTAGCAAAAGTCTAATTTTTTTTAATTTTATTTAAAAAAATTTGACTTTTGGTAGCAACTCTCAAAAGTCACCACCAAAAGAGTGACTTTTAGTGACGATTTTAAAAGTCACTAATAGAAAGTCACTACTGAAAGTCAATTTTCTTATAGTAGATCCATACCTTCGTCCTGGGGAAACACACAGTTATGTATTATTCCTAAAACAGAAAATGCAATCTTGTAACTAACTTTTGTCCAATTGGCCTTTGTAACATTTTTTATAAAATTCTTACAAAAAATTTTAGCCAACAGTCTTAATCCTATATTACCTTCACCATTTTCTCCCATTCAAGGAGCTTTCACTTCTCAAAGACATTGCTCATATCTTTTTTTTGTTGCTCAAAAAACCATTCATTCTATGAACTCTTCCAAAAGTAAAGATGGATGGCTTGTTTTTAAAATTGACATTGCAAAAGCTTTTGATACCATTTGATGGACCTTTATTGAGCATATTCTTCAACTCCTTAATTCCCAGATAAGTTTACCTCTCTCATGCTCTCTTGTTTGAAAAATGTAACTTATACACCTATTCTTAATGGGAAAAAAATGCACCCCCGTCAATCCTAAAAGAGGCATTAAACAAGGTGACTCTATATCACCTTATATTTTCATTTTAGGAATGGAATATTTATCTAAACTTATCAAAGATCAAATACAAGCAAACAATTGGGAACCTTTCACTTTCAAAAATAAAAACGTTGCCATATCCCATCTCCTTTTTTGCAGATGATGTACTTTTCTTTTATAATGCAAATAGTAAGAACATAGAGGCCAACTTTGAGGTCATTAAGACTTTTAGCACTGTCAATGGGATGAAAATTAATACTGCAAAGTCTAAAGTCTAGTTTTTTAAAACAGTTACCAATGACACTGTTAACCTAATCCATAGAACCTTAAAATTTAGGTCTTTACTTAGCTTCGCCATAAAAGCTAACTATAAGGAAAGTGACTTCAATTTTATTTTGGACAAAATTAACAACAAACTTCAAGGATGGAAAAGCACTCGTCTGTCTAAAGTAGGGCAAACAAAACTAGTCTGTCTAAAGTAGGGCAAACAAAACTAATCAAATCAACTCTCTTAAAACATCTCTAATCATGTAATGACTGCCCTCCTTCTACCCAAAACAATAAGGAAAAAAACTGATGCAGCTGTTAGAAATTTCTTTTGGGGACATGATCACTCAAATAGAAAACTTCATACAATAAGTTGGAAAAAATTGCAAAACCAAAATTTCTTGGTGGTCTAGGCATTAGAACAACCTGTCATCAAAATAAAATACAATTCTTAAAAAGAGTTTGGCATCTTAACTCTGATTCTAGCTCTCTATAGGAAAGAATTTTAAAGGGTATATATGGTGAGAACATAACTAAGAGAAAGACATCAAAATCTCACTCATTCCTAGTATGCAAAGAATTAATACTCCCCATATATACAGGTTATACTAGGAAAATTATAGTTGGTGGCAAGGAAACTTACCTTTGGGAAGATACTTGGTTAAGCAATAATTTGAGAACTAGCTTCATAAGCCCTCTTCAAAAATCAGAACTTGAAAAAAAGTTGAAAACATCATTGACATCTCTTTTAATGGCACTACTTGGAACCTAACTGATCTTTCCACATTACTACCTTCCCAAGTCATCCTGGAAATTAGATCCCTCCCCACTACTCAGTTCACCCCACTCCCTAGTGATAAAATGATATGAAGCTTAACAAGCAATGGAATCTTTAGCACAAAATCAGCCAATAAATACATCCTCGCCCAAGGAAATATTCCTCTCACAAACACTACTCAAAATGAAAATAACTATAAATGGATATGGAATTTTAATGCTTATCCCGGTAAAACTTTCCTTCTTTGGCAGGCAGCCAGAAAGGTCTCCCTGCAAGAACTGCGCTTGCTAAAGCTAACTATATTCAGGACTCTACCTGCCCCCTTTGTAACAAAGACCCTGAAACTCACATTCATATTCTTGGAGATTGTAATATCATCAAACAACTTTGGCTGTCTATCTCTCCCCACCCCTTTTCTTTCAACAAAACTATGATGACCGGTTACAATCAAATGCAAAAAACTCCTCTGCCTCTATTTTGGGAATTCCTTGGCAAACTTTCTTTGTCTATTTCATTAAAGGCATATGGATTGCTAGAAACAAAACAATCTTTCAAAATACTCGTTTTATTGTGTCCAATGTTTAAAACAGATGTATAGCTTGATAGGCCGAATTTTGGGCATCCAATTCCAGAAATTTCTCTCCTAATCCTCAATCCACTATTCCCACTTCTAATTAATCTGGCGTGGGTAAAACCTTTAAAGGACTGGTGCAAACTAAATGTGAATGGCTCTGCTAAGGACAATAACACAGCTACAGGAGGAATATTAAGGAATGAAAAAGCTGAATGGATTTTGGGTTTTTCAAAATTCATAGGAGCAGGAACTTCTCTTGTGGCTAAAGCTAGGGCACTACAAACGGGAAAGAAAATTGCTTCTACTTTAGGAATCAAGAATTTAGAAATAGAAACAGACTGCCAAGATCTTTTAGGAATTATAACAAATCAAAATACTGACTTTCATCCTCTTCTTATCATCATGCTCAACTGCAGGTATCTTATATATGTTCAGCTTTGATAATTTTAGGCTGATAAGGATCAAGAGAGAGCAAAATAGTTGTGCTGACAAGCTAGCAAAAGAAGCAAGAGCTTATGGAAGATCTTGTAGAACGTTTTTGCCTCCTCCTTGTTTTTTTCAACAACTATATTTGGAAGATATATGTAATTGTGACAGTTTATCTGCTTCTGGTCTGTAATACCCTATAATGGCAATGTTGTTATGATACTTTGTACTCTTATTTAATATAGTTTCCCATTTCACCAAAAAAAAAATTGGTTGTTCTAAGAGAATTTGAACTTTTTCATCATTCGATCGTATCAACATCCGAAAAATATTTCAAAGTTTATAAAAGAATATAATTTTTTTTATAAATTTCAAAATAAGATTATGTTAGAAATTTGAAGGAGCCTCACTCAGTTAAAGAAGAGAGAGGAAAAAACATACAAAGCAAGAGCAACGTAATTCCAAATGCCTTGGGCATTTTGGACATAGTGGACACTTGTCTCAAGCCCACAAAACATATTCAACAGATCAAGCCCATCAAAAATATCAACAGATTAAACAACTAAGAAGTTGAGCCCTTCTCCAAATCCGAATCCTTAGAGGAATTGGAAATTTCAGAGACAGTATTGGAATGTCCCAAAATTTTTTATTTTTTAAAAAAGGGAACCTTTCTTTTTTTTTCAGTGTTGACCGGAGTGACCCACCTCCTACGCCTCTATCGAAGTGTGTTTGTGAACCGCTCACAGAGATTCTTCATTTTGCAGACACAAAAGGGAAAATAATTGTTAAGATCCAAAGAATTTTTCTTATAATAGATTGGTTAAACGGTGCGAATTTGAGCTTGATTTACAAGTATCAATGAATTTTAACTGGAAATGCTGATAACCTCTCAACGCAACCAATAACACTTTAAACTCACCTCCGTGGCTCCAATAATTTAATAATCAATTTAATTTTTTAAAATATTTAATTAAAAGTGAAATTCTTTTGAACATTTCTTGTTTTTATTTTCACTGAAAATAAAAAATGGGATTGAAAATATATGGGTTTATTTTTTGAACAAATGAAAATTATTTCTATTAAAATGACACTAAGCCAAAAATACATAAGATTTTATAAGACTTGAAGATAAATTATTAAAGTACAAGTCTGAACTTATGGAATAAAATATAGAAATTTAGGGCAAAACCATAAAATAGTACCTAAACCTAAATAACAAAACTAGAAGACTAAAAAGTAGGAGCAACACACCTCATCTCAACACTCTTATCAGAGAGAAAAATCAGTATAGGTCTTCTAGTTTTTTTTTTTTTGATGACTGTCAGATGGAGCACCTTTCCCTAGAGCCCTCTCCACAGCTCAGATTTGATAATGCCTCCACATCCAGCTTCAGGGGGAGATAATGCCACTGCATCCAGATTTAAGGGAAAATGTGTCTGCAGTTCACGAGCCAGATAATGCCAACTAACCAGATTTGATAAAAAAAAAATCTCTTACAAAGAAGATGGAAGATTTTCTACAAAAAGAAGAAGAAGAAAAAATCTCACAGAGAAAAAGGGAAAGAAAAAGACGAGAAAAAGAAGGAGAAGGAGAGGATGAGAGGAGGCAACCCCCACCAACGAACAATATCTTCTCAATCGTTGCTGCTCTTGTCTGCTAGGGTTTCATTAGTGGTATTTTCTTCATTGTATACAAAAAAGTGTTTGGTTGAGTTTATTGAAAATGTTTTCTTAAAAAAATTTCTTAAAATATGCCCAAATCTAAAAACACCAAAAAAATATTTTTAGCGTTTCAGGAAATGAAAACTAAAAATAAAAATATGAAATGTTTTCACAAATAAAACAGATCTTAATTAATGCTCATGAAATTGTATCTATCTAAACTAACTTTAAAAAAAAGAAAAAAATAAACTTAATTTTCTTCCCATCACACTCCCCCAACTAAAAGCTGATTTCAATATTTTTTCATGAATAAGTTAATGATTTCATTTCCCAAATATTATTCTTCTTTCAATTTAGCCTTTCAAAGATAAAATATCTCGACTTAATCTATTGAAAATCACTATCCTATCAATTTAGTCATCCAAAATAAAATTTCTTACTTTAGTATATAAACATTTTCCCTCAACCAAAATAGTTCCTCCAAGAGGCGTCTGTTGGCTCTTAAGACACCATTTTGATTAAGAGAAACATTTTGAAGATTAAATTAACAGAAAAACCTTTCAAAAAATTAAATTAGAAAAATGTTATCTTTAGAAGACTAACTTTTGTTCTAAGTGTGCAGGAATAATTTTTCTGAAAGAAATCTTAAAAAAGAATTAGAAGATAATATTTTCTATTCTAACATCAAATCATCTTTTTTCCTCAAGAAACATTAATTCGGAGACACTCCAATCAAAACCCATCCCTCTCTGCATTGGGATTAAATCTTCATCCACCAATTGAATCATTTATGGGTGTGCACATGGCTGAGGGACACACACCCTCCAAAAGTATATATTCTATATGAAGTGAGCATTGCACAATGCATCATTTTTAATTAAAGCTCGAGCTAAGTGACAACACTTTACAAAAGAGCCATTGAGTCAAGCCAAATTTATTGAAGAGCGTTTCCTTATCAATGTGGCCATCTAAAGAATATGTATAAAAAGAATGCACGTGATCTTCATCTTCATGACTGCTTCAGTCTGAAAGGGATGTGACCAAAAAGCCCAGTTGCCTTTGCTGATGTGCCATACATATATGATATATGTTCTTGATTTTATCTTAGTATTAAGTTTTGATAATGTTGACTCTTCTTCAGCTTAATTAGCTTTTTGCTAATATTATTTTCAGAGTAAATTATTGATTTGGTGTTCGGAAGATTATAATTTTTTCAATTTGAAGTTTAAAAAATGGAATGTCTTAATTTAGCACTTAAAAGATTAAATTTATCTTAATGTGACCCTCTATATATCAAAGTAACATTTAGTAACGAAAAATTTAAGATTTAACTACAGTACATTTTGAGTTTTAGCAACCAAAAATAGACAAATTGAGACAAGTGCAGTCTTTTAAAAACTAATTGGAAATAAAAATAATCTTTTAAGTATTAAATTTAAATACTTAAACTTTTATGGATCGAAATTGAAATATTTAGAATCTTTCAAGGACTAAATCAGTAATTAAATTACTAACTTGATCTGTAAAATATTACAATTTTCTCAATTTAATTTTTGAAAGATAGATTGTCCAAATTTAATTATTGAAAGATTGTATTTGTTTTAAATTCACCCTTCTATTAATCAAAGTGGCTTTTGATAGCTAGATTTGGCAAGGGCTCAATTGAGACAAATATAATCTTTTAACATCTTCTAGAGTTAATAAGTAATTAACTCTTATTTTTATCTACACACTCCAACAAAGATGTTGATTAGCATAATCTTGGATTTTGGTGTTCATTGGATCACTTTAAGTAATGATTAATCCCAAGTGCTTTTTTTGCTCATGAAATGAATTAAGCACATTACTATTATTTTGCATGGAAAATCTCCACTCATTTCGTGGGATCCAAAACAAAAATACCTAAAATAAGTGAGGCTTGCTCCCTCTATCATCCCAAGTGGACCTAAGAAAAAAAAAGATTAATTTTAATAACGCATGACTATAATTGGTTGAGACCAATGGCATCTTGATGCCTTTCAGATGTGTATTCAAAAAAACAAAATTCATTCTATTTGTCTTCCATCAAAACGAAATTGAATTATTTATATCATTTTAATTTATCCTTTTCGATAGATCAAAAAATTTTATAATATTATTTCAATTAAAGTTCCCATTTAATTGAGATTTTTGTAATTTTTAATTTAAAAATTATTATCAACGTTAGTTGATTTAAATGATTCGACATTTTTTTTAAGTTAAGTCTTGTAAATAGAGAAAATTTATATTAAAATTTTTTTTAAACTAATTAGGTTCAAATTAACTAAATTAGTCAAAATCAAATTTTTAATCATCGCTAATTCAAAAAGTAATAAAAAAAGTTTCCAGTTATTAGTTGGATTTTCATCAATTTCCGTTTTTAAATTCTTTTTTATAAAAAGAATTCAACACAAAGTATAATAAGAATGTGTTTTGTCCATAATTAAAGTCTGATTTTTTTTTGGGATGTATTAGAAATATTATAACAAAAATATTTGAAAATCTTTACTAACACTTCAAGTTTTTTAATTAATTTTTCTTAGCAAAATTAAACTATGAAATATGACCACACAACACATAGATAGGAAGTACAGTTAAATGGATTGGCCTGGACCAAACCGTTACGGGCCAAGTGCTAAATATGAACCTAAATAGGCCGGCTCGTTTATGCCCGCAGGCCTTTTCTCGAAGACCAAAACTACCTGTCTTAACCTCAAGCCACTCTTATATATATATATATATATATATATATATTAAAATAATATAATTTTAAATTTTTTGGTAAAAATTCAATATTTTTATTAAAATAGTATTTACACATGTAAAATATTACTTCCTTAATATTTTAAAATAACTAATAACTTTAATTTTTTATATTTTATTTTAAACTTAACTATATTATATTTAAATTTGAGAATTCTATTTTTATTTTTTAAAAATTAAAAAAAATTTCTATCCAAATTTACTATATTTATTAAGTATAAGATTATAAAATAAAAATATAATAAAATAAAATTATTTATATTAAATAATATATTTTTTAAAAAAAGGCCATGGACTGGGCCATTTGGCCCATAAGCTTAAATGGATTAGACCATTTAAACTCATTTTTAAATAAATCTAAATTACTCAACACATAACCGTCTAATACAAACAATCACAGCCTAACCCGCAGTTCATAGCTTTTGCACAAATAGCCCACTATCCATCTCTTTCTAGCCTCTGGTGCTTATCTTAGTAGCCATGATTTTAATCGTAATTAGCCACAATTAAAACTATTACTAAAAAATGTTGTTTTAAAACACTTTTAACAACGATTTAAATTGTTACTGAAAGTTTTAATAGTGGTTCAAACCGTTGTTAAAACCGTTAGCCACAATTTTACAAACACGGTTCCGCTTGCCTCTTGCTGTCAACTTGAACGTCTAGAAACCGATTGATGGTACTGGAATGTGCTGCATATCTAAAAATGATTGGTGAATATTGAATTTAATACACCAAAATATATAACAATGGCATTTTATCGATAACATTTACTTTCTTTAATTGTCTAATCTAACCTTAATTTGCATTGTGTAAGGGGAAAATAATCAAACAAAAATAAAATGAACGAAAGGCACTATAAATATTAAAACTAAGATTCTTTAGAAAGTGGCAATGACTGATTCAAAAGCAAAAAATCTTAGGCTTCTTAATAAATTTTTAAACAAAACTACAAAGTCAAACTTGAAATTCAACTGGTTAAACTTCTAATTAGGTTATGTTGCTAGGGAATAATACTACTCACATGATCGTTTTATTAAATTTAAATTCAATAATTAATACGTTTATGATCCATAAAGTAGAATTGGAATTGAGAAACACGAGCCTTTGTTAGTATTATAATTTCAATCTCATTAGATTAAAAAACGTAAAAAGGACAGCATACATGAATATTTATGGAGAGCTCTTCATCAAAGAAATACTTTCCCATTATCCACCTCTAACATTTATACATAATTAAACTTTAGGGTTACACTAACTTCTTTAAATGTTTAAGGTTTAGAGTTTATAACGCAAAACTCCAAAGATGAATCGAATCCCGAAACCCCAACACAAACATTGAAGTCAGAAATCAAGATGAAATCTATGTATTATGTTGAACTCCTAATCTATTAAAGACTAGAAACGTATATAATAGGATTTGAAAGAAAACAAGAACATGCATTCGCCATAAGAGTATAAATACTTTGATAAGAAAATCAATTTTTTATGCAACCAAAAAAAGCAAACAAACCTTACTTGCAAAAGTGTAGAGAAATCAGCAAAGCCAATAATGATTTATTTAATTTGATGTTATGTAAATTTCTTAGCATAAGCCCCGTTTATTTAGAATAAGGAAGACATTGGAAAACAACTAAAAAAAAATCCTAATCCTAAAATATAAGGTTACTGAAATAAATTCTAATCCTAATTGAAATGAAATCCTCAAACACGAGGATATTGAAATAAATCCTAATCATAATTGAAATAGAATCCTAACATATGAAGTTACTAAAAGACTGGTATTACCTTTTAAAAAAAGTCCAAATAAGAAAAAATAAAGTCTAACTCAAGCCTAATAATATTACAAGCTATCTAAAGTTATTCTAAATGTATTATAGGACCCTATGTGTGAAGGAAGTCCGTACACCGACATTAAGAGATTATGAAAACCACTCTTCAACCTCCATGGTCGATCCAAAATCAACTTCAAACAACAATCTTCAAAAGCTCTCTTCCACCAAGTAGCTCACATAGCTTTGCAAGGTAGCTTTGAGTCTTTTGGCCCATAACCTCATAACTACCTCAGCTAGAAGTGTAAGGTCCTCATCCTTGCGTAGTCTTCCTTCAAACTCATTGTCATGGTAATCTCTGCTCACATCATTCCCTCCCTCCTTGAAAAGATCCATCCTTGAATTTGAATCCATATCAAAAGGAGATAAATTAGAGACATTAATAGTAACAGATAGTTTATGCTCACCCAGCAAATTTATCTGATATGCATTATCATTAATCCCCTCCAATACTTGGAATGGCCCGTCTCCCCTCATATCTAATTTGGACTTCCTTTGATTAGGAAACCATTCCTTCCTCATATGCACCCAAACCCTCTCTTGGTTCAAATATAATATAGTTTCTCCCCTTGTTGGCTTTTTGTGTATACACCTTATTCCTTTTCTCAATATCCTCTTGTGTCTTTTCATGGATGGACTTAACCAAGTCAGCCTTCCTTTTGCCATCAAGTATGGTGAGTTCATTCAATTGTAAAGGTACTAAATCCAAAACTGTGAAAGGATTAAACTCAAACACAATTGCAAAATGTGAATAACCTATAGAAGAATGCACACATCTGTTACAATCAAACTCAATGAATGGTAAACATTCTTTCCATGTCCTTAAATTTTTTTCCCACAACGGCATGCAGTAATTTTCCTAAGGTTCTTTAAACAACCTCTGTTTCACCAACAATTTGAGGATGGAAAGTAATGAATATATGATATTGGGCATTTTAATATACATTTTGGTCCCTATCTTATTCCTATTATATACTTATTCATGAGAACTTTCTAATTTTATTATATTTTAGAATTTATTAGATGTAATTTACTTATGGACTAATTTTGCTTTAATTTCATAATTAGAGAGTTAAATTGATGACATGGACAAATTGCTGACATAGATGCTTATGTGGATGTGCTAATGTGGCACATTGTGCTGACTAGATGTTGACCAAAATGCTGACTATTGGGACCCATTTTTCTGCAAAATATTCCGCATTTTTTAATGCATGTTGTCCAGATTTTATAAAAGAATGGAAATATGTTTTCTGCACTAGAAAAGATGAATTCTGCAGCATTATTCCTATGTAATTTTCTGCACGTCATTTCTGCATTTCTGTACATCAGAAAAGGATGAAAGGGACCTTACTGAAATGCAAATTCGTCCATCCCAAGGGGCTGAATATACAAAGGCATATAAGAACACATATCCAATATTTAGGACCTTCTTCTTCCTCTCTTCTTCTGCACTATTTAGCCTTAGGTTTTTCTGGTTTTTGTTTCTTTTCTATGTTTTTGTATTAGTCCTTATGGAGGGCTAAAACACCTCTTGTAACCAATTAATGGTGGAACTAGAAGATGTAATCTGAATTCCTTGGTCAAATAAGTACTTTTAATTTAATCTATTTCATTTTAGTTCTCGGTTTACCTCTTGTTCTCATCTCTATATTTATTTTTGGTTAGAAAGAAAGTATGAGTTTGATTACTGATTTAATGGTTTTATTAGAGGATAAATTTTGCTAGGCTTGTATGTATGCAGTTGCTGTGCATGTTTAGTAAGTTGGACTAAAATGGATTGTCAGTATTCGGTTGCGGGGCAAGAATCCAGTTAAAGCTTAATCGATTTACATTAGGTTGTGATTAGCGAAGGTTTTCCTAACCATAATTTTAGTGTAATCTAGTTCTAAGAGATTTTCTAGAAATATTAGTTGACAACTGAAATAATAGATAGAATTAGAGTTAATTTAGAGAAGGGAATAAGAATGATTACACTTCTAGGGAAATCAAAGATTGGTTGCATGTTCTTTGTTGTTGTTGAGTCTGTTCTTTGTTTCTATTCTATTCTATTCTACTACAACTCAATTATGTTATATTGTGTTGCTGATTTAATCTCTGCTTTATGCTTTAATTCTATCAACAACCCCCAGTGTTAATTAATAGTGTAATTAGGGTTAATTTGTATTAGAACGATTAATTAGGCAATTAGAAGCAAGGTTTCTTGAGTGAATACGACTTCGGTAATCATTATATTGCAAATTGTCACAAAATCTAATTCTGATGGTTCAACAACGTACCATAGTGGCTTGAACCAATATAATAACTTAGTACCCAACTTAAGCCACAACACTTTCTAGAAATTGCTCAAAAACTTCACATCCCTAATAGAAACAACAGTTCTAGGAACACCATGCAATCTAACATTTTTAAAGAACAAGTTAGCAATGTTAGTAGCTAGCATCATCAATTTTATTACATCTAATAAAATGTGTGGCATCTTACTAAATCTGTCTACAGCCACAAAAATAATATCCTTACCTCTCTTTGTCCTTGGTAAACCTAAAACAAAATCCATAGGGATATCTACCCATGATTCTGTAGGCACATGTGAATGGGTATACAATCCATGAGATTTATCCTTAGACTTGGTTTGTCTACATGCAATGCATTTATTACATATTCTAAATCCCTATGCATGTGTGGCCAAAAGAAATATCCATGTAATTTAATCTAAGGTCTTTCTCACACCAAAATAATTGGCTAATCCCCAATTGTGAGCTTCACGCACTAGCAACTCTCTTAGAGACCATATAGGCACATATAATTGACGTCCACAAAACAAATAATCATCATGCATGCCTGTAAAACTTTTGAAATAGAGGATGCTCACAAGCATTATAACCATTGGTAAAATCAAAATTAGTAGTATAAAATTTTGTAATCTATTAAAATTCAACCAACTTAGAACTAAGAGTAGAGATCAAGGAATACCTGCGAGTAAGTGCATCAGCAACTATATTCTCTTTACCTTGTTTGTAACAAATAACGTAGGTGAATCAATCAATGAATTTCTTCCACCTGCAATGTTGCTTATTCAACTTACCTTGCTCCTTCAAATTAAATGCTTGAGGGACACATGGTCCGTGTGAATGACAAACTCACCCAACAACAAGTAATGCTCCAAACATTAAGCACCCAAACAATTGCATACAACTCTTTGTCATAGGTGGTGCATCTCAATTGGATCCAACTAAACGTCTCATTGAAGTAGGCAATTGGATGCTTCTCCTGCATCTAAACAACACAACTAGGCAAAGAAGATGCAATGACAGAAACTGAGAAATTGACCTCTTTGTATGAAAACAAGATCATTGGCCAATCAACATTAAAAATGCTCTTAATCTCTCTTTCTTTTGCACAAAAACTTAATTTATTTTCATTTTTCCCTTCTATGATAGAACTCTTGTTTTTCCCTTTTATTGTTTTCTCTCTCATTTTTCTCACACATCACTTCTTTTTCACTCTCAAATGCTATTTTCTCTTGGATCTCAGCCACTTCCTCTTTTTAGTACTCCAGCCACTTCCTCTTTTTAGTACTCCCTCTCTCACTTTTTACATCCTCACACTCCTTTTGCTTTTTAGTACTCCCTCGTTTCCGCTCATCACTCTCTTTTCTACAACTTCATTGTTTTTATCACTTTTTAGTTTTGCCATCTCTCCCTTCTTCTCAATCCTTGGTTCGAACATGCTCTCATGGGTCTCAGTTCACTTCTTGGTTAGAAGTTGAACTTCTATGGTCTTGGATTCTTCTCCAAGGCTTTGACACCTCAAGCGAAAATTCCTTCAATAAAGGTCATGGGCTTCTCTCCGACGAAGAAGTCTTGGTTCAATGAGTTCTTGTTTGCCTCATATCTAAGTATATATATCAACCCTAAACCCTAAACTTCCAATGCACATTTTGAATTAAGAAATCAATCAAGATGAAATCCCCACCCAATTGAACCCCTAATCTATGAAAGACTAGAAAATGAGATAATAGGGTTTGAAAGAAAACAAGAACAAAATTCGCCACAAAGTATAAATATCTTGGTAAGAAAATTAATTAGTAATTCAACTAAGGAATGCAAACAAACCTTACTTGCAAATGTATGGAGAAATCGGCAAAGCTGATAGTGATTTATTCAATCTAATGGTCTGTGTTCATCTCCTAGTTCTTGACATAGAGAATTATTCAAGTGAGAAATTCTGTTTCAATTATAATTAGGATTTATTAATTGAATCGGTGTAAAACTTTGTTCTTGACATAGAGAGACTAACTATTGGTTATAAGAGATACCCACAAGATGAGTAAGAGATCACAATTTAAAGTGGCTAGAAAGGTCCAAGAGAATTTTAAGACAAGCTACGTACGATGCTTCGGAAATATAAATTTTTTATTTATTAAAATGTAAATAAAAATATTATTAAATTTATTAATACTATAAAAATATGATAAAATATTTTTATATTTTTATAGCCCTACTCACAGCACCATCAAAATAATCCAAAATTATGCAATAGATAATTAATATATAACTTTACATCTCATCAATGTCACTTTTAAAAATGTCGCATATACTTAAAAGGCATTAATTTTAGAATATTTGAAATATCAGTTTGATCTTATCTTAACTACGGAAAAACTAAATATATAAAATCATTAGTATATGAATATTGAAGAGAATGGGACCTCACATAAATTCAACCTTAAGTTTCACACAATAGTGTGCCTGCATAGATTAAAGGACTAAATGGTAAGACAGATTTTTTAATTCTAAAGGTTGATGATGTTTAATAAACAGGCAAAGTCAGCCCTATAAATAATATCAATAAATAGATAAGAATATTAAAATTAATATATACATATTTGTGTGTGTGTGTGTGTATAAGCCTTCGAAAATTGTTTATTTGATTACTTTAAGATAATTAAATAATTAAATAATAGAAGCGTTGTTTTACGATTGTTGCTTATTCCTGACTTTGACATTTAGGTCATTGAGGAATAATAATATTAGTGTGCAATTTAAAAAGGTTGAAAATCGCCATCAATGATGAATCATTTATGAACTATCTTTTTTAAAAATTATTCTCTTCGGATAATTAATTAATTAGAAACAGTTTTGTCTTTTCTTGCTATGATGGCCCATATAAAAAATACTCAGAATCATTTATGCTTATGCTATCAGTTCGAAGAAAAAGATTTCATGTAAAATTGTATCTGGAAGAATGATGTCATTTTAAGAATATTCGCATTAGGGAAACTAAAGACTTTTAGGGGTCTTATTTCTAAAATTTGTCAAAGGATTTTTAAAAAAAAAAAATTAAAAGTGCTTTAACCACGATGATTTATGTATCAAATATTTATATTCCAAAAGCATTCATATCTAGTTGTGGATTATGGGAGACCTACCAGTCATAGTTAAATTCTACTTTTTGATAAGAAAATGATTTTAACAGTTGTTTTACATTCTTAATTAATTATATTGACCAAGTGATCGTGCAATCGGGTAAAATGATCGATAAATAGTCATATGCATGGTTCAAATAATTTTTAAATATTATGATAGTATAACTAATTTTTCAAATGAGTAAATAACACTAATTAACCTCTTACGTCATTTCTCCCAAATTCCACGAATTAACCTTGGGTTGCCTTTTCTCGTCCGGCCTTCGACTTTCATTTAAAAAAAATTAAAAAAAAAAAGTGACGCTATTATTAGAATGTTGACATTAGCTGCTAATATAGTTTAAAATGTTGACAAATAATATTAAACAGTGTCACGTTGGATAAGATTGCCACCTACGCGCAGAGGCATTTGGAAGTTGTCAAATCTGTTTGATCCATTAAGTCTTATTCATTCAGCATTTTTTTAAAAAAAATTTATAAATATCAAATAATCCAATAATAATTGAAAGTACAATTATAACTATAAAATGTTAATTATAAATTAAAAAAAAAGGTTAAAAAAAACACTAGATGATTACATCTATCAACTCCTGAAAGCCTCCTGTGCACAAATTATTTTTGTTAGATTGGGTACACATGATGCGGAATGAGATTGCGTAGGCGTGAAGGCAATCCTATTCTGCGTCACGTGTATTTTTAACAACCTATTAATAATAAATATTTTTTTCTTTTTTCAAATGTTTAAGAACTATAAAAACCACATTACAACAAATAAAATTATGGGGATTAAATTAAATATATATATATATATATATATATATATATATATTATTAACAAAAACACCAACTGGACTACCCCATGCATGTGGATTGAAGGGGACCAAGAGGCCTTCACACATAGGTAATTAGTAAAGTGATTAATAAATAATTACTTCCATCATTGCTTATATTATATGCTTCCTTTCTTGAAACACACGTATTAATTATATTATAATACAGCTGCACAGGTTGACCACAAAAAAAAAACCAACAACAACAACAACAATAATAATAATAGAGTTGCACCAAAATATAATAATATTTCCATAAATTGTTAATACAATTCTTGTTTCTTTCATGCATATAATAAAAGTTAATATGATTACGTATGATTTTAAGAAAATGAAATCTTCCGAAAGCCATATAGAATAGCATTAATGAAATAAATTATTAAACCTTGTCATAACGTGGAGTAATGCATGTGAAGGCATTATTGAGTTTAGAATTATTTAGTAGACAGACAGTTTCAATCGTTCAAAAAAAACAATTGGAAAATATTTGGCCTTAAAATAGTTTTGTAAATTTGTATGCCAGTACCTAGGTATAGTATTACATTATTTATGTATTGACCAGAACATTATTCTTTTCCATAATTTTATATGTTTTTAAGAAGTACATATGACACTTGAATATCAAGGCCATTGTTAAAAGAGAGAATCTAAAAGAAAATATTTGTAAATAACAACCTTTTTTTACCACTTCTTTAACTTGTAGGCACACAACGATGAGTATAATTAGTATAATTAGATAAAAGCTAGAAATTTTTTTTAGACAAAAGAACGCATCATATTGAATTTCTTCATTTCAAATCAAATCTTAAGAAATTTCTTAAGGAATCAAAAATCATCATAGCATGATGATATGCTATTTTTACTTTCCATCTCTCAATGTTGGTTTTCAACGGTACTTATGACACCTCTTAATGGAAAACCAGACATGTCAAGTGAAGTGATGTGATTTTGAAAAGTGAAGAGTAATAGAGTATATAAGTGTATATTTGATTATAATTCTCACTGTTTCACCCTCTTTTATCTTCCTCATTGTTTCCTATCTTTACATTTTGATTCATATAAAAGTTTGTACTTCTTACGATATTTCTTATGTTCTTATTGTTCCTTATCAAGTGTTTGTTATCAAGTGTATTATTTTTAGTTCTGAATATTTATTACTATTACATTCCTTTTCTTCTTATCTTTTCATGTTGTGTTTCTCTATTTTTCTTGTATAGAGATCGTCTGCTTGTATAAAATATAAGTTATACAAGCGGACACATGCTTGTATTTTTAGCGACAAATACAAGCAGAGGATATATTTTAAAAATTGTTGCTGTCTTTGTTTTTTTATTCATCAAGTTTTTCTTTTCATCCAGAATGTATGAAATATGTATTGGTTCCTTATATTAAGAATATATTATGATCATTTTTTTTACTGATATTTTCCCATCATTATTGTTTATATATAACTATGGGACATCAAATAAAAAAAATCCAAATGGCTGCTGTTTGGATATTGTTAGATGTAATTTCTAAACTTTTCGTTTCATATCTTTTAGTTAAGTTTGGATAATTTCTTTTTCAATTTAATTGTTAACAGTTTTGACTTAAGAGTGCTTTATACAGATCTTTGCGATTTGGATCCTGTAATAAAAAAAAACGATAAAGAGAATCTAATAATGTCATGTTGTAAACTAATTTTGGACAAATTTTTCCTGTTGTAAAATAATTCATGTTTTAAAATAATTCACACAGAAATTAAATTTCAATTAAGGCGTTAACCAACAAACAGTAGAGCTTACTTTAGTAATTAGTAGATCCTGACTTTACCAAGTAGACTCTTATGTCAAGTATTAAAACTAAAAAAGATGGCACATGCAAACTCTTTTTTTTTTTGGTGCATTTTTTCATCAATTTTATTAAAATTGCAAACTCATCTTTTTTTGTGCATTTATTCATCAATTTCTTTTCATATGTATTTAAAAATTGCAATTTTTGACAATATATTTTAATTACATCTATTATTTAAAATCTTAGCAAATGTACTTGACCTATATAAAATGTGACAGTTTGAGGATTCAGTCAGTGCTGAATATAAAATAGTCAATATAAAGTTATAATCTCATCAAATCTAATCTATTAATCTAATAATTGATTATTATATTTGAAATATTTATTGTAAATATTCAGTTACACAAATAATTATCTAATAATTAGAGTGAACCCTAAAAAGGACAATTAGATGGGACTCAAATGATTTTATACCGTTTTTCCCAAAATTTTTAGTTAATTTATTTTAAAAACATAATATTTCTAAGTTAACACTATGATTAGGTTTTTCAAATATGTCATTTGAATTTTATAATATGAGAAAGTAGAATAAACACAATATTCATAATTTTCTGTCCAATTTTTTTTTTGTTAATTTGTTCTACATGTTAATATTTCATAAATTATCACTCCGTAAATAGGTATTGCAAATGTGTGATTTGAATTTTCTATTATAAGAAAGTAGCATGAACATAATATGCAAACCTTGATCACATAACCGAAAAAAGAAAGTCACAAGAAATAATACAAATAGAAAGTGAGAGACAGAAGTATCTATGAATGACGTTTTGAGATATAAATTAATGTATAGGATATCTGAGTCTTATTTTGCATTTTAAATTTCATATTTTTGAATTTTCGAAAGAAAAGATAATAAAGCATGAAAATGAGAATAAAGTCAGCTATTAATATAACAAAAATATCCTCCTTCTATATTTTGATCTTATCACTTATGAATTAGTAAACGATACCATTGCCTCTATTTCATGCACAAGTCAAATAAACTTTGAGAAAGGAAGGCTCAGCTTAATTAGTTGAGGCACTTATGTATGTTACTTGTAGCTTTACATATATATACAGTGAGAGAATAAATGAATCAAATGCTTCTGTACACATGGTATAAAATCCAATAAAATAGGGAAGTTGTTAGATACTGGAATTGGGAATTCTGTTATTCAGAGAGATAGTGCTAGTGCTACGGGGTTTGAGCTGAGTGTGTAGTTGTGATGAGCTACCACTATTATGTGTGCTAACATTCCCTTGCAAATGAGAGTGGGAAACATGTTAAACACCGAGTTTGTCTCTTAAGTAAAGGAATCTAGAATGTGACAATGCCTTGGTAAACCCATCTGCAGCTTGATCAATAGAGGACACATATATGACTTCTATCTCTTTTGATTGTATTTTATCTCTAATGAAGCGAACACCCAAGTCTACATGTTTTGTTTTTGCACGTAAAACTGATTAGAAGCCAAGGAAATTGCACTAATATTGTACACCAAATTACAGAGAGCTTAATTAGATTGAGAAAAATTGATGTCCTTAAGTAATGATCTGATCCAAAGAAGTTCATAGCTAAATTTGAAATAACCCGATATTTAGATTCACAACTAGACCTAGAAATTGCTTGTTGCTTCTTTGAAGACCAAGAAATGAAACTGCTGCCAAGATAAACACAAAAGCCACGAGTTGATTTCCTGTCATCTAGAATGGGTCCCGGATTAGCATATAAGATTTAATATGTAAGCCATGTTACATAGTACCCTTTAGATATCGAAAAACTCTCTTAATGGCTTACAGTGATTGATGGTAGGTTTTTGAAGAATTTGACTTAATTTATTAACATTGTAAATGATATCTGGTCCAGTGTAGGTGAGATACTGAAGAGCTCCATTAGCACTTTTAAATTTTCTCCACTACCAGAAATTCAGTGATCCGTCACTAAATTAATGAAATTCCATTGCAAATTGCGACGGATTTTGTGATGAAAAAATCCATCGTTAAAACGTCCATCATAAATTATTTGTGACGGATTTGTATCCATCGTAGAATTAGCGAGGGAAATTTTTCATCGCAAATTTGGAAATCCGTGACAAAATAAATTTTAAGGATTTGGACGGAAAATTTTCCGTCACAAATTTGTGACAAATATTTTCGTCGCAATTTTGCGATACTCCTCATCGCTAAATCCGTACCAAATTTGCGATAGATAGTACCGTTGCTAAATTTGTAGCAAATTTGCAACGAATATTCCCATTTCTAAATCTGTCGCAAAATTTAGACACAATAGCAAATTTTTGTTGTTTGCGACGGAAAATTTCGTCGCTAATTCTGTCTCAAATTTTTAGACGAGTATTTTTATATATATTTAACCAATAACAATAATTACAAACTTGATTTGAGACCTATGGGCAAACATTAATATAGCAAATAAGCTTCAGCCAACATTTACAACAAAAAACTTCACATATTTTTATATAACAAAATGATTTACATATTTCTTCATGATCCATCATTATCATGAAATACAAAATTATAACAAAATATAAGTTGCTATAAATAAACTAGTTAAGAGAGTGATCCAGGGGTTGTGTCTAATCATCATCAGTAGGAGTATCCATTTGCCTATCAACCGAATTGATGAAGCGATCCATCATTGCATGCATCTCGCTGATGACAGTCGCCTCACTCTCCAGCACGTGTGTCTGGGCATCAATCTTCTCCTTCTGAGTGTTGATTTCCTCCTTATGAGCCCTAAGCTCATCCATCATAGGCTCTATCCGACGTTGTAGCTCTTCCTGACACAGATCCAACATTCCACAAACCATGTGCACCAAGCCACACCTCCATGTGCACCAACCACCCATGATGACCTTCACCACCCAGAGACTTTCCAAGTTGTCCTTTAATTATGTTGTTCCCATTTAATTTTCTTTACACCTCTACCTATTTTGGCTCCTTGCTGCTAGAGATTAGTATAAAAAGGGCATTCCCATTTCAGAGTAGGCATCAAGAATTAGATTAAGCATTTTCTTTGAAACTTTGAGTTTCATTTCTTCCTTTTTCTGCTCTACCCCCTTTCCCTGAGCCATTTTGGTATCAGAGCGAGGTTCCAGAGAGAGGGAATGCCTGAAAAACCTCCTGAGATCCATTGTTCGAAGTTTTTCGATGATCTCGAAATCGCCCAGCTTTGAAAGTCCCATCTCCGATGCTCTATCAGGGAAACTAATGTTGCCATCGTGATCAGAAGGGTTCAAAACCTTATACTAGAGAAGATCAACTTCGCTTGACCATCCACGCACCTTCACACGCCGTCCGTCAGAAGTTTACGCGCCGGCCATCTCTCCCACGCTCTCTACGCGCCTGCCAAAGGTTGAAGACAACCACGTCATCTGCCATGTCATCCGCCACGTCAGCACGTCAGTCAATCAGAGGTTGCCACATGCCAATTTTTGCCATATGTCCTGCTGATTCAATTGCCACGTCATCATACCACATCAGCTATAGAAACCAATCAAAATCTACCACATGTCATCTTTTGACACGTCATCTGCACGTCACTCGCCACATCACTTCTTATAGCCAATTATAGAATGACACATGTCACCTCATTACCACATCACCAATAATTTCCAGATTCTCATATTTACCCTAGAGTCTCGTAAAACCTTATTTTCCCCCTCAAAACTTTCTAAAATTACACTTTTACCCTCAAGACTTTCTAAAATTACACTTTTACCCTCAAGACTTTCTAAAATTACACTTTTACTCCCAGAACTTTCTAAAATTACACTTTTACCCCAAAAAATTTCATAAAATTACACTTTGACCCCAAAAAATTCCTAAAATTTCATTTTGACCCAAAAAATTCTCAAAAAATTTACTGATCAGTCCCAAAACTTTCAAAATTACAATCCAACCCAATTTCTCCTCAAATTGCCCCCAAATCCCTACGTCATCCAAAATTTCACTCAAAACTTCTTCAAATTTCATCTAAATTCCACCCAAATCCCTAAACTTTTCTAAAAACTCACTTCAATCCCGCAAAATTCCCAAAACCATTTAACCCTACCATTACAACCCAATCTTCAAACTTTTATTTATTTATTTTTTATTTTTTCATCAATCTTATCTTAAAAAAAAAAGAGAGAAAGAGAGAAAATGCCTCCCAGATACCGACACGTTCAAGAACTTGAACTAGAAGAATTGAGGCAACAAATTCTGAATGCCCAATGGATTCAATTAGAGGACCGAAGGGAGCATCAAAGTGATTATTCAGACAATAGTACCTCGACGTCCACCAGTAACCATCGACCACACGGACAAGTCACTTGTACCGACAATATTAGAGTGGAAATTCTAGAATTTAAAGGGAAACTCCAACCAGATGAATTTGTCGATTGGCTACAAACTGTGGAGCGAATATTCAAGTATAAAGAGATACCCGAAGAGAAGAAAGTAAAAATCATTGCTGCCAAGTTAAAGAAGCACACTTCTATATGGTGGGAAAATTTAAAGAAGAAGCATGAGAGAGAAGGAAAAAGCAAAATACGGACATGGGAAAGATGCTAAGGAACTAACTCGTAAGTTCTTACGTCCGTAATTTTTTCAGGATAATTTTATTCAACTACAGAATCTTCGTCAAAAGAACCTGTCTGTATAAGAATACACCAGAGAGTTTGAACAACCAATGATGAAGTATGACATTCAAGAGAGGGATGAGCAATCAATCGCTCGCTACCTTGGAGGATTAAACGTAGATATTGCCCACCTAGTCCAACTTCAACAATATTGAACTTTGGACAATGTTATTCATTTATCTCTTCAAATTGAGAAACAACTGCCCAAGAAGCCTTTATATCAATCTTCTTCCTCTTTTCCTTATAGGAATTCTAAAAATACCCGCAAGCCTCAGATCCAACAAGCAAGTACATCAAATAGAAACCCACTAAAGCCCAACAGAGAGGGCAATTCAAAAGTCATCAAGTGTTTCAGGTGCCAAGGATTTGGACACATTGCTTATAATTGTCCAAACCGCAAGATCATCACCATCATTGAAGAAGAAATCCATGAAGCTTCTGAAGAAGATAAAGGGCTAGTATTTGATGATGAACCATTGAAGAGGTCACCCCTGCTGATCAAGGAGAATCACTGGTAATTAGACGAAGCTTGCATACCGCAATAGCTAAAGAAGAACCATGGCTGAGACACAACATTTTTCACACTCGTTGCACTACACAAGGCAAGGTTTGTGATGTTATTATTGACAGTGAGAGTTGTGAGAACGTCGTGTTAAATTATATGGTGGAAAAGTTGAAATTGCCAATATGAAAACATCGGCATCTGTACAAGTTACAATGGCTCAATAAAGGCAACGAGGTAAGGGTCTCTAAACGTTGTCTTTTGAATTTTTCCATTGGTCAGAAATACTAAGACAAAACATGGTGCGATGTGATTCCTATGGATACTTACCACCTTCTACTGGGAAGACCGTGGCAATATGATCATCGTGCAATATACAACGGCTATGCCAATACCCACTCTTTCATCAAAGATGGAGTAAAAGTCAAGTTAATACCTTTGCCACCAAGTAAACTGAACAAAGACAAGAAGGAACCAAAGCCCCTCGTGTCTTTAGTTACAAAAACATAGTTCAAGGTGGCAGTAGAAGAAGCTCTGTTAGCCATAATGTATTATGCTATAAGTTTTGATGATGACAAATATGTGGGAATTATAGTATGACTTAATCTTCTTGGCCCAAATGAATGATTTAATCTTCTTGACCCAAATGAATGATTTAATCTTCTTGGCCCAATATATGATTTAATCTTTCTTAGCCCAAATAGTATGATTTAATCTTCTTGATCCAAATGAATGATTTAATCTTATTGGCCCAAATGCATGATTCAATCTTTCTTGGCCCAAATATATTTAATGCTTTATATATTTAAATATAGTAGTATAAATTGATTTTTGATAAAATTTATTGGTTGTTTGAAAAAGAATATTTTTACTGTAGCACTTTTGAAAAAGAAATTTGATTGTTGAAGAAGTATGATAAACTTTATTGGTTATTGAAAAAGTATGATAAAGTTTATTGATTGTTGTAATATAATTTGAAAAAGAATACTTTTTCCTGTACCACTTTTGAAAAAGAAATTTGATTGTTGAAAAAGTATGATAAAGTTTATTGGTTGTTGTAATCAACTTTGAAAAAGAATATCTTTTACTGTAGCATTTTTGAAAAATGAATTTGATTGTTGAAAAAGTATGATAAAGTTTATTGGTTGTTGTAATAAACTTTGAAAAAGAATACCTTTTACTGTAGCACTTTTGAAAAATGAATTTGATTGTTGAAAAAGTATGATAAAGTTTATTGGTTGTTGTAATAAACTTTGAAAAAGAATACTTTTTACTGTAGCAAATTTGAAAAAGAATATTGATTGTTGAAAAATATTGATAAAGTTTTTTGGTTGTTGTAGAAAGGTTGAAAAATGATGATGAAGCTTACTGTAGCAATTCTGACTAAAACAGTCACTGTAGCAGCAAGGTTTCACTATATAAAGGGGACTTCACAACACCATTTGCATCAAGCTTCAATTGTTCATTTCTCATATTATCTTGAGTTTCATTCTCTCTAAATTGTTAGAGATATATTCTGAGCTTAATTTCTGCGTTATCTACACTTTGAGAGTGTTTACCATTATTTTCCTTAAGCCTTTAAATTTAGTTTCTCAAGGATTGGTTCCTTGAGTTAGTGTTTGAGAGAAAACACGTTGTAAGGGGGATAGACACCCTTGAGAAAAAAAAAAGATCTATGTTGTAGTGGTTTGCAAGTACCTGAATTAAACTTGCAATTATAGTGGAAATACTCAAGTGGTCTCTTGAGGACTGGATGTAGGCTTGAGATTAGCCGAACCAGTATAAATCTCTGAGTTTGCTTTCTCTATCCCTACTCTATTTACATTTGAAGTTAATTAATTAATGCTTTGCGTTTATATTTGATTTCTACTTCAAGTATTAATTAACGTGTGTAGATTTATATTTTCTCCTTAATTCCTTGCACTATAAAATTATTCATCTTGATAACACTTTGATTTTCTGAATTAAATTATTATCTTTAACATTGTCCAATTTCAGAAAATCATTTTAACTTCCAATTAAGTTTTGTGAAAATTTTTATAAAACCCAATTCACCCCCCCTCTTGGGATCCAACCATTTCTTTCAATTGGTATCAGAGCTTGGGCTCTTGATTTGAGACTTAACCGTCTAAGAGTAAACATGGTTGGATTTAGTGATTGGTTTATGTCTGAAAATTATTCTTTCACAGAACCTCCAGTTTTTAATGCTAATCATTTTCAATATTGGAAGTATGAAATGAAAATGTTTTTAATTTCAGTAGACCATAAACTTTGGGAAGTTATAGAAAATGGTTTTTATATGCCTGTCAAGGAAGAACAAGGAAAATGCATTCTAAAACCCAAGAGTGAATGGAATGATACTGAAAGAAGTTTAATGCAACTCAATGCTAAGGCAAAATTGATTATTTCTTGTACATTGAGTCAAGATGAATTTTTCAAAATCTCCAACTGTGCAACTGCAAAAGAAATGTGGGAAATTCTTGAAGTTGCACATGAGGAAGATCTTATTGCTGAGGAATTAAGGTATAGAAGTTTCATTAATGAACTTGAAATTGCTCAAATGAACAATTGTAAAACCATTAATGAGATACAACTTGTGCTTAATCAATTGCAAGCTCTTAGTGTTGAACTTACAGAAAAATCTCAAATCACCAAGGAGATAGAAGAAAAAGAAAAAGGAGAAAAAGAGAAACCACAACCAAAAGTTGAATCATCAAAGAAAGCTTACCTATCTTCCATTTGGGGAAATAGTAATTCTGATGAGGAGAACACAAATGAAGAAGCCAACACTTGTCTTGTGGCCAGAAATAAAGATGAGGTAAATTCATTTGACTACTCTTTTGAAGAATTACAAGATGCCTTTGATGATTTACATAAAGAATCTCTAATACTTGCAAAGAAACTAAATGTTTCAAAACAGAAAAACTCTTCTCTTGAAAATGAGTTGGAAACATTGAAAAACGAATTTTCTATTTCCAAGGAAGAGAATTTTGTTTTTGAAAATCAAAACAAAACTTTGCAAGAAGAGAATTTGATTTTAAAAGCAAATATCTCTACCAACAAAAATTGCTTTTGTACCAAGTGTGATTCTTTGAAAAAGGAAAATAATAATCTTAAAAACACACTTGCAAAATTTTCTCAAGGTAGAGAAATTTTAAATACCTCAGTTTTGAAACAAAGAAGAATGTTTAACAAAGTTGGTCTTGTTTCTAAAAAGAAATCAAACCAAAAGCATTCTAAAAACTTCTTTGTTTCTGTAAAGATGTCAAATAGTCTAACTTGCACTTGTTTTTATTGTGGACTAAAAGGACACAAATCTTACTCATGCTTTTATAAGAAAAATCTTGTTCATGGAGTTAAAATGAAATGGGTTCAAAAAGGAACTCATGACCCAGGCGGACCCAAAGAAATTTGGGTACCAAAGACAAAGGATTAATTTGCAGATTTGCCTCGAAGCAAGGAGCGGAAATGACTTTTCAATGGTTACATCATTCAAACTCCACTCTCTTGCATCAAAAGGAGGCAATGGACAAGTAAACATATAAGCTGGAATGTATTGTAAGAAATTTGACTGATATGTTTACTACTCTCTAATGCTTTTGTCTGTTCTCTAATATGCCTTACATCTATCCTTGATACTCATGCATGCTATATCTGAAAACAATTGTTAGGTGTGCAGATTATAGATTTGAATTTTGTTTTGAGCTAAAATCTTTCTTCCAAATTTTGCTCAAACTATCTTTTTTACCGCATTATGAAAACTTGCTTCCATTACACGCACATTTTTCTTGTCTTCACAACAATAAGATTCCTCCTACCTATAGTATTTATCCTTGCTGTAATCTTATTTAAATATTTTCAATGAAATCAAATATTTTGCAAAATTGCATTTCATGAAAGCATAGCACTTTTATTAATATGGTATATCTTGAACATAATGTTGCTCCTAGTACTCGAGATTTATTTGAACATTACTGATTTGAACATCAAAGTGCTCCACCAAAAGTGTTTTGCAGGAGTTAGTCCTCAAATCTATCCTCTAAGCTCATTCGTAATGATCGACCAATGCTTGACAGTGATCTTATGAGAGATTGTTTTCAAGCGGATCTTGCAAATAATCAATCAATTAAGTTCATTAAAATTGCAAGAAGATAGAATCAAAAGAAGAGCAATGAGCAAAACAAGAATATCAAAATCTTGAGGAGGAACTTCAAGAAGTAATAAGAGTTTGCCAAAATTGATGAGTATCTCTATTCTTTACCACTTTACTATTTAATTAAGTGATACTCCTTGATCATAATTGGCTATGTTGGCAATTTTTTTTTTACTGACACACTTTCATTGCAATGATATATTGTTCTCTAATATCTTACATATTTGATCATATCATTGTATATAAAGATATTGTCTTTATACCATTCATCATGGTTTGAGCATTATACATGTCATATCCTTTGTATAAGATATAGCTTATGAACGATTGTTTATGGATTATAGTTTATATTTGATTATATTTTATTAATCCATATTACCTCAATTATTGTACTACATACTCAGGTTGTAATATGTTTTATCTTGATAAGTATGTAACTCGCTTTTGCTTTGAAATGATGATATATATGTCCTTGTCAGAAAATTCTTTCCATCTTTAAAATGGATATATATTTTTCAATATATATATACTCTGCTGAATTTGTGTGGTTGATTTCTTTTATCTTTATTATTATAATTTTTTTGAGTACCGTCCAATGAAAGAAACCACTTGCATTAAAAAAAAACAAACCGAAGGATTACATTGCAAAAAAAAAAAGGAAGGTTTGCTCATGCATGAGCAATCTACAGGCGAGGTGGTCTTGGATTAGGAGGCCCGTATTGTATCATCACCCCTCGGCCATTCCTTGGAGCAAGAGACTGAGCAATGTCACGGAGGGTAGTGTAAATCCCATTCATACAATCAACACTTCTTTGTTGTTGATTGCAGAAGCATTGGGTAGACCAATAGAAGAACCTATCTATTCTTGAAGTCAGTGCCGCATTGTTGCGTTTAGCTAACTTCTCCTGGTCCTCTATCATCTTCTTGAGTTTCTTCACCTCCTGCTCCAGACAAGCAATTTTGTCTTCTGACGTATGGCCTGTACTAATCTCTTCAGCTTCTTCGATCTTCATCTTCTTCTTTCGATTCTCCTGAGATCCCTCCAAAGGCCTTTTACCCTTGTCCCTTCCTAGACTCAAGTTTAAGTCGAGCTCTTCCTCCCTGGCCTCTATTGTGAGATCAATGAACTTTCTTGCTGCCATGGTTTGGAATATTTAGAAATTTTTGTGGGAGTATGAAGAGAGAGGAATGTCAGAAAGTTGTAGGCTCAGAGATGAATACTCTTTGTGGTGTGGTAATTGAGAACTCTGAGGCAGTCTTTATAGAGAGAAAATGATGACTTAGAGCCAACGAAGATATCTCTTCACCGCACCCCTACACGCTCATCCTACGGATTTTGCTAGCTGGAAGCCAGAACTCTAGGGTACGCATGCACACCAACAACGCGTCGCATTAATGGCAAAACCACGAAAGTCAATTTTCGGTGGATTTGCGGCTGATTTAATTTGTTTTGATTAAAAATTTTAAAATGGTGATAAACAGAACCGTATTTCTCTGCTTTGTTGTGTTGTTTTTGAGAGCTTTCAGTATAATATACATGATTGATTGCATCATGCTATGATTACATGTATCTAAGAACATATGTTGTGTATGCTATTCATGCATCATGAGCGAAGGCTATGAATAATATGTCATGATTCCACATGCACTCATAGAAAATGAGAAGTCAAAAAAAAAAATTTTTTTAAATAAAATGAAATGTGTAGAGGATAATACATCTTCATAGTTACACATACTTACATATAATGCTTTTGTGGGCAAATGAAAGGCAATGATTTCCTTGCATTATGATAATGCTTGATGCATGCGACCGTAAACAGTTAATTTTGCCTTTAATATTTGATTTACATTACTAACTTAAGCATCGGAGTGGTTGTCAAAATTTTTACAGGTACTCATCCTCAAGATACATATATGATTACATTTGTTTAATATGTATTGGTTGAGGGGGAGCCTAATCTATACTTAAATCCTCTATATCTTTAAGCTCACTTTATCTAAGATGCAATGTTTTCCTTAATTATATATTTTTGGCATATCAATGATAAGTTTTGATGAAATTTTACTCCATGACGTCATATGATATTCTTGCTTAAAGAAGGAATACGCTTTAGCCTTTATATATTGCCTTCCTTATACCTTTTTGTTGATGTCAAATAGGGGGAGAAGAATATGGAAAGAAAAATATGTGTATATTGTATAATGATTATTACATTGTAACAAATTTTTCTTTGGTGATTTGTCATCATCAAAAAGGGGGAGATTGTTAGCCATAATGTATTATGCTATAAGTTTTGATGATGACAAATATGTGGGAATTATAGTATGACTTAATCTTCTTGGCCCAAATGAATGATTTAATCTTCTTGACCCAAATGAATGATTTAATCTTCTTGGCCCAATATATGATTTAATCTTTCTTAGCCCAAATAGTATGATTTAATCTTCTTGATCCAAATGAATGATTTAATCTTATTGGCCCAAATGCATGATTCAATCTTTCTTGGCCCAAATATATTTAATGCTTTATATATTTAAATATAGTAGTATAAATTGATTTTTGATAAAATTTATTGGTTGTTTGAAAAAGAATATTTTTACTGTAGCACTTTTGAAAAAGAAATTTGATTGTTGAAGAAGTATGATAAACTTTATTGGTTATTGAAAAAGTATGATAAAGTTTATTGATTGTTGTAATATAATTTGAAAAAGAATACTTTTTCCTGTACCACTTTTGAAAAAGAAATTTGATTGTTGAAAAAGTATGATAAAGTTTATTGGTTGTTGTAATCAACTTTGAAAAAGAATATCTTTTACTGTAGCATTTTTGAAAAATGAATTTGATTGTTGAAAAAGTATGATAAAGTTTATTGGTTGTTGTAATAAACTTTGAAAAAGAATACCTTTTACTGTAGCACTTTTGAAAAATGAATTTGATTGTTGAAAAAGTATGATAAAGTTTATTGGTTGTTGTAATAAACTTTGAAAAAGAATACTTTTTACTGTAGCAAATTTGAAAAAGAATATTGATTGTTGAAAAATATTGATAAAGTTTTTTGGTTGTTGTAGAAAGGTTGAAAAATGATGATGAAGCTTACTGTAGCAATTCTGACTAAAGCAGTCACTGTAGCAGCAAGGTTTCACTATATAAAGGGGACTTCACAACACCATTTGCATCAAGCTTCAATTGTTCATTTCTCATATTATCTTGAGTTTCATTCTCTCTAAATTGTTAGAGATATATTCTGAGCTTAATTTCTGCGTTATCTACACTTTGAGAGTGTTTACCATTATTTTCCTTAAGCCTTTAAATTTAGTTTCTCAAGGATTGGTTCCTTGAGTTAGTGTTTGAGAGAAAACACGTTGTAAGGGGGATAGACACCCTTGAGAAAAAAAAAAAGATCTATGTTGTAGTGGTTTGCAAGTACCTGAATTAAACTTGCAATTATAGTGGAAATACTCAAGTGGTCTCTTGAGGACTGGATGTAGGCTTGAGATTAGCCGAACCAGTATAAATCTCTGAGTTTGCTTTCTCTATCCCTACTCTATTTACATTTGAAGTTAATTAATTAATGCTTTGCGTTTATATTTGATTTCTACTTCAAGTATTAATTAACGTGTGTAGATTTATATTTTCTCCTTAATTCCTTGCACTATAAAATTATTCATCTTGATAACACTTTGATTTTCTGAATTAAATTATTATCTTTAACATTGTCCAATTTCAGAAAATCATTTTAACTTCCAATTAAGTTTTGTGAAAATTTTTATAAAACCCAATTCACCCCCCCTCTTGGGATCCAACCATTTCTTTCAAGCTCAAACCACAAACTTTATCCTTTTGTTTGAAGCAAATAAAGAAACAATTCTTCCTTTGGATATAGAAGAAATGCATGCTAAATTTCTGGATGTTGTACCAGAAGAAATCCCTCAAGGATTACCACCAATGCGTGATATCCAGCATGCCATTGACTTTATTCCTGGAGCTGTCATTCCAAACAAGCCAGCATATAGAATGAGTCCTAAGGAACATGATGAAATTCAACACCAAGTTGAAGAATTGCTTAAGAAAGGGTTGATTCAAGAAAGTGTTAGCCCTTGTGCTGTACCTGTCTTTCTAGTGCTGAAGAAAGATGGAAGTTGGAGAATGTGCATTGATAGTCGAGCTGTCAACAAAATCATTATCAAGTATCGATTCCCGATACCAAGGCTCGATGACCTGTTTGATCAACTATATGGAGCTACCATCTTCTCCAAAATTGATCTTCACAACGGCTACCATCAAATCAAAATCCATCCAGGAGATGAATGAAAAGCTGCTTTCAAAACCAGAGACGACCTATATGAATATACCGTGATGCCTTTTGGATTATCCAATGCTCCCAGTACATTCATGCGTCTGATGAATCAGGTACTTCGACCCTTCATTGGCAAGTTTGTAGTTGTTTACTTTGACGATATTTTGATCTACAGTAAAAAAAAAAGAAGAATATCTAGAGCATATTTGATAAGTGCTACAGACTTTACGTGAGCAGAAACTCTATGCTAATCTCAAGAAATGTTCTTTTCTAACCAAGGAAGTAAATTTCCTGGGATATATTATCACCGCTGAAGGTATTCGAGTAGATCTAAGTAAAGTCAAAGCCATTAACAACTGGCGTATTTCAAGCTCTATTCATGATGTGAGAAGTTTCCATGGATTAGCTTCATTTTATAGAAGGTTCATCAAGAATTTTAGCTCTATTGCTGCTCCATTCACAGACTTTACCAAAGGAGAGAAATTTCAATGGACAGATCAAGCCTAGAAAAGTTTTGAAGAACTGAAGAAATGTTTGACTAAAGCACCAGTACTAGTACTTCCAAACTTTGACCAAGTATTTGGAGTTAGTTGTAATGCTTCAAATACCGGAATTGGAGCTGTTTTGAGTCAAGAAGGGCACCCTATAGCCTTTTTCAGTGAAAATCTCAACAACGGTAAACTGAAGTATTCCACTTATGACAAGGAGTTCTATGCCATTGTTCGTGCCCTACAATACTGGAGCCATTACTTGTTGAATAAAGAATTTATTCTTTATTCTGATTATGAAGCCATCAAGAACTTGAACTCTCAACAAAAGATCAATCGAAGACATGCTGCTAAGTTTGTACAAGCGTACCCATTCCTACTCAAGCACAAGGCGGGAGTTCAAAATATTGTAGCAAATGCTCTCAGCAGGATTATGCTTTACTTTCTACCCTTTAAACAAAGATTATCGGATTTGAGGTTATCAAGGAGTTATACCAAGATCACCCTGATTTCGGTAAAATTTGGGGTGATACTAAAATACAATCCTTCCAAGGCTACTACAGGCATGAAGGATTCTTATTCAAAAGAAAGACATTATGCATCCCTCAATGCTCATTACGAGAAGCAATTATCTGGGAGACCCATGATGGAGGTTTAGCTGGTCACTTTGGACGAGACAAAACTGTAGCCCTAATCAAGGAAAACTTCTATTGGTCAAGACTGGAGAGAGATGCTAATAAACACATTCAAAGATGCAGGATTTATCACTTGGTCAAGACCAAAAGTCAAAATATAGGGTTATATATGCCGCTTCCAATTCCAGAAACACCTTGTGAAGATGTCAGTATGGATTTTATCCTTGGACTGCCAAGAACTCAACGACAAAAGGATTCTATAATGATGGTAGTAAATAGATTTTCAAAAATGGTACACTTTATTCCAAGCCAGAAGACCAATGATGCTATTCAAGTTGCAGACCTTTATTTTAAAAAAATTGTTCGTTTTCACGGTATTTCAAAATCTATCACTTCTGACTGAGACATCAAGTTCCTAAGCCACTTTTGGAGAACCCTATGGAAGAAGTTGGGTACTAAACTTCGATTCAGTAGTGCTAGTCATTCCCAGACAGATGGGCAAATAGAGGCAATCAATAGGCTCTTGGGAAATCTACTTCGAAGCTTCATTGAAAAGAACTTGAAACAGTGGGATCTTATTCTGACGCAGGTTGAATTTGCCTACAACAACTCCACCAATCAAGCTATGGGAAAATGCCCATTTGAAGTAGTTTATGGCACTCATCCCCTCAGCCCATTAGATTTGACTCCTTCATCTAGCACTCGACAATTTAGTGCAGAAACTAAAGAAAGGGAAAAAGAAATTAAGAAGCTACATGAGCACATTCGTGAAAAGATTCAGAAGTAGAACACAAAGTATAAGAATCAGCGAGACAAACATCGAAGATTGCAGACTTTCAAAGAAGGAGACTTAGTGTGGATTCATTTGTGAAAAGAACGATTTCCAAATCAACCAAATGCCAAGTTATCCTCAAGAGCTGATGGTCCATTTAAAATTGTGCAAAAAATCAATGATAATGCTTACAAGGTAGAACTGTCAGGCACATATGGAGTCTCTGCAACCTTCAATGTTGCTGATCTTTCACCATATTTGGATGATGAAGAAAGAATTTAACTCGAGGGTGAGTTCTCTCCAACCCGAGGAGAGTGACACAGATCTAGCATTCCACAGCCAATGTGCACCAAGCCATACCTCCATGTGCACCAACCACCCATGATGACCTTCACTACCCATAGACTTTCCAAGTTGTCCTTTAATTATGTTGTTCCCATTTAATTTTCTTTACACCTCTGCTTATTTTGGCTCCTTGCTGCTAGAGATTAGTATAAAAGGGGCATTCCCATTTCAGAGTAGGCATCAAGAATTAGCTTAAGCATTTTCTTTGAAACTTTGAGTTTCATTTCTTCCTTTTTCTGCTCTGCCCCCTTTCCCTAAGCCACTTCCTCAAAGTCGAGATGAAGACCTGATAGCGGGACAAAATAGGGACTAGAGCAACCTATCTCACGTGCTTTTGACCCTATGCCAAATATGCACCACTTCTTGTTCTTTCCTCCTACCGCTTGAAGCCACAGCTCTGCATCGGCAGCATCATCATCCTGCTATTCGCTACCCCTACCTATCACTAACAGTTACGATGATTTTAATCTAGTACATTTCTCCTGTTAAATATTTATAACCATATAATTTATTTTCTTAATTACATAGTTAAGAAAATTAATATAAGAAATAGAAGATTTCAAAATACTCACATAGACTTCTCACGAACGCATATCAACAATTCTCCATTGTCCCTCTTCTTGTAGGTGCGCATAAACAAATCTACGAAGCTAAGCTTTCTTCCACTTAGACGCTCCTGCATATTATAGTGAATATTATATAATTTGAAGATGATTGTGTGTAATAAAAAAAAGTACCTAAAATAAGAAAAGACTAGATAAGATATTACCAGTCGACGCATATGCTCAGAGGAAGGAATGCTGCCCCCAGTGTGTGCTGTACCCTTAGTACTAGACACCTTGTTTCTACATACCTTCTCACACTTTTCCTTGTAACCATCTCGCTCCCACTGTTGAATTAACTGCTACATAATTTCCTCGCTAATCTATTCAAGCCAAGGATGAGATTGATATTCACTGCAGATGCGACACATCATGTTGCATAATATATAACCGCACTTTTTGTTCCAATTCTTTTTTATCTAAGCATCATGTTCAGGCAACTACTTGTAATGTTTCTGCACAAAGTAAACAAAAGTTAATATTTTCAAGTGGAAATAAAAAAAAAGTTAGTTAAAACCAAAATTTACCGTCCATTCCTGGAACTATAACTTCCACAATTCCAAAGGAGTAGTCTTAAAGTTGTATGCCGGTGCCTTCTACTTCCCCTATATGATTAGGGAAATATCTCGTCTCATATCAACAACTAGATAAAAACTATGCAATTTGAAAGCATAAGTCTTAGTACTTAAAAATAAAACAAATTTAACAAACAAAAAAATTTAAGTATAGCTCATGTATCCCTATCAGGGCGTATCCAACGTCGACCATCAGTGTCAAAAACATAACTTCCTGTTGCATGTACCTTCCTAGAGGTAGGTTATAAGGAGTGATAATAACTGGCCGATATGAATACACTTTTCCAGATTGTCCAAATGGCGTGAACCCATCAGCACATAAGCCAAGTTGTACATTGCAAGGATCCGCCGTAAATCCTAGGTGTTCTTGGCCAAACATTTTTCATGCCAGTCCATAAAATGGGTGGGCCAACACTCTATCTTCTCTTATTGTGCCACCTCATCTCCTTTGCCGTGACCTCAGAAGTGAATAACCTTTGAAGTCTTGGGATCAAAGGGAAAAACCACAAGTGCTTTTTTGCTACTCTGCCATGAGTACCATGACGGGTTCTTCTAATGATGTATCTGGCACTCCCACAAAACTTGCATTCTGTTTCATCTACCTTATCCTTCTAGTACAACATGCAACCATTCTCACAACAATCAATTTTCATGTACCCAAGTCCCAAACTTGCAACTAATTTCTTTGTTTTGTAACGGTTCTCAGGTAATCGATGTCCAGATGGCAAAGCCTCACTCATGAATTGTATGAAAGCATTGAAGTTCCCCTCAGCCATATTATAATCTGATTTGATGCTCAACAACCTTACTGTCACTGATAACTCAAAATGGCTACTGTACCCTTACCAAAGAGGAGCTTATGCAGACTGTAGCATATCATAAAAGGCCTGAGCATCTGGGTTAGGAGACTTCTCTACCATTTGGTCAATATCAACACCCATTCTATGCCTAGCTGCATCCAACACCATTTCCTCATACCAAATCTCCTATGCCTCACTGTCCCCAATATTACAAGGTGGGTCACCTAATAGAGGATTCACTATTGATGAGGATTCTCCAATTTATGGCATTTTTTCTCCATGTGATGTCCAGTAATAATAATCAGGTTGGAACCCTTTCTAGTAAAGGTGCAACCACAGATCATCAAGTTCTAATAGCTTCCTACATTTTCACTTTACATAAGGACACCTTATCGTCTTTTCTCTCAAAAATATTCGTAATTGACTTGCATGACTAATGAATATCTCAGCTCCGTTTAAGAATTCATCTGGAATCCCAACTCTCTTAGGACCAACCCTATTGTACATCTACTGACGATTTGATGGCACATCCATGTTCTCAACCCTAAAATTTCAATGCATTCTAAGATTATTGATTTATGACACTGCTTAACTTTTATTGGACTTTGCATCAAGGCAAGCTAAAATAAACTCCTTTAACTTTGAAAAATTAATTTCAACATTTACTGTACAAAGTAATATAGATATAGTAAATGACAAATTATGCTGAGAGTAGATGATACTATATATCTGTTGAATATGTATAATTGTTTAAAGAAATAAGAGTCATTTTTAACCGCTAATGCAATTGTAACAATGGGAAATATTTACATCATCATAGACAAATATGACTACAGTGTTAATGAGATTAGTGCTAGTAACAATTATGGATAATTCAATAGTTGAATAATAAATAATTATCTAAACTAACATAATTGAACATAATATTAGGTTTGTGGATAAATGATTCTAATAAATAGTTCTGGACTAATTTTAGTAACTATGTATAATAATTACACTACATCTTGATTCAAATTGAGCTAACATGCAATCTCTATCAAACAATAGCTTCCTTTATGCACTTCGTTTATCAATAAGTATCAAAGATGTGAGTGAATGATTGTAAAATTAAGAAAGAAAATAGGGTGAGGATGAATAGAGAAGTGAACCTGTGGCACTGACTATTTCAACCCCAAGTTCCTTCACCACCTACATCCTCTAGCAGCCCCTGCTCTGTCACAATTGCAAGTTTTGTTATAAAATATTTTAATAATAAATACAATGTCACAGTCATATTCATTTTCATTGGACTAATTTGCAAACTATCTTTTTACTCTTTCCTTTTAATGTAATTTCTAGAACTACTCATGTTAGATATAAATAACAATATTGCTTGAGAAATTAATTGGCCCTCTTATTCTTCAAGCAGATTAGAGATTCATGTATATTTATATATATATATATATATATATATATATATATATATATATATATATATTTGCAAATCTTAGTGACCCAACTAAGTTATATGTATTGTATATGATAAATCCTCTACGAATATTTAATGTCTAGATTAATAATTGGGCAATCAGCAGTACATGCTTTGCTCATATAAATAACAATAGCACATGCATTTATTACACAATGCTACGTACAAGCAAACATCCATCAATAAACCAGCAATACAATTAATTCAACACGAATTATGAAATCTTGAGAACTATTTTCATTGCTTGAGGCATATTTGTATGTCGAGTATCTGCATGTATTGAGAATTCTGATTAGAAGTAGGTGTAAGAACAAATGATCATAACAAAAAAATTACAAATCTTCCATATACTTTACAAAGGTTACAACCTATATATATATATATATATATATATATATATATATATATATATACAAAACACAAAAACTATACAAGGTAAACCTAGCTAATCAACAGGCAACGTGAACTAGAAATTGTGAACCACAATTTCTGGTTCACGGCAGAAATTGTGAACCAAAATTTCTGGTTCACGCTGTGTGAACCAAAAGATCTGGTTCACAATATCGTGGACCAGATCTTCTGGTTCACAATATTGTGGACCAGATCTTCTGGTTCACGATGCTTGAACCACAAATGTGGTTCACACATCGTGAATCACATTTCTAGTTCACGGTGAACCAGATCTTTTGGTTCACGGTGTGAACCTAAACCAGCCCATTGACAAGGACTCACCAACAGCTTAAGTGTGAACCGGTGGTGGATGAAGTGTGACTGATGATGGAGTGTGACTAATGATGGAGTGACTGGAAAAAGGAGAGAATAGATATTAGGGAAAATAAAAATAAAAAATATATTATATTTAAAAATAAAAATTATATATATATATTAAATTAATTAACTTAAAACTTTAATTTTATTTTAAAATAAAATTTTAAGAGGTATAATTTTTATTTTTATCTATAGTTTGTAATTATTAGCAAAAATAATAATTTTAATAAAAATTAACTAATAGGATAAAAATTAAAAATTTATAATTATCTTATAAATTATTAATTACAAAATTAATTTTAGAATATGTATTATCTATATCTGCAATATTTTATAAATATATTAACTACTTAGACTGTGTTTGGTAATGCATTTAATTATGTCCAAAACACGTTAGAAAACTTTAATTGTGTTTTCCATGAAAATGACTAACTTGGTGTTGCATTCAATTTGCTCATTAACCATGTTACCTTATCAAGCAATTAAATCACGTCAACTATCCCTGCGATGCACATTTTCCTGCATTGCACTTCTACAAAATTCTCTGCCTTTGTTTTTTTCCCACCAAGGGGTGAGGCTGAGATAGTAAAGAACAGAGCCTCTAAGTACAAGAAAAGGGAGAGAGAGAGAGCTTATGGTTGTGTTCGTCAAAGCAGCTTCTAGTTTATAAACTAACTTATGACTTATTTGACTAGTTTATAAACTTGTTAAAAGTGTTCGATAAAGGAGCTTATTTTAGTAACTTATAACTTATTTTGTTCAGTTACTTTGAGTAGCTTATAACTTATAATTTTTTTTCTTATTTTGCCCTCATTATTTACTCATCTTTTATTATATTTATAATTATATATAATATATTATACAAATTTAATATTATATATAATAATATATGATAAATTATATTATAAATATATATAATACATATATTATATAATAAAATATTTAAATATATTTTATTATATATAATCAAATATAATAATATTAAGTGTACCCTTGCTCCTTGATTCATGCACTAGGGCTCAATTTTGATGAATGTCCAAAGGCACCAATGTGTACGTGTCTCTCCCTTGTGAGCACGCGTGTGTGTGTAAGAGGCTGGGACTAAATGTTAAGTGTGTAAGTGTGATCATACCATGCAAAGAAGGGGAAGAGCCATGCGTCCAAAGAGAACTCACTAGGGCTGGAGTGCAGATCAGAGCTGAGATAAAGCTGGCTAGGAGAGAGAGACCAGAAGGAGTGAGTATTGAAAAGTGAGACTAAAGCTAACTAAGAGAAGAGAATGAGAGAAAAAATATATAGTAAATATAAAAATGATATAATTTTATATAAATATTAAATTAATAAGATAAAATCTAAAAATTTTATTTTAAAATGAAACTTAATTTTTAGGAGGTATACTTTTTTTTTGTAGTTTGTAAAAACTCCCCTAAATTTATTTTGTTAATATTTACCTTTTTTTCAAGTGATTTGACAATTGAGGAGAAATGTGAAAAAGAATGAGAGGGAATAAATGCTTGCGAGAGAATTTTGTGATAGACTTTTCCATCACAAAACTAAAAATACTTTGCGACGGAATTTTCCATCGCAAAATTAAAAATTCTTTGCAACGGAAAAAATGTTTGCTCTAAAAAACTTTGCGACGGAATTTAGTGACGAAAAAGATATTTGCAACGAAATTTTCTGTCGCAAAGCAAAACTAAAAAATACTTTGCAATGGAATTTTGGTATGGAAAATTTCGTCGCTAATATTAATGACAGAAATTTAATTAGCGACAGAAATTTTATATTGCAAATTCCTTATATTGCAATTTCAAATCAGTGATGGAATTTGAGACGGATTTGCGATGGAATTTGCGACGAAAAATTTTCATCGCTAATTGAGGTTTTTCTAGTAATGTCGCATCTTGTAGAGGCTCACTGTATTCAAAAAATAATTTGTTATTGACTGTCATAGGTGTGACCCAGGAAATGTAGTTTGCCATGTCAAATTTTTGAAGTAGATTATGCACATACTTCACTTGAGATAGATGGAAACCAGACTGATCCCTACTAATCTGAAGGATTCGAGATCTTTGAGTGCAAAAGCAATGTTTAATTGAGAAGTAAGTTCAATTAGGTGGGAACTTTTGTTAGCAGTAGCTAAAATGTCATCCACATAAATCAAAATAAAAATTATCATCTTTTTTATTAAAAAAAAAAGCTATCAGACCTATGACAGAAATCCCAAGCCAAAAATGTGAGTTTAAGTCTGTCAAACCAAGCCCTTGGGGCTTGTTTTAAACCATAAAGAGCCTTGCTGAGTTTGTAAACATGGTGTTGAGACAACAAGTATACCAGTCGTACAAGTAATAAAGTAATTAAAAAAAGTAATTGTTTCCTTATGGATTGAATTGCTAATTACTCAAGAAACTAGAACTTTACTAGTTAGACAATTCAATTCAGGTTGAAGAAAGTTCTAAGTAAACACTAAAAATTAGGATTTGACAAAAACAACAACGAATAATAAAAATGCACTATCAATCAAGGGTAACCAATCAAAAAGGCCTAGGATTGTTAATTCCTTTCCTTCGTCCTAGAATTTGCTAACTTTATCTCCCTTGTGAACTTATCAATTTTACACGCTAATTAATCTTAGGACACTAGACTACCTAAAAAAATTCTCCTAAACCTTAATTAAGCTAATCTAACATCTTTATAATTCCTTATGAGTGTTGGATTCAAATAAAGAGCAATCCTTAATTTTGATTAGATGACGTTACCAATATGTCCCTATATTGTTAAATTAATCGCTTCTCTCAAACTCTTAAGATGCACGAACTCACTCTATTCATTTGGTGGTATACTCTCACCTCCCTTACCAAAGTTCAGAGAAAGCAATAAGCAATCCAAAAAGTGATCAACACCACAAGAATACCCAAGAACAAAGACAAAATTTAGAGAAGGAATAATTCTGTCTCAGAATCCATCCCTGAACCATCTCAGAATCTATCTCTAATTTGGATTGCTAATGGCAGGAAATTGAAAATTTTACAGACACATTCTGATATAGATAAATTTTGTCTCTAAATTATTTTCGTCTCTAATTTTTAAGTCAATATTTTTTATTTTTTAAAAATAGTTAGAGATGGTATTCTAAGACGGAAGCATCCATTTCTAAATTTTTTTGCTAAACAACATCATATGACAGTTAGAGACGGATTCTTCCATCTCAGAAATATGTCTTAACGTTAAACGATGTCTCATCCTTAACCTAAAATCCCCTTTGCAGATGAAAGGTAGTACACACACACACACTCTGTCTTGCTCACTTTAGTTCTCTCATGACGCTCCCTCTCTTCTGTACCCAGACATTTATGGTGATACCTTGAGCACCAACGGCCATTTCTCCATCACGGTTGCAACCGTATTCGTGGTAGGTACATTTAGTCCTTTCGTCTCCTCACTTTCCTTGATTTCTCGAACCCCAGCCTGTCACTATCGTTCATGTCTTCTCCTCTTTTCTAGTTAATTTTTTTTTGGGGAAACGACAGAGGAACCTAAATTGTTGGTGGGTGGTGTTTGACAGCATACCCTAAATTCCGTCTCTCCTCCATCGTTCACTTCCGTAAAGTTTCTTTTTTTTTTCTTTTTCAATGTTAATATTTCATCTGCTATACATTAGGAGCAGTATTTATCCATGATGAATGAAAAAGATCATAATCATTTGCCATTTCCCCTTTTTGAATTATCTTTTTTGTACTGCATCTGTTATTTTTTGCTCTGTTCATCCCTCTTCCCTAACAATTCCAAATAATGTCAACAGTCTCTTCTAATGTGATGCATCATAATCTCTCTTATCGCTCAAAAAATGCTACAAAGATGATTTAATATTGTTGTCCAGAATTTGAAATTTTTATGTAATTAAATGAGAAATTACATGTAGTGAAGGCCCTTAAATGGTTTATTATTTACATGAAAAATTGTATATCACTAGTCCAAAATTGAGTTCATCATTATCTATGGTTTGGATTAGTAACGGGGATTGTGAAGAATATGATGCATTCAGAGTCATTAATGGTTAAATCAGTCAACAATAGCCATAGTGAGGGACGATTTGGGAAGCTTTCAAAAAAGAATAGGTATTGCACTTTTCTTTCTTAGCCCAAAGCCTAAGCATAAGCAATACATGGTTTCTACTAAGAGAAATAAGAGCAGTAAAGATTTAGGGGATGAATCAAGTAGAACTTTAATGGATGAAGTTGAGCCCTGACTTTATCAATCTTAGTTGTTCATTTACTACAGAGACTCATAGGAAAACAAAGGAAAAGGTGAAACTAGTGGTCTCATCTAATAATGTAAATGGGCTCAAGCTTTGAGGCGAAAGATGCCAAAAGAAATGCTTGCCCAAGTAAAGCAAGGCATTAAAGTAGGAAAATGGATGAAAGTATTCTATATAACAAGAAAATAAACAGATATGAATTATTGTGATAACATGCATATAATTTAACTATTCAAGCTTAATGATATAAAAGAAAAATGCAAACACCTTTTTCAACTATAACTCATTTGCAAATACTCTTCTTTCAACTATAACTCATTTGTAAGTTTTATATTTTTTAAAAAGAAAAAAAATCAATTCCTTCTTATGTTTCTTTTTTTTTTAGATAATTTATTTTGATTGTTTAATTCTAGGAGTTTAAAAAGTTTCAATCTCAAAGTGTTTATGATGGTTAAAAAATTTTGAATTAGAGATGAAATCCTAAATTTAATGTTATAGGATTTCGCTCTCTTTTGGCAACATGTTAGAAAAATAGAACTATAGGCCCCGTTACAAACGAAAGACTTGATGATCTTTGCCTATATGTTGTTTACATTAGTGGAGGGAGGATAGAAGTCCTATGTTTGGGATGGTGTTATATAGTTTGGTAGACATAATATTGGTTCAAAATTTTGCATGAATTTTTTGATTGGCTATTCACACTCACACTTCAAGAGTTTTGGGAAGGGGTTATTATCTTTCAAGCTTTGAAATCTTTTGACATTACTTTCTTATAGATCCTCTTGTACTATGCAATTATGGAGGGCAAATATTTGGCTTTTGATGGAATTTGGTGCATGGGTGATTTGCTATTAGTCAACTTGACTATACATATGGGAATGTTGATAGAAACTAGTTTGAGATGTATGTGAAGTTATTTTTTGAAATCTTGTGCGAATTGTCAGCAAATTAAGCACTTTAGACTTACTTTCTCATGTAAAAGTTTAAGCAAGGAGACATGTGGTTTCATTAAAGCCCAACATAATAATTCAACAATGGTCTAATCAAACTTGCTTAGTCCAATGCTTCCCTGTTAATTAATAATTAAAAGTTCATCAAAGGCGAATGAAAGCCATCATCATGCTTGATCTAAATATGCTTCTTTAATTTCAACCAATGCCATTGAAGATGACATGATCACAAGCATTACATGGGAGCCAGTGAGAAAGGTGAAAACATGGTCCACGTACATAATCAATAGGTACAAATTTCGCACAGAGAAAATAGGTCATTATAAATCCACGTACAATAGTGGTTTTTCCATCAAGGGATCTGACTAAAAAGAGGTAGAGAGTGACTATTACAATACACTCCAAGAGACATATGAGTTGGTCTTTATAGGGTTGCAGCCAAGATGTTTAAATGTGAATAGTTTGATCCCACCCCTGGCCGTGGCACACAAATTGACACCGAAACTGGAATTGTTGAAGTCCATAAGTCCAAACACGTATGACCTATTCATTTTTGCCCAATAAGCCATACATGTCTATTACCCCCTATTTCCATGCTATCGACATAAGGATGACTGATGGGCAGTGATTAAGGCCAAGTCCTAGAAGGCTATTAAGGAACATGATATTGAAGTTAGTACTGATGCATTTCAAGAACAAGAAATAGGTGTAGTTTTTCCTGCAATCATCAACAATGATAATGACTATGCATTACGAGAAGATGGGCAATATGAAGAGGTTGACAGAGACTTAAATGATCAGTCACTCGTTGCTAACCAATCGTTCATTAATGATGAAGAATAAGATGAAGAAGGGGATGATGAGATAGAATAAGTAAGTGAGGAGTCAGCGAACGAGACCAAGAAGGAGTAGGACGCACATCAACACGACTCCTCTGACTAGTTATTTTTCAACTTATGGTATATATATATATATATATATATATATATTGTGTCTGCTTTTTTTGTTTGATTTGACATGACTAGCTACTTTAGATTTGAGTTTACTGATGTCTAATGTTACACAATTTTTACGGTTATGAAATTTAATTGATACAGATGTAGAGTGGACGTAAGGGCAATTGAGGGCATGAAAGAGGCTGTTTGATGATCCACCTCCGTCATCCACTCCATCTACATCTACACCACCTACTTCCTCACCACAGACTAAGCTAAGCACATCATCAGACTGTAGAACATTAGCACAGGATTCGATGACATATCCTCTATCCAGTTTGTTACCCCATGCTGACTCTGAGCCACCTACCCTTAGGAGCATTCAGTCCACCCAATGGCCTATTGGGATGGATCCCGCAGATAGGTGACATTGGATATGCTCCAATAAGGGTACATGAGCCAAATTTAAGTTATTTTATATTCATGTATACAAAAAAAATCTTACGAATGTTGATTTCATATCATTAAGCATTAACCTTTTTTTGCGCAATTTCTATCTTATTGTCCATGCAGTTAGAGAGATTTCCCCAATCATACAGAAGAAATTTGAGGCACCGTCATACAACAAGAAGATTACTCCCCTAACATTGTGGGAGTTATGATTCTAGGAATGGGTGATAAGTTCTGGTTCTGACAGACTAGTTTATTTTATTTCTTCAATGCTTGAGGTTATTAACACAGTTTACTATTTGTAGAAACGGAACAAGTGGTTGCCCGAGCATGAGAATAGACTAGGTGAAATTTGAACAAGAAATGCGGTGACGTATTACGCTGTATGATGTACCGTATCCGTGACGAAAAGGTTAGACCTCGGTGGATTAACGAGGCAATTTACCCGGAGCTATTACAAAAGTGGGGCTTCGAAGACTATAAGGATAAGTGTGAAAAGGCTCATAGAAACAGAGCGTCCTTTACTGGGGATATATTACACACCAAAGGTAGCATTCCTACCTCCAAGCACACGTGTTAACTAGGAATATCTTCATTCTCTTTTAATTTTAAATACATTATCTTCTTTAGTCATTTTCAAATTAAATAACATTCATTGTAATGTGTAGGAGTAGCAGAGCGAGAAAAAGCCTTGCCTGGTATATTTGTTCATGCAAACTCACAAGAAGAGGGACAGCGGGGACTTTGTTGATGCGCTCTCTAGGGAAGACTACGTGAGTATATATTTCTTATATTTTTGTTCTTTTTATTTTATTAATTCTATAAATTACCTAACAAACAAAATAATTTTATTTAACAAGAAGAGTACACTCGGTTGAATTTATCACAAGCTTACATGATGGATGGAGGTGTAGAGGACCAGGAAGATGATGTAGATGATATGGGGCTGTGGCTTAGAGCAGTGGAAGGCATGAACAAGAAGGGCCGCATATTTGCAAGGGGTCTGAGGCATGTGAGATCGATCCCTCCACTTAGTCTGCTACCCTGACCTCCGACCTTCATCCCGACTTCGAGGATGAGCTATAGCGGAGGATGGATCCTATGCTTGGGCAGCTGAAGACTCAGCAGGAGAAGGTTGATGTTGCAAAGAGATGATCCATAGTCAAGCAAACATGATTACCGAGATGCAACAAATGACGGATCGCTACATCAGTCTTGACAAGTGGACTCCACCTGAAGACGCAGTTGATGATGATCATGATGATGATCACCCATTAGATTAGTTTTTTTTTTCTTAACTTATTTGTATCATTTCAAACTTATATTGGCAAGGAAATAGACAAGCACTAGTTCACATATTGGATAATTTAAATTTTTAAAATATATTCAAAAAAGCTATTTTTATATTAGAGACGGATTTTAGCGACTAATTTTTTCATCTCAAAATTTTCAGTTTTTAAAATTTATTTTAAAAATCTTATTAGAGACGGATTTTAGGGACGGATTTTTTGTCTCCAAATTTGCATATTAGAGACGAACTTAAGGACAGACATTTTTGTTTCAAAATAAAAAAATTTGAGATGGATATAGGGACGGATACTTCAGTCTCAAATCAAAGACAAAAATATTCGTCCCTAATTCTATCTCAAATGAGAGATGGATTTAGGGACAGGTAAAAACCGTCTCCAATTTGAGATGGGAAATGTCATCCATGGTTTCATCTCATATTAGAGACGAAATCAAAGACAGTTTTATCCATGTCAGATTAGGGACAGGCATAATTTCCATCTCATACTCATTTTTTTTTTGACACGGAATTTCTGTGTTGAGACGAAATTATTTCCGTCTCTAAATCTGAGACGGATTATTTTCCGTCTCAAATTCTGCAACAGACCTTTCAGAGACGAAATTTTGTTCAATTAAAAATGAAAATTTTCATCTTGATCTTAATTTTTCTTGTAGTGCAAGTTTAAGGAATGCACAAGGAAACAAATGAATAAACATGTATTTTATTGAAAAAAAAATTACAAGCGCAAATAGAGAATCAAATTCTATTCAAAATTCGAGTTCATAATAATCTTAGATGAAAAAACTAGTCATTGTGGTAAAGGCAAAAATCAGTAAAAGAAAAGAAAAGAAGCATGATCAAGGTATGTATGTATATATACACACACACACAATGGGTTTCCATTATTTGGGTCACGGGATATGATTATTGAAGATCGCTATAAATTTTTATCATGATGAAATTGATAGATTAGTGACTCGATTATACTTTTTTAAATTTAATAAAATATTATAATTAAAAACAAATAATTGCAATATAATAAGTATAGGCACGTACAGCACGAGAGGTGATTTAAATAATAAGTTTTAAATTCAAGAGTTAAATAGCCTCTATAATATTAAGAGTTTGAATTTATGAAAAAACTATAGTTGATTTAGGCGTATCAATGAGTTGAGCTGAGTTGATTATTGACGTTCTTAAGCTTAACTTGTTTAATAAATTAAACAAATTGTTTCAAGATCAGTTCGTTTTATTAAATGAGAATTCAATATAGGTTCGTGTAAGTTCACCTAAAATTTTAATAATACTATATTATTTTAACGAGTTAAATAAGTTTTCATAATATTTTAAAAAATATATATTATTTATCTAATATCACTACAACATTTTATTAAATACGCAACGTTAAAAAATTATTGCAAATTATAAAAAAAAAATCCATTGCTTATGCATTTTACAATGATGTCGTAACAATTTTTAAGCATTGCATTCGCTATTGTTACTTTTATTTTTAAGCAACAAATTTAAAAAGCAAGTGCAACTGTTGCTTATAACACCATTATGCAACGATTTTTTAAATGTTTCGCAACAGTTTTATTTTACTATAAGCAACGATTTTTATCATTTTAGACAATATTTTTAACTATTACAGTAAAACTTATAATACTTTTTATTATCTTAGACAAAACTTTTAAGCTGTTAGAATAAGGATTGCAACACTTTTATTAAATTTTAAACAACATCTTTAAACCTTTGCTAATTTTCAATCTCAGCAAGGTTTGAAAACTATTGTCTTTTGAATGTCTTTTAATTTTTTCAATTTATTATTTTTATACTACCATTTTTTCATATTTATTGATTTTATTCTAATATAATTAATAAACACAAGTTTAAAGAAATTGATATGAATTTTTCATTGGCTTTTTCCAACAAAATATCCAATAACAGCACCATCAAATATTTATTATCACAAAAACTATTAAAAGTTTATTCTACAAATTCAAATCAAAATCTTTCATCTTTGTCTTTTTTTGCACCATCTTGCACTTGGCCATCAATATCATTTGTTTCTCTAGCCAATTCACTTTCCTATATGATATTAAAGATATCTATTAGTATACACAATAACAGTTTGCAATATTACCTTTATGCAGAATTTTTGCAGAATATGCAACTTAATCATGGATTAACAGTTTGCAAATATTACCTTATGTAGAATTTTTTTTTTTCTTGAAAAAGTATCTTTATGCAGGAAAACACAAATTACTAAAGAAGAGAACAAACATGAAGTATCCTGGCTATTCACAGGTTTGCCTTCTTTGACAGTTTTTGCAACTTTGAGCAACTTGCTAACCCCGAAGTCTGCAACTTTCAGATGCCTAGAATCATCCCGCATTATATTTATGTTATCTTACACATGTACAATGAAGAAACTTTTAACAGTTCCAATCATTCAGGAATGAACAATGCATGTCTTTGGCTATATAATCAATGACAGTTCATATGCATGCTAGTCAAAAAGTAAGATCAACTAGTAGAAGACATACAAAGATTCAAGTTCTCGGTGTATAATTGCTTTCGGTCTATTTTCTTGCAAATAATTCATTCCCTTGCAAAAAAAATACAAAGATATGCATTTATTACAAGCACCCAATTGCACAATTTCATAGTAAAGAAACCATTATACTCTTAAGAGGGCTAAAGGAAGAGCAACAAATTAGGAATAAGAGAAAGATACTTCAAAGAAGCATAACACTTGCAGTAACTAGGTATTATGGTAATTCTTTTTTCCTAAAAGGGAAGTCTTGTCCTTCTCATTTTTAAACATAATTCTTTAACTCACAAATTATGTAGAGAAAAAGCTGTATCAATTGAAGTACCATGGTTTCTTTCAAACTTTTTATCTACTTACAGTTCCATTTCTGCGTTGTAAGATAAATTCAACCAAAACAATTTTGGTTTTCTGCTTCGAATTTCTTCTTGTTTTGGGAGGATGGGGAGAGTTTCATCAGAGGTTAACAGGTTACTGTAATACTAGACAAGCTCCATTCTATAAAAAGATAACTCAGTACCTGTAGTCAGGAACCATGGCCACCTAAACTGCTGTGAAATCCTTCCACAATTGGTTAATGGATATTTTACGCTCATTACTGACCAATGGAACGTTTAATCAAACAAAACCTTTGGAGGCTCTTTTTTTGTTAAGTATGCAATTTTATTACCAGAAAAATTCATTGTTGTAAAGTACATATATGTAACATTTAAAACCTGCCAAAGGCCACATCAAATATTCAACTCTTCAGAATCAAATAATAAAGGAACTCCATTCCTTGCAATCCCAATGGAAGCTACCAATAGATATGTTATACGAAAACGCATGACGAACCTTACAAGAATTAATTCAAATCTTTAAGAAAACATGAAAAGGAAATTTCAAGAACTGAACAGATTTGAGCAAATCTGATTTCCTCTTATAAGAGTTATTGGTATTAATATCCTAAGAATCTTGCCTGGCCTAAGGAACGTGATTAGGTATCAAAATCCATTTTCAATATTGTGTAATAAATAACTAAACTCAATAGAATCGTCTATCTGATAAAGTTATATTAACATTGGATTAAATAGAAAGTTAAAGCAATTAGAAGGTTAGATGTGCCTTGAAATCATTAGATTATTTGATTTATTTCTTTTAGACAAAAAATCGAACACCTAGCGTTGAACTTCAAATTAACAAAATTTTCTTGACCTTTCATCAAAACTTATTTCTCTGTTTGGCTCCAATTCCCCTGTATTCTTACCTTGAAAGTTCTTAGAGAGAAGTGAATTTATAAGAAGCAAACAGTGGAATTTGTCATTCATACATTTGTCTTTACATAGAAATAAAACTTTATAATGGAAAAGCATGAAAGAAGAGCGTAAAAGAAATTAAATTGAAGTAAAATAGAAAAAGACAAAAAACAGAGGATAAGATATTCTCAATGTAAAGCAAAATAGAAAACCAGAAACAGAAAAGGAAATATGACATAAAGATCAGACGGCAGAACAAAGCTCTCGCTCGCCTACATTAAAAAGAGGAATAAACAAACTTCAGAAAAATTTAGTATGACAGAATTTAACATGCATTTAAATTCTGTCAGAATGACCTGTTCAACACATTTTCTTGCAAAGCTCTTGCTTGTCTACATTAAAAAGAGGAATCAACAAACTTCAGAGCAAACAATGTATAAAAAATGAAATAAAATAAAATAAACTATAACCAGCAATAGAGAAAAGATAATGAGAACTTTTGGAAAATAATGAGAAAACTGTTAACTTCTAACTTTCGAAGTTTAAATCAAATTTTAAGTGTAAACTATGCATCCTTTCTTTGGTTCTTCCTTTTTTGCCCCATCATATGGTATATCTCCAACCTGAAAATAAGGAGACTAAAGTTTGGACAAACAATTTTCATTATGCAGCAACTAAATTAATAATACTTTATGCTTAATGGGTAATCAATCTGGTTCAATTCGTAAATTGTTGCAATAATGAGATGGAAATCTCATTGGATGATGAAAGTTCAACTTTGGTTGTTGAATAATCATCATTGTGAGGATAAAACCCAGGCTGTTTTGGCTTGGGCAATGGTCTCTCACCATTTATCAAAAGAGCTACAGAAGACATGTCTAGCCTATCCTCTGCTCTCTCTTGAACGCACAATAGCTCCATCTGAATACATCTTATCACTTCTTTAAAAATTTCTTGAACAAAATAGTGTAATTAATTGTGTATTTCATTAAGAGTTTCCTGGAGAAAGACGTGTGATTTACTCTTCTTTTTAATTACATCATTCCATACAAGACATATAAATACAATTATACAAGAGAGAGATATCACGTATACACACACACACACACATCGTATATGCACATATTAGAGCTTTGTGATTGGGTGACAGTATTATTGGGATATATAATTAATATTATAGTTTGCCACCCTTCCAAGGCAAAGGTAGCACCAAGATGGAACGAAGGAATATCATGGACAAGAGGGAAAAATTAAGCCTAATTTCATAGGGCTCATCTGCATGTATATATCAAGCCTAATTAAAAGTACATAAGATTTTCTATGGAGAATCCTTGAAACAAAGACAAGGAGAGGTGTGGACAAAAGCAAGAGCTAGACGAAGTTATAATTAAAGATATGCAACTAATTAATCACTTCCTTTAAGTTCAGGCCAACATACTTTTCACTATTTTTTCTTCACTCACTTTACCGTGATCTGCACAATCCATCAAGCTCATCTCTAACCTAACAATTTCGTAAAACAAGTTAACAATTTCTGCACAATCCTTAAATACTTTTGATTTCTAATCTATACAAATGGACCTAGACTTTCATGTTAACCAACAATAACAATAGGAAAAAGGATTTGCAGACCAAATAATAAATGATGCCAAAAAACAAGAAAGCTACAAAGGAGTCGAATGGTACTGATTTCTCACCTACGACGTTCGGGTAGCAATGATAAAAAAAGTCAGGAAAGCAAATGACGGTGGATAGCAGCGACGGTGGAGGCAGCGACAGCGGAGGCAGTGACGGTGGACGCAAGCACTACTCAGATGCACAATGAGAAAGACGATGCACAGTGAAAAAGACGATGCACAATATTTGGGTTCAGCTAATTTGGTAAACTAACGATGGCGTGCATTTTTTATCACCCAAATATGTTAAAATAAATATAAATTGGTAACATCTACTTTATAGGTTGAGTAAGCTCATTTGATAAGTATCCTCTAATGGGTTCAAAACTACTCTCTTGCATAAAATTTATTTTACAACTTTGTTGTTTTTATTTTATTATAAATATTTTTTATTAAAAAGAAATAGAGTACAAATTAATGAGTATTCATTCAATTTTTTAAAATTTAAAATTTAACTTTATTACAAAGATGTATTATATCTATTTTATACATATATTTAGTATATTTGAAATTAACTTTTTATTTGCAATTTAAATTTAAATACAATATATTAATGAATATAGTAAAACAAAATTTTGCAACGGTTTTATAGTTGATTCAAAAATTGGTTGCCTAAACCTTATCCATTTTTCTGAAAATATATTGCAACAACTGAAACCGTTGCATCACCATTGCAATTAAGATCAAATGCAACATTTTAATAGATGTTACATTAAATTGTTACCTATACCTCTAAATAATTTGCAATGGTATAAAAATATTGCCTATTCTATCAAATGCAACACTTTTTCAAGTGTTGCAATTCAAAATATTGGAGAAGCCATAAAATGTTGTAGTGAATATAATACATACAATTTTATATAACATTTGACTATTTGTAATTTTTTATTTTTAAACAAAATGTTTTAAAATACCTTGAGAATACTTAGGTATATTTCTTCATATCTATGTTATCAAATTTTTTAATCAAAATATGACAAAGGTAAACATTACAACATTTTGTGGCTTTTGCAATTTTTGGACGGCAACATATAGAGAACTGTTGCATTTGATAGTCTAGGCAACAATTTTATAACATTACAAATTATTTAGAAGTATAAGCAACAGTTAAGGTATTTTATTAAAATACAATATGTACATGATCTTTGAAAAGTGACTTTATATTTTTTTTATAATTTATCATGATTGGTCTTTTATGAAATTTTGTATACATGTTTTAATTTTAGTGAAACTCTTAATAATAAAAATATAAGAAACTTTTTTTAAGTCTTTTTTATTCTTAGAATCAATTGGTTTAACTAAACGAACTTAATGTGATGTCTAAAGACTCTTAAACTTATTCATTAAATAAATAAATTGAGCTTAAACAAACGAATTGAATTTAAGATGTTCCTAAACAACTCTATTTATTTATATCTTTAAATTGAATAAGAAAACTCATTTTTAATTATGTCACATATTTTTAAAATGATTATTTCAATTGTGTAGCATTGTGATTAAGACTCCTTATACCATGCCAAAGCAAGTTTTTTTTTTTACAAGCTAAAGGCTTAAATTAAAAACAAAACTGTATGTTTTTTTTTTATTGTCAAACTTTGTTGGCCAAATGCTTGCATTCACTATTATCTAACTTCTTTTAACGGATTGAGGCTATAAATTAACTAGCTCTAAGAAATAGGTATTTTAATATTAGGAGGGAATTGTTGTGCACGCGATGTTAAGGCGAAGAGAAAATTAACTGTTAATATTTAAAGTCAAGCTGTATGCTTTTTTTTTTGTGGATCATTAGATTTGGTCTAAATTTTAAGTGATTTTTAAAAAAAAATACCAAAATTTAAATCATTAGATCTCGAATTTAGCGATGCACAAAGAGACAAGTATATTGCTTGTCTTTAGAGACAAGTAACAAATCTTCTCACATTAAGGCTTGGGTGAGTGAGAAAGCACATGAAGGGGAAGAGAATTGGGGGAACAAGGATCAACTGTTTATTGTAAGGGACAAGCATGTTACTTGTCCCTCTCTTGGCCATCTAATCCAAGGAACGATCCAATGGTCATGATCCAAGTTAGTGAAATGTATTATTTCACTAACCCTTTTTTTTTTTCGTTTCAATAAAGCATCCAATCACAGCCTATCAAAATGTACGACCCATTTGCCTGACTCGTAACCACTGGCGATCAACCCAACTCCTCCTGATTTTCTTTGATGGCAAGTGACTATTGACAACCACGGCAAATGACCTGCCTTTCCCTGTTTTTCTTTCCCCATCGTCGCGAGCTTCTTCGTTGTCAGCGTCGTTTCCGATCTCTCTACTCTTTATAGGGTATCGTCATCTCCATTTATAGCACATTGTACGCTAGCGTCATCTCCATCTCTGACGTCATCTTCTTTTCCAGCACATTGTTGAAATATAAATATCATCTCAGTGCAGGTCAAGCCAAGGGCTGTACATATAGCTAGCTATGATTGGATGCTTCAGTGAAAAAAACAAAAAAAGAAAAAGAATAAATCGATGCATTTTATTAACTCGGATCATGACCGTTGAATTTCTACAATCCAACAACTTGCGTTTTGTGTCCCTGTCCTTTTCCTGGCCGTAGGATCCGTAGTTCAGATGACCAGGAAAGGAACAAGCAGCAAGGACAACCAAATAATCCTTGTCCGAATGGGGATGGCTTCCCTTGCAAGAGAGGGCAAGTGACAACTGATGAGTCTGAGTGTGCTAACTGCTAATCAATGAGTCTTTGGTTGCTTGGTGGTACTTCCTTATCACAACGGTGCCGTTTGGTATCTATCTGTCCCCTTCTTAATATCACCACGTGCCTCATTTCTCTTCCCCCACCTTCACGCGCCGCTTTTGCATGTCTTCCAATTCTCTGTCTACCTCTCTCTCCCTCTCCCTCTCTCTTTAATTATTCTCAATCAAATATCTCACTACTTAATCCTCAACAATTATCTAGTCCTTTTGTAATGTCTAATTTTTAATATCACTCTTATTTAAAATATTCACGTATCAAAATTTTTCATGTCATAACTTTTCATTTCTCTTATATTTTAGCCTTCTTATGATTAATTATAAAAAAATACAATTACTTTTTAATAATTATATGTTGATCTTGTTTTGATTGAAAAATTATATTTGTTATGTTCTGATTGTCAAGATAAGATAATAATATAAAAAAATAAACAAATAATTTATAAATAGAAGTAATGCTAACTTTACAATACTTCACAACGGCGTAAATGCTTTACAAAATTAACTACAAAAATCTATTTTTTTTAAAATATGAATCATTAATAAATATCATAAATTTTCTTGTTTGATATTATATGGCGTAAATGTTTGGTTAATTACAAAAATGTCCTTATACCATATCAACACTTTAGAGTCATATAGTTAAATTAATTTCGTTATGTTTTTAAGGAAAAAAATCATGTGAAGCTTTACCAATTTTGAATTATAATTTTGCAAATTCTCTCTTTTTTGGTAACTTGAGACACTTGACTTTTAATCCTAATTTGTTTCAAGTGTTTGAAAAACAAAGAAATTTATTAAATCAAGGTTCAAATTAAGTAAATTGAAAGTTTTTTTTTTGGGATTATGTGGACCTAACGAAAATTTTTCATTAAAAAGATAACATAAGAAAACTATGAGACCCCAAACTATTAATAACGTAGACTATAAATTACTCAAATCGCACTTTTAAGGTATCAACGTGAAAATGTACTAAACTTGAAAATATATATTTTTTTTTAAAAAGTTAACCCTAGATGTTTTAATTGAGTCAGTTTCTTATGACGATAGCAAAGTGAATTGGAGGAAAATTATTTTTCTAGATTGAAGTAAATAGTAATTTCCGATTCAGATAATATCCACGTACCATAGTGTTGGTCTCTAGAAAGCATAATTCAAATTATTAGCATTTCTTCTATTAGGAAACAAGAAGTGAAAAAACACATGACCTCATTAACTACAAGTAACTAAATCAATATTATATTTGCTACATATAAAATCATAGTCACGAGAAAGAAATGAATAATAAAAGCAGCGAAGGCACAGCTGTCAGCATGATCGGTCGCCATTACTCCAGCTGTACGCCTTTTTGAAAAATCATTTTTTTTTGGTGAGTGCCTTTTTAAATGATCCTTAATTCATGATTCTTTTATCCACTCAGCCACCACGTGTCGCAAATATACTCGTTTACGTCGATGGCACGAATTTTTCATTCAACACCCTCGTCACGTTATCCTTTGCAACAAACAGGATTGGAATTTGGAATGAATTTTCGACAATTTTTTACGTGCGTCTTAAATCTTCAGAGAATTTGGCTTGCAACGATCACAATCCTTTCTTTTTTTTTTTGAACAAAAATGTTTTGTTTTGAAGAGTAACGGTCCAGCAAAATATAAATTTAAAAAGAATCTGCGTTTCTATGAGTCCATTAATCTTTAGTATCAACCATTATTCTCTTATTTCTAAATGAATATGAGAAGACCTTAATTCACTGCTAGAATCTTCAACGAGATTTAATAATAAAAAGTCTCCTTTTTTAAATAAAAAATGTATCAAATAAATTTTAATTTAAATTATTTAATAAAATAACTATAAATTCAAAAAAATTACAAATAGTAGTTTGTTTATTTTAAGAATAATAAAATATTGAAAATTTATGAGTTTTTAAAATTATTAGCTGTTCCAGATTGATTATTTTGTTAATATTTTGTAAATACAAAAGTAGCAAAGAAGTTACAATTAATTCAGTATATATATATATATATATATATATATATATATATATATATGTATGTGTGTGTACATATATATTATACACACACCAGAAGAACTAAAAATATCAAAATTTCACAATTAAAAATATTAATATATCTAGATAAAAATAATTTTTCTTATTAATAATATGATTCACGATTGAAAATTTATGTTTACATTTTACATAGAGTAGTGTAAACTGCTTAAAGTTTTATTTTTAGTTTAGTTTCAATAATCCCAACAAATTTATGTTGTAATAACTAGTGTATACCTCGTGCGATGCATGAGTTAATGCAAATGTCTCAACTTTTTCTTATCAAATACATCAAAGATATTAAGATACATATAAAGAAATATATTAACAAAATAATGACACATTAAGCAATGCTGATTCATTATATAATGTCTTGAAAATTAAATATGAATAATGTCGAATGAAAAGAAAAAGAAAGAGTAAAGAATGAAAAAGAGTTAAAAAAATTACTAACCTCTAACATAAATTTTGAAATACTTCTTTATATACTACATGAAATGAGTTAAAGTAAAGAGTGTGTAATTAATTATTTATCTTATTATTCATTTTCAAAGAGTGTGTAATTAATTATTTATCTTATTATTCATTTTCAAATATTTTCTTTTATAACCGATAAGAACTAATTAGTAAGACCTATATACAATATAAATTTTTATGAGTCATTGCAGGAATTTTATTACTTAGGTCCATCTCATCTTGTTCAACATGTTCCACAAACCTTAACACTCAAAATTAATAATCAGTATAGATTTTTATGATTCATAGTTAAACTTTTAATTATAATACATCAAAATTGAGAAAGAAAATGTGTGTTGGAAACAATTGAGAAAAATATCCAAGATTTTATACTTTTCTTTTTATTGGTATTTCAAACATGAACCTAATGAGCTTAAAACATGTATGGTTATAATTCAACTTGTTTTGAGAGGGGAAGAGAATACCAATAGACCCAAATTATGGGTCAATTTTAGGGATAGCAACCGGGTAAATTGAGACAAAATTTTCACTATCCATTCAACTAAATACAAAGATAGTATCTAACTCCATTTCATTTTTTAAATAGTCCACGCTTATACATAAATAATTGTTTGCAAATAATTATTAGCTCAAGCAGCAATATGATTCAACAGTAATGTTTTGCCTTATTATACTCATTTTTTGAATGAAAATTGTATTTAATTTACCAACCAAAATTCTTTTCTAATTCTGAAGTCGCTATAATTTTAAAATTAACTTTTCTCATAATTTTTTTAGCTTGCATAATTGCAATTGCAATTTTGTTGTTCAAAATATTTTGAACATTAGATGCTATAATAGCTGCGAAGGTAAGTCAACCTAATAATGAGTCACAATATTTAATAGCAATATATAATTCTAGCAGAAACAATAGTTGAGCCTAATATTTACACAACCCCAATAGGTTCTTTATGGGCAAGAAAAAAAGGCTCAATGATATATATTACTCAATATGTATACACAACCCCAATAGCCTCCAAAGGACACTGGCATTTTGGAAGAACAAAGAAAGAAAAAAAGAAAAAGCTTGATGCAAAATCATGAAAGGAAATATGGCAAAAGAAGCTGATTGTTTTTGGAGGCTTTCCGCGAGGATATGGATGAGCAGCTTTTCCCTTCGATTTGGGTGTAAGTTAATGTTCATTTGGTCCACTCTTCCAAACTTTCAGAAAGTATTTCTATGCATGACTTTAAGAAAGTACTTCTTATCTTCTATTTCCAAGGAAAATGTATTTGGCATGCTTGACGAAAGATAAGGAAGAGATTTTGCAGTATAACCTCCCTCAGGAGCCACTTTCAAGGAACTGTAACTGCCATGTCATTAATAATTTGTAAGTACTAAGTGGTAATTGAATCCAAAAATTGGAATCCAGCAATAACAATTCAGACAACCTTGGTGTTTCATCATCATCTGAATTTGGAGTTAAGGCCATGGCTGAATGCCAAAATTTTTTGCATCGAGGAACTTGCAACTTCATGCTAAAGCTACCAGTATTTCCAATCCGCTTAATAAGTACAATGACAGCAATGTCATAAATGTTTTCAACAGAAATGTAAAAAAAGAAAACATATTTTTTGTAAAATAGGGAAATTTTAACACAAATAATGGCATGTTCCTTTTGGGCAAAAAAATTAAACTTTCCCCTTCTACAATACATCAACATAGAATAATAGAGCGAAGTGTTACACCATGATATTAACATAAATCAGTAATTGCAAGTTACAACTTAAGGAAAAGAACCATTAATAAAGAGGATAATATTTCTAATTTTTAATGTACAAAAGTACGATGAATGGAAAAAATCTATTAAATCAATTTGTCTAAAGAACTATAAAATGAAGCAAAAGTATATAAGTAAATGTCTTGACTTTAAAAGGCAAGAAATAAATTGACAATAACAGGCACTGGGTAACTTAAAAATGAGCTACATGTGTCAGTAAGTCTGCAAATTGCAAGTAGTTGGGAAAAATATAATTAGCAGCATAATTTGACACTGCTGTATAGTGTCAAGCTTCTGCTAGGTTTAGGACCTTAATTTTGAGTGCAGAGCTACTCATTAAATCATTAATAGTCATACATGCTGAGATACAAATACTCAATTCACAAGTTATTTTTCTCAAGGACAGACTTCCTTTTCTCTTTCCTTGTTGGTTGAGTGAAAATAGCCCTTGCATGCAATCTGGAAATTTTTTATAAGTTTTTCCTTATTTAAGTAGTCCATCACAGAAGGTTACAAGCAATTCCAACCCAACCAAGACGGAACTTAATAAAGATGCAAGGCATGTCTTAACAAGACCAATATCTCATGACACCATGATTCATCAAACAATCTACACACCGCTGAAACGAAAACTTAATTCCAACTACAATCAGGGTATAATTTACAAATAGCCATCACTTGTCAAACAAATTACTAACCTACACACTGGCACACAATCCATGCCAAATCCCATAAGCTATCACAATCCATATTCCACAGGAAAGCCTTTCTCACTGCCAACAACATATGGGCATGTCTATAACACAGTGCACCTTTGCACTAAATACATTAGGATTTAGGACTACTTTAAGTTGTGAGATAAATTGAGTCAGATAAATGTCTTGTGGTGCTGATCAAGCTGTCTCAACCCCAAAGGTAACAAACAACATCAGTAAACCAATTCCTCTATCTAGACAACTTCCCCATATACTGTCACAACCCAAGACGGGTAAGTGGCCGGCACGGTTAAAGGCTATCCCTTGACCATAAGCCTAAGTTTGATAGCATAAAACAACCAATAAACAAAATACAATTACACATGAATACGCTTCATTAGATAGGACAGTCTCATTAATATACCCATCAAATCAATCTATGTTTCCAAACTTTCCTCCCAATCACAAAACATGGTGAGAAAGTGTCAAAACATAGTCCATTCATATTCATTAAATTGAAAAGATTAGACAATTCCAAAATAACATACATACAAGACCTAGGAGTTCTAACGACTACAGAGTGACAATCCCAATCCAAAAGACCAAAAGAATTAATCACCAACGATGAGCAAGTCGTGATGATGTGAGACCCCGCTACTCCTCCAACAGAGACTCGTCAGCAACAACAAAATTTGCAAAAGGGGGACACGCACGGGAGTGAGTAAGATACTCAATGAGATAGACACAAAATAAGCTTATCACTTACTTTCTTCCAAAAAGGATCACCAAAACCGTGGAGATGTCTATCATATACTTCACTTATTCAAATATAAGAAACAAAATATTCCCGCATTGCACGCATAATCACAAATTCAATACAAGTGTTCATGGATGACAATCAATCTATGTATCCTTCCCCATTTTTGTAGAAATAAATAATTCAAAGTATTTATAATGTCAATTTACTTGAGTACACCTTGTCCATCGTTCCAAGACATGGAAAATATAGTTTAGTAATTTAAAGTCTCGCCCACCGTTCCAAGGCAGAGGCCATGATAAAAGTAGGGTCTCGTCCACCATTCCAAGACAGATACTATGATTAATAAATAGAGTCTTATCTACCGTTCTAAGATTGAGATCATGATTTGTAAATGGGGCCTCATCCACCATTCCAGGACAGAGACCAGGATTGATAAATAGAGTCTCGTCCACCATTTCAAGACAGAGACCATAAAAATAGAGCAAGATTATATATCAAGAATTTACTTTAACCGAAAACAGAAATTTAATCTTTAAACAAGGGGGATTCCAAGACTCTTCTCCCAAACACTAGCATCATAAGGAACTTAATTCAATTAATATGGAACTATCAATAACTTACGTGATTCATGAGTCCAATCCCTCTAAGAGTAAAAGTGAATTACACATACCATCAAATGAAGTTTGTATATACAATATTATTTTCACCACACAAATTTAATTAGCTCCCTCGCCTGAGATCGAGTGGTAGAAGATGAAGTGTGAGTGCGAGAGATAACCAGGTAACAATGGAAACTCCTAGAGAGGAAAAGGTACAGACTGAAGTTTAGAAACTTAGAAGGAAGTGTCAAGGGGTGGCGTCTGGGCACCACAACTCAGCCATGGTCACTCAGTCATCTAGGTGCAGGGCATTCGAGGTGCCCTAGGTAGCGCCACGCCTTAGATTCTCTGTCTAAAATTGTTGCTAGGTGCCTTGGGTGGTGCCTCTAGGTGCCAAGTCCAGAACTCTCTGCCTATCCCAGTTTGCTAGGCACCTAAGGCACCACGCCTAGCACCCAGGTGCCCCAACATTAGCACAATAGGGCTTGTGATTTTCCTTCCCAAAACATGCTCCTTGGATCCAAGAGTTCCCATGGTGAATTAATAAACTTGCCTAGGTTTTTAGAATCTTATATGAGCTACATTAGACACTGTCTAGGAATGGAGAGTAAGGTTGTGTCACCTACATCCAAAATTTTCCATATTTGTCCAAATCACTCCCTCACTAATGGCACCACAACCTTTCTCTCTTCCATAAATATATCTTCAACTACCCAAGGCATACTAGAAATGTTTAAACCAAGAGAAATACTATGGAGGCCACTTGGAGACCCATTGCTACTTAGAACCTCAGAAAACACACAAAACCTATCCTAGGGTTTGAAGGTTTCAAAAAATCAGAGGAAGAAAAGGAAGAAAAAGGATTGATACTTACTTAAGTCTCTTTCCTAGCTTAGCGGTAGTAGATCTCCTCCTCCCCAATACCCATCTTCAGCCAGCACACAAGAGTGGATACGAGAGAGAGAAAGGTGGAAAATATTGAAGGGAATACACACACATACACACTTATGGGAGAAAAAAGTAGAAAAGGAGATAAGGTTCAATAGTGGTGGGGCCTACCATACTAGCCTCATATGGCTAATTAATATCTCAATTAGTTCTTCTAATTCCATTTCTCCACTTAGCACAAGAATTTCACCAAAAAAAATAAAAGAATTCACAATGTCCAAAAATACAAATGTCGAGAAGTAAGTTCATTAGTTAAATTAAAGAGAGAATTAAATCAACCACGAGATGTACTAGCAATAAACTTCAAGTGCAAAAATTTTGGGAAATAAAAAGAGAAGAAAAGAAAAGATTTTTTTTACGGGTGCTACAGTATTACCCCCTCAAAGAAAATTCGATCCCTGAATTTTCACAAATCAAGATTAAGCAAACATGGATGGGTATATAGACTGCATGTCCCCCTCTATCTCCCATGTGGCTTCTTTGTGAGAGTGATTCTGCCGTAAACTTTTACCGAAGGAATTTCCTGGGATCGTAGTTTTTTACTTGTCTATCCAATATTACCATGGGTTCCTCCTCGTAGACCAAGTTCTCATTCAACATGATCTCCTGGGAATGAACGACGTGAAATAGGTCGTGAAGGTATTTTTGTAACATGGACACATGGAACACTGGGTGCACCCCATCCAATTCTGCTGGTAGGGCCGGGACATTACCCATCCTTTCCAAGATTTCATAGGGACCAATATATCTTGGACTAAGCTTGCCTTGCACTCTAAAGTGCCTAAGCCATTTCATAGGCAAAACCTTAAGGAATACCATATCCCCCACCATGAACTCTAGATTTCGCCATTATTTATCCGCATAAGATTTCTGCTTACTCTGGGCCGTCACTAATCTATCTCGAATAGACTTAACTTTAATCACTGCCTCATGGATTCAGTCGGGCCCGATGACCTTGGTCTCTCCAATATCTAACCACCCAATTAGTGATATGTATTTCCTCCCATATAGCGCTTCAAACAAAGCCATTTGGATACTCGCTTAGTAATTGTGTTATAGGTAAATTCTATCAATTTCAAATGTGATTCCCAACTTCCTTCGAAGTCCATAAGATAAGATCGTAACATATCCTCAAGTGTCTGAATGGTCCTCTCCGACTGTCCATCAGTCTGAGGGTAAAAAACAGTGCTTAAATCCATTCAGGTTCCCAAGGCCATTTGAAAGGCTCTCCAGAAACGTGAAGTAAATTATGGTCTACAGTCTGATATGATAAAGATCGGAACTCTATGTAGCCTCACAATTTCATCAACACAAAGCTAAGCATGCTTGGCCATACTAAAGGTAGTCTTCACTAGAATGAAGTGGGCTGTCTTGGTCAAGTGATCGATGATGACCCAAATTGAATTGTTCCCCACCAAGGTACATGGTAACCCTACCACAAAATCTATGGAAATGTGTTCCCACTTCCATTCAGGAATTTCGATCTGCTGAAGTTCTCCGCCCAGCTTTTGGTGTTCCGCCTTAACTTGTTGGCAAGTTAGGCATTTTGCTACGTATTTTGCCACGTCTCGCCTCATGCCTTCCCATCAATACAAGGATTTTAAATCCCGATAAATCTTCGTAGTACCTAAGTGTACATAATAAGATGAACTATGAGCTTCTCTTAAAATATCCTCTTTCAAGGTCCCCACATTAGTCATACATAGCCTTCCTTCAAACCTTAACACACCTTCCCCCTTCTAGAGAGAACCCAATCCGTTTTCCCTCTTTCACTCTGCTTCAAATCTTACTAAGTTTTGTGTCTTTACCTTGCCTGTTTCTCACTTCCTCGACCAGAGAGGAATTGGCTGGAATATAGGCTAAAAGTGGTCCCGTCCCTGATAGTTCAAACCATACACCACTAGCTTCTAATTCATGGAGCTCATGCATCAAAGGCTTTCTTACCTCTGCTATGTAAGCAAGACTCCCCATTGACTTGCGACTGAGGACGTCGACCACTACGTTGGACGTAATAGGGTGGTATAAAATGGAGAAATAGTAGTCTTTCATCAATTCCATCCATCTCCTCTATCTCAGGTTGAGATCTCTCTTATCAAAGATGTACTTCAAGCTTTTGTGATCTATGTACACCGCACAAGTTTCTCTATAAAGATAATGCCACCATATCTTTAAGGCGAAAACTACCACAACCATCTCCAGGTCATGAATTGGGTAGTTTTGCTCTTTTTTCTTCAATTTTCAGGATGCATATGCTACCACCTTCCTATATTGTATGAGAACATATCCTAGTCCAATTTGAGACGTATCATAATAAACTGACCTCCCAGACCTGTGGGGAGAGTAAGCACCAGAGCCGTTATTAAACATTCCTTTAATTTTGTAAAGCTATCTTCACAAGATTCGATCCACTCATACTTTACCCCTTTCTGCATTAATCTAGAGAGTAGGGCCACAATTCGAGAGAAGTCCTTTCACGGTAGTCGACCGAGGCCATTGTCTCACTACTTCTACCTTACATGTGTCTACCTGAATTCCATCCTTAGAGATGATGTGACCCAAGAATGTCACTTGAGCCAACCAAAACTCACACTTCAAGAATTTTACAAACAATTAATGTTCTCTAAAAGACTGCAACTGCAACACCATTCAAATATGGTACTCGTGTTTTTCTGGGCTCCGAAGGTATACCAAAATGTTATCAACGAACACGATTACAAATTCATCTAGGAAGGGTTTGAAAACCTTGTTCATGAGATCTATAAAAGCGGTTGGAGCATTCGTCAGACCAAATGACATCACTAAGAACTCATAGTGACCATAGCAAGTCCTAAAAGTCATCTTGGGTACATCCTTAGTTTTAACCTTCAGTTGATGATACCCCGACCTTAGATCAATCTTTAAAAAGCACTAAGCGCCTTGCAGTTAGTTAAATGGGTCATCAATCTGTGGCAAAGGATACTTATTCTTCACTGTGACCTCGTTTAGTTGATGATAGTCAATGCATAGTCTTAATGTCCTATCATTCTTCTTCACAAAAAGCATCAGTACGGCCCCAAGGCAAAGTACTCGATCAAATAAATCCTTTGTCTAATAAATCATGGAGTTATTTCTTGAGTACTTTCAATTTTGCAAGAGCTATTCGGTAAAGCGGTATAGAAATGGATTTAGTCCCTGGCAATAAATCGATAGCAAATTCAACCTCTCTATCCAGAGGTAATCCCCTAGAAATACGTCTTGGAATTCATTTGCCACAGACACGCTACTAATGTTCAACTTATTTTTTTATGCATCTTTCACAAAGGCCAAGTACATTTGGCATCCTTTCCTTAATAGTCTACGGGCACTAAGCATGGAAATAATGTTGTTAAGGACTTCGCTTCGGTCACCTTGAAAGAGAAAAGACTTGCCCACTGGCATATTGAATTTCATAGATTTTTCATGACAATCCACTATGGCATAGCAAGAGGCTAGCCAATTTTTTCCTAAAATTACATCGAAGTCTAACATCTGTAACAACATTAGGTCTGCCATAGTGTCCCTTCCATATAAAGACACACCACATTGATGATACCTAGATCATACAAGTAAGGTTTCCTCCTCGGGGTGGCTGTACAAAAGGGCTTTCTCAGTATAGTTGGCTCCCTAGAGAAGCATCGAGCAAACACAAGAGAAACATAGGAGTGGGTCGAACCCAAATCAAAAAGTACATGAGCATCGAAAGAAAAAACGAGAAGAGTACCTGTAACCACAATGTTGGATGCCTAGGCATCTTTCCTGGTGAGAGCATACACTCAAACTGGACCACACCCTACCTGAAACTGACCCTTACCACCCTAGCCTCTGCCACTGCTTTCACAGCCTGCCCCACTCCGACCCACCAAAGAAGAAGAAAGGGCTCCGTTGGCAGATGTGAAATTCGCCTGAGAAAATAAGGGGTGAGCTAAACCTTGACCTGAGCTTGCCACGAGGCATAGGCAATCCCTTCATCAGTGTCCTATCTGACCACAAGAAAAGTAACTCCCTTCCTTCCCATAATATATGCCAGTGTAGGGCCTCCTATATATCGAACAATGAGGTTTATATCATCTCTGCTGTGTGGGTTCCTGAGTCACTGAAGGTTATCTTCCTTGAGATACCAGTGGTCGTTGTAAAGTATGGGCCAAAGACTATACCAATAGGGAAGGGGTCACAGATGATGCTTGTATCCTAGGTTAGGACAAGAAAGATCCAAGGGTACCACTGTGATTAGAAGACTTTCCTTCAAATCCCTTCTTGTATTTCTTCTAGAACCTCTCCTTCTTTTACTCACCTGACTCCATCATTCAAGAATTATCAACCATAGCTGAGAAATTTGGGAATGTTTCCATTTGGGTCCTTATAAGCTGACATAGGGGATATCGCAGTCCAAAGATAAATTGTTAGATCTTTTCCCTCTCGTTCCATACCATATACAGTGCATACTTTAACAATTGGTTAAACTTGATTTCATATTTGTCAACTGACATAGATCCTTGAGTTAAACATTAAAATTCTTGAACCATTGACACCTTTAGACTTATTGGGGATAAATCTCTCCATGAAGGTCCTTAAAAATTCTTACCAAAATCTCAAGGAAGTATCAAGGGGATGATCGATCTTTCACATTTTCCACCATTCATGAGCCTTCCCTTGTAGATTATAGGCAGATACTTCCACAGAAGCTTCACTTGATAACTTCAAGGCCACACATGCCTTTTCACACCCATCAAGAAACCATTGGGGGTCCTTGTTAAGATCCTCCCCAAAGAATACCAGTAGCTTCAACTTAAGAAAAGCTTGTAGGCTTGCTTCCCCACCAACTTCTCTCCTCAAAGGGGGCGAAGGGATATGGTTACAAGGTACCTGTGGCATGTTTTCAGGAACGGGTACCTCAGGTAAGTTAGGAGCAGTAACATGTCTTCCCATGACGACAGCAACAATGTTAGAAACAGCTCCTTGAAGAGTGTTTATAGCAACCCATAAGTCAACATTTGGAGCACCGGGTGGTGCTACACTAGCTTGAGGACCCCCTTCCACGGGGTATCAGTCCTCTCTACTATAGGCATTATCAGCATGATTGTCTCCATCTCGGTGCCCAATTGCCAAGTTTACGGGATTTAATGGTATAGGGTCATTCCTACGACCCTCCTTATTTGCATCAGTGGGGTCATTATGCTCTATGAGAGAGATTTCTACACAAAACATCAACATTATTAAATCTAGACAGTAACAGTATTGAGGAATGACACGAAAGGAAAGATCACCCCAAACTTTCCCAGGGCCATTTATGCAGCTTCACTATATGGTTGCGCTATGATTCACAACAATAAAAGAGAGCCCACCAAGGCAACCTTGCTCTGTAATTATTAAGAAACCTAAACCTGCCTTCTGATACCAACTTTGTCATGACCTAAGACGGCTAAGTGACCGGCACAGTTAAATGCCATCCCTTGACTGTAAACCTAAGTTTGATAACGTAGAACAACCAATAAATTAAATACAATTACACATGAATACGCTTCATCATATAGGACTATCTTATTAATATACCCATCAAATCAATCTATGTTTCTAAACTTTCATCCCAATCACAAAACACGATGAAGAAAGTGTCAAAACATAGTCCATTCAGTTTATTAAATTCAAAATATTAGACAATTCCAAAATAACATACATACAAGACTTAGGAGTCCTAATGACTACAGAACGACAATCCCAACCCAAAAGACCAAAAGAAGTGATCACCAACAATGAGCAAGTCATGGTGACGTGAGACCCACTACTCATCCCATGGACACTCGTCAGCAACAACAGAATCTTTAAAAGGGGCACACACATAGGAGTGAGTAAAATACTTGGTGAGATAGATATAAAATGAACTTACCACTTGCTCCCTTCCAAGAAGGATCACCAAAACCGTGGAGATGTCTATCATATACTTCACTTATTCAAATAGAAGGAACAAAATATGCCTGCATTACGCGCATAATCACAAATTCAATACAAGTATTCATGGATGACAACCAATCTATGTACCCTTCCCTATTTTTGCAGAAATAAATAATTCAAAGTATTTATAATGCCAATTTACTTGAGTACACCTTGTTTACCATTCCAAGACATATGGAAAATATAGTTAAGTGATTTAAAGTCTTGCCCATCGTTCCAGGGCGGAGGCCATGATAAAAGTAAGGTCTCGTCCACCATTCCAAGACAGAGACCATGATTAATAAATAGAGTCTCGTCCACCGTTCCAGGACAGAGATCATGATTTGTAAATGGGGCATCATCCACCATTCCAAGATAGAGACCAGGATTGATAAATAAAGTCTCGTCCACAGTTTCAACACAGAGACCATAAAAATAGAGCAAGATTATATATCAAGAATTTACTTCAATCGAAAACATAAATTTAATCTTTAAACAAGGGGGATTCCAAGGCTTTTCTCCCAAACACTAGCATAATAAAGAACTTAATTCAATTCAATGTGAAAATATCATAACTTGCATGATTCATGAGTCCAATCCCTCCAAAAGTAAAAGTGAATTACACATACCCTCAAATGAAGTTTGTATATACAATATTATTTTTACCACATAAATTTAATTAGCTCCCTCACCTGAGATCGAGTGGTAGAAGATGAAGTGTGAGTATGAGAGACAACCGAGTAATGACAGAAGTACCTACAGAAGAAAAGGTACAGACTGAGGTTTAGAAACTTAGAAGGAAGTGTCAGGGGGTGGTGCCTAGGCACCATAACTCACCCATGGTCCCTCGGTCATCCAGGTGCAGGGCGCTCAAGCGGCCCTGGGTGGTGCTGCGTGGCCCCATGCCTCAAACTCTCTGTCTAAAATTGTTGTTGGTACCTCCAAGCACAAGTCCAAAACTCTCTGCCTATCCCAGTTTGTTGGGCGCCTGAGGCGCCATGCCTGGCACCCAAGCACCCATGACGTCAGCACAACAGGGCTTGTAATTTTCTTTCCCAAAATATGCTCCTTGGATCTAAGAGCTTCCATGGTGAATTAATAAACTTTCCTGGGTGTTTAGGATCTTATATGAGCTACATTAGACACTGTCTAGGAAGGGAGAGTAAGGTTGTGACACCTACATCCAAATTTTTCCACATTTGTCCAAATCACTTCCTCAATAATGGCACCATAACCTTTCTCTCTTTCATAAATATATCTTCAACTACCCAAGGCATACCAAAAATGTTTAGACTAAGAGAAATCACTATAGAGGCCACTTGGAGAACCATTGCTACTCAGAACCTTAGAAAACACACAAAACCTATCATAGGGTATAAAGGTTTCAAAAAATTAGAGGACGAAAATGAAGAAAAGGGATTGATACTTACTTGAGTCTCCTTCCTAGCTTAGTAGTAGCAGATCTCCCCCTGCCTAATAACTATCATTGGCCAACACACAAGAGTAGATGCGAAAGAGAAAAAGGTGGAAAATATTGATGGGAATACACACAAAGACACACTTACAGGAGATAAAAGTAGAAGAGGAAATAGGGTTTAAGAGTGGTAGTGCCCACCATACTAGCCTCATATGGCTAATTAATATCTCAATTAGTTCTTCTAATTCCATTTCTCCACTTAGCACAAGAATTTCACCACAAAAATAAAAGAATTCACAACATCCAAAAATACAAATGTTGAGAAGAAAGTTCATTAGATAGATTAAAGAAAGAATTAAATCAATCACGAGATGTACTATCAATAAACTTCAAGTGTAAAAATTTTGGGAAATAAAAAGGGAAAAAAGAAAAGAAAAAAATTATTTTTTTTTACGGGTGCTACATATATAGAACCAAAGAGATAACAGAGATGATGACATAATTTCTAACTAAAAATTTATTAATTTAATCTTCCTCTATGTAGGAAGGAAAGGAAGCTATCATATTTTCCTCTATTTACCTGTTTAGCCACAAGCTAAAATTATGTAAATCTTAGCAAAACATACAAAGCCATCATTAATTTCAACTAGCATAATTGTTAGTCAAATAACTAATCTAATTGGCTGATGATGAAAGATTTAATCGTTTGACAGTCAACTTTAATAATATCAAAAGGATAGGAAAGATGCTATACTTTGATTGGTTATATTGAGGCCCTATCAACCATCACCTAGAAAAAATCTAAAAAGGTAATCTATGCCTTCTCATTCATCTTTAGTATTTCTATTTCTCACTTTTTTGAAGTTGCCTTTGTGGTGAACCACAAAGTTAAAGTGAGTTTTGATATTGATGTCTATAGATTATTGTATAAATATCTTTAAGATCATAAATATCTTACTTGTACTAATTAGGAGTTGTTTTCTCTTTGACTTTGTGATTTTAATTCAATAAATATATTCCTTTCATTCATATTTACTATATTTGTTGTAAAATTGGCCACTTTATGATTTGTTTGTTGCTTTCATCGAACTTTGGCGAAGGAGATGTTGGTAGAACACTGAGTGAATAGGGCAAGTGGTTGACCCTTAGGGGTTTTGCTTGTTAATTAATAGGAATATTAATTGACCTTATTTAATCAAATTAGGTTATCATTTATCCACCTTAAATTCACATAACGGATTATGTTAGAGTTGAGTAGCTTAATTTAGGTTCAAGAGAATCACTTTAAGCCTTTAGAAAACCTAAGATTAAAGTGTATGAATTGAATTGAATCGCAAATGTTAGAAAGAGTTAGCAATTATTAGGATGAGAGAGGAGACTAGTAACTCTAGGCCTTTTATTTGAATTATTTTCATCCAATTTTATTGTAATTCGATTTTACCTTTCAATTTACAATTAGAGCAGCCTTTAATCCATATTGGTTTGTCTAACTAATGTGTTTAAATTCCTGGAGTGCTTAGCACATTGGTCCTTATGGGACAATATCTCTTACTCATTTTATCATTGTATTACTTATGCGACTGGTGCGCTTGCTAATTCACCTAATAAGTTTTTGGTGCCGTTTCCGGGGACTAGCGGTTTTAGCTAATATTTTAAGGAATTTAAATATGATAGATTAGGCATTTGTCTTGTTTTGTTTTACTTTGTTTAAGTCTTTTGTTTTGTTTGTTTTAGTTTAAGTAGTCATTTTTCCTTTTAGAGTTATTTTTCTAATTTCTTTTTGTCACTTTTGATTTGTTATTTTTGCTGTATATGCGAGGTACTCTTGATCCTTCTGAACTCCTATACGAACCTGATATCGAGAAACTTGCAAGGAGAGCCAAAAAAGAAGCAAGAGCAAGAAGAATCCAAGAAAGATCAGTTTCTCTAGAAAAAGAAGAAATGACAAATAATAACAGAACCATTGGGGGCAATGGTGCAAGAAATGACCATAATGATGATAATAGAGCTGTATGGGACTATGCTTCACCCACTTAGGCTGGACACGCATCCAGTATAGTCAAACCTCTACTGGGTGCCAGTAATTTTGAAATAAGGGTGGTCTTGATGAATTTGATCTAACAGAACCAGTTTGGGGGGAGCCCAATGGAAGACCCAAATAACCACATCATAAACTTCTTGGATATCTATGACATGATTAAGCTGAATGGGGTGAGTGATAATGCTCTTTGTCTTCGATTATTCACCTTCTCATTGAGGGACACTGCAAAGAGTTGGTTGACTTCTCAACCAAAAGAGAGCATTACCATATGGGATCAACTCTAGAGGAAATTCTTAGACAAATTCTTTCCTCCTTCAAGGTCAGTCAAGTTGAAGAATGAGATCACTGCATTTTATCAACATGAAAGAGTGAGAGCTTATCTGAAGCTTAGGAGTGGTTTAGAAAATTATTGAATAAGAGTCCCAATCATCGCATCCAAGAGTGACAACAACTCACTATCTTTCACAATGGGCTAACTTATGAGACAAGGGATAAATTAGACATCGTAGCTGGTAGTGCTTTGATGGCTAAACTGATCAGAAAAGCCCAAAAAATTATTGAAACTGTGGGGGCAAGCCAAATGGCTTATAGTAGATCCAAAAATATCTCAAAGAAGGGAATTGTAGAACTAGATACCCTCAATACCCTGTTGGCACAGAATGAAGCTTTGACCAGGAAAGTCGACATGTTGTGTTCTAGGCAATAAGGAACTGAGAGAGTAAATGCATAGTCACTCTAGAGGCTAGCTGTGATTTTTATAGTGATGCCCATATGAATGGGTGCTGTGATGAATTGACTGTAATTGATCAACTAAATTACATGGGTAATGCTCAAAGGAATCATCTAAAATTTTCATAGAACAATAATCACTGTCTGAACCCCATGACTTCATCATCTTCTAGTAGGCCTTCTTAACCTCTTGGAATCAATAATCAAAGTAATTACCCTCCTCATAATAGAGCTCCACCACCTCAAGTGGAGAAGAAACCTTCAATGGAAGAGATGTTTATAAAATTCATGGAAAGAAGTGAGTTCATGTTTCAGACTCAGAATGTGGCAATTAAGAACTTAGAAACTCAGATGGGTCAACTAGCACTTGCTTTGAACAATATGCCACAAGGTAATCTCCCCAGTGACATTGAAAATAACCCAAGAAGGGACGGGAAAGAGTACTGTAATGTCATTACCTTAAAGAGTGGCAATGAGCTCCCTGATGTGGTCAAGAAGAAAGGGGTGATCAGTGCAGAAAAGAATAAAGAAATTGCCAAGCCTCAAAAGAAGGCAACTGAAAAGATAGAGGCTTCGGATGCTAAAGCTAAAGGTGAGAATACAGTAAGAAATATGAGAACTAAAAATTTTATTCCACCACTACCTTATCCTCAAAGGTAGAAAAAGCTTAATCTGGACTGACAGTATAGAAAATTCTTGGAGATCTTGAAGCAACTTCATATTAACACCCATTCGTGGAGGCATTGGAACAAATGCCTAGTCATGCAAAGTTTATGAGGGATGCTCTGTCAAGAAATAGGCACTTATATGAGTTTGAGACTATTTCTATGACTCAAGAGTGTAGCTCCATCTTTCAAAAGAAGTTGCCTAGCAAAATAAAAGATCTGGGTAGCTTTGTGATCCCATGCAACATTGGGAAAAATTTTGTCAAAAAGGCATTGTGTGATATGGGAGTAAGTGTAAATCTGATGCCACTCTCTATGTTCAAGAAACTGGGTTTGGGAAATGCTTGGCCCACCACAGTGACACTTCAGCTAGCTGATTGTTTGATGTGCTATCCAATGGAATCATTGAGCATGTACTTGTCAAGGTAGACAAATTGATTTTGCCAGTGGATTTTATTATCATGGATTATAAGGAAGACAAGGAGATCTTAATCATTTTGGTAAGGCCTTTTCTAGCTACCAGAAGAACTTTGATAGATGTTAGTAAAGGTGAGTTAACCATAAGAGTCAACAATTAAGAGGTCACCTTTAACATGAATAAGGCAATGAAAGCTCCTGATGACCCAGAGGAATGCTACTTCTTGAGGATAATTGATGAGGAATCTCATGGGTGTTTTCATAATGAGATACGTAAAGGTTGTTTGGAGGACGCTGAAGATGTGGGAAAAAGAACAAGGGGAATTTGTGAAATTTCAAAGGTTTATGCCAAGTTTCATGATGATCCCTATAAATTCAAACCTCCTGACATTGTAAACAATGTTTTAACATAGCTAAAGGCATTCAAGAAGCAACAAAAATTAGAAGATTCACCTTAGTGCTCTTGGGAGGCAACCCAAGTTTTATTGCTTTCTTAGTTTTTGTTGTTTTTTCTTTGCTTTAATTTTTTTTATCTGTGGTATTTCTTGTTCTTGTTGTTGTGTTGTTGGTTTACTTCTTTTCCTCTGTTGTGCTGATATGGGACAGTGAAGATGCTATTAACTTTAAGTTTGGGGGAGAGAAGTTTGGTATTTATTTGTGATTGTGCTGCTTATTGTCTTGTGTCTGTCTATTTTTCTTTGTTAATGTGTTTTATGTATAAAGCGATTTTTAGATATGGCAGATTTTTCAAAATTTTTGTTTAAAAGCTTTGTAAGGGAAATGGTTGCACATTTTTGTAGAAAATCTTGAAATATTTGTTAAAATTATTATTTTGGGATTGCTTTTAATAAAGAATTAGCCTTACTTTTAAGAATAATAGGAGATTCATTCAAAATTCATTTTTAGCTTTTTGAAGTTTAGAAACTTTTAGAACAATTACTTTAGCTTGAGTTAAGCTTTCATAAGATTAAAAGTAAGCTCAATAAGGGGTGTACATTCCAAATTTCAAAAATAAATTATAAAAAAAAAGAGAGAAAGATTCGTGTTCTATTTTTACAAATAAGAATAATTAACTAGCTTGAAGGTATGGTTTATGTTGAGGCAGTATTGTGTGGATTAGGCACACGAACACTTTTTCATCCAATGAACTTTATTTTCAATTAGTTTGAGAGAATGAAAGGGTAGGGAAGTGTTCTGTGGATTAGGCACACGATATTTCTCTCACTTCATAGTTTTCACCTTTGGTGTGAATGGGGAGGAAGAGCTATGTGGATTGGGCGCATTGACTCTGCCTCTTCCTGATTACACCTCCTGTTATATGGTTTGCTTATTGAATCATTGCAATTTGGATTGAAAACCCTTGAGAGTGTAAAAAAAAAAAGATTAATTCAAGTGATGGTATTTTGCTTTAAGAGGTCTCTAAGGTTTTAAAAAGTTTATTTTGAGTTTTATTTAAATCTCCAGATTATTGTTGCAAGTATGGCTATTCTCTAGTAAAAGCATTTTCGGGATCTAATTTTAATAGATGATTCTATTTTTCTCTACATATTCCACTATTTTCCCTTGCTTGATTTAATCATTTTTTGAGCCTGATTGTAAACCTGTGTATTTATTTTTGCTCTACGCCATTGTCTGTGTGAGGGTTATTTGCTTGAGGACAAGCAAAAGTTCAAGTTTAAGGGAGTGTTAAGTTCTCAATTTAGTACTATTTTGGTACTAAATATCCTCTCTTTTGACCTGTTCTTGTTGGCTTTTGATTCTTCACTCATGTTTTGAGTATTTTTAGATTAGTTAAAGTCTTCTTTGAGCTTTTAATAAATTGAGTGATTTCATGACTCTGTTCTGCTATTAATGGTTGTTTTATTGTTGTAAGTTAAGTTGGTGTGGAGTGTACGCATGATGATGAATCCGGCTAGAGCTGTATCTCTGAAGTTGCTGCAGAAGTCCCATTTTTCTGCCAGTCACCACTATAGCGGTGGATCTTCACAGCTATAGCGGTGGCTTCTGGAGTAAACCACTCTAAAGCTAGACTCTCTGCCAATTATCGCTATAGTAGTAGATCTTACACTAGAATTTTGCTGGACTAATTTTTCTATCTTCCGCCGCTATAGCAGTGATTTGTGTTCTACACTTGTTTAAATAGTGTCAGAATAGAATTTTTAGGTCATTCTGAGTTGGGAAAAGGCTAAAGAACACCGATTTTACAGAAGGAAAAGGGGGAATCCCATTTCGAAGCTCTCCGAACTTGATTTCTGTCGATCCGACCTCAAATTCATGGAGTTTGATTAATCTTTTACTGTTTTTTGTAGTTTTAAGGCTATGATAGCTTATTCTCTCATTCTAGGGTTGCTATGAACCTAATCTCTAATTAGGAGTTGTTTTTTCTCTAACTTTGTGATTTTAATTCAATAAATATATTCCTTTATTCATATTTACTGTACTTGTTGTGAAATTGGCCACTTTATGATTTGTTTGTTGCTTTTGTCAAACTTTGGCAAGGGAGACGTTGGTAGAATACTAAGTGAATAGGGCGAGTGGTTGTACCTTAGGGGTTTTGTTTGTTAATTAATAAGAATATTAATTGACCTTGTTTAATCAAATTAGGTTATCATTTATCCGGCTTAAACTCACATAAGTGATAATTTTAGAGTTGAGTAGCTTAATTTAGGTTTGGGAGAATCACTTTAAGCCTTTATAAAACCTACGATTAAAGTATATGAATTGAATTGAATCGCAGATGTTAGAGAGAGTTAGTAATTGTTAGGACGGGAGAGGGGGATTAGTAACTCTAGACATTTTATTTGATTTATTTTTATCCAATTTTATTGTAATTCAATTTTACCTTTCAATTTACAATTAGAGCAACCTTTAATCCATATTGGTTTGTCTAACTAATGCATTTAAATTCCTAGAGTACTTAGCACGTTAGTTCTTGTAGGACGATATCTTTTACTTATTTTATCACTGTATTATTCGTGCGACTGGTGTGCTTGCCAATTCGCCTAACAACTGTTAACCTTTAGACAAAAGCATGAAACATCACTTCCTCTAATATGATGTAATTATTCAAGAAAACAGAGAAAGACTTTGAAACTTGGATATCAAATGGAATATGTAAAGCATCTTTTCAGAATTTCTCCCAAGAACTCTTGCTTCTACATCCACTACTGCTATAGATTTTACATCAACTGCAAAAACCTACTTCCACTAACAAAGAATAATAATGAGTGAAAGGGCATCATAAAAGAGTAGAGATGGAGAGTATTCCCTTACCTACTTGAACAAGTCTTCCTATCCTTCATGTATCCCTGTTCCATCAATTACATTTATTCTGTGCTATAGAAGTCTTATTTTCATAAGGTGTCTTTTCATGAAGCCAATGGATACTAAGTTAATGGAAAAACATGAATGTTAAAACAAATATGTCAAAATAATGGATTATATATCTTGAATAGGAAGCCAAGCAAAAAGGAAAACCTATACTTTAGTTGCATCAAGAAAGTAGAACAAATATGTTTGGTGACCATTACATTTTTGAACACTGCTTTTCCACTTGATTAAATATTTCTGAATGAATGCAACATTAACTGATTCATAGATTTTTGTACATCCTATGTACAAATGTCAAGTCATTACTTACAACAAAATGTATGCATTTGTATACAGTGAGAAGGATTTTCTGTGTTTCTATATCTGCTCAATCATAGGTTGCTAAGGCCTGATTCATGCACCATAAATCACTCAAATGCAAAGCTCATATATCATGAAAAACAAAGCAAAGAAAAAAGATAAATACCATTTCAACAAATTGATGGAATAGAGCAAGCAAATGCATGAGAATTTCGCTAGCTATAAGCTCCAAATAGGGTGGTACTAGCTCCTTAGCAACTTTAGGATTCAGAAAATACTATAAAATGAAATATTGTAATTTCTGTATAAGGAAAAAATAAGTAAAGAATACCAAATAATTTTCCTCACACTTCACAATTTACAATTTTTGTACACTTTTCATCATATACAAGTTTTCATATAAAGACCATGAAGCTCATATGTAAAACAGGAAACAAATCAAGGCTAGATCTTAAATAATAGCTATATGGCATGCAAATGCATGAGTTAAAGTAAAGTTGTAAAAGAATTTTGTTCATGCTAATAGCTATATGAGATAATAACTAACTGGAAAAAACTCTCAACTTCAAGTATTAAACCCTACCCTACTCTATGCTTACCTTACTATGATTAATCACGACACCAAAAATTTTTCATCAAAGTTTGGTCATTGTCAGCTCAGTTGTAATTTTGCTAAGAACTCGACTGCAAGCGTTGGAGACGCTTTCTACGGAGATGAAAGACAGTGCAGGAGAGTCATAGCTATCAGCATTGGTAAGAGTGGTCAAGAACCAAAAATGAAGAGATAAATAATAGGAAAAAAATTAAAAATAAGAGTTATAGTTTGAAAAATAAAATGGAAAAAGGATTCAAACATAAAATGTTGAATCAAATCGGGAATCAAAGAAGATTATTATGCACAAAGACTCAAATATCAAAAGAAAGAATCATCTTGATCAGAGCCACAAGGCTCCTGCTTGCTTGAGGATGGGAACCAAATCGCCAGAAATATGAGAAGCCATGAGTCGATTCAATCCTCCAAACAATCTCCCACCTATTAGACATTAATGAATGATGAGCTCTGTAACAATGCCTACTTCGTCTTTCTCATCCACCTTATAGACCCCAGGGAGTGCTTCGGAGCAACCGCTTCACCACGTGGCTCATGCAGGACCCACGTCTACTGATCACCGTGCAACATTCTCTGTTACCATCTTCGCCACCATTATTGTTGAAACAGAAGAGGGAGTGTTGTTGATGGAAGAGCAAGGGATTAGTAGATTAGATCTCAGGTTTAGATGGCACACATCGCTTGCAGTGCTTGCAATAGATATCATAGAGAGAAGGAAATAATGAAGCTTATAATGAATTCATATTTACCTGAGTAAGATCAACAAAATAGAGAACTTGATATCAGTTGTTGCCTACAAACGGTAGCCCTACAACACGAATGAATGAATAGATTGTTGGGAGAGAAGACGACAATGCACAAGAAAATGGTAAAAGAGGAGACGACAAAGAGGAGATGCTCGGACTGAACACAAGCACAATGGGAGAAGGGGAACAAAGCACACGATTGAGCATTATAACTACAATTTTAAAATTTTGGATTTTGAAAAAAAAAACAAAGAAAGAAAGTGGGAGATGAAAAACAGATGGAGAAAAAGGAAAATTGATGTGATTTGTGAGGAATGTCAAGAAAATTAGAGTTTCAAGGTAGAAGAAAAATGGAGAGAATAAGCACATATGAAAGACCAGTAAATGAAAAAGCAATAAATGAACATGAGAGAGCTAACCAATGAGAAAGGAGAAGCAATAAATGCAATGCTGCTGAGTAAGGAATAGAGAAAAAAAGAGATGGTCAAAGTCAAAGATAATCAACCAAATAAAGAAAAGAGCATTTAATGAACAATAGTTAGTTGAGTGAAAAGTAATAAATGAGACAGTAGATGAGGCAAAATTAAATTGAGAAGGCTTTAAATGTTGAGCATTAACTGCAAGCAATAAATGCTTAACTGCTTTGTGAAACTGCTTTTATAATAGTATCTCTAATAGTGCCAATCTAATGAATTTTTTATTGTAAGTTTCACTATGTTAAATCACCACTTTTTACTTTAAACAACTCTCCACTTCAATAATATAACTCTTAACAACTAACAAATGGGTCTCACAAAAAATTCTATACTATTTTAATTAATGTAGGATAATTAATGTAGATATATTTAATGTTTACTTTTTAATTTTTTATTATTATTATTTTGTTAAGAACCAATTCTTATATAACAATAATTTTTACATGTGACAGTCACGCTCACAAACTCAAATAGTAAAACTCAATAAAAGTCAATTTTTATTATTAAGAACTCATTAAGCAACCACATTAGAGATTCTCGATAAGTAAGATTCTTTGCCCAAGGAGAAAGAAATAGAGGTCTTTTCATCGATTGGAGGAAGGGTCTTAGTTGCTGCATGAATGATTTGAGGGGTGTTACTTGAAATCTAAACAACTTTATACTGTTCATGATCATGATTATTAATCTTATTATACTAATTAATGCATGAGATTCTTTTCTTAATCGCATGTTTTAATTCTAAAGGGTCTGTCTAGTTATATGATAATTAATTCAAATTAAAGTTCACATAACCATTAATATATCGACATGACGTGAAAAAAAAAATATCAATAGCAAATAACTTTTTTTTTTGGCTAGAACTAGTAATGTTTAAGAATATATTGCGCTGTCATTAATATAATTTAAATTGAGTTAAAACTATAAAAGAATTAAGTTTTTATAGTCTTAATTTTTTTCATAATATACGAAGTTAAAATTTTACTTTAAAAAAATAAATATCAAGATTGATAAATAATTATCCCCTTGAGATATTTCAATATTAACATGATATCGAAGCAGGAGGAGACCATTTGGTTTAGTTTAGCTCACTTTATATATTATACTTAATATTTTTATTTTTACAGTTTTCTTCCATTATCACTTAATAATTTTGCGACATTTATATTTTTAATTTTTGAGAGAATCAATCACTTATTTATACTTTAATTAGTTTTATTAACAATTTTAAAATATTATAAAATATGTAAAATATAATTAAAACAGAAATCATAAATTATATTACACAATAATTAAATAATATTTAAAAATTTATAGTAAATTACTAATTCAATCCAAAAGATTATATTTATCTTAATTTAATTATTAAAATATTATATTTATCTCAATTTCATAATCTAATTAAAAAATGAATTTTAACAATAAATAATTTAAAATTTGACAACAATAAATTTTGAGATTTGGTATAAAAAAGATTAACTTAAAATAAATATAATTTTTTATAAACTAAATTAAAATACTAATATTTCAATGATTAATTTGAGACAACAATGATTTCTTAAATTGAATAATATATTTTAAATTTTAAATGATTAAAAAAATTATAATGAAATATTTAAAATTTAATTTTTGATAAAAGTATTACCCTATAATAAAAAAGTAATTATAAAAATAAAATTCTCTGGATACTCTTGGAAAACTTACCAGAAAACAACGTGGATGGTGGTCCTGCCTAACTGCCTTGCTTCCATAACATAATGTCACGAGTCACGTGTCTTACACACGTGCTTGAATTTTCACCAGATAGCACACAGCAAAAGGCGGTCAGTACAAACTGGCATTATCGCCGACACAACTTCACAAATGTGGTAGGATATGGCCTTCAATTACTCAATGTGGTCGCGCACGTGGTTCTTTACCGGTCTAGCCGGTCTCTCCACCGGTTTACCGGAAACCCCAATTTACCTTTTCTTTACTTTTATAAATAAAATTTAACGGTCAAGATTTCATGAACGACCTTCTGAAATTCCCACATTCAGCTCTGTTTCTCTCTCTCTCTCTCTCTCTCTCTGCCTTTTCTCTGTTGCAGGAAGCTTGTCCTTTCGGTCTTCTTTGTTTCTCTCTCTCTCTCTCTCTCTCTCTCTCAGATGTTCATGTGAGGAGCGAAGAAGGATTGCTTCCTTTTCGCTTGTGAAGAAGTAAAGGGATTTTTCGATAAAAAATTTGGAGGCGGTTCTCGTTGGATTCTGCTTTCTGCACTGAGATGGAGAGAGATTTCATGGGTCTAAGCTCGAAAGAATCACTGGCTGTTGTGAAGGACGAGCTTAACAATGATGGATGCAAAGACTCAGGCATGTCTCCTCCTCTTTCGGTTCTTATTTCTCTGTCTTCTATCGTTTTCTGCTTCTTCATATGCTTTTGCGAATTTGACTGCTCTGAACCTTATGAGCTGGAAGTTATGAATTACGGCTAGCTCACCTTTCAGATTTTCTTTCCTGTCGAATTCTGTCTTTTTTAGGTTGCATGGCAGGTTGAGTTGAGATAGGAAATTCAATAATTGAACGAGTTCTGGATTTACTTAATTATCGTGTTTCTGTCCAATTCTGTCTTTGATGCACTAGTTATTCATTAGGGGTTCATGTGTTTTGACTTTTGAGATTCCAATGGTGGAAATAATCCACCAGACAACTTCTGGCTCTTTTTTAGACATTGAAAGTTGAGTCTGTGTTGAATTAGCAATTTGGAGTAAGATTTATTGTGTTGCTTTTGCTGGTTTTGTTGATTTAGGTGTTACCAATAGGGACGCGCCTAAACACCACGCATAGATAGATATGCGTAGATGCCAAGTCATGAAACTTTACTATTTTTTTCCCTCCTTTTTACTTTGTTTATCTTAGAAAGATTTATTGAGCAAACAAATAAGGTATATAAGTTTTATCCAGCTCATGTTGTTGGTCGCTCTGTGGGTATATGTAGGCTTCAGTAAGGGTTCAGTTGTGCAATGGCCGTTCTCGAATAAAGTCTCCGCTATCCCACATTTGATGTCTTTCAAGGTTTCTCAAGATGAGAAGACTAAGAACATGATGTCTGATCCCATGACATCTGCTGGGTTTATGGCTATCTCAAGTCCCGATGCATTTGATGCTACTAAAAAACGCTCTGCTGGTGAAATCCAGGTTACTACCCTTTCTCTTTGTCCTTCTTTGTCTCCTTTTGTGTGTGTCAAGAACTTCCCGGGTTGCTCAAATGATCACAACGTTGTTCTGCACATGAATTAGTTCTGATGAATCCTGTTTTATTATTGGTATTTAGGATTGAAGTCAACCCTGGTTTTGGGGGTGAATTTTCATAAAAAGGACCTCATTTTATGCCATTCTGTCTCATATTTTGAACAACACCTTTGGATCTGAACTTAGCCATGGGCTGTTTTGCAAAATCTTATATGTGACTTTCCAACATCCTTGTAAAATTGGCTTCCCAGTGAGATGTCGCCTTTGATAAGTTTATCAACTGATGTCTTTTTCCTCCTTTGATTCTTCGTTCTTACTATTTAGAAACCCTTCAATCTCGATGGGCAAGGTGGCTTTCATGTTTCCCTCTCTCCGTATCCTGTACAACATGATGTGCATTCTCTGAATCGTCCTCATGATGTGAAGATGTTTTCAGTTCCAAATCAAGCAATTTCAGTTTCCATGGGGCACCCTTTCTTGAAGAACCATTTCACCCCTGCAGGTCAGAAGATGGCGAGCGCTAATGTGAAGCAACAGCTGCTTGGGGGTATACCTGTTACCTTGCCTCATTCAGTACCTCCCACCATTAGTTCTGTTGCTGGTCTGACTGAATCATGGTAATTTAGAGAAATGATTTGTGAGCAAATTGTTTCTCTATTATGTCTGTATCCTCTAATTTATGTTATTCCGATGTACCAGTGTCAAGCCATCTGCACCATCTGCTCAACTTACCATCTTCTATGCTGGTACTGTGAATGTCTTTGATGATATCACCCCTGAGAAGGTATCTCTCTGTCTCTCTTGTCTCCCTTTCCCATTCGTCCATCTAATATAATATATACTATATTGTAAGAGATTACGGTAAAACCATTTACGGGCCTTCACTTAGCAGCTCAGGTTTTTGCGTTGAAGTAGTCCTTGACATAGTATCATATTCACTATGACTTTTTTAAGTGGTAAACAGCTTGACCTTCAGTTTAAAGCCTAAACATTTGGTTGACATAAATAAATAAATGCAGTCAGACAAGCACATCCATACCTACCTACCTTCCCGGTGTAGCTTAACTTTGGCCATTTTTCCAGGCACAAGCGATCATGTTGTTGGCTGGGAATGGATTACCTGTGGCTTCTAACAAGGCACAGCCAAAAGTTCAGGCACCGAATCTGAAGTTGACTGCTGGTGAAGGTGTGCCTGTGAGTCAACCGATAAATATATCGCCTGGCTCTGGTCTTTCAAGTCCTTTATCTCTTTCTTCGCATACTGGTGCACAGTCAGGGAGTGGATCTACTAGCACTGATGAATTCGTGGCAGCTAAAACAACTGGAATTTCCACTACTCCTGTTAGCAAAGTGGAGCCTCCGAAAGTAGTCAATGCAACTGCTATGTTGCCTTCTGGTATGGCATTGCTGTCCTTTCTTGCTGATGGTGATGTTTCTTTTACCGTACATGATTTAACAAGGGATGTGCCCATCTGCAATCTTGAGTTATTTGCAAGTTTTAGCTATTTAATGATTTCACAATTGCTATACTCCGGATGGTGAATCTAACTTGCAATCTTCTATGCAGCTGTGCCACAGGCTCGTAAAGCATCCTTGGCTCGATTTTTGGAGAAGCGCAAGGAAAGGTTCGTCTTTTTAGTTGTCGCATGTGATTTATGGTTTTTCAACGAAGGGAATGCTTAATTGCTTTGGACCATGTAACTTGTATCGTCCCTGAAACTGTAAAAAAAATGGTCGAATGCCCACAATATAAACTTTTTAATTGTATGATTCAATTAAAAATATGGATCTGTGTTTTCTTGCTTGTTGGTTGCCCTTTCTTGAAAAGGACAAGACTTGGGTAAGCTATGAGATTCTCTATTAAAATAATAACGCGAATATGTTTTACAACTCAATATCACATCCTATTTTGAGAATAGGTTGGATCGACCCTGGGTTTCAGATTCATACACATCTTCAGTCATAATTTTGTACTGTCAGCATTCATGCAATTCAAAAGATCGTTTGTAATAGTCTGGCTTGTACCATCTCCAAGATTGGATGAAATAATACTAGCCTTTTTTCTCGGTGGATGCAGGGTGATGAATGCAGGACCATATAACCCAAGCAAGAAATCCGAAGAGTGTGCTACTGCAGAATACAATGGTGCTAACTTCTCTGCAACTGCTTCTGCTGGTTCTAGTGTTCTGTCAGCCAAGCAAGGATTGTAATCTCCAATCTTTAGAAAGGGGACGACTATTTTGGAGAGAACAAGTTGTTGTAACTTAAAAAATGTTGTAAGATGCAGGAGCTTTTGTTCTTCCTTCATCAAAATTTATAGTGCTGACATTCTCAATTATTAAACTAAGTTCAGTACAGAGTTCAGTTATTGTTAGGGCTTTACGTTATTATTTAAGAAATCGGTCGGATTTAAGCTTCCGACAGTACAACATATAGTTCACTATGTGATGTAACTATTTGACAAATTGTTTTCTTAAGGGAATTAAATCCCAGTTTAAATATTTTTTTTATATATCAGTTTCTATTCTGTGTTTCAATTCTAAGTGGAAGAATGAAAGTGAATTGCTGAAAGACACTGTATGAAGAGACTTTTTAGGTAATCTAAAGCTAATATCATGGAAAGACATTTAAGGTTGTCATTCATTTTCATTGGAAGTTGTATATAATATGGTACTCATCTTTAATAGGTTGTGGTTATATAAAAAAATTTCAATAAATATATTATGCCCATGTCTGAACACTTTATGGATTATCTTCAATTTCATTGTCTTTCTTACTTGTGACTTTTTTTTTTTTTGGAATATAGTCAGATAAAAGGATGTGGCAAAAGCTATTCCACCAAATCTTTTGGTCATTTAGATAAGTCGATTTGGTTTGATTCTAATCTTCAATTCATCACTACTCTGTGAGGTGAACACTTTATGAAGGTTAAATATGTAAAATAAAAATTGACGAGTATCCTTTATGCTTATTTGGGCACACATTACATTAAAACTATTTAGGTTCCCGCCTTACTCGCATTCTCTCTTTTTAACTGCGATATTATACATAAAAATTAATTTTATATCAATATCTTGACTAATTGACATGATCGTTAATCATTAAATAAAATAAGTATAATCTTTTATTCAACTAATTAGATAAAAAAAATACATATTTTTTAAATGTGGTTAATCAAAGAAAGATAAGAAGTCAAAGATTAGATAAAAAAGCACGTGTGTTTCACAAACACCACACCAGAGAGTCACGTGGGAAGAGAAAGAAGAAGTTGAAGATGATGATAATTGAATTGTGTTACATTAGCAAGTGGCTTGTCTTTTCAAAAGTATGAGTGGTTATGAATTGAAGTTGTGTGTGTGTGTGTGTGTGTGTGTGTGTGTGTGTGTGTGTTTGTTGGCAATTTTAAAGCCAATCCCACTTGACACTTTGTGCCTAAACAATTAGCATCACCCCATTTGCTCTTCAAAAAGGTTAGGTCAATTTCCAAATCATATAATAGTGTTTAAGATTTCAAATTTTGTTAATGTTTTAGAGTAAAAGTCATAGGAAACTTTTTTGTCAATTCTACTTTTTTTTTTTTGCGAATTCCACATTTTTTGTAATGTAAAGTATTTACTTTTAATTAGATCAAAGTGGATTAATCAAGATAATGCAGATAATTGACTCGAGTATTATCTTTATACACATATCAAGTTTGTCTTCACACATCACATATTACAATATATATTTAAGGTGAATTACATTAGTTTCTCTTAAAATTATATTTGATACTATTTTTTAAATATTATATTTAATTCTCTTAATACTTTGGTACTGAAAAAACTTTTTAAATTTATTTTCTGTCCAATAAATTAATTTTTACATAATATGAAACTATAAATTTATTTGTGACAATAAAAAAATTACGCTGATGCTAATTTTAAAAGAATATATATATATATATAGACACATACGTGTCTGTATATGTGTTGAAAGTGGAGATCCGGATTTTATCCTGAGAACACCAAAAAAAGAGTAAATTACAATTTATTTCATTGTAAATTCTAAAATTACCTATCTTTCCCCTCTATTTTCAAAATATGCATGTTCTAGTCTCCTATAATTATGAATTTTTTTTAATTTTAGTCTAATTTTATACTCTTTTTTCAGAAAATAAAAAGTATTAATATTAAAAAAATTTGTAACAATATATTATCAAACATTAAAAACATACTGTAATATATTTTTTTGGACAAAATATAAAATTGGACTAAAATGTATTTTTATTTTTTGATGTTGGGAAAGGATTACATATTTTAAAAATGAATGAGAGGTGAGTGTAATTTTAAAACTCTATATCGGACAGAAAAGTAACTCCAAAAAATGTGAGGCGTTCTATTCAACTAAGACCCACTCTTCAGCTAAGTTTGTTCCTATCCCTATTTTACACTAATTTGTTTTACACAAGAGGGTTAATATATATATATATATATATAACCACGATCAGCGTTCAGAAGTTGAATAGGTTTCGATTAATTTGATTTAGAATGAAGTAAAAAAAAAAGTAAAATTAATATCGATATTTGCGAGTCAGGATCTTTTTTTGACCAGAGCCTTGCTAAATAGATCTGAACCTTTAATTTTAGAAATAAACGGACTTATATTTCCAAAGAGTCTTATCTTAAAAAAAAAATTTAAATATAGTTGAGTTCCTTATAATTTCTTAAAAAAATAATTTTAGTCTCTATAGTTTAAAAATAATGAAATGGAGATAATACAATAGGTAAATTAAAATAACACAATAAGTGAATTTTAACAAAACTTAAAAATTAGACAAAAAAAATTTTGACGAATGATTTAAGTGAATAAAAGATAAGTTTTAAAACTTAAATTTTAATTTATTTTTTATATTATTTTTAGATAGAAATGATAGATTAAATCACATTATGATCAAAAATAAAATTATGGATTAATTTGAAATATCAAACCGTGAGAAAAAAATAAAAGTGAAAAACATAGATTAAAGTGAACAAACTTAAAAGTTTGTAAGAGATGATTTTGACAAAGAAAAATATATTTTTAAACTATAGACCTAGACAAAGTAGAAGACGAGTTTAAATAAAAAATTGGACAAAAAGAAATTTTTGATCAAGGACAAACACTTTTTTTTGGGAATTTACATAACTAGTTCACATCAGTATAAGTTGTGTACAGTTAGCGCTGACATAGATTTTAATACTGAAATCAGTATCTTAATCAATATTGATTAATAGTTAACTAACCAAAACCTAACTCTAGAGATCTATGTCATGATTTTTAAAAACTACAAGAACTAAATTTATTATTTTTAAATTACAAAGATTAAAATTATTTTTTAATGATGCTAGTTCTTCAAATATATTTAAACTTAAAAAAAAAAACTAAAATTTGAACTGTTAATTTCTCGAAATCGACGGGTCACATCGTTCAGCGAAAAATACATGAGTCTTCAATGAATGGTGAATTGAATTGGAATGGGAACTTAGCGTGAAACTTTGTCAAACTTTTAAACCACCCACACAATGCTCTTGGGATTTTGGTTTGAGTGCTGAGGCGATATTTATGTGATGTTGTCAATGCCTGTGCTGTCAGCCTGTGAGGTCACTTTCAAGCCCTCTAATATATGTGTGAGGTCCATATGTTTCTGATAACCTATGTCACTTTCTGATATGTACTATTTATTTATTTATTTATATTTTTTAAATTTTTTTGGGGTTAATTTCTAATTCTGTACAAAGTGAGAGGGATCAGGACTGAAGCTCCATTATTGAAAGTGGGCCCCCTTCAGAATATTTCTCAGCCAACAAACTAAATGCCAAGGACATGTACTTGTCAACAAATTAGTGTGCAAAGGTAAATTATATAAATGTTAACATTTTCAGAACAAGAAAATTCAACATCTCTATAACATTTAAGGTTAATTAAAAAGTTGCAGGGGTATTGGTATGTTCAATATTTTAAGTTTCCTTTACTATTTATAGTTTAAATTATTAAAGCTAGAAAGTTACTAAGATGTCTCACAGAATAATCAAGAGTAAATTATATCAACATTCTTCGAATTTTAATTAAATTATATTTAATATCTTTTTTATTTCAAAAATATTATTCGTTTAACATTTGATATATATATATATATATAGCAAAAAATTTGCTCTCAAATTTGTGAAATGAAATTAATTTTTTACATAATATAAAAATGTAATTTTAATTTTAATATAATGATAAATGTAACAAAGTTAAGTTTAACATGAAATTGTAATATTTATTTTTAATAGAAAAATAAAATAGCCAAATCATTTTTTTTAAATGACACATTATGTGAAACATTAAATTCATTAACGAGTATTATAAAGAAGGGCCATATGTATCATTTGATCAAACACAAATAAAAATGAAATTTAATATACTGAAAACTTTTATCGTCAACGTAACACTTCCAGATGGCTCATCTTGTATGACCCCAGAGGTTCAGTATTTGAGGCCCACCCACCTACCAAAATAGCCTGGCCTTTGTAAAATAATCTCGATATCACTTTTTAAAGCCATTTAAAATCATAACAAATATAAATTTTTTATTTAAGTTTGAAAATAGTATTAGCACCAACCTAAGCAGACATAATCAAGATCAATATTTTAAACTGCATTATTATTAGCCTAATAATTCCTCCAAGTTGGACGTTACAATAGAGGCCACGTCTGATTTTTTTTCTTTTTTTTTTTCTTATTTCTGGAAGAAATTACTTTTCTGTATCTATGTGAAACAAGCATTAGTCACTTGAAATTAACACTGCAGTATTCACTGTTCCGGATTGACAAAATACCTCATACAAACAGAAGGCTCATTCATTTTGTGCATTTATATACCCACAAATTTCAGGATAACTAAATATTACATCTATTTTATATACATCTCTTGACTACCAAAATCTGTAAAATCTCAAGTCACAAGATAATTCAGATGAATTTACATTTCAAGGTATTTGCTCTACGCAGTCACCATATAGCATGAAGAAAGCAAAGATTCCAAGCATCTCTTCACCGTTTTAAGTAGGATTTTGGACCTTTGGGAGAGATGCAAAGTAAATAGAAGAATCTATGTCAGGCTTTAGGTGTGAAAGCAGATGCTGCACGTCTGGACGCAGACTCTCCGATGCCCTTCCAATGAGTGCCAAAACCTCGGGCCGGGGTTTGCTGCTAGGCTGCACTGGCCCTCCCTGCCCTTCATAATGGATGACATGATGGCTGAACACCAAGTGGCATGAACATGTAAGTGGTGAAGCAACAGAAGAACAGAATTTTTTCAAAAGGTATGACATTATGGGATAAATGAATTGCACTTACATGAAATCTATGAGATCAGCTATTTCTGATGCTTCAACAGACGCTGGTGGCTGAGAGTTTTTTCCAAATACATCCACCAGTACACTTAATAACAATGAAAGGGTCTGCATATGACATTTAGTAAACTACATCAAAGCTCTAATGAATCATCTAACCAGGCATCAAATATAAGCAGCAAAGAAGCCCATGAGCTACAAGAAATGAACAATCATCTAATAGAGTTAAATAATTTGTTGTAATGTGTTGTTCTCTGTTGGTTTTTAGATTAGTTATGTTCTGTTTGTCTGGTGTTAACTGTCATAAGCCGTTATAGTTAGTTATGACAGTTACGCGACGGCTAGTCGTGTTCTCTTGTATAAGTACTCACTACCAGAAGTTGATTGCAAGGTTTTTCTTTGCTGTTTGCTATTGTTTTCTCTCTATCAGCATCTTGTGTCATAATTTCTCTTGGTATCATAGCCTTAGATATGGGCTCACGCCATGGATCCACAATCCGCCTCGTCTGGATCCACGAATGGGACGACAAAGCAGTCGTCTTCCCTTGTTAATCAAAACAAGGTGACTCCCCTCATCACAACACCGAATCAAATGTGTTCTGTCAAGCTGGAAAGAATCAACTACTTATTGTGGAGTTTGATGGTTATTCCCGTAATCAGAGGGAACAAATTGGACAGGTATATACTTGGGACAAAGCCATGCCCAGAAATCTTTGTTTCAGATGGTGTTGAATGCAAGGCTAATCCTACGTTTGAGGAATGGGTCTCGATGGACCAGTTGGTGCTGATTTGGATGTATAATAATATGTCAACTAAGCTCGCATCGCAAGTTCTTGGGTGTAAAAACTCCCAAGAACTATGGAGCGCAGTGAAAAAACTCTCAGTACATAGACTTGATCGAGAATCACTCTGTATAAGATTGAATTACAAAGACTGAGCAAAGAGAACTTGAAAATGGATGAATACCTCAGAAAGATCAAGGAACCGGCCAATAACCTTCTTCTTGCACGGAGCCCACTCACTACGGATGATCTTATAACCCAAATTTTGGCTAGTCTCGATGCAGAATATAACAGTGGTAGTGCAATTGGCTGAGAAGGCTAGTCTTACATGGGTAGAGTTGCAGGCCTCACTCTTGACTTTTGAAAGTAGATTGGAACAATTGTCAACTATAAGCAACTTTGGTCAGCAAAGTGCAAACTTGACTATGAACAAACCTAAAAACAACTCTAGTTCAAATCAAGGTTGGAGGTCAATTAGGTCGTGGAAGAGGAAGAATAAATCGTAGAGGCAGAGGTGGCACTAGCAGAACTAGTGGAAGGCCCACTTGTCAGTTATGTGCTAAGGTGGGTCACACTGCCCTAAATTGTTTTTTTAGCCTACCTCATTACTCAAGAGAATTTACACAATCAAGATTGGTACATTGACAGTGGAGCTTCTCATCATGTCACCAATGACTCTTCTGTTATAGAGCAAGGTACTAAAATTCCCTACAAGAATAATCTTTTAGTTGGAAATGGTCAAAGAATAAATGTTGAAAATGTAGGAAAATCTGCTATTGCATGCAGTAATCAAGGTTCCTCTCCACAGCTGAATGAACTATTGCATGTTCCTAACATCAGTAAAACCCAAATTAGTGTTTCTCAGTTGGCTTCTGACAATAATATTCTTATAGAATTTGATTATTGTGGTTGCACTGTGAAGGACAAATTGACGGGCAATGTATTGATTCAAGGTATGCAAAATGAAGGTCTATACAAAATTCAAGGAGCACCTACAGCAAATTGTTTTCTAATTAAAAAAGAGGATGTTCTGAAATGGAGTTATGGCATCGAAGACTTAGCCGCCCCTCTGAAAAAGTACTGAATGATGTTTTCAAAATGTTGTACTATGGCAAATATAATAAATAAAGAACCCTTCTTTTGTGAGGCTTGCCAACTTAGCAAATTACATGCTCTCCCTTTAAGAAATCTGAATCACATGCTAAACATCCCCTTGATCTTGTACACACTGATTTATGGGGCACTGCACCTGTCCAATCTACATCTGGATATAAATATTATATATCCTTTCTTGATGATTATAGTAGATACTTGTGGCTATTTCCCCTCAAAACTAAAGCAGATGCTGTCAAAGCTTTCATACAGTTAAAAAATATGGCAGAAAACCAGTTGGACAGGAAAATAAAAGTTCTGCAAAGTGATGGGGGAAATAAGTTTAAACCCTTTGCTGAAAATTGTACATGACAGTGTATTAGTTTTAGGCATTCCTGCCCTTACACATTAGTACAAAACAGAAGAGTAGAGAGAAGGCACCGCCAGGTGGTTTAAATGGGACTAAGCATGCTTGCTCAAGCTGGAGTTCCTCTACAATACTGGGCAGTTGCATTTCAGACAGCAGCAAGACTGATAAATAAGCAATACCTTCCTCTATTATTTCAGAAAAATCCTAACTTCAGAGATCTTAAAAGTCTTTGGATGTACATGTTTTCCATATCTGAAACCTTATAACCAGTATAAAATGAGTTTTCACTCAGTTAAGTGTGCTTACCTTGGTCTCAGCCTGTCTCATAAAGGTTTTAAATCTCTTTCTTCCACTGGAAGAATTTACATTTTCAGGCATGTAGTCTTTAATGAAAGAGATTTTCCCTTTAGAAAGGGCTTTTTAAATACCAGGAAACCAGAACAGAGGAGTAGTGAAGTGTAGAAAGGGGTCTATCCTTATGTTTAAATCATTTATTTATTTTTTAATCTGATAGATTAGGATATACTTTCCTAGTAGATAAGGATAAATTATTTACTAACTATTTATTTTCCTAGTTTAGTGAGGATTCCTTAATGTAAGGAGGATTCTCCTACTTATTTTTCTCCAACTCCTAGTTTTTTAGATTTTAGTTTCATTATGAATTAGAGAGAAGAATTTCCTTCCATCAAAATTTCACATGGTATCCACCCTCGCACAACCACCGTATTGGCTGAACCACCCTCGAGTTCGCCTCAGGAGGTCATCGTTGACATTCCCGTCGACCGGAGCTTCTCCAACTGTCGCATATGCCACCACATTCGGCCTTGTTCTTCTGCTGCATCTACTCACGTGCTAGCTGCCAATTCAATACCTACTTTGACAAACCTGGTCGCCAACCACTAGAGAGTCCAGCCCAGTCCTTATCTTCCTCAGTTGGGCTCCTTATAGTCATCATAGATACAAAGTCCATGTCCTTGGAAGCCAATTCCAGACTCCAGCAAAATTCCTCAGTCAATATCATTGACAATTCGCCTCTCCTTATCACCAGCCATAAACTCAATAGCCATAACTTCCTCCAATGGTCACAATACGTCGTCATGTATGCTTCCAGCAGAGGAATGGATGATTATCTCATTAGCAAGGTTCTCGTTCTTGAAGCAGCCGACCCCAAGTATCGAACTTGGAAGACAAAATATCACATGGTCATATCATGGTTAATAAATTCCATGACCATGGAGATTGGAGAGAATTTCCTCCTTTACAAAACAGCCAAAGGAGATTTGGGATGCAACATCTGAAACCTACTTTAGTTCTGAAAATACCTCTAAACTAATTGAAATTGAAACCAGACTTCACGACATGCACCAAGGAAGGTTGAATGTTACTCAATATTTCAACACCATTACGCAGGTATTGACAATACCTTGACATGTTCGAGATCTACCCCTGGAAATGCCCTGATGACGCTGCTCTGTACAAAAAAATTGTTGACCAAAAGAGAACGTTCAAATTCCTCCTTGGTCTGAACAAGGATAGGGATGAAGTCAGGGGGAGAATCATGGGAACCAAGCCCCTTCCTTCCATTTGAGAGGCCTTTTCTGAAGTTCAAAGGAAAGAAAGTAGTACGAAATTGATGAAGACAAAAAATTTGGGCACTCCAGCTGCAAAAGGCTCGACACCTTGTACACACACAGAACTCGTCTCAAGATAATAAACAAAAAAAGGGGAGGTCATGGTGTGAACATTGCAAGCTTGATCACACTAAAGAAAACTGGAAAATACACGGGAAACCCCCGGATTGGAAGCGTAGTCGTGCACAGAGTGATCGGGACAGTCGTAAAAATGATGCCACTACATCCAACAAAAAAATACAGAAATCAATCCATTCACCAAGGAGCAGATTAAGGCACTACAAAAGCTACTTGTTCAAATCTCCATTCCATCTCAATCATCATTGTCCACTGCTGAACAACGTACTAGCATGTTGGGCTGGCACATCAAGGCAGCGGATTCGAGGAAGATGATTGGCAATGTTGAGTTATGTGGTGGTCTCTACTTGCTCAAGGAAAGTCCTCCTCTACATAGACAAGTTCACTCCAAGCTAGGATTGTATAACATATACTAACTAGCTTGGGGGAGTGTAGAAAGGAGCTTATCCTTATATTTAAATTATTTATTTATTTTTTTAATCTGATAGATTAGGATATACTTTCCTAGTAGATAAGGATAAGTTATTTACTAATTATTTGCTTTCCGAGTTTAATGAAGATTCCTTATTTAAGAGGGATTTCCTCCTAATTTAGTTAGGATTCCTTGTATAAATATTAGGTTTTAGTTTCATTATGAATTAGAGAGAAGAATTTCCTTTCATCAAAATTTCACATGAAGTAATTCACATGCTTCCAATCCTGCCTGGCAGAATTAATTAAGTTGATTCCTCTAATCAATGTTCAAGTAATGTGCAAACCATTGTTAAGAAAACTGGACCAGACTAGTCGGTCGGATCGAAAAACTGGCGAACTAGCCAATCATCTGGTTTGGAACATGCCTGAAAATCGGAGAGGGATTAAAATCGGTCAAACCAGTCAAATCCTGGGAAAATCGGCAGGGTCCACGATTAGCCAGTTCTTTCTCGAAATCTTGCAAAAAAATAGAAGGAAGAGGAGGAGGTGCACGGAATCAAACCAACAGAAAAAAAAAAAATATATATATATATATAAGAAAAAATAGAAGAAGAAGGAGAAGAAAAGAAAGCCACTCGAGAGAAACGAAGCACTGTCGATCTGTCCATCGAAGCAATTGTGAAGCTAACCGAAGGTTTAGTGATTTATAGCGACAATTATGCAGAAGATGAGAGGAACGAAGCACCATTTAGAAGAAAAGAAAGAAAGAAGAAAATTGTGGCTGAAGGGATACAGAGACTTAAGACATTGGAAAAAAGAAAAGAGACATTGGAAAAAGAAAAGAGACATTGGAAATAGTAGAAGTATGGAGATTGAAGGATACGGTCTGTCCTAGTCTATTTTGCTTGTGTACTTTAACAATATTAAATTTTTATAATTAAAAAATTAGTACTTTTAACAATTTTTATATAAAATATATATAATAATATTTTTAAAAAATAAAAATGATGAATAATTTTAATATTTTAAACTATTAGGAAAAGATCTAGAACTAATATAAATAAATATATATATATATATATATCTGTAATATATCTTGAATATTTTAATATTTTAATACATTTTAAATATCGTCAATTCAACCCGACCATTGACCCGTGTAATCCCAGAGAATATGATATGAATTTCTTGCTTATTTCATTCATAGACTATAGATATATATACATAGGGAACCATAATTACAATCCCTACAATCATGCTAATCAATCCCTATAATCATGTATATTTACACTCAAATAATATCAATCACAATCCCACTAATTAGGTCTATAACGTAACACTCCCCCTCAAGCTGGATCATAGATAGTAATCATGAACAGCTTGTTACAAATGCAGGCAATGCGAGCTCCATTTAAAGCTTTTGTAGAAATATCTCCCAACTAGTCTTCTGTTCTAACATATCCAAGAATAATGAAATTTTCTTCAATCTTTTCACGAATGAAATGACAATCGATCTCAGTATGCTTAGTTCGTTCGTGAAACATAGGATTAGAAGCAATGTGAAGAATAGCTTGGTTGTCACATGATAACTTTGCTGGTAGTTGGAACTCGAAGCCAACTTCTTCCAAAAATTGGTATATCCATACAATTGCACATACTGAGTTTTCCATAGCTTTGTATTCAGATTTTGCAATAAATCGGGAGACTACATTTTGCTTACTTTTCCAAGAGACCAAGTTCCCTCCCACAGACACAATAACCAGTAGTAGATCTTCTATCATCTTTACACCATGCATAGTCTGCATCAGAATAAACCTCAATTTTAGTGTATCCATGATTCCCATAGAATAATCCACGTTTTGGGACTCCTTTTAAATAGCAAAGGATTTTCTCTAGAAGTGCCCAATAGTTGATTGTTGGAGAGGACATAAAGCGGCTGACCACACTAACTGGATATGAAATGTCAGGGCGAGTCACAGTAAGATAATTCAATTTTCCCACAAGTCTCCTATACCTCTCAGGGTCATGAAATGGCTAATCGTCATCCTTTGCAAGCTGTACGTTTGGGGTCATTGGGGTACTAGATGGCTTAACCCCCATTTTCCATATTTCTTTCAACAAATCAAGAACAGACTTTCTTTGAAATAGGAATATCCCCTTCTTATTTCTCATAACTTCCAACTCCTAGGAAGTATTTCAAGGTTCCCAAATCTTTTGTCTGGAAATGGGAGTGCAAGAAACTCTTGAGATTAGAGATGCCTGAACTGTCACTTCCAATAATCACAATATCATCAACGTATACCACAAGTAGGATGATGCCATTCTTAGATTGCCTGTAAAACATTGTATGATCAGACTTACTTTTCTTAATTCCATACTCCAAAACAACTTGGCTAAACCTGCCAAACCATGCTCGAGGGCTCTGCTTTAGACCATATAATGATTTCCGAAGACGACATACTTTGCCATACTCCCCCTGAGCAACAAACCCAGGTGGTTGCTCCATATAGACCTCTTCCTGAGGAGTACCATGAAGAAAAGTATTTTTAATATCCAATTGGTGCATTGGCCAATCATGAGTGGCTGACAAGGAGATCAATAATCGAACTGAGGTAAGTTTGGCCAATGGAGAAAAAGTATCTGAGTAGTCAGCACTATAAGTCTGAGCATATCCTTTCGCAACAAGGCTGGCTTTCAAACGAGCCACAGAACCATCAGGATTAGCTTTAATCGTAAATATCCACTTGCACCCAATAGATTTCTTTCCAACAGGTAAATCCACCAATGTCCAAGTATTGTTATGATCAAGAGCATTCATCTCGTCCATCATGGCATCACACCACCTTGGATGGGCCAAAGCTTCACGAACTGTTTTAGGAATGGAGACAGAGTCTAGTTTGGCCAAAAAACGAACGAGAAGTTGAAGACAAGTGATCATAAGAAACAACTAAAGTAATAGGATAAGCACATAGACGTTTACCTTTGCGGAGGGCAATGGGAAGGTCAGGAGTAGTGGAACCGAGATCCGACGACAAAGCAGATGGTGGAGGGCATGAATCTGAACTTGCAGTGGGAGGTTGCCTTCTAGTGTAGACATGGACAATAGGTGGCCGAGTAGATTCTGGAGGAGATGCGATTGTGGAAGGCAGAGAACACGGGACGGTATAAACTAACAGATCATCGTCGTCCCCTTGAGCATGAAAAGTGGATGAAGGAGAGAAGACGAGGATATCTTGTTGGAAAGTAACATCTGCAGAGACAAGGTATCGCTGAAGGATAGGTGAGAAACACCTATATCCCTTTTGAAGACGAGAATAACCAAGGAAAACGCATTTAACAGACTTAAGGTCTAACTTTGTGACTTAGGGTCGGGTATCCCGAACAAAACAAGTACTGCCAAAAATACGAAGCTCAATAGGAAAAACAAGTTTAGATGGACAGAAGATGGCATCCGATTAATTAAAAAATAAGCTGTTGAGACAGCATCAGTCCAAAAAAGTTTAGGAACTTACATTTGAAATAATAGAGCTCTAGCTATCTCAAGTAAGTATCTATTCTTTCGTTCAGCAACCCCATTTTGAGCGGGTGTGTCAACACAAGAGAATTGATGAAGAATGCCATGTTGAAGCATATAAGACTGAAACGAATCAGATAGGTACTCTTTGGCATTATCGCTTCTTAAGGTTTGAACAGAAACATTAGACTGTGTGGTAATCTCAGCACAAAAAGCACAAAAATGTGAAAAAACCTCAGAGCGATTTTCCATTAAATATAACCAAGTGACATGAGAGTAAACATTAACAAAAGTAACAAAATATTTAAAGCCAGTCTTAGACACAATAGGACAAGGACCCCAAACATCAGAATGAACCAACTCAAAAGGAGACGTAGCTCGTTTATTGACTTTAGATCCTAAGGGAACACGATAATGTTTGGCAAATTGACACGACTCATAAGGTAAGAAAGATAAATGACGGAACTGGGGTTGAAGCTGTTTGAGAACTGAGAGAGACGGATGCCCCAAATGACAATGCACCTCGAACTAAGACAAAGAACTAGAACATGCCAAGGATCTCGGTACCTGAGTGTCAAGAATATAAAGGCCTCCGGATTCATGTCCTCTACCAATAATCTGATTCGTCGTAAGATCCTAAAAGAGACAATGGGTAGGAAAGAATGAGACAACAATTCAAGGTATGGGTAAGTTTACTAACAGAAATCAAATTAGATAAAAAATTAGGTAAATTTAACATTGAGGGTAAAGATATAGAGGGGCTCAGTTCAACAGTGCCAGAACCAAGGACACGAGGTGTGAAACCATCAGCTATAGTCACATGAGATGAAGGGGCATCTTTATGGAAGGTAGAGAAAAGGTTAGGAGTACCTGTCATGTGGTCTGAAGCACCAGAATCAATAGCCCATCTGGACGACGAAGAGATGAGACACGTAGGAGATTTACCTGAATCAGCAAATGCAGCTGTGGGAGTAGGAGTTTTCAAAGTTTCTTGATACTGAGTGAACTTGGAAAATTTATCAACAGATACCATAATAGTCTTATTAGAAGACAAGTCAATAGTGTAGATCGTGTCTGATTCTTGTTGAGAAGTTTCTTACAAGTTCGTTTGGTATGCCCTAACTCATGACAATAAAAGCACTCAACTTCGCCCGACTCCTGACTCCGATTTTCCACATTCCTGTTATGATTGTGTGACCCTCCTCGAGAGCCACCTCGAGCACCACCACGACTAACAAGAGCACTATTATTCGTAGTGATTTGAGAAGGTTGAGTTTTCTGTGCGAAGAACTCTAGCAAATACTCCTTGCTGAGAAGAAATTTTAGAATCCAAAAGGATTTGGGATTTTACTGCCTCAAAATCTGAACGCAAACCTGTCAGAAAACTCATAACCGCCATTTTCTCCCTCTGAGCTTGTTGAACCTTAACATCAGAACTAAAGGAAAGAAGCATATTAAGTTCCTCATCAGTTTTCTTAAATTCCATGAAATAAGCAGTAAGAGACTTGTCCTGCTGCTCTCCTCGATAAAAAGACTTACACACCTCGTAGGTACGGGATATGTTGCCTTGCCCAAAATACAAAAAATCCAAATACTCCATTAATTCTTTCACAAACTCACAATGGTTAATCAAACCAAGTACTTTAGTGTCGATAGAATTCCAAATATGCAAGAATAATCTTGCATCACCCCGCAACCAAGCCTTCCAAGTATCGTCACTAGTTGGATCAGAGGTGAGATGTTCATCCTTCTCAATGCTCCGGAAATACACTCGAACTGTCTTACTCCAATCTAAATAGTTAGAGCCACTGAGTTTGTGTTTAGTGATTTTTGACACAACAGGAACCACCTCCGCCATAACCATGGGTTTATTTTCTGCCATAAGCTAAGTAATACACACAGCAACCAAACAAAGAGAGGCTCAAGTGAATAGAAAAGTGCAGAACAAGAATCACCCAAAAAAAACACAGGATGAACAAACCAAACAGCAGCCTAAACTATGGGAAAGACGAAGGAAACCACAGGATGGCACCGAAAATGGAACAGGAACATCGGCGAGACAAAATGGAGATAAAGGGGACAATGGATGGGCCTTCACATGCTGGCGCGTGGATCGGGAAGCAAAAATTACGAGTGGCGTGCGGCAGTCATGGGCCACCGATGATGGCCGGACTCTCGAGGACGGATGGCTGGTGATGTCTGAACGTCTTTTGGGGGGGGGGGGATGAGAGAGGACAACCACCGTAGATGGGTGCTGTAGTCTCACGCTCACTCAAAAAACGCACAAAAAAAAAATATCCGAATAGTGCAGCTCTAATACCATGTAATCTCAGAGGATAGGATCTGAATTTCTTGCTTATTTCATTCATAGACTATAGATATACATACATAGGGAACCATAATTACAATCCCTAAAATCATGCTAATCAATCCCTATAATCATGTATATTTACACTCAAATAATATCAATCCCAATCCCACTAATTAGGTCTATAACGTAACAACCCGGTTCAATGATTGGTCCGATTTTCTAAACTTTGGTGCAAACTTCACAAGATCTTAAAACAGCAGCTGCCAGTGCTGGCTCTTAGGATGGAGAGGTTCCTGAACCAGCAAATAAGGAAACAGTAGAAAAGAATCTTTACAACCAGAAACTGTCGCAGACATCGAACCAACCTGAGTTGGCAGACAAAAACATGGCTTCTAAATCTATTCATCCTATGATAACAAGGTCCAAAAGTGGAGCTATTAGGCCTAAGTCAACCTATATAGGGCTGACAGAGGGAGTAAGTGCACCAGATCCTACTGATCCTAATGAAGCCTTTAAGATTCCTCACTTGAGAAAGGCCATGGAGCTAGAATATGAGGCCTTGGTCAAGAATAATACTTGAGTTTAGGATTTAGGGTTTTTTAGAACAGTAGCTAGTTCCCTATAAAGGACAACAGCTAATTGACTGTAAATGGATTTTTACAACCAAGATGGCAACAGATGGGTCAGTGGAGGGGAATAAGGCCATACTAGTGGCTAAGGGGTTCCAACAAGACCCTCGAATAAATGTAGGTAAGATTAGTCCAGTGGCCAAAATAGCTACTGTCAGAGTAGTTTTGACTATTGCCACTTCTTTGAATTGACCTGTGAAACTTATTGATATCAATAATGCATTTCCGAATGGGAATCTTCAAGAATCTATCTTTATGAGTCAACCAGAGTGTTTTGTGAACTCAGCTTCTGAATAAAGCCTTGTATGGGCTTATGCAGGCTCCAAGAGCTTGGTATGACAAGCTCAGGAACACTTTGATGTAATGGGGCTTTCATCACACCAGGTGCGATCACTCCTTATTTGTTTTGCACACTAAGAAACATATGATTATCTCTAGTATAAGTTGATAACATATTAATTACTGGAGATAGTAGTGATCTAGTAGAAAGCTTTGTAAAAAGGCTTAATGCAGTGTTCTCTTTGAAAGACCTCAGGGAGCTTCATTTTTTCTTGGGGATTGAAGTGTTTAGAAATTGTAATGGAGTGTTTTTGAGTCAAAGGAGATATGAGATGAATTTGTTAGAAAAGTTTAACATGGTAAGTGCCTCATCTAGTCCTACTCCCATGACTCTTGGGAAGCATAGGACAAAGGTTAAAGAGGTCTCAAGAATCCTTCCATGTACAGGAGTCTGGTTGGGGGGCTACAGTATTTAACCAACACCAGACTAGATATTTCTTTTACTGTGAATCAGCTTAGTGAACACTTCAATGCACCAACAACTTTGGACTGGCAGAGGGCAAAAAGGACCTTAAGGTATCTGAAAGGTACTATTGAGCTAGGTCTGCACGTAAAACCTTCAATGGACCTTGCTGTTGTGGGGTTTTCAGATGCAAATGGGGATAATGATGTGGCTGGCAGAAGATCTAGTGGTGGGTATTGTGTATTTTTGGGTGACTCTCTTGTGTCTTGGTCTAGCAAGAAGCAAGGAGTGGTGTCTAGGTCAAGTACTGAGTCTGAGTACAGGGCCTTGGTTTCCTTAGCTAGTGAAGTTTCTTGGTTGAATTCTCTTCAGCATGAGATCAGGTTCCCTACTTTCAGGATTCCTACATTGTGGTGTGACAATCTAAGTGCAAAAGCTATTGTTGTCAATCCGGTTTTACATGCTAGGACTAAGCATGTTGAAATAGACCTTCATAAGGTGCTGAATTAAGAGATTGTTATTGGTTATGTCCGCTCTTCAGAGCAGCCAACAGATATTTTCACCAAGCCTTTGGCTAGTTCAAGGTTTAATGTACTGTGTGACAAACTCAGGTTGTAACACCTACTCATTTGAAGGGGGCAGTTAAATAATGTGTTGTAATGTGTTGTTCTCTGTTGTTTTTTAGATTAGTTATGTTCTGTTTGTCTGGTGTTAACTGTCATAAGTAGTTATAGTAGGTTATGACAGTTACACGATAGTTAGTCATGCTCTCTTGTATAAGTACTCATTACCATAAGTTGATTGCAAGGTATTTCTTTGCTGTTTCCTATTGTTCTCTCTGTCTGTCTACATCTTGTCATAATTTCTCTAGCAGCCTATATCAATATCCTACTGATTTGTTCAACTGATAATATTTACACGCTGGATAACTTATACCAGACACATCATACACTATGAACCAATATTATCTGCAGAATGAGTTTGTCAGTATTCGTGATTGAGGAATTATACACATTCATGGATTTATTTCAAGATCGAAGTATTGAACACAAGCTGGCACAAGCAACACAGATAGTGTATAAATAAACATACACACATACAAGGAAAGCTTTCTTATAATGGTAGAATTGGTGATTTTGTATACCTTGTTAAAGAGTGCATGAGCATTGGCAAGTCTTGGAAGAAGTGGACCCATTATACGGAATGCTATCCTCAACATTGCAACTGATGTTACTGGCCGAAGTTGCTTGATGATAACGTGTGTCCCTTCTAGCCATTCTTGAGGGAGGTTACTGAAGAAAGAATGAAGTAGGGCAACCACATTCCCTGCGAATAAAAATCACAATTAAGTACTGGAAATGGAAAAAATTGTGTCCCAAGCATAAAGAGGCACTTAAATTTCCATGTAGATACTTTCTGACAGAATAGTACAAAACTTAATCGTGATCCTAAAAATAAGTAAGTTTTGAAGGTAAACGAAAATGCATCAATATCATTTTAAATCAAGATCCTAAAAATAAATAAGTGAAGGCCTGGTTTTATTAATGTTTCTGATACTTTGACATGCCAGCTCAGCAGCATATCATAGCATCATAAAACAAGAGAAATGAGTTGCATTTTAAATGTCAGAGACAAACTAAAGATTTATAAAATCTAAATTCCAATGATATAACTTCAGCAATGAGTATTATGGTAAAAAACCACTCTGCAAGACCATACCAATGGCTGTGGAGGTATTGTCCTGTGCAGCCCACGTTGGATCTAACAACGCATAGCCAACAGCAGAGTCTATTTCCCCAAGCGACCTTTTCCCATCAGAAAGCCACCAGTTCTCTTTTATTATACGTGTTGTCTCCATGTAAAGCTGCAAGTGAAAATCAGGAGGCAGCTGTGCCAGAAGGAGACCACAAGCTTGAATTAACAAGCAAGACAGTTGTTGGCATGAATAACCACTTCGCGAAGCAAAGTTAGAGGTATTTATTCCAGAAACTGAAGGAGTTGATCTGCCTGCACCTAAGGAATCTGTGCTTCCCCCTGAAGGGGATGTTGGTAATACTGAACCTTGTCCTACACCATTTGAACCACCATGGAGACCGTTGCTGGACTGGATCAGTGTTGGCTGTATATTAACAATAATTTGAACGAGTGATTGTACTATCTGAGATGCAGATACAGGGAGGGAGAGTATTTCAATGACAGCAGTCTCAAGGACCAGCTGAGTATATGTCCCAGGATCCTGAAGTTGGTAGAATGCTTTTTGGCCATCAGAAGCATTTGCAGCCCCAGTCTGAGATGCTGCTGGAGGTTTGTTATGTAGAGTACGCAGAGCACTGTTGGAAGCATCTCCCATTGATCCAGATTTTGAATTGTTATGTAAGGGAGGGATAACATTATTCACTATTCCCACTAAGAGAGTTCCAAAGTAGTCCACAGGGGGACACATGACCGGATTGGACGAGCTTATTTGCTGAGGGAATGACTCTGAAAAGGGAATCTGAAGGAAATATAGACCCATTATATATATGCAGAATAGTTCCATTTTAAACAACTTGGAAACAAAACAAGAGAAGCAGAAAAAGTGTTACCTTGCTGATATCAAGTACATTGAGTATTCGAACAATGAGCTTTCCAGTAAGATGTCCATAGAAGTATGCAAGTATATCACGAACGAAAGTAAACCTTAAAGGGTAGTAAGCAAGCAATGGAGTATACATGGCCAATAGTCTGTCTGCTGGATCCATAGCGTCATTTTCAATAAGTCTATAAGTGATTAAGGGAATGACTGGAAGCAAACGAGCTGCTATATCATCGAAGAACACTGGATTCCTGTAATGTTTACTAGGGATATTGTAATGTTTGCAATATTCAAAGTGATGCCCAGATAGATTTATTGTTCAGGACCAAAAGTTACAAATAAAAAATGAAAATACAAGAGCAAACCCATAGAAAATTGCATAAGAATGCTTCTTCAGCTGCATTCCAATGACATGTAGGATACACTGACATTTATTATCAGCTTAATCTTTTATTTGTTTGGAAAGGTCCTTTTAGCTAATCTATTTATTTTAAGTTTTTCTTCTTGTTATAGAAGGATTTCTTATCCCCGTCATTGCACTACTTTTATTTGTCTCTCAATAAGTTGTTTTACCATCAGGAAAAAGTTATGACTTGAATTTTAGATTCTACCTCTCTCAATTATTTTTTTAAGTATTATCAAGTTCAGTTCCATTTTGGGATCCACATCCAAGATTCCATATAGAGGCACCTTCCACCAGATTAAGATATCTAATGGGGAAAAAAAAAAGTATATATCTGGGAGTAATCAGACCTGAATGAAAAGGATGTCAATTATCCAAGATTTTTTAAAGGTGCCTCTGGATGATATTTAGATAATCAAGGAACATAATTTCCTGGTTCCAAACTCTGAGAAAGTGACAAGATAAACCATAAAATACCTAGTATATAAAGGTTGTTTTAATATAATTACTTCCATTTCTTGTTATTCTTAGTTCTTACCAGCTTAGTGAGAGAGAATGGAAGAGATGAAGGTTTAGAATTTAATTTTCCAGAGGTCATAGTCTAAATAATAAACAGTTGGCTCTTTCTTTCTTCATAGTTTGCATCCCCACAAAAACAAGATTTGGTTCAAGACTCTTGAATTATCAATCACAAGTCATGACATAAAAAGACCTTAACAAAATGGAAGCTCAGATTTTGAATTACAAAATAAATCTAGCCAAAATCTCAAAAATTACCAACTTGTGATTCAAGCCAGTAAGAACATGACAATAAGTATACTAGATCCAGAGTAAATGCTGTACGAACTATACTGGGCTTATCTTAAGGGAATTTCATAATCAGCATCCAATATATGTTTCTAACAAATACTTGAATACCTTTGCAACTGGCCATTCTGTCAGAAATTAATTGTATTAATTAGAAATATTTGTAATTATTATAATTAGTATTTGTATTTTGGCCTAGGAATGAAGCATATTTTAGGGGACAATTAATCTGTAGTTTTTTGGAGTTTGCTTTTCTTATTTATTGTTTCTTAGAATAGTTTCTCCTTCAGTGTAAAAATACCCATGTAACTTGAACTCTTCAATTTATCAGCAATCAGACATTTTTCATGGCATCAGAGCCTTAGGTCTGGTAGGCCTTCATTGTCATTCTTTCTCATCTGTGGCCTTTATTGCCACTGGGACACCTTTTTATTACCAATGGATTCAAACACTCTAGGACCCACCACAAACCCACTGACCGGCCTTTCCCCTTTGATTTAATCCCAAAAACCACTTCCGTTACATCTTTTCTGGTACAAATCTCACAAACTGGCGCATTAGAGCACTGAGCATGTGACTCCCTCTCTCCAGCAGCAGTCTACCCTGATATGTTGGTGGCCACCATACAAGCGACCCAAACCATGTCCGAGTCCACTATGACCATGATAGGAACTCAAAATGCAATCAAGAAGGAGAATAAAATCAAGAAGGGATTGAAGTTTTTACTATCAAAAATGGAGGTAAAACAGAACAGCAAGGAAACTAGCAGAAAGGAAAATAACCAGACACACCTAAACCTCCTTCCCAGAGCTACAGCTCCTCCAGAGCAAATGCTTCTACCACCACCACCACACTAACAAAAAGGTTCTGCACATCCCACTCACACACGCCCACTACCTATTTATAACCAAATTACTCTCACTACCTATTTACCAATACCTATCATTACTCCCCTCTCAGAACACCCTTATCCTCAAGGTTGAGATAGGAAGAAAAAATTAAGAACTTTAATTAGCCTATTCCACCATCTTCTATCTCCAACACCGCCAGCTCTCCCTGCTTGTTAGTGTCTTCATGATCCCCCAAAACAATTAACCTCAGTTGGCTATCAACGCACTTGTGAAGAGGATGGAACCTTTCCCCGCATTGGAAGCAAAGCCCACGAGTCTTGTAATTCATCAGTTCAGCATAGGCGAGGTGTCTTACTCCCCAGTTTATCTCCAAGTTGCCTCATCAACGACCCGACCCAATAGCTCAAGAACCTATTCGACTCACTCCTTTACTCTTAGCGTCATCTTCATCCTCTCCCTTTAGTGTTGTGAACTCCACCTTGACATCGCAAGCTAGCTGCATCGTCTCATACCTATTCCAGGGTTTGTGCGTCCTTACTCGGCTTCTTACCTCCGGTCAAAGGCCACCAATGAAGTAGCTTAAGAATTGATTCTCTGGAAGTCGCCCACATTGTGATGAGAAAAGTTCGAACGCAGCAATATAGCCCCCCATGCTGCCAATTTGCCTCAACTCCTTCAGTTCTTTGAACAGGTTGTCCAATCTTCCAACTCCAAACCTCAAAATCATTGCCTCCTTCAAATTTTCCCACATACCCGATTTGGTCGACTCCCTCCACAGATTATACCAATGGATGGTTGCCTTTTTCCACACTCAGTTTAGTGAGCTGCAGTCAATTTCTTCAGAGGTCTGCTATACTTCAAAGTAGGTCCCAACTCATGCTATCCATTCTACGGGGTCCGTTCCATCAAATGTTGGCAGTTCGACCTTCTTCGTTGACAATCTAAATTCATCCCAACCATCTGGAACCACCATCCGCGGCTGAGAGGAGTCCTTAGAAGCTGAGTTGCTCCCAGCAGAGGGTTCCCCTTCCTCATTTTGAGAAGGTGATTCTCCTGAAACCTTCTTCCCCATCATTTTTTTAATCTCATCCAGTATCTCCGATTTCCAGTGCTCTAATCCTCCTTCCAACCTTTTCATGCGTGTTTCCAAGGCATCAACCCTATCCGACATTTTTGGTGGCATAGAAAAAGAGACACTGGCTCCCTTCAACTTATCAGGCAGGTTGGACCAAGTTAATAGGAACTCAAAATGTAATCACGAAGAAGCAGAATAAAATCAAGAAGGGACTGAAGTTTTTACTATCAGAAATGGAGATAAAACAGAACAGCAAGGAAACTAACAGAAAGGAAAATAACCAGAGAACCTAGGCCTCCTTCCCAGAGCTACAGTCCTCCAAAGCAAATGCTCCTACCACCGCACAATGACAAAAAGGTTCTGCACATCACACTCTCACACTCTCACTACCTATTTATAACCAAATTGCTCCCTAAAATTCCTAATATGCCCCTTCTAACAGAAAACTTTACCAATACCTATCAGACCAGTAAAACTCTGAACCACCATTGATCAGTGCTTCTACTGGTGATTTCCAAAATATTCAGGCAGCATATAGATTAAATGGAAGAAATAATTCAGAAGAGTCCTGAATGCTGCACACTATTCAAAAAGGCCAGAATGAGCATTTAAAGATATCCATCCATTTACTTCAATAAAAGACAAGTTCTGTAAATTTTAAATGAACTACAGATTCTAACTCCATTTCCCAGATAAACTGAAACCAACTCGATTGTTTTCAAGTTCCATTACCACCAGAGTTATGATCAACCACAAAGAATTTTAGAAGATAGCAAAAGACATGGTAAATCATTATTTTGAGATGGCCCACCTGTCCTTCCATGAGAGATAATTTCCAAGAGCCTTTTGCAGCTCCACCCGCTTGAACAGTCCAGTGTAAAGCCAATGTTCAGGGGGTCCACGAGTCATAGTAAAATGTTTTACTCTTTGCTGAAGCTCTTGTCTATCAAGAAGACTAATCTGCAATGTCCATTGTTACGTTATTACACCATATAATTGATAAGGGAAAAAGCACAAAGAACATGCCCTCTTGAAATATTGAAACGTCCAGAGGCAACTTTAGTGTAAGTTAATGTACTTCAAGATCAACCAAAGACAATTAAAGAAAAAATTCACAAAAACACTAGGATCAAAAGTTCATTCTTAGTTCAGCTAACTCATCCCAATTAATCAGGATGATGTTATTATAATAATGGTGTTATTTTTAAAAATTCAGAATGCATTTGAAATTTGGGATTTAAGGTTAGATAGGGAGGAACAGATATCCTCCTAAAAGAGAGAAAACAGAAAGACACAGGGCTTTAATATGAAACTAAGCTGTCCAATCGCTCTGCATATTTGACAAGGATAGTATGCAGAACACCAGAGAGAAGCCGAAAACAAAACCTATCCCTTAAGATATCTAAAGGCGACAAAGCATTCCTGAATATGTGGGCACTCCAATGCAGCGAAATTTCCCAAAGCAAAAGAAAAACTGCACATTCCCACAAGCTTTTACCATCTTACTGCACTAGTTCTATTGAAGCCACTGTCAAAATAGATGACTTGATACCTGAGGGACTTAGATTTTAACTAAATTTGTCAATAAGGAAATATTCTCTAGTAGGAGAGTGAAAAGATATTATATATAGGGTATCAGTCATTTGGCTAACAATGAAACAAAAGGGAAGGCACAATATCTGTAAAATATGTACAAAATTGAATATTTAGCAATAGGGTAAACGGACCATAAATTACCAGAAATTTTATCCCCTTTCTTTAGAGGACAGTAGAGGTGAAGTTTCTATGTGCATATAAGATCATAATTCAAAATACAATAGTTGAGTTAGAATGTGCATACCACAATACGCAAAGCATGGGGATCATCATCACGATCAATAAGTGCCAGAAGCAGGATATCTAAAGGAAGCAACTCATTTGACCAAACAAAAAAGGCAAGGCTTGCACAAGCTTTTAACAGAAGGTCCTGAAAAGGAAAAAGCATAAGAATACTGAATAGCATTAACAAGGTACTGATCTACAGAAGTAAAAGAAACAGAGAACCTCAGTGGAGCTATCAACCTGTAAGGAATGCCCTTGTTGAACCTCCATTTGAATATGATGAAGCAGAACATCCACCATTGTGTAAATATTAGATGTCACCTCCTCAGGAGAAAATTCCCTCAGGACACGTGCCTAGACATATATGGAGAGTTTTAGATTAAATATGGTGCTCTAAGAAGTTCAAGAAGGTAGTAATGAAATGATAACCATTCAGACAGCTGTTAGAAGATGAATACCAGGCTTCCACTGTTAATGTTTTCTCCATGCCCATGCCTTAATATCCATGCACCAGCACACAAATATTGTCGATGCTGAGGGAAACTATGACCAATATAGGTCACAACATAATTAGGATCAGCTGATGCTGTAAGAAGCTGCGTGCACTGATGTAGAACAGTTGTTTCTGCCTGCACAAGTGCCTTTAATATTAACATACACAAAAAAAAATAATATAATAACAAATTTCTAAAATATTACTGTCCTATTTAACAATACTGGAATATTGCTACTTTATTGCAAAAGAACGCTTGCTATAGTATAGAAACACTAAAATTATGATAATTAATCCATAGATGGGGCATAGATTAAAGTAATCTGCCTCAAAACCTGTCCTCTGATGGCAAGCAATATGAAAGCTCTAAAAGTCAACATTAGCAGCCCACCCGATATTCCATTGCCATTATTAGCCACCCAACCTTGCATCCGACCACAATACCAGCCAAGGCCCCAATGGAGAAAACACTCCCAATTCTTGACAATCCAAAAAATTCTAACAATTGAACCATCCTTGTCTCTAGTTTGGTCTATCGAAGTATATATCTGGCATAGGCTTGGAAATAGCATCCTTAACTTTCTTCAACTATCCTAGATTCCCAATCTCTTAACATCTCAATTCAAGATCTTCATGAACACAAACTACTCACCCACCTGCTGTCAGCTCCTCCATAATTCATCATCCTTAAAAGCTTATTTAATACTTTCAGCTTTCTGCAACATTTTCTTCTTTCAGATGTAAAATTTGGAGATCTGAGCAGTCACCTTGACATCAATATCCTCAACAACAAAACTTTGGCACACAAATTTACCCCCACACACTGAAACTGCGAAACTAAAACTACATGACCAAGAAGTCTTCCACATGAGTGAGCAGTGCTGGAATCTCATATTGAATAGTGGAACTTTGAAATTAGAAACAAATAATGATATTTTAGAATAGCTCCTTTTTTCAGTGAGCAAAATTGAGTGGCTCAAGTTGCAGGACAGCTTATTCATTTCCTCTGATTGGATCTTCCCATTTTGCATGCGTGGAATATTTCCTTTACGTTTAGGTTTTTTTACTTTTAGTAATTAATTTTTTTAAAAAAGTAAGTACACAGGCTGAAACAAAAATTCACTGGATATGTACTTCTATTCTTTTTCTTGTCAGTATAATGGGCATACCAGCAGACATGCAAACTTGGTAACACAAACTTGTAGAACCAACCTGCTGCCATGCTTGTATTGCAAGGCTCCTTTTATCCATTCGACCACCCAGGGCTTCACGCAGAACAGAAGGGAAGTAACGGAGTGTTTTGTCAGACCATGTGTGTTGGCTACTTGCCATTATTTGATCCAACATAGTTGGCAGGTAAAGCAGGTGATCAGCATCTGCAATCCCACGCGTCTTAATAAGGATAGCAAGTGTTATGACAGTTACTCGATTTAAAGTTTCACTAAATTCAGTTGGACCCTGTAAATTGTCAAAAGGAAAAGGAAAAAAAAAAAAAAGAAAGAAAGAAAACATCAGTCTTGATCAAAAGGACAAGTAAACTAGGAAAAAATAAAAAGTAACTGAAGGGGCAAAAAATAATAATAGAAATAGAAGTTACAGCTTGGTGACCAAAGCAAACACCTTTCCATCCTTTTTAACCAAGAAGAAATCTCTCAATGAGAAAATAACATTCAGGCACAGATTTTCAGCTAGTCTAAACACTCGATGATCTCCTCGTTTTCCTTTTACAGCAGACATAATCTTCGTAACATCATACATCAAGGTTTTGCTTTTTCCCTGGTACCTACACCCAAAAAAAAAAAAAAACAAATAAGGATATAAATTGTGCCAGTGTCTGGCAGAATGGAAAGACATCACGCCCCTGTTTAAGTTTATTCCAGGAACTACAGGCAGATTTTGGGCCAGAGGTCCAGATATGATGGTAAAAGATCATGTAGTTTTAAACCAGAAGAAATGATAATATGCCAAACTATCTCTATTTTCATCAGGTGGAAAATTTTATATTATTGGATACAGTAATAATCACCTGTATAATGGAAGTAATCGATAGTTCAATATCTCAAGAACCAAAAGTGTCACTCCAGGCTTGCTCAATAAAGAAGGACTTCTTTGCACTAAATGCTGTAATAAGAAGCATTCACATTAGATATTATCATAATACTGGCAAGCAAGCTCATGAATGAAGATTAAATAACATTGAAATTGTCATAAGAAGCATAAGCATTATGTCAATGGCTGACAACACGAAAAGAACCATATAAAGTAAGATTTCAATGAACTCTAATTATAAATTTTCCAATAGACTTTCATAGTCTGCCTTGTAATTCACCAAAGGAAAAGAATAAATTAACATTTCAAAGTTGTGTCAAAACAAAGCTACACATCAAGATATGATTATTTTACATATTACCGTTGAAGCATGAAGATAATACCTTTTTACTTACATAATATAAAACAAATGACATAAGATGTAATAATAATTGAGGGAAAAGAAATTACATTGAAGTGTGAGCGAAATAGTGAATGAGGTGCAAGGAGCAACAATCTAGTATACGTTTCAACCATTGCAATGCTAGGTACAACCTGCATACAAATATGAAATGTCATTATGATTTTTCTGAACCACAAGAATTAAGTTTAAAATTATTCATTTCCAGCTCCTCAAAGTCATTACCACAAGAACAAAAAATCATTGCTGAGAAAGTTATCACTTGTCTACAATATCATAGTAACAATTATACTGCCAGTACAACGTTTATGAGGTACAACAACCATGCCAATAAATGAATCTAACACGAGAGAGAGAAAGGGAGAGACAGAGAATTAGGAACAACCTGCCCAGAAAACAAAGTTTCTTCCATCTGATAGGACAGCTTCATACATAAGTTCATTGCAAATCCAGACAACAATGACATAGGCAATGGGTTCACTTCTCGTGTAACCGCTATTCTCTCTGATGGCTGTAGATTTGATGCTGTTAGCAACTCAGTAGCTCCAGCGGAAGTTAACCAATTCATTACTGTTTCACAAGCAGGTTGTGCCATTGTGTAAGACACAACCCAAAACATCCCTATTGAACGTTCATCCATATTCATATAATCCACCATGCGATCCCCTGAAAAGTCACAAATGCTTGGCTATAAGCACATATTACAATACAACAACAACAAATCCTTATCCCACTAGGTGAAGTTAGCTACATGGATCGTACGACGTCATGGAACTCTATCAGTGACCAACTCTTTAGGTATATATATTACAATATCATATAAAATTAAACAAGATATATAGCAAGCAGCTATATATTTTTTTTGATAGAAAAAGAAATATTGTTATTGAGGAGAGAGAGAGATACAAAAGAAAGAGAAAAACAAAAAGAGAGCAGCTATATAAGGAAATAAAAGAAAAAAAAGAGCGCAAAAGAGCTCACTGAATCCCCAGTAAATTGTTAAGCAAAAGCCCCTGAAAAACTCAATCAAACAATTTCATCTGAATTAATGTAAAGTGTGAATTAGACCAGAACAATTGAATGTTTCATAGAAGTAACACACTGATAATGATATTGCTAAAGTCAGGTGCCCAAGGTCAGCCTGCAGCTAATTAACAAGTCCACACCAATTTGTCATGGCATCTTAATTGTATAAATTAATGCAGCGCATAATGCAAAATACAAACTGGTTGTAATTTCTACCAACAGTAGGCTATTTATATCTCGATTTCAGTGTCACTAACAAAAAATGCCTTGTTTCAATGTACCTTTGCTTGCTTGTCTCCACCATTCATCTATTTGCTTTCCTTTTTGAAGCTGTTCATTGTTCAGATATTCTCTGGTTGAGGTGTTCAATGACCATATACGTAAATTTTGGCAACTGCTAACAAAATCAAGCAAGATAGTTTGTGGATTATTAGGATCAGAGTTCCGCTCTTCTCTATGAAATGAAAGAATCTTTCTGGTTGTCTCCACCTGAGTGCAAAGCCATGGTCATATTACATCAATTTAATATTAATCCCAACCCAAAGTACTTCCACAAAATTGTTGTCAAACTAGAAAGTCAAGATATTAAAAATATCCATTTATTGACAAGATCATTGACTAAAAGCCGTACACAGAAAAAGGAATTTATCAATGGATTACAAGTGGGAAGAAAAACAAATAGACGTGTCTGCATGGAAGGCAACAGAAAGTAATGAAACTAACATTTATTTAGTACCTTTCTAGCATCTGAATTCAAAGCATTCATGACCAGCTCAACTCGAATTATTTGTGCGAGAAGCCAGGTCACATGATTCGTCTTTAGAAGGTGATCATCCTCTGTAAGGCGAGAAACCAGCTTGTCCACAAACTCAACAAAATCAATACACCCACTTTTCATAAGAAAATAGAAGATATCAGAGAAGATAAGCCAGTCCTGCCAGCAATTTATCTCTGCAAGAATAGTATTATTCAGACAGTATTAGCTTTTTGAAGATGATATACAAAACATTTCCAAGAATCAATTATTTTTCGACATTAAACAGACCACAACAAATGAATCAAAAATTATAAATATAACCCAACTAACAACACTAGCAACGTTTTATCTTTTAACTCAAGTGCAACTATTGAAGTATTGATGTATGGCTGAAGGTGATGGAAGGTTGACCATTTGATACATAAATTAATTGTTGTTAAGAACCAACCATACCTGATAGGAAAGGTTCTGGAACAGCTAGGTTTATGTATCTCACATACCCCCTAATGTGAATTTCCTTAAGAATTCAAGCTTGGCCAAAGCAACAATTCCAAGTTCCAACTAACCTTGTGCTAAAATTTAATTTAATTTGATCATGAGAATGTGGGTGGTGAAAAAAGATTCTTTGCCACTTAGTCAAAGAGGATCTAATACCACATAAGATCTAATCATCCCAAAATCTTAAGCTATTAGAAGAATACCTAGGAATGGCTATCATATATCCTAAAAATGAAGTCCAATAAATCACTCAAGCAATATATGTGCAGCCACTGTATTACCCATGTTTAATATGACAATGCTCGTATCCAGCACAGTATATATATGTGTGTGTGTGTGTGTGTGTGTGTGTGTGTGTGTGTGTAGCACATTCAAGATTGCTATAAAGCCAACAAATATTCAGAAAGTAGTAAGATCCAACAAGAGAGGCACAAAGGTAATTTTCCTTTCCTAATGAGTGAGAATACAATAATCAACAGCGGAGACAGGTGAAACCAAAGAACCACAACTAATTTAGGATGTGTGTGTGTGTGTGTGTGTAGCACATTCAAGATTGCTATAAAGCCAACAAATATTCAGAAAGTAGTAAGATCCAACAAGAGAGGCACAAAGGTAATTTTCCTTTCCTAATGAGTGAGAATACAATAATCAACAGCGGAGACAGGTGAAACCAAAGAACCACAACTAATTTAGGGTGTGTGTGTGTGTGTGTGTGTGTGTGTGTGTGTGTGTGTGTGTGTGTTCAAGATTGCTATAAAGCCAACAAATATTCAGAAAGTAGTAAGATCCAACAAGAGAGGCACAAAGGTAATTTTCCTTTCCTAATGAGTGAGAATACAATAATCAACAGCGGAGACAGGTGAAACCAAAGAACCACAACTAATTTAGGGTGTGTGTGTGTGTGTGTGTGTAGCACATTCAAGATTGCTATAAAGCCAACAAATATTCAGAAAGTAGTAAGATCCAACAAGAGAGGCACAAAGGTAATTTTCCTTTCCTAATGAGTGAGAATACAATAATCAACAGCCGAGACAGGTGAAACCAAAGAACCACAACTAATTTAGGGTGTGTGTGTGTGTGTGTGTGTGTGTGTGTAGCACATTCAAGATTGCTATAAAGCCAACAAATATTCAGAAAGTAGTAAGATCCAACAAGAGAGGCACAAAGGTAATTTTCCTTTCCTAATGAGTGAGAATACAATAATCAACAGCGGAGACAGGTGAAACCAAAGAACCACAACTAATTTAAATGTAAGATCAATAAACTCCAAAGTACCCCTTTGAAGAAAATGGGCAACGAAACAGCATCCACTGAAACAAGATTTTCCATCGACGTCAACAATTCTCTCAATATAGCCAAAGCAACTTTCTTATTATCAGGATAATTAATGTGTATGTAGCTCCCATCCACTAAAACACAGCTGAATTTGCAGACTAACTAAATTCTCCGGCTGAGTTATCCAGGAGAAGCTAGCAAGTCAATGAAAGTGTCATAAAATATTCCTTTTCAACATTAACAGCACTGACTAATTAAAAATCTGTTAGCTACATTAGCAATAAAGACCAACCTAGAAAATGCAAAAGAATGTCAAAGTATTCTTCCAACAAAAGTATCTGTGACTCCAATAGATGTATAAAGAACCAAACACCTTAGAAGTGCAAATAACTATTGACATTTCTCTGAAAACTCCTGACCTTTTTGCTTTGGACATAAAAGAAGAGCAGAATTAATCTACTAGTGAAATAAAACTAATGTCTTCTAGAAACCAATAAGTTTCAACCATTTTGCTAAAGCAGCAAGTTGTCCTCTCAGACATTAGTACCATAGAAAATATTAATCCCACACTCAACCCTCTAACAAACCCAATTTGATGCAAGTATTATTCAGAAATTGGATTCTATCCATTCTCCAAATACTCCTCTAAATTTCTGAAGCCAACCCATAGCAAGACTATGCCACTAGAACCTCCCAAGAAGATTAGAACTTAATGTCCCATGATTGCATATAACAACAACAACAAGTCTTATCCTACTAAGAGAGAGTCGACTACATAGATCGTACAGCGCTATTAAACTTTATCAATAACCAACTTTTAAGTATCTCATTCACCAAAAGATATCGTTTAATGACTTCTTTAAGTGTCCTTCTTGCTCTTTCTCGGCTTTTTTTCACAAGACTCTATACCATCTGTTCAACCCTTCTTACTAGCGCCTCCAATTATCTTCTTTAAACATGTCCAAATCACCTTAAACGATTTTCTACCATTTTCTCCTCAATAGGTGCCACACCAATTTTACCTCGTATACAATCATTACGTATCATATCTTTTCTTATATAACCACACATCCATCTCAACATCTTTATCTCTGCTACCCCAATTTTTTATTCTTGTCCTTTCAATCCTCAACATTCACTCCTATATTATATTGCCAATCTTATAGCAATGCGATAAACTTTCTTTAAGCTTATTAGGTATTTTTTTATCACAAACAACTTCTGATACGTTTCTCCATTTCAACCACCCAACTTGTATTCTATGTGTAATATCCCCATAAATATCACTATAATCTTGTATTATTGATTCCATATACCTAAACTTTGTCCCTTATGGTATAACCTGATCTCCAATTTTAGCTTCCAACTCATTTTTAGCTTATCACTTGTAGTGCATATATTCTTTGTCTAATTACAATATTACATTAAACTGAAGAATGTAAATAAGTAATAAAGAGAGAAATGATCATTGCCTGAATTTGTCAATTTCAATAGTTCAACAATTCTATCAATTGTTGCCTCACAAATCATTTCTGATGAAAAAACAGCACCAGGAGTGGGCCCTTGAGATGCAAGCTTATAGCAAGGAGCAACTAGCAGCACACGTCTCCACCAATCAGGTGATGGTGTAGTGTGGAGAGCGTGTCTTATACAACGCAAAGCTCTCTCCCAGTCCAAACTTCCTTTCTGGATTGAAGTTGCAATTTCCTACAAACAGGAATAAGTGACAACTAACTTACCAACATAGGACAAAGTATGATCAAAAGAAAAATAGCTTAAGCATTTATAGATAAATTATAACTAACTTCTTTAATTACATTCCAAGACAATAAGTTTCTTGAAAAATCATCACCTCTCCATGCAATGGCTCTCCAAGTACACTTAGATACGTGATCGGCGAAAGTCTCAGTTGTGCTACTGCTTCGCCTGAAATATTAGGAGTTTGAGAAAGAATCCGACGAGTCCCAAATGTAGGGCAATGAAGATGCTGGTCTAACATTTGCATGTGCATAGCCATCATATCTCGCCTCCTGTGGATCTCCAAAATAAGCGTAAATAAAGCTTCATCATCAGGTATGTTCTCTATAAATTGCAAACCACTCCGTAGTAATTCATAAAAGGGAACTCGGCATTTTCCGTCATCAACTAAAAGCCATATCACATCCAAACAACTGTGTAACCATGCAATTAAAGCTTTGTCTGGTCTCCATGCTTTTAGTACATCAGGTTCATCAACTCCCTGGTGCCTCTGGTCCCAATTTACCAGCCAATTTAGCATATGGTGAAAGATTTCAACATGAGTCACTGGTTTTAAATCAAATTCAAGACCAATCAAAATAATTTTGCAACATAGCTGACGAAGGCTACTAATATCATTATTTCGAATAGATGGAATGCCTCTTGTTTTAGATTGTTGTCCAGTGCAGGAAATATCAGAAGATTTGACTGGAGATAAAGCTGTACAAGATGATGGTTCAATAGTTGATTGAGAAGGGGAGCCAATAGGATGAACAGAAGGTAATGGAGATGCAGGATTTGAAGATTGAAAATTAGACACATTGGTGATTGTGCTTGAAGGGGGTAACATCCCTGACTGCAATAAGCTTGAAGAGGATACAGCTGGCATTGCTTGACTCCCTTGGCCAGCAGGCAGCTCTGCTGAAGAAACTGAAGAAAGAAGTGACGGCAAAAAAGTATCCCAGTTAATGTATCTAATACTGCACAAGCTCCGTAAAGCGAAGAGAAGAAATTCTGCTCTTGGTGCATGACTACTGCACTGCACAACTAGAGATATGAGAATAGCTTCGGTAAAAGAACGTAACTGATCTTGGTCCTGAAGGAAAAAATAGCATTAACAAAATAAGGTGTCACATGCTATTTTCAAATAAGATAGATGCAAAACAGAAACAACATAAGGAGATGCATAGTGCAGCATAGTATAATTTCAATCTCACAGGAAACTGGCTCTGAAGTTGCTCAAAATCTGGAAGGAACTGCTCATTCGGTGGAGGAAGTTCTCTGTTAAGAGCAAGAACACGCTTTTGTGATTTGTTCCTGAGATTAAAACACGGAACAAGTAAGAAGCTAACATATACAGGAAGTAACAATAGTGTCATGGAAATTTCTCGATTAATGCATATTTGAAGAAACAAAGCAAGAAAACCAATAATATTGGGAGTTATGACCAAAAAAAGGTAATAAAATACCAAGCTGCACAAAATGCAGATAAATAGGCCAACTGTGAAGACAGCTTGTAATGAATGAAATTAAAGGCCACAGAGCTTATAAATCACATGGATTTAGACATGCCAAAAGAGGCTAACCAAGCTGGGTGAAACCAAAAACAATTATTTGAACTTTATGATTTTCTTTTAAACAAAAAAATTATCTGGAATCAACAAGATTAAGTGGCTCGGAATTAGGGTAGACCAACTTCATTATTGAAAGAGGGGAGGTAGAAAAGAAACAGTACTGTTCTAGTAACTGAAATGTTATATGAAAAGAGGGGGAAAAAAAAAAGGCTGTAAGGAGGAACGAATTGAAACCAATAAAACAGTTTAACAACTAGCAAATGAAATTCAGACCTATAGAATATCACGATACAGAGTTCTGAGGGAATTGGCATTCGCCATGGTAGTGTCCGAAAAGGAGTCGTTAAGACAAGCAGAAAATTACACAAGATTCAATTTGAGTGCGTAACAACACATATTTAATTCTACAATATGCAGCTTCAAAAGGGACGAGATACAAAAACCGGAACGTTGACTGTGACCAAAACCCAGAACCCCAGGAGCGCTCAAAGTTCAAGAATTTGGCATTGTTGATAGTATATGTACTTACGTAAGCTCCCGGATTGATTCTTCGGGCTTCTGGCGGCTGTTTCTCTAGAAAAACAAAACGAAAAAGAAAATTACAAACACAAGTAAAATGTTGGGCAAAGGGGAGTATTAAGAGTGGGATTGGAGGGAGCTGATTACTCCTAAGTAAAGGTTGAAGAGATCCAGAATAGCAGTTCGAGCGGGGTGGAACTGATAGGCCCGTGTGGCTGTTCCTGCTGGTGATCTCTGAGTTTGATCCATTTCTTCTTCGTTCTCATTCAAGTGGCTCCGTCACATGCCAACTACAAACATGAAAGTCCTCCGTATACAAATCAAGGGGGCTCTGCAACGGAGAAGAAATATGCAAGTCAAATATTAGTTTCATTTTTGCTCGTAACTTTTATTTATGTCTCTTACTTTTTAAAAAAAATTAATATTTTGATTTTTAATTTATGTCACATCAACTTTTTTCCCTTTGTTCATAGGTAATAGATAATTTCAGAATAATAAATAAAGTTAAAAATAATTGAAAATATTAAATAAAATAAAAAATAAATATAATATAAATTGAAAAGTAAAGACCAAATTAAATACAAGTCAGTGCCACCCTTCTATTGATTTTGGCAAGTATCTGGGAGCTCCCATTTAACACAAAAGCGTTGATTAGAGTATATATTCGTATTTAATTGATTAAGTTAGCAATAGGCTCCCAGATTGGAAAGCAAATTCAATAGGTTGTTTGATACGTAGGAAAGAGAATTAAAAGAAAATAAAATAAAAATGAAAATAAAAAGAAATGTTTGAAATAGAATAGAAAAATATATATTACTTTGTTTAATATATATTTTTTAATAAAAAGGAAAAGAAACATATAGAATAATTTTATTAAATTATCCCTGAGTTAAAATTGTGTTTTGTTTAAAAAAAATTGAAGAAACTATAGCCAATCCCTTTCCATCGACACAGTGAATCCCCATCCAAGCTTCATCTTCCCTGTCGCTCTTCGTCTCTCTTTGCCATGTTTATCGTTCTTGTCTCTCTCTGTCATATCAATCGCTCTCTCTCCATCTTCTTTGTCGCTCTCAATCTTTCTCATCCATGTCCGTCGCTCTTTACCTGTTCTACAATTGCAAAACATAGGAGAGAAGCTCATCATCTTCCTTGGTCTCATCTCGGTCTTTCTCTTCCTTAGTATATGTTTTCCTTCTCAATCTCTCTCAGTCTCATCTACAGCTGCAAAACATGGGAGAGAAGCCCCTCATCTTACTCAATCTTGTCTCAATCTCTATGTTCCTCAATCTCTGTTTTCCCTCTCAATCTTTCTCAGTCTCATCTCTCTCAGTCTCTAAATGACAATGACAATGTGAAGGGTAGGGATCGGGGCAACTCAAACGAGAAACTTCTTTTCCATTCCATCAGTAACGTTTCCATCTGATTTATGAAGGAAAGATCTATACATTTAATTGTGAAAAATGGAAAACTAGTTTTCCATAATTTGCTTACATCCACTGTAGCTTCAGCCATACCAAACAGTGGAAAATGGAAAAGTTGCAAGAAATCCATCTTCGGTCGTCTGAAGGAAAGGATACCAAACGCACTCATTGTCTTTGACTGGCCACAATTCTCTTATTGATTCCTTTATTACTGCTATGTCAAACCATGTGATTCAAATATACTTGGTTATCCATGAGTACATGTGATGACAATAAGGGAAGAAAAATTCTTTGGAGAGGTGTTAGTGATGAAAGGAAGGTTCACTTTGTGTCACAAGATAGAGTTTGTGATGAGAAGTACTTTAGGGGCTAGGTTTTACCGTTTTAGACTTATTAAGGACCAAAACATTGTGTTTATGATGAATATTGGATGGGATCTTATAAGAAAGAAAACTTTTGGACATGAGTAACAAGAGTTAAATTTAAGTGTAGAGATGACCTTATTTCAAAAACTAACTCTAGGAGGAGTAGTTCTAGGCTTTGGAAGGGCATCATAGAAAGTTGGGAAAATGTGACTCAAGGTTTAAAGTGGAATGTGAGGAATGGTAAGAGAATTAAAATTTGGTAGGATACATAGATTCCTAATACAGGACGTTTCTCTAATATGGTTGTCAATATTGTCCCCAACAACTTAAAAGGCAAAATGGTGCCTAATTTTGTTACCAATTTGGGTGACTGGGTATAGGAGGAGTTTAAAAATTTAATTCCCCAATATGTTGTTCAGCATATTAAGGTTGTGAAACCTCCCCCTTTTTTTTTCTTGTGATGATCATGTGAGATGGCCCTATGCTAATAATGTGTTAATTGTCAAAACTGCTTATCTCCCTGTTTAAAAAGTTTTATGCTAGAGTTAAAGAAGGTATGTAGGAAAAGATATGGAAAAATAAAGCTTCTCATCAAAATAATTAGGGGCATGCCTTAGGTTATGTCAACTCGCTCAACCCAAAGTAACATGCACAGTTATATTAGGTTGACAAGTTGGTTTCAGTTCTTTTTTTCCTAACCCTCTACTAATTGGTTCGAGTAACGGGTATATGAAATTTAAAAATTTTCATCTTGTTTAACTTGAACCAACCTGCAAACCAACCCCCTTTCTCCTTTTTGTTTTTTGTTATATATGCTTAACTCCTTTTCACTTTATATGTTGTAGAAGTTTGAAAAATTTTATGATGGAATAATAAAATTGGAAGGTAAAAAATGTAATATTAGACAAATTTATATTGTAAAAGATGAGAGATATGAAAGAGAATTTAAACTTATGTCTTGAACTTGGAATGAATAATGACTAAAAGTTTTATTCACTTTGTTTTTTGCTATAAAGCTTTGTCTTCAGTTTTAGGTTTTATGTTTCAATAGTCATTATCTTGCAAGTTATAACACGAAGGGACTATATATGGATGAAAACTTAATAATTTGTACTCATGTTCTCTAATTACCCTCAAAATGCACGACCAATTTAATTGAAGAAATTAAAATGGCTTTTTAAGAAACTAAAAAGGGCTTTTCTTTGTGAGAAAAAAAAAGAGAGAGACGATGTTGGACCTGCCAACTCGAAATAACCCAAACCAAAACCCAACCCTCTAAACTTTGGGCAGCTTGGATTGTCAAAATTATTCAACCTGAACCAGCCCAACCCTTGGACACCCCTAGTTGTAATGCCTATTAATGGTTGGTGTGTCATGATAGGCTTCTCACTAATAATAAAATATTCCATATGGGTTCAACTAATTCCTAAAGCTGCCTAATTTTTTATGAACATGATAGGACTATTTTACATGTTTTAAGGGATCATGAAGTTACGAAACATTTTTGGGCTTGAGTTGTAAAAACAAGTGGGCTCAATTTTTTTTTCCTTGCAATTTCAAGTGTTGGATAGCAGATAATTTGCCTTAATCAAGATAGGGACTTGTATAATGAGTGAGGTGCCTTCTTTGCTTGTGCTATTAGGCTTCTTTAAATAAGAAGAAATAATTCCATTTTTAAGGGTGGTAATGATTGGCAGGAGGATCATTTTTCTTTCATTGCTAATCATTACTTTGGATTGTTGCATGCTTCACAAATTGGTAGAGTTGAAAAACCATGCTGTCAACAAAACCTTAAGAATGATTTGCTTGGAAAATCAAGATACTGAGAGGATGAAAATTAATGTGAATGGGTTTATTGGTGGACACCCCCCTTCATTAGGGTATGGTGGCATTGCAAGGAATCATGAAGGCAAGGTTAGCTAATGCTTTGTTAGTAATCTAAGGAGCTGCATTGTGTTAAGGTTAGAACTTTAGAGAATTTTCTATGGTTTATGTTTAGTTTGGGAGCATGGGTTAAAGAATATTGTGATGAAAGTGGATTTTGATAAGTCCCTTACAATTGTAGTTCTAGGTATGATGTTTTTTGTGGCAATTTTCACTCATTTTAGCCTAAGTTTGAGCTTTCTTGGCAAAATTTCTTTTCTTTATTTGAATATCAAATTAGTTGTCTTAATATTTTTCTTTATCTTGATCCCTTTTTGTCTCATTTTTCTTAATCTTTTGATGTTTTTTAGTGTAGGTACAAGTTGGAGGAACAAGTGAAGATGGAAAATAAAGGTTTTCCAAAGTTTTGAAGCCTAGAAGGACCAGAATGAAAAGCTAGTGCTTTGGGTGTCAGCCACCTTGAAACGTACCCTTTCAAGTACCTTTACAACCCAAGTGCCAGACTTGTAGTAACCCTTTTATGTATTTGCTAGCGCCTTGGCACTAAGCCTTGCTAGCATGTGACAGAGCACGTAAAAGTAAAAAAGTGTTAATTTTAAGGTTGTCTAGGAAAAGGAAGAAGCAACATGTTTAAGGGGTGCAGGCCTACATGCTTTTGGAGCCCATGTGGGTGTTTTGGCGTGTAGATGTGGCTCTTCTATGTAACATTCATCCCTTCTACACTTGCATGAGATGTTCCCAAAATGTCCCAAATAATGCTCAAAAGCAACATTTCCCATCATAAAAAACTTCCCAAAACCTCAGAAATCATAACTTGATTCATGATTTTCATCATACATCATAAGTTTTCCAAAAATTAGTTTCAAAATTCATACTCAACCAACCAACATTTTTCTAACAATATCATCCGATTTCAAGCTTCATTCATCTTAGAATTGACGAAAGAATGTTTAGATACATCATGCACAAAACAAAAACCAGTTTTAGCCATCTCCTCTACCTAAGGTTTGTCATATGCAAAGAAACAAAGGAATGAGGGAAAAGTTTTGTATCTTACCTTAAACTAAAGGATTTTCTGGTGAAGAAGAGGTACAATAGAGGGAATAATTTGTCGGAGACTTGGGTGGCCAAAAATTTTAAGAAGAAAGGTATGAGGAAGAAGAAGGGTGCAAGGAAAGGTGTGTCTTGAAATTTCTTGTATATGTGCGTGAAAGGTAAGAGCTAAAGATTAAGAGGGGATGAAATATGTCATATTGACCATTTTGCCCTCATAACCAAAGAAGAAGAAAACTTAAACCAAGGGCAAAATTGAAATTTTGCAAAATAGAAGAATTATATTCACCACACCCGACACAAAATTCTCACCATCTCATGACTAACTTTTCTTCACATATATTCTTTAATTCACACAACTATATACATTGCATAAGGAAATCAAAATTCACATTTAATTCATTTTAGTCCCTCTAAGGACTCCAACCTATTTAGCATATGTCCTCATAGTAACAACTCACAATTAGCACACGAAAGTCACCAATCACACTTATTTCCATACACTAGATTTTTCATTTGTTCATATCAATCAAATACTCATTATTGCAAAATAGTCCTTAGATACACTCATGTAAATATGATGTTAAGCAATAAGCATAAACTCCAATATGAAAGGTTACAGATATTACAAAATTGTTTTACTAACTATGATTCTCTAGAGCTAAAATAGGCTACTCATCCTCCTAGTGCTAGAGCAACAAATTGGAAGGGAGGAATTTGTTGTTTTCTCATGGTATGTGAAAATAGATGATGGAAGATTGATCATTGGCTGAAAGGGAAAAAGAATCTTCAAAATAAAACCAGGAGCTCAATTACTATGATTTCTGAGCCTATCACCTATTAGTCCACAACCTGAAATCCTGTAATCTTAAGAGAGTGTTTTGATGTTGATACTGTAAAGAAAATCTTGGCTACCTTTTTTTAGGAAATGGTAAAGTAAACTCTCTATTATGGCCCTGGACAATAGATGGCATGTACAATGTGAAAGAAGGGTATCGTAGAGGCTAAAGAGAAACTTAAAAGCATAGTTCTCTTTTGATTCTACTTTTTTTTTCCTTTTCCCCCTTTTTCTGGACAAATGTATGGAAAAGTGATAACCCCCTGTCACGACTCCCATATGGGTACATGACTGGCACAGATGATGTCTTAGCCTACATCGCCACAAGCCTAACCTTCCATTAACCCAATATCTTTTATTATGTAAAATATTCATTTCTTTGACTATATGTAAATTAAATTCTACTTTATCATGCAAGTTTTTTACCAAAATGAAGAATTCATTTTCTTTTATAATCATAACAAACATAAGAGTTTCATTCACATAATTACATAAATGTATTTCCACCATGTTTTTCTCGAATGTTCTCATACATAATGCATACTACATGATTCATTTATACAACGTAGCATAGCCTACCCGATTACAGAGCCTTTTTAGAGTTTACTACAAGCCTACATAAGTAAATACAACTAATTATATCATTACTGTACCCCAAACAAAAGGAAGGTCCCTTGAATGCACGCATCTTCGAGATGTAGGGCTCTTCGTACTTGAAACTATGAGGGGATGAGTCCAAATCATAAGATTCACCCAACAGTAGCCCTACCTATCACTACACACATGACTATGCATGCACGACATCAATTACAAAGATATTTACCCTTTATACATAATCATAATATCATGTATTTCAATTTATGATGGACTATGTTCCATGCATCTTACACATATGCAATCATGAAGCAAGAAACCATTTATCATCACCACACATTGCATTTAAACAAAAAACACATGTCATGGCCACAACAATGCATTCACATTTTTACATCAACACATTTGCAATCATAACACTCCCTTCCTCCTCCATACCTCCTTATCACATTGTTCCCCCTTATTACCTCGCATGCCACCATTATGTACGTCTACACGTGGGGTACAAATTTACATAAGAAACTATTGTCTCTCATTAGCCATACATAATCTTTTACTATCCTTATTTCCTTGCACATGGTGAATCATGAATTTTACATGCACTGGTACCCTTTAGCAATGTGCCCGTCAACACATGCCCCTTCAACACAATTTCATCTCGGATATTTCTCTCTTGATTGCCACAATTACTTTGTAAGCATATTGTATTTTACATCTCCACACATGCTAAGAGTTGAAGTTTTCCAAATTTGTTAAAGATTCATAAAAATTTGTTAAAGATTCATCATAATAGTAAACAAAGGCTCAACCCCTTAGCATGCAATGAATTCCTCATGTATTACCTTAATTTCATGAATCATAGGTAAATATATGGAAATGAGCTCTTTGGCAATCAAAAGGAGAAATATGGAAATTTACACATTAGCTCGAAGGCCATATCATTGCCCGAAGGCCACATACACATTCACAAGCATAAACACAAATTTATTCACCATGTTACATGCTCAAGACAATTATGCAAGGCTTGATGTACATTCATGACAATTTAATTTCTTAAAATGGGACATTCACATATCTCTTTGTTAGCAATTTGGCAAGTGTACCAGTCGTATAAGTAATATAGTGAAAAGAGTGAAGCTATCGCTCCATCAAGGACTAACTGATTAATTACTCAAGAAACTCAAACGTATTAATTAGATAAGCCAAATTGGATTGAAAACAGCTTTAAGTTAAGAACTTGAAGTAAAAATCAATCACCAAATATTTTTTTACATTTTTTTCGCAATTAACAATGAATGCATTCACAAATCGGATGAAATTAACTTAATTAAAAGACCTAGAGCTACTAATTCCTCTCTTTCATCCTAGGAATTGCTAAACTCTCTCTAACACCTGCAATTCTAATCAATAATACACTTTAATCTTAGCTTTTCTAATGACTTAAAATAATTCTCGTGAATCTAAATTAAGCTATTCAACTCTGACACAATCCCTTATGTGAGTTAAGCTTGATATGCAACAACTTAATTTAATTAAACGAAGTTAACTAATATTCTTATGAGTTAACAAACAAAAACCCCTAAGGTTCAAGCACTTGCCCTATTCACTCAATGTTCTACAAACACTTCCCTCACCAAAGTTCAATGAGAGCAACTCGCAAGCAATAAAATGATCAGTTTTAAAGCAAGCACAATATAGACGAATGATAAGAATGTATTAATTGAAGAGAAATCACAAATCTAAAGAGAAATACAACTCTTAATCTGAAATTAGGTCATAATAATCCTAAAACAGGAAAATTAGCTACTCATGGTTATAGATCTATAGAATATAGCAGGACAATGATTAAACTTCATGAAACTAAGGTTGGGTTGATGGAAATCGGGCTTGTAAAGCTTTGAGAATGGATTCTTCCTTCTCCTTCAGCAAAAACGGAGCCCTCTCTTTTGTCTTATGCTTAGAATACCCTAAAACATCTTCCCCTTTTGCTATTTAAACATCTAGCAAAATACAACAAAAATCAACTCATTGTTATAGTGGCACAATCTCACTGCTATAGCTGTAACTACCCATTTAAAATCTTAGTAGTGCATCGTTCACTGTTATAGCGGCACAGGTCCATTGCTATAGTGGTGAAAGGCAAAATTTAAGCTTCAGCAGCTTCAGGTATAGTGTCCACTACTATAGCAGCAGGGTTCCACACTATAACGGTGGAAGACATAGAAGAAGGCTTCCAGCATTCAGATCTTAGTTTCATTGCTATAGCAACACAAGGCCACTGATATAGTGGTAGGTGGAAAATAGGTAGACTTGCATCTTCTTGCATAACTTCTTCACCAACTCAACCTACAATAGAAAACAAATAATCATCAGAAATCATAAGTTTTGAATCATGAAATCACTCAAAACACCCTAAACTCTAAGAAAACCTAAATTAATCTAAAACATCCAAAACATGGGTAAAGATTCACAAGCTAAAGCAAGAAAGAACTAAAAAAAAAGTGTATTTAGCACTAAAATTGTACTAAATCTAGAACTTAACACTCTTACATATATACACATAATTATATAAATCACTCACAATACAACATTTCACACTATTCAATATTCCCAACAACATTGGTTCATAAATTATTTCTTCGCATGAAATGGCAAAATTTATCAACAATCTTTCTTATTCACATCTCATGACATCCAAGCATCTTAATCAACAACCACACATGCATATATTCAAAATTTATAAACAATTTTTCCTATTCATGTCTCATGACATCCAAGCATCTCAATCAACAATCACACATAGATATGTTCATTTCATTCTTAATCACATGACAAATTATGCACAACAAGCACCTCATCAACTCAGAACATACTTACAAAATTGTAGAAGTTGCTAAGAAAAATAATCTTGGAAAAATAAACAAATAGGGTAGAGTTGTCCTTCACCTTTTCTTAAACCTCTCTAACCAACTTCTCCTCTTTAAAAAAAGATTTGTAAGCTCCAAAATGGCCAAAAAGCTTTAAGACATCAACCAACACCTAAGGCTAAGACAACATGAGAAAGAGGGTCAAAATACACTACTTTGGAAAGGCTTCAGGGGGTGGCACCACAAGGAAGATGGTTTTGTCAAGATGGCACCCAAGACGCCATCCCTTTCTTCTAGGCAGCCATGGATGGAGCTTGAAAATGGCTCTATCCAAGGCCAAACTTCCCTTCTATAGTTCCAACACTTCATGGGTTCATCTTGGGTATTTCTAAGCAAGTTAAAAACACTTAAAACAACCTTTAAACTTAAGATTTCAAAGCAACTGACAAGAGGAATAGATTCAAGAAATTTCCCAATTTCATTCTTTTCACAACTCAAATTTTCTTCTAATGATTCAACCACCATAAACCAAAGAGTTCTCTATCAAATTTTCAAAACAACATTATGACATTACAAAGTTACAACCATTCAATCTCAACCCTAGGAATACATATATAAATTCTTCCAAACCTAGGGTTTTCTTCTTAGAGAAAAGGAAGAAGAAAAAGGAGAAGAACATATACTCACAAATTTGATATATATGTTAGAACCCAAGAGGAGGGTGAATTGGTTTTATAAAAATTTTCTTGAAGACTTGTTGGAAGTTTAAGTAATTTCAAAAGTACAATAGAAAATATATGATAGGGCAAAACATAGCAGTATCAAGATGAGTGAAGATGGAGTGCAAATAATCAAAGATAAAGCTTTAAGCAATTAACAAGATAAGGGAAAGAGATATAAACACAGATGTTTATACTGGTTCAGCTTAATCCAAGCCTACATCTAATCTTCAAGATCACTTCTTGAGTATTTCACTATTGACCACAAGTTTATACAAATTGGGTACCTATGAACCACTACAACAGAGATATTTTTCTTTTCCAAGGATGTCTCTTCCCCTCACAGATTGTTTTCTCTCAAAAATAAATTTAAGGAAAACTTTCTTGATCAATACACTCAGAGAATGATAGATATGCAAAAGAAACTCTCAAACAGAGTAGATAAACCAGTGATATACTCTCTAAAAGTAAATGATTTGATAGGGATTAACTTTCTAAATATCTGAGGCATAAATAATGTTCTGCTTGATGATTTGACATTCCTTAATACTGATGACCCAAAAGGAATAATGCCGTTGGAGACAATTCCCATACTAATTTCCATGATGTCATCCAAAAAATAGCCGTTGAAAAATGTTGGCGATCGACCGGTTAAAGCAAGGCAATCAACTGGTGCATTCTAGAGAGTAAGTAGTCGACCGTTTGAAGTATGATGGTCAATCGTTTGAAGTATGACGGTCGACTAGTTGCCTTGTGTTCTTTAGATGGACTGTATTTTAGTGCTTAACGATCGACCAGTTGAGTATGTATTAATCGACCCGTTGCTGGCAGAGAGTAAATCATTTTCTTTCAATAGAGATCGATCGACCAGCTTCTGCAGTGCGGTCAACCGGCTTTTGGTAGAGAGCATAACCTAGAATGCTTCATGTGAGTAGTCGACTAGTTATCACTAAGCGGTTGACCGGTAAGCTGTAAGCCTTTATTGAGCTGAAATTCAAAAGTCTATAAGAACAAGGCTTAAGCAAAAATGGTAAATACTCACAAATTATGTGTTATTTTATTTTATTTTGTCATTCATCAAAACCAAGTATTGCTTTAAATGCAATAGGTTCAACAATCTTCCCTTTTTTGATGATGACAACCAAATTAAAATAACTAAAGCATTTTAAAACAGAGTAAGGATATCAAAAACAAAAACATACTCCCCCTGAATTATATAACCTTTGTAAATCATATAAGGAAAGACATGAAAGACTTTCTTTCTAGAAATCAATATAAGCTTAGAATATATAATCAATATTATAAAAATGAAGATCACACACACACACACACACACACACATATATATATAAGGATAAAAATAGAGTAGCACAACAGTAGTAAACCAAATATAATCATAAACCATAATCCAAAGTTTAAAGTATTTAAAGTACTAATGGTTAGACAGTATAATCAAAATGGCATAAAGCTTAGATCATATTAAAGCATAGATTCTTTTCCCCCTTTGTCATCAACAAAAAGAGGGGGGTCTTCAGTCCTCAATCCTCTATGGCAGCTCAACCCCGGTGATGAAGATCTCTAAGCATGTGCTCAATCCTCTGGATTGCAGATGCTTGCATAGAAGAAGCATCTTCCAAAAACTGAAGCCAGGAGTTCATAGAAGTCATCATAGTAAATATATGGTTAGAGTTGTCCAGCAAATCATTTAGCAACTATGAGGATGGTGCAGCTGATGTGGATGGCCCTGCTGAAGTACCAACTAGAGGAGCAGCTTCTTCTTCTTCTCTGAAGATTCTTCTTCACTGCTAGCTTCTTCTACTCCAGTACCTATGCTTTTTTCTCTTCTTTCTCTATCCCTTTTCATAGTCACATTCTCAGGGGATCTTCTCCATTCATTTCCAATCAACTCAAGTTCATCTGCCTCAAGGAATTAGCGTCTATGATTGAGGAGGTCTTCATGACATTGAAGTAGTGAATGATATAATAGTGCTTCACAATCTTAGATACTATGCTAGCATATGGCAGAGGAGATTTCTTCTTTGCAACACAAGAGGCCATCCTTTTCATGATGAGGTGAGGAATGTTGAATGGAGTACCTTGCATAATATATGTCATAGCAAAGAATTCTGACTCACTTCCTCTAGCCCAGTTACCAGGATTGTTCACCAAGATATGAGTGATCACATTTAGTAACAATCGGTCATTCACATCCATATGACTAACCAAGATCTCTTTGTTAGAGTACATATCCTCCCTGTTAATGGTTTTATGCATTTCTTCTTTACTGTAATGAGTAGAATGCATGGAGTGATATCTATCAATAAAATAGAGGTCAGCTCTTCCTAGAGGAGGAATACCAATGATTTTAGCTAGTTTGTCCTCAATAATTAAAATTTTATTTCCTCTGACCTCAGTAGTTATCAAACTCCAACAAGAATGATATTCAAATATAGTATAAAAAGTCTTAACTACTTCATCAGACCAAGTTCCCTTATAACTGACAAACTCTTTCAATTCCATATTTGCCAGACAGTTGATAAAATCCATATATCTATGTTCAAAATAATCCCCATGTAAACATTTTCTAGGAATGACTTTTTGATTCTGAAAATGTGCCTCATACCTGGCCTTGTGATCATTATCCTTCAATAGATCATCCATTAGAAGAGTACTAACATTCATGGTCCGTGTCCTCTTAGATGATGAAGCCATTGGAAAGAAAATCAAAGAGGGAACCTAAGAATGAGATGACATGAGAGCATAGATGATTTGCACAGTACAATCACATAAAAGGGGGCAAAATGCCCTAGAAGCCTAAATCCAAGATGAAATTGAAGAGAAACCACTAAAAATGTGGAGAAATTTCACCTGGAACTTAAAGAGACACGTTCGACTAGAGAGCAGGGGCATTCGGCTGTGAGGAAACAGTGCAAATGAAAATTTAAAACCTTGAAAATTCTTTTATAGTGGTGCACATTAATGACGGGGCGGTCGACCGTTGTGGACCATGTGGTCAACCGCCTGCTTTGTATTTCAGGCCCTTTCCTTTCTGCTATGGACCGACCGACTGCTTCCTAGAGGCTGGTCAACCGATGTTAGCTAATGGCCTTCAGAAGCTTACTGCCAAGGGCCAGTTGACCAATTGAGAAGGGTCGATCGACCGCCTTGTTCCAGTGAAGAGCAAAAGTTTCACCGTTCAGTAGTGGCTATCTTAGCGTCGGGCATTGGACCAGTGACGCCCGACAGTGTGAGTTTGTCATTCAGCGTTGGTTGCCATATATCATTTTCAATCTTGCCGGTCGACCGCTAAGCAAGTAGACGGTCGAGCGATTGAGCCCAAAACTGCATAACTTTATTGATTTTCAGTGCAAAACGAAGAGAATGCCTTAGAGGATATTTTTTAGGATAAGTACCTACAAAGCACTTTTAGTGGACACTACGAAGCTCAAGTTAGTAATGTAAATCATCAAAAAAGACTGAATTAAACATGTATGCAATGGGAAAACAATTTTTAAAGCTCAAAAGGATTTGCCATACCAAGTTCTCTCCTTATGAAGCTGAATCTTTCTTAAAAGAGAGGTTTTGTGTAAATGTCAGCCAATTGAAATTTAGTTTGCACAAACTCAAGTGAGACATCTTTCTTTTGAACATGATCTGTTATAAAATGATGTCTAATCTCAATGTATTTAGTTCTTGAGTATTGAACTAAATTTTTGGATAGACATATAGCACTTGTTTTGTCACATCTAATGGGTATGCTTTCAAGAAAAATACCAAGATCCTTTAGTTGTTGCTTCATCCACAAAACCTGAGCACAACAACTTCTAGCTGCAATGTACTCAGCCTCAGCTGCGGATAAAACAATGCTATTTTGCTTTTTTCTATACTAAGAGACAAGAGAATTACCAAATAATTGGTAAGTTTCACTTATACTCTTTCTATCAGTTTTGCTATCTACAAAATTAGCGTCCAAGTAGCCGGTTAAAACATTTGAGGATCCTTTAGGATACCATAAACCCATTTTAGATGTGCCAACTAAGTATCTAAAAATTCTTTTCACAGTTCTAAAATGAAATTCCTTAGGGTAAGTTTGAAAGTGTCCACAAATGCATACACTAAACATAATATCATTTTGTATTTAGAGAGTAAGTTGGCAGTCGACCAGTTAAAGCAAGGAGGTTAACCGATGCATTCCAGATAGTAAGTTGCCTTGTGTTCTTCAGATGGATTGCGTTCTAGTGCTTGATGATTGACCGGTTGAGTATGTATTAGTCGACCGGTTACTAGCAAAAAGTAAATCATTTTCTTTCAATAGAGATTGGTCGACCGACTTCTGCAGTGCAGTCAACCAGCTTCTGGCAGAGAGCACAGCCTAGAATGCTTCATGTGAACGGTTGACCGGTTATCACTAGGCTGTCGACCGGCAAGCTGCAAACTTTTGTTGAGCTGAAATTCAAAAGTCTATAAGAACAAAGCTTCAGCAAAAATGGTAAATGCTCACAAATCATGTGTATTTTATTTTACTTTGTCATTCATCAAAACCAAGTATTGCTTTAAATGCAATGGGTTCAACAAAATTCTCCTAAGCTTCCATGGTTTCTTTCCCCCCTCAACCTTGACGTGGATGGTGCAGAAGAAGAGACTTAGAACTGGATAGAGGAGAGGGACGCGTGAGATGGAGAGAATAGATGAATATCAATGGTGTTTGTGTGAATTTAACTTAGTGTATGTGGGGCCCACTCACTTTTCTTTCATTTTGGTCCCTTTGGTAATCACTTCAATTAGGAACTTGTAAGGGAATTGGGAAAACTTGATCATAATTAAGGCACTCAATTACACTTCCATAAAAACACACATCATCACATCTCATTTTCATTAAAATACCATAATCCTGCATTTGTTCACTTTAGTCACTCTCGATGTCACGAACTCCACTTTAACCTTAATTCCATCATCCTTAAAGTACCTGATTCATAATTTCATCCTTATAAGATCCATTCTCTTTCATGGGTTCCTATTAGGTCCTTTCTCATGAGTAATCTATGTTTTCTTTTCTTTGCACTTTAGTCCTTGAATGTTTTTCCTACACTCGCCACTTATGTTTTTCTCTTTTGTTGCAAATTTTACTTGATTAAGAACAAATTTTAGTCCTTATTAAACTTTAAGGCCCTTTGTTCCTTTAGTTGAAACTCCTTAATTAGCGAAAATTTTTTACCCTTATGGATTTATGCACTTTTAACTATACCATAATATATTGGGTATTACACCAGCCCAAAAAAAAATTCCATCCAATCCCTAAGGCACAATGCTCTCCCTACCAATCTAATCTAAAAAAGAGGAAAATCCTGAATGAAGGGGAATGTCTTATATGTTCTTGCCATGTGGAGAATACTAAGCACATTTTTTTAGATGTCAATGGGTTCTTCCATGTAGATACTGAGATTTCTCACAGAATCAGTAATAAAATCCAATCTCCAATTGGGGAACTCCTCTTTGCATGCTTCGATTAACTGAAGATAATATGATTCAAAGGACACTTTATTGATATTGAGATTTTTTGCTAGCTAAATGGCAAGATTCAAATCCTTGGCTTTGACCTTAAGGGGAGAACTAGCATAATCTATATTAGATGAAAGGAGCACCACATTACCAACATGATTTCTTTCAACGATAGCTAGGTAACATATAGAAGTGCTTAAATCTTAAGCCACAATAATGTTAAATTTTATATAGTCTTGCATAGGTCTAGTCCATACTAATTTACGCCTTTTGGGCTGGTTATGAGTGTCATTTACTGCTTGTGGAAGGGGAAGTTATATGCTATAAAAATTCAAAATGCATTCCCGAGCTAAGGTTTAGGACCAAACAAGGATTAAATGGAGTTTGATCATTTAAAAACATATTATATGCCTTCTAGATATGCCACAGGATAACAAACATGAGACCAATGGCATATTTAGAATTAGGGTAACTTTCTTTAATAGATTGAAACTTGCCGAAGAGCCACCAAGCAAAATTTGAGGTGTCCTGAATCCTGATAATCAGATTTGAATAGGTATTGAGGGAGGCAAACGAAGCCAATCACAAGCTAGCACATTTGAAGAAGAATGGTTTTCTAAGTCGTCTCTAAATTTGGAATCTCCCTGCCTCTCTTTATCTGCAGATTGAGAAGGACAAGTTACTTTCAAGAGAGTAAACATATATCTATTTGGCAAGTCAAATAAGCTAGTTCATAAACTTATTTGACCAAATTAGAAGTGTTTGCATGTTTGGTATACAAACTTATTCAAGTAACTTATAGCTTTTTATGAAATACTACTTTGATGAGCTTATAACTTATAGTTAATAGCTTTTATATTTTTATTTCTCTTTTATCCTTATTATTTTATTAAAATTCTAACATTATCCTACTCACAATCCATAATACAATTTCTTTTTCACCGGGTTTCTTTTGCACACTCGTAACACAATATTGTTAATCTATTGTAGAACACTAGATCATATGTTTATTTTGTATTATTTTGGGATTACATAATGAGTTGTAATTATTAAAAAAATGATAAGTATAATTCTATTTTGGGATAACATAATAAAATGATATTATTTTGGGATCTTAAATATTTATTTTAATTATTACACTATTTGCACTATTTATTTTATTTTTTAATAAAAATGTATATCTTTAAATAAAATATTATAATTACCTAAAAAACCTAAAATATTATAATTAACTAAAAAACCTAAAATTATAATTACCTAAAAATATATTTTTATATAAAATGAAATTTGTATAAAATATCATATAATATTTATTTTTATGTCATTTTACATTTATCAGCTAATTCAATAACTATTTTTACCAAATACTTTTAATTCAATAAGCTAGTTTAACAAATTTCCGCTTTTAGCTAACAACTTTCAAATAAAAATTAATTTTTAAACTTTCAGTTAATTTTTAAGCTTTTACTTGTACTTTGCTTCTACGCTTTCAATTTTTTATCTCTCCATTTTTTTAAGAGTGTGTCACTCTATTCTTTTGTTTTTTGTTTTGCTGAGCATGGATGATTTGGGCTTGTCTGGCCTAGCCTGTTGTTGTCTCTTGGGTTTGTCTCGTTGGCTTGTTCTCTAAGGGCATATGTGGTACCACTTTCAACAGTGAAAATAGAAAGGAAGAATGGATTCCAGCACCACTATAGCCTTGGCTCCTACGTTTGGTAATCCTTCAGCATAGTGACAATGAAGACCAACGATGGATTCCTGGCGCTGCTTTTTCCCTCAAAACCGTACGGACACTTTCCATTCAAATTTAGATGGAAAGCCGATTTTAATCCGAAAAAAATGCTTTTCTTCCACATTTGCCCATGCCTTCTCCATCGTTTCCATGCGTTTAAATAAAGGGGTGCGTTTTGTTGAAGGATTGCGGGGGAGTGCGTCGAAGACGAAGGTGCAGGAAAAAGGTAGAGAGTGATTTGTAAGACTCACGAACCGAAACTGTGAAAATAGAGAAGGTATTTTGTACCTATCTTCCCCTCCCATCACCGGCATAGCCACCCCTCTTTTCACAAGGCTCACATAGTTTGGCATACACATCTTCCCCAAAACCCCAAAACCCAGATCTGGTACTTTTCAAATCATTTCCTTCTTTGGAAACTCAATAGTGATGCTTCATTCTTTAATGAATTCCCACATTGGAAGCATTCTTTCAGTCTCAATCTCACTAACTGTCATTTTGTGTTTGGTAGATACAATGGGAAGCACAAGCTTGGACGGTCTGTTCTGTGTTGTTCTGGCTTTGCTGGGTGGTGTGTCGTTGGTCAAAGCAGAACATGACAGAGAAGGCTTGGACCCCTGTGAATCAAGGACTATATTGAAATAAAAAAATAAGTTAAGAGACAAAAATAATAGTTATGAATAATAAAAATGAAATTTAATAAATTAGAATAAGGGTATTTCAGTATTTGTCCAGTACATTCCCTACTTTTTTTCCTTCAAAAATATACATATCAAATACATCTTTTCCTTTTTCCTTCATTTTTTTCCATCACATACCAAGTACATTTTTTTCATTTTTCCTTTCTTTTTTTCTTTTTCCCTTTCTTTTCCTTTCCTTTCCTTAGTAGTACTACATACCAAACAGGCCCTAAGTGAATAAAAAAAATGAAGTTTAGATCTCAAGCTTGGAGTTTTTTTTTTCCTTTTTACTATTTTTTTCTATTGTAACATTGGTATAAACTATAAAGTTTATTTTTTAATTCATTATAATGATTTAATGAGATATATTATCTTATGTTTTTGAGATATATTTAGGTCATAATGAAGTGAATTGCTTTGTGATCTTTTATATTATATTCATCTCGTCGTTTTAAAATTTAGAATAGTGTCTGTTGTAGATTGGCGTTTGTGTTATTCCTATCTGTGTAAAAAATCAATTTGTCTGAAAAAACTAATTCCATATATACAAAATTTAAAAACAGTCTGATTCTTTTTTTTTTGGTAAAAAAAAAAGGCGATTCAATTTGTATAATTTAGGCCTAATCCCTTCTAAATTTATAAGTGGGCTTAAAATCTTTTTCCAATCTTGGGCTTGTACGGACGAAAGACACTTTTCTATATTGGGCCTCGTAGTCCATCGTTGTGTTTAATGCCCACCTGTGATACTCGAGTTAAGTCTTACTTTCTACCAAAAAAAAAAGTTAAGTCTTACCTTAATTTTGGGAGTTAATTACCAATTTAGTTTTTAAAAATTACAATTTTTTCAATCTAGTATTTAAAAGATTACATGTTTCAATTTAATTCTTGAAATACTATATTTGTTTTAATTTAATCATTTTCGTTATTAAATCATAAAATTTACTATTATTAATTTTAAAAATTCATTATTAAAAGTCACGTTGACAAATAAATAATTCGAAATAAAACAAACACAATTTTTTAAAAATTAAATTAAAATATTTGATATTTTAGAGACTAAATAAAGATAGCTATAATATTTTAAAAATTCAATTGATAATTTACTCTAATTTTGAAACCAAATAGGCTTGGTTTCTGCCTAAAGGATAAATATGCAGGTTGGGGCTTGAAATTAAACTTAATGGCCCAAAGATTATAGTTTGATCTCACCTTAGTTACCTACTCCTCGATACATCTTAAATTTTTAATTAAAGGAAAAAGATTAATATCCATAAAGAGCAGTTCAGGTAGTGAATAAACTTGAGCTTAGTCTATGCAATATCAGTAGTTTAATCTGCAAAAACAATAATTTTAGTTTTTACCGAGAAACATTCTTAGTATTGCAAGCAAGAGATTAATCTTATATCGTATATATTTGTGAAAATTTTGAAAAAGAAATAAACACAGATACAGTTGAACTTCCTTGATTCTTTAAGACAATGTCATTACTGTGCAACTTAGGAGTTTTTTCCCCTCTTAAAAATGGATCTTAAAATTCTGGGATATAAAAATAAAAATATTTTTTAAGTTTTTATACGATACCAACTTATTAAAATAATAATATTTCATACCTAATGTTATCTTAAATACTAAGAGAGATTTACGACAGAAAAGGAGGTCAATTATTCAAACAAGAAGGAAAAAAAATTAAAAAAGGTAAAAGAGAAGCTATTCACAATCACATTTGGGAACTTGGAACATAAGATTCGGTAGCCACAGAACCGTAGAACTATTGTCATCACAAAAACAAACACAATGAACAAAAAAGTGAGAAGCACAGAAAATTTATGTTTTTTTTTTCTTTTAAAATTTGGACTTATACTCACGTTTTCAGGCGTTATAAAGTAGGAGAGCTTGGGGGTGCCCTATTTCGAACAAGATCTTCAGACTTCAAGTACTTGGCGAGTTTTGAGCCAAAAAAGAAGCCAAAAAGTCATTCTCAAGAGGAGTTAAGTTGAGATCCAACCGTGGGGACTTTTTTATGTTCGTGTACCATTTTTTTTTTAAATCTCCCACATGTCCTTTTTTTTTAATTTATTAATTTGCATCAGTTATTGCGGCAAGTGGGCTTTGAAATTTGCTTTTGTGTCACTTTTTAGAAGGGTGGCACATGGATTATATATGTTGATCCTCATAAGGACAACACACAATAGATGAATAATGAGTAGAACACATGTCTTGCTCTTATTGACCCAAAATCTTACCGAGCGAATCCTTTGTTTAGGGAAAAAGCCAACAGAGGCTTGCTTAGTTTTTAGCGATTAGCAACAGTTAAATTGTTGCTGAAAGTTTTTAGCAATAGTAAAAACCGTTGCTAAAAACTAAGCAGGCAAAAACCAAATTAGAGAATCTGAACGAAAAATCTTACCGGTTAATATGAACAAGACAAGTGTCCTGACATCTTATATGCCCAGCCACTTCTTCTTTCTCATCTTCCCATGGTCTCTTTGCATCCCATTTCACTTTTGTTATAGTTTGTAAATATGCTCTAGAGGGGGTAAATAGAGTATATATAAAAATTTCATGAAATAAAGCGTTGTTCTTATAAAAACCTCTTTACAGTCCTCTTTAATTTATTAGGGTTAGCAAATGGCAACAACAATAATGTAAAGATAATAATCGAGAGATAACACTATAATTTATAATAGTTCAAAAAAATCGTAATGATTCACCTATATCCACTTATCACAACACATAGTTATAAGTATTTTATTTAGGGAAAAATATCACTACTACAAAGAAACTAAACTAAGGCTCAACCTCTAACTTTTCCACTACCAGGTAGCAACCTTCAGTTTGGATCAATAAGAACCTGCTTTTATACTTAACCAGCTAGGACTTCTCACATCCCTAGCAAACGATCTCGGGAAACCTTCCACACCCGGATAGGTTCAGCTCAACTACTTTTACTCCACAACAACTAGATACCCTATTAGGTACCTACTACAAGTCCTTACACGAACTAGAAATAAAAATTACAAGGAATTTGTTTTCGGTTCACTTAGAACAGAAGATGGAGAGAAAACTCACTATGAGGAAATATTAAACAATACAATTCTCTGTCATACAAGATACAATGAGGTACACAGATAATATGATCACATAGAAAATACTCTTTGTAAGCTTCGATGAATGATGTTGTTGTAGCTTCAACTATTTATACTCTTGCAAATATTAGTTGTTGGCACATGGACGCTCCTCATTGAATGACAGAATTTATTCTGATTGAATTTGATATTTTCTCCCGTAACTGGTACCTTGTGCTAGTTATGGAAATAAACAGCCACAAAATTGATAGACTTTTATTGTAGTTTAAATGACAAATGATCCTTTCCTTTTTGCACTTTAATTCCTTCATTCAATACGGATTTGATTGTTTAATGTAGGATATAGTTGACTTTAGTTGATAGCAAATTTGTTATTTTATTCATGCTAGGTTTGTTTGACAGTAGCTAACCATGTTCCTCATAGGTTCTAAAAAGTACCATTTGGATTTCCATAATAAAAAATTTGATCCATAAACTTTATTCTTCTTTGTTTGCAACTCTCGTCTCTTCTTCCTCTAGTGTTGCTCTCCCTTTCAATCGTCTCCACTAAGATAATTTTTTTTTGGTCCCACTATCATTGTTTTAAGTAAAAATGATGTTAGTATTGTCAATTTTTGTTTAATCTGTTGTTTTCTTTATTTTTATTGCATTAGGCAAGAGTATTTTGTAACTCTTCATCTCTTCACTCAACCATATCCATATTTATTGAGGTATGTAATTTTTTTCATTGTTTTTACTTGTTATATATTTTCATCAATTGTAATAATAATTTTTTTCATATCAAGGTTTTAGGTGTTTTAATTTAAATAAATATTTTTGGAATAATTAGGTTATTTGTTAATTATGGGTATATCTAGATAAAATTTTAGATATTTTTAATTTAGTTAATTTATAATTTTATTTTTTTAATTTTTTAAATAGTTTTCCAATTTAAAATACATTTTTATTCTTGAAATACAATGTAGGTTGCCATTTTGGAAAAAAATGTTGATGTTAGATTATATTTTTTGTTTTTTTATGAATAATGATTAGTCAATTTTAACTTTAATTAATGTTAAACAATTTAGATTATGTCTTAGTTACATTTTGTTTAAAAAATTAATTAGGATAAAATTAATTTTAAGTTAGCAAAACATAATTAATTAATTAATTAATTAATTTTAGATGATCAATTAGTTGTAATTCAAAATTCTAACACTTAACAATATTAAGATTATACTTAGAATTTGCTTTGAGTAATTAATTAACTAAAGTAATTATTAAATAATTAATTCTAATATTTCCAATTTTCCTCTTTAACTTTTGTTAAATAATTATGTTTTTTACTGTTAATTTTAGTTTACTACAATTAATTTTTTTTTTAATTTTGATATTTTGCATTGATGTTTATATCTAATTGATATGATTTTTAATAATGCATTGAACGATACACTATTGGAACCACCACCATATTAATTATCTCAAGAACGCCTAATTTTTTCCACCACCAGATTATTAGCCTCGAGCAACACGTCTTTAGAACCATTGCTCAATATAGTACCATCCAGGGTAAACACGAACAAGGAGTAATTCACTTCGGCTCATCTTATTTGTCCTTTTTTTTATAAAATAATTAGCACACTAAATAAAATTGACTCATTATCGGACACAGTAACAACTAACTATTATCTAAATCTACTAATTATCTATGATCAGCAACAATTATTCTTAATAATTTTAATTCTAAATCTGAATATTTATTTAACATTGGTAAGACATAAAATCTAAAATACTAATAATGATAAATTTCTCATCACATCAGTGTAAATTAATAAACATTAATATAAAACTAAGAAAATAAAGATTCATTACTTACAAATTACTGGCTCGCAACTAAATTCAAATTTAGCAACTATATCTGAAATCAATTATTATTTTCAATAGAATTGATTAATTATTAAATAATAACAAAAAAATTCTAAATTCATCATTTTTCCATATTAATTAACTAATTATGTAAGAACCAACAAAATTATAATAACACGAAAATAATTAAATTATAACAACAACAAAATTATCTTATTTATGATCTTCTTAGCAATAAAGCTGGTTGACATACAAATAATTAAATTTGAGGAAGAAAAATTAAAATAAAAGATAGAAGATGTATTGAGAGGAATAAAGAACAGAGAGAAATTAGAATGAAAGATATTGAAGGAAATGACGAAATTTGAGTAGTAATGAATGTATTGGAGAATACAAGAGTATGAGTTGAGTAGTGTAATGAAGTATTGGAGACGAATATTTAGAGTGCCACCCATACCTACCTAACGGTTAGCTTCAACAATTAGTCTTAGTTTGACACGTAAGTTGCCTTTGTTGAGGGCAACTTTAAGTCGCCTTCCTTTTGTACTATAAGGATAAAATTGAGACAAATGTAATTTTTAAAGACTAAATTTAAACATTTAATTATTTCAGGATTGAATTGAGATAATTATAATCTTTCAAAAATCAAATTAGTAATTTTTTCATTTGAGTATTAAATAAGAAACCAATCCTTTTGTAGAAGTGAGAAACCAAATCATTTACTTACATGATGGACTAACTCAATAATAGCCTTAAGTGAATAAAATTTATCAAAAAAAAAAAAGAAAGAAGACTACCGACGATATAAAAAAATTGAATACACAGACGTAAAAAAGAAAAACATAGGCTTTGCCAATGTCCTTGTCATTCATAGAACCAAAGTGTTGATCCGGAGAAGGTCTGTGCAGAGCAGAAGCAACATAAATGGGTTCAAATGCACCATCATCATAGAACCCTAGTCTTTGAATTTGTATTTTCACATGGCCCTTATTACCTATTGATATGGACACAACTTCTTCCATTGGGGGATGTAACTTTGGATCACCTTGAACGTATCATAAACCACATTCGAAGCAATTTTCCACTTGCTCACTTATTGCCGAGTCTATCAAAGTAGGATCCATGAATTCTAAGCTCCTCTTATCCTGGTAACTTTTGTATGCCTATTACCAAAAAAAAAACAACAACAATGTTTCATTTAAGGGATAAGTAACGAAGAGATATGACTAGCTTTTTGGGTTTCAATATTTACCCAATCAAGCATATTTTCTATGTCCTTTGGTAGATTGACTTGTGTGATTTTTCGGCCACTGACTATCTATAACAACAAACGCCAAAACTATATATGTCCACCTTCACTGTTAAATATGAATCCTTCCAATATTCTGGAGCTAAATATCCCCTGTTGTATGTTTACAAGCTAATTAGTGTCTGGTCATTCTTATCTTATGAAATATAGAATCTTTATTACAAAAGAACAAATATGGTTTAATTAGAAAATTTCATCATTACTTCTTTATTTCTCATTAGTACTTATACACAATAAAATAACAGTAACTAATTCTAACAGAACTACAATAGTTAGGCTAACTAAGCTAATTGATATGGTTAAAACTTAACTACTTGCAACTATACAATTAAGAAACTAATTAAAATATTTAGGTGACGTGTACAAATTGATACAATCTACTTTTACACCCCCTTCAAGTTAGACCATTAGTGAGTTGAACCAATCTGAACTTGGAACAAAAATATCTAAGCAAAGGAGTAGCAAGTGATTTTGTAAAAACTCTACAATTGGCTCTTTGGAAGATATGTGTAATGGCTGGATGAATCCTTCCTTATACTTCTCACGCACTATGTCACAATCAATTTCCACAATCTTCGTCCTTTCATGGAATATTGCATTCTGTGATATGTGGATGGCCGCTTGATTATCACAATAAAGAGAAATGGGTTAGCTGGGAAATACACGAAAATCCTTGAGTAAAGATAAAATCCATTGAAGTTCACAAACAACCGCAACCATACTCCTATACTCAGCTTCTACAGAGGACTTAGAAACAATGTTTTGCTTCTTTGACCTCCAAGAAATTGGCGTGGAACCTAGAAAAATATAGAAACCACTATGGGCCTTCGAGAATCTTTGCATGCTACCCAATCAACATCACAAAATGATTTTAAATTGAACTCAGATGATGCAGAGAAAAATAAACCAACGTTTGAAGTAGACTTGAGATACCTCACCATATGCAATGCTACTAACCAATGGGATTTGTGAGGGCTCTGCACAAACTAACTTAACAAGTGTACTGAAAGCATAATATCCGGGCTTGTGAATCCAAATATAATAAATGACCAATCAACCTTCTGTATTGAGAAGCTTCCTCTAGTAATTCTCCTTCATCAATTCTCAAATGCAAATCCTTAGGCAAAGACACATTTGTGGTTTTTCCATCCTATAAACTAACATCTACAATCAAATCAGCATTAGATCTGGCCATCTCAAGACCAAGGAAATACTTGGCTTGGCCTAGATCCTTGATAGTAAAAGCTTTCTGAAGTAATTGTTTTAACTCCAATATCAAAGACGTTGAATCTCCTGAGATCAAGAGATCATCAACATGTACTAACAGTATAAGAAAACCTTTTGGAGAATTATAAGTAAAAAGGCATGTATCAGCATGAGATTAAATAAAACCAAAAAATTTAAAGTGCTTGGTAAACTCAATGTTCCACTGACGTGACGCTTGTTTCAAACCATACAATGATCTTTTAAGACGACACACTTACCCTTCCTTCTCCTTGCAATAACCCTTTGGTGGAAGCATGTAGACTTCCTCATCTAAAAATTTGTGGAGAAACACATTGTTTATATCCACATGGTGTAATAACCAGTGTGTTGCTACCATTACTGAGAATATAACCCTAATTATCACATTTTTGGCAACAGGGGAGAAAACATCATGATAATCAAGTCCTTGAACTTAATTATAGCCCTTTGCCACCAAACGAGCTTTAAAACCCTCCACTGATCCATCGGGTTTCAATTTCACCTTGAATACCCATTTTGATCTAATTACCCTTTTTCCAATTGGTAGTGTAATCAATTCCCACATATTATTTTTGTCCAAAGCACTGAGTTCATCTTCCATGGCCTTTTTCCAGTTTGAATGCTCACTGGCTTGAGCATAAGAGTGGTGTTCTTGTGTGGTTGACAAACTTTCAAGGAACTGAATGTGTTCTACATAAAAAATGGAAGGAGAAAGGCTAAAAGGAATATGATCACTAGAGATAGAAACTTGGTTAATAAAAAAATTAAATAACCAAGGTGTTGCCTTCTAAGTCTGTCACTACGTCTTGGAGGCGAATGAGGCCGTTCAGTACTTGAAGAATGAGAAGTCACCTCTGCTTGTAAGGGAGAAGTGTACTGTTTTGAATTAGTAATAGGATTTGTGAAATGAGGGTCAGTGGTAGTACAATCATGATCATTAATGACAATACATGAAGGTGTGTAGGAAGAATAAAAAATATCATCAACAATAGGTAAAGAAGGAGAAGGAAAATCACATGAAGGGATGGTCAATTTTGAATCAAGGAAAGGGTATTGAGTTTCACAAAAAATAACATCTCTGGACATAATAATTCTTTTAGCAATAAAATCATATACCTTATACCTCTTACGTCCTATTTGATATCCAAGAAAGGCACAAGACTTAACTCTCGGGTGTAATTTGTCTTTGTGTGGGAGTATGTTGGTAACAAAACATAGGCACCTAAAACTTTTAAGAAAGGTGTATTATGGTTGTTTATCAAAGAGTATCTAATAAGGAGACTTCCAGGATAAAATTTTTGTAGGTAACCTGTTAAGTTGTAAGTGGCATGTAATAAAGCTTCCCCCCAAAAATGTTTAGGCATGCCTGATTGAAATAGGGAAGCTCTTGTGATCTGTAAGAGGTGTTTGTGCTTCCTCTCTACCACCCCATTCGTTGGGGTGTGCATGGGCATGTTTTCTGATATAGGATACCTAGTTTACTCATTAAAGATTGGCATGAATGACTTAGAAATTCTAGACCATTGTCTGTCCTACTGGTTTTAACAGTGTTGTGAAGCTGGTTTTGAACTAAGTACATAAATTTTTCCAGCATGGTAATGGCTTGATTTTTATATGCCATAAGATAAGTCTAGGTTCCCCTTGAAAAATCATCTACTATTGTAAGGAAATAGGTTGCTCCTATCATAGTATGTGTATGGTAATATTCCCAGATGTCTACATGCACTAACTCAAAGGTCCTAGTAGTTTGAATATAGCTATATGGAAAAGGTTTTCTAGTCTGCTTGGCTAGGGGACAAATATCACAAGCAATATTTGTAGATTTTATTTTAATAGTGAATGATAAATGAGCTAACACATGGTTATTGGGTTGACCAATCTATAATGCCACATATGCAATTCTTTATTAGAAAACATAGAATACACTTGAGAAGGAACAATACAATGTAAGAAACTATTCTTAATACATTGTAGAATCAAAGTAGAATTACTGAAACAATCAAGAATATTTGAAGCAAATGAAAATTTTTCAAGACAACAAAGATGTCCCATTACTCTCCCAACAGCCAAAACCTTCTCACTCCTCGGGTCTTGTAAAATGCAAAAAATTAGGAAAGAAGGCACAAGAAATATAATTAGTTAAGGTAAGTCTATTTACTGATAAAAGGTTATGCATAAAATTAGGAATGAAAAGGTGTCTGTCAACCTTAGACCATTAAAGACAAAAGTCCCAATTTTTGTTACTTTTATGACTGTCCCTTTTGGTAAGTTTTAGACCATTAAAGACAATAGTCCCAATTTTTTTTACTTTTATGACTGTCCCTTTTGGTAAGTTTACAGAAATGGGAATTTCCAAAGTCTTCAACTCATCAAAGAACTTATTATTGATACAGATGTGTCTAGATGCACCTGTATCTATTATCCAAGACTCATTCAAATCTAGATTAGTTTATGGTAAATGTATCATACCTGCATAGTCAGTAGTGTGGATAAAGATCACATTATTGCTACTATCCTTGCTGGATTAAACCCTTTTTAGTGCCTTAGCCACTTCTTGTTTAATTAAATCTACCATTCAGTTCTATTATGTGTCATTCCTAGGTTTATCTTAGTCTGTTTCAGTCATATTAATTGATTTCGATGTCTTCTTTTCCTTCTTGGTCTTAAGCAAATCAACATACCAATAAGGATATCCTATGACCTTAAAACAACTCTCTTTCAGGTGTCCTTGATGTAATACCCTCTAATTTTGAAATTTCGTAATTGGCAGTATTACAGTTGTTATAATGAAATTTTCCATTATTTTAGTGGAATTGTTGGGTTAATTTTAGTTTTCTATATTTAATTTATTATTTTTGTGTATTATTTAGGGAAGTGGAGATAAATAATTAGATTGGATATTTTAGTACAGATGATATTTTTAAGAATTGAGGAAAGATAAGAGAAAGAGGAAATTTTGTGGAGATAGAGTCGAGAGACAAGGAATAAAAAAAAGAGTAATCATAAGGTAAAGAGAAGGCCGAGTTCATGTGAGGTCAAAAGAGGGATTAAAGTAAAATAAGGAACTAGGTAGTATTTAAGATATAGAAAATACCCAAATCGAAGAAATTATGAGTTTGCCACTATTAAGGTTAACCAAGAGTTACATAAGGGCAAAGTAGTAATTTCACTCTAGGCGGGTATATATAGGCAGTTCCACGCCTTTTTCCTTATTTCTCACTTTCCTCTCTCTCTCCTCACTCTTTGCCTTCTCTCTACTCTCTCTACCTTTTCAACTGAGCTTTGGATAACCTTTCTCTGGTGGTTGGGCCAGCCATTGGAGGCCAAACAACCTAGGGAAAGCAAGGAATCGAGGTAAGGATTCTGATTTACTGAACGTTTTCTCTATTTTCTAGTTTTAGGGGTATTTAGGGTAAAATCGAGATTCCGGCTTCGTTTCTCGATTAAAATTGGGGCTTTTGGTGTGTAAATGATCTTTAGACATCAATAATAAGATCCCATGGAAGAAATCATAGAAAACGGTGAAGATTTGGTCAGATCTGGGCTAAATCCGAGCCAGATCACGTTTTGTCGCTATCGTGGTGCCCAGGCGCCACACTTCTAAGAAGGAAGAGGGAGAAATGGGCTTGGCGCCCAAGCGCTAGCCATTTGGAGGCTCTTAGTCTATTTTTCAAATGGTCATAACTCCTTCATCCGGATTCCGTTTTTAACAAACTTTATATCGTTGGAAAGCTCTTTGAGTCTAGTTTCCAATGGTATAAGTTTTATTTTCAAATGAATTATTGGATAAGAGTTATGATTAAATGAATGACCAAAGATCAGGGTTAGTGGTGAGGATTTTCCTTGTTTTATTTAATTATTGATTTGGGTTGGTTCCAGGTGACTTGGGAGCTTCATTGGCTTTGTCTCTTGGGACTTCTTATGTGGTAAACCTTATCGGCATCAAGGTGAGTGGATGACCTTGCCATTTAAGTTTTATTAAATTATTTGGCCAAGTCAATATAAATCTCATTAACACCGTAGTTAGAAATTCATCAATGAAATTTCCTAGTTAGTGGAAATAACTAGACTAAGAATTTCATAATGATTGTGGAAATTAATTGTGGGATATAATTTGTGAAATTTATTTTATGAATTTGGAAGTTTATGTTTATTTGTACCTCTAGTTAATTATATTATTTAGAAAGTGGATTTATGAGTGGAATGTTTATCTTTGTTGTGGCATGGAATGTGTGTGTAATGAGTGGGTAGATTATTGTGTGGAAAACAAATTACATACCATCATCTGCACATTTATATTGCTTTTGAAAAAGAAAAGAAAAGAAAAGAAATGTGGAAAGTAGAGGGTTGGTCTTCTGCAAGGTGTGGATATATTCAAAGGTGTATGCCTTTGGAATACACTCATTGAGGGTTAGTCTTCAATGGGTAGAGAGGGGGGATAGGCCTTGCATATTTCATTTGTACACATCGCAAGAGGGAAAACTCATTGAGGCTCATGGTGTGTGGGAAAGGGTGTGGCAAATGCAAATATACATCAAGCATTACATAATTCATTTTGGTGTGATTGTTTACTTATGCTTTTTATTTGTTTGAGGATTGTTTTATGGTTTATTTGTGAGATTGTAGACTCGCGTTGAACCGTGGCTATTGGTTGCGTGATAAGGTACGTTATATATATATATATATATATATATATATATATAATATTTCGTACTATTTTGTGTTAATGGTTTTTATTCTGAATATGGTAGTAAGGCTGGTATTTGCACTTGTGCCTTATTTTCTTGCACAGTTATTTACTCACTGAGTTTTTATAAAACTCACACTCTCTATTGTTGTTTCAGATATAGCAACTGAGAAGGTTGGGAAACCGCTGGAGGTTAGCGGCTTGGAGACATACTCCACGTAGTTGGAGAGTTCTACCTGAACCTATAGAAACACGCTGTAATCCTGTAGGCCACCTAGGTTTTACTGTATCTAGAGGATTTTATTCATTTAATTGTAATTTACTTTATAAATTATGGGCTACCACTGATGTATCCCTAGGTTTTTATGATTATTAATATGCCCTTTTTTTTGGGGCGTGACACTTGAGCTTTACAGTGTTCACAGAATCTTTCTTCTTTTTCCTTCTTCTTGAATCCAGCTTTACTACCTATTTGTTTTCCAACTTGCGTTTTCACTATCATGGCACTTGCATCTAAATTCTCCTCTAAATTTCTGGACACAATCTTCTGTGACTCCATATTTTGAAGCATCGCATACACCCTGTTGGCACTAGGAAGGGGCTTCTACATAAGAATCTGATTCTTAGATGCCTCAAACCCTTCATTCAATCCTATTAAAAGCTGAATTTTTTTCATAGATGCATCTATTTCATAGTATTTCTTAGATAAACCACATTTGTACCCTCCACATTCACATAAAGATATTGGCCTAAGTTTGTTCAAATCGTCCCATAACTTCTTTAATTGATTGAAATAGCCTGCCAAGTTGCTATTTCCCTGCTGTATGGAGGTAATCTCCCTCTAAACCTTATATACTTAAGGACCATTAGCCTTTCAAAATATCTTTTTTATCTCCTTACAAAGATTATTTTCTATATAGCAATAAACAAATGTCTCGACAAGATCCTTTGACAGTGATCCTAAGATCTATGATCTCACCATGAAATCTGCCCAACGCCACTTCTGGAATTCACTGCTCATCTCACTTGGCCTCATAATTGTCCCATCAATAAAACCTAATTTGTCTTTTCTCCAAGTGAAATTTGAATGGATGTGATCTGTTGAGTTCTCAATTTACTGTCATTTTGATGCTAAATACCCTCTCTTTTGATCTCTTTCTTGTTGTCTTGTAATTCTTAGCTCATATTTTGAGTAGTTTAGATTAGTTTTAGTTTTCTTTGATCTTTTAATAAATAGAGTGATTTCATGATTCTTTCATGCGATTCAATGGGTTTATTTGCTATTTTTGGTGTAGGTTGAGTTGGTAAAAAGTTCATATTAGAAGATGGAATGCTAGAGCTGAAATTCTGAAAATGCTGAATTAATTGCTGTCTCCCACAGCTATAGCGGTAAAATTTACAGCTATAGCGGTGGATTGCTGAAAAAAAGATTTTGGTGCCTTCTTCTCTGCCAGCCACCGCTATAGCGGTGGATCTTCACCGCTATAGCGGTAAAACCTAAAAAAACTCAATTTTAAGCCTTCTTCTCTGCCTCTTACCGCTATAACGGTGGGTACTTACCGCTATAGCGGTAGTTCGCGATCCTGCACTGATATAAAAGGCTTCAGATGAAATTTTTAGGGTATTCTGGAGTTGGAGACTGAAGGGGGGCGCCGTTTTGGCTGAGAGGAGCAAGGGGAACCTGATTCTCAAGGCTTGGGGAGCTCAATCCATCATTCCACCTCAGATTCATGGCCAACTTCATCTCTTTTTCTGCTTTCTGCTGTTTATTTTCTATGAGTAGCTAGATTTTCTATCTATGGTTACTATGAACTTGACTCCTGAATAGATTTTACATTCTCTCATGTATTTGCAACCTTATTTCAATTAATATAAGTCTTTCTATCCATTTTATTGTTGCGTTATATGGACTTGATCAATCTATATGTATGCTTGTTGCTGTCTTCGAACTCGGGAGAGGGAGGTGAGAGTAGAACACTGAATAGGAAGGACGAGTGCGTGAACCTTACTAAGTGTTTTCGCTTGTTAGCTAATAGGAATGTTAGTTAATCTCGTTTAATCAAAGCTAGGTTGGTTGTGTTAGGCTTAACCCACACAAGGAATTGCGTAGGAGTTGAGCAACTTAATTGAGATTCGGGAGGATTCTTTTAAGTTATTAGAATAACCTAGGATTAACTTATATAGTTGAATAAGTTGCGAGTGCATGAGAGGGGTTTTGTAATTTCTAAGATAGAGGAGAGGGATTAGTGACCCTAGGCTTTAATTAGACTATTTCATCAGTTTTTGCATTGTTTACTGTCATTAAAAGAAAATCTATAAAAATTTACTGTCATAGTTCACTTTTATTGTTAGTTCTTCATTAGAGTTGTCCTCAATCCAATTGCTTCGTCCAACTAATTCAATTAAATTTCTTGGGTACTTAGTCGCTTAGTCCTCGTGGGAACGATACTCTTACTCTCAAATCACTATATTACTTGTGCGATTGGTGCGCTTGCCAAATCGACTAACAAGTTTTTGGCGCCGTTGCCGGGGACTAAGATTTGTGCTAATATTCAAAGAAATTTGAAAGTGTTAGCTTGGACGCTTTGTTTTATTTTCTATTTTGTCTTGATTTCTTTCATTTTTCTCTTTACTGTTCTATTTGAGTATTTAATCATTTAAGCTTTTCTTGTGTCAATTTATTTTTAGCTATATTTTTCATTGTTAACCGGTGTTTCTTATTGTGTAGGTGGCCGACATTGGACGATCGACCTTGAACAAGCATCGGTAAAGTCTGGCTGAAGACTATAAACTTAGCGCTCTTGGGAGGCAACCCAAGTTTATTGCTTTCGTAATTTTTTTTTCTTTTTTCTTCTATTTTTTTTTGTTGTGGTTTGATGTGCTGCTATTAGTAATATTTTAACTGCTATTTATTATTTATTTTGGAGTTGAATTGATAAATGCTGAATATGGTCATGTTTATTATCTTGGTGAATGGCAGTTAGGATGTTCGTAATAGCATTTTGTTTTGTTTTGTTTTGTTTTGTTTGTTATGTTGTGTCTTCTTTTCCTCTATTGTACTGATCTGGAACAGTGAGGACACTGTCAAATTTAAGTTTGGGGGAGAGGTTTGTTGATGAGTTTCTTCTTTGAGAAAATTTTGGTTAATTTTGTGTTGTCCATATGCATGTGTAGTAGGAGGAAATTTTTGAAAATTTTGAAATCTGAAAGTTTGAAGTTTTTGGCAAGTCAAATCATGTCAAATGCAATTCTTTTTAAGAGTTACCTCTTGAGTTTGCTAATCTTAAGTTTTCATATTTTGTAAGTGTTAGCTCTATCACTTCAAAATAACAGGAGTTTTATTTTTGTCTCTTTGAATGGTTTTTAGATCATTTTCATATTTATATATATAAAAAAAAAAGTTCAATAAGAGGCTAGTGAAAAAAGGATTCAATAAGGGGATAGCTGAAAGTTTTAACAAGGGATAGGCTCTTGTAATTAAACTAAATGAGAAAATTGGAAAAAAAATTTCCAAAGGAAATAAGGAAAGTTAGGAAGCTATATCCTTGAGAACAAAACAGTGAAGCCCTTGAGAATCGAAATAAAACGATGCCTTTGAGAACAAAGTAGTAATTTAGTTTTGGAATTTTTGTAAATTTGGTTTTATAAACTGTTCCAAGAGGTGAAGCTTTGATTTCAAATTTTCTTGTGGTTTGGTTAACACTTCTTTTTGAATCCTTAAGGTTGCAAACTCTTGAGTTAAATCTTTTGAGTAATGGTTTGATGAGACTTGGTTTGCTTTAATTCACATTTTCATATCTTTACCCCTCCTAGTTGCACATATTCATGGTCACACATATTTTTCTCAAAATTTTTCTCATTGAAAGTTTTTGCTTGAGGACAAGCAAAGGTTCAAGTTTGGGGGAGTGTTGAGTTCTCAATTTACTGTCATTTTGATGCTAAATACCCTCTCTTTTGATCTCTTTCTTGTTGTCTTGTAATTCTTAGCTCATATTTTGAGTAGTTTAGATTAGTTTTAGTTTTCTTTGATCTTTTAATAAATGGAGTGATTTCATGATTCTTTCATGCGATTCAATGGGTTTATTTGCTATTTTTGGTGTAGGTTGAGTTGGTAAAAAGTTCATATTAGAAGATGGAATGCTAGAGCTGAAATTCTGAAAATGCTGAATTAATTGCTGTCTCCCACAGCTATAGCGGTAAAATTTACAGCTATAGCGGTGGATTGCTGAAAAAAAGATTTTGGTGCCTTCTTCTCTGCCAGCCACCGCTATAGCGGTGGATCTTCACCGCTATAGCGGTAAAACCTAAAAAAACTCAATTTTAAGCCTTCTTCTCTGCCTCTTACCGCTATAGCGGTGGGTACTTACCGCTATAGCGGTAGTTCGCGATCCTGCACTGATATAAAAGGCTTCAGATGAAATTTTTAGGGTATTCTGGAGTTGGAGACTGAAGGGGGGCGCCGTTTTGGCTGAGAGGAGCAAGGGGAACCTGATTCTCAAGGCTTGGGGAGCTCAATCCATCATTCCACCTCAGATTCATGGCCAACTTCATCTCTTTTTCTGCTTTCTGCTGTTTATTTTCTATGAGTAGCTAGATTTTCTATCTATGGTTACTATGAACTTGACTCCTGAATAGATTTTACATTCTCTCATGTATTTGCAACCTTATTTCAATTAATATAAGTCTTTCTATCCATTTTATTGTTGCGTTATATGGACTTGATCAATCTATATGTATGCTTGTTGCTGTCTTCGAACTCGGGAGAGGGAGGTGAGAGTAGAACACTGAATAGGAAGGACGAGTGCGTGAACCTTACTAAGTGTTTTCGCTTGTTAGCTAATAGGAATGTTAGTTAATCTCGTTTAATCAAAGCTAGGTTGGTTGTGTTAGGCTTAACCCACACAAGGAATTGCGTAGGAGTTGAGCAACTTAATTGAGATTCGGGAGGATTCTTTTAAGTTATTAGAATAACCTAGGATTAACTTATATAGTTGAATAAGTTGCGAGTGCATGAGAGGGGTTTTGTAATTTCTAAGATAGAGGAGAGGGATTAGTGACCCTAGGCTTTAATTAGACTATTTCATCAGTTTTTGCATTGTTTACTGTCATTAAAAGAAAATCTATAAAAATTTACTGTCATAGTTCACTTTTATTGTTAGTTCTTCATTAGAGTTGTCCTCAATCCAATTGCTTCGTCCAACTAATTCAATTAAATTTCTTGGGTACTTAGTCGCTTAGTCCTCGTGGGAACGATACTCTTACTCTCAAATCACTATATTACTTGTGCGATTGGTGCGCTTGCCAAATCGACTAACAAGTTTTTTGGCGCCGTTGAAATTTGAATGGATGTGATCCATGTAAGATAATTGTTGTCGGTGAAAGGTGAGGTCACGATCCCGATCCCTAGGTGATCATTGTTGCTTAGTTGATAATGTTCAATTTCAGGTGTTTTAGGGTGAGTTGGCTGTTCTCCTTGAGAACTGGTGGTACTAACCATTGTTTCAAGTAAATCACCTCCGAAAAATCAAGAAAGCAAAGAAAGGAATCAAGAAGAAGAAGCTCGCACAAATATCGAGCATGTAGAGTCGAGAACAAAGACAATCAAGAAGAAAAAGCTTAAAGAAATATCAAGCAAGTAAGGTTGAGAATAGAGACACGACAAAAAAAATGCTACTTTGTTTTCTGAGCTAAAGAGGCTCTAATACCATATTACAAAAGAACAAATATGGTTTAATCAGAAAACTTCATCATTACTTCTGTATATCTCATCAGTACTTATACATAATAAAATAACAGTAACTAATTCTAACAGAAATACAATAGTTAGACTAACTAAGTTAACTGATATAGTAACTAATTCTAACAGAAATACAATAGTTAGACTAACTAAATTAACTGATATGGTTAAAACTTAACTACTTATAACTATACAATTAAACAACTAATTAAAATATTTAAGTGACATGTACAAATTGAAATAATCTACTTCTACAATCTTTAAAAAGATAATGTTACTTGTGATTATAATGACATGGAATTGAGTTCCCAGATTGAAAGGCTTACGGGGTCCCAGCCATATGTTTTGTATTGACATGGGTTCGATTTTTAAGTAAGATATAGCTCATGCCAAAATCAGAAATCTTGGGCTGCCAATCTTTATCAATTAATATATTGTTGAGCTTGATGCCCTGGTGGATGAGGCAGTCGTGAGAACCTTGGTGAAGATAAACCAAGCCTTGCGCTATGCCTTTTATGATCTCATACCTCCTTGACCACTTAAGCTTCCTTCTCCAGTCGGCTTCTATATTTGGACCATCATTTAAACAGAAAAACAATTAAGTTCTAAAATAAAGATTTAGTTATAGCTTAATAAGAATTGCATTTCTGAAAGATGTGGTGAGAATGATTGTGAAGAAGAGGCAGGTAAGTAGTAATTAAGCACTTACGGGAGAGAAGCTTGTTAAGGCTATTATTTGGAACAGCTCATAAACAAGTAAATTTTCATTTTTATGAGCACAATAACCATACAATTTCATGACATTCCGGTGACTCAACCAACTCAACAACTTAGCTTCATTTATGAACTCTTCTGTCCCTTGTTGTGACGTTTCTGATAACTTCTTCACGGCTATCCTTCTCCCATCCTTCAACTTCCCCCATCAATTGCAAACGACAGAATAACACCAATCTTTCTTGCAATATATAATTTCCACTTTCAATCTTGATTATTTTTATTTCAATATTTATTTTAGTATCAATCTAAAATATTGTACAAGAGACTTCACTAACCCAAACAGGAGGCAGAAGTGGGAACCCCAAAAGAACAAGAGACTACATGATAAGCCTCGAAAAAAAAAATTCTTTCTCTGATCCATTGGAATAATGGCTTCTTAGACATTATAATATTTACAAGGCTAAATATTACTTTTGGTTCCTACAGTCTCACACAATCTTAATTTTGGTTCTCACACTTTTAAAATTTTCATTTTCGTCCCTATAATTTTTAAAATCTTGAAAAATGGTCTCTATTGTTAACCACAATTAGCCAATTGTTAATATAAACACACTTAACGTAAGTACATAATGCTGACTAGGTCCATATGAGTAGCAAAAGTAGACCCAATCACTTGCCATCTCATACACCCAGTCAATTTTTCTTACTTTATTTCTCACTAAAAGAGGGAGTCAAGAGGGGAAAGGCTGAAGAACGAGGGCATGGGTTCATGAAATGTTTCTCTACCATTGATCCTATGAGTTTGTAGGAGGACAATTTTTCTATGCATTTCAAACCAAGTGTTCCTTCCCTCAAGAAATTCTTCTCAGCTTGATGTAAAGCTTCTTTGCAAACTCCAGAATTAGTGAAGAGGGCAAATTCAATATGTTGCATCATAAGCTGTGTACTGAAATTTCCAATCAAGAGGGTGAATTGCAAGCAATGTGTATGCAAAAATATGAAGTTTGTGTTGGGATTCCTTCATGCTAGATGGAGAGCGCATCCTTCGTCCTTCATGAACCTACTCTATTGTGTTGAATAATGCTTGACTCTTGATTTTGAAATTTGAAATGTTTAGTTCCTTATTTACTGAACAGTGCTTGGTTCCTTTTTAATTTGGAAATGTTGTGCTGATCCAAATACCCCACTCTATTGTTTTGGTTCATAATTTACTGAATAATTGGTTCCTTTCTAATTTGGGTTCGAACTGTAGTCCTTTAGTCAATCTTGTTGTGTGTTTTCTTTAAATTTTTTATAGGAAAAAGGTAACCATATGTTCCTAAAATTTACCTCGATTCTCATTTATACCCCTAAACTTTTTTTATGTCATATATGTCCTATATATGTCAAATTATTACAAATATACCTTTTTTTAAATACCGTCAATGGGTTAACGGAGTTGTTGACGTGGCACATTACGTGGTTAAAATTTTTGCTATGTCATATGCCATGTATTTGCTACTTGGGCACATGCTGAGAAGTAACCAAAATGCCCCTGATGTCATTTAATATTTGTGACATATCCCAAATGGGGCCTCCGTAACATATGGCATCAACTGCATCGTGACACATGTCACTAATCATGTCATGAAATGTGGCACTATTCACGTTGTGACACGTGGCATCAATTACGTCGTAACATGTGGCATTGTGACATATGGCATCAATCACATCATGACACGTGGCACCATTCACGTTATGACATGTAGCACTAATTATGTAGTGACACATGGCACCTACTACGTTGTGACACGTGGCACCCTTTTACAAATAAAAACATCACAGCTTCGTTGAAGGGATTTGAATGTGCGACAACAAAATATATTTATCATTCAGATGAATATTTTCTATTATCATATTTACTCAACATTTATTATATAAAGGTATTCTGTAATTATATACAAAAGACAATATACATAAATTGTTACAATAACAAATCTTATAATAGAAAAGTATACCATTATTTTACATAAATTATTTTAAATTACATAAAAGTTTAAAAATTTTAATAACAAATCTTATGATATAAATATTAAAATATTAAAATATATAATTAATATATACGTTATAAATATTTAAAATATAAAACCATGGTCGAAGCTGTTGGATTAAAATATTATAAAAAATATTTTTCATATGCATAATATATTTTTTTAATAATAATCAAATTTATATCATAAGATTTGTTAATAATTTGTGTATATTATCTTTTGTATATAATCACAGAATGCCTTTATATAATAAATGTTTATATATTTGAAGAAAATGCCTCTAACTTGATGGCAAATGCACTTTCCCTTAGTTGTGGGTTGTGGGTTTGATTCCTCTCAATGAATGTTGTCATGTTTTGAATTGCAAAATATGTGCTATGTGTCATGACGTGGTTGGCGCCACATGTCACAATGGCCACATTTTGACCTCAGGGCATTTTGGTCATTTATCAACATGTGGCCACGTGACATATGATGTGGCAAAAATTTTAGCCACGTCAGCAACTCCGTTAACCTATTGACGGTGTTAAAAAAAATGTTATTTCTGTAACAATTTGAAACACATAGGACATATATAATACAAAAAAAAAAGTTTAGGGGCATAAATGAAAATTGAGGTAAAGTTTAGGGACATATAGTTACCTTTTGCCATTTTTGATATTATCTTCTACTGTTGGTCAAAGGAAGTGAAAAATATAGATGTAAAGGCAATTATGCATGTACTAACAATGCCTCTTTAATTTTTTGAGTTTCCTTTTGGCACTTTAAATTTAAATGTCAATGTTGGAATTGTGTTCTGTTAGCCTCCACACCAGTTTGGGGTATCCATAAGCGAGTTATACTAGCTAAAGAGATCATGTGGACTCGATTAGTTTAAAGAAGGTTAAAATATAATTTAGGTCCCTATAGTTTCACTCAATAGAGCATTTAATCCCTACACTTTAAAAACTGAGGATTTGATCCTTGTAGTTTCTAAAACTCCAAAAAATAGTCTTTGATATTAGTCAACCGTCAGTCAACGGTTAGTATGGAACATGTGGTGCTAATTGGGATGCTTACATCAGCATTAAGTGTTACATCAGTGCCACACGTGACAAATTTAAATATATAATATAGAAATATATAAAATAGATAAATATAAATCTATGATAATTTAAATAACTAATTTAAACAAAATACATTAGTTTTTATTTGATATATTCATATGAAATTAAATTCTAGTTTGGTCCCTTTTTATACAATCCATAATTTCAGTTAAAACCAGATTTTATCTAAAATTTTATTTTTCTTGTTAAAAACTTTTCTATTTATTCACTTAGGTTCCTAATTAATATTTTTTCCTTTGTTCTTTGCATGATTTAAGATCATATTTAGATTCATATAGGTCCCTAGTCCTAGAATATAATTTTTATGAAATTAAATCAACCTCTTTAAACTTTTCATTCTTTCACTTTAGTCCCTTTCATGCATTTTACATACTTTTCTCATGAGTTTGATTTCCAAATCTACCTAGAATTTTTTCTTAGTTGTTTTTAGAACCTAAACACACCAAAAGCCACTACTGTAAAGGACTCATGGTTTAGACTACTCAACTCACTTTCTCTTTCAGTTCGTACAACAAAAAAGGGGATGTTCACATGTTGCTGCAGAAAAATATGACAATATAGTAGTGGCTTTTAGGTGTTTAGGAGTCCTTTATAGCAGCAACAAAGAGAACACAAGTGCAGAAAAATAAGCTAGGAATTCGGTAAGTGTGGGAACTAAACTTTTGATTCTTAAAAGTCTCTCTTTGGCTTAGTTTATGGATGGAAATGATCAAATAGGTTCTAAAAACACCTAAGAAGGCTGGTTTGAAAATCAAACTCATGAGGAAAGCATGTAAAATGCATGATAGGGACTAAAGTGAAAGAAATGAAAAGTTTGCAGATGTTGATTTAATTTCATAAAAAATTATATTCTAGGACTAGAGACCTAGATGAAGCTAAATATGATCTTAAATTATGCAAAAAAAACAAAGAAAAAATATTAGTTAGGGACATAAGTGAGTAAACAAAAAAATTTTTAACAGAAAAAGGAAATTTTAGATAAAATCTAGTTTTAACTAAAATTATGAACTGCATAAAAAGGGATCAAAGTAGAATTTAATTTCATATGAATATATCAATTAAAAACTAATTTATTTTGTTTAAATTAATTATTTAAATTTAATGCGAATATTTATATATATTTATATTTATCTATTTTGTATATTTTGTATATTATATATTTAAACTCGTCATGTGTGACACTGACGTAGTACTTAATACTAATGTGAGTATTTCAGTCAGCTCCATGTGTCCCACACTAACCATTGACTGACGGTTGACAAATACCGAAAACCATTTTTTTGGATTTTGAAAACTACATGGATCAAACCTCTATTTTTAAAGTGGGGGGATTAAATCTTCTATTGAGTAAAACTATAAGGACCTGAGTTATATTTTAACCTTTAAATAACTCATTAGTTAAAGAGATTTCATTGGTCATTTTATGTGGCATTTGAAATTGGGCCATCAATGGATATTTATCGTGAATGATATCTACGATGATTTTCTTTTTCTTTTTAATCATATGATGATCCAAATAAGAAATAAAGTATTGTCTTAGACCCAAAAAAAAAAAAAACAGAATCAACATATTTAGGTCCATAACTGTTTCAAAAACAAAGAAAGTTAAAAACAAAATTTGTTGCTTAGGCGTATAATGTGATAGATGATAGCGTCTGATTTAGCTATTGACATGGGATTAAATACTGAGTGTGGTATCCTTGTCAACAAGAAGTATGTTTCAACTAACGGTGGAGTCATTATTATTAACAACGGGGACTATTTTTCAAGAGTTTAGAAATTATACGGATCAAAATCAAAGTTTTGTAAATGTAAGGACCAAATTCAAAAGAAGAGAAATCCAAATTTCATAGCTCAATTTTGTCTTAGCAACCTTTTTTCCGAACTGGCAACCATTAAAAATGGGTAAAATCGCTGGAAGATCTAACCTGGTACACGTATCCGAAGCGTCCTCCACCCAGCTTGTTTCCTTCATCGAAGTTATTGGTGGCGACTGCTAAACTCCTGTACCGAAAGTTCTCACACTTTGGCGGATTTATTCGCCTCAAAGTTTCAGCTTTCAGCTTCGATCGTTCGTGTCAAAGCAAAACACACAAAATCAGTTAGTCAAGTGCATAAAAACGGAGAAGAATTGTATTTACACAAGAAGGAACACTTTCTTTTTTTCTTTATGTGTACCTCTGCCAGAGAATAACTTGTCAAAAATTCCCAAATCCGAGCAACAGCAAGCTCTTTGTGTCGTTTAGGGTTTAGCACTGGACTCAATGGCAGGCGAAAGCTCTTGTTTTCCGAAAGAAGCCGTGGTTTTACAGGGAGAAACTATCAACCTTAACCAACCTTAACCAAGCCGTGGTTTTGCAAATTGAATGTGTAAAATAATACAATAAGATCATTCGCTAGTTTATGAATGCTTAACAATTTAGTTTGCTGTCTTAATTGTCTCTCTTGATATTTAATAAACGGTTCCAATATGGTATGCGTACTATTCCTTTTGTCAAGTATTAATCTCTCAAAACATGTTTTCCCGTTAAAAATCATTACTAATCTTTTTTGGTCTGAATAACAATTTAATGTATTCTCATTGGCTGACTGAAACCAAGTATTGTAGATGTTGGGTATCTAATATTATGTAGCCAAAAAAATTGAAAAAGAAATTAAGTATGTGTTGTCATCATAAAAATGGTGTTATATTTAAATTTATAGTAATTAAAATGAAAAGAGCAATAAAATATAAACAACGTAATTGACCTTTACAAGTTCTCACGAACTTAATATTCTGTAGAAACCACCTTTTTTTTAAAAAAAAAAATTAGATTTCTGTTTGTTAAATGTGAACTTGTATGACTTTGTTTTTTTCTTGTGACAAAATCCAAATTCTAGTAGTTAAAAATTCCACCTACACATAACTTTTCAAAATTATAGTCCAGTCGATTTTGTGCTTTTATTATTTTTTAGTTTTTTCTTCTTAATTTTCAATTTACGTTCGTCTTAAAATTACGCAATTTTAAATATTAATTTTAACTGGATATTACATTTTTGTTTTTCTAATTTAAAAAATAAAGTATTAAATTTTAAAATTTTGATACTAAATTTATAGTTAAATTATAAAAAAAAAATTTATTATACCTAAAATTTTCAAAATTCAATTGGCGTGCCCTTGCTTGTAGAATAGCGAGGGAGGATTTGGTTCACGCAGTGGGGCCCACTCACTGGTAAAACCTTGTCCGTCCAATGTCCATGCAGATGAACGCGGTAGGCCAATTCCAAAGTTGACGTGGTCAAACGAGAAAGAGACATTACAGTTGGCAACGTTGTTAAAACACAAAAATAATTGAAATTAACGAATTGTCAATCTCCACGTGTCTAAAAGACCGCCACCCATTCTTTTAATTTTTTGCAAAATTATTCTCCGCGTACAAACCTAACCTTAATATTAAATACAACCAATCAAAAATTTATATTTAATAAAATAAAAATAAAAAAAACTACATATGTAAAATAAGGGGAAAAAAGAAACTCTCTCTCTCTTGGGTGAGGCTTCCTTCTTACCCATAAGATATTCTTATGCGTAGGAGAAAAAAGAATTAATGGATCTTGATTTATGATTTGATTCATTTATTTTTCAAATATTTTTTTAAAAAATAAGATAGAATAATTATAATAATTATTTTATTTACAATTATTATTAAATCAATTGATATTTGTAAAATTTTTATTTTAAAAATAAAAAAATATTGTATGAATGAGAACCGTTAAATCAAATTGATCCAACGGTTTCCAACTTCTCTCATATATATAGGAGCCTCCTATGCATAGGGGGAAGCCTCACTCCTCTTTCTTAGTTTAATGTACTTAGTTGTTTTTCTTTTCTTGTTTCTCTCTTTTTTATATCTTTTGATTTTTGACTTTTTTGTTAAAATGTATTATTTTTTTAACCAAAGAAATTTAAATTAATATGATAAAAATATTTTATAAAATATATTTGCTCTCCCTATGAATTTCATAACTTTTTACTTTCATTAATTGCTTTTTAATATTTTCTCTCCCTAAATTAATATGATAAATTAATTGCTTTTTAATTTTTTTATTTTTCACAATTTTTATTAATATTTTAAAAAATAAGATTGAAAAATAAGAAATAAAAATTGAAAAGTACACAAGAAAACGTAATCAGTCTACATAATTGAATGTAATACATTCAACGTTATCTAGAAATAGCACAAAACCAACGACAATATGGCATATTGACAAAACTAATTTAATTTTTTGGAAAATAATAAAAATTGAACTTAAAGAAGAAGAAGAAGAAGAAGAAGAAGAATAATGAGTTTTTTCTCCAAAAAAAAAAGAAAAAGAAAACATCCGAAACACTGAATAAAAAATTTGTGGAATAAGGGTAAAATGTTATTTTTCAATCTTATTTTTTATTTTCAGATTTTAACATTCAAGCTTATTAAAAAGCAATTAAAAAAAGTAAAAAGTTGTAAAATTTGTAGGGAGAGCAAATATATTTTATAAAATATTTTTATCATATTAATTTAAATTTTTTTAGTTGGAAAAAATAATACATTTTAATCAAAAAGTCAAAAATAAAAAGATATAAAAAAAGAAAAATAAGAAGAGAGAGACAACTAAGTGCATTAAAGTAAGAGAGAAAGAGTCTTTTTTCCTTATTTGGTGATTTTTTTTTGTTTTATTTTATTAGATATAAATATTTGATTGACTTTTTCTAAAATTGAGGTGTTAGGTTTGTGTCTATAGAATAATCTTTGTATGATGCTTTCTTAATTATATTTCCTTTCTCAACAAAAAAAAAAAAGAAGAAAAGGTATGTATGAGACCAAGAACATTTTTCGATGGACTTTCATAAGCAATAAACGCACGTTTGGATAGGGCAGACTCACGTTTGCACAAAAATGACTATGTTTGGATATACGTTGAATATCTTAGCCACAATTGATTATAATCCTAAACTCACGTTTGAATGCAAGCGGTTCTGAGTAGATTATTTGCACAATCGATTATGGTTGCTGAGGCTTCAAGACTATGCAAACTCTTATACCCCTCTGTTATCTTTCTTTCTTTGCATTTCGTCTATTTGAATATTTTTGTCATCCCTTTGTTGTGGAGAGGAGAAGGAAGAGGAGAGGAGGTCGGCGAAATAAACACGGTAGTGCAGGTCACAGGTCGCCGGTCACTAATTGCCTCTGGTTGCTTCGATCCTCGACCAAAGAATGGAAGAGGAAGAGAAAGAGGAAGAAAATATGAAGGACCTCAGAGACTCACATGTCGCCGATCACCTCTGGCCACCACTACTGTAACTGGGAGGATGTCGCCGCTATGACTGCCGCTGGAGAAGAGAATGCGGAAGGGAAGAAAGAGAAAAGGACTAGTTTGGTTAGTCAAGGACTGACTGTAATCGATACTCCTCACAAGTGAATATAGAGGAAGACTCTAGAGACTGAACATGTAGCTGAAGGATTCTGGCATTATCTTCATTAATGTACCAATTCTCTAATTAATTAGCTTGGGGAGGAGGGTATTTTCTCATTAGCTTATTATATACAACTCACCTATTGTGTTGGGATTGATTCAATAATATATATATATATATATATACACATATATATACTGGATTGTGAGTCTTATTTTCATGTTCTTTATTTACCAATATATTTCTGATTTAGTTTTATTTGTTTTTTTATTGTTGGAATGTTTTATTAATTTGGAGATAAAATAAATAAATATTAATATTTTTTATTATATTTTGATATGATAAAAATCAAATAAGGATAAATGGAATAACACAATATAATATTCATACCCTTTCTAGTAATTTCATATTCAAAAGTGGTTCTACTAACCAATAGCCAAACAAAATTCATTTTTCAAAATCACTTTTATGGTAACATTTTTTAAACATAAATCACGTTCATGCAAAATTAATTGTGCTCAAAATCAATTCTAAAAATCAATTATGCTCAAACTTAGTTTACCTAACGAGTTTCCAAGCACACACCAAATGTTAAAACAAAACAAAACATATCTGCATTGGAAAATTAAAACGTGCAGCAGAGGAAGAGTAACTCGATTTTGCAGTGAACTTGAGGAGTTTGGTTCTGCGGTGACCTTGAGGGAGAATCAATTCTGAAATGCAAAAATTAGGTTTTGTCCACCACGCCCCGCAGTATCTTGACCATTAACACCATCAACACGGTTATGTTTCCTGTCATGCCTTTCTTTCTGACTTCACATTTCTCATTATTTCTTCTCTTCCCATTTCTCACCTTTGTCTTGCTTTGTTCCTGTCAAGTCTCTCATTCCCTTTCTTTGCTACTCCCTCTCTCAACCTTTGTCTCTGTTTCAACTCTTTCTCACACTTAGTTTCTTGTATGTGTTTACAACAAGGAAGATGAAAGATTAAACATGTAATACCCGTTAATTTCGGAATATAATTCACCTAAGAGTATTTTAGAATTTTACAACGTTACTTTAGTTATTTATTTTTGTCATTTTTAATTTTCATATTTAATTGTTCTCTTTGAATATTATTTATAAAAATTGAGTTAAATGGCTGGACTGAATATTTGCACCATGTGGGATATATTCTAAGAATGGTGAAATTCATGGAAAAGTAGTTTAAGAATGGTCAATTAGTCCATTTATTGTAAATTGACTTGATGGGTTTGGATGTTGGGTTATGGATACCCATGGGTTATTCAATAACCCATCAGAAATATTTAAAATAAAACTTCAATAGTACCCTCTCATCATTCACGCAGAAGCAAAGGCTGAAAATTGAACAGTGGAAGTTTCTCTCATTTCTTCATCCTCTTCTCAAATCCTTTTCTTGATCTTCAGAATTTTGATTATTCGTTCAGTTTAAAAGCTTTGTAAGGATCAAAGGTAAGCTTTAATCTCATTATTTTCCTTAAATCTAAGTTTATATGGAAGATTAGAGGAGGTTTTGTTCTTGAAGATTTTGATGATAATTCATGAATCTTAGTTGTTTTAAAGGTTATATTTGAGTTAGGATTGAGTTATAGTCGGTTAAAAGAGTTGAGATTCTGGTTTTGAATCAAGAAAGGAAAGGATGAAATTTTCTGGGAAAGTTTCTGCAAACTCGAATTTACTGTAGCAACCAGAAAAATTGGGAAAATTTTTGAGTACTGTAGCAGCTACTGTAGTGTCGGCAGTCAACGTACTGTAGCGAATCGTCACTGTAGCAAACCGTTACTGTAGCGAACCGTTATTGTAGTGAACTGTTACTGTAGCAATCAGAAAATTTTGCATATTTTCGTTATTTTGTTTCCTTTCTTATGTTTCCTTGTAATATATTTTACTAGGAAATTTTCCTACACAAATTCTAGTGTGGAATAAGCTAAACTTGGACAAACATCAAGGTAAGTGAATAACCTTGCTAAGCTAATTTGATATTACTAGTCAAAGTACAATATAAGTCCCATTTACAATATTATTTTGATATTAAACAATCAATTTTTCATATGAGAGTATATGATGATCGGTATATTTTTTTTTACAGAAATTCAAAGGAATAAGAGTATGTAGAAATTATTTTATTTCATGGCAATTGTACTATATGATAAATTCTCACTATCTTATTAATGAGTAAAGATCTACGGGATCTAATACATGAGTTTGAAAGGGTTAAAGTCCCATACTACTCAGTGCATAACGATGAAAAACTATACACGAGTTTGAAAGGGTTAGAGTCCCATACTACTCGGTGTAAATAGGTGAAATCATAAATACGAGTTTGAAAGGGTTAGAGTCCCATACTACTCGATTTATATTTATGAAATCTTATTCACGAGTTTGAAAGGGTTAGAGTCCCATACTACTCGATGTATATCTATGAAATTTTATTCACTAGTTTTAAAGGGTTAGAGTCCCATACTACTCGATGTATAAGACAATTAATTATATGAAATATTTTATATAGTACAGTTATTTACTTACTGAGTTTTTAAATAAACTCACACTCCCTATGATTATCTTTTCAGATACAGAAAACAAGGAAGAAGAGTATCCGTTTGAACATTAGAAGCCCCTTGGGATTATTCTCTATTTCTGTCTGGTGGGATACCAGTACTTATTAATGTGGATACTAGGAACACTTTGTACTTTCTATAGGTCTCCTAAGCTTGCGATGAGATAAAAACATCAGATTATGTATGCCTATATTTGCTTATCAGATGAATATAATTCTGTTGTGTGGAATGAATGATTAAGGTTGAATGTAAAACCTTACAGAATATATGTAAATAACTTATGTTTGAAAATTTTATCAAATGAATAGTATCTTTTCACATGTTCAATTTTTGGGATGTGACAATTTGGTATCAGAGGAAGGTTCTATAGGTCCCCTATAGAGTACAGAGCAAAGTGATCTTTGTGGGCCCTTCCCTATTGTCATGAGCCGCAACATGACCATAGGATTAGGTTCCATAAAAGACCTTGTAGAGTATAACGTCATTTTATAGATAACTTTTCATTGGAGCTAGTAAGTGATATTTTGTTTATGTCTGAAAATTGTTTGTTATGTGTGTAGATCTTTGACAGTTCAATGTCAAAAGGATCTTTTAATAATAATGAGCATATGGGTCCAAGGAGGGCCATAATTCCACCAATACATGTGCAAGATGATCCTAACAGTGGTGATAGTTTTCATGCTCAAAGTACTGAGGGCGCAACTAGTGATCAAGCAAGGAGAGTCGAACCTGACGCTCACATTGATAATGCAAATATTACACATGTGATTAATTTAATAAATGAACGATTTGACCGATTTGAGGCTGAAACGAGAGGTCGAGCTGCACAAGCTAACCTGCCAGTGGATCCTCCTATTGTTGAAGCCGAAATTGTACCACCAGCTCAGTTAGCTGGAGGAGGTAATGTAAGGGAGGTAAAAATGTCTGAATTCTAGAAAATGAGGCCTCCTACTTTTTCAGGGGAAGATCCCAAAGAGGACCCACAATGTTTCCTTGAAGATTGTGAAGCAATCTGTGATGCTATAGGGTGTTCTCCTACTCAAAAGGTAGAATTTATTTCCTTTCAGTTAAAGGGTAGGGCTGGTAAATGGTGGAGGAACTGGAAGAAAGCTAGAATTCAAGGCATACCGCCAGTTATGTGGACGGAGTTTTACAGATTGGTTATGGATGAATTTCTTTCGGCAAGTGACGATCATCTAGGGCCAGGGATTTTCTGTATCTATGGCAGGGAACCATGACTGTTGATGAATATTCAGCTCAGTTTGTTAAATTATCTGAATATGCCCCTGAAATCATTCCTTCTGAAAGGAAGAAAATAGAAAAGTTTGTGGAAGGACTTCGTGATGCCTTATATGATCAAGTGGGTTCCAATATGAACGATTACTCTTCATACTCAGAAGCTGTTGATGTGGCCCGAAGAATGGAAAAGAGGTCAAAAAATAAAGAAGAATATCGACAAAAAAAGAAAGCTAGATATATGAGATCTTTTGATCAATGGGAAGACTCAGGGACTTTGAAACCCTTTACTACATCACAACATGCTCCAGCCACTCCTACTAAGTAATCTTATTCTACAGCCAGTGTGGCTAAGCCTCGTTTAGAGAGCAGGGGTGGTTTTAGCTCTTCTAGTAGATGAGGTACTCAAGCTAGAAGGGAAAAACCTCAATGTCTTGAATGTGGAAAGTTTCACTTCGGAGAATGTAGGTTAAACACTGTTGGTACAAGTTGTTTTAACTGTGGATAAAAAAGACATTTTATAAGGTAGTGCCCTCAGCTCATTGTAATACCCATGAAAAATAAAATATAAATGTGTATTTACAAACTATGGTTACTATGCTAGTATACGATACTGTTTACCTGTATAATACTATTTACGTATACAATACTGTTCACTTATACAATTGAAATGTCAAGTACTAGATGTGGTTTGGTCATAAGAGAAAACTAGAAAGAAGTTCGTAGGAGAAAATGACGTTTTATGGGTGAAAATACCTTCAAGGACTAAATTGAAAGGACTGATTTGAAAAGAAACTTAAAGGTTTAAGGTGAAAGGATAGTTTTCCCTTTAAGTTTCTAATAGTAAATAAAAGAAAAATTTTCCATCGTAAGGTGCACAGTAATTACATTATTAGAAATATCATTTTCATAAATAGTAAATTGAATATTTTATTAGTGCATAGTGTCAAATAGAACCCTTGACTTTTGCTATAAATAGGCCCTTCCATTTCATTTCTAAACTCATACCTTCAACTTCTCTTCTTCTTTTCTTAAGTTTCTCTTGCTTCGACGCTAGGCCTCTGAGATTTTGGGCCTTTCTTTTTTTGCTTAGGTAAGGATACTATGCCTTTTCTATGTCTTTCAAATTTTAGAAGTTATTTTCTTAAGTATGCTCTGTGGTTGAGGTTTTGGCCGATCTTCCACATCAGAAAAACTGTCCTTAGCTGGTTACATATTATTTTGATTCTCTGATTACCGAAAATATGATGTAAACTGTGAATAATACATGTCTAGGAAAGTTCTAGCTAAGAAAAGACCTGATTTTTAAGTGTGTCCATTGTGACCCTCCACTCTTTCATGAAAACTTACCTGGTGTACTCTTTTACAGATTGTATTCTCTATTTCTGGTATAAACAGTCTCAATATATATGAATAGTACCTATACGTATGAATAGTATCCGTACGTATGAATAGTATCCGTACGTATGAATAATAACCATATAAATAGTAACCGTACGTATGAACAGTATCTGTACGAAAACAATCTTAACGTATTTTCTCTAATTTTTCATGAAAATCTTCGTAGTAGAACACTGAAATTCACCTGTGTACTCTTGTTCGTAACGACTTAAATAAGTGATACTCGTACGGAATTCAGGTGAGTGAAACGACTCCGTTTTAATAGAGTTTTAGCATTACTGGTGATAAAAAGTATGTCGTAGGACACTCCCAAGATTCATAGGGGGAAATTGGATTCAGAATGATGAATCTAATGAGATAATTAATCCAGAAGTATGGATAAGACGAAACAAGTATTTCATAATGATGTGAAGTTTGAATCTTTTCAAAAATAGATTAATTGTTATCTTGATTTGTGGCTTATAAATCTATAATATAGTTATATACTATACCTGTTGTATGGATGAATATTATATTGTGCTTCTGATTATGATATGAAATACTATTGATTGTGATTGAGCGGGACAGTACCCCCTCTCACGGCAAGGCGAAAAACCCGGTTGAAAGGGTGTCTTGACCAATGAGTATGGAGACAACGATTCCCTCAGTAGGGATTTAGCCCGGATTGGTGATAAATCCGTGAGGCGCCCTAGCTAAGAGGATGAGGTTGTGCGTCATGATGGAAATATACAGAATTGGTGAGCTGGCCTGTGTGCGCTCTCCGGGATATATTGCCATTGATGAGTACTAGTAACGTTTGTTGAATTGGTTGTGTATCATGGCAGAAATATACAGAATTGGTGAGCTGGCCTGTGTGCGCTCTCCGGGATATATTGCCATTGATGAGTATTAGTAACGTTTGTTGAATTGGATGAATTTTAGAATTGGTGAGCTGGCCTAAGTGCGCTCTCCGGGATGATGAGTACTAGTAATGTTTATTGAATTGGATGAATTTTTATCTTCTTGTATGTAATTTCTAACTATATCTATTGGTTGAGTATGAGCCTTCAGATATACTTGCATGACTGGTGATGTATTTGAATTTTATTAACGCAAGGCCAATTCGCTCATTGAGTTTAAAAGCTCACACTGTTTGTACAACCTTTTTGTTCAGATCAGGTTGCCAGCGAAGAATGTCCGCTAGAAGAGTAGATCACTTTGGACATTCCCGCTGTCGGGTAGGCCCCTCTATTGTTGTAGATTATGTTACTCTGTAATCGTCTAGGACATCTAGGTCAGGAGTTTGGCATTTGGTTTGTATGTCAGCATAATAATGTATTTTATATTGAGAATCTATTATTATGTGCAAATCATCTCTATGAATTTCAAATAAGAAAATTTGATATATTTTCTTCAGGAATGGTTATTTTGATAATATAGAGATAATGACTAAACTCATGGGTAGAATTTATCGAAAGGCTTACAGTGATGGGATATTCATTATTGTGCCGGTCATGTGCCCAGAAAACGGGTCGTGACAAAGTTGGTATCAGAGCAATGGTTGTTAGGTCTCCTAGTGATTACAGAGCAAGGTAACCTTAGTGGGACCTCCTCTATCGTTGTGAACCCAGGCACAACTATAGAGAGACGGCTCTACTGAAGGTCCTGTAGGATGTTTCCATTTCCTTTCCCTCCGAGACTTATAGGAATTATGTTCTCAGTTTTAGTTTTAGACAGATGTGACTACACTTTTGAACTTAGTAAAGGAAATGTTATTACTTGTTTGATTCCATTGCTGTCGGATCAAATTTTTATATGGTGGATTTTATAAGCTGAATTCATGATTGATTTTGTGTAGCTATATTATTTTAGGGTACCAACCAATAAAAGAAACCACTTGCATTAAAAACAAAAAAACTGAAGGATTACATTGCAAAAAAAAAAAGAAAAAAAAAAGAGAAGTCTACTCATGCATGAGTAATCTAAAAGCGAGGTGGTCTTGGATTAGGAGGGTTGTATTGTATCATCACCCCTCGACCATTCCTTGGAGCAAGAGACATAGCAATGTCGCGGAGGGTAGTATAAATTCCATTCATACAATCAACACTTCTTTGCTGTTGATTGCAGAAGCACTGGGTGTACCAATAGAAAAACCTATCTATTCTCGAAGTCATTGCCGCGTTATTGCGTTTGGTTAACTTCTCCAGATCTTCTATCATCTTCTTGAGGTTTTTCACCTCCTGCTCTAAACAGGCGATTTTGTCCTCCAAGCTATGGCCTGTGCTAATCTCCTCAGCTTCCTCATTCTTCTTCATCTTCTTCTCCTTTTTATTCTCTTGAGGTCCCTCGAGAGGTCTTTTGCCCTTGTCCCTGCATAAACTTAAGTTTAAGTCAAGTTCTTCTTCCTTAGCCTCTACTGTGAGATCAATGTACTTCCTTGAGGCCATGATTTGGAAAAATTTAGAAATTTTCGTAAGAGTATGAGGCGAGAGGAATACTGGGGGATTGTAGGCTCAAACATTATTACTCTTTGTGGTGTGGTAACTGAGAATGCTGAGAAGGTTTTTATAGAGAAAAATTTGGACTAAGAGACAAAGAAGATATCTCTTCACCGCACCCCTACACGATCAACCTATGGATTTCTGCAAGCTGGAAGCCAGAAGTCTAGGGTAGGCGTGCACACCGATAGCGCGTTGCATTAATGCCAAAACCATGAAAGTCAATATTCGGTGGATTTGCGGCCGATTTTACTTGGTTTTCCCATTTCTCCCGTTGGCATTTTCCGAAATTCAAAGAAGTTGACGATATAGCCATTAAAAATTGCCTTGGATGCTTTTATGATGAACTGAAATGCATTTCTCTGTTTTATTGTGTTGTTCTTAAGAGCCTTCAGTTGAGTATAATATACATAATTGATTGAATCATGTTGTAATTACATGTATGTATGTTATTCATGCATAATGAGTGAAGGCTACGATCAAGGAGAATATGTGATGATCCTACATATACTCATAGAGAATGAGAAATCAAAATGACTTGGATAGAATGAAATGTGTAGAGGATAATATATCTTCATGATTACACATACTCACATATAATGCTCTCGTGGGCAAATGAAAGGCAATGATTTTCTTGCATCATGATAATGCTTACTGCATGTGACCAAAAGCAGTTAACTTTGTTTTAAAATATATATATTGACATATATATTATGTGTAAATCTAGAATAAGACACCGATTAGAATCTAAGATACGGCCAATATGAGGCTACCTAATCATAGAGGGATATCGTGATATAGGATTACAGGATAAAACAAGTTAGAGGGAGAAAATCTCAGACTGAAGAGCGTAGTTAGTCAAAATTTTGAGAAAGGTCAAGATTAGCTGAAATTTTTTTTTTTTGAGGAAATCTTTGACTTATGCATTAAATTATATTTACTATTTACTTGCATGTCCGACATTAATTGCTGGCATTGCGACTTATGCGATCTGTAAACCTCCTAGCGAGCAGCGTATAGGTTGTGGTGGCTTTAGCTCTAGGGGCTTCGGGTTGTCTATAAATCTTGTACGCCCGTTACCCCACTCATCACACCAAGCGAACTTCTTTTATTACATACCTATTTCTCAACCTCCATTCCTTTCTCATTCGAAGTTATTTCTGAGATCCCTAGAGCAATGGCCGATAATAAGCCTTTCAACTTGAATTTTGAGACTGGCAACGTAGAGCTTGATTTAAATCTAAGTCTCGAAGATAACAAAGGGAAAAGACCTGTAGATAGGTCACCAGAAATTAAGAAGAGAAAGAAGGATGTAATAGAGATGGAGGAGGACAGCACGGCAACATCCTCAGAAAATAAGCTTGCATGCCTAGAGCGTAAGATAGAAAACCTGGAGCGTAAGATAGAGATCCTGGAATACAAGACAGAGGACCAGAAGCGACTAATAAATCGTCTCTTTGAAAACCAAGAGAAACTGATAAATCGTCGTTTCGGGGAACTGGCCAATCGAGTTGATAGACATTCAATGTTTGCAACTCAAAATTTTCGTGACCAACAAGCAAGGTGTATTAACTGTATGAACGGAGTAACTTCTGCTTTTCACCAAATTTCTCAGGCACTTCCTTCAGAAACTCTTTTTAGGCTGCAACGATTAGCTTCCTCCTTAAGGTCTGAAGCACCTTCCTCTTCTAGACCTGGAGTACCTTTTACATTTCAAAAGCCTCCTCGTCCTTAATTTATTTTTTCTTTTGTTTGTACCTAAAGCTATATTTGGTCTACGCTTCATGTATTAAAATTATCTATATACTAGAAATAAAATTTAAGTTAGTATTTAGATCTTTTGTTGAAGTGATTCCTTTTACTGAAAGAACTTGAGGAATGAAAAGATGTTGGACTTATATTTCGTACTTGATTATGGAAATTCTAAAGCAGAGTATGGTAATATCCTTTTGACTGAGCAGAGTTACTAAAATGATATTTCATTACACTTCTGAACTATGGAGGAATGCTAAATAAGTATTTTATGAACCTATATATAGAGAACTATGGGTTTGCCTTAATCATTGAAGGGATACGACTCTATATGAGTCATTGAGGTGAGAGGAATTTCTATATATATTTATTTTATAATTATGCGTGAGGAGTATGTTATTTACTTAACACATTTTCTAGAATTGTTCTTCTTAGAGATTTATGTAATGATTTCATTTTATATGACGCCTTCAGCTGAGAGTGTCGCCTTAAGGTAGAAGGATCGCCTTTGGGCAAGAGTATTACCTATGGCCAAAATGATGCCTTCGGGTAGGGTGCTTGTATTCGTAAAAGTTATAAGCTATGTGTGTGGAAACATGTGTTCTGATATTCAGTATGAACTAGAAAGACCACGTGCCACTTTTGAAGACGACATCTATTTGAGGTTTTACATAGAGACAGAATTTGTCTCTGATTAGGTGGTTTAAGTTTGGTAAAGGTTAGGAGGATGAGACACTTTATGGTACAAGAGATCGTGGAGAAGATAAAACTGATAAGGAAGAGATTACTTGCTGTTTAGAAAAGGCAAAAGTCCTATGTAAATCATTGATAATGCAGTCTATAGTTCACAATTGATGCTATAGTGTTCTTGTAAATCTTACCAAGGATGTGAAGAGGTTTGGGAAGAAAGAGATGCGAAGGATGAGATATGGACGAAGTAATCACAATTATTTTAGTCTTGAGATGAGTTTTGAATTCGAGGGACCGAATTATGTTAAGGGGGTGATAATGTAATACCCATGAAAAATAAAATATAAATGTGTATTTACAAACTATGGTTACTATGCTAGTATACGGTACTGTTTACCTGTATAATACTATTTACGTATACAATACTGTTCACTTATACAATTGAAATGTCAAGTACTAGATGTGGTTTGGTCATAAGAGAAAACTAGAAAGAAGTTCGTAGGAGAAAATGACGTTTTATGGGTGAAAATACCTTCAGGGACTAAATTGAAAGGACTGATTTGAAAAGAAACTTAAAGGTTTAAGGTGAAAGGATAGTTTTCCCTTTAAGTTTTCAATAGTAAATAAAAGAAAAATTTTCCATCGTACGCGTAAGGTGCACAGTAATTGCATTATTAGAAATGTCATTTTTATGAATAGTAAATTGAATATTTTATTAGCGCATAGTGTCAAATAGTACAATTGACTTTTGCTATAAATATGCCCTTCCATTTCACTTATAAACTCACACTTTCAACTTCTCTTCTTCTCTCCTTAAGTTTCTCTTGCTTCGACGCTAGGCCTTTGAGATTTTGGGCCTTTCTTTTTTTTGCTTAGGTAAGGATACTATGCCTTTTCTATGTCTTTCAAATTTTAGAAGTTATTTTCTTAAGTATGCTCTGTGGTTGCGGTTTTGGCAGATCTTCCACATCAGAAAAACTGTCCTTAGCTGGTTACATATTATTTTGATTCTTTGATTACCGAAAATATGATGTAAACTGTGAAAAATACATGTATAGGAAAGTTCTGGCTAAGTAAAGACCTGGTTTTTAAGTGTGTCCATTGTGACCCTCCACTCTTTCCTGAGAACTTACCTGGTGTACTCTTTTACAGATTGTATTCTCTATTTCTGGTATAAACAGTCTCAATATATATGAACAGTACCATACGTATGAATAGTACCCATATGTATGAATAGTATCCGTACGTATGAATAATAACCATATAAATAGTAATCATACGTATGAACAGTATCTGTACGAAAACAATCTTAACGTATTTTTTCTAATTTTTCATGAAAATCTTCGTAGTAGAACACTGAAATTCACCTGTGTACTCTTGTCCGTAACGACTTAAAGAAGTGATACTCGTACGGAATCCAGGTGAGTGAAACGACCCCGTTTTAATAGAGTTTTAGCATTACTGGTGATAAAAAGTATGTCGTAGGACACTCCCAAGATTCATAGGGGAAATTGGATTCAGAATGACGAATCTAATGAGATAATTAATCCAGAAGTATGGATAAGACAAAACAAGTATTTCATAATGATGTGAAGTTTGAATCTTTTCAAAAATAGATTAATTGTTATCTTGATTTGTGGCTTATAAATCTGTAATATAGTTATATACTATACCTGTTGTATGGATGAATATTATATTGTGCTTCTGATTATGATATGAAATACTATTGATTGTGATTGAGCGGGACAGTACCCCCTCTCACGGTAAGGCAAAAAACCCGGTTGAAAGGGTGTCTTGACCAATGAGTGTGGAGACAACGATTCCCTCAGTAGGGATTTAGCCCGGATTGGTGATAAATCCGTGAGGCGCCCTAGCTAAGAGGATGAGGTTGTGCGTCATGACGGAAATATACAGAATTGGTGAGCTGGCCTGTGTGCGCTCTCCGGGATATATTGCCATTGATGAGTACTAGTAACGTTTGTTAAATTGGTTGTGCATCATGGCAGAAATATACAGAATTTGTGAGCTGGCCTGTGTGCGCTCTCCGGGATATATTGCCATTGATGAGTATTAGTAACGTTTGTTGAATTGGATGAATTTTAGAATTGGTGAGCTGGCCTGAGTGCGCTCTCCGGGATGATGAGTACTAGTAATGTTTGTTGAATTGGATGAATTTTTATCTTCTTGTATGTAATTTCTAACTATATCTATTGGTTGAGTATGAGCCTTCGGATATACTTGCATGACTGGTGATGTATTTGAATTTTATTAACGCGAGGCCGATTCGCTCATTGAGTTTAAAAGCTCACACTGTTTGTACAACCTTTTTGTTAAGATCAGGTTGTCAGCGAAGAATGTCCGCTAGAAGAGTAGATTACTTTGGACATTCCCGCTGTCGGGTAGGCCCCTCTATTGTTGTAGATTATGTTGCTCTGTAATCGTCTAGGACATCTAGGTCAGGGGTTTGGCATTTGGTTTGTATGTCAGCATAATAATGTATTTTATATTGAGAATCTATTATTATGTGCAAATCATCTCTATGAATTTCAAATAAGAAAATTTGATATATTTTCTTCAGGAATGGTTATTTTGATAATATAGAGATAATGACTAAACTCATGGGTAGAATTTATCGAAAGGCTTACAGTGATGGGATATTCATCATTGTGCCGGTCATGTGCCCAGAAAACGGGTCGTGACACTCATGATAAGACCAGGTCAAGGGTCTACTTTGCCAACTCGACCATAATCTATTTCTGTTTCTATTACTCGAACACCAACCCCTTCAATAGGGGGTAGTATGGGAAGAGGTTCTGGAAGAGGCCAAGGTGACCGTGGAAAACAAGCTGCTGGCAGAGGAAATGCAAGAGTATATGCTCTAACCCGACAGGATGCTCAAACATCCAATGCTGTAGTTACAAGTATATTATCTGTTAATACTTTTACTGCACGTATTTTGTTTGATCTCAGTTCTACTCACTCATATGTGTCACCCCTATTTGCCAAAAGATTTGCATTTGATTCGATTACTCTTAAAGAACCATTCTTGGTTTCCACACCGATGAGAGAGACTTTGATGGTTAAAACATGTTATCGTTCTTGTAAAATAATTGTTGGAGGCATGGAAACTGAGATAGATCTTATGATTCTCAATATGTTAGATTTTGATGTGATTTTAGGGATGGACTGGCTATCTTCTTGTCATGCTACTATAAATTGTCATGACAAAGTTATTTCCTTTAATATGTCGGGGAGGAGTAATTTTGTGTTTCAAGGAGATCGAAGTGATGTACCTTGCAACATGATATCTATGTTAAATGCCCGGCGTATGTTGCGAAAGGGATGTGAGGGATTTCTAACTTTTATCAAAGATTTAGAAAAGAAAGAACAGAAGTTAGAAGACATACATGTGGTTAATAAATTCCCAGATGTGTTCCCAGAAGATTTACTTGGATTACCGCCAGAAAGAGATATTGAGTTCAGTATTGATTTGGTCCCAGACACACTGTTGACCCTAAGGCTTTATGCCATAAGTTTTGATGATGACAAATGTATTTGAATTGTAGCATTGATATATATAAAGGTTAATTATCATATACATGCTACAAGTATTTAAGCATGACTATGTTATTTAATGTGTAATGTCTTATACATTAATCATGCTATTTATCATGAATTGAACTAACCATTTGGTTTGTAAGTAAGATATATTTTATAGGTTGGTTCAAAACAAGAAGAGTGAGCATTGGATTGAAGAACAAGGAAAAGTAACATCATGCCTCACTCAAGGAAAGCAACATACAAGGACAAAGTTCCAAGAAATAAAGAATTAGAAGATTTGAAGTCTTGGAAGCTTGGATGCATCAAGATAGCCTATGTGTTTACATTAGGTATATTTTATATAGGCTAGTATATTTGTGCAACTCAATGGTTTAGATTTGCATACATTGGCTCAAGCATTTTTGAACAAAAAGATAGTGAGATATGAAGTTTTACAAAAGTTATTTTTTGACCTTTGGTCACTCCTTATATCATATCTCATAAATGAAAAATCGGTTTTTCAAGTATCTTAATCTCATTTGATAGTAGACTCAAAGATCTTTTCAACGGTATATTATTTATTCAAAACGGAGTCCAAATGAGAAATATATGACTATTTAAAATATAGTTTGAAAAACTGAAAGTTGATTTTACTCTAATAAAAAATTATTCTGTTCTGACCTATAGTCAGTATTTTGATTATATCTTTTAAAAGAAAAATAATTTTTGAGTAAAACTTGGCTCATTTGAAACTAGACTCCAAGAGCTTTCCAACGGTATATTATTTGTTTAAAACGGAGTTCAAATGAGGGAGTTATGAATTTTTAAAGAAAGCTCAAAATCTGGACTGCACTATAAGTTCTGTAACGGCTATATAACGGCTATATAACGGCTAGTTTTGTAAAATCTTATATATATGACCTTAGATACATGATTTTGAGCAAGAACAAAGTCCTACAATGTGATATTAACTTCTTCTATCATCTTTGAGAGAAAGGAAAGCATTCTTGAGCCAAATCTTGCATATTCTCTATCATTATAGTTATTAGAGCTTCATTTGTATTCATCTACTCTTTAAAGAGAGTTTCTTTGTATTGTTGATTTTGATCAACACATATATTATTCTGAGTTGAGGTTCGCAAGTACCGGTGTTGGAAGAACTTGCTTTGGGTTGAGGAGGAGCCCGGATTCATAAATTCTCCATTGTGGTTTCGCAAATACCCGGATCGAATTTGCGTGGTTGTAGTGGTTTGCAAGTACCCGGATTAAACTTGCAATTATAGTGGAAATACTCAAGTGGTCTCTTGAGCACTGGATGTAGGCTTGGATTAGCCGAACCAGTATAAATCTCCGAGTTTGCTTTCTCTATCCCTTACTCTTTAATTTGTGCATATTGATATCTATTATTTAATTCCTTGATCTTTATAATTATTTATCTTGACAGCACATTGATTTTCTGTATTGTATTTATTATCCTAAGCATTGTACTTTTACAGAAAATCATTTTAACTTCCAATTAATTCTTGTGAAAAATTTATAAAACCCAATTCACCCTCTCTCTTGGGTTCCAACCATTACTTTCACACACGACCAATTTCTATTCCACCTTATCGTATGGCTCCTGTTGAGCTAAAAGAACTCAAAGAATAATTGGAAGATTTGTTGAACAAAGGGTTCATTCGCCCAAGTTTTTCACCTTGGGGTGCTCCTGTTCTTTTTGTGAAAAAGAAAGATGGTTCTATGAGATTATGTATAGATTATTGTCAGCTGAATAAAGTCACAGTGAAGAATAAGTATCCTTTACTAAGGATAGATAATTTGTTTGATCAGCTTCAAGGAGCAAAATACTTCTCAAAGATTGATCTAAGGTCTGGATATCATCAGTTACGAATTAAGAACGATGATATACCTAAGACAGCTTTTCGTACACGGTATGGACATTATGAGTTTCTTGTGATGTCTTTTGGGTTGACAAATGCACCAGCAGCATTTATGGATTTAATGAACAGAGTGTTTAAATCATTCCTTGATAAGTTTGTAATTGTATTTATTGATGATATTTTGGTATATTCAAAGAGTCATGAAGAACATACTAAACATTTAAGAATAGTGCTTCAGACCTTGAGAGAGCATCAGTTGTACGCAAAGCTCTCAAAATGTGAATTCTGGATGAGTCATGTAACGTTTTTGGGACGTGTTATTTCCCAAGAAGGTATTCATGTAGATCCAAGTAAAATTGAAGCAGTAAAACAATGGCCTAGACCAACAACTGTGTCTGAAGTACGTAGTTTTCTTGGCTTAGCAGGGTATTACTGTCGCTTTGTCAAAGATTTCTCTAAGACGGCTCTCCCTTTAAATAAGTTAACTTGAAAGAATGTTAAATACATTTGGGATGATTCATGTGAGTAAAGTTTCACCCAATTGAAAGAGTATTTAACTTCTGCACCAGTCTTAATCCTACCATCAAGACCAGGGGGTTACTCTGTATTCTGTGATGCCTCAAAGATAGGCTTAGGGTGTGTGTTGATGCAACATGGTAAAGTCATAGCTTATGGCTCACGTCAGCTTAAAAAGCATGAATTGAATTACCCCACTCATGATTTGAAAATGGTAGCTGTAGTGTTTGCCCTAAAGATTTGGAGACATTACTTATATGGGGAGACTTGTAAAATTTTTACAGATCACAAGTTAGCACATTTTCTTCCTGTTCGTACCACTTTCAGTGTAGCAAAACTTGCTCGACTTTATGTTAAAGAAATAGTGAAACTTCATGGTGTACCAATATCCATTATATCAGACTGAGGACCTCAGTTTACTTCTTGGTTCTGGAAAGTCTTTCAAGAGGCTTTGGGTACCAAAGTGAATCTTAGCACAGCATTCCATCCTCAGACTGATGGACAGTCCGAAAGGACAATTCAGACTTTAGAGGATATGCTAAGAGCTTGTGTGATGGATTTCAGTGGAAGTTAGGAAGATCATTTGTCTTTTATTGAATTTGCTTATAATAACAGTTACCAAGCCAGTATCCAGATGGCACCTTTTGAGGCTCTATATGGGAGACGGTGTCGATCTCCTATAATTTAGTTTGAACTTGGTGAAACCAAAATACTTGGACCTGAGATGATACAAGATGATATAAATAAAGTTAAACTTATCAGAGAGAAGTTGTTAACTGCTCAGAGTAGACAGAAATCTTATGCGGACAACCAACGATGTGACCTTGAATTTGCAATTGGTGACATGGTTTTCCTACGGATCTCACCTGTGAAGGGAGTAATGAGATTCGGGAAAAAAGGGAAGCTTAGTCCGAGGTATGTTGGCCCATATGAGGTTATAGACAGAGTGGGTAATGTGGCATATCGCCTAGACCAACCTTCAGACCTAGAAGGAGTTCATCCAATATTTCATGTGTCCATGCTACGGAAGTATCTTCCTGATCCTTCTCATGTCATTCAACCCCAAGAAGTTCTTTTTGATGAAACTCTCACTACGAAGAGGTACCAGTAGCTATTCTTGATAGAAAAGTCAAGAAATTACGCACTAAAGAAATTCCTACTGTCAAGGTTCTTTGCAGAAATCATTCTTACGAGGAAGCTACGTGGGAGGCAGAAGATGAAATGTGGATAAAATATCCATATTTGTTTGAAACCTGAGGTAAGATTTTAATTCGGAGGACCGAATTCTTTTAAGGGGGGTAGAATGTAATACCAGTTAATTTCGGAATATAATTCGCCTAAGAGTATTTTAGAATTTTACAACGTTACTTTAGTTATTTATTTTGGTCATTTTTAATTTTCATATTTAATTGTTCTCTTTGAATATTATTTATGAAAATTGAGTTAAATGACTGGACTGAATATTTGCACCATGTGGGATATATTCTAAGAATGGTGAAATTCATGGAAAAGTGGTTTAAGAATGGTCAATTAGTCCATTTATTGTAAATTGACTGGATGGGTTTGGATGTTGGGTTATGGATACCCATGGGTTATTCAATAACCCACTAGAAATATTTAAAATAAAACTTCAATAGTACCCTCTCATTATTCACACAGAAGCAAAGGCTGAAAATTGAACAGTGGAAGTTTCTCTCATTTCTTCATCCTCTTCTCAAATCCTTTTCTTGATCTTCAGAATTTTGATTATTTGTTCGGTTCAAAAGCTTTGTAAGGATCAAAGGTAAGCTTTAATCTCATTTTTTTCCTTAAATCTAAGTTTATATGGAAGATTAGAGGAGGTTTTGTTCTTGAAGATTTTGATGATAATTCATGAATCTTAGTTGTTTTAGAGGTTATATTTGAGTTAGGATTGAGTTATATTCGGTTAAAAGAGTTGAGATTCTGGTTTTGAATCAAGAAAGGAAAGGATGAAATTTTCTGGGAAAGTTTCTGCAAACTCGAATTTACTGTAGCAACCAGAAAAATTGGGAAAATTTTTTAGTACTGTAGCAGCTACTGTAGTGTCGGCAGTCAACGTACTGTAGCAGTCAACGTTACTGTAGCGAATCGTTACTTTAGCGAACCGTTACTGTAGCAATCAGAAAATTTTGCATATTTTCGTGATTTTGTTTCCTTTCTTATTTTTCCTTGTAATATATTTTACTAGGAAATTTTCTTTCACAAATTCTAGTGTGGAACAAGCTAAACTTAGACAAACATCAAGGTAAGTGAATAACCTTGCTAAGCTAATTTGATATTGCTAGTCAAAGTACAATATAAGTCTCATTTACAATATTATTTTGATATTAAACAATCAATTTTTCATATAAGAGTATATGATGATCGGTATATTTTTTTTTACAGAAATTCAAAAGAATAAGAGTATGTAGAAATTATTTTATTTCATGGCAATTGTACTATATAATAAATTCTCACTATCTTATTAATGAGTAAAGATCTACGAGATCTAATACATGAGTTTGAAAGGGTTAAAGTCCCATACTACTCAGTGCATAACGATGAAAAACTATACACGAGTTTGAAAGGGTTAGAGTCCCATACTACTCAGTGTAAATAGGTGAAATCATAAATACGAGTTTGAAAGGGTTAGAGTCTCATACTACTCGATGTATATTTATGAAATCTTATTCACGAGTTTGAAAGGGTTAGAGTCCCATACTACTCGATGTATATCTATGAAATTTTATTCACTAGTTTTAAAGGGTTAGAGTCCCATACTACTCGATGTATAAGACAATTAATTATATGAAATATTTTATATAGTACAGTTATTTACTTACTGAGTTTTTAAATAAACTCACACTCCCTATGATTATCTTTTCAGATACAGAAAACAAGGAAGAAGAGTATCCGTTTAAAGATTAGAAGCCCATTGGGATTATTCTCTATTTCTGTCTGGTGGGATACCAGTACTTATTAATGTGGATACTAGGAACGCTCTGTACTTTCTATAGCTCTCCTAGGCTTGCGATGAGATAAAAACATCAGATTATTATGCCTATATTTGCTTATCAGATGAATATAATTCTGTCGTGTGGAATGAATGATTAAGGTTGAATGTAAAACCTTACAGAATATATGTAAATAACTTATGTTTGAGAATTTTATCAAATGAGTAGTATCTTTTCACATGTTCAATTTTTGGGATGTGACAAAACAAAGGGAACGACATCATGTAGCAACGCATGAATGAAAATGAGAGTCTATGTTTTCTTTAAGAAGTTGAGAGTAATGTTTCCTTTCCTTGTGTGTTTACAGTGAGGAAGATAAAGATGAGACTGATTTTCAACTCTCTCTCTGTAATGACCTGGATTTCTAGGCACGTGATTAGAGCGGTAACTAGGGATATGCCATCCCTATATCGTAAGCTTACTAGAGATTATTACTAAATCTCAACTAAAACATTGAACCAGAACATTTATAAACAAAACAAGCAGGATCTAGGTGTCCCATGTAACTACAAAGCATACTAAAACTAACTGAGAAATGGAGAAATCACTAATCGAAAGGATTCACTTAAAACTTGGGTCACACACTAAACATACTCCTTAGGCGGCATGTCGATGTCAAAACCTGCATAGAAAATATAAAAGAAGGAAACATGAGTAAATTCAATACTCCGTGAGAACCAACTTTACTTACCTGTAATCTACTTGTGAGATAGTTTTAAATTCAATACTCCATAAGAACCAACTTTACTTACCTGTAATCTACTTGCGAGATAGTTTTCTGCTGTGAAATCACAAGGAGATGTTGCTTTCGGGTTCTCAGATCTATAGATCTCATCATTACAGAGACGTCCTGGGGAAAAATACTCCTGACTTAGGCATTTCCTAACTGGAAACCCCTTTTACTGTAGTCAATTTGTCTCTTAACAAAACTCATAAACTCAACATACGAAAATGTCTAAAATCATATGAATCACCATGCGAGGTTCGCCATAGATTTATACAGGTATCCACTTACCCTTCTAAGATTTCGTACATATATCACATAACACTCGGTTATGACAACCTTTGCCATACGATCCACCTATGTGTGTGTGTGTATATATATATAGATATATTATGTGTTTATTTATAATATCACCATCAAGTTCAAGCCAGCCATGGATCACCATAGACTTCATGGATCATGTGCCACCGGGCCTCATAGGCAAGAATCTTGTTCCTCCTACCTCTTTAGGTCTTATAGACCACGTGCCACTAAGTTTCATTGTTTTTTCGAGGCTAATATATATTAAGGGGAGTCCAAATGTCTCATGGACCATATGCCATCGGGCCTCATGGGAAAAAATATCATACCACTAACCCATAGGTCTTATGGACCATATGCCACTAGGCCCACTGGGTTTTCCCAAAGCAAATATCCCGCGGGGATCTATAGACTTTATGGACCATGTGCCACGGGGCTTCATAGGCAGGAATCCTATTCCTTCAACCCCTATAGATCTCATAGACCACATGCCACCGGGTCTCATGGATTCCCTAATAACTACATACAATTCACAATTCAACATTCACCATACAACATTCTCAACAGTATATCAAACTACAGATCAAGCAGCATCATTTGACCGCAACTCTGATCAATATTCTCTAGAGAGTACAAACACTCACAAGCAGCAATATTCAATTGCATTTATCCAAAACTTTACCAATTTGCCATAATATGCTATCATACATAATAATGATTTCTAGGTAATCATCAACAAGTATTAAGCAACATCAATCATTTACAAAAGGAAAAAGAAACCTTTTCAAGGACTAGACATCTAACACATACCATTAACAATATCTCATAGGATAATGAGTTGTTCATCCACATTATATATCTTATCATGTCACGTTTAGCCAAGACTTGGTGTAGCCACACACCATTCCCATGATCACTCCAATACCCTTCCACATTAACTACCTACCACAATGATGAACCATAGTTACCATTTCCTTAAGATAAGTTGAAGAGGGGTCACTTCAAGAGGATCTAGGGTCAATTCCTTAGAGAATTTTAAAAAGGAAAGTTTCCCCATATATTAACTTTGGTCCCTATTTTCATTAGATAGGAATCATTAAAACGCGATACAAGAAATCCATGTTTTTTTGGATCATGATTATGTTCACAAAAGTTTAGAGTTCTTAATTTAGAGGTAATCCCCTTTAATACTATCCAAGTCCCTTAAAAGAGACCATGTTATTCAATTAGGACTGAATTTCAAACCCCCACTTTCCAAAATTTTCTGGGTAAAATCCACAACTCTAAAATTTATTAATTTTGGTAGATAACACCTCCAACATGTTTAGAATATTAGGTAAAAATTTCAGAAAGAAATAATGACGTTTGCCCCATCAAGACTACTATTTTGCGACTGTTGCCCAGACTGCCTCAATAGCATAAGGCCTCGGTTTTACCAACCGTTGACCCAATAAATCAACTATAAAGCTCACAAAATTTTGTAGACATGTACCCTAGTGTTGTGACATCCTCCTATAAATTTTTTGAAGTGAACCTAGACCATTTGGTCCATCAAACATAACATTACAAAAATCTTGGTCAAATTAACACAAATTCTAAGATAGGTTCTATCTCTCTAATATATGACCTAGCAATGAGTTTCAAAATGCTACAAAAATATCCAGATCATATCTACAAATGCTAAGAAATCCATTATAAGAATTTTGAGGCCACAAGAGCTCATTCCATACTAGAATCAACTCAAAATCTTATCAATAGTACTTATAGCACACATACTTCCAAATATTTCTGACCTTCAGTCACCATTTTAATCATAAAACTTAAATGGTAAGGAATTCTTGAATGAAACTTGTTTTATCTGAAACTAAACTCAATTATATTTCTAACGATATAAAGTTTACTAAAATCGGAGCTCAAACGAGAGAAATATGACACTTTTAATCATGCCTAAATCTGCAACTGGGGCTGCTGCCTTAGGCGCTCACTGTGGCGCCAAGGTGATATCAGGCTTTTTATATACAGTTTAGTCCCTATCTTAGTCCCTTTTGCATCTTAAATATTATGTACTCTCTAATTTTATTATATTTTAGAATTTATTAGATGTAATCTAATCATGGACTAATTGTGCTTTAATTTCATAATTAGAGAGCTAAATTAATGACATGGACGTTTTACTTATGTGGACGCCTCCTGGATGCTGACATGGTATTCTAGGGCTGATTAGGCATTAACTAGACTGTGGGCCCCACTATTTCTGCATAAACCAGAAAGCATTCTGTACTTTCTAGCAACATCAGAAAAAGTAGCGAAAACCAAAAATGGAAACTACTTTTCTGCATCAGCAAAAGGGAGTTTCTGCAGTACTATTTCCATGAATCTTCTCTGCACTATTGCTACACTTTCTGGTCAAAACAGAAGCTGAAAGGGACCTAACCAAAGTCAAATTCGTCTTCCAGCTAAAGCTAAAAGACACATTCAGACTTTATTTATAGCTATTGAAGACCTTTCTTCTTCTATTTCTTCTATATTTTCATAGGTTGCCCCCCATTTTCTCCTTTGTTTTTGTTTTATTTTAGCCTCCATGAAAGGCTAACTTCTCATGTAATTAGTCATACATAATTTGGAGTTGTACTTGAACCCTCTTGGGCATTAATTAGATAAGTTCTTGTTCCATTTTCTATTCCTTAACTGCCTCACTGTTTTTATATCCATATTCATTTCTGATTAGAGTGGTATATGGTTATGATTACTGTTTTAATCTTTTTATCTGAGGAACAATCTAGTTATGCATGTATGAATGCTATTGTTGTATGTGTATGACAAGATTTGGTTAGGATTATATCAGATTTCATTAGGTTTGGGTCAAGGCTAGTGGAATCTAGTTCTAGATGATTTTTCTGAAAGTTTTAGGAATTAAAACCAAGAGGAAAAAATTAACAAGTTGATGAGGGTTATGATAGATACAACTTACATGTTTATTCATTTTGTTCTATCTCCCTGTTCTGTTATATTTTCATTTCTGTTCTGTTTGGATGTTTAATTTCTGTTTTAGGCTTAATTATGCAATCAACCCTCTATGGTTAATCAGTAGCTAATTAAGGTAGATTAGTGTTTGAACAATTAATTAGGTATTTTAGAAGCAAGGCTCAAAGAGTGAGAATGACCTAGGACAATCATTATATTACAAGTTGCCACGAATTCAATTCTGGGCGACTCGGTGGTCGTAGTGGCTTGAACCACAAGGCTCATATTCTCGGCCTTGGGGGTGCCCTGGGTGCCAGTGTTGGCCCCTCGGACGCCCCGAATTGGGCAAGTTTTCTATGACTACAGTTAGGAACCAAAAAATCACCATTTGGCATCCTAAGTCCTTCCAAAGCTCACCCAAATCATCTTAGGTCATTAACACTTGTTTCTATCACTTAAGAACTTCCTAAAAGATTAATTTCAAGCAATGACTCAAGATTCGGCAAACTATTCAAGATTATCCCCAAATTATTTCTTAAAATTCTCAAATCTCAATCTTCCTATATATATGCTCCCAACCTTGGTTTTCCCTCAAATTCCTAAAGTTCTAACTTCATTTAAGAGTAAGGAGAAAATCTATTTTAGGACCCAAGCTCAATTTCATGTATTTCCTAAACTAAAACCTAGGTTTTCTTGCAAGAATTCAAGAAGAGGAGAGAAAAGAGCTTGATTCTTACCTTGAAGAAGAGAATTTTAGTAAATGGAGAAGGTGGCCGATGATGGTTGTCAAAAAAGAGAGTGAAGGCACCCATAAAGCTTCATGGCCGTGGAGGAGGAAGAAAGTTAGAGAAGGAGAAAAGGGAGAGGGAGGGATAGGAGAGAGAGACCAAGAGGAGGCATGGAGGAATGTGTGTATATATAATGTGTAGTGTATATATTTTAAAGAGTGTGGCCTACCTTTCCTTTCATTTTGGTTTTCCTTAGCAAACAAGTTCCCCAAGGACTATAAAAGAATTCTGGGTATTCTTTTTAAGTTAATCAGTAGCCCGCATCTCAATAAAACACAACACTTAAACACCAATATTCATCTCACATCACATTTTATCAAGGGTTCAAAATTTAAATTTTGTTCACTTTGGTCCCTTTCAAGTAGACCTGTCAAAACGGGCCAGCCTGGTGGGTTCAAGCTAGCCCTCCTCGAGCTGACAAAAAATCAGATCGGGTTGGGCTAGCTAGTTTTTAAACAGGCTGAGAAACGAGTAATCCGGCCCTCCTATAAGAAGGCTGACGGGTTAAACAGGCTAGTTCACAACTTTTTTTTTCATTTTTTGAAGGAAAAAAAGTCCAATTCTGCAATTTTTTTTCTCTCTTGAATTCTTGCTTTCAAACCCACTGAACATTCATTGGTAATTACTTTTCTCAATTAGCCACTATCAATTACAACAACAATAACAATATTAATGGCTATTGGGCATTGGCTATGAATATCAAGGAACAAATCTATTACATACATAACATAACTACATTCTATTTCTACATATGTTACAACAACAATAATAATATTAATGGCTATTGGTCACTGGCTATGAATATCACAAGAGCAAATCCATTACCTACGTAACATAACTACATTCTACATATGTGATAACTGATAAGTACATAACCGTAAATTCATAACCATCAACCAACAAAGTAACATAACCATTAAGTCATTAACCAACAAAGTATTCAAAGTACTTGTAGTAAGAAATCCATCAACATATAACCTTAACAAATAATAATCAACATCCAAATTCAAATTTGAGAAGCATGAGAAAACATACATCAACATCCCATTATTAACAACTTAAGTACTTAAAATAATAATAAATACAATAATCCCATCACTCTCTAAAGAGACATTCAATCTTTCATCAAATTGCAAAGAAAAAAAAAGTATATTAGTAATTAAAACAAGCAAACCACCAAAAAATTCAACTAATTCATCAAACTTCAAGTACTAAAATTAAAACTAAAATTATTACCATGACCATCATCCATCAACATCAACAGGAGTGTTTAAATCATTGTCCAATGATGCATCATCACCATTAACATCTTCATATACATCTCATAATAAGAATAAGAACAAAAATTAAAATTAAATCATTAGAACTAAAATTAAAACAAATACAGTAATACACAATACTAATTTGACTATATTATTACCTTCACCTTCAGGATTGAATCCATGTAACCAATTATGGGCACATATAATTGCCTGAACATTGTCTGGAAGAAGTGAGCATCTATACTTGCTAAGAACTCGGGATCCAATACTAAAAGTTGATTCACTAGCTACTGTGGTGATTGGAATGATTAGAATATCACAAGCCATTCTAGAAAGACATGGATATTTAACATTATAGCCTTTTCCAAAAGTCTAAAATATCCAATGCTCTATGAAATTTAGGTTCAAGTTTTGGCTCCTCTGAATATTGATCTAATTCAGACTTCCCATTATTATTAGGACTTTGATTCACATAATCAACAAAATTCTATACATTCAAAATAATAAAACAAAATTAAAAGAAAGCACAAATTTTGATATAATTTAAAGAAATAAAGGAATGGTTAGTCACTTACAGCAAGTTCAAAGACGTCAAAGCTCGCATGTGATTGGGAAGAACCACTTGTTATTGCATTGTATTGGGAAGAACCAACTTCTAGCAATTCTCTTGAGCCACTAATAGAAGATGCTTTCTTTTCATAATGAGAAAAAAGATCATACATTTCCTTCTCAATATGATTGATCTTTTCATTCACATCACAAACATCAAGCCTCCCATAGCAATATTGCAAGAAGTCAAATTTACATCTCGGATCAAACACACATGCCATGGAAAGGATGACACTGTACTCACTCCAATATTTTTTGAATTTCCCCATCATTCTTATAGCCATGTCTCGAATTATTAAATCATCACCATTTATACTACCCTCAATAAATATTCAATCTTCCAAATTTACATGAAATACACATTGGCAGTAGGATAAACCGAACCAGAAAACAAGTTAGTGATGACGAAAAAAGGCTACAAGAAATCACGAATCAACTGTCCTCTTGTGATGGACAAGTTACAAAATTTTTATCATGCAAAGCCAAGCTTCCAAAAGCACGTTAATACTTCAGTGCACTCTCTAACACCACAAATGTTGAGTTCTATCTAGTGGGGACATCTAATCTCAAACCCACACTAGTATCAATACTACCAACTTGATCAATACAATCATTAAAGATTTTTTTTCTTGCCTCAGAAGCTCTAACATACTTAATACTTTCTCTTATTTTTTGTAAAGCCTCATTAGTCACCTTCAACCCCTCGTTAGCAATTAGATTTAAAATATGAGCACAACACCAAACAAGAAAAAATCTCCCATCATATAGCAAGCTATTTTACAAAGATAGATGCTCTTTTAAGATGTTTTGCATGCTGTCATTAGCAAAAGCACTGTCCAAAGTAAGAGAAAAAATTTCTTGTCAATTCCTTATTCCTTAAGACAAGCTAAAATCTTCCTAGCCAACTCCTGGTCACTATGTGGTGGCACAATTTTACAAAATGAAAGAATCTTGCTATTTAGCTTCCATTTGTTATCCACAAAATAGGCTATTAAACAAATATAACCCTCAATAGTGTATGCAGTCCAACAATCAGAAGTCAAACAAATTCTAGTAAGACTATTCATCATACTATGTTTCAACTTTTCCTTCTGACCAAGATAAAAATTCTAGACATCAGACACTGTAGTATTCCTACTAATATGCTTCACTTTAGGATTCAAGTTTTCATGTGTCTCCCTAACCCATCTATACTCAACATAAGAATATAGGAGATCATGCTCAACTTTAGACTTTGTCATACACTCTTTGTGGCGTTTGTGGTAATATTGCCTAGACCTCAATCTTCCTTGTTGATCTAACATCATTACTCCAATATTATGGTACCAAGGAAGAGCTACACACTTAAGAATATGACGCAACAATGTTGAAGTACCATATTTGCTACTCCGTATGACATACTCTTTCCCATAACCATTACATTTTGCCTTTTCTTTACCATCAAGAGTTATTTTCATAAAAGACTTCCACACATTAGAAGCAAGAGTTTTTGCCTTTTTAGGTAATGATAGTTTGTTAGAAGTATAACAAGTATCAGTATTGGCAGTGGAAGGGGTTTCATTCAATTCACCATGTCTATCTATTTCAGCCTCAACCTCAATATCATCAGTAGTAGCATTACCAACAATACTTTCATTTAAAGATGCCATTATTTTTATTGCTGCATTTGGTGATTAAATAAAAGAATTAATACTCTTACAAGTTATAATCAACCTAAGTGTCTAACAAATTATTAAAGTTTAAAAACAAAGAGTAATACCCCAATTTTTATGACACCAAGTCATATTCATTCACTATTCACTATCATTCATTCACATTTCACCATTGCAATTAAACATTCAATTAATCAATGGATATGTACACCATTCAATCATTCACATTTCACAGTACAATTTAAACATTCAATTAATCAATAGATATGTACAATATTCAGTCTTTCACACTTTACAGTACCAATCAAACATTCAAACTTCAAAATTCAAATGCAGAATTCTATGGAATTAGAATTTAGAAACAAGAAACTAACTTAATCAGACTAAAAATGGAAAAATGAAATTAAAAAATCCCATCAATTTCATTTCCATCAACCAGCTAACTGAGCAAAGCAAACCCTTTAGAAATTAGAATTTATAAACAAGAAGCTAACAAAGACAAGAGTCTGTCACTGTACCTGTGAGTCTAACGGCAACGAACTCACGTTCATGGGCAGAGTAGTCGAGCACATCGGAGGAAAAGGAAGATCAAGCAAAGCCACTATCACTAAGTACCTGAGCTGAGCCAGACAAAGGAGAGGAAGAGGAAGATTAATATTTTTTGAAGAATGGAAAAAGACGACACAGTCAATTAAGGGAGTTGAAGTGAACTTACCTCAAATTCTTTGAAGAAAATGACAGAGACTGCCGGCTGAGACAGATGAACTTCGACGATGATGGCAGAGATAAAGGTAGGGACTCGACTTGAAGGAAGTGGCCGACTGGCCGAGGAAGATATGGAAAATTTGGGGCTAAGGTTCATCGGTTCAGCTCACATTTAGAGAAGAAGGAAGTGTCGAGTGATGTTACTTTACTGATGTTTGATGTAGTTGAGGCTTAGCTATTAAGGAAAATATAAAATATTTTTTTAAAAAAAAATAAATGTGGGTTACACGGGTTACTCCACGGGTTACGCGGGTCGAGCCTGCGTAACCCATGGGTTAAGAGGGTCGGGCCACCTAGGCCTGGTTCTATATAAGCTGGCTACATCAAAGCGGGCTAAACTGGGCCGAACTCGTTTTGACAAGTCTACTCTCAAGGTCCCATACACTACCATGCTTCCATTTTCACCATTCTCAAGACACGACTTTGCAACTTACCTTTTCCAAATCCTTCTCTTCCCAAGAACCCTTACTTAAGCCTATCTCATGGGATTGCTTAACACTTCCTTTCTTTTCAATTTAGTCCCTCACTTGGATCTTGACAAAGATCCCCCTCAACGGATGTAGAGCGACACAACTATAGGTACAATCATCACATACTTGGACATTCTTTACATCTTTAAAGATCTCCAAGCTCTTACTAATCCAACACAAATATCCACATAAGCATACGTGTGCAAGGTCTAGCCTTAACCTAGGTTCCTAAAACCTTAGATGTTACACACTCTCTGTAGTATGCAATGAGAGATGAAGATCAAAATATTATAGTTGTAAATATTTATTGGTTTAATTAAGATGAGAGATGAAGATCCAATGACACTAACTAATATAATTACTAATTTGATTAATTAATTTTTAGGAAATTATTAATATATTAATTAATGAAAAAAATAATTATTATTTAAATAAATAGTAATTTATTAGTTAGTAATTTAGTGAATTAATTATTTAGAATTTAGTTATTAATTTATTATTAAGGGTAAATGAAATAAAATAATATAAAATCATACTCTTTTATCATAATTACACATTCAAAAGTATTTATGCCAACTAATACCCAAAGAAAATCTATTGCTCAAAATCATGTTCATGCAAATTTAGTTTGCTCAAAATTAATTCTAAAAATCAATTCTGCTTAAATTTAAATTTATCTAATTATTTTTCAAACACCCATAAATATGTATGCTTATGTCTTTTTTGTTCATTGTTTTTGTGATGTCATTAGTTCTACGGTTTTATTATTCATAGGATGCTTTTGGCTTTTCCTTTCTTTTCTCTCCTAACGAATGTTCTGTGACTCACGAATCTTATGTTCCAAGTTCCGAATCGTAAATAGCTTCTCTTTTACCTCTAGAGAAGAGACATATTTTCAAAATGTCTCATAGTATTTAAAATAATATTAGGTATGAAACATCGTTTTTTTAAATTAAATTCATTATTAAGAGAAAAATAAATATCACAAATTGCATGGTAATTTTTCACTTTATGCTGACATTTTCTTGAAGAATCAAGGTAAAAAGTTTGATTGTATCAGTTTTTTTCTTTACAGACTTCTCGCAAATATTCCCTTTCCCATATATATAGATTGTGTTTTATAAGCTATCAAAATAGACTTCGTTCAATAAGTCACCCCACTCAGTCCTGCAAATAAGGTAAAGTGGATCAATAATTTAATAACTTTGTTTTAAAGAAGGGCTTTTAGTTCGACATATCTAAGTTCTTGGGATTAGGTAGATTGAAGTGAATTAGTCCTTTTGAGTTCTTTTTATCTTTTATTTAATTATTTTTTAAAATTCAATATATTTTTTATTTTTAATCTAATTTTTTTGAAGTTGGCAAAAATACCTTTTATGTTCCTAATGTTTATATCAAGTTTCAATTTTGTCCCTAATGCTTTTGTATCAGTTATATCTTACATATTTTCTTTTTATTTCAAATCTACCCTTTTTATTAATGTCATCTATTCCACTGAAGGAAAATGCTTATTGGACGATCTATATTGAACACCTCAGGCAACTCCAACTCAACATTTTTCGTTAGTGGAATAGACAACGTTAGTAAAAAATGATAGATTTGAAGCAAAAATAAAACATATAAAACATAATTTACATACACAAAAAATAACGTTAGGGATGAAATTGAAACTTGGTGTAAACTTTAGAGACGTCAAAAATACTTTTGCCTTTAAAGTTTCATAGTTCCAATTCTTAGTTTTTGTCATTCAAAATACTTAGAAATACATTTTCAAAAAAGAAAAATTGGCCTTTTTGAAAGTCTAATATACATTTTAAGAAGTTTAATTTTATTTTTTGAAATTTGATAGCCTCAATTTTTAATTTTTATCATTCAAAGTAACTAAAAATATATATTTTTTAAAAAAAGATAAATAGACCCATGGACTGGAGCAGTCCAACCAATGACCCTTGATGGGTTGGGTTGGACCAAGATTTTTAGGATATGAATTATATAAGGCCTGACAAAGCTCAATCCATGCTCACCTTTAGCCTAGCTACAGGTAGGGATGGCAATGGGATGGATTGGGGTGGGTTTTTTTTAATATTTATCCCTGCCCCACACACTTATTTTCTACCCTGTCCCCACCCCATTACCCCACGAGTTTTTTTTTTTATTTTGCCCCATCCCCAAACATGCGGGGAATTTCAATAGCCTTCCCCACCTCGAAATCATATTATTGAGTGTCTTTTTCTCATACTCGAACGTGACCTGTATCAGTTAACAATATGAATTTTTTTTTTGGTGAAAAATGAAAATTCATTTAGAGAAAAACAAAAGTTCATACAACCTTAAACAACAAGAACTACAAAAACTAAAATAAAAAAGGGGGCAACATGTAAAACAATATAATTTTTAAACATAATATTCATAAACTTATCATAACAAATCTCATTACACAATACTCAATAAAGTTAATTCAAAAAGCACAATAGTCAACAATTTGTTAATATACACATCAACATTAAAAAAAGTCCCATTCTTGATTCATAAATCTCCAAAAAGTTGTCATGCTTAACTTCATCAATCCCATTCATACATTCTGAGCACTGCAGCACTGAGTCTAAGCATCATTCCTAAAAGCCACCAACTGAAGGCAAAGAACGGAATTGCAAATTAAACAGAGATGCTAACTCAATTCATATAAAAGTTAGAAAAATAGTGAGGGTTCATGAAACATAATTATTTGATCACCAAAATAAGAAATACAATCCAACTTTTGTGGTTTTACTATCATCTACTAAAGAAGCTAGCAGACCAGTATAGAATATTGTGGCTGAAAAAAGTCATGAATTTAACCATGTCATACTTGATATATTGAATATTAGATCAAATCAATTTATCATGAAGCAAAACAAATTTTATTGCACCAGAAAGGGTATTTTGTGCTTTATTATGATGAAAATCTTACATATATTAACTACATAACCAGAAAGGGGATTTTGTTCCTCATTGTTCTCAACACTGTCATAACACATTAACCCTCAAAGTATTTCTCAAATATGAAAGGGAGATGTTTCCAAGTCTCATAATAATGAAATATAATTTAGCCAACTAACATTTCAAATAAGAAAACAAGATTTCAAAAATAAATTACCCACATTAAGAGAGTGGCTGCCATCTACTTAAACCAATCATCTGAATCATACATCAGTAACTTCTGCGTTAATTGATAAAAAAATATTATTAACGCTCAATTTCTATATGAAATTTAAAAAAGACAAAATATCAAACATTTAAATTATACCTGAACATTTATCGTCTATCTCTACGTCATCATTAATAGTAGCATAACATTGGGAAGTAGATGTGCCATCATCTAAGAAAAAATCTAAAGTTTGAAAAATCAAATACTAAATTGATATAAATTAAATAAATATTATTTCAAAAAAAGAAACAAAAAAAATGTGTAACCTTTTATTTCCATAGCTAACAACCAATTTTGAGCACACATTAAAGCTTCCAATGTCTTTGGGTGCAACCTATTACGATGAGGGCTCACCAATCTACCACTTGTACTAAAAGCAAATTCTTAAGCGATTGTAGATACTGGAATGGCTAGCAAGTCTCTTGCAATTGCTTGAAGAGTTGGATATTTAACACCATTAAGTTTCCACCAAAGTATAATATCAAAGTTAGCTGATCATGTTAAAACTTCTTCTTCTAAGTAATGATCTAACTCTGTTCTAATATAAGAAATCCTATATATATCTCTTCTTATTTCTCACAAATTGGTCATAACCGGTCAATCTATCATCCATAGATAGTGTGCTATCTAATTGTCCAGAAGATTCATCTTTCCCAAGTGAATTTAGCCTTAGTTGATATTCACTCACCAAATCATAACATAAATGACGAATCACATCAACTTTACTTGATGAATCACTACCATAAATTTAGGGAAAATAATACTCTCGTAAAGTCATCTTATATCTAGGATTCAAAATCGCAGCAACTCCCATAATGCCATGAATCTAGCACTGGCAAAACAGGCCACCCGGCCCGGCCCATAACGGCCTTGGCCAAAATACGAGCCGGGTCGTTTTTAGGCGGGCTTGGATTCTCATGTCCACGCCCATCCTTACTAGCTCGCGGGTCGACCCGTTTGGCCTGCGGGCTAAGCTTTTTTTTTAATATTTAAATAACATAATATAAAATTAATTTAGTTGGTTTTTTGGGTAAAAAAAATATATTAAGTAGAAAACAAAAAAATAAGCTAATATATTCCGAAATTATATGTTTTTTGAAATTTTGGAATTTATTCATTCCAAAATTGTATGTTAACTCATCCAAATCAATTATTTAGGATAAATTCCATAATGGATGGATGATTTACCCAAAAAAAATAAGTTAATAATGGATGGATAAATTCTAAAATTGTAAGATAAATTTAGGATAAACAAAAAAAAATTTAGGATAAATTTTAAAATTGTACAATATGAAACTATGAATTTATCCTTTTTTTTTAAAAAAAAATACGGGCTAGCCCGTGGGCCCCACCTGTTTGGCTGCGGGCTAAACGAGCTAGCTCGTTTAGGCCTGTTTTTAAATGGGCCTATTTTTCAATCCCCAAGCTCGCCCAAATACGGGCGAGCCAGGCTTGGCTCGCAAGCCAAAGCCTGTTTTGCCAGTGCTACATGAATCACATTCCAATATTTTTTTAAATTTACCTAGCATAGATGACGCCATATTCCTTATAACATCTATTAGAGATTTTACCCAATCATTCAATGATAGTTTTATCTCACAAATTTGAGGAAAATACATATTAGCTGTAAAATATTTTGTTTCTGAAAATAATTCAGTAACATTATGAAAAACCTCCAACTGTTTGTATACATCTTTTGCTATTTGCCATTCATCTTTACTAGGCAATATCTTGTACTTAGAGTCTCATTGTTTCAAGCGAACAAAAACATCCTTATACATTATAGCAATTTGAAGCATTAAGAATGTTGAATTACATCTTGTTGGACAATCAAAAATTAATTTCTTAGTAAAAGGAATATGCAATTGTTTAGTGGTTTAGGTGTTATATCCCAATATATCACACTATCACGAATCTTTTCAATCCCTCCCTTAATCACCTCTAGTCCATCTTTCATGATAAGATTCAGAATATATGCACAACAACGCATGTTAAACAAACGACCTTGACATATTAATTTTTCAAGTTGCAACTTGTCCAACAATAATTGCACTAAAGCATCATTAGTGGAACAATTATCTAAAGTTATTATGGACAACTTTATGTCAATATTCCAATCCAACAAAGTATCAATCAATGCTTCACATAACACATCACTTGTGTATGGGTAAGGGACATAAACAAACCTAAATAACAATAAAATTTGAAGTAAATTAGTTGATATTTTCATATAATTTCTAAAATGTAATTAATTAAATTTTAGCATATGAAACTAAGAAGTGTACCTTAATATTTGACTTTGTAGTGTCCACGATCTATCAATAAAGTGAGCTGTGATAGCCATGTACCCCTTATTCAAGTTGGAAGTCCACATATCAGTTGTGATTGTAACTCTACCTTCATTTTTCTCCAACATCTTCATTGTTCTTGATTTTTCAACGTCATAAATATTCAAAATGTCACCTTTCACAATATTGTGAGAAGGCATTTTGAATAAAGGTTAAAGAGAATTGGAATATCTTTTGAATCCCATGTGATCAACCATGTTAAGAGGATATTCATGCATACATCCTAGCTAATTCTTTCCTTGAAACTCCTTGTTAAAATATGCCAGCTTTCAACTCTTGCTTGCTCCCTTTGGAAAAATTATTAGTCAAAATTGTTTGATGCAAATCCTTCACTCCCTTTCTCTTACATCTATCAAGATGACTATGCAAATGTTTTGTCCTATTCCTTGTGTTTCCTCCTAACAATTTGGAGCAATAATTGCATTTAGCCTTCTATTCTCCATGAACTTGAAGCCTAGTAAAATGCTGCCACACTACACTTCTAAACTTTGAATCTCCTTCTACATCATATTGCACTTGTGTCTCCTCTCTTGATTCACTTACTTGTATTGTTGGTGTAAAACTATCACCCACTTTACTTACATCATTGCTACTATCCACTGAACCTTTATTTGAAGCATCTTCCATTTTAAAAAACTATTAAAACTATTAAAAAAAAAGTCCTATTAGTATAATGAGCCAAACCAAAAAAGATAAATATATAGAACTGAATCCTAAATAATGTTCAAACACTAAACCAAATCCTAAATATCTTCTTGCCTGGCATTGCCACAACTTTCCTTAACAAGCTTCTTAGATATACACATAATAGAGTCAAACTACTTTTTCAAAAGCCTCATCTTTCAGCATTCCCATTTTCAAAACTTCAATTCCTTACCCACTGGAAATGGTATTGTTCCATGTGACAATTACATGTTGTATAGTTGCAAACATACTTTTTAGGCGGCTAAGCAAATAATTAATAAAGAGATTAGCCTAATCACTAAAAACATATATATTTTAACTTTTAATAATTTGTGTTCATTTTGCTTAAAGCAATAAATTACTGCAAACAAAATTTTAAACATATTAAATCAATGTCAAGGAATATAACTTACGTAAATTCATTAAAAAGAAGTAATAACCTAAAAAAGATTTAAAATATGATTATTAAAAAGATAAGCAACTTTTTAGGCATGAGTTACATATTGTAGAAACCAAATAACTAAATCAAATCCCATTAGCCTCTAAATCTCAACCAATAATGCCTTGCTAGCATTTAACTCAAAAAAGATAGATTAGTGCAAGCAATTAATTAACCATTTTTTAAACCTAAATTGAATATCGCCACCTAACTTTTTTGTTTATAAAAATTAGAGAAAATTCATCAGGAAAGAAAAGATAGATAAGCGCAAATTGAATTTCGCCACCAAACTATTTTTTCATGGATCTAATTAGATCATCTTTTTACAGAATTAGACAAAAGAGGAAGAATATTACTAACAAGACAGCACACAGAGTTTTACCAGCACTAACAAGACAGCACGTAAAATATTACTAAAAAGAAGAGGACATTACCGGATTGTAGATCGATAAGCAGCGTTAGTGACTGAGGAGCAAGAAGAAGAAGATGTCAAGATTCGAGCTTGAGCACAACACAATATCACATAGTAGGGGCGACGACCGACGACATCATAAGAAAAGAGAGGAATGGCGAGTAGCAGTAAAGTAGGGATAACGGTCAACGAGATCACGAGAGAAGAGAAGAATGGCAGATGGCAAAATGGAGAAATAGAGTCCTGAGTTTGGATTTTGCCATTCTGCGTCTGGAAACAACTAAAAAGGAATGAGTAAAGAAAATATTAAAGGCTGTCGGCTGAAGCAAAAGTGCAAAACCCTAAATATCTTATATATTAATTTATATATTATCTATATACTAAATGTGAGATTTCTGATATATTTATTTAAAATATATATATATATTTTATATATTATATTATATTATATATATATTGATAAGTTCTTTATTATGGTTCAATTCATATGGTTATATTAGACTTTTTCTTTCCTTTGGTCCTATTTTGCTTTCCTTTTACACCTTTTATCTTAGTTTTTGTGTTGTTATTTATGTATTGTAGTTCTCCTTGTTCTTTCTTATTTTATCCCCTTTTCCCCTACCTTTTGGAATAATCTTTGATAATTTTCTTGTAGGCCTTCGTTTTGGACTGATACAAGTTAATGGACTGAGATCTGCTGTAAATCTGATAGATGGCACCTCAGGAGCCACATAGGGCACCCCAAGGCACCAGCACCCTAACTCTCTATCCAAACCGCAAAAGGTGGCACCCCAGGCGCCATATAGGGTGCCCCAAGTGCTAATCCATGTTTTCAAGTTGTTTTCTATGTGGCACCTAGGCACCCTACTTCAGACATGCACATGACAGAGCCTATAAATTGAATTTCTAAAGATTATTTGGGGATCATTTGGCTGGAGGAGCAAGGGAGCGCTGCTAGAGTTTGCTGGAGGAGATGGGAGACCTCTTCTCTACTGATTTTGAAGCTTTTCTTCCTTTTTCTCCTTTCTTTTGATCATGTTTTGTTCTGTGTTTGTTATGTTTTTCTTCCCCTTGTTTATATGTAACTAAACTCTAGGGTTTAGGGGATTGATGTAATTGACTTCCTTTGAAGTTTTGTTGTTAAATACTTTAATATAATTGCAGTTCTGATTATTGGAGTAGTTGTTACCAGTTTATTTCCTTTTACGTGATTGCAATCACCTAACTTAGATGTATTTGGAATTTATCTTGTCTAAGCTAGAAATAACTAGATATGATTTTAGCCCTTGTAATTTCTACCATGATTGACAACCATTGAGTGGATTTTACCGGTTTATTTCTTTTACGTGATTTGTAATCATCTAACTTAGATGTATTTAGGATTGTATCAATGCTAGACTTAGCTTGATATAAACACGCCTTTGTAACTTCTACCTTGAACCGGGTTATACTAGACATAGATAATCTTGTTTGCGTGGTCTTATGAGTTCTCAAGCTGAAACTTCGAACCAACTATTTTGACTAAGACATTAGCTAATTATTTTGGTGAGGAAGGTTTATTTCACCAAGACATTGGGTTCAAATAATTTCGTGAACTTGACCATTATTAAAAGGAATTCGTAAATGTATCGAAGTATTATTTAACGATTTAAAGATTAGTTTGTCTATGAAGTAATCTGCTTAGGAGTTAAGAAAGTCAATCCCCTATACCCGTTGTGTTATTGTGTATTTCTTCGTTTATCATTTAGTTAATTCTTTGTTGTTAGTTTAGTTTACTTTCAGTGAAATCTATATCTTTTCTTCTGTCCAAATATAACTTCATCTAGTGAAATTGGTAATTATTGAAAGTTGATCCCTGAGGACGATAACTCACTCATCATTAAACTATAGTTGCGATCCGATACATTTATCAGAAAAGTCGCATCATATATATATATAACGTTCTGGGCGGGTTCGGAGCGGGGAAGATGCTAAATCGAACCTGCCTCGAACCTGCCCTGTTCCCCGGTCAAACATTGAATTACCCAACCCAAACGCGCCAGTCCAGGCTGGGTTCAGGTGGGAATTGTCATCCCTAGTTGCAGGACTTGAGCTAAGGTAGGCTAGCCGGACCCAGTTGATAATCGTATTTGGTATGAGAAATCGTACATTCTGAAAAATATTCATATTTCTAGTAAAGTGATTCGTGAAATGTATATTATTATGTTTGGTTTATTACAAATTCTATTGGAAATTTTTTTCTACATTTCTGGAAATTCAACATTTTCATGTTTGGTTCATGTTGATATTCTTATAAATATTTAAAAATTTTATAAAATTATCTGTATCAATTTAACATAAAAAGCCATGGTGTCAAAATGGGGCAGCTTGATGTACCACTAATAAATTGGCCAGTTCAAAATAGACCTAATCACTGGTTGAGTTTTTTGCATAGTAAACGAGTCTGACTTTTTGAAAGTAGGTGAGGCTTTTTACTTAATCCCATATTTTACATGTTTACTTTTAATATTCATAAAAAAATGTTATGCCGCAATTTGGGAACATGACTGGCACAGAGGTGTATCCCATACCACCACCGTAAGCCTAACACCAAGCAAATCCAATAGATAGCAAGAGTATGGAAGTAATAGTTTAATACAAAATGAAATAGAATTTTTTTCCATAGAAAGTTAATCCCCTAGAGGGTATTCCAAATTTCATATTCCATAAAATAATTCAGAAGTAATACACCAAAATTTTTCACCACATAAATTACATCATTCCCTAGGTGTTCTATCTAACTACAGAGCGACTCAAAATTCACCATTACAAGAAACTAAACCACTGACTCGAAGCCACCAAGGGTTTTGGACATGGAGACTTCACTATTCCTCTTATGGAGACTTTCCAGCTATCAAAGACCTACAAGGGGTACACAAAAGAGAGGTTGAGTATGAAATTCAGTGAGAAAGACTTCTACTATAGGAAAACAAACCATGTATCGCTTCACAGGGAATCATCACAATTACGTAGCCAATTCTTAATGACATCTAACACAAAATAACTCAACACACAAAAGATAATATTTACAACTCAAATCATCACATAATTTTAAGATTCATAATGTCAACATTCAAAATACATCACCTCAACATGTCCATCACATACACTTATATAGATAGAAAGCATATAATAATTTTATAGATCTAACCATCTCATAGGCATACAATTCACAAGAATATCATATTATAAGTTTCATCGTCTCTGCTTCACATAGGTAGCAACCTCAAGTGTTGCATTCTTGAGGGTTAAAGTCGCATTGCTGTAAAACGACTATTTATCATGTCATCCCATAGACATTCAGAGTAATGCACTATCACAAACATTATTGGTTACATAGTTTTAATTAGCCACACAGACTTTCCATATGCAACATATCCATCATAAACCATAGCTTCACTATAAGCATGAATCTCGTTATTCGAGTAATTTCTAATAGTGATGCAACACATGACATGACTCCATGTCTACCACAAGTTATCATTCACAAATATAATTCAAGAACATCAAAAGTAGTCCATATATTCAACACAAGAGGGAGGGGTTTTCATTGAATCATGCATAACTTTACTCAATACACCATAATATTCATATTTAGTCTAATTCAAGTGATACCAATCTTTACTTGTTACAACCACAAACAAGTGTCACTAATAGGTAGAAGTAAAGTCTTCACTACACATTCACACATACATACACACATGCTTTATACATCATTATTGCGCATCCTCCATCTAGTTATTCTTTCTCAAATGTACTTTAGACTAGGATTTTAGGCAACTTGATGTTCCACCATCCATGGACATCTCACAAGGAAATACAACTCCTTCCTATGCACATATTTCACATGAGGTAGGACACATGATGCATACACTTCCTATTTCTTTTACTTCATAAGTCATTCATGAGATTTAACATCAAAGATTTATAGTTATAACAAAGAAAGATTCTCAATGCATCTCATCACAATAGGAGTGCTATGAGGGTAAATGAGTAAATATAAGTGCAAGTAACATCCACAAATCCCATAGCCATCTAAGTGGTATGCTCAATTCCCACCATACATACAAATGTGCATCACATCATACAAATATGGTCAAGAGGTAGATCTTAAGCTATCTTAAACTTATGCCCTTTTTAGATGATGGTCAACATGAGTTTAGGTGATTTCACATGATAATCGTGTAGTTTGATCAAAGACAAATAGTATTAATTCCTTCATATTCAAATTTTTAATCAAGAGGACTCACCCTTAACCCAAAACCATCCTCTAATCACCATTGTTGACCCTAAGGCTTTATGCCATAAGTTTTGATGATGACAAATGTTATTTAATGTGTAATGTCTTATACATTAATCATGCTATTTATCATGAATTGAACTAACCATTTGGTTTGTAAGTAAGATATATTTTATAGGTTAGTTCAAAACAAGAAGAGTGAGCATTGGATTGAAGAACAAGGAAAAGTAACATCATGCCTCACTCAAGGAAAGCAACATACAAGGACAAAGCTCCAAGAAATGAAGAATTAGAAGATTTGAAGTCTTGGAAGCTTGGATGCATCAAGATAGCCTATGTGTTTACATTAGGTATATTTTATATAGGCTAGTATACTTGTGCAACTCAATGATTTAGATTTGCATACATTGGCTCAATTATTTTGAACAAAAAGATAGTGAGATATGAAATTTTACAAAAGTTAGTTTTTGACCTTTGGTCACTCTTTATATCATATCTCATAAACGAAAAATCATTTTTTCAAGTATCTTAATCTCATTTGATAGTAGACTCAAAGAGATTTCCAAAGGTATATTATTTATTGAAAACGGAGTCCAAATGAGAAATATATGACTATTTAAAATATAGTTTGAAAAATTGAAAGTTGATTTTACTGTAATAAAAAATTATTCTGTTCTAACCTATAGTCAGTATTTTGATTATATCTTTTAAAAGAAAAATAATTTTTGAGTAAAACTTGGCTCATTTGAAACTAGACTCCAAGAGCTTTCCAACGGTATATTATTTGTTTAAAACGGAGTTCAAATGAGGGAGTTATGAATTTTTAAATAAAGCTCAAAATCTGAACTGCACTATAAGTGCTGTAACGGCTATATAACGGCTATATAACGGCTAGTTTTGCAAAATCTTATATATATGACCTTAGATACACGATTTTGAGCCAGAACAAAGTCCTACAATGTGATATTAACTTCTTCTATCATCTTTGAGAGAAAGGAAAGCATTCTTGAGCCAAATCTTGCATATTATCTATCATTATAGTTATTAGAGCTTCATTTGTATTCATCTACTCTTTAAAGAGAGTTTCTTTGTATTGTTGATTTTGATCAACACATATATTATTCTGAGTTGAGGTTTGCAAGTACCGGTGTTGGAAGAACTTGCTTTGGGTTGAGGAGGAGCCCGGATTCAACTTGCAATTATAGTGGAAATACTCAAGTGGTCTCTTGAGCACTGGATGTAGGCTTGGATTAGCCGAACCAGTATAAATCTCCGAGTTTGCTTTCTCTATCCCTTACTCTTTAATTTGTGCATATTGATATCTATTCTTTAATTCCTTGATCTTTATAATTATTTATCTTGACAGCACATTGATTTTCTGTATTGTATTTATTATCCTAAGCATTGTACTTTTACAGAAAATCATTTTAACTTCCAATTAATTCTTTTGAAAAATTTATAAAACCCAATTCACCCCCCCTCTTGGGTTCCAACCATTACTTTCAATTGGTATCAGAGCTTGGGCTCTTGATTTAAGACTTAACCGTCTAAGAGTAAATATGGTTGGATCTAGTGAGTGGTTTATGTCTGAAAATTGTTCTTTCACAGAACCTCCAATTTTTTATGCTAATCATTTTCAATATTGGAAGTATGAAATGAAAATTTTTTTAATTTCAGTAGACCATAAACTCTGGGAAATTATAGAAAATGGTTTTTATATGTCTGTCAAGGAAGAACAAGGAAAATACATTCCAAAACCCAAGAGTGAATGGAATGATACTAAAAGAAGTTTAGTGCAACTCAATGCTAAGGCAAAATTGATTATTTCTTGTGCATTGAGTCAAGATGAATTTTTCAGAATTTCCAATTGTGCAACTGCTAAGGAAATGTGGGAAACTTTAGAAGTTGCATATGAGGAAGATCTTGTTGCAATGGAATTAAAGTCTAGAAATCTCATTAATGAACTTGATATCGCTCAAATGAAAAATTGTGAAACCATTAATGAGATACGACTTGTGCTTAATCAATTGCAAGCTCTTGGTGTTGAACTTACAGGAAAATCTCAAATCACCAAGGAGATAGAAGAAAAAGAAAAAGGAGAAAAATAGAAACCACAACCAAAAACTGAATCATCAAAGAAAGCTTACCTATCTTCCATTTGGGGAAATAGCAATTCCGATGAGGAGAACACAAATGAAGAAGCCAACACTTGTCTTGTGGCCAGAGATAAAGATGAGGTAAATTCATTTGACTACTCTTTTGAAGAATTACAAGATGCTTTTGATGATTTACATGAAGAATCTCTTATACTTGCAAAGAAACTAAATATTTCAAAACAGAAAAACTCTTCTCTTGAAAATGAGTTGGAAACATTGAAAAACGAATTTTCTATTTCCAAGGAAGAGAATTTTGTTTTTGAAAATCAAAACAGAGCTTTGCAAGAAGAGAATTTGATTTTAAAGGCAAATATCTCTACCAACAAAAATTACTTTTGTACCAAGTGTGATTCCTTGAAAAAGGAGAATGAGGATCTTAAAAACACACTTAAAAAACTTTCTCAAGGTAGAGAAATTCAAAACTCTTCTGTTGAGAAACAAAGTAGTAGCTTTAACAAAATTGGTTTTGTTCTTAACAAGTCAAATCAGAAATATTTCGAAAACTATTTTGTTCCTACAAAAATGTCCAAAAGTCCACCTTGCACTTGTTTTTATTGTGGACTGAAAGGACACAAGTCTTACTCCTGTTTTTATAAGAAAAATCTTGTTCATGGAGTAAAAATGAAATGGGTTCAAAAAGGAACTCATGACCTAAGCAAACCCAAAGAAATTTGGGTACCAAAGATAAATGAATAATTTGTAGATTTGCCTCGAAGCAAGGAGCGAAAATGACTTTTCAATGGCTACATCATTCAAACTCCACTCTCTTGCATCAAAAGGAGGCAATGGATAAGTAAACATATAAGCTGGAATGCATTGTAAGAATTTTGACTGATATGTTTACTGCTCTCTAATGCTTTTGTCTGTTGTCTAATATGTCTTACATCTATCCTTGATATTCATGCATGCTATATCTGAAAACAATTCTTATGTGTGTGACCTATAGATTCAAATTTTGTTTTGAACCAATATCTTTCTTCTAAATACTGCTCAAACTCTCCTTTTTGCCGCATCATGAAAACTTTCATCCATCACATGCATATTTCTCTTGCTTTCACAATAATAAGATTACTTTTGCCTATAGTATTTATCGTTATTGTAATCTTATTCAAATATTTTCAATAAAATCAAATTTATTGCAAAATTGCATTTCATGGAAGCATAGCACTTTTATTAATATGGCATATCTTCAACATAATGTTGCTCCTAGTGCTCGAGATTTATTTGAACATCACTAATTTGAGAATCAAAGTACTCCACTAAAAGTGTCTTGCAGTTGGTTGGTCGACCTGCTAGCTCATCAGTGGTTGACCAGCAAGGCTTATATATGTCAATCTATAAACCAACGCCTCACGCCAGATGCCAACGCTAGACGCTAAGTAAAGAGGATGTTGCAAATAATCAATCAATTAAGATCATTAAAATTGCAAGAAGACAGGATCAAAAGAAGAGCAATGAGCAAAACAAGGATATCAAAATCTTGAAGAGGAACTTCAAGAAGCAACAAAAGTTTGCCAAAATTGATGAGTATCTCTATCCTTTACTTCTTCATTATTTAATTGAATGATACTCCTTGATCTCAATTGAACATTCTGGCAAATTTTTTTTTTATTGTCATACTTTCATTGCAATGACATATTGTTTTCTGACATCTTACATACTTGATCACAACATGACATATAAAAATATGTTAAATACTTAAATTATTTTTTTAATACATCATGGTTTGAGAATTATACATATCATCTCTTTTACATAAGCTGTAACTTATGAACCATTGTTTATGGATTATAGTTTATATCTGATTATATCTTATTAATCCATATTACCTCAATTATGTTACTACATACTCTGATTATAATATGTTTTATCTTGAGTAAGTATGTAACTTGCTTTTGCTTTGAAATGATGATATATATATCCATGTCAGAAAATTCTTTCTATCTTTAAAATGGATATATATTTTTCAAAATATATATATCCTTTTATTGTACAAAATTTGTGCGGCTGATTTTCTTTATCTTTCTTTATTATTATAATTTTTTTTAAGTACCGTCATCTGAAAGAAACCACTTGCATTAAAATAAAAAAAAAAAAAAACAAACCGAAGGATTACATTGCATTAAAAAAAAAGGGAAGGTTTGCTCATGGATGAGCAATCTACAGGCGAGGTGGTCTCGGATTAGGTGGGTTGTATTGAATCATCACCCCTCGGCCATTCCTTGGAGCAAGAGACTGAGCAATGTCATGGAGGGTAGTGTAAATCCCATTCATACAATCAACACTTCTTTGTTGTTGATTGCAGAAGCATTGGGTAGACCAATAGAAGAACCTATCTATTCTTGAAGTCAGTGCCGCATTGTTGCGTTTAGCTAACTTCTCCATGTCCTCTATCATCTTCTTAAGTTTCTTCACCTCCTGCTCCAGACAAGCAATTTTGTCTTCTGACGTATGGCCTGTACTAATCTCCTCAGCTTCTTCGATCTTCATCTTCTTCTTTCGATTCTCTTGAGATTCCTCCAAAGGTCTTTTGCCTTTGTCCTTGCCTAGACTCAAGTTTAAGTCGAGCTCTTCCTCCCTGGCCTCTACTGTGAGATCAATGAACTTTCTTGCTGCCATGGTTTGGAATTTTTTTTGGAGTATGAAGAGAGAGGAATGTCAGAAAGTTGTAGGCTCAGAGATAAATACTCTTTGTGGTGTGATAATTGAGAATTCTGGGCAGTCTTTATAGAGAGAAAATGATGACTTTGAGCCAACGAAGATATCTCTTCGCCGCACCCCTACACGCTCATCCTACGGATTTTGCAAGCTGGAAGCCAGAACTCTAGGGTACGCATGCACACCAACAACGCGTCGCATTAATGGCAAAACCACGAAAGTCAAGTTTCGGTGGATTTGCGGCTGATTTAATTTGTTTTGTTTAAAAATTTTAAGGATTAATAAAATGGAGATAAACAGAATCGTATTTCTATGCTTTGTTGTGTTGTCCTTGAGAGCTTTCAGTATAATATACATGATTGATTGCATCATGCTATGATTATATGTATCTAAGAACATATGTTGTGTATGCTATTCATGCATCATGAATGAAGGCTACGGCCAAGAATAATATTTCATGATTCCACATGCACTCATATAAAATGAGAAGTCAAAAATTTAAAATGACTTGAATAAAATGAAATGTGTAGAGGCTGATACATCTTCATAGATACACATACTTGCATATAATGCTTTTGTGGGTAAATGAGGCAATAATTTGCTTACATCATGATAATGCTTGATGCATACGACCGTAAGCAATTAATTTTGCCTTTAACCTTTGATTTACATTACTAACTTAAGCATTAGAGTGGCTGTCAAAATTTTTACATGTACTCATCCTCAAGATACATATATAAATTCATTTTGAATGGGTATATAAATTGCTTCTTTTGTGCTGAAATCTATCTTATCCTTTATGAAGAAAATTTGTTTTGAAAAAGGACTTTAAAAATGCTTCTTTTATGTTAATATGTTTTATTATATGAAGCAATATTTTTTTTGAAAAAGAAAAGGTCTTAAAGATCTCTTTTGTTGTTGATGACAAAGGGATATTGATGTTTAATGTATGGATTATGACCTATATGCTTGAATATATCATGCTTTGCTAATCCATATATCATACTTCTGCTGTGTGCTGCAAATATTTCTATCATATGACAGCAAATGATGTTTATTTTTTTTATTTCAAAGAGTTCAATTTTTCTGCTATTTACTAAAAATGCCTTTTCATAAACAAGCAGAAATCATTTTCAATGAAAATATTGCAGAAATTTCTTAAAAAAATCTTACTTCAAAATTCTGCAATCAAAAACTGAATTTCCTTTATAATGATTTGGACAATCTTTTTCAAAGGAAAAGGGTTATGAAATTCAGGGCGAGCTTTATCTCTCTTGAAAATATATAGATGACCTTGACAAAGAATATATCTTAAAAAAATTGAATATTCATTATTCATTATTCTTTTTCAAATTATGCAAGGTTTAAGGGGGAGCCTAAAACTCTTTCAAGTTTTATCTTTTGGCTCATTTCATTTGACATGAGAAATTTTTCTAAAAATTGTTTTTACATGTCAATGAAAACAATGGTAAGTTTTTATGTATCCTAACCCTATGCTATATTGACATCTTTCGACATTCTGGCTTAAATAATGTATGTGCTTTAACTTCCATATATTGTGTTACTTACATCTTTTTGTTGATGTCAAATAGGGGGAGAAGAAACAATAGAAAAATATGTGTATGTGCTTATAACATTGCATTCATTATCTTGTAATACATATTTTTCTGTGGTGATTTGTCATCATCAAAAAGGGGGAGATTGTTGACCCTAAGGCTTTATGCCATAAGTTTTGATGATGACAAATGTATTTGAATTGTAGTATTGATATATATAAAGGTTAATTATCATATACATGCTACAAGTATTTAAGCATGACTATGTTATTTAATGTGTAATGTCTTATACATTAATCATGCTATTTATCATGAATTGAACTAACCATTTGGTTTGTAAGTAAGATATATTTTATAGGTTAGTTCAAAACAAGAAGAGTGAGCATTGGATTGAAGAACAAGGAAAAGTAACATCATGCCTCACTCAAGGAAAGCAACATACAAGGACAAAGCTCCAAGAAATGAAGAATTAGAAGATTTGAAGTCTTGGAAGCTTGGATGCATCAAGATAGCCTATGTGTTTACATTAGGTATATTTTATATAGGCTAGTATACTTGTGCAACTCAATGATTTAGATTTGCATACATTGGCTCAATTATTTTGAACAAAAAGATAGTGAGATATGAAATTTTACAAAAGTTAGTTTTTGACCTTTGGTCACTCTTTATATCATATCTCATAAACAAAAAATCATCTTTTCAAGTATCTTAATCTCATTTGATAGTAGACTCAAAGAGCTTTCCAAAGGTATATTATTTATTGAAAACAGAGGTCAAATGAGAAATATATGACTATTTAAAATATAGTTTGAAAAACTGAAAGTTGATTTTACTGTAATAAAAAATTATTCTGTTCTGACCTATAGTCAGTATTTTGATTATATCTTTTAAAAGAAAAATAATTTTTGAGTAAAACTTGGCTCATTTGAAACTAGACTCCAAGAGCTTTCCAACGGTATATTATTTGTTTAAAACGGAGTTCAAATGAGGGAGTTATGAATTTTTAAAGAAAGCTCAAAATCTGGACTGCACTATAAGTGCTGTAACGGCTATATAACGGCTATATAACGGCTAGTTTTGCAAAATCTTATATATATGACCTTAGATACACGATTTTGAGCCAGAACAAAGTCCTACAATGTGATATTAACTTCTTCTATCATCTTTGAGAGAAAGGAAAGCATTCTTGAGCCAAATCTTGCATATTCTCTATCATTATAGTTATTAGAGCTTCATTTGTATTTATCTACTCTTTAAAGAGAGTTTCTTTGTATTGTTGATTTTGATCAACACATATATTATTCTGAGTTGAGGTTCGCAAGTACCGGTGTTGGAAGAACTTGCTTTGGGTTGAGGAGGAGCCCGGATTCAACTTGCAATTATAGTGGAAATACTCAAGTGGTCTCTTGAGCACTGGATGTAGGCTTGGATTAGCCGAACCAGTATAAATCTCCGAGTTTGCTTTCTCTATCCCTTACTCTTTAATTTGTGCATATTGATATCTATTCTTTAATTCCTTGATCTTTATAATTATTTATCTTGACAGTACATTGATTTTCTGTATTGTATTTATTATCCTAAGCATTGTACTTTTACAGAAAATCATTTTAACTTCCAATTAATTCTTGTGAAAAATTTATAAAACCCAATTCACCCCCCCTCTTGGGTTGCAACCATTACTTTCAACCATTAAGGCTATGGTACTCAAGATAGGAAGAAAGAAAATAATTATCTATTACATAAGCACCATAAATCCACCTCACTTGAGTATGAACATACAACTTCTAAAACAAGGTGTTCAACCAAACATGGTGAGGTGAGCATTTCCCCTCAATCATAGATTTCCACCAAGATTTTATTATCACAAATTATTTATGTCATACTAAAATTTCCATCACAAAATAAGTCTTTAAGTAAAAATTAGAGAAGAACCAAATTGCACAATTTAGCCAAGAGTAGATGTAATACCTGCCAAATTCAGGGTTACGTGTTTGGCAGTACTGTGGTAATTATTACATTATTTAATTTTTTGTAATTTAATTATTTTTTTAATTATTAATTATGGAATTTGTGCATATTGGTTAGATTGCTATATTTTATACTGTGTGGCAATTCTATGGAATTATGGGAATGCTAAAGTAGGGACTTAAAATGAATTATAGGTTTTGTTTGTGAAAGATTGGGTATGGGCTAAAGGATAGTCCACATGGGATAGGTGAGTACCATATGAATCACCCAAGACCCACTTGATTTCTTAGATCCTCTTCCCTCATTTTCCTTTCTCTTTCATGCAGACCACACACTTTGCTAAGAGATGAGTTCCTTCTCCTACCTTATCTTTTGGCATGAGCAAGCACTAACCCATAACCTCATTTGCTTCAGTGACAATCCACTTTCTGGCCACCATTCCAGTTCACCAAAGCCTTAAGAGGGAGAGGTAAGCTCTTGCATTCTTCTCTTCTTCCATTTTCGCAATAATGGAGCCCTAGGGTAGAAATGTTGGAATTGGTGTAGTTTGTGTTGGAACTCTTCCCTTTTTGCATTTCCTTTCTGGTTGGGGTGTTGGAGAATGTTGCATTTTTCCATATGATGCAAGGTTGGTCTCATGGTGGAAATTTGGTTGAAAGTCATTGAAGGAATAAGAAAATTTTTCAAGAAGAACCATGGGACCAACCTACTATTGAAATTCTGGGGGACATTAGCAACTTTACAACATTCTTTAGTCTCCTCTTAAAGCTAAATTGAAGGAAAATGACACAAAAGAAGGAAGATGGAAGTTTGAGGGAATTTCTAGTCTAATTTTCACATCAGGGTAGTGTTGCAGAACTTGGGGCACCCAGGCGCCAAGGTTGGAGCCCAAGCGCCTTCGAGAAAATGGGCTTGGGGGTCGTGGCACCCTAAGCCCAAGGTGCCAAGCCTAGCTAAGAGATATGGCCTAGGTACCTTATCTTAGGTGTATGGAATTTGTGGAAGGGTGCACATTGGCTCCCAAGTGCCTTAGGCTGAGTTTTAGGTAATGGTTTTTATATTGCTAAGTAATTCTTGAGGTTGATCTCTATGTTTTTTTTGGGAGATCTCTTAGCTTCTTTTCTCTATCTTCTTTCATTGTAAAATTGATCTGGTATCGAGGTGGGCGGGTGACCTTGCTAACTAAATTTTATTATTCAAGTACAATGTAAATCCCTTCTACATCACTTATGAAAATAAATTAAATTCTCCAGTTATAGGTGTTAACTAGATATTAGAATTGCTTTGAGATTGGGAATATTATTATGGCTTAGGTATAAAGGTTGTGAATTGTTGTGTAATGTGATATGTGGTGGTTATGTATGCAATTGCATGAGAAACTGGAACTGGAGTAGGAATGTAGACCCATGCTAAAACTGAGTAATAAGTCCTTGGATGGGTGAATCTATGTATATGAATCTTGGGGGATTAAGTCTAGGGAAATGTAAACCCCTAGCACAAGCATATTGAGTGGAAAAAAAATTTGGGAATGTAAGTCCCATGGTTAGGACTCAATAAGGTATTTGTGAGAACATAGGCTCACAGTAGGAAAACATGCCTTTATTTGTATACTATGCTTTAACTGTGTGTATTTATATGTTCTTGTGCATGCTGGGGATATTTATTTATGGTTGTGATGGTGAGTTCTGATATTTGTACTTGTGTCATTATATTTATTTATTTGCACAGTCATTTACTGACTGAGTTTTGATGAATTCACACCCTATGTGGTTACCATTTTCAGATATGGTGATTGAAGAGGAGAAGTATCCACTGAAGAAGTAGTGGCTCTTAGAGACATCCTCCAAATTTTGTTGGTAGGTTCTTAGAACCAATTTTTGAGCTATAAGCCTAGGAAACACTATATAGTCTTGTAAGCCTCCTAGGCTCAGTTATAATTAAGGGATTATAATTACTCAAATGTAATTTATATTTATGTCTTGACTTAAATATTTTTCTCCAAACTGTGCTAATTGGGGGAATTGACAAATACTATAAGTATTTATTTTAAATGAAATGAGATTTTATTTATGTTGGGTATTGATTATTTGTATGGGATGCATGGTATGTGGTTTATTAATTGAGTTCAGGGAAATTATAGGGTACCAAGGAGGTACACCCTAGGAGTCTTATGTATATCACGTGCCCAATTTCTGAGTCGTGACAAATTGGTATCAAAGCCTAGTTTTTAAGCCTCCTATAGGCTATATCACAAAGTGTCCTTTGTGGGCCCTTCCCTATTGTTGTGAACTGTGTCATGACTATTGAATTAGGTTCCATAAAAGGCCTTGTAAAGTATTGATGTCTCTTTTTGGTAATACACTCCTCGGTGGTGTTAGCATGGAGCATTTCATAAAACTAAAATTCTTTATTGTTATGTGTAGATTCTCGGCTATCCTAAATGGAGGATGAATCTTTTGGAAATGAGTGTGCGGATAACGAGTATGGCCAAGATGTTGTTGACTCGGCTCAAGGTCTTCTATCTATGAATATATGACATGTCTCACTCGAATGCACGGAGAGTAAGTATGCTAAGAAACTAAGGGCTTGGCCCAACGTTCTGTTAGGAGGGGTGGAGCATCCCCTCAGGTCAATGCAGCCATTATTATGGAGATGTTTGATATGTTCACTAGTCAACTAAACTGTATAGAGGTTAGATGGGAGGAATGATAGATGGCCACTAACCCACCTATGGACCCTTCTATTGTGGAAGCCCAATCGGTACCTCAAGCACCACTTCCCCCTCTAGCTAGGGAAGGCACAATAATGGATATTAAGATGTCCGAGTTAAAGATGAGACCACCAACCTTTACTGGGGAAGATCCAAACGACAACCCGTAACATTTCCTTGATGATTATGAGGCAATTTACGATGCTTTGATTTGTAAAGCGTGGAGGTGGTTTCTTTTCAATTAAGGGGATGGGTTAGCAAATGGTGAAAAACATGGAAAAAGGGGTGAGCTCAAGGTGAGCCGCCAGTTCAATGTAGGGGAGTTCTAGAAAATTTTCATGGATAAGTTTATCCTGAAGAGTGTGAAGACGTCAAGGGCTAAAGACTTTGAGCACCTAAAGTAGGGGTCCATAACCATGGATGAGTATGATGCTTAGTTTGTCAAGTTGGCAGAATACGCTATCTACATGGTACCCACTGAGGAGGAGAGGATCCAGAGATTTATTGATGGCCTTCATGATTCTCTTTTTAACCAAGTGGGTCTTTAGATGGAGAACTTCACCTACTACACGCCGCTATTGAGGTCGCCTAGAGAATGGATTCAAGGGTGAAGAGCTGAGAGAACTCAACACTTACCTCGCAAGATGATGTTCTCCAATCAGTCATGACCACCAAAGAGAAGATTTGTTCGTCAGAGCGGAACTTCATTTGTTTTGGTGAGTAGAGTGTAGAGGATGCAGCATACGCATGGAGAACATGAGCTGAGGCGTGAAGTATGTGGGGGAGAAATGAGAAATCTAATTTTTAAATTAAAAAAGAGCCTTATTTGACCATTTTGCCCCTCATTCCATTTACACTAAGAAATAGTAAAAAAGTCCCACCACTTATAAAAATATCTCATTTCCCACCACATTCACTCCGTATAAATTTTATACCATTATAATTGTCCCCATTACTCACCAGTTACACTCTTTCTGAAATTTTAACCACTATTTACTAACTTCGGCTAATTTCAAGTTTTTTTCATTTTGGTCCCTATAGAAGGGTCACGGTGAATTACTCACCCAAAATTAATCACACACGCGTATTGATCATCAAAATAGTGACGTTACACACAAACTCTTACCCATCCATGCCACAAAATTTTCACTTAAGTTCCTGCACAAGGCTCTAGTACCATAATTTAGAGTCGTGGCCTTCGTATAACCCAACGCTTCACACAAACATCATTATGTACCCAAGATGGAGATACCCACACATGTATTCAAAATTATACAATTGATTGATAAAAGAAAGAGTTTTTAATTTGGTCCTCAAAGTTTTTATCCACAAAATTAACAATATAATTATTTATTGATGCATCTATTATTATTATTTTATTATTTTCCGACAACCAAACCTCTTCAAAATTTGAGGTATTATAAAAAAATTACTTTTGCGTGAAATAAGAGACCCCAATTATAATATACAGTTACAACATGAAATACACAGAACTATTTATATATTATGTATTAATAAAAAGCAAAAGATATATATATATATATATATATATATATATATTAATATTTAATTATGAACTTTATTTTTTTAAAAAAATATATTACAAATGTAGGCCTACCAAGTTCAAGGTGAGCTTGAAAAAAGTTTAAGCCTAGCACCCTAGGTCGTATTTTTTTTTTAGCTTTTTTTGTTTGTTTCCTTTTATTTCTTTTGGACTTGGCTTATTGAGCTAAGTAGAACTTATGATCAAGTCTAGTTCAAGACAACTCATTAAATAACAAGATTATTTTTTTTAACTCATATCTACTCATATTAGCCAATGGGCTAACTGTCGTATGTCGATCCTTCTTTCTCTCTAAAAAAATTAGGATGACCTACATTGACTTGCAATGTGCCACCAATAAATAAGGCAGTCCAAGACAACCTGTTTAATAAATGGGATCATTTTTTAAAACTCATATTTACTCGTATTAGCCCCTAGGCTAAACGAGCTAGTACTACAAGGAAATCAAAGATCTAAGATAAAAAAAAAATCTGTCTCATATAACTAGAAAATATATCTCAAAGAAATTTGAGACAAAAATGCTACAGTTTTGAAAATGATCCTCGCTGATATGTGAGATGAAAAAATTCATCTCTAAATTATGAGATAGATAGCTTTCTGTGTCAAATTTTGAAATCTGTCACAAAAATTTAAAAAAAAATAAAAGAATGGGATTGGCTAAATTTCATGTCAAAATCTGCTTCAAAATTTTGAGACATTTTTCATTTCTGATTTGAACAATTGGAGAAAGAAAATGTTATTAAAATCTACAATAAAAATGTATGATAAATGTTTGTTACAATGAAAAATTATTACAAACGGGAAAAAAAATCCTAAGGAAACTGAAGTTATCTTTTGAGGGCAACACTATTGGTTGAGTGATCACGTCCCACAGAGTCTCTTACAATTTGTTTTAAATGCTTCTACTTGTCCAATTGGAACATTATTTTTTCCATTTGTCCAAATTAGTACGTTTCCCTTTCATACCATCAGCTCCATCTTGAATTCTTCGTTTCTCTTATATTGTCAACCATAACATTATTTATCGTATCTTCTTTGCCTCTCTTCGATTCTCTCAACCAGTGTCTCACCCTAAGACTTGGCCAACTTTTTCTACTCCATTTGCAATACAAACATCGGTTTCATTATCAATTGCAACTTGAGATGGAGAAACACCAATTTGATCATTGTCATCTTTCTCCAAAATTCTATGATTTTGAGATCTCACCTAATATGAATTAGAATCTTTATTGGGTTTTTAGAGATAATAACAATCTTCAAACCACAATAATTCCCAATAACCATAGACTTAGTTCAAAAACCATAAAAATTGAAAGGAAGCCTAGGTGACATTTAGCATCATAATCCTTACCTGTGTTTTTCTTACATTCAAGGTTTGATTGCTTCCATTATCTATCTACTAACCTTAATACTTGTAGTTCTATTCATGTCCTTTAAATATCTACTTTAGAAGTCACATAGTATGTGGAATCAAGTTATATCATACAATTTCTCAAGAAAATATTTGAAGGACATGGATGGGACTACAAGCATTGGGAAAATATTTGAAATGCACAATTGTGTGTGCATTATTATTTTGTCCTTTTCTTGCTAAGATTATGATATGGAACTCTTTTTTTTTATGCCATGGATAAATATTGGTAATAATATGCTTTTATTTGGCTAAGTGGCTAATTTGAGTTGTGATTAAAAGGACAAAGAGAAAATAAGTTAAATTATGAAGTCTTATAAAAGTGGAAGGATGTCCATGTATGGGAGCCAAATATAAATTAATTTAGTCCTTAGAAGAATATGTAAGTGTACAAGACAAGTCTTGGATAAAATATACATAATGCATCATATTTGATCTTAAGTCTTGAGTGGAATGGTATTTTTGTCCAATTGGGGTTCAAGCTTTATTTTATAACCTGATTTCCTCTTTTAAAATCACTCACACACTAAATTTCCTAAGTCCCCTCCCTTCCCTGTCACGACAAACTCTTTCCCCACACCAACATCCAACTTGAAGCCTTACGTTTCAGCCAGCACTTCACCTTAGGGCACTCTTATAGCAGCTTTGGAGGAATTTGGTGAGTGAAGTTCATCTTTTCTCCTCCATTTTCATCCTTCTTAAAACCCTAGGTGAGAAAAGTGTTGTCTTGAGTGAAATTTGGGTGAGAGCATGGTTTTATGATAGTATAATTGGGTTTTATCCTTGCAAAGTTGTAATAGTGAATTTGAGTTGGAAATCTAATGTTCTTGAACCATATTTCTTCTTCTTGAAATTTCTTCCATGGATGATTGGTGGTTGGTGTTTTAATGGTTTTTAACTGATAAATGGCCACCCTAAGGTCTTGGTAAAAGTTGTGTGTTAGAGCTTTACAAGAAGGATCGATCCCTCTTCTAAGCTTCCAAATCAATACCCTTGGTCCAAGGATATTGATTTGGAAGCTTAGAAGAAAGGCTATTAGGTTGTTGCTGAAGTTGTAGGTCCAGGTGCCCAGGGTGCCAAGAGTACTTAAGAGCATTATGGATTAGGGCACTTGGCTCCATAGGTGCCAAGGCCTGATCTTGCCTTGACCTTAGGGTTGTCTAGGACACCCAAGGCGCCCAACACTAGAAGAGCCCCCTTTTTGAATGTTGTGTTAAACTGTGTGTTTGTATAGCTCCTTAGGTAATTGAGAAATCTTTTGGTGCTCATTCGTCATTCTTCTCTCGGGTAATTATTGATCGAGACTCAAGTGAGTAGCTAACCCTACTCTAGTGTATTTTCCTTCAATTAAGTATCATGGTAGTATCTCTTGGCCTATTTGTAATACGGTTAACTTGTGTAAAACCAAATATGTGTATTATGCTTGGTGACATGAATTATGTGATGAAGCTTAAGATTCCACTCAAGTAAAGATTATTTTTAGACATGTTTGAATGATGTTGTTTAGTATGTTTTTGTATGGTGGTGCACCTTTATTTTGTTTGATGCTTCGGAAACCGTGAGGTTCGATTGGGCATGGTCCATAGGGACCTATGAGGTTCGGTAGAGTAAATATTCTAGCTCATGAGGCTTAGTGGGATGTCATCCATAGAGGCTTATGGGACCCAATATTAAGGTAGCTTCGGAATACCATGAGGTTTGATGAGATGTGATCCGTAGAGACCTATGAGGGTAGGTGGAGTACTTTTCCCCACTAATGAGGTTTGGCGGGGGTGTCATCCATGGAGACCTATGGAAATCGTATAACAAGTTTAGACCTCTTAACTTGAGAGCTTAGCTTATCAGTAGGCTCTAATAGGAACATACTTAATTTTTATGTTGTTCCCGCCTTTACTCAAGATAAGAACAGTTACATTTAAGCATTGTGATACTAAGTGATGTAATATGTTGTTTTCTTGAGTAAGTTAGTTGCTCATTGGGATTATCATCTCACCCTTTTCTTATGTTACCATTTTTAGATATCGAGATTGCCAAGGAACATCCACTCGAGAAGTAGCAGAAGTTTGTGTCCCATCCCTCTCTCGCTTCTTGGGTTGGTGTTTCGAATTTATGCATTCTTTTGTGTTCTAGAGGTGCTTTGTAGCTGTGTAGGACTCCTAGGAATCATTTTGATTGTTGTAATTGAATGTATGAACTTATAACATTCTGTTGGTTGTGTCTCTTTGCATTCCTTAGTTATGCTTGTTGTGGGAATGATTAGAAACATGGATGATGAATTATGTATATATAAGCTTGAACTTGTTTTATAAAATGAGAAGTATTTTATATCGGGAAAAAGGTTTTGTATGTTATCATAGTTTGTGTTTAGAAGCAAACGAGCATGGTCAGTATTGTAGCGGTCCTGTTCCCAAATCGGGGCTTGACCAGAATATTGGTGGAATTAAAACTTGGATGTGAAGATAAACTTGGTAAGCATTATAATGCTGAAGTGTCACTTGGGCTTCATTCCTCTCAATTGTTATGGTTATTGTATTAATTCTATAGTTGTTGGGAATTATTGTAGTTTGTAAACTGTCATTTCTAATAACTTAATAAGATTATGATTCATATTGGGTGAAATCTCATAATTATAGAAGTTTCAGGAAAGATGAAAGTGATCAAATTGGGCTTGGTCTATCTCAAGTTGCAATTGGTAACAAAACTAATGTTTGTATGAGAAATGGATTACGAAAAATTGGTCAAATCTGAGGGTGAAACACTAGTTAGAGGATCAAAGAGAGCCCAAGAAGATATGGAAAACAATGTCGGTTGAAAATTTTTAGAATATATAGAGCTATTGATATGAAAGAGAGGGAAAGGTGTTAGTCCATGTTATCCCTAATTATCTATAATTTTTTAATTTTGCAAAAATTTTCAGAAGTTACGAAAATCTACAAAAATAAGGCAAAAAAATGTCTAGAACACACATAGATTTGAGGATTAGACTTTGCAATTCTCACCTATAGTATTGCAAAACGTCCAGTTTCCCAAGTTTCTAGACTTTAAACAAAAATTACATGTTTCATGTCTACACAAAACATAGCTCAGTTTGAAGGAGGACATATGTTATCAATGAGAAACAACGAGTTAGCTTAGATTAAGCTATTAGGTGGTTGGTTAAGATTAGTTATAATTTTATAAAATGAGTAGTTAACATACCAGGTCTGGCAAAATGTTACGGGATAACAAACCTCACTAATAGAATTACTGAAAATTTATGATTTAAGATTTTTAGGAATTAAATAATGTATTACAACCTTTTAAAGACTAAATAATTACCTCTAATATCTTATAGAGTAAAACGTATTCTTGGCCAACATTCCTTTAGTAATTAACATGTTACTTTAAATATATCATTGAAAGATGATGATGGAGCTCACTGACAAAAAGATTAACTAGTTGACATTTAAAATCTTGTATACATTAAATATATGGTATATTATAATCTTTTATAAATTAAATAATTAATCTAAATGCCTCTCCTATATTTAAAAATACTTTTTCTCTTATATTTGTTCAAAATAAGATGCTGGAATTTTTTATTATCGTAGACTTGTCTCTTTTGTTCTAGACAGTAATTGTATGATGTTTAGTTTTGGTGCATTAATATATTTCTGACTTTTGACACATAATAATCGCAAAAATTGAGATGTCTCTGATAGGCTATTCTTTCTGTAAAATGGTCTCTAAACCTCAGTGTTTCAAAGCTTGGATCAATCATTGAGGAATAGAAAACAGATCGAATTTTAATGATTTGACTGTCAAACGGCTTTATAATTAACAAATATATATTTATATATATAGACCATGATATATTGTAAAAATACTAAACAAGAACATGATATATAACACTGGTTAAAATTTTAGAACATGAGAAATTTCATATATATAAGAACATGCTAAATGAAACTTTTTCTTAATTAATGTTTACTTTTATCTATCAAAATTACAGGTAAGAGAAAGTTGAAAATGAGAAAAAATATTAGGGCTCTCGGGCTGTAGAGAGAAAGGGAAAGAAATCTTTAGGACAAGAGAAGGATGAAGATAAAATTCTATTAAAAAAATCTGAATTATAATTTAATTAAAATTTAGTCTTTAATTTTTAAAATATAATATTTTATTCTCTAATTAAATTATTAAAAAAAACTTAGTCAAATTAATCTAAATAAACCACGTGATTTTAAAAAATGCAATTCATTAATAAAAAAACGATAGATAAAATGACAAAATATAAAGTATCATGTAATAAATTATATCTTTTTAGATATTAATTTATTTGCGATATAAAGTCTTCACTTCGAAGAGTAAAATGTTATCATTATTTTAAGATATATATATATATATACACATATTTATTTTATTATTAAAGTTTAACGATGACAATTATATGTGTGGACTGACATATTAAATATTGTATATATCTATATCTATAATTAAGTTCATTATAAGATCTTCATAAATTTGATGTTAGAGTGACCTATTTGATATATATTTATTTTTGGTCTAGGGTGTTAGTAATAATTATTTTATGTGTAAATGTCTGACCCTAAATAATAATAGTGATAATGTGTTATTATAAAATGGTTAACCCATGGGTCGATCCATATGTATGATGAATATAATAGTGATTCCCTGAGTTATATAAAAAGACATACTTTTGATAAAAACTAAGTGTTTAGTGTATTTTTCCGTCAAACCAAAAGTGAGATAGAGTCACTCGCATCATTCCAGAAGAGCTTACATGTTTTGATTCTATGTTCAAATTACAATAGATCAAGATACGCTCTTGTTACTTTATCTTTTTGTATTCTTATTTCTTATCAAAGAGTGAAAAACAGTTGGATTATGATTAGCGAATTTGCACCTTGCATTTTTGATAATTCTGGACTGTTCGGCTTTAGTTTTTGCAAAATTTTCTTTCATAAAGGTGTTATGCTTTAAATATTAAGGAATTTTATATACGTTTTGTTTTTTTTTTTTGGGTAAACAGGAAAATATATTAATCAACTAGACAAGGTAACAATAGCATTGTTTATGTCTTCTATGAGCCAAGAGTCTTGGAAAAAGTAGCAAATTATACAAAACAAGAGCAAATAAAGAGGCAGTAAGAAGATAAAAATAGAGGTTTCCCTTGAACAAAAGCATTGTGGACAAAATTTGGTGGCTCATGGGCGATCTTATTTTCCTAGCATCTTTAGCAAGCAAATCAGCAACAATATTCTTTGTTCTTGGAATTTTAAAGAGCCTATAATCTTCAAACCAAAGGAGAAGGAGCCTGCAGTTTGAGATAATAACAACAAAAGGATGGTAATCGTTTATAGAATCCTAAACAAGACTGATAATTTCCATATTATCTGATTCAATCTCAAGCTTTTAATCTAAAGAGAGATAGCAGTTTGAAGTCCTAAAAATAAGGACCAAGCTTCCGCAAGCGCCATAGAACCAGTCCCTAAAAATTTTGAGTAACCAAGATTTCATTTGCCTTTATCATTTTTGATGACTCCACCAGTGGCTAGAAAGTTGTTTTCAACTAATCCATCAACATTTAATTTCTGCCATCCAGACATTGGTTTATCCCAAGTGGAAATTTTCATATAAGACTCAAATATAAAATTTGAATTATGGGAGGGAAGACCAAAATTCTGTTGCTTTTGTAATGATACGATTTTGGATAACAAAGGTAGAGGGGATAAGATATTTAAAAAGAAGATCATTTCTCAAGAGCCAAAGTTCTCTAATTGAGTAAAGGAAGATAATTTTCCAAGGCATGTTAAGGTGGTTGGAAGATTCAATTTTGATATTTGAAGATAGCCAATTTTGGCAGTTGTGACTAAAGAAATTTGAGGTACTCGGTGGATTAAGAGAGTGTCACACCTGTTTTGAAAAGATACAATCTCTAAGTCTGTGAAGATGAGTTTCAGGGGAGGATTGACAAATAGGGAAAATATTATCATTAACACAAGAAGTTTTTTGCAATCTGACTTTGGTAGAAAGGCCTTTAACAACATATTGCCAAAGAAAAAAAAAATTTCTAGGATGACAAATATAGATTTCCATATCCAGGAATAATTTCATTTAGGAGACGAGTCAAGATGAGGATTAGAGGAGTTAGCCAGATTTGTAAGAATGTGAAATTAAGATGATTTAGAAGAGAAGATGTCATTGTGAGTTAACTTCCAAATTGTTTTGTCTTTGGGAGGTTGAAAGTTTTGTGATAAAGGTCGAGAGACAATTTCAAGTTGTAAGGGCCCGTTTAGTAGCTAGAACAGAGTAGGAATGAAAAGAAAAAATGAAAAATGAAAAAGAAAAAAGAAAAAAGGAAAGGAAAAGGGAAAGGAAAAAAAATATTTGATAAGAGGTAGAAAACAATAATGAAATAGAAAAAAATGTATTTGGTATGTGAGATAATTTACTAAATTACCCCTACTAACCCTTCTCTCTCTCTCCCTCTTTCTCCTTCTCTCTTTCTTCTCTCTTCATCTCCCTTGTCACTCACTCTCTCTCTCTGAACTCTTATCTCAGTCACTCTCATCTCCCTCTCATCGCTCTCGTCTGTCATCACTCACTTGCCTCACAGTCATATGGTTGCTCTCTGTCTTCATCATCTCCATCTATCTCCATTGTTGCCATCCATCCTTTTCATCGCCATCCATCTCTGTTGCTCACTCATCTCACCGTCATATGGTCGCCCTCTATCTCTGTCATCGCCTTCTGTCTCCGTTGCATAACAGAGTGATATTCTCGCCATCGTATGACGAGAAGGACCAGATGGCAAAATAGATAGAGGGGACACTTTCAATATTCAGTGTAATGTATGAGGGCAAAACAAACATTTCACTAGTTTCCATGTTAAATTTGGTGGATAAAAATCTTGCACTATTCAGAGAAGATTGAATTCCCATCTCCATGTCTTGATTTTACAGTACTACTCACCAAATGCGGGAAGATGGAAACAATACATGAATGGAGAGTTCTTTTCGTAAGTTGATGTAGCTACGAAATGGCCCCTATGTTCCTTGGAAAGACGAAAGGGAGATTCTCAAGATTCCAAGTGAGATGAGGACAACTATTTTGAATAATTGAATCGTATGAGTTCCATCATGTTTAGGGAGGGGTCCACTTATAAGACTTGTATGTTTTCTTAGCCAGGGATCAAACCATAAGTTTGCACTCCTATTGTCTCCTATCACCTTCCTAATGCTAACATTAAATAAAGTTGAAATAAGCTAAAGGTTAGTTATTTAAAGGTTTCTAAGAAATTTTTTTTTGGGCGAGAAATAGGGGAGAATAAGGAGCAATTCTTCTGTGAACATAAACCTATTACCTCAATCTTAGACAAAATCAATCAAATATTTACATCTAATAAAATAAAAACAAAAAAAAGTTACCTGTAAAATAAGGGAAAAGAACTCTCTCTCTTGCTTTAATGTACTTAGATGTTTCTTTCTTCTTTATATCTTCTATTTTTGACATTTTGGTTAAAATGTATTATTTTTTTTCAACAAAAGAAATTTAAATTAATATGATAAAAAATATTTTATAAAATATATTTTTTCTTCCTACGAATTTCACAACTTTATACTTTTATTAATTACTTTTTAATAAGCTTGAATGTTAAAATTTGAAAATAAAAAATAAGATTGAAAAATAACATTTTACTCTTATTCCACAAATTTTTTATTCAGTGTTTCACATGTTTTCTTTTTTTATTTTTTTGGAGAAAAAACTCATTATTATTATTATTATTATTATTATTATTATTATTATTATTATTATTATTATTATTCTTTTAAGTTCTATTTGAAAGTAATGGTTGGAACCCAAGAGGGGATTAATTGGGTTTTATAAATTTTTCACAAGAATTAATTGGAAGTTGAAATGATTTTCTATAGAAGTGTAATACTTAAGATAATAAATACAATACAGAAAATCAATGTGCTATCAAGATAAATAATTATAAAGATCAAGGAATTAAAGAGTAGATATCAATATGCACAAATTAAAGAATAAGAGATAGAGAAAGAGCAAACTCAGAGATTTATACTGGTTCGGCTAATCTCAAGCTTACATCCAGTGTTCAAGAAGTCACTTGAGTATTTTCACTATACTTGCAAGTTTGATCTGGGTACTTGCAAACCACTACAAAGAATTTCGTTAGCCAAGGCTCCTCCACAACCCAACGGAGAATTTATGAATTCGGGCTCCTCCTCAACCTTCTGGAGAATTTCTGCTAAACTGGCTTCTCTACAACCCAAAGGAATGCTCTCTCAATAAATACTCTATCAAGGAATACTCTCCTTGATAATACAACTCAAGATAATATTTGTGTTGATCAAAATCAACAATTACAGAGAAAGTCTCTAAAAACATAGTATATGTTACATTGATAAGCTCATAAGAGTATAATCTGCACAAGAGAAAATTTACAGATGATGTTCAGCAATAGGAGTGTTCTCTCTACTATTTTGATAGCCCCCAAGGTTGATATATATAGCGCAAGGACGAATAAGACCGTTGGAGACAAATCCAAGGTGGTTCCATAATGATGTCAGCAAAAACTAGCCATTACAACACATTTTCTGATGTCGGTGGTCGACCAGTGTGGCACGTTGGTCGACCAGTGTAGTCCAGAAGTGATTTATCAGTCACGTTGGTCGACCAGTGTAATGGGGTGGTCGACTAGTGCTCAAATATTTTTGCTTCTAGAGCTTGTTAGTCGACCAGTCAGCATAGGGTGGTCGACCAATGCTTAAGGACTTTGCCTCTGGAGCTTGTTGGTCGACCAGTCATCATAGGGTGGTCGACCAATGCTCAAAGACTTTGCTTCTAGAGCTCGTTGGTAGACCAGTTAGGATAGGGTGGTCGACCAGTCACTTGTTATCTTCAAATATTTTGTTTTTAGAGCATGGTGGTTGCTATTTTGATACATCCAAGCTTCCAACACTTCAAATCTTCTAATTCTTCATTTCTTTGAGCTTTATCCTTGCATGTTGTTTTCCTTGAGTGAAGCATGATATTTCTTTTTCTTGTTCTTCAATCCAATGTTCACTCTTCTTGTTTTGAACCAACTTATAAAATATATCTTACTTGCAAATCCAATGGTTAGTTCAATTCATGATAATAGCATGATTCAATATATGTAACATATATATTAAGTAATATAATCATGCTTAAGTACTTGTAGCATATATATAATAATTATCCTTTATATATATCAATGCTACATTTCAAATACATTTGTCATCATCAAAACTTATGGGATAAAGCTTTAAGGTCAACACTATTTTTATTATTTTCCAAAAGATTAAATTAATTTTGTCAACTATGCCATATTGTCGTTGATTTTGTGTTATTCCTAGACAATGTTGAATATATGACATTCAATTGTGTAGATTGATTACGTTTTCTAATTTTTTAAATAAATTAATAATTTCTTAATTTAATCAATAAAACACAAAGTCTCTTGTGTACTTTCTAGTTTTTATTTCTTATTTTTCAATCTCACTTTTTAAAATATTAATAAAAGTTGTGAAAAGTCAAAAATATTAAAAAGCAATTAATTTATCATATGAATTTAGGGAGAGCAAGTATTAAAAAGAAATTAATAAAAGTAAAAACTTCTGAAATTCGTGGGAGAACAAATATATTTTGTAAAATATTTTTTATCATATGAATTTAAATTTCTTTGGTTGGAAAAAATATATTTTAACCAAAAAGTAAATAATCAAAAGATATAAAAAAGAGAAATATAAAAAGAGCGAAACAACTAAATACATTAAAGTAATAGAGAGAGAGAGAGAGAATTTTTATTTTTATTTTTATTTTATTATATATAAATATTTGATTGATTGTGTTTAAGATTAAGGTGCTAGTTTGTGTCCACAAAAGAATTTCTCTTTAAAGTAATAGAATAAGGAGAAATTCTTCTATGGACACAAACCTAACACTTCAATCTTAGACACAATCAATCAAATATTTACATCTAATAAAATAAAAATAAAAAAAGTCACCTGTAAAATAAGAGAAAAAGACTCTCTCTATCTTGTTTTAATGCATTTATTTGTCTCTCTCTTCTTTATATCTTATATTTTTTTGATTTTTTGGTTAAAATGTATTATTTTTTTCCAACTAAAAAAATTTAAATTAATATGATAAAAATATTTTATAAAATATATTTGCTCTCCCTATTAATTTCAAAATTTTTTACTTTTATTAATTGCTTTTTAATATTTGCTCTGCCTAAATAAGATTGAAAAATAAGAAATAAAAACTAGAAAGTACACGAGATACTTTGTGTTTTGTTAATTAAATTAAGAAATTATTAATTTATTTAAAAAGTTAGAAAACTTAATCGATTTACATAATTGAATGTCATATATTCAAAGTTATTTAGGAACAATACAAAATCAATGACAATATGACATAGTTGACAAAATTAATTTAATCTTTTAGAAAATAATAAAAAATGGAACTTAAAGAAAAATAATAATAATGAGTTTTTTCTCCAAAAGAATAATAAAAAAAGAAAACGTCCGAAAAACTGAATAAAAATTTTGTGAAATAAGAGTAAAATGTTATTTTTCAATCTTACTTTTTATTTTTTAGATTTTAACATTCAAGCTTATTAAAAAGTAATTAATAAGAGTAAAAAGTTGTGAAATTTATAGGAAGAGCAAATATATTTTATCAAATATTTTTATCATATTTTATAAAAATAATACACTTAAACCAAAAAGTCAAAAATAAAAAGATAAAAAAAAGAGAGAAACAAAAAGAGAGAGACAACTAGATGTATTAAAGCAAGAGAGTGAGTTTTTTTCTCTTATTTCACAGGTAATTTTTTCTTTTTTTATTTTATTAGATATAAATATTTGATTAATTGTATCTAAAAATAAGGTATTAAGTTTGTGCCCACAAAAAAATATTTCCAGAATAAGAGGGCTATTTATTAAAGTATTAATGAACTATGATATCAATTATGAGTATTATTTTAAAAAAAATTTTGCCAATATTTTATTTCAAATTATGTTGGCATACATTTAATGAAGATGTGAAATCGTGGGTTGGCAGACTTCGTGAGCGTATAATTTATAGCAGACAGTGCATTCTATAAAATAAATTATCAATATCCGAAGAAAGTTTAGAGGGTTCCACGTGAATTGGAATGTTGGGGTGGGGGATTCTGGGAGAGGGTCGCCTCCTGATTACGTAGGAAGAATAGGCTACTCTTCAGATTAGCTACGGTTTTAACTGTGATTAAAATTTTTAGTTATGATTAAAGCTGTGGTGAAAGAAGAAATCGTTGTTGAAAGTGAAAATCGTGGCGAAAAATTTTGTCCAGTTTCTACTTTTAGCAACGAATTTTGTTTTGTCACGGTTTTCTTTTTTCACTACGGTTTAACTCGAAGAGTAGCCTACTCCTTTTGCGCAAAGAGCAGGCGATCCTGATCCGGGGATTCTGTGCTATTTGTACTATAACTATTTAATTGTTTTTCAATTATTATCAATTAATTGTAAATTACTGAGGCTCTCCACATTTTCCATCATCCACTGTCCTACAATATACTTTGGGTTTAATCTTCAATTAAATTTGAATACAATCCCTTTTATTTATTATTAAAAATATAATATGTATGAAAAGTATATTAAAAAATTAGTCATATGATACTGAATTGTAAAGAATATATAATTATTTTAAGATAACATAGATTTTTTATATTTTAATTAAAAATCCAATAATAAAAATCTAAACTGCATTTCAATGCTCTGCTTTTCATTTATTTCTCCTGCATCTTGGACTTGGTCAGCTTTCTGTTTGGGTAACGGACTGTGTTTGAGAAGTTTGTAGGTTGAACGTTAGATGTGGATGTTATGATTATTATTATTATTACCGCTACTAAACTGTTGCTGAGAATTAACTATTTAACCAAAATTCTTAAGAAAACGTTGTGTTCAAATTTTTAGAAGATTAAATTTTTCACCATTAAATTATTTTGATATTTATGTGTATTATAATAAAAAAATATTTTATATAAATTTTAAAGATATTCAATAGTAAAATATTCAATGGCGTAACAAGTGTAGCACTCAGTATTTTCAATAGTGTATTTTCAATAAGTTATTTATTGTGGGTCTTACAATGTCACATCACTACTTTTTGTTTTAAACAACTCTCAAATTCAATTGTGCAACTCTAGAGCACTCTATACTCTCACAATGAGTCTTATAACTCTGCACTCCTTTTGCTGTAAGAATCGTTTCTTGTATAAAAACGATTCTTATATGTGATAGCCACGTTGATGCATTCCAATGGTAAAACTTATTAAGAACATGTTCTTATTTTTAAGAACCTTATAAAAACTGTCATTTGAGTAGAAATGTTAAAACAAATCAACCTGATGGGTTCGGGCTAGCCTACCTTTGGTTACACAAAAGTGGGTTGAATTGGGCTAACTTGTTTTTAAATAGGTTAGAAAATGACTAACCCGACCATCTTTTGGTGGACTAAACAGGCCAACTCGCTAGTCCACATATTTTTTTTTAAAAAAAATTGTTAGAGATTCAAAGTCATCTCACACATTCTACAATCTCTCTTCCAATCTTCCTCCCATTCTCTCAAGTCTCATCGATTCTCATCCTCAGTGCTAATCAAAGTCATCTCTCTTCTAGTCACCATGCCTTCTTCACCTTCTCTATGATGTTCTTCATTTATCTTCCGGTCTTTCTCCTATTCTCTCATCTCATCCTTATGCATTCTGTCGTTCTTGGATTCTCTCATTCTTTGTTGTCTACCGTCTGCGATTCATCGCCAAAGAAAAGTGAAAATTGAAGGAGATGAATAGAAAAAAGGAAACGACGGAAAAAAGAGAGGTTTGACGATGAGATATATTCCTCTCCGACCTCCGTCGCACTATTCCCCTTCGACCTCCGTCGCACTATTCCCCTCCAACCTTCGTCACATTGTTCCCCTCCAAGGTTCCAACCTCTAAATCTTTGATCCTCTCTTGTTTTTGGCTTCGACGACGAGATCTGTTCCCCTCCAACCTTTGATCCTCTCTTTTATAGCTTTGACAATGAGATCTTCATCTTCCTCTTTGGGTCTCTGCTCTCAGCCTCTAAACTAATGTATACATAATATATTAAAAAAATGGTAATCCACAAGTTATTCGGAGCCGGGCCAGTTCAGCCTTGTCCTTTGTAGATTGACTTTTTGTCAGTCCAATTCTCCTTGAAAGTGGGTTAAACAGCCCTATCGTTTTGACAAGTCTACATTTGAGATGTTCTTACCCAATTTTGAATAGAAAGGATTTCTGGCATAGGCTGTGAGTTGTGAAGTTTAAAAAAGGTAGTTGTCGAGTTTCAAAATTTAAGGAACTAAAAGAGAAAATTTAGAGAGAACAGATCGTATGTTTGTCCCATCTGTATCGTTGGATTTCAAATTTAATGGTCTAACTTTTAATGTCATTTAAAAAAAACTATCACTTGACATATGAGATGTTAGATCTGAAATCTAACGACTTAAATAAAATAAGTATTATACTTATCCTTATAAAATAAACACGAGATCTGTTTCCAAATTTTGAAAGAGTGAAATGCATGTTTTTACTTCAATAAATCATGCCCTACCTATAAATTGGAAACAGCTTTCTTAAGAATGATAAATTGTTAATAATAATGACTACGGAACCTAACTTAATATTTTTAAAAATAACACCTACGGTTACAACTTACAACTTAAATAACATACAAACACACACATATATAATTAATTAGGTGAGGATTAAAAAGGAAGGGAGGCGTGAAAGGGAAAGGTGGGGAACGGAAGTACAACTGTACCAAGAACATGAAAGCACGAGAGAGGAAGAGCGTTGAATCCAGCTAAGATGCCATGTCAGCATCCATTGGGTCTTTTTAATTTATTGCTCCAAACGGCAACACACATACATACAATACAAACACTCAATCAAACACCTGTGGTTTCTTTTAAAGCCTGCTTTCTCTGTCCTCGCTGTTGCTTCTGCCTCACCCGCCCCTGCCAACCTACCCCACATTTTAATTTTGGGTTCACAAATCATATGTTTTCTTTTCCCTCTACTTCAATTCGGCTCTGCATCATTTCAAGTATATTTCTTACTTTTTTTTTTATAAAATTAGATGTGTTAATTTAAAAATAAATACACAAATTGTTTTGTGTATAAAATTCACAAATGTTTTGTATAATTCCCGTTTCGGTGGAACCTATTAATATTTTATTTTATATACTTATGTTTTTTTAAAAAATAAATAAATTTAGAAGATTCAAATTCAATCTTAGCCATATGATTAAATGGTAAACATGCACATTGAAAGAGTTTAGATTTACTGCTTGTCTATGACAGATAATGTGCCTGACCTTCATGCAAATCGGACGGTCAAGGTCTAATAATGGGATCCAATGATCATGATTAGGTTTTAAGATTTAAGACTCATCTTTAAATTTTAACTATCATAAAAGATCAAACGGCCCACATGAAACCAGAAACAACAGGCACCAAATTCGAATTCCACATTGATATGATGTCTCGTACTGGTACAAATCTCTTGCTCTCTCTCTCTCTCTCCAAACTCCAAAGGCTTCTAATCTCTCTCCCTCGAAAATATCAACTTCTCGAGTGCTTCCGAATTTTTTACTTGTTTTTTTTTGGGGCTCCTTCTCTTTTCCGGGCTTTTCTCTGTTCTGGGTTTCTTTGAAATTTACTGGGAAGACAGTGCTCTTTGTATTATATTACTCGTGAATAGTGGATTTCTTAGCGAGCTTTAATGGCTGCGCTGCTTCTCCTTTTTCTACTAGCAGGTTCTGTTTCTGTTTCTGCTGATGGAGGTAAGTCCGTTTCTGCCTTCTCATTTTTTCCCGTTCTCTGTTTCCATCACTTTCTTACCTGTCTTTTCGGCGTTTTTCAATAAGTTTATCATGCTTCTTAAGTTTGCTTCTTAATGCTTAATGGGTTTCATTTCCTTCTACCCTTACTCGTCTAGTTTGTGTTTTTCTCTCATTACATTAACTGCGTTACATCCAAAACACCGTCTTCTCCCCTGAAAGCCGGGTATTTTCTGACTTCCTTCAAAATGCTAATTGAGCTTTAACGATGAATCTTTATTCTGATAAAATTAAATACGTTTATTTATTTTTTGTTGATTTCCGTGGCCGAATGACCAATGGGTGTTAACAATAAAGACATCAGTATCTACCATTTGATTGCATATGTTTATGTTGAAGAGAAAAGAGATGTAGCATTCGTTTTAAAGTCACAATCTTGCTACAAGAACTTGAGAATGTTGTGTTTGAGAGAGAGGGTGTTGATTGGTCTGACTGTTTTTTTTTTTTGATTTTGTTCTGACTAAAGTGGAGGGTTCTGTCTCTTAGAAAATCATTTATTTTGTGGAGAATCTCCAATCTGTCCTTCCCATTCTTTAGTCTAAACTAACAATCTTATTGCGTCCCAGCTCATTCCACAGTTCCTTTTCACTTAGCCCCTTCAGAGATTCTTCAACATACGCAGATAAAATTCATAGAAGAGACATCTAAAGTTATTGGATTTAGATCCTCTCTTTTGTGTCTATTTCCTTTTAGAAGATAGATTAACACTGGACTCACTTGAGTGAACCCACTTTATGTGTGGATCCCTCGTACATCGTTTCTCTTTTTACAAAATTGACGCTGTCAATTTTCTGAGAAATTGAGAGGAACAAATTATTAGAGTTAGGTCTTACAGTTTCTCTTTTTTTTTTTTTTTAAATGATTGGCTTGACATTAGAGAATCTCCAATGGTGAACATCAATTTGGTTTTTATTGTGGGTCTCACTATACCACACAGCTTAAATAACTCCCCACTATTTTAAATAATTTTCTACTCTAGTGGTGAACCTTTTAAAAACCTACAAATGGGTCCCACAATCAATTCTTCAGCATTTATTATTTTTCACTAACCCCACTAACATTTATTGTAAGTTAATTATTTTATATTACTTTTTGTACAAGAACCGGTTCTTATATAAGAACTGTTCTTACGCGTGGCGGCCAACGTGACGAACTATAGTGGTAAACTGAAATAAGAACCGATTTTTAAATTTAAGAACTTTTTAAGAACCACCACTGTAGATACTCTTAATAATTTGTAGAATGGGTGTATCAAGAATTTGTAGCTACATGTTACAGAAAGTGTCATGGGACTAATATGCCCCTCATTTGAGAATGTGAGTGATGGAAAAAAATAGATGAATAAAAATTATTGGGGGTGAGTTGTAAACTTTCAGATGTTCAGGTAGGTCCAGTAAGTACCTAGTTGGCAGGTCTGTAAGTTGGTAGCATTATAGTCTTCCCGCCAACACACATAAACAAATGGAGAGTCGGTCCACAACGTTAATGGACAAACTAACTATTTCCCATTTCTGTGTAAGCCATTATAATAATTATAAAGTAGACTTGATTTATAAAAAACAAGTAGAACAAATTAATTGTGCATTAACATGTAAACATGTCAGATGTGAGTTTCACTGGAAAGTATATCTTATATGTGAATATGTCTATGATTGGCGTAGTCGGCTTCAAATTACTTGAAGTGATTATTTGAATTGAAAGAAAGTTGAAGGTTGTGGTACATCTTTTTCCACTTCTACAGTATCCATGGACTGTGTAAATAATGAAAAGCAAAAGTACTTTTTTTTTTCCTTAAAATTTACTTTAAATTTCAATTTTGTTCTTAATTTTTTTTTTTTGTTGATTTTGTCCCACATATTTGTTTTATTTTGATTTTATTCATAAGGCTAACACCGTTAGATGACGGAAAAGGTTGATATATACTTTTTCATGTGACACATCTACTACTAATGTGTCATATTAATTAATTGATTTTAGTTTTAATTTTATCCTAAACGTTTGATTAAGATTTAATTTCACTCTAAATAATACTTTTTTATTTCTCTCTTTTACTCCAAATTAATGTTTAAAATGTTTGATGTCTCACTTGAAAGAGTTCACATGTTATTTGGAATAGTCTATGTGTCACTTGGAGAAGTCCATATTAGTTTTTTTTTTTTTTCAATTTTGTTAATGGCAATTGTCCTAGGGACAAAATTGAAACACAAGAAAATTTGGGATGAAATTGGTACAAAAAAAAATTCATTAGTGACAAAATTGAAATTTAAGATAAATGTTGGGAACAAAAAAGTATTTTTGCCTAATGAAAAAGGCATTTATTTTGGAATCATTTTATGGTAATACTTTGCCTAATTCATCTGACTGTTCATAATAGTCCTAGCCTGACAGATACTGGTACGTTATGTATACCCAAGAGATTTGAGTGAATCTCCTGCATAAACATGTTCTTGTTAACATTTAAATAGCGCAACTTATCATTTGATTATGTTAGTCTAATATTAGATAAATTCTGTCAGCTTCTCTGTCTATCTGCATTTTTTCTTTCCTCACTTAAAAAAAAAATCTTCTTTTATTATTTTTAAAAAAAGAATAAGCCAGATATATGACCTACCCTACAAGCTACAAATAGGACATTATAAGCCCACATGGAGTTGAGGGGTAAAGTGACCTTGGATTTTTGTCATGGTCCATAATTAAATATGAACCATTTATGTGATGCATCATGAGATGTATCACTCGCTAGTGATCAATTTCACTATCTATCCTTTTCAATATTTTTGTTAATACAGTATCTTTTCCAGATTACAAATATTCACATTTTTTAGTGTATATCACTCTTATTTAAAAGATATAACTGGTATGAATATCTTCAAAGTTATTTTCTAGCTGCTTAACTTGTTGAACTGACCATCACTTTTACTGTCATGCTAAAGCAGGCTTTGTCTTGACCAGTAAACAGATATTTAGACCTTGCTTTTCAGACAAGAAGATCATTCTTCACTTTGGAGTCATTATATTCTCAAAAAATAAATAATTAAGCACTTATTTTGATGTAATTGCTTCATACACTATTTGAAGAACATTATAATCCCACCGCTGACACTATCCTAGTCTATTATTATGAGATTTTTGTAAAAATAAAATTTTTTGCATCATGGAAAACTAAAGTTCATTGTAAATCCCTTGTTCATTCCCTTAGCATAATGCCCCAATTGTCTTTAACTTTTGTTTCTAAAGATTTGTATGGCTAAAGATTTACTACATTGAACTGCATTAAATCAGAATGTAGACTTTATAGCTATCTAAACTTTGAAGTCAAGATCATTCATTTACATATGCTAAGAGAGTTAAATACTTTAATCAACTAAAGAACAGGATTGAAAAAAGAAAAAGACAATCTCCATATTTGGATTTGCTCTTCCTGTTCTATCTCTCTTATAGATGTTTGCTGCATAATTTGCATTGTTTCTTCTCTCTCTCATTTGTTGTCTGTGATCAGAATCATATGGCCGGCCACTTTTGTCTTCCTCTTCTTACTAAGGAATTCCTTGTTGTCTCAGCTGCTTCTTAATCTGTAATCGCTTATTTGCTGCAGATGGTGCTTATACTGGAGTCAACATTGGTACAGATGTCTCTAACATGCCAAATCCAACGCAGATTGTAACCCTCCTTAAGTCTCAAAACATCCAACATGTTAGGCTCTACGATGCTGATCGAGCCATGCTCCTTGCATTTGCCAACACAGGAATCCGAGTGACTGTTTCTGTCCCCAACGACCAGATCCTCGGCATTGGTCAGTCCAATGCCTCAGCAGCCAGATGGGTTTCCCGCAATGTCATAGCTCACTACCCTTCAACCAACATAACTGCCATAGCCGTAGGATCAGAAGTCCTAACCACCCTTCCAAATGCAGCCCCTGTCCTAGTCTCTGCCCTTAAATTCATTCACTCAGCCCTTGTTGCTGCTAATCTCGATCAACAAATTAAGGTCTCTACCCCACACTCTTCTTCCATCATCATTGACTCCTTCCCGCCTTCTCAAGCATTTTTTAACCGCACATGGAATCCGGTCTTAGTTCCCATGCTTCAATTCTTGCAATCAACAAATTCGTATCTCATGCTCAATGTCTACCCTTATTACGAATACATGCAATCACACGGTGAAATTGCACTTGATTATGCGCTATTTCGTCCGTTACCTCCTAACAAGGAAGCTATTGATGCGAACACCCTCTTGCATTATACTAATGTCTTTGATGCCGTGGTTGATGCTGCATATTTTGCAATGTCCAATTTGAACTTTACCAATATCCCTATTGTAGTGACTGAATCCGGATGGCCTTCGAGTGGTGGTTCATCTGAGCCGGAAGCAACAATTGACAATGCTAACACCTACAACAGCAACCTGATCAGACATGTACTTAACAATACAGGCACACCTAAGCATCCGAAAATCGCGGTTAGTACTTATATCTACGAGCTTTATAACGAAGACTTGAGGTCAGGTCCAGTCTCTGAGAGGAACTGGGGGCTGTTTTATGCTGATGGAGCACCGGTTTACACCTTGCACTTGACCGGTGCTGGTACTGTGTTGGCAAATGATACGACAAACCAGACCTTTTGTGTTGCCAAGAGCAATGCTGACCATAAAATGCTTCAGGCAGGGCTTGATTGGGCTTGTGGACCGGGGAAAGTGGATTGTTCTTCCTTGCTTGAGGGTCAACCATGTTATGAACCAGATAATGTGGTAGCACATGCTACGTATGCTTTCAATGCATATTATCAGATGATGGCTAAGTCTCCTGGGACCTGTGATTTCAAAGGGGCTGCCTCTGTCACCACCACAGACCCGAGTAAGTATGCCATCTTTATATTTTCTCTCGTAAACAAAAATATTATTTTCATCCTTGAAAAATGGTGTGATTATCAATTTTGTACCCTAAAGGTTTTTCTATACCACTTTGGTATCTAAAAGTATGCTTTTCTTTCAATGTCACCTTCAAAAAGTACTAAACTGATAGTCGACTTCTGTTATATATCAAGGAAAGTGTTGCATTAGTTTTCAAATTCAAGTTGACCAGAATGAATATCACTGAAATTTATTTTATTGTGATTGGTACAGGTCATGGATCTTGTATATTTCCAGGAAGGTAAGATCTCTAGCTTCTCTTCATTTGATATTTGCCTGGCATCTTAGTGATTTCATTTTCCATTTGTCCTTCAATGCTAAAGCTCTGAAATATGCTAGTATACATATATGCTAAATTATCTTCCCTTTTGCTTCTTCTCAATATTTTTCGTTAACAGCGGCGGTAAAAATAGCACGAGCATAAATGACACAACGCTGGCGCCGTCGTCAAATATGACAAGTTCAGGCCGCGTGTCACAGTACCACTACATTGGCGGATCTTTCACATGCTCTGTGATTATAGGTGTTTTACTTGTGAGTGAACTTGTCTTGTAACACAAGGCACGTCTTGGAGTCTGCTTAATGGAGACATTCTCTTCAAGGGCCTTGTAGAAGATTTTCAAGCAAGCCCAGTTTTGTGTTCGTCCTCTAGAGGGTTTGTTTGAGGATGAAAGGGTTGATCAAAATGTATATTTGCAATTGTAATGTGAGTTGTTCATTGGAATATGTACAAACAGAAGGCATGAATTATTTGCAACTTTGTATTCTTTGGCCTGGAGTCGCTGTCTCTGGCATCCATTAGAATGTTTGGTGTGATCTCAATCTTTAAAGTAGTTCACAGAATTGTCTTTCATGATACTTTTGAGGTTTTTTATAGTAAATTCTCTCACTTAACACTAGATACGAAGTTAACTTTGAAAATAGATCTACTGTTTGACTTTCTATAGATCGTTAGATTTAATATTTTTTTATTTTAAAAAATTATTACTTAAAATCAAAATTATTGGATTTTAAATTTAATAGTTCATAAAAAAACAAACATGCTATTTATTTTTAAAGACAAATAGTAGATATACTCTAGTTATCGTTGGTAAGTTTGATTATAAGCTCATATGAGTAGTCAAGCTGGGCTTGGATTGACTTAATTTGGGCCGAAGGTAGTCTAATAGGGATTAGCACGTCAATTTTCTCTTTGACTTATTTTTAATTAAAAATAAATAATTGTAATTTTCATTACATTTTAAAATAATACATAGTAAAAAATTATTTTAAATTTTCATGACTTCCCATTCTCCTATATACATTTAACCTCTTTTCCTTATATTTATATTTTATTTTATTAATTTATTAACATATGATTTTAAAAATTATTCACTAAAAGGTCTCAACAATATATAATAGTATTAAAAGTCTTGTATCTTGTTTTATATTATTTCCTTTTTGTTCTACGAAGTTTTTTTTATAATAAATAAAATGTGATTATGTGACAAATGGGACAAAAATATCTTAATTCTAAGAATGAGATCTAATTGACTATAAATTGATTTATTTCGTAATTTGTAGATGAAAAATATTATTTATTTCCTAAAAAAAGGTGAAATTCCCTTAATTTTTGCAAAGTTTGAACAAAACTGCGTTTATACGCAAAAAAACATCGCTCAGGTTGGATCCTAAGTCCTATCTGAGACTCTCTCTTTTTTTCCCCACTTGGGCTTGACTTAAGTCCAACAAGTAGAATTATTGGGTTGTAGCCCAGTTCCAGCCTACTAAACAAATATAATCATCGATGAAGAACTGAAGACTATATGCTATATGACTAAACACAACTCAATTATACAAGAACTAATTAAAATATCAATCTTTAATAGGTATATAACTTAAAATTCTAGAGTTGTGGATATTATCTAAAATTTCTACAAATACTGCAAAACATAATTAATCACTAAAAGGAAAAAAAAAATACTTTGATCCATCATTGTCAATCAATCAAAAGTGAGAAGTTTAATTTGAATAAAAAAATTTTTCAAAAGAAAATAATTACTGTTTCACACGGACTTTCACACAATGAAAATAATCAAGTGATAGTCAATAACTCATATATGTATACTGTTTCCTTTGAGAAATCACAACATAATTTCTTTAAATTAGACCCATTAACAATATTAATGACCGAACAAAATTTCTACACATTTAACTTAAAACAATTTATATTAAAATATAACCACATACATAGCCCAAAATTAATACTTTACTAAGGTCAATATTACAAACTACATATATAAATATTTGATAGCCAATCGTATACAATTATAATAATACGTAAGCTCACATGAAAGTAGGAAAATTACTAACATCCCAATATCAGAAAGATAGAAAGAGACTATATGCTTTACAGTGCAGGCACTTCATTACAAGTTGCATACACCCAATAGAGAAAGGCAAGACAGTCAAAGCATTACACATTACTTACACTTGATCAAAAAACATCATTACTTGACATATACCCAAGATACTCTTCATTACAAACCCTGCATATGGCTCCAGATTCTGAAAACCTGCACCACAATTCTGTGTGTTGCTTACAGTATGGCTTATTGCAGAAATTGCACTTGGGCTCCTTCACCCAACACTCTCCACATAACACATCTCCACAAGCACTAAATTCTGTTTCTTCATACCTAAGGCACCCACCACAGTTCTCACACCTTGGAATGCAGAAACTGCATGCCCTGCATTGAGCCAATGTCATCTCTCTCTTCTTGCAGGCCCCTCTTGGGCAGTCATAGACCATTCTCACCTCAAAACACTTGGGACAGAGTTCCAGATCGATGACTCGCTGGGTGTTTTCTTCGCTGCGTTTGAATTCTGACAGGTTTCTGCGTTCATGGTAGTAGAGAGGATGTGAGGGCTGGTTGGTTTTGAGGTAGGAGGTGAGGATGTCAAGGTGGTCTTTTTTTATGTTGTGGATTCCGTTTAGTCTCAATGTGTTTAGGGACTGGCCACCTTGGCATAGAATTTTCACTGATCTTAGAACTCCTTCTGGGGTTATGCCAGTGCATGATGGTATGTAAACCTACACACAATTGAAAGCAGAATTCAAACTACAGAGTTGTTCAAATTGGGAGAAGTTGAAAATACAAGAGGGTGTTGGAGGATTTTGGTAAGTTAGTAGAAGATTATTCATTATTCTCTCTTGCTGAATCATAACTCCTTAGCAAATGAAATGTTTATATGAAATGTTATTCATTGTATTAAATAATCACGAGAAACTATTCAAAGTCAATGAATCATTCATTTCTATGAAACATAATACAGATTAAGTTCAATGCAATCAATTTCTGAAACTTGTTTAATATTTCTTCCATTTTACAAATATAAAGACATCAACGTGTTTTTCTGATTTTAACTATTTCAATTAATACTGTAAGATGGGTTGAGTTGAGTATGGTTATAAAGATATCATTGGATTGAGAATCATAACCCAACCCAGTCCATCAAAAATCATGGTTGGCGTGGGCATTTTTTTATTTTTCTTTTCTTAAAAAAATGTATTTTTAACTATTTTTAATTATAAAAACAAAAAATTGAGACTATAAAATTTTAAAGAATTGCACTAAACTTTTAAAAAGTCAACTAAATCTTATATATATATATATATATATATATATATATATGTAACACCTAACAGGACTGACTTACTTGAACTCACCTAAATTCAAAATTTTAGTGGATCAGATTGAAAATCATCCTTTAAAATAAACTGATAAAACATTGGTATAATTCACCCTACTTGTAGAAGAGGATCCTCTATTTGGCTCAATCTGAACCGTTGTATTTACAACTAATGACCTAAATTTTAAAATATTATTTTTTTTAAAAAAATAACTCCATAAAATCTAGATCATTAGATTGTTATTGATTGTAAAATTTAACGATTCAAACTAAATCAAATACCTCATTTTACTTTAGGACTAACCAAATAATAATAAGAGTGGATTGACTCAACAGGCCTAGTTCATTCCTAATATCAATCATTTTATCTTTGTACCTGCATCTAAATTTATTTAGATATAAATTTTTTTTATAAAAGAATAACATTTCAATCAAATCATCGTTAGCTATGAAAAAAAGTCAAAACTTTTATTCGGATAACCGACATAAACAAACAAGGAAGGATAGCCAGAAATTTCTTATCCATTCAATTCCAGCCCTTAAGAAGCCAGACCCAGATAGTAACCAGCCAAAGCTAATCTAACACTCTCAATTCAAGCGTAATTGAAGAAAAATTATAAAATCAAGATCACAATGAAAATCCAGAAACATGGATTTCCTAATTCATACCTTGTGGATGAAAGGGTTCAGTTCAACGACCCTTTGAAGCCCATAATCAGTAATCTTGGTACAGTTGAAGAGAGCAAGAGTTGTGAGCCTCCCGTTGGCCTTAGAGGCGAGTTTAATGAGAATCTCATCGGAGAGTTTGGAGCAGAGAGGGCTCTGAACGATGAGGTTCAACCATGGAAGCACGTCGTTCTTCACCGCGTCTCTCAGTGAGATGCAGACCTCAGACATGGCAAGAAGCTCCCTCACGGGAAGGTAGGCCAGGACGAGGAACAGAGCCTCGTGGGGAGGCTCTGGGTCTGAACACTTCTCCATCTCCATGGCTTCGCTTTCGTTAGTCTCAAAATGCAAGCTTGAGAAATATGCAACGACGACGTATGGTCTGGTTTGAATTGAAGATGCTGCGGTTTCCTCTAGGCTTGAGTTTTTGTTGTGTTGTTTTGCCGACGTATTTAGTTGCCATATCTCCAAGTTTTTTGGGTTTTTGTCTTTTATTCTTAGTGTAAGTTCTTAGAACAGTCCGATTTTATATATACATTTAAACAGGGTTATTTATTACAGATGGTTAATGAAATATTAAGTATTGAGCAAATAACAGTAAGCCAACTTTGAACGTAATTTGTTCTGAGTACAAAAAGATTGAATACTGGTGCCATGATTATCACGATGTGTATTATGGGTATTTAAAACCGATGGCATCAAACTAAACTAAGCAAAAATCGAGCAAATAAGGTTGAGATTGATTTTTAAAATCTATTTTTTTTTTTTGGGATCAATCTTGATTTAGTTTGATTTGATTATAACTAAACTATCTATAAAAAAAATATATTTATATATATTATATTATATACATATGTATATAATTATATATATAAAGTAAAAAAAAAAAACATTTTCAATTTGGCTTCCTAGTCCCATTTTCTTTTTTGTCGTTGAAGTGTTAAATCCTAATATTCTCATTTGTGAAGTTCTCTAAAAATAATGAAGCTAATATTTCTAGTCTCACCTTGTCTTTGATCTTCCTTCCCTTTGGAGTTTGCAGCGGCTTGAAACTCTGCAATCCACTTAATCATTGGCCCGTCATCATTTTTGACTCTTCATTTAGGTATTAGTCTTTCTCATCCTTTTAGTTGTATTCTTGATTTATCGAATGACTTGTTAATTTATTTATTTGTTTTTGAAATTACTTATTCTCTCAATTGTATTCTTATAATAGTAGTTGTACAACAAAAATTTTAAACTTTAAAATCGTTTAAAATCAAATCAAATCATTCAAAAATTAAAGTTTAATAAATCTAAATTTTTGATAAATTATCTAGGTCAATTTAATTTGGTTTATGCCAAAAACTAAATCGAATCAAATGTATGTACACTTCTCGTGTGTAGCATGAAATCTAACACCAAACAATAAAAAGTAATAACTCCTGCTTCGGGCGTTGGTTGCTTAGGATTCAATTGATTTAACGATTTTCATCGACTAATTAAATGGAAATAAATCTTATATCATCAATTTTATCATTTTATATGAATTTAAATCAATTTAATCATAATTAGTTTATATTAGATTGGATGGTTGATTTTTCTTTTAAAAAATAGTTCAAAAAATTTTAAAATCTGAACATCAAACTTTTTATTTTTCAAATCTCAATAATAAAGATAAATATTTTCAACAATAAAAAGGTTCTTTTTACTTTTTAATGTTTGATTAAAAATTAAAAATATTAGATAAATATGATCTATAATATATAAAATATAATGTTATGTAATATATAATATATGTAATATATTATGTAATTAGTTGGTTGCTTTGAATTGGATTACTATAGTCATTTAATAACTAATCCAATTAGATAGATTTTGCCAAAGTTTTATCCAATCAATCCAATTATTTAGGCAATTTTGATCCAATTATTTGAGTTGCAAGCTTAATTAATGATGAACAACCTTCGTCGCAACAAATGGATTGTCTCATTTTTTCAAAAAAAAAAAAAATAGAAGCTCACTTACGCGTCTTGAACTATCCCTTTTTTTTAAAAAAAAAAAGTTATAACGGGCAATCTAGATTAATTTATTTTTTTAAAAAAATATCCTTTTAATCTGGATTAGTTTGCTAATAAACGAAAAAAAAAGTACACAGATCAATTGCAAAATAAATTCCTTTTCCGTCAAAAAATCAAACAAATCATTTCAGTTACTTTTCAATTGGGTAATTTTTCCTTTCAGAAAAAAAAAAAATACTCGTGCTCCATTTTACATGTCCAATACACTAATTAATTGTTATTTTACTTTATATATCCCCATATTCTGGCATCACAAGTACCCTAGTGTGTGGGTGGTGCATAATAACTTTTCTGGTAAATTAATTATTCTATATTCAAGAGACTTGTATCCTGTTCCCATCAAATGAATTATCTTATTTGCAGTAGCTATTCATGAAAATTATATTATGCAGAAAAAACAAAACCCCCTCAGCCTCTTTACGGAGAAAAATGAGTAGATGTAGTTTAAGATGGGTAAACTAGACTATTTCTTTTTTTTTTTTAAAGAAAAACTTAACACAAGGATGTTAAAAGTCAAATTTATTAAAAAAATAAAATAAATTGACTTGCCCATGTGTATTCATTGATCTAAATTTAAGTAGTTAACCAAAAAATAACTTCATAAAACACAAACTAATGTACAGAACAACCCATGAGTCAACTATCAAGAATATTTTGTATTAGTCCAAAAATTTTGCAAAATATTGTTCTGCGGTGAAACGAATGCCCTGTGGACCAAATTATACACTCAAAGCTTTTCCATAAACAAAAAATTACAAATTGAAGTGCATGATGCATCCAATACATCACAGAACACACAAGTTTTGAACTTTTCATTGTGTAATTTTACATATTGGTAAACATTTTTTTAATCATGCAAAGAACAAGCATATGAACTCCAACAAAAAAACAAGGTAGAATTCATGAATGATCTAAAGGTTCAACAGCAGTCTTGAAGAGAAGGATATAAACCTTGTCTATGGAAAAATACAAGAAACCACCAAGAGAATGTGTAACGTAGGAGCCAAAGCTAGTTCCCACAATGCAGTGCCAAGCCGGACCATATGAAGAATCAAATTCCTGAAAATACAAGTTTATTTACATCATCACCTATCCATGAACATTAGTTATTGCCAACAACAACAACGTAAGAGAACAAACATCATTAACAACATAAGGAAGGCGACCTGTACAAATCTCTGTCAAAACTTGTAGAGAGTTCCAAGAAGCAGTTCATTTAGTTCCAAAATGTAAGTTAAAATAAATGACCAGACTGAAGTAATTTTTACAACAAAGGGCCAACGTAACTAACCACTACTGTCTTTGATAGTAGTTAAAATTAAGTACTTTTTGAGTTAAAGTATTTTTTGACATGATATCAAAGCCTGTATGAGGGTACTAATACTAATATGTTAAGACACTTTCCACAGCTAGGATCAAAGGATAACTAAACCAAAGTTAATAAATTCCACATAAATCAACAGCATCAATTTCATTCTTTTTTTCTTGCTAAACTGTCAGTATAGAGCATCAAGAAAGAGCATATTTAATTTCAATGCATACCAGAGTAGCTCCATATGGACAGTTCTTAGAAATATCTATAGAGCAAGCATGCACCAAGATCTGAGAATGATGGAAATTGTAACAAAGAAACCGTCATTCATTCATGAAAGCATCCATACAAAAGACAAACAGGATATGCATTCTGTGGATGTAATTGGCATAATAATATAATTATAACCCTCGTTCATTCATGAGATGCGGAATAAATAACATTCTAGAATTACAAACAGCCTCTAGCAGGCCCCCCTATTATTATTCACAGTCACAACCAATATAATTATTAACGTATCTTTTGGTCTTTCCCTTTGTTCCATACATACTCCAATTTAAGTAAATAAGTTGGGATTATGCATACTATTTATCAAACATTCTTGCTAACAAACCCTAATATCATACTTTGCAATAGAAAGTGCCACATTCATATAATTACCCTTTTAATTAAAATTTTAGAAGTATTAAGCCATCCAATAGAACTGCAAACAAAGCTAGTGAAGCCACATCCAAAGTCCTGTCTAACCCCTACTGTGTGTACTACAAGTGGACTAGCATAGCCTTTGCATCATCATGCTATTTCCTTTTTGGCTTGGACCTGCCATGAACATAACTTCCGATTTGCAATCTCTCATTTCTAGTCCAAGCTCTGTTTTCAAGTTCACTTGTCTAGCTATTAATCCCATAGAGCACACAAAACAAACCCATTTTTTAACAAACCAATCGCCAATAGGATTTCCAACACTTTGATGTAACTCTGAATTTACGCTCTTTTACACCAACACATGTGCAGTTTCATTCAGATTACCAACCAAAAAGAAGGGACAACAAATTTACTCAGCTACATGAACAAACAATTAGACCATGTTCTTGTAGGATATAACTCCTACAAGCACAGAATCGATCAAGATTGATTACCACCAAGAGATATAAAGAAACAGAAACAAGCTTAGCTCCATCTAGTAGATTGAAACTAACAATAAAAAAGATACATTCCACAAATGTTCGCCCGATTGACCGATATGAAAACTAAAAATCAGAAGCAGCTTGTTTAAATTGCTTATCCTTAAACTTAGGTAAAGTTTAGTTTGTTTAATCACCGATATTAAAGCTTATATTCAGGAAGAACAAAGAAGAGAAAAGGCACTAGTGAGAACAGAACAACCTATGTGCTATAACCGACCTTGTTCCACAAAATGGAAAAGCTAGACCCTCGAGTGCATAAAAAATCAGAGCCCATAAGCAGATTTTAAAATTGAGACCTTCCCACGAGACAAAAACGATAAAACAATAGCAGAAGAGAACAAAAAGCGACCTTCTTGAGGGCTAGGGCGAGGCGTTTACTGTCAAGCTTCTTGGCGGGCATGGAATCGAGGTGGTCACGTGCGCAACGGAAGGCCTGGTTCTGCAGAGGGAGAGGCATGTCACAAGCTCTGACGCGAACATTGAGGTGATCATGATGCTCCTGCTGCTCCACGGCTTTCTTCTTCTGTATCAGACTACTGAGAAACTTGCTTCTCCTCTCTAGCTCCTCCTCTGCTCCTTCCATCCTCTCATCACTCACGCCAGAACCCCTTTTTCCCTCTGACTCTGGACAAGCTCAGATTGGGCAGAGATTGATTGAAAGCTCAGCTTAAAGCAAGGGCAAAGGGAGGAGGGGACTATGGGGTGCACTCCATGAGTTTGTGAAAAGGCCCCAAAGAGAGAAAAAGCAAAAGGGACTGAGAAAGAAAGAAAGAAACAAACAAAAAAAAAAGGAGTATTGTATTGTATTTGTGTGTAGTGCATTGTTGAGTAGGGAGTGAGATTTGTGCGGAAGGTATTGGTTTTGCTTGGATATGGTTTTGTGTGGTTTCTCTATCGCTTTGTTTCTTCCAATGCGAGTGTTGCCTACAGACAAGGTCGTTGGGCGAAGCGTAGACACGGTTCGCAGTTTCTTTATTAAAAAAAAAAAAACCAAAAGAGCTTTCAAAGTTACACCGGAAATGCTGGCCCCCATTCTTCACGAGTTGTCTATTTTAATTATCATATATATTATTTCATGCCCCACAATAATAATAATAATAATAATAATAATAATGAAAGAAATTTTGCACAAATAAAAACCAAATCTCCAGAATTATAAAACTCAAATATAGAAAAAAATTTCTCAAATAAGAACATAAATATTCTAGTTATAATCATATTGTTTGTTTGTCTTTATAAACAATAAAAACATATAATAACAAAGTAATAATAACGTGCATTAATTAATGGTAATATAAAGATTAAAATTATAGGTAGGTTATGATTTTAGACTGATGGAATAAATGACACACACGTTGTATCTTGTCCAAAACTATCTACCTCATATAATCTAAGAAACCACTATCTATCATTATATTCATAGGTCGATCTATTTTATAATAATACTTTATCACAATTATTATTTAGAGTTGAGCATTTATATATAAAATTGTTTTCACTAACACTCAAAATCAATTATAAAATATATCAAATAGGTCCCTTAATAAAAACTCTATGAAAATCTTATAATAAACCTAATTATAAATAGCATTTCATATATGTCCCAAAAATACGTACACACATACAATATTTAATATGTTAGTTCAATCAAATAATTGTCAGTGTTAAATATTATTTATAAAATAAATAAATAAATAAATATATGATAATATATATTAAATTAATAATGCTCATAACTAACACTTGTAATAAAAAGAAATTTGAACAATTTATTATTTTTATTTTCTTAAAAAAAGATATATTTAAATATAAAATTCTCTTATTTCAATATATTATTACTTTTTTAATAATTTTTGTCCTCTTAAATAATAAATTAAAAAATTAGTTTCCTCAAATTTGACAAATAAATGAACAAAATAATTTTTAAAAATTAATATAAATCCAAATTAAAAAATAAATTTTAAATTGAAAAATAAGTGATCTTCGAAAGAGAAATCTATAATTGATTAAAAAAAATCTCATAACCCAAATCAATGAAAAACTATTACATGCACTTATCAAAAGCGAACTGTGCTAAAACTTAAGTAATTTATACATGTATATAATTATTTTGCATTAGACTACTCTCTCAAAATAAAATTATGATGATAACTTAGCATGCATAATTAAAATGAATAATATACAAGTGAGGAGGAAAAATTTAACTCCACCTCTTAAACATAAAGTGTTAAATAATGCTAATTAAAATGTAAATATCTGAGTTATTTACTCTTAATGATAGAGTACTAATTGTAACAACGTGTTTTTAGGCTAATAATTCACATGGGTCGTCATTACACCTACATACGAGGAGTGAATTTAGTTGAACAGATCGAGATGATACAACAATTTAAATATAATTTTTCATGGTAAATAATCCTAAACTCTGATGCTTCATAAGTTGAGCCAATGAATGCTATTATTGCTATGTATTTAGGGTGTAGGGTTATAGTAATAGAAGATAGCAGTATTACTACATTAGTATAGCATCATTTTTATAAATGTCCTGGAAGAATAAATCATTTTCACTTGCCCTTTTCAGACATAACAGTAATGACACATGTGGGGATGGTCAAACACGTTTCTACCTTTTACCCAAAAAAAGCCCTTTTTTTAAACAATTATTTGATTTTTGAACGTGATACTATAAATATTAAACTATAATAAACTTTAATATAATTATATTTTTAAAGATTTAAATTCAATATTTTTAATTAAATTAAAAAAACTTCTTATTAAGAGATATACGTGTTTGTAATTAAAAATAAAAATGTTTCTACTCGTACCATTTTTTGGTCAAACTACAAGGTTCCTACAGTTATTTTGGCTGTGCCCCCCACAGTTTTTTGTCTTTTCTTTTCTTTTTTATTATAATTTCTTTTTTAAAATAAAAGGTTAATCAAATTATATTTGATATTTTTTATTTTAAATATTACATTTTGACTCTTTCTTTATTTTTGATTTTTTTTGTCATTTGTGTTATTTTCTATACATTTCACTTTTTTAATAATAAAATTATCAGTAATTTATTAATTTTGACATTTTAAAAATTATAATTACTTTAATTTAATTATTAAATAATTATATTTGTTTCAAGTTAATCAATATTTCATGGCGTTATATATGTGTTTTTGAGCTGAAGCTTGCTTAAATGTAGAGAATAATTATAGGGGCTAAAAATGTCATAAAACACTAGGATGCTGATATAAACGAGTCTGTAAGACAATGAGCTCTTGCAAAGAGGAAAAAAGGTAAGTATTAAAATTGACATAATTGAAGGAGAAGGACAATCCTTGATCTAATATTTCTCAATTAATTAAATTTTAAAACTTTGCCCAATAACTTAATAAATATGTTGATTACTACTAACACCGACTCACATGGTGCAATTGCATCGATGTAGAAAGCTTTCAGCTGCTTTCTTGTTATTAACCTTCTGTTGGTCGGCATTTAAGGACAAGGACAATCCTGGGTTTAATATTTTAAATTGAATAAAATGTTTCTACAATATGTATCAAAATATTATGAATTAAGTACAATATTTGAAATAAGAAAGATGTTAAGAGTGAGATTAATATAGTTTACTCAAAATATTAATTTAGATTATATGTATGACTGAAAATAAAAAATTTATAAATTATGAGACAAAGGAAATTACGTAGAGTGAAAGTTTAGGCACTACCATTAGTGCCGTTTTCCAAGGAGGACTTTCAAGACTGTTGGGACAGCGGAACGATGATTGCGGAACAAAGGTTGTCTTGGACCTACACAAATTATTAACAACAACCTTAACCTGTACCATTTTTTTAAAAAAATTAAATGGAGTAATCTAATATTTGTATTGTTTTAAAACTAACATAAATACTTTGATGGTTATTATAAAAAAGGACTACATTTTTTTATAGATGATAAATCTGCAAATAAAGGAATATATGGATGCACTAGGTCTACAATATTTAGAAGGTTAAAATATAACTTAATTCTTTATAATTTTATTTAATAGATAATTTAGTTCTTACACTTTAAAAATAAAAAATTTGATTTTTATAGTTTTTAAAATCTAAAAGATTGATTTTTGGTGTTAGTCAACTATCAGTCAAGCATTAGTTTAGAACATGTGAAGTTGACTGGGACGCTTACTTTAGCATTAAGTGTCACGTCAATGTCACATGTCAAATTTTAATATATAATATAGAAATATATAAAATAGATAAATATGAATCTATATAAATATTCACATGATAATTTAAATAGCTAATTTAAACAAAATAAATTAGTTTTTATTTAATATATTCATATAAAATTAAATTATAGTTTGGTTCCTTTTTATACAGTTCATAATTTCAGCTAAAACTAGATTTTATCTAAAATTTTATTTTTCTATTAAAAACTTTTTTTTATTCACTTAGGTCCCTAACTAATATTTTTCCTTTGTTCTTTGCATGATTTAATATCATATTTAACTTCATATAGGACCCTAGTCCTAGAATATAAATTTTTTGAAATTAAATCAACCTCTATAAACTTTTCATTTCTTTACTTTAGTCCCTATCTTGCATTTTACATACTTTTCTCATGAGTTTGATTTCCAAACCTACCCAAAAATTTCTTCTTAGGTGTTTTTAAAATCTATTTGATCATTTCCATCCATAAACTAAGTCAAACAGAGACTTTTAAGAATCAAAAGTTTAGTTCCAACACGTACTGTTGTAAAGGACTCCTAAACACCTCAAAAGCCACTACTATATTATCGTATTTTTCTATAGGAACCCACGAGAATCCCCTTTTTTACTGTATAAAACCGAGAGAGTGAGTGAGTTGAGTAGTCCAAACCATGAGTCCTTTACAGCTGTGGCTTTTGGGGTGTTTAGATTCTAAAAATACTTAAGAAGAAATTCCGGGCAGTTTTGGAAATCAAACTTTTCAGAAAAGTACGTAAAATGTATGACAGGGACTAAAGTAAAAGAAATGAAAAGTTTACAGGGTTGATTTTATTTCAAAAAAAATTATATTCTATGATTAGGGACCTAGATAAAGCTAAATATGATCTTAAATCATGCAAAGGGCAAAGAAAAAATATTAGTTAGGGACCTAAGTAAATAAAGAGAAAAATAAAATTTTAGATAAAATCTGGTTTTAACTAAAATTATGGACTGTATAAAAAGGGATCAAACGAGAATTTAATTTTATATGAATATATCAAATAAAAACTAATTTATTTAGTTTAAATTAGTTATTTAAATTATCATGCGAATATCTATATAGATTTATATTTATCTATTTTGTATATTTCTATATTATATATTTAAATTTATTTTGTGTGGCACTGAAGTGGCACTTAATGTTAATGTAAGCGTCTCAATCAACGCCACGTGTCCCAAACTAACCGTTGACTAACACTGAAAATCATTTTTTAGAGTTTTGGAAACTATAAAGACCAAATTGTCCTTTTTTAATGTGGAGGGACTAAATTCTCTATTGAGTGAAATTATAGGAACCTGAGTTATATTTTAACCTATTTAGAATATACTAAAAGAATTTCTATCAAAAAGAAGATTTCCCTTCATCAACCCAAAAATTTTAAGTTTTTGGTTAAATAAAGGTAATAGAACAAGAATCGTGGACATATCAATGTTCTGTGTTTAGTATGGTATCAAACAATGGTTTTATCTATTTTATTTTTAATTATATGATCCAAATTATACATCATCGAATTGAAATCTGTAACTAATATTATCAACCTATGGAAAGATTTTTTTCCAAAAAAAAAATTGAATTTATTTATCAATTTTTTAACCATAGTTATTAAAAATTTAATATATTACTTCAACTAGTCAAATAAAGTTCATGATTCATGTGTATGTTGTAAAATTTATCGTTATCAACACAGTGTGAGTCGCGTCTTTAAAAGACACTGTCTTTAAGAAAATTATTCTACGACTAGAGAAATTAGTCTGCTTTTACAGAACTTTATCAAGAATTAAACAGACCCTTTTGAGTGTTCTCTCAAGAACTGGAACACTCAAGTGCTAGAATAGTAGAAAATAAAAACATCTAACCTAGAAAGTTTGAAAGAAAAGAGTAAGACAACTTCTAATTGTCTATATCTAAAATAAAGAGGAATGAGCCTTTTATAGGCACAAAAATGTAACAGTAAAAGACAAAAATATAAAAGACTTTTAATAATAATTAAAAACGGTTATAAAATATTAAATGCTATTAAAAATATTTTATTATCTTTTGAAATATTATTATTTTTCCAACAGTGTAGCTTTTTTTTTTTGAACAAATGGAATTTGATTTTCATAAAAGGCATTTAGCTTGGTATACATGAGATAAGACATAATATAAACATAAAACAATTACAAAGCAGACCTAGATTCCTGGGATACAAGGTACTAATTTAAAGCGACTCACCCTAAAAAATACCTTGATCTAAAGCAGAGGCAATACACCCCAAGAGCAGAAGGATTAAGACTAAAAAGCCTTATCAAGAAGTTGACAAACTTTTTTTTTTTGAGTTTGCATTGGGCCAACAGACAACAAGGCCCAAAACAACAACCAAAAGCAAAGTAAACAAAAGAGACAAAACGAAGCAGCGATCAGGAGCCAACCACGATAAACCCACGAGCAAATTCGTCTTCTCCGGCGAAAGTAAGGACTCTAAAGAGCTAGCAAAAATTCCCACCCAGCAAACCTCCTCGAGTTGCATGAGTTCTGTCATCATTGAGTTAAGTTTACAAGACCAAAGCATTGACTAGATCATAATAGAGTGGTTCGTCAGTCATGGACCAACACATTCCCACATTGTGGATTTGGAGTGCCTCTGGCATCTCAAGCGCGACCTCTGTGCTGCAGATTGGTATCCACCTGGACGGAAACTGGTTTGTGCAATGAGTGACAATGGAGAGCGGAGCCACAGTAGAGAAGAAGAAACGTGAGAGAGCCAGGAAGAGACGAAAGCAAGGTGAATCATTGTCGCTGTAGAAAGCAGATTGAGAAAGAAGCCAAAGACGAAGTAAGAACCATAGTGGCGGCGAGCAAGACAGAAAGAGAAGGTAGCAGGGAAGCCGGATCCCGAATGAAGACTAGGGAAAAAACTTCAACTGGACGAAGAGGCGAGCTCTCATGGAGGAGAGGGGGAAAAAACGAGAGGAGAAGGTGGGCAGTGGGATGCCATGGCAGCCCTCTGTCGATGAATGCATGCACTAGGGATAAAGAGCGACTAGAGCTTTTTGTTTTTTAAGTAGTTGTAGTTTGAAAAATGATAAACTACTAGGCCTAACTCCAAAATTAAAGCCCAAAATAGTGGGCCCAAGTTAGGCAGGATATAGTAGCATCAAGCCCGACCCACTTGGATTAGAGTCGGTCATACAATGGATTTCACCCACTCGCGAGTTAGTCAACTATAATTTAGGAAAGCCTTAAGCTTTGTTGGCAAAAATAATTAATAAGATAGTTGAAAGTTTAAAAGCTAATTTTTAGCTAAGAACTAAAAGTTATTTAACTAGTTTATTAAATTAGAAGTATTTGATAAAAATAATTATTGAATTAGCTGATAGATATAAAATGACATACTTAAATGAAATTTGGTAATTTCAAAATAATAAACATATTTTTTGTTTTTAATTAAATTAATTTAAATTACGTATATAATTAATTTAAAAACTATATTATATATATATATATATATTATATTTTATATGTAGATAAGTAATAAGGGTAAAATAAGAATTGTAATAAAATAATAAGGATTAAAGTGAAAAAAATATAAAAGTTATAAACAACTCAAAGTAGAGTTTCAAAATAAGTTATAAGCTACTCAAATAAGCTTATTTACCAAATACATTTATTTTGGTCAAACAAGCTTTTGAGCTAGTTAAATAACTGTAAGCTAGTTTAAAAGTCATTTCAAATACAACCTTAACATATGGAATTGAATAATATAGGGGCAATTAGGAAATGGGTATCCTGATATTTTTTTATTGAAGACAATTCTACTTGAGATACTATTAGGTTTAATTTTAAACGTAGGCATTTCTTTCAATAACAATTTAAACCTAGATTCACAACTTTATAAAGAACTAAATCTTTTTGCTAAATTAAACTCCCTGATTTCATTATATGGATGTTAGATGTAAAGAGTTTGATAGTGCCTTTTTCATTGGATTCCAAGAAGAAGCTCAATCAAGGTCTCACAGCGTTGCCGTCATAGTGAAAGGTGCTGAGAGTCAAAGTTCTATCCATGAGTGATGAGTCTCTAGTCTTTACTAAGCATGTACTGCTTTCTAATTTATAATTAATACAAGTGCATTATTCCAAAAAAAAATCGTTTATTGTTTAAACTGAGGAGCCAAGGGCAAGTATTTAATTATTTCTTATTCTGTGGTAATATTAAATAATTTACTATTATTTTTATTGATTTTTTTTATCACAAGTAAGCTATTTTCAACTAAAATTTAAGATTCAAATCTATCATAATTTGAAATTAAATTATGTGGATTATAATAAATTTCATAGAAATATATGAATAAAAATAGTATTGTTCAAACAGGAAAAAATATATATTCAATTGAAAATTAGAATGAACTCTAACACAAAATGCTATTTAAAGCAAAAGGCAAAGGTGTATTTTTAATCCCCTAACTTTTGTTACAGGTTTCACTTTAGTCTTGTAATTTTTTCATTTAAAAATCTCTTATTTAATTAATAATTATTATAACAGAATTTACCCATTTTTCTGTACAACTTAATTATATAATTAGACCTCTTCAAATTTGTTGTGTATTTGATTTAATAATATATAACTCTGCCAAATTATATAAGACCTTTGGAAAGACTTGGTACATGGATATTTTGCCTCAATTTTATTATTTCAAAGTGGAATCTCTTATAATATAATTGATATGATATGTTTGGCTTATAAAAAGAAATTTTTGAGTCATTTATAATGGAAGGGTTAAAGGTCCAAAATATATAGCTGTGTTTTTATTTGCAACTAATTAATGGAAGATTTCTTCGTTTTGTCTTTTCATAATATTTGATTATAGGAACCTGGAATACGTCAAGGTTGAGGTGAACCATGGAGGATATTTTGTAACCTCACCAAAGGTATACAATTTGTATGTTAGCATAATGTCATAATGTCATAATGTCCTAGATTGTTTGAAACAGCGTTGTATGACCCCGACCGACTCGTAGCACGACCCGGTCTGGGTCAGTACTTTAGACCGTTCTGCGCGTGATCCGGTTAAAACCCGGTCGACCCGGTGACCCATTGACCCGGATTTCTTTTTTTTTAAAAAAAAAAAAAATTTTTTTAAAAATTTTTTATGGCTAAAATTAATTAATAATCCTAAAAAAAAGTTTGTTTTATTTACTGTAAAAATTAATACTTTCTTTTTCTCTATATCTACACCGTTCCACTACAAACAAATTGAAACATAATATTCTCACTTTATTTCTCTAAAAATATTAGTTAAATTCCTCTTTCATTTTCATAAATTTTATTTCAAATTGAAGTTAACTCCTTAAGGTTAAAATATGCTAAAGTATTACGTTAGACAATAAATGTTTTCAAAGTAGTCTATAACAAATATTGGTTTCAAATTAGTCCTTTAAATTTATAACAAGCCATTTAAAGGATTAATTTGAATTCTACAAGTGGTGGATTTTTTTTAATAAAATTGAAAATACTATAAAATAAAATATCAAAATTATTATTTTTAATTTAAAGAGGACAAATTAATTTTTTCTTAAAAATTACGTAATTTTTCTTAATTATTAATGACTTTATAAATTATTATGAATGTTTAAGACTTTAAATGTATGAATTATTATATTTGGATGATTTTATTTATGACTTTATGAATTATTATAAATATTTATGACTTTATGTTTAAATTATTATAGATGTTTAGAAATTATTTTGGATGTTTATGACTTTAAATTGTGAAATTTACATGTAAATTATTTATTTTATTTATTTTTTAATTTATTTGTAAAGATATATAGGTATATATATAATTTTAATTTTTTTAATACATTTATCCGGGTCAGCAATTGACCCGGTAACCCGACGGTTGAACCAGTGACCCGGTGACCCGAATGCCTGTCCGGATCAATAGCCGGGCCGGTTCTGACAACATTGGTTTGAAAGATCTAGGGTATCTTCAAACAAACGAGGTATGGTACAGGTTACATAAGGTTAGTCAAAAGATGGGCTAAGACTCATTTCTAATGACCATAATGCCATGAACATGGACAACATAGGTATTAAGCATGGAATGGTGGAGCTATATGTAATATATCACGCAGAAGATGATGAAGGAGTGGAAAATGAATATGATATAATGATGGATGAAGAAGAGGATTCGATCTCTCATGATAACCTACAAAGAAGCAGCTCAAAGTTTGTAAGTTTAGCTTTCCCTTATTAGGCTTGTACAGTTTAGCCCCTGCTAGACAACTCTAAACATGCAAGTGCCTAATATTGGGACCTATATATTCTCTTAATTTCATGCTTATAATAAATTAAAATGTCTAGGCCACTATTTTTTTTTAAACTCTAAATCGGTCAATTTGACTTGAGATTTGATGACCTATAGTAACCCTAGTTTGAGTTGGTCAACTAAACTGGATTGTAAGTGATTCTGTTGAAATCTAGTCGAATCAGTGATTTGATTAACTCATAACTTCTTTTATTTTTTGTTTTACCTAAATCTGTCACGTGAGAATGTAAGCGAAATAAGTATCAGGAAGAGTATAATGTATGATATTGTGCAAAATATTTCTTATTACCTAAAATTTGTAAAGAATTATAATATTATAAACTATAAAATATTATTATTTTATGTCAAATAATTTTAAATCATGAAAGTTGAATATCATTAGCAAAAATTTTTATGATATCATATAATATTAGAAATAACAACTAAAGAACTCAAAAATAAATTACTTTTAATTCTACTTCTACAATTTATTAATTTAATTACAAAGAATTATATATATTTATTTATTATGTTATTTGAATAAAATAATAATTTTAATAATATTTTGACAGTTAAATGAGGAGCAATGCAATAACCTAATATCCTTATCAAATCAAAAGAATGAAAGGATTGGTTGTAAAAGAAGACTTTTTGGCCATTCAATTTCATTTTTATTTTTAAATTCTTCCCTATTTTTAATTTTTTTAATTTATAAAATTAAGCTTTTTTTATTATGATCGGCCTAGTTTGTTTGACACATGTGTCACACGTAGTGTCGCTCCTGACATAAGCCACATGCGTATCAGCATGTCAAGGGCGACACATGTCCCATGCGTAACATGTGACGTAACTTTTTGACTATTTAATTAATACATGATTTATTTGTATTTACAATTTTTTTTATACTACTTATCATCTTTAAGATTAACAATATTAGTTTTGAAACTTAATTTAACTTAAATACTCTATCTCTCTCTATTTTATAATTTTTTTTGAAAGTCTCTCTCTCAATTTTCAAAGCTTCTTTATTTCTCAAATTCTCAATATCTGCTTTCCACATAACCTGCACGCCACTTTTACTGTGGCCTACTTACCATCAACCTTCAACTGGTGTAGTCTTGACCCTTTAATTTCCGCAGTATTATATATTATATTCTATTTTCCTAAAAATACAATGTGCCTACAAAATTTAGGTAGTTTAGTTTTGCGTGTTCTTATACAAAATATATAGTTTCTGTTTAATGAAATCATATAAAATTTCACTTGGCATTTTATATATATTGTAAAAACTTTTTTGTTACTTTATTTTCATCAATAAAATTAATTTTAAAATAAAATTGTGAATTTTTTCTTAATATGACAATATAAAATTAATTAAGTTGAGGTATATATGCTAAGCTCTAGCTTCATTCATAATATGACAATACAAATAGTTTAATTAATATTCTTTTCGAAAGAAATGCATATTGTGTATAAAGTTAACCTTAATGATATGAAATAAATTAAAATAGATACTTTGCAATATATATCAATGTTAAAGAAACCAAGTGTATTATTTGAAATAAAAAAGATATCACATGTAATTTAATCAAAATTTCCGTAAATTAATATATTTGCTTTTATATTACTATGACCTAGCTCAAAAGTAGATATTGGAAAGTAGAGAGAGAGAGAAAGAAAGTTTTGAAAATCGAGAGAAAGACTTTAAAAAAGAAAACAAAAAGTTATAAAATAAAATAAGACAGAGCATTTAAATTAAATTAAATTTTAAGATTGACACTGTTAGTTTTAAAAATGACAAATAATATCAAAAAAATTATAAATAGAAGTTGAATGTGTCAGATAAATAGTAAGAAAATACACCACATGTTAACTGACACACTTATTGTCCATATAGATAAACTAAGCGACAATTGTAAAAGAGTGGCTAAGGCTGTCACATAAAGAAATGAATTATTCAGTTGAGTGTGAGAGAGAGAGAGAGAGAGAGAGGCGCATACCGCTGCGCATGTCAAAGCCACGGTTGTGAAGCTCACGGTACTCCTGGCAGAGGGCGCAGGGCTCGCAGAAGAAGTGAACCAAGCAATCACAACAAGGCTTGTCCTTCAGCAAGTACTGCTCCCTCATCTTGGTTCTGTAGGGAAGCGAGTACGCCCAGGTACATGGAAACCCAATTAGGATCGACACGAGCCCCACCAGCGTATACAACGTCCCACTCGCCCAGCACGCTGCATCCCATCCCTCATCTTATTAGTATGGTTCAACTCAAACAAACAAAATACAAACATTCTTATCTCTATTGTACCCACATGTCTACATATATGTGCAATCATTATAGACTATCTCCATTCTTTCCATATTCACGTACGTAATACAATTCAAGTGTTTAACTACGCTAACTATACTTACCCCGGGAGCCTTTGTCCACAATCTCCGCTATTTGCCCAAACGTTATACACGGGCACCACAACGTGATGCAGCCTGCATTTCCAACACACACCCACACCAATTAATTATACTCTCTATCTTTGACTTCTATTCTGCAGGAAAACAAAGCCCCACTAATATTCTTACAGTTTTTGACGTCGGAAGTGCAGTCGAATAGCCCCGTCGACCACTCCACTAGAGGCTTCTCCGACTGCGAGTTCCCGGTTGAATTCATGATTGTAAGATGCGGATACTTAGAATCTCAAGAAAATATTAGACGATGTGATGTTCACTGAAAAGGCAAAAACTCGGATGATAAAAATGGTAGTGGTGAGAGCTATATATATACATATAAATATATAGTTGGGGTTGAGATAAAAATGGTCCGACGAAACCTATACAATACGAGTCAAGTCAAGCGTGGATGGATGCGAATGCAAAAGCTCGTGGGAATGGAAGACAAGGATGGTTGAACCGAAAGTGACACATGTCAGGGAATGGAATTGAATCCTCCTCTAGATTCTTGGTTTATGCTTAAATTTAAATTTTCTTTAAACAGTAGAATTTTACCCAAAAAAAAAGGATAAAAAAGATTTGGATTGTTAATTTTAACAATTAACAATTACCAGTCCAGATATAAAGAGAACATAACTCTTATGTTTTATACAAAAAAATGAAAGAATTCTAGTCGGTATAATTTAGAATTAAAAATGGTGGGTAAAATTTAACTTTAGACTAAAAGTATTACAGTGAAAAAAAATAAAAAGAATAGAAATAAAAAGAAAAAGAAAATATTTTATTAAAATATCTTAACTTTTTTTATAAAAAAGGTTTAGTGTTTTTTGAAGGAGCAATTTGGATAATTTTTCTGCTTAAATATCTCTCCTATTATTACTTTAGCTATTAACTACAAGGCCCCGTTTGGTAAGTCTTTCAACTGGGAAAGAAATGTTTCCCTTTCAGCATTGTACACTCTTCACATGTTTTGTATGAAACGCAACACAGTGTTAGGAGGGAAAATTGAATTCCCGATACCATATGTTTTGCACGGTTTTTTTTCCATCTTAGCATCAATGGAAAGGCACCCACGGGAACAAAAGAGGAGCCATTATTCCAGAATTGCCCTCATCTGTTCATTGCAGAACTCCTCTTCTACCCTTTGGAAGCCTTACCCGAACAAATCAGGAAAGCATTTGAGCGACACCTGTCTCTTTGTTGGATGAGTTTCACAGCGCCACTGATTGAGCTTTGAACGAAGCTTCTCTTTCGTCTCTACTGCTCTGCTTTGCCATTGATGAAGCTTGGTGGAGTGAACAAAGAGTGACAGAGATGGCAATAGTGAACAAAGAGAGACAAACCAGACAATGGCGGGAGGAAATGGTAAAAAGCAGACCTGAGCAACAGAGAGATAGAGAATCTGAGAGGCAGAGACGAGAGAGACATACCAGATGGCGAAGAGAGAGCGATGAGACCAAGCGACAGGAGAGAGAGAATTTGAGGGGTAGAGAGTGATTATTGTGTTTAATATTTTTTTAAAAAATAATAATAAATAAGGGGTAATTTAATAAATTAACTCTATATACTTCATTTTCTTCCTATTAAAAAATACATATTAAACACATTTTTTTTTATTTTCTATTAATTTTTTCATTCTATATCAAACATATTTTGTTTTCTTTTTTTTTTTTTTTTCTTTTTCCTTTTCAGTTTTGTTTTCTTTCCTATATATCTTGCCAAACGAGCTTAATGTTAGTATATTATCGAGAAATTGTAAAAGAAAAAAAATAGAAAACTGATCCATCCAAAAGATCTTTATCTTATCTTAAAGCTCCCTGGTAGTTTCATCGAAGTAGGTAGTTTAAATGTTAAATTCTTTTATTATTAGATTGTATCGATATGATTTTTTTTAATTATAATATATATATATATATATATTAAATGTTAAATTCTTTTATTATTAGATTGTATCGATATGATTTTTTTAATTATAATATATATATATATAAATTTTAGAATAAAGAGCTCGACTGCTAATTTTCAATTTTTCCCGCAAAAGTGTATTTTTAACCCCTTAACTTTGTTATAGGTTTCACTTTGGTCCAATAACTTCTACAAATCACTCAATAATTTCCTTACACTTAATACCGTTAATTTGGTTGACAAAAAATGAGCCAAGCCACTGCATACACTGATACACATACTATTTCTTAATCCTAGTTGTAAAAATAAACTTCCTCTAATCTTCTAATTAAATTTCGTCTTTTAAAATAAATAAATAAATAACCCTACATTTACTTTTCCATCTGTAGATTTATGCGCATTATTTTTCTCTCAAGGTAAAATTTTTTAAGCGTGGTTGCTATTTTCATATAGGTGAGTCTTGGTTTTGTATCAGAAAATTTGCCATTTGTTGTTTACTGTGTGAGTTAACGGAATATAGAGAATCAAATTTCTCCTTCAGCTTTTCTTTAATATCCCTCTTAAAATTTAGAAAGACTTCGTAAGATACAAACTGACCCAAGACAACTGGAAATTCTGGAGAAACATTGATTCCCTTATTTAATTAATAATCATTATAACAGAATATACCCCTTGTTTTTTGTACAGCTTAATTATATAAGACCTCTTCAAATTTGTTGTTCACCTGAGTCAATAATATATATATCTGCCAAACTATAAGACCTTTAGAGAGACTCAATTTTATTATTTCAAAATTAAATCTCTTATAATATAATTGATATGATATGTTTGGCTCAAATTTAAACTCTCATTAAGTGCAACCAAACCAAACTAATAAAGGCATTTTGTGTCTATTTATGAAAATTTGCTTACATTAGTGCTTCAATCGATTACTTTTTCACCAAATCCAACTAAACTGTCATAATCATAATTCTTTTCATTGCATGGAAATGAACTTGCACGTTTTGAAATGAAAAAATGACTCTAAACTTCAATTAGATATGCTCATAAAATATAAATATCCAATGTAATCTTCGGAATAATGATGCCAGATAGTAAATAGAAACAATCATCAACATAAATATAATTCTCTAAAACAAATTATTTTTTAACCCATAAATAAATATCCAATATAATTCTTTTTTTAATTACTGCTTTGTTATCCTATCATATTCCATGTTAATACTAAGTTGGAAAAAAACACTTAATTGATTGATTTAATTAAAACCATGAAAATTAAACCAATTTAATTTTATTTTGATAGAAGTAATTAGTGATGTGGCAGAAGATTAATGACGTGGCAAGATGATGTGGCAATTACTTGGTCAGTAGTTAATTAGGTGCAGCAAGTTGATTGTAAGTTAGTTAGTGTGTTATGTATTCTGAACTCCTGTTTATGTATCTGATACACATGTGTAAGGTTAATCACGCTTCAATCAATACATAGCAGTGTTTCTTTACTCTGTTTTGCCTCAGCTCTTTTCCTTTCAGATTTTAACCGATTTATATTGTATCACCTATTCCATTAAAAAAAATCTGCTATATATGTTGATTTTAAAATTCCAAATTTACTTAACTTTATTTATACAAATCAACTTTTCGAATATTAGACTATTGCGAAAATTACTCGTATATAAAAATAGGGAAAATTTGAAAATTTTAATTATTTGGTGGTGCATTTAGGTAACATTAAGTTTGAAAAATCGTTTATGTGGAAAATAATTATTGGTTAAGTAGTGTGGGGTATAAATATTTGTTGAGTCTAATATTATGAAAGATACATGTCTAATATTATGAAAGAGGCATAAATAGCGTAGGAATTTTCATGTAAAAGAGACAGTTTATTGAAATGGAATTTTCTGAACAAGACCATGAAGAGTAGTGATAACTAACACTGATATTTTCTCATAGTCCAATTTTTCTAACCCATTTTACAAGTTAAAGAATTAGTCAAATTAATATAAGATATATTGTGCCTATTTGTAGAAAACTGCTTACATCAAGGCTTCAGTCAATCTATAAGTTACTTGACAAACACTTAATAATTTTTGTATAAATATCAACTACTATAATTTAACAGTTATTAGTTACTCGTTCAACTCAACTTCCATTTAAAATCACTCATTTTATATGTTAGATATAATTATAATTGATGATAAATGTAAGATTCTATATATGTATTCTTTATAGTAAAAAGTAAAAACTCAATTAAAATTTTTTGAATTATAGACACTAGATTAAAAAATAAGTGGCAACAAAGTAATTCTTGACTTATGAATTTTCCAACCCATATTATGGGCCAGAAAACCAATCAAAGGGATTCAAACTTTTTTATAATCCAAATATTATAACCCATTTTATAAGTTAAAGAAAATGGACTAAAGTGAACCACCAAATCAAACTAAAATGTCTTAATAATCATTCTTTTATTACAAAAAAAAAATTCAAAAAACTCGCAGAGAAAAGAGATATTTGAATATACTAATATTGCAGAGTCCTTTAATTTGTCTGTATTAAAACATCAAAATTGTTGAATTGATTTAATTTGTCTAATATATGTGTGTGTGCGTGCGCGCCTGTGAGAGAGAGAGAGAGAGAGAGAGATGCACATTTGCCGGAGTGTAAGAGTAATGTTGAAATTCTTCAAGAAATCAAAATAAAATTTATAGACATTAAACTTATTTGTGGTTGTAATACGACCAATAAAAAGTAGAGTGTCAATTTAAATATTTTGAAACTTTTTAATAATTCAAATATTCTAACTTATTTAAAAAATTAAAAAGTTAATTAAACTGATATAAGTCATCTTGTATCATTACAAAAAAAAACAGAAATCAAAGATAGAATTTTCCGTCTTTGATTTGGAAGAATTACGTCCTTGATAGTCCATGGGTGGCATCAGAGATGGATTTTAATCCATCATTGACGTTGTCGTTCCTAATTTCTGAGACAGATAAATGACGCATCTCAGATTTCTAAGACGGAATGATTTTGTCCCAGATGAAATTTTTCATTTCAGAATCTCTAAGACAAATCCTAGCGGCTCAAATTTGGGACGAAAAATTCCGTCTAGATTTGGGGCGGACTTAGGGGCAGGGTAATCTGTCTCTAATATTCCGTCTGTAAAAAAGGACGAGTTTCATCCGTCCCTAACTTATCCATCAGAGACGGATATTTTTCATCCCTAATTAGAGATAGATCAAATCTGCCCCAAAAATTCACCCTTAATCCATTTTTAATTAAAATTCAAAAAATAATTACCCAGTTTTGAAAACCTGCAATTCAGCAAACATTCCAACAATTCACAATTCAACAACCTAACAAACATTCCACAGAATAATCATATAAGAATAAACACCAAGATCTTGAATGTACAGTCAATCTCATATAAAAACTCTAATCTAAGGGATGATCTGGGATTTAGGTCTCATTGTCGTCAATCATAGGACCAACACGTCTGCCAATGGAATTCGCATAGCGATCCATCATGCGTCGAAACTCATCCAGCAAGGTAGCCTGACTCTGTATCAATTGAGTACATTGCTCTAAACATTGGTTCATCGTGCTAAGTGCTTCCTCAATATTACTAAGGCAATCCTGCTGAGTCTTCAACTACTCCATCGCTAGCTACATGCAGCGCTGCAACTTTTCCTCGAAGTCAGGATGGAGATCGGATGAATCAACATGCTGGCTACTCGAAGAACCAATCTGAAGCACTTCAGATCCCATGCCAAAAATGCGGCCTTTCTTGTTCTTCCCTCCAACCTCCTGAAGCCACAATGCGGTGTCGTCGACACTGTCATCCCCAGATTCGACACCCATATACCAATTGTTGATACCTGTGATGATCTCAACTGTGTGTACTCCTCCTGTCAAACAGTCATACATTTTAACGTCAAAATTCAACGCATGTTTGATACAATACAAAAAGAAGTTTGATACAATACAGAAGTATACTCACGTAAACTTCCCAAAATTGCTGGTCCACAAACTCTCCTGTGCTCCTCTTTTAGTGGTTGCGCATAAACAAGTTCACCAGGCTAGGCTTACGGTCGATCTCACTCTCCTGCAAATAAAAGAATATTGTTAATTTGTCTATTACTTAACCATGTATCTTAAAAAAGAAAATTAAGTAAGATGTTGAATCTGGACTTACCAGGCAGCGCATGTGCTCGGATGCTGGAATGCTACCTCCCGTTTGAAATGTTCCTCCAATAGTTGAGGCCCAATTTTGTTTTGTCTTCTTGCACTTTTGTCTGTATGAATCGGTTGACCACTTCTCAACTAGTTGTTTCATTATATCCTCACTTATCCAATTAGGCCTCTGTTGCTTTTCAAACTATTCGGCATGAACGTTGCCAATCATGCGGTGTAAGACTTGTCCGCACTTCATATCCTAGTTCTTCTTGATGAAGGTTGCATGTTTAGGCAACTACTTGTTACATTTCTGCAACAAGGAAAAGAATAAATGATACTTTGACAATTTACGGTCAATGGGAAAAATTTATAAAGTGACTAAAAGAACTTATAGCCCATTCTGCAAACCATAGGTCCTACAAGTCATCAGGTGTGCTACCACTGGTTAATGTCAGGGCCTCAAATTTTCCCTGTATTATAGGGCCAATCTCTCTAAGCAGCTTGACAATAGGATGGAAGCTAACCAGTTCAAATATAAACAACAAAGTCAGTAAGCGTAATGAATGACAACCATAGTTTGAAAAACATAACTCACCTATCTCCAACCGGTTGTATCCAACGTCAACCGTTAACAACAGAAGCAATCTTAACCATGGACTGCATGCTACCAGGGGTATGATCGCCCTCAACTGTAGGAGAAAAAGTTGAGTAGACCTCGACTGACTATGTCTGCTCAGAGTTGGTCTCTTGCTAGTTCTCTTGGGCTGTCTTTCAACCCACTTTGTATTAGATTGATTGTCTAGCAAACCAAAAATAAAATCTGCCATGAAAGTGATATTGCATGCCCAAGGTTCATTTTCTTTTTAGTCCTTCTGTAATTTTCCCTTTACTACCTCATCCAACATTTGCAATTCTTGTTTAATCAAGGCATTCTTAATTTGGCCCAACACTAACACTAAATAAGACTAAAAATTTAATTTGGCCAGCCTTATCTTTTTTTTTTTAACCTTGGATCAATAAATCTTTAATGATTGACTATAAATTCTTTTCTATTTATTTAAAGCTCCTTCCTATTTAATTTTTTTAACTATTTTTATTTTATAATTTTTTTCTTCTGGTTGAATTTTCCTCATGATTTATCTTGGTTATTTCCTTGAAAGAGGCTTTGTATATTGTTGGTTTGAATATATACTAAAGTAGATTATAAAAACATTAAAAACACTAAATTTAAAGTAGATTATAAGTCAATCAAAATTTTGGTAGTATTTTCTCTTAAAATCTTACATATCCAAATATAAAAAAAAAACCTAATGAGACCAATTATCAAATGTTGACAAAACAACAAAAAAGTCTCAATGTTATACTTGAAAGATACAAGTGCTAACCAAAAAAATATATATAATAATAATAAGTTAGGCATGTAAAATATAGGGGTTAATTAAATTAAGAATTAGAACCATATTATGATAAAGATAAGATAAAATAACATTAACAGATAAAAAAACGGAAAATAAGGCATGAAACATAAGAATACAATATAAGGTAGGTTTGGAATAGCTATAAAGTTAAGCATTTGAGTTATAGTTTGTTGCATAGCAGGTGATAGCAAAGTGTCTCATCTAGCAGTTTATTTTTACTAACATGTGCCTACTAATTCTGCTGTTATTTATTGGTCTGACAAACTTTTTTCCATATACCCAAATTGTATGCAGTGCTTGCATTGTATGCTGGGCCTAAACCAACAGTATTTCTTTGAATGATTTGTCTTTGTCGTTTGCACAATATTACGAATTTTCTCCTTTTTTCCCCATCTTTGCTTTTATCAGTATTAATGCAAGGATTTTCATAAAGGTATTTTTGACTAATTTAATCATTTTTGAAACTAAGAAAAATCGTGTGTTTAAGAAAATAAACATGTTTTAGAAATTCGTTTTCAAAATCATGGACTCAAGTTGTTGCTAAGAAGGATTCTCGATTCTGGGTTCTATTTCTTGTTGGGCCTCGGAATTCATTTTTCCATTAAAAGCCGAAAACATCTATTTTGAACATTTTGCGCTATCTTTTCTCTTGGCTTTTACGCAGAGAAAAAGAAAACAAAGACAGAGGATACAAGTATAAAAGGAGGGGACAAACTGAAAAGAAGCTCATATATTATTTTCTATTTATTTTCAAATTTTGTTTCAAACTTACGACTTTTTTTTTATATTAGCACTATTATTAATATCTTTTTTAATAAATAATTTATTAGATTATATTTAGATTTGAATATATAAAATTGAAATATATATATATATATAATTATTACTAGTTCGATCATAGTTTGATCAACAAATTAACTTTGAACGAATGTTTTTACGGATTTAATGACTTATTAGATTTTAAAACATTGGTTTTTTGGTTTAAAGTTCTGCTTTACTATTTATAAAATTGAAATAATTTAATTTAATTTTAGATAGAAATTAAATTTCAATAATAATAGTCAAATAATCCAATTAAATATATGTTTATATTCGGTTGCTTCGAGTTTAAGAGAATGTAGAGGCTGTGATATGTTTAAAATGTTGGTTTTATATCTCCAATTAAATTTTAAAGGAACAGAATAAACAACAGTGGATGAACACGTATGGCTAATCTGGGTAAATTTAAAGAGAAATTGTTGAAGGTTGAAGAAGAAAATTTACTCAGCTGCAGAACCCACCCAATAACCAAACTAGAGGAAGGAACAACACGGTAGTCATTGAAACAAAAAGAAAATGTTAATGCATCTGAAAGGAGAATAAGGGAGCAGAGACAACAAAAGAGAGAGGGGTAATACTGTATAATGGTGGCTGACGACCAAGACATAACTGGCAAGGCACGTCGAGGGGCTTGAGGTTAGAAGAAGCACGATCGACAATGATGACAGTGAAGAAAATGCAAAGAAGAGGGACTTCGGTGCATGCAAATGGGGAATTTGGGGGCTGAGGGTTACGACCAAAATGATGACGCTTAGTAATCAAATATTTAGAGACGAAATTTTATGACAAAAATCCCCAACTCTAAAGAGCAAAATGTCATTGTTTGGTATTAACGATATTAAGGACAGAAATTTGTCACGTACTTTATTCATCTCTAATAATTTATTTTATTTTATTTTATTTTAAATTATCTTATGGGAAATTTGAGACGAATTAAACGTTTAAAATATTTATCTCTAATATTTTTTAAATCATATACAGATTCGAAACGTCAAAATCCATCTCTGAATAATACATTTTAAATAATTAAAAAATTAGAGATGGGATTCAGATTCAGAGATAGAAACAATACATCTTAGATTTCGTCCCTGGTTACCACTCATACATTTTCAAATTAGGGATGGAATTTGACCACTTTAGGAACAAATTTTTGAGACAAATAAATTTCGTCTCTAAATTCTGTCCTTAAATCTGATTGTTTTTATAGTGTATTTATTCGTAAAAAATTACTTATATAAACAATTCATAAGTTATAATGACACTATGAATACTCATACAATACATGCTATATTTTATTAAAGTAAATGGACTAAAGTGAAATGTTTTTCCACCAAGTCAAACAAAAATATCTTAATCATCCATCTTTTATTGCAAAAAATAATTCAAAAAAAAAATCACGTAGAGAAAAGATACATTTGAATATACTAATATATAGCACTTGGGGTATTGAAGTTGCCTCACCTAATATTGAAGAGTCCTTTAATTTATTGAGTAAAATTTTCAAAAATAAATAAATATGCAATTTGGTTGCACTAATTAAATTCGTAATTTATAATGGCTAATTCTTCCGATGCTTATTTTTCATATAAAAAATACATTTCTTTGAAAAATATACATTCCTTTAAATTTTGTTATTGGAATTACTTTCTGCAGTGTGGTTTTGAGTCTTAAATCCAGATGTAGTCTTGGGATAAAAGATTTGGATTATACCTTGGCTCTTTTGTATAACTTATTCTAATGTTATGTTTTTCTAAAAAAATAATAATAACATTTTTCAAATAACTTTTTTTATTAACATATATAATAATACGAAGATTTAAATATAGAAACGTCTTGCAATTATCAACGTCTCTCAGACCATTACAATTATCAGCCACACAAACGAGGGTCAGAACATTAACATGTAATTAACTACTAGACATAGAACTCAACTTAAAAATAATTTTCATATTTGTATAACTGAATTTTTTAATAAAATATAATATTAGTAAAAAGAAATTTTCAATTTAAAAATATATATAATTATTTTTAAAAGTATTATATTTATTGTGTTCTATTGAAAAATATAATATGAGTAAGTTGCCTAACTAGTGTCATGAATTTTGATGTATGGAAAAGCCCATGGCCAGCCGGTTAGATCGGGATCTCCCGTAAATAGGCGGTCCTATGTTGAGCATTTAAATCTCGTTTAAAAACGGGTCTAAACGGGTTAGACTCCTTTTTTTTAGAAGAAAAATACATTATTTAGTATAATTAATCATATTTTATTATATTTCTATATTTTACAAACCTTATATTCAATAAATATAGTAAATTTAGATGTAAAAACTTTGGTATTTTTTAAAAAATAAATATAAAGTTTTTAAATTTAAATATAATATAGTTAATTTAAAAGAAAATATAAAAAATTAATATTATTGGTTATTTAAAAATATTAAAGAAGTAATATTTTACATGTATAAATACTATTTTAATAAAAAAATATTAAATTTTTAATAAAAATTTAAAATTATATTATTTTAATATTTAAAAAAAGTGTCAAAATCGCAGGCCAGTCCATTTTGGACTGTTTATTTTTTGACCCATAACAAACTGGTCCGATTTGATCCAGACCGGTCCGTTTAACAATGATACCTATTAATCACCCTTTGCCTCATGTGGTAATGACTTGGCAAAAGATGCACCCAATCCAGGCAATATTACTTGTTTTCATTCTTTTTTTTTTTTGTTAATGTTTATGATATATGAAAAATTCTAACTAGTTGTATTAATTTAATGCAAGGAATTTCATGTCAGCCTCAATCTAATGTGCAAAGGCGTTGGCATAATGTTCCACCATGGCGTACCCCTAGATCAAATCTTATTGTAAAGAAGACAAGTATGTTTGCACCAATAGGTCATTCCACAGCAAAGGCACCTCTTCTCAGCTCTTGGTTACTTAAGATCTATTTCTATATGAGGGAATCTTTATGTTCCTAGCCTAAAAGAACAAACAAGATATGGCTGGAGTCTTGCTGTCTTGGGGAATTCTTATCATGTCTTAAGGGGTTTCTCATTTGTGCTTTGTCAAAACTTGACTTTCATGTTTAATCTTCATTTTGGAAACATGTATTGGTTTTGATTAATATTTGTGTTTGGAAGCTATTACTTGGTAATTCAATGGTGCACAAGTAATCTTAGGTTAAAACTTTTGATCTGAATTTGAGTTTGCATATTGTTTATTTTGAGCCAACAAAAATATTACTTATTTTACAAGCAATTTCTTTTTTCTTTGGATGGGGGAAGGGGGATGTAGATGAAATTAGCTCCATATTTTTATGGAGACAACTTCCATAACCAACTTAACGCAAATTATTTGTGCATAAAATCTCTGTTCAAAGGAAGAAGAAAATAAAATCTGTGTAAACTCAATAGGAGCCCGTAGTTGGTTGTAGTGTCTAATTAGGTTGTTTTATTATTTCAGTTTTTTTTGTTTTAAGTTAGTTTGGGCCTTTGGGCCAATTCTTGTTTCTCTAGGTGTATTTATTTTGAGACCAGTTTATGTAGTTGGATACTGACCCAATATGGGCTTCAATTATTCAGACCCAGTATCAGCCAAAAAATCTCTTGTATTACCTCCATATTTTTATGGAGACAACTTCCATAACTGACTTAACGTAAATTATTTGTGCATAAAATCTCAGTCCGAAGGAAGAAGAAAATAAACATTTGATCTCGAATCCCTCGTTAACAACAAAATTATACAATAACATAAAACATTAATTACAAAGACAGTGCAACACAATATTTAAAAAAAAAAAAAAAGATTCAACACTACAGTGGGACTAATTGAATCTTCTTAGTGAAGCGAGAAATAGACGCACAAGTTTTTTAATAAATCATTCCATATCAATACCTCTCTTCACATTATCATCAACTTCTTCCTCATGAGAAAATCCTTATTTCCAACGATGACCCATCTTTCCAATTTGCCACAAATATTTTGGGAATTTTGTTTGTTTTGTATGGAAAAATGGATATAATAATATATATAATACCCGAATTCAACGGGTCATGCTTTCTTCAATATGTGGTGGTGCGGTTGCTGCAGTCATAGCCAATTCCCGATTCCGTTGCTCAACATTTCCATGCCACCCTATCCCCATTTTCAAACAAACACAAATATTATTATTATTACATGAATTAAATTGAATAGACCTAATGAATTTGTCAAAATATTAAATCTATTCGGTTTTAATTTTTAAATAATTTGATTTAATTTTATTTTAAATAATTTTATTTATAATAATTTTTAATTTTAATGAAATATATATAATATTAAAAAATTAATTAATTAAAGAAAAAGACTAAATTAATTATAAAATACATAAAAATAATTTTGTTAATATGAAAATATATAAATATAATATTATATATATACAAAATATAATTTTTTATATATAAATTGATTCTGTTTGATTCAATTTTAACCGAATTAAACTAAATCAAATTAACAATTGAATTAAACTAATTAAAATTTATAATTAAAAAATTAATTTAAAAACCAATTAGTTTTAACCGCACTGGGTTATCAGTGATTTCGTTGAAATGTAATTGAATCAGTGTTCCGTCATATGAGATCCCGTTGAGAGAGAGAGAGAGAGATGCAAACCAATGAGCATGTCAAAGCCACGGTTTTGAAGCTCCCGATACTCTTGGCAAAGGGCGCAGTACTCGCAGCAGCAGTGAAGCAAGCAGTCACAACAAGGCTTGTCCTTCAGCAAGTATTGTTGCCTCATCTTAGCTCTGTAGAAGCATGAGTACAAGCACGCACACCCCGTCACACACGCCACCAGTGTGTAAAGTGCTCCACTCGCCGCGCACGCTGCATTCAAAATAAAATAGAATCTTATCTCTATTGTAGCCACATGTCTACATGTGCTATCATTGCAGACTATCTCCGTTGTTTCCATATTCACGTGTCTACAATTAGAAATGAGATTCAATAATTATTCATTTAGATTTTAGATTTAATCGTTAAAATTTTAATATTTTTTTAAAAAATAAATTAAAAAAAAATCAAAACTTTTACTTGATATTTAAACTGTTAAATTTAAAATTTGACTATGTAAATTAAAATGCCATATCTGGATTGATACAATTACAAGTGTTTAATAACTACCACAGCGATATATAATATATGCTTACATGTTGACCCTTTGTCGACAATCTCCGCTATTTGCCCAAACGTTATACACGGGCACCAGCACGTGATGCAGCCTGCATTTTAAGACACACCACTGCATTTAATTATACTCTCCATCTTTGACTTTCATTCTGCGGCAAAACAAAGGCGATCTAATATTAATTCTTACAGTTTCTGACATCGGAGGTGCAATCGCATAGCCCCGTCGACCACTCCACTCGAGGCTTCCGCTGCACGGCGTACGGCGGCAGCGATGACGCCTGCGACTGCGAGTTCCCCGTCGACGAGTAGTAGCTGTTGCTTTCCCCAGTCACCGGATACCCAGTCGTCGCCGCCTCTCCGTACGGTGCCCGCGCGGCATGCTGTGGCTTTTCGTAATTTGGGTTTTGCGAATACATGATTTTAAGATGCGGACGGAGACTATGCTTAGAGTCTCAACAGAATATTGATGATATGATGTTCAACAAAATAACAAAAAATTAGATGATGAAAATGGTAGTGGTGTGGGCTACATACATACGGATAAATATATAGTTGGGGTTGAGATAAGAATGGTTCGACGAAACCAATACCATTCGAGTCAAAGTCAAGCGCGGATGGATGCGAATGCAAAAGCGCGTGGGAATTGAATGAGCAGACAAGGATGGTTAAACCAAGAGTGACACGTGTCAGGGAAGAAGCACTGTGCATGTACGTGACAAATAAGTTAACCACGCGGTCAAGGGAGCTTTCAGGAATTGGAAGAGGAAAATTCCGAGTGTTTAATTTTCCTATTTTATTTCCTTATCCTCTAAATTCTTGGTCTATGGTTAAATTTTAATTTTCTTTAAACAGTAGAATTTTTACAAAAAAAAAGTATTAAAAAAGATTTGAATTGTTAATTTTTACAGTACAAATTTAAAAAAAAAAAACACGACTCTTATAATCTATACGAAAAATGAAAGAATTCTTCAGTATGATTTAGAATTAGAAATGGTGGGTAAATTTTAACTTTAGTGTAAAAGTATTATAATGTATTTATACGCAGATAAAGAAAAAGAATAAAAATAAAAATAAATGTTTTATTAAAATATTATAATTTTAAAAAAAAATAATTTTTTAAAAATAATTTAAATAATTTTTTATTATCTCTTCTATTAATTTAATCTCCTTCTTATTATTATTTAACCTATGAAACACAAGGTTAGTGTATTACCGGGAAATTGTAAAAGAAAAAAAATAGGAAAGTGGTCCATTTGAAAGATATTTGTCTTATTTCTCCTAACTATACATTTTCTTTGACTAATTTATACTACTCTCCAATTAATATTTCTCTTTTTTAATTTTCTAATAATATAATTCAAAAAGAGAATAAACATTAGTCAAAATTGTGTAACCTAAACCGAAATTACCAGTTTTCGTCAACAGTCAGCACCTCCCCTGCTTTGCCGTTCATTCCACTTTTTTTGCCCTTCTGTCTGGTAATAAGTTAAAAAAAAAAAAATTAATATCAAATTAATGAATGCTCGCTGGTTTCATCCAAACAAAGCGTTTAAAATTTAAACATTACTTCCAATGCCAGGCGGCAGCTTTGTACACTGTTCACCTTCATTTTTTTTTTAAAATATGGTAAATTTATAAAAAAAATTGATTTTTTAAAATGTTCAATTCTTTTATTATTAGATTGCGTCGATGTGAATTTTTTTTAATTATATATAGAAATTTTAGAATAAAGAGTTCGACTACTAATTCAAATTTCCAAAGCTTCCTTTACAATGAAGCAAGTAAATCGACAAAACAAATGAAGTTTCAAAAGTTTGGGCTATTGGCTCTTCAGATTCTGTGTGCTTCACACGGACTTTCATTGTAAAAATGGAAAAATTCAAATGTTGATCTATATAATATAAAATTAATTAAAAATATGACTGATTTTTTTTACATGCATTTTTGGGGTTAATTATTTGTTTTTACCCCAAATTTAACTTAAAATTTTTTATATCAAAGAATTCAACCTCTTTTTTATTTTAATTTTATTTTTACGACTTATTGCATTTAAGTACTTGCAAAATGCAAGCAGAAGAAAGCTATTATTTGGGTTAGAATTATATAATATTCCTAAAAACATATATAGATCATACAGTTCTTCTTATATGAGCATGGGATAAATGTTATCGCAGCTCAACGATTTAAATTAATGATCATTAGTTGATTTAGTACTAATGAATAAGACTTTTTAGTAAATGAGATATCTAAAAAATTGGTCATTGATAGAGCTTAATGACGTCGTGCGATCCATGTATCCGACCTTATCTAGTAAAATAAGGCTATATTATTGTTGGTGTTGTAGTTGATTTAGTACTAATCTTATTAAATTTAATAATTGTGCCTTATCATTGACTTTTTTTTAATCAAGGGTACTTGTCACTTGATTTTTTCTTAAATATTAATTAACTACAAAGAATAGAATCCTTTTTAAATTAGCGTTTTTAAAAACATTTATTACTTTTTGTTTTTCATTAATATATTTTAATTGAAGATAGTCTTATTTAAAACACTCTCAGGAGAATGTATTTACATTTTTGAAGTCGAAACAATCTCTAATGTTAACTCATGATTTAAAAACTCCTTATGCGTAGCCATTAGGCGTGCGTCTGTTTTGGTTGACTTGGTCATCACTTGATGCTTGAAAAGGGTAAAGAATCAAATATGGGAGAAGTTTTTGAAATATAAGAACTGGCATTCTCAAAATTTTTTTGTTCAGTTGATTTTCTCAGTTTCCCGCTCTGTAAGAGAAGAAGGACATAATTCGTTTGCAACATAAAAATGCAGTTTGGAAAAAGAGAAAGAGAGAGATCCACGTGACAAATTTTGATTGGATATGATCACAAGAAAAAAAAGCGTGTGCTAGAGGTTTGGAGATCAAACCGCATGGCTGACACTACATTCGATTTTTATTTAAATCCCGCAGACATATAATGCAATGATATTGGTTCTAAGTTAAAAAAGGAAAAAAAACGTCGACGTACGAGATATCATCCATCTCACTTGATCTAACGGTTTAAAAATTGTGTCAAGCAACATTAGAGAATCGAGATACAAAGAATCAAAGATGGGAAAAGTTTTTGAAATATAAGAATTGGCATTCCCAAAAATTTGTTTTGCAAAAATGGAAATAGGGAAGAAGTTGTCATTTGGAGGAATGGAATTCGGAATCAAATCGTAATCGTTGTTCCCTTGATTTATTAGTGGGATGAAATCTACAATAAATTTTAGATTTCTTTTCGGAAATAACTTCACTGATTTTTCTGCTGGAAAATAAAGTTTATGGATAGATCGGACCGGAGAGCTTTTGGATCCAGATTTGCTGCTGATCATTTGGCTGTTTTTCACTTTTAGCAACGATTTTTACAGTTGTTAAAAGTTATGGCAGTAGTTTTTTTGTTGCCAAAACTTTTAACAACAATAAAAATCGCTGCTGAAAGTGAAAAGCAGCATCAGCAGCAATTTTAATAAGCAGCAAATCCTGATCCAGAGCTTTTTCCCTTAGTGGTCCACGATCTTCATAATTATAGTAGAAACCTTTGGGAAATATTGCATGCCATGTCATTGTCTGGAGAGTGACTATATGCAGCGACTTTATATCCAGTGGACTTAGGTCTAGTGGATTTAAGTCTCCAATCAACTTTTATTTTTCTTTTGTAAATATTGGAATTTATAACCACCAATTTAATTTTGGTCCTTTGAAAGAGAGGCACGAAATTGCGTTACACATTTCGGGGAAGGTTCTCCTTAGACCCTGCTTCCACCACTTTCCCATTTTATCATATCTATGCAAACTTCATGCATGCTCACACACTTGACACTCCAACTCCGCTCTTTTATTTTCGGACAAATTATTGTGTATTATTAATATTAATCTTAGGAAAATCATAAATTTTATAATTTTTGCAGTCCATAACATCTATATAATAGACTAAAATAATTTTATTCAAGGGCATTAATTGTCGGTAGATAATTAAATTATATATAATCAAATAAATTTAAATAAATAAACTAGGTAAATTAATAAATTTAAAAATTAAATTACATAACATTAAATGAATTCGAAAAAATTAGGGTAAACTGCGAGGCACATATTAGCACAAATATCACAATTTTTGTTTATCAAATAAATAAAAATAATTAAAAAAATATATAAAATAATACATGTACAAAAATAATAAGACATTCAAGGTATATTAAGACACATATAACATGATTCATTAGATACAAATGCTTTAAAGATAGAACGTGAATAATGTCAAATGAAAAGAAGAACAAAAAATAAGGTATTATATGAAATAATTTAAATAAATATATTAATTAATGATGAAAATGAGTTGAAATAAAAATTATTAACCTAATAGGTCTGCTAAGATCAAAATCCTTGTCTTCCTTTGATTTTTTCTTCTTCTCTTTCTTCAAATATACATTTAGATTAGTAACAATGATAACAACTATAAGTTTATTGAAATTTAAAACATAACTTACATACTTACAAAATCTTAAAACAACAAAAAGAAGATAATCAAAGAAAATATACAATACACCCTAACTTTAAAATTTAATACTTTAAATCCTAAATTAGTATTCAATCAATTCATATACATGTAATCTCGGCATTGCCTGAAGTTTCTCTTCATAAAGAGAGCTCTACCCTTTATTCATAGTAAGCCTAAAAGGGATTATTCATTAATCATATTAGATGAGAAAACTAAGAAATATATTTAATTTAAAAATAGTCAAATTATATTATTCAAACACAAGTAAATACGTCAATGACATCATTTTTTTTCTTTTAGGCTTTAATCTTTCTTATGACCTGTTTTCCTCAAGAAAACGTAATGACAGACACAACGAAATAAAACTGTAATTAGAAAATCAGAACAATGCAAAAATGAAATACAGCATACAAGAATAAAAAATCAGAAGACCAAAAACAGAAACATAGACGAACCAGAAACTCAGAAAATAACAACGAAGAACGACTATATAAACAAAGAAAGTAAAAAAAAAACGCAAAGAACGAAAGAGAAACAGAAAATTAGAAATCACAATAAAATGAACAATAATCATGAATGTGAATTGTATGTGAATTGTATAGAATAGAAAAATAAATAAAAAGAAAACTGAGCTATGATATCAAATGATGTGAGAGAAACATCACTTTAAAGCTTTGATGATAAATCGTCATTGTTGTCCTTCATTCATATAAGGGAAAAAGAAGCAAAATCAAAGAGAAAAAAGATGGAAAATTGTGTGAGAGAAAAAGATATACAAATATGGATGAGATCTTCGAAAGAAATATCTAAATATCTACATTGATTTTAAATTTTAAAATTTTAATTTTAAAAAACAAAAAAACCTCAAAATTGGCCAATAATGATGGTCACTTTTTTAAAACTTCTACATAAAGATGAGATTGGCCATTGGTGATGGTACAATAAAGAAGTCTAGCGAGCTATATATAAAAAAGAAAAATGAGTAATAATTCATTATTATAGTTTGATTTGATGGACGTAATTTAAATTTTATTATAATTATTTAAGAAGATAAATAACTAATATGAACACTTGTAGGTAAGTTTTTATATAACAATTAATTATTTGATTATTTGTATATAATAAATGTTAATTTACCAAATAACAACATATTATATTTCAACTGAAAAATTTATCTAATTTATCAATTATATAACAATTACATACCAATTATATAGCAATTTACACTAATTTTTTTAAAATTCATTTAATGTGATTATATAGCAATTATATCAATTAATAACCAATTATATAGCAATATACCCTAATTTTTTCAAATTCATTTAATGTGATGTGATTAATTTACCTAATTTATTCATTTAAATTTATTCTATTATAATAATTTAATGATCTACTGACAATTAATGACTTAAAATGAAATTGTTTTAGTCTATTATATAACAATTAATTACTTGATTATTTGTATATAATAAATTCTAATTTACCAACTAATAATATATTATATTTCAATTGAAAATTTTACTTAATTTATCAATTATATAGCGATTATAGCAATTACATATCAATTATATAGCAATTTACCCTAATTTTTTTTAAAAATTCATTTAATGTGATTATATAACAATTATATCAATTATAAACCAATTATATAGTAATATATTCTAATTTTTTCAAATTTATTTAATATGATATGATTAATTTACTAAATTTATTAATTTACCTAATTTATTCATTTAAATTTATTCTATTATAATAATTTAAAGACCTACTAACAATTAATACCTTAGAGTGTAATTGTTTTAGTCTATTATATTGATTGCTATATAATTACTATATAATAGACTAAAATAATTATACTCTAGGGCATTAGTTGCCAGTAAGTAATTAAATTATATATAATCAAATAAGTTTAAATGAATAAATTAAGTAAATTAATAAAATTAGAAATTTAATCACATCACATTAAATGAATTTGAAAAACTTAGGGTAAATTGCTATATAATTGGTAAGTTGGGTAAACTTTCCAATTGAAATATAATGTGTTGTCCTTTGGTATATTAGCATTTATTATATACAATAGAATAAATTTAAATGAATAAATTAGGTAAATTAATAAATTTAGAAAATTAATCATATCACATTAAATGAATTTAAAAAAAAAGGTAAATTGCTATATAATTGGTAAATTAGGTAAACTTTTTGAATAAATTTATTGCATATTATATTTCATTGGATTATATATTTTCAATTAATGTCTTTAGTAATGCCTTTATTAGGGCAATAATTGCAATAAATTTATTGCTATGAATTTATTTCACTGAATTATAGCCTTTATTATATATTTTTGATTCACATAATTTGGTGAAACACATATATTAGCAAGCACTCATACTATTTAACTCTATTTTTCTTGGAAAATCCAACAAATGTCTTTTTTGATGTTTCTTAGGTCACAATCCTAGATTTCTTCTTGGCAAATCAATTTACTAGCTAGGTTTGTAAAAAACAAATGTGATATTATGTGATGATCTTTACATATCCAATTTCATTCTCTCCATGTTTTTTGTCCTTAACAAATCTCTAACATAGTTATTATTTTTATACATCCAAGTGCAGGCCTTAAGAAGTTTTGTGTTCTACATTTGATACTATGACTGGGGAGATTTCAAATGCAGACAAAATACTTGCAACATAAGTAGTGTATTCAAGGCATTTTCAATCATTGTTGTAGCAATTCACTACTGGTGTCGTTTCCTTCTAGTACGATAACTCTTCCTTTCTTTTTCTTCGAATTCCCACTCGTTCAAGTTTCAAATAGTTATGGAGGAGTGAAATTGCCTGGTTTTGCTTAAGATATGACTTTCACTTCCAAACTACAAAGTAAAGATGCTTTAAAAAGAACTTGTACATGTTGAATGCTCTTACCAGACACAGACCAACACTTGGTATCACACATGAACATTTAAATGCCGATGTTAGTGCTTCCTTGCTCCCTAATTTCCAATTACCACCCTCCTTCTCTTATTAATGCCTCAGGTGCCAATTCGAAGAGAAAGATGCAATGCAAGGGAATGAATTGGAAAGTGTTTGTCTAGGTATTCTCAATATTTGTAGCAATTATTTCTACATATTGGGACCTTGTGATCGACCGGGGCCTCCTGTAAAGGAATTCGAGGAATCACTGGTTAAGAGACAAACTCTTAATCCGTCGTAAGAGAGTTTATTTCAAAGTCATGGTATGAAATTAATAAGAAATTTTCAAGTAGATTTCAGAATAATTTTAATATTTGGTAATTTCAGGAATCTATATAATAATATTAATATATACAGTTGACTATTTAACTCATAATATAAATTTTATAAATATAAATGATACAAATTGTTATAAATCGTTACTATATAATTTTAGCATATAATTTTATAATATATCTTTCACAATATAGTAATAACAAATCTAATTGGTATACTTGTATTTTTTCGAATTATAATACATTATAATTATAATTTAAATTTTTAAAATGAAAAATATACTTAAATTAACATTTGTATCTACTTATTAACATAATAATTTTTTATTGTTTTCAAATATATTTAATTTCAAATCACTCTTTCAAATACAATATTAAATTAAATTACAATTAAAATTCAACAACATTAAATTAATTATATCAAACACATCAAGTGAATTTTGGTAATTAAATAAATAATAATATAAATTAATAACTCTAGTCTTTAGTCATGTTCAATTTTATATTGTCATCTCAAGAGTAAAGAGTAGAAAGGGATTAAAGGTTCTTATATTTGACAAATATGGAAATCCCAATTTAAGCACCTCAAATGTAGTGTATAAAGAAGTTTTCATAAATCTTTATTAGTTGTAAGTAAACTTTATATGATCTTTTCCATAATATTATTATGATGATTCAAAGTTATTTTATGTTATTCATTAATTTTTTTTTATTTTATTTCCTTCTTTTTAGGTTAAAGATATTGTATTTGAAAAGCATTGGAGATATATTTGCATTGAAAAAATATTTTCGTTGTTTGAATAATTTAGTTTTTATCATTCACATTAAATGTAGATATTCTAAAATATTTGTCTCTTATACCAACTACTATATGTTTACTGTCAATAATTCTTATTATTTTTATAAATTACAAAAAATTTTAGAGTTGTGAATTACGGGTCACATCACTAGTTTACATATAAAATCTATTAGAGCTCTATTTGTAATAAGTGTGTTTGTACACCTGGCAGTTTACTTAGTATCTTGCACACACCCGACACTCTTCTTTTGTAATAAGTGTTTTCGGTCAAGTACAGAGTTATAAATAACTCTGCTTCAAATGTAATAACAAGAAAAGTTAGTATAATTTTCTCGTTTTTATCTTACTTTCTCATCTCCAATATGGTATCAAAGCGATAAGTCGCTTCCATGTCTCTTCAATCTTTTCTTCCTTTTTTTATTTTTTATTTCTTTCTTCTTGTTCTTTTTTGTTCTTTCTCTTGTTTCTGGTTCGACTCAGTCATGGCTAGTGAATTAACTCAAGATTCTGGAAGAGTAAGTAGGGCTTAAATGAGCAATTCGGCCATCGAAGATACTAACAGTCCTTATTACTTGCATTATTCAAACAACCCTGGTCTCGTCTTGGTTTCTCAGACCCTCACAGGTAGCAACGATTATACTTCATGGAATCTATCAATGTTAATTTGGCTTTCGGTGAAGAACAAGCTTGGGTTCATTGATGGCTCAATCCAAAAGCCTTTCGGTACTAATCGTCTACTGAATTCTTGGATTGGGAATAATAACATTGTTATTTCTTGGATTCTCAACTCATTTTCTAAAGAGATTTCGGCCTCTATGATATATACTTAATCTGCAAGAGAGATATGGCTTGATTTGGAGAAGCATTTTCAAAAGAAAAATGGTCCACAAAATTTTCAACTAAGACGTGAATTGATGAATCATAGATAAGGTCAGACTTCTGTTGGCAATTATTTTACTAAGCTCAAGGCTATTTGGGAAGAACTCAGTAATTATAGACCATCTTGTACCTATGGAAAGTGCACTTGTGGGGGCACAAAGAAACTCGCTAAACACTACCACACAGAATATGTGATGTCCTTCTTGATGGGACTAAATGAGTCTTTTGCTCAAGTCTGGGGACAAATGTTGTTGATAGACCCTATTCCCTCCATAAACAAGGTTTTTGCCCTTGTTACTCAAGAAGAAACCAAAGAGACGTTACTGATCTTAGCGTGAATTCTAGAAATTCTTCCTTTTCTGTGGCCTTTGCAGTCAAGGCAGATGCTGGCAAATCCAATTCGAGTAAGCCTAAGAAAGACAGACCTGTATATGCCCATTGTGCCTATAATGGCCACACTGTTGAGAAGTGTTTTAAGAAACACGGATATCCCTCAGGCTATAAGCCTAAGCAGAAAACAAATACCAATTCTAGTAACTCTCAAGTTACTAATCAAGTTTCTGTTTATAACCCCACTTCTTAGATTTCTAACAATTTGATGAGCAATTTTGTGTAAATGCTTAATCCAAAACAATACTCTCAACTTATGTTAATGCTTAGCACTCATCTTTCTGAGGCCAAGACTAATATTGAGGGTGCAACTACATCTACTCCTGTGACAGGTACATGCTCGTCCATTTCTCTCAATCCTATCTTGCGTTCTCATAAGTTTTGGATTGTAGATTCGAGAGCTACCAGTCACATCTATTTTATTCAACATGATTTTACTAATATGAAGTCTGTTCAAGGTGTCTATGTTACTCTACTTGATCAAAGTAAATTGGTAATCAATTTTATTGGCAGTGTGAAATTATCTCCAATACTCACTCTTACCGATGTTGTAATACCCAAGAAAAAATAAAATATAAATATTTGTTTACAAACTACTGTTACTATTTCAGTATACGGTACTATTCACCCGTATAATACTATTTACGTATACGATACTGTTCATTTATACAATCGAAATGTCAAGTATTAGATGTGGTTTGGTCATAAGAGAAAACTAGAAAGAAGTTCGTGGGAGAAAATGACGTTTTATGCGTAAAAATACGCTTAGGGACTAAATTGAAAGGACTGATTTGAAAAGAAACTTAAAGATTTAAGAGAAAGGATAGTTTTCCCTTTAAGTTTCCAATAGTAAATAAAAGAAAAAATTTTCAGCCGCGATTTGTACAGTAACTATATTATTAGAAATGTCTTTTTATAAATAGTAAATTGAATATTTTATTAACGTATAGTATCAAATAGTACCCTTGACTTTTGCTATAAATAGGCCCTTCCATTTCACTTCTAAACTCACACCTTCAACTTCTCTTCTTCTCTCCTTAAGTTTCTCTTACTCCAATGTTAGGCTTATGAGATTTTGGGCCTTTCCTTTTCAGCTTAGGTAAGGATACTATGCCCTTTCTATGTCTTTCAAATTTTAGAAGTTAATTTCTTAAGTATGCTCTGTGGTTGCGGTTTTGGCCGATCTTCCACATCAGAAAAACTGTCCTTAGCTGTTTATATGTTATTTTGATTCTCTGATTACCGAAATAGAATGTAAACTGTGAAGAATATATAGGAAAGTTCTGGCTAAGGAAAGACCTGGTTTTTAAGTGTGTCCAGTGTGACCCTCCACTCTTTCCTGGGAACTTACCTGGTGTACTCTTTTACAGATTGTATTCTCTATTTTTGGTATGAATAGTACCCGTATGTATGAATAGTAACCGTATGAATAGTAACCGTACATAATATTCATACGTATGAATAGTGACCGTATGTACGAATATTATCCGTATGTATAAATAGTATTCGTACGTATGAATAGTGACAGTATATATGAATAGTGACCGTATATATAAATAGTACCGTATATATGAACAATATCTGTATGAAAACAATCCTAACTTGTTTTCTCTAATCTTTCATGAAAATCTCCGTAGCGGAATACTGAAATTCATCTGTGTACTCTTGTCTGTAACGACTTAGAGAAGCGATATTCGTACGGAATCCAGGTAAGTGAAACGACCCCGTTTTAATAGAGTTTTGCATTACTGGTGATAAAAAGTATGTCGTAGGACACTCCCAAGATTCATAGGGGGAAATTGGATTCAGAATGGCGAATATAATGAGATAATTAATCCAGAAGTATGGATAAGAAAAAGCAAGTATCTCATGATGATGTGAAGATTGAATCTCTTGAATTGTGGTTTATAAAGCTATAATATGTGTAATATCCCAAGAATTTTTATGAATATTTAAAGTCTGATTTGAAGTTTAGTGAAAAATTTAATTATGTGGAAAATTTTCTTTTTGAATTAGTGAAGAAAATGTGGGAATAGAAATTTTTATTTTTAATTTAGGAAATTTTTACAAATTCTCAAGGACTAAAGTGAAAAGAAAAGAAAGTATAGAGGACTTTTGAGAAATGACCAAATAGGAACCCGAGAAGAAGAATAAAGCTTATGGGAATGAATTATGAGTCCGGTACCGAAAAGATGATGGATTCGAGGTTAAAGTGGAGTTTGAGATATTGAGAGGGACTAAAGTGAATAAGGAAATTTGTGGGGCACCGAGGATTTAGAAACACCTGAGGTGAGATTTTATGAATTTGCTTTTGCTAGTCTTGACTGAGGGTCAATTGCAGAGCAAGTGATAATTTCACCCCAGGCGAGTATATAGGTGGCCTCACCTATTTTTTATTCATTTTTCTCCTTTCCTCTCTCTCTCTTCACTTTCTCTCCTCTCCTTCTCTCTTCCTTCTCTCTAATTTCTCTCTCTACACTCCAACTCTACAACCGGGCTTTGGAGGCTGGATCTCGGGCTACGGGGCGAGCCTCTAGGAGCCAAGCAACATAGGGAAAGCAAGGAATCGAGGTAGAAATTTCTATTTCTTAAGCTTTTCTCTATTTTCTAGTTTTAAGAGTGTTTGAGGTAAAATCGAGATTTCGGCTTCGTTTCTCGATTAAAATTGGTGATTTTGGTGTCTAAATGCTCCTTAGACATTAAGGGTGAGATCCCATGGAAGAAATCATGAAAAACGGTGAAGATTTGGCCAGATTCGGGCCAAAACCGAGAGAAAGTCGCGAAGGGTCGCGATCGTGGCGCCCAGGCGCCATTTGTGGCGCCTAGGCGCCAAGGACATGTTGGGAAGAGAAAGTCATGGCGCCCAGGCGCCACGTGGGGCGCCTAGGCGCCGGGCATGGGTGGCGCCCAGGCGCCAGGTGTGCCGGAAAACCTTAGCTCATTTTCAATCGGCCATAACTTCTTCATCCGGACTCCGTTTTGGGCAAACTTTATATCGTTGGAAAGCTCTTTGAGTCTAGTTTCCAATGGTATAAGTTTCATTTAGATATTCATTACCGATTAGGAGTTATGACTTAAGATGTGAGTAAAGGTCGAGAGTAGTGGTAGGAAATTTCTCTATTTCGTAACCCTGATGGTTTTTGTCTGGTTACAATAGGAATGGTCAAGGTGCAAAGTGGGAGTGTCGAGAGCGTGAAATCCAGGTGAGTGAGTTAATACTTGCTATGATTAAATATCTGTTATTGACTTTTTGCATCATAGTGAAAATATGTTGTATATCCAAGTTTGAAGAGGATGATGTGGAACGATGAGGCATAAACAAATGTGGAACGTGTCTGGTAATGTATATAATTATATTTTCTTATTTTCCCATGAATGGAGGTTATATGATGGATTGTGAATGACATGTGAACCGAGTTGAATAATTGTTCTATATTATGGGTTATGTTATATACATGCTATGTTGCTGGAACCACATTGATTATGTTGTGGCTTGAATTGTAAATGACTGAGTTGTGTATGTGGCTCAAGATTATGATTGAGGATGTTTTTATATGTGATTGTAATTGTGTTTGACTGGAAAGGAAAGGCATGGTGGTGCACCCCATGGAGAAATCTATGTGAAGCTATAAGGGTGGAGAATATAAATGGAGCGATAAGGGTGGATGCGGCGGGGGCCGCGGGCAACGATCCAGAGGTATTCTGGATGACCCGGTTGGTACGGGAATTGTGTGTGAAATTGATTTCATCGATTGCTGTTGTGAATTTTGAATTATGTTGAAATGCATTTGATTCACTTGGATATTGTTGTAAAGTATTATGAATAATATTATATCATATGATGATCGATCTACGTATGATTGCTGCATGTTATCATTATGATGCATGATTTTTATTTTGTCATAGTATTGTGTTATCTACTCACTGGGCACGTGGTTTGCTCATACCCCTCTTATTGATATTTTTTTCCAGAGTTGACAGCTGAAGGTAAATATCGGAACAAGGAATTATGGATCCTTAGTCCATGATTACCTTTTCATTTGTTCAGGATAAAGGTATAATAGTTAAGTCTTATTCTAAGTTGTATAAGTCTAGAAATCTCTGTAATCGGGTAGGTTCATTCAGTGATGTAATGTGAATGATTGTAGTATGTATAGAGAATTCGGTTTGGTTGCATGAAACAGAATTGTATGATGATTAAGAGAAAGATAGGCTTACGGAGGTGAAATGAAATTCACTTTCCGTGCCGGTCACGTGCTCAGATTTTGGGACGTGACAATATGGTTATATACTATACCTGTTATATGGATGAATATTATATTAAGCTTCTGATTATGATATGAAATGCTATTGATTGTGATTGAGCGGGACAGTACCCCCTCTCACGGGAAGGCGGAAAACCCGGTTGACAGGGTGTCTTGACCAATGAGTGTGGAGACAACGATTCCCTCAGTAGGGATATAGCCCGGATTGGTGATAAATCCGTGAGGCGCCCTAGCTAAGAGGATGAGGTTGTGCGTCATGGCAGAAATATACATAATTGGTGAGCCGGCTTGTGTGCGCTCTCCGGGATATATTGCCATTGACGAGTACTAGTAACGTTTGTTGAATTGGATGAATTTTTATCTTCTTGTATGTAAAAGGATGATGTTGTGCGTCATGGCGGAAATATACATAATTGGTGAGCCGGCCTGTGTGCGCTCTCTGGGATATATTGCCATTGACGAGTACTAGTAACGTTTGTTGAATTGGATGAATTTTTATCTTCTGTCTATTGGTTGAGTATGAACCTTTGGATATGCTTGCATGACTGGTAATGTATTTGAATTTTATTAACGCGAGGCCGATTCGCTCATTGAGTTTAAAAGCTCACACTGTTTGTACAACCTTTTTGTTCAGATCAGGTTGCCAGCAAAGAATATCTGCTAGAGGAGTAGATCACTTTGGACCTTCCCGTTGTCGGGTAGACCCCTCTTTTGTTATAGATTATGTTGTTCTGTAATCGTCTAGGACATCTAGGTCAGGGGTTTGGTATTTGGCTTGTATTTCAGTACAATAATGTATTTTATGTTGAGGATCTATTATTATATGCAAATAATCTCTATGAATTTCAAATAAGAAAATTTGATATATTTTCTTTAGGAATGGTTATTTTGATAATATAGAGATAATGACTATACTCATGGGTAGAATTTATCGAAAGGCTTACAGTGATGGGATATTCATCATTGTGCCGGTCATGTGCCCAGAAAACGGGTCGTGACAGATGTCCTCTTTATACCCCAATTCAAGTTTAATCTCTTTCTGGTAGCACTTTCACAAGATATAAATCCTTGAGAGTTCAATTTTTCACTGACTCGTGCATCTTTCAGGATCATCTCTCAGTGAGGACGATTAGCACGACTAAGAGAATTGATGACCTATACGTCCTGGATTCTAAAAAGTATTGTTGAACCCATTTCATTTAAAGCAACATTTGATTTTGATGAATGACAAAACAAATTAAAATAGTACATTATAAATGAGTATTGTCTAATTGCTGAAACTTTATTTTTTATAGACTTTTGAATTTCAGCTTATCATTGGTCGACCACCCTATCTTCACTAGTCGACCAACGGACTCCAGAAGCAAAAGTTTCTTAGTGTGACAAGATACTAGTCAACCACCCTCTACACACTAGTCGACCAATGAGCTCCAGTAAGCAATGTACTTAAAGACATCAGTACACTGGTTAACCACCCTTTACATACTAGTCGACCATTGTGCTCCAGTAGAAAAAAGGCCTTTGAAGGTTTGAAGATTGGTCGACCACCATCCATCCACTTGAAGACATCAGCACACTGGTGGACCACCCAAAAAGGCACTTGTGGCTAGGGCTCTCTTCTTTTAGTCTCGAGTGCCTCTCACGTTTGGGGTGAGTGTTTTCTAATTGCCACATTTTTCATCAACAGAACACCATCCCCATTGCTTTTGAATAAAACTCCATTTACTTTGTTATATAACAAGTTGGTTGATTATCAGTCTCTCCGAGTGTTTGGCAGTTTATGTTTTGTCTCTATACTTACTTCTCACAGAACGAAGTTTCTCCCTGGGCTAAGGCTTGTGTTTTTGTTGGTTACTCACCTAGTATAAAGGGTTATAAAGTATATGATATTGCCTGCAAACAATTTTCCTTCTCCAAAGACATTGTGTTCCACGAGCATGTCTTCCCTTTTCACAGTGTAACCAACCATTTAATTGAAGATGATCCCTTTCCATATTTAATACTTCCACTAGTCTTCACTAATACTTCACCAACTGATATCTCTACTCAGCGTTCTTCTATTGCTTTTGAGTCAGTATCTACTCCATGTTCTCTTAACAATTCTTCTGTAGCAAAGCTTTTTATTATTCTAGAACAGCCTGTAAATGGCTCTATTTAAAATTTTTCCTCTAAAGATGATAGTGTTAATATTGATACAAGTTCGACTAATGAGACTATCCCTTCTCCACCTCGTCGGTCTACTCGGGTTCATAAAGTGCCTTCATATCTAAGAGATTTTCACTACAATCTTTTGACCAATTCTCCCACTCCCACGACAGATTCTGCTTATTCCATTTCAGATCATTTGTCCTACTCCAAATTCACTTCTGGCCATACTTCTCTGCTATGTCATATCTCTTCAGTCTATGAACCCCAATTTTACCACCAAGTTGTAAAGTTTGCTCACTAGAAAGATGCTATGGCCACAAAGTTGGAAGCCATGGAATTCAATAAAACATGGAGTGTTGTACCTTTACCTAAGGGTAAGAATTCTATAAGGTGTAAGTGGGCCTATAAGGTCAAATATAAGTTAGACGGATCTCTTAAGAGGTACAAGGCTCGCCTGGTGGCAAAAAGATTAACTCAACAAGAAGGATTAGATTTCATTGAGACTTTTTCACCGATCGCCAAACTTGTCACTATCAAAATATTTTTGGCTATAGTTGCTAAGCAACAGTGGCCTCTTGTTCAACTTGATGTGAACAATGCTTTCCTAAATGGTGGCTTATTCAAAGAAGTATATATGGATATGCCTTTGGGATATCAGACCAAAACTTCTCACTCTGTAACTCAGGAAGAGAAACTTGTTTATCGGTTACACAAGTCTATATATGGGCTTAAACAAGCCTCTCAACAATGGTTTGCAAATTTTTTCACAGTTTTAATTGACCATGGCTTTTATCAATGTAAATCAAATTATTCTTTGTTTACAAAAGGCTCAGGTGCCACTTTTATTGCTCTTCTCATTTATGTGGATGATATAATCATCATCGGAGCTAATCCCACTATCATTGATCAACTCAAACGCTTTCTTCACAGCAAGTTCAAATTAAGAGATTTAGGATCTCTTAAGTATTTTTTAGGTCTTGAATTGGCCAGGTCCAAGAAAGGTGTTGTCTTAACAGCTTTGCACTCTACAGCTACTGGAGGACACTGGTTTTCTTGCTAGCAAACTAGCTTCTTTGCCCATGGATCCCAAGCTGGAATTGATCTCTTTTGAGGGTGAGTTGATTCCTGATGCCACTTTCTATTGTAGGCTTGTTGATCGCCTGTTATACTTAACAATTTCTGAGCCAAATATTACTTTTGTTGTTCACAAGTTAAGTCAATTTGTTGCACACCCACGACAACCTCACCTTGATGCTATTCATCACTTGCTTCGATATCTTAAACATTCTCCAAGGCAAGGTATTATTTTTTCTCCTACGTCAGGTTTTCAACTTCATGCTTTTTCTGATGCCAATTAGGGAGCATGTTTGGATTCTCACAAATCCATTACTGGGTTTTGCATCTTTTTAGGAGATTTATTGATTTCTTGGAAAGCCAAGAAACAATCTACTTTGTCTCGATTTTCAGCTGAAGCTGAATATCATGCTTTGGCTACCATTACCAGTGAGCTTGTTTGGATACAGTAGCTGCTCCAAGTTTTTGGTGTTGCTACATCCACTCTAGCTGTGATTTATTGTGATAATCAGGCTGCTGTCCATATAGCTACCAATCTAGTCTTTCACCAATGCACCAAACACAGAAATAGATTTCCACTTTGTGCGTGACAAGATTGGTAATGGTTTTCTCAAACTTCTTCCCATTCGCACACAACATCAACTTGCCGATTTGTTTACCAAAGCACTCCCTGCTTCTTCGTTATTGTAATATCTCAAGAATTTATATGAATATTTAAAGTCTAATTTGAAATTTAGTGAAAAATTTAATTACGTGAAAATGTGCTTTTTGAATTAGTGAGAAAATCTGGGAATAGAAATTTTAATTTTTAATTTAGGAAATTTTTACAAATTCTCAAGGACTAAAGTGAAAAGAAAAGAAAGTATAGAGGACTTTTGAGAAATGACCAAATAGAAACCTGAGAGGAAGAATAAAGCTTATGAGAATGAATTATGAGTCCGGTACCGAAAAGATGATGGATTCGAGGTTAAAGTGGTATTTGAGACATCGAGAAGGATTAAAGTGAACAAATCTTATAAGCTAAGGTGGCTATGAGCGATTTTATCGAAAAAGAAATTAGTGGGGCCCACACATACAATTATTAGTTTTTCTTCTCCTTCTTCCTCCCGAGGCTTCATGTTCTTCGTTATTTCCATCTTCCCTTCTTCAATCATTTCTCAAATTTTCATCCGGCGATCTTGTATTTTCTAACCATACTTCCGATTCTCAGGAGTTCTAGAGGTAAAGAGGTAAGTTTTATCTACTCTATTTCTCTTTTTCTCCATTTTCGGACCTATGGAAGAAAATTAAGATTTTGAGTTTTAATGGATGAATTTAAGTGTGGATGTTAATGTAAAACATTCTTAGGTGGTTTATGATGTTATTAGAACAAGAAATTTCGTAGAATTTGGATATTTGAAAAAGTTAGTGTTCTTGATGAAAATTTGAGATTTGAGCTTGGATTGTTGGTAGAAATTGGGGGTTTTGGTGTTAAAACACTCCTTAGACATTAAGGATGAAAACCCATGGAAGAAATCAAAAGAAATGTTGTTTTAGATATGATTTTAGGATTTTTGGATGAAGAACACGAAGAACATCGAAAATTTTCCCCAGAAATTACTGTTCACCGAGAAAATTTTTCCAGATTTTCTCGTTACTGTAGCGTTGACTCGGTCAACGTTACTGTAGCTGCGTTGACCGTTGACTATTACTGTAGCATCAGTTTTTTTTTTAATATCATTGAAAAGCTCTTTGAGTCTAGTTTCCAATGGTATAAGTGTCATTTAGAAATTCATTACTGGTTAGGAGTTATGACTTAAGATGTGAGTAAAGGTCGAGAGTAGTGATAGGAAATTTCTCTATTTTGTAACCCTAATGGTTTTTACCTGGTTACAATAGGGATGATTGGGGCGCAAGGTGGGAGCGCCGAGAGCGTGGAATCCAGGTGAGTAGGCAACCTTGCAAAATTAATTTAATAAATTAGTCAAAGCACAATATAAATCTCATTTGCGTTATTTGTGAAATTGAGAAGATTATCAGTGTGTGTTCAGGTTGAGAAAAAGTATAATATCATTGGAAGGTATTTTATTACCTTTGAGAATTGATTTCTCTAGTTGACTAAAGAACTAGATGTGATTGTTCCTTGAATAAATTGGAACATTTTGTAAGTGAATAACCTTACTAAACTAATGTGATCTTATTAGATAAGGTACAATACAAGTCTTGTTTATAACATTATTGAAGTGAGAAATAATCAATCTCGCTGTTGATAATATATGATGATTGTTATGGTTGATGATAGACATTCAAGGGAATAAAAATATGTGTAAATTCATTTATTTCATAGTAATTATATTGTGATAAATTCTCACTATTTTATTGATGAGCAAAAGATCTACGAGATCTAATACATGAGTTTGAAAGGGTTAGAGTCTCATACTACTCGGTGTATAAATGTGAAAATCTATGCACGAGTTTGAAAGGGTTAGAGTCCCATACTACTCGGTGTATAACTGTGAAAATCAATACACGAGTTTGAAAGGGGTTAGAGTCCCATATCACTCAGTGTATAAATGTGAAAATCTATGCACGAGTTTGAAAGGGTTAGAGTCCCATATCACTCAGTGTATAAATGTGAAAATCTATGCACGAGTTTGAAAGGGTTAGAGTCCCATACTACTCGGTGTATAAATGTGAAAACCTATGCACAAAGAGTTTGAGGGTTAAATTCCCAAGTCACTCAGTGCAAGTATTTATGGCATATAATACTATAATTATTTAAAATAAATGATAGATTGATTGTATTAGTAAATGTGGTGTTTGTGCTTATGATATTTTCATGTACAGTTGTTTACTCACTGAGTTATGATAAACTCACACTCTCCATGATTATCTTTTCAGATACAGTGGTTGAGAAGAAGAATTTATAGCCTTTAAGGATATACTCCACTTTTGTCTGGTAAACAATTGGTAAGGATTAGGAAACGCTCTGTAATCTAGTAGGTCACCTAGGCTTGGGAGGTTGTATAGTATTGTATAGTGTTTGAAAGTTGAACATTTTCTGAATATGTATACAAAATATCTTTCTTGGAATATTTATGATTCACATAATTATGGATATTAAGAATGTTCACAGAGATTATGGGGTACCATGGAGGTACACCCTAGGTATTTTATGTTTATATCACATGTAAGTTTTGGGATGTGACAAATTGGTATCAGAGGTGGTTTTAGGTCCCCTATAGATTACAGAGCAAAGTGTTCTTTGTGGGCCCTTTTCCATTGTCATGAACCGCGGTATGACCATGGGATTAGGTTCCATAAAAGACCTTGTAAAGTTGAGTGTTCTTGTCATAACTTACCCTTCGATGGAGTTAGTTAGAGATAATTTTGTTACAATATGAGATAATTGATTTCATATGTGGAACTTTGGAACTTGTTGGAGGTATGATCTTTATACCGATGGAAAAGGTGATCTCTGTATGAAATTTTTCTTTTTGAGAAATTGGGAACATAACTCTGTAGTGTACTCTTAAAGCTGAGGATCAGTAATTGCTAGAATATGGCTTGAGGGCTGGGCCAAGAGTGATGTATTAGATGGGGTAAAGTTGATTATGAGGCATGGGCTAGAGTTCAAGAAAGATTTTCACAAAGAATATAGCGCAGATTACTAATGCAAGAATGGGAAAGAACCCTTGTGAGGCAGATCAAGATTTGATTTTGATAGATGCCAGACAGATGTAATTTATGGAAGAGGATGTAAGTCCTAAATAATATGTTCCTTGATTAAAGCTTGGTTGAGAAAATAGATGTGGGCTAGGTAGTTTTTCCCTAAGGGAGATACTACGGTAAAATGGAACCTAGCATAAGAGATATTGAGGTACGTTATAAGTCTTCTCTAGGGCGACTCGCCAAAGTTGCACTTGTTTAGTTAGGGATTGGCATGATGGTACTATGTGATAGAAGTGTTTCAAAAAAAAATATATATATATATACAATGTAGAAGTTTTGTAACATTGGAACAATTAGAGCATGTTAAAGGTAGGCTGTTGGCGTATGAACATTCATAATTGTTAAACATGATGTATGATTGGAATGGTCTAGAAAGATATTCTTATGGTAGTTTGTGCCTCAGAGTGTTAGTTTAAGGAAAGCTTGCGAATCGAGGCTCTTAAGCAAGAATTCATGACAATTCGAGGGCATAATATCGAGTTCAATTGATCTATACGGTAAGCCTTCATCTACTCCCGTATGATAAGGGGAAAGACAACGAGACTTGTATAGAGCTTCTGTTTGTCTCTGTGTCAGCTTATAGGGTCATTAAATTTTTTTTTTTATGTGATTGGCTTATAAGCTGAATTTGTTATTGATTTTGTGTGGCTAATTTCTTTTATCTTTCTTCATTTTATTATTATTATTATTATTTAGAGTACCATCTAGTAAAAGAAACTATTGGCATTAAAAGCGGAAGGATTACATTGTAAAAAAAAAAAAGGGAAATTACTCATGCATGAGTAATCTAAAAGCGAGGTGGTCTCGGATTAGGAGGGTTGTATTGTATCATCACCCCTCGACCATTTCTTGGAACAAGAGACTGAGCAATGTCACGGAGGGTAGTGTAAATCCCATTCATACAATCAACACTTCTTTGTTGTTGATTGCAGAAGCATTGGGTAGACCAATAGAAGAACCTGTCTATTCTTGAAGTCATTGCCGCATTATTGCGTTTAGTTAACTTCTCCAGGTCTTCTATCATCTTCTTCAGATTTTTCACCTCCTTCTCTAGACAAGCGATTTTGTTTTCTGACGTGTGGCCAGTGCTAATCTCCTCAGCTTCCTCAATTTTTATCTTCTTCTCCTTTTGATCCTCTTGAGACCCATCAAAAGGTCTCTTGCCCTTGTCTTTGCCCAGACTTAAGTTTAAGTCGAGCTCTTCTTCCTTGGCCTCCACTGTGAGATCAATGTACTTCCTGGTGGCCATGGTTTAGAAAATTTAGAAGTTTTTACAGGAGTATGACGAGAGAGGAATGCTGGAAAATTGTAGGCTCAGAGATGATTACTCTTTGTGGTGTAGTAACTGAGAACTCCGGGGCAGTTTTTATAGAGAAAGATTTAGACTTAGAGCCAAAGAAGATATCTCTTCGCCGCACTCCTACACGCTCAACCTATGAATTTCTGCAAGCTGGAAGCCAGAAGCCTAGGGTAGGCATGCGTGTCAACAGTGTGTCACATTAATGGCAAAACCACGTAAGTCAATATTCGGTGGATTTGCGGCCGATTTATACTTGTTTATTTTTCATATCTCTTGTTGGCATTTTCTGAAATTCTAAGAAGCCGACAGCGTAGCCATTAAAGATTGCCTTGGATGCTTTTATGATGAACTAAAATGTATTTCTATGCTTTCTTGTATTGTTCTTGAAAGCCTTCAGTTGAGTATAATATACATGATTGATTGAATTATATTGTGATTATATGTATTTAAATACATATGCCATGTATGTATGTTATCCATGCATTGAGAGTGAAGGCTATTTGTTATGGCCAGGAATAATATGTAATGATTCTACATACATTCAGAGAATGATAAGTCTGAAATTTAAAAAGGACTTGAATAGATGAAAATATATAGATAATGATGTATCTCTATATTGATACATACATACATATATGCTCGTAGAGGCAAGAGAAAGGTAAAAAAAAAATTTTCTCACTTTATGGTAACACTTGATATGTGTAAATGTGAGAAGTTTTTATTTTAATATGTATGTTTGAAAATGTGTAAGCTTAGGGCAAAGCCACGGATTAGAAACCTAGATAAGGTTAATATGAAACTACCCGTTTATGGAGTAATATCTCGATTTAGAATTATTGGATAAGACAAATACAGAGTTAGGAAGTCATAAATTGAAGCGGCGATTAGTTTAATAATTTGAGCAAGAGTCAAAAGTTAGCCGAAATTTTTGAGGAAATCTTTTGTATTTGATTATATTTTGTTATTTTCTGGCATGCTTATTATAGACCGTTGGCATTGCGACGGATAAGGTCTGGAGGCCATCTTTAGAGTGTGATGTAAGGGTTTTGGTAGCCCTAAATTTCGTCTATAAATAATGGATGCCCCATTACGCCGCTCATTACACTAAGAGTTCATTACTTATAAGCTTTCTAGCATCAAACCTCTCATTCCATACAACCTTTATAGCTCAGAAAAATATGGCCGGCAATAAATCTTTCAATTTAAACTTTGAGGCTGGCAAGGTAGAGCTGGATCTAAATCTTAGTCTGGAGAACTATGAGAATAAGAGATCCATGGAAGAGTTATTAGAAGCTAAGAAAAGAAAAAGGGATGTAGTAGAGCTAGAGGATGTTAGCACAGCAACATCTTCAAATGATGAGCTTGCGCTTATGAGAAAAAAGATGGAGGACTTGGAAAGGTTGATAAACCGCCACTTTGAGGACCAGGGAAGATTGATAAATCGTCTCTTTGTAGAACAAGAGAAGCTCTTGAATCGTCATTTTAGGGAATTGGCGAATAGAGTTGATAGACATTCGATGTTTGCAATTCAAAATTTTCGTGACCAACAAGCGAGGTGTATTGACTGTATGAATGGAGTGACCTCTGCACTTCGCCAAATTTCCCAAACGTTTCCTCCAGAAACTCTTTCTAGGCTGCAACGATTAGCTTCCTCCTTAAGATCTGAAGCACCTTCCTCTTCTAGACCTGGAGCACTTTCTGCATTTCAAAAACCTCCTCTTCCTTAATTTATTCTTTCTTTTATTTATACCTTAAGCTAATATTTGATCTGAGCTTCACGTATTAAGATTATCTGTTTTGTAAATCAAGTTCAGTTTGTTGCCTGTAACTTATGTACTAGAAATAAGGCAATTCTTGTACTGAAGAAACTTGAGAAATAAAAATATGTTGAACTTGTTATATTTTGTACTTGATTGTGAAAATTCTAAAAGAGAGAACGAGATTTGGACAAAATATCTGCATTTGTTTCAATCTTGAGTTAAGTTTTGAATTCGGAGGACCGAATTCTATTAAGGGGGGAAGAATGTAATATCTCAAGAATTTATATGAATATTTAAAGTCTAATTTAAAATTTAGTGAAAAATTTAATTACGTGAAAATGTGCTTTTTGAATTATCGAATTTAATTTCTTTTTTTCTTGGGTCAAACATGTCAATATCTATTATCGAATTTCATTTCAAGCTCATTGGATTAGTTTCATAAGTCAAAAGCCCACTTGTTGAGGCTAATTTGGATCTCAAAGGAATGGGTCTTAATGGATCCATCTGGCTCTCAGGGCAAGTGTGTGCATGTGCATGTGTGTGTCATTAGTCTAAGAAACAATATGTATAATTTTGTTCTATTTTTTCTATCGTGGCACTATGTTTTCCTATAATGACAGAGGACTAAGTATATTAATCTAAGAAACAATATCTATAATTTTGCTCTATTTTTTTGTATCATGGCACTATGTTTTCCTAAATGGCGAATCTAAATTAATTTTACTCCCGTTTTAAGGAGCCTCAGTTTTAGAAATATGGAAAGTTTAGTAGACAATTTCCCCCTTTTTTTAAAAAATAATAATAATAAATTTCGGATAATCCGAACTTCTATTTTTATGACCGGTTGAACTAATCTCAACATCAAATGACTCAACACTAAACTTAGAAATTATGAGCAACCTTGCATTAATTAGAAAAAAAAAAAGGGAAACACTATTGGCATCCCTTCTGTATACAAATTTCAGTTCAACTTTTCTTAATTGATAGACAGACATCCACAAACCTTTTCACGATTCACGATAACACTACTACCCAACAAGACCATCATACTTTTTCTTTTTTCTTTTTTAAATTTCCTCTCTTTTGCAGGGTGACCATTTTGCGCACCACTAGAAATATCCATTTACATTTTGCGGAAATCATGGGTGGGCTGAGAAGAAACCAAGCAGGCCCACTAGCGGGGCGTTGATGTAAGTGGTGGGCTCAGACTCCTGGAAGAAGGGCCTGGAATCGGGGAACGCGTCCGTACTATTGGGCCCGCCCACCACCGCTCCAACCAATACATTGGGGTTTGGGTTTGAGCTTAGGAAATATCGTGACCCAGCCTTGCACCCAATGCGGGCCGGGTGGGCCGCCACCGAGGGAAGCGAGCTGGCCCGGTGATGTATCCTCTGCGGGTAGCGTGGACCGTATCCCACCATGTATGACATCCTCAGTGGATTATCTCCAAGAATGTAGTCCACCTGCGCCACGTGCATTGCACATGTTAGAGGTTAGAGCATCATCATAATACTCCACTAAATTTACTACATTGCCCCGATTAGTGGCTAGTAGGCCACACTGGTCATGTGACGACGTGGCCCATCTCACTCACGCAGACGCAGTCTCAGAAAAGACAAATTCTAGCCGTTAATTTTGTCTGATGTAGAAATTGGAGAACGTTCCTCCAACAATTATTGGAACTCTGAAGTTTGGGACCCATTATTTGAGATGATTTTATAGTACAAAATTCTTGTGTATTTTAAATTAAACTAATATAAAAGTCATCTAGATATTAAAAAAGAGACTTGTTAAACAATTCACCACTATACACAGATGAATCTTAACAACTCAATCTGTTAACTTTCAAAGAAATTAAATCTAGAGTAAATTATTGCTTTCATTCTTAAAAATTATAATTTTTAATTTAGTCTTTAAAAAATTAAGTGTTTTTAATTCAACATTTAAACAATTGTGAATTTGATTCCTTTATTTATCAAAGTTAAACTAATATAAAAGTCATCTAGATATTAAAAAAGAGACTTGTTAAACAATTCACCACTATACACAGATGAATCTTAACAACTCAATCTGTTAACTTTCAAAGAAATTAAATCTAGAGTAAATTATTGCTTTCATTCTTAAAAATTATAATTTTTAATTTAGTCTTTAAAAAATTAAGTGTTTTTAATTTAGCATTTAAACAATTGTGAATTTGATTCCTTTATTTATCAAAGTGATTTTAAAAAAAAAATTAAAATTTAACAATAGTAAAATTTACAATTTAATAATAAAAATGATTAAATTAAGACAAATATAATTTTATAGAGACTAAATTAAAATTTTAAATTTTTTAAAAATTAAATTAAAAAAATTATAATCTTTGAGAAAGTAAAAAAGTATTTTACTCTTAACTAATAAAGATGAATTTAATATGGAATAGATTAAAGTTAAATTTAATTTTTTTTTTAAATAGAGTAAAATTACCTGACGTTTGGCAAGGTGTTTGAGTAAGGCGGGGGTGGCAGTGGTGTCGCCACATGGCACGACCTTATTGGCGTGGCTGAGGTAGTTCGAATAGACTAAAAGCAGGAAAGACAGTGACGTTACATGCTGCATGTTACTCCCCCCAGTCTTGAATATGAGGCCACCTATTTATTTCCAGACCCACAAAATGTATTAGTCTCAGTTACTTTAGAGTTAGCCAAAAACACAGTGCTCTATTCCCTCTCCAATAATTAAGTGGCAATTACCAATGTGTGTAAACACAGAATCGCACAATCAAAGGCTTTTATGTTTTTTTCCCTATTCGAAAAGCGAAGCCATATTATTAATAGCTTCCGTGAGGGCCCATGATATCATTTGTGCCATACTCACATGCACTTTGCTGTTTCCTCCCTAGGGTGGTAGTACAGTGGTGACTTACCAAACTACAGAGTAATTTATTTTCGGATATTTTTATTTTTAAAAAGTATTTACCCTCTTTTACTATTTAATTATTTTCAATAGAATTTTATCAAGTTTTTTTTTTCACAATTGGTTAAATGAAATTTTCTGTTTTCAATAAGTTGTGTTATTTCATTATTGGAAATTTCACATTGAACTTTTTAATTAGAGTAAGAATCTCAAGATAGGGTGAGGATTTAAACAATTGGTACAGTTATTAAGTTTACAACGGCTGGAGTATTTATAGAATAACCCGAAAGAAAAAAGCTGTTAAGCGTATCTAGTGCTTCGAATTTAGATAATTTATGAGAGACCTTAGGTTCATTATTCAAGTGGCCACCTTAAAAGCAATGTGGATATATGAACAGAGGAAATATGTACCCGGAGAATATTGAACTTGAGGGTGAGAAATTCCTGGCAATATAGAGCAGATAAATCCATCTGCATTTTGCTTGAACGACTCAAAATACTCTGCTCTTCCCATCAACACCTCCTGCGGTAAATGAAAATTAAAGAAAATTATATCTCTGAAATATGAGGTGATATCTGACCCAAAGGGATCAAATGCAAAACCCATACTCATCCCGACAGTAGATTTTCTAAAGTTTTACTTTTCCTCATTGATAATGTGCTCACAATCATTTTCACGTTCTCCTTCTTCCACAATCATTTGCATTCTTCACCCAAAAGCATACATAAATGTATAGGCATATTAGCAACACAAGAACAAGAAAGTCGCAATCGCTTTTGAAGAAAGTGATTCGTCCAGAAAATTATGGCTGAGAGTATGGGGGAAGCCATGGATCCAGCCTTTAGGCACATGCATGGAGCAGCAAACTGACGGGTAATGGGACCCACTCTGTTGCCAGATCTAAAGGGTTGGCTGATGGGAATATGGCCAAGACTTTTTGATCCAAATGCTCACTATTTGGAGGGCACGGTCCTGTTCTGAAGGAAGGGTCAGGACATTACCCTCTAAACATGGCCCTCATCATTCTACTTACTGATTGATTTAGAAGACAATTTTGCCCCGCTAGTGCCCACTTGTTCTGGGAGAATGCAGTGGCAGTTTTGACTTTGTGAGTTTGATCCCAATTATTAGAGAATGTCCAGATTGGATTCACAACATAAGATGGTGCCCCCCCACATGAAACCCAAAACATCAATTCGCATCATGTGCCATCATAAGCATTTTCTCACGACAAACCCTTTTATCTTAATCCCAATCTAGACTTTTATATTTATACACACATCAATAATAATAGATAAAAGTCTTTCAAATCCAATCTGCACTTGCATTCCTTATCTAGTTGTTGTATCATATTGCACAACATTATTAATTCAGTATGACATACATTCCCCTGTTTGGCCCTCGAATGAGAGAAAGCCAAATATCAGAAACTTTTTTATTATATTTTCATTTTCTAATATATAATTATCTATATTTATAAAAAGATCATATCCATCTTAGTTCATATATAGTATGTGTTTTATTTAGTTCTCAATATTTAAATTCATCTAATAATTGATGATAAAGTTGAAAAGGGCAGTCCCTAACAGAATTGAGAGTTACACCTAAAAAAGATGATAGAAAGTGAATCACATTCCACACCACGTGATGTGCAAAACTTTTTTATCTATATATTCTGTGGCTAGCTTGATTGATCGTTGTGCCACATGCAAGCCAAGCAGGACACAATACAAGAAAAGTAGAACTAAAAAACAACACATAAATGACAAAAGCATATAGACAATCGGGCACACATTGCATTGCACATATAAATTAACACTAAATTAATTAATAATTAACCAAAATATTAACATAATAAAATAGGTAAGAAAGAATCGAGTGGAACCAAGTACATAGTACGTAGTAGTGTGATGTTGTTACCTTGGAGACAAGGATGTTAATTCCGGCATGCTTGTTGTCCCAACCAAACTCATTAATGGTGTCTCCAGCTCTCAGAATCACCTCGTTCTTCACAATGTATTCTCTGTACAGACGTCTACGGGAGGCCTTGTGCAACCACGCCGCTCCCCAAAGTAACTCGTCCTATTATTCGTCAACATCATTATCAACGGTGGATGTGAGAGTCAACTATTTTTCTTTTTGGTAATTTAATCGAACGGCTAGGAAATGTAGCCTGATTTACCTGGTAACCATTAACGTCGCAGTAAAAAGGGCAAACGGCGTGATACAGGCTGTTACTGTATGCCCCTCGGTGCTTGTCAGCGAACTGGAACACCTGCACAATGCACATGCACGCCGTTTCCCACACCAACGGTCATTTTCTCGCGACATTTTAACCGAAAACATAAAATTAAATGCATCCATTTATGAACTTATTTTTCAAGCATGTAATTTAATTTAATCCCTGAATCTCATGTGTTCATAAATAACCGTTCATTTTTCATTTCCAAAAATTGACTAGTACTTTTAAATATAATTTTTAACAATAAATGCATATTCGTTTCCCTATAACAAAAAACAAAAGAAAATCCAATTCCCAGTAAAGTGAATTGGATTTATAATTTCAGTGCAAGGAGTCAAAAAGAGACTTCATGTCACTCACCAGTGAATAGTGAAAGTCTCTTTTCGGTTTTTGGGAAATTCAGTTTGGAATATATAAAGTTATAAACTACTTTAATTATATATATATATATATATATATTTTATTTATTTATTTATTTTTACCACAGTTCAGAAACTTTCACGAAAAGGCGAAAAGAGCAAGAGAGAAAATGATAAAGTAAGAGTGAGCCCGACGTACCCTAACGGCTCGATTGAGGAGCAATCGTGAGTATGCGGGGTCACGTGATCTGAACACGATGGACGCAGCAGCTAGCGCAGCAGCGGTTTCGCCCGCCACGTCGGATCCGGGATGGGCCCCATCGATCTTGTACACTGTGCGTAACGTGTCCATGTCCTCAGGTCTCTCCCAGCAGTTGTGATCCGAGAATGGGTCGCCCACTTGCACGTAAACCACGCCGGGTCGCGACGTCGCCTTCAGCAGGTAATCCGTCCCCCACCGCACCGCCTTCACGGCATTGCCGAGCTCAGGCCCCATGCTCCGTCCGAAATCGATTATGCTCCACGACAGCATCGTCGTCGTGAACGCCATCGGGAACCCGAACTTTATGTTGTCGCCGGCGTCGTAGTACCCGCCGGTCAAGTCCATCTGAAAGGGGAAAAAAACACAATGCAGGTTAGAAACAGCGTCGTGGAAGTCAGAATTGAGCCAAATGAAGTTCTACATACTCCGGCAGTGGAGCCGTCGTGCAATGCGGAGTCGCGGCGCCATCTGAGGCGTTGATCGGGAGGGAGTTTCCCGGAGCGCTGGCCTTCGAAGAAGAGAATGCTCTTGCGGAGAGCATCGCCGTAGTTGTGGCCGGCGGCGGTTGGGCGGAGAGGGAGCAGGAGGAGGAGTATGGCGAGGACAGGGAGTGCCCGAAGTGGAAGCTGAGCATTTCGCGCCATTTTTTGTTGCTTTGTGCTTGCTTCCGCTTTGCAAGAGCGAGGGACGAAGCGAAAACCGTGGAGTGTGGTTATATAATCGAAAAAGCGTCCTTGGATTCCAGTTGAGTTTCCAATGAGATAGAACCACGTGGAGATGCGGGAGTGGTTCGAGTTCGGACCCCAATGCAGGGCTGGCTTGACCGAAAAATACCGGGTTTGACCAGGCAAGGGTCGGATCGGGGATCGGGGGTATGGATGTGATGAGTTAATGTGTGAGACGTCGGTGGGTGGGTGGGTGATGGAAAGGTCAAGGTGAGGAATAATGAGGGCACGTGATGGGGGCACCGCCAATTGATGGGGGACACGTGGAGAATGAGGGATGAGTGGGACCCACGGACAATAGAGCATATATACCCGCAGATTAATGAGAAAAATGTGGGAAATGGGAATGATTGGGAAGACTGAGAAGGTTTTATGTATTTTAATTATTTTTTTGTTCTCTTAATTTTGCTTATGAGGAATGGGGAAGAGGGGAGCATGTGAATTGTTGTTGGACTGGGTGGTTGAATAGTTCATCTTGTTCATTATATATATATAATTAATTAATTAATATTTGTGTGTCTATGGAGTTCATAGAAATCAATGGTGGAATGGATAATTGGATGGTTAGATTGAGTGGTCCCTCTGCCTAATCCAAATCAAAGTTTGCATGTGATTTATCAGTATCATTGTGCTAGGAATCACCGAATCCAATGTCTTTGTATTATTTTAATTATTAACATAACATTATGATGATATGAATTCAAGTTTAATTTTGATTATTTTACCTTTCTTAATTTGATTCATTTTATTTTTTAGTTTTGCTCAATTTAATATTTTTGTCAGAAAAGATAGAAAATAAACATCACATTATTATAACCTCAAACTGCATATATTAATAATATAATTACAACAAAAAAATTAAATTAAATTGTAACTCAAGTAGTATGAAACTTGAGTTTATGAATCAGAGATCATGAAATTTAAGATCTCTTATAATTAAAAAGAAATAATTACAACAACTATCAAATTAACTAGTAAGACTTGCAATTGGATAATATTTTAAATTTAGTTAAATTATACTCAAACCTCTCTTATTTCAAATACTATATTTGGATCTTTTTTAATTTATCTTTTATTAAAATTAATTTTTTGCATAATATATATGCATTTTTTCTAATAATAAAAATTACTTAACAATTCTTACTATTATATTAAGAATAAAACTACAAATTTATATGAGAGCTTAACATCAATTTAACTTCCTTTATTGCTATATCAAGAATAAAATATAGTAAGCAGAGAATTAACTTATTCAATACAAAGTAAATTGAAGCAAAGCTCTAGTAATATGTATTAAAATGTTAAGTGAGTCAAGTGCAAAATTTGAAACAAAACAATATTTAATATAATTTAGTCAAACTTGAGGAGAAGTGAGTTTAATTTATATATCCTAATGTTTAAGTTAATTTATGTTATTTCAATGAATTCATTTCCCGTTGAATTTAAGGAAGAAAAAATTTTGGGATTTAAGAATTAAAAAATGCAATCTAATTTTAAAAATTTTTATTTGATTAGGGTTTGAACATGTAATAACAGATAACATATCTGTTGTTTGTCTCTGAAAACAAGCAATATATTTGTCTTTTCGTGACATGTTGTATTTGAGATTCAACAGCACAAATTTCAAATAGTCAATTTTTTCTTTTTCTTTTTTAAAGATACTAAAACTTTGACCATTAGATCTTATATCTAACGACGCACAAAAAGACAAATATATTGTTTAATTGTTTTTGGAGACAAACAATCCTTATTTGGAATAACATGTAACACTTGTTTCAATACCACAAATAAAACCTTTTTGGGTTAAGTCACTTTTTGCTGTGCTTCATGAAAATGGGAATAGCAATTCAGAACAAGATCCTCTCCTACTTCATATAGCAATAAGAGGATCATGTCCAATTGTGGGTATTGATTGTAAAAATTCACAATTCAAGATTAGATTTTAATTAAAAAAATAAGACCGTCAATTTTTACAGTCGACAATTTCAATTTAATTATCACAATTTGATGGTAGATTTATACACATATATATATATATAGATATATATATATATATATATATATATATATATATATATAGAGAGAGAGAGAGAGAGAGAGAGAGAGAGAGAGGTTAAGCCGATTTGGTGACTGTGGTGTGAATGGGGAGCCAAATGATGTGCCACCACAACATATAATTAAGTTGTAACCCTCACATGTGAGAAGATGCTGTTATTTCAGATGGCTCCTCATGGAAGACATAAACAGGTATATAATTAGGAGCCTCTTGGTTCTTGCAATTTTGCATTGAACAAGTGAATGTCTCTCTTCATCCTCCCATAAAAACATAATTATTAAAAATATTAAAATATAATAAAAGTAGCTGCAACAGCTCAAAATACTAGATGCAACACAACTTCAAGTTTCAATTATAAGGGGGAAAAAACACTGTAGAATGGTGCCATTGAAATGTATTTGCCTATTTGGATTCCCTCCAACACTCTAGGTGTTGGAGGGAAACCATACATGTTGGATTTTTTTTATTTTTCCCTTATAATTATTTAGAATTCTCTCCAAATTATTGGAGACTCCGGTTAGAGGGGATCTAGATCCTATTGAAATTGTAAAGCAACTATTCAACAAAGAGACAAGAGAGAGAAGTTGCCATATTTGCCAAAAATAGATTCTGTGTGCCTTACTATATATAATGTTTTTTGGATTAAAATTATAAGTATATAAAATTTACTTAGTTTTAAATAATATGATTTAAATTAAATTAGATCACAAATATATAAAACCTTTTAAACATTGACCATTTTTTTTTCTTTTACAATACTCAAACTCCAGATTTTACTTAAAAATTAAACACACAAATAAAATTGTTTTTATAAAATGGCATAAGATCTGTGGAAGCAATCATTTGTTATGCATAAAATAATTATACATATGATTTAAATTATAAATGATAATACATATATATATATATATATATATATATATATATATAATAAAATTTTACATATATATGGATAATAAAATTGTTACTATATTTCTTTTTGGGTATTTTATATTTATATGTAAGATTTCACACCAATAAATGTGGAAGGAATACTAAAGATTCCAATTTGACATGGCGTATGGGTATAACTCCTAAAATGATAAGAAAACCAAGTAATTCTATGGATAGAGCTGCATAATACTACGTCCGCTTGTCACTTTAATGATGGAATCTTGGCATAAAGTTTCTCCAACTTAATATAAATTATATGCCAAATTTGCAACATATTTTAATATCAAGTACATCTATGTACTGTTGTATACAAATTATTAAAAGGTTAAAAAATTGACATAGACGGAATAATAATATTAATATCAATTTATATTTCTTTAATATCAAATAGAATAATAATAATATGAATGACAGTAACAAGTAGTGTGAAAAAAAACGGGTGATACATAACATTAGCATATCTTGAAATGAGAACAGCATTGAATTACTCACAAATTAAATTATTACTATAGAAAACAAAAAATGAAATATAATTATAGGTAAATTAGTGATAGGGGAGGGGACCATTCAGGCCTGTTTCTTTTAATATTGAGGATTATTGTTAAAAATGAATTGTTCTATAATAATTATAATAACAAATATTAGGAACAGGAATAGGTGGATAGTCATTAATTTTTGCAATATATGTATTTTGTATTTATCTAAAATATCTAATGCTTGCATTCTATTTGAATATTAAAAAAAGTTACTTTTTTAATATCCATACCCAAAATATTCGATATTTAAAATACTCAAAATACTTGAAAAAAATGTTGCATAATAAATATTGAATACTATAAATTATTTATTAAATATCCACATATCTCATATCCGATATCTATTCATCATAACTCTTAAATTTATCAAATTTGTAGCTATATAAATATGTATTATATATATATAAATAATGTATTATAATTTATATATTAAAATTATATAATTTATAATCTATGTTTACATATTATATTATTAGTTATCGTGCAGATATCGAATACCTTCTTCACTCATTTATGTTGAACAAATTTAAGGCACTTATTATTAATATTAATATTCATATCCGTTTAATATCTAATGAGTTTTTTTTTTCTTTTTTTTCTTTTTACTATCTGAACCTTTATCTGAAATCTAATGAATATCTATAATTTTTTAATGAATGTCATTAAATACCTAAAATATCCGTAATTATTATCAACCCTAATCAAAACAAGGATGAGTGATGAAGCAGGAAAAAATGAATGATACAAAAGTTAATTAAAACGCTAATATTGCAACAAAAGCTAGAAGGTGTAATAGTGATGTGGGTTGGTGTGGGGCCCAAGGCTGGTTGTTTCTCTCTCTCTCAGCATGTGGATTCTAATCTATATTTAAAAAATCACGTGAGGCCTAATAATTTAGAAAGAAAAAGGTGCAATGGATTTTCCCAAATTCCAGCCGAACAACCCATCCAAATATACGACCTTTTTGGTTGCCTATCTAAGAAATTCCAACTACATCTTAAAAGGCTTTTGTTTAATTGGAAAACAGCGAAGACAATACAACAAATAAGGTGTTTTTCTAATAAGGCAAACTTGGCTAGTTGGGCTGTGTTCAATTGACGATAATTGAAGGAATGAAGGGTGATGGTTGGACTCTGTTTTGTTCAATGAAAGCCCCATTTTAACTTGGATTATGGTTTGTCCTTCCAATGTTGATATTTGAAAGAATAATAGTCTTCGAAATCAAACTAAAGTGAACTTGAATGGAATAAAGCCAACAAAAAATTGACCGAAGACAAAAGGATCTCCAAATCAATGTCAGTAATATAATATTAAAAGCAATCTTATACACTAATGAACTAATTTTATATTTTATCATGATTGAATGACAATTACATATATTGTCACAAATTTGTATATTAACATTAATGCATTACGATTTAAATTATTAATAGGTGATCAAAGGGAAGAAATAAGAACTTATGAAAAAAAAATTAAAAATAGACATTTATTGTGCTCATAAACTAGCATGTTATAAAAAATTTCTTACAAACTTAATAATAAAATTTCTCAAGTATTATACAAGAATTTTATGGTAATTTTTTTCTCCAAAAACACCCAAAAAACAATTCAAACTATCCAACAAAAACCAATTCAAATTGGCCATTAAGAAAAAAAAATAGGACTATGTTTTTCCAAAACTAATTAATTTCGATTTGGTTTAATTTTAACTCAAAATCAAACTAGATAAAACTTTTAAATACCCCTAATGACAATTAAATGGTGCAAACATGTCTCACTAATTAGGAGGCATTTATTTGAACTTAATAGATGTCTAAATATGATATATCCAAATTTCAGACAATTAAATATGTTTGTTTTAATTTATTTTTATTAAGTTCTTAACAGATTTGTGCAGATCTTAATAAATTAGATATTAAGACAAGTCTTAATCATTCAGATATTATCTTGGGTCATAAGTTGCTAAGTGTTGATCACTTGATTGCTTTATTTGGATATTAAAAAAAATGCTCTTGAGAAGATTTAAACTTACAACATAATAAACCTTGCTGCTACTATATAAGGGTGCATTTTAAATATAATATAACAACAAATATAATATTACAAATATATATCATATTATCATTTGTATAAAATGATTTAAAATTATAAAAAAATTAACAACAAATTTTGTAATATGATTTAATATTAAATATAAATATTAATTAATAAGTATATTTAATATTAAATCATATTATAAAATATATTTCAATATAATTTTTTATAAATTATTTATTTATTTTCAAATGTTAAAAAAATAATCTTAATTATTAAATATTCAGATTTAGAGACAATATCTTAATAATTAAATATTTATTCAAATTCAGACATCTTAATTTTAAAAAAAATTGCCTCGTTATTCTAACATGACATTGTTTTGCATTTATCAATCTACATCGTTGTTTTCTTTTCAAAGATTATAAGGGGAGACATACTAGGTCAGATATCAATGTTGACGTCGTAATATTTGTGGTTACATCCTCTAATGATTTATGACTACGTGTTTAATATTTTAGGTTAGAGTGATCCCTGCTATCTAGAAGTCAATTCTACTTTGCTCTGTTCAAAGCAAAATAAAATCACAAAAATATAAAATTCTCATAACATTAATTTTTTCAATACATAAAACTTGAACTTAATATTTTGTTTAAGACAAATAAGTGTTGAATCAATTTGGACAAATTAATGCATACATATTCTATATGTTGACTAATTTTGTTAACAATTTGACGATATTAGCAATGATGAAAAAAAATTTGAAAATTTTATAAATATGTAATAGGAAATGAAAGGGAAAAATGTAGGAAGTATTTGGTTTTTTTCCAAAAAAAAGTGAGATAAAATTGAAACTGACCTTTAACTGAAAGAACAGGAAAGAAAAAGAAAAAAAGAGAGGACTCTTTTTCTTACCTAAAAAAATATGACAAAAAATAAGGTATACTGCTGCCAAAGTGTATAACTTGATAAGATACCAAATGATAGGTCACACCTCTCAAGACGATTTTTGTCAATAATTGATAAAGCCTTATGATGAGAAGATAGCAGCTGTAGCAGTACTAGGTATGCCTTGCTTCACAGGTTAATTTGGCAAAGCAATATGGCCAATCATTCATACCTTAGGTTCATAGATGTTTATGCATTTCTATCCCAATCATCTTCCCTACAATTTGTGGGACCTCCCTTTCTGGAATCACGTTACCAAAACAAGAAACAAAATTAAAGAGAGAAATAGACAGGAGAATATATTTTTCAATAATGTGCAAATAATTGTTTTCCTTTTCACACCATACCATCAATATGTGCATTTCATCAATTGAACGAAGAAATGAATGCTTCTCAGTTATGTTTTCATAAGGCGTTCTAGTGCTATATATAATGTCCTGTGTCCTACACTTATCTTGATTGGAAAAAACTTAGTTGCATTTTTTATATATTTATTATTAAGTTATCTAAATAAAACATTATAAATGCATCATGTTTAGAAATAATTTTATATTTTGATCTTCAAAGTTTGAAGTCCTCATAAGATTTATTGTAATATAATATCGAGTCAGTGCTATGAGAGAGTTAAGGGCTCCATCATGGACTGCAAGGCCCAAATATATATGGAGTGTAGAAAAGCAACTTAGAAATAGTTAAATAATCTAAAGAGACATAGAACTGTAGAGAGAGATACTCACCTAAGTATTAATATCGATATTATGGACAATTTATTCATCCAAATTCATGATCAAATTTATATTTATCAAAATATATAAAAAATTGTATATAAATATAATCCAACATAAATACTATACATATAGAAGCTTGTTGTTCCTTCTGATGCTTTACATTGCTTCCTCGTACATCTTTACATATTGAGAAATCTACAGAAAAGTGTCTTAACATAGCTTAGATGAGTTTGGTATCTTACTTTGTCTTCATATATATATTTAGAGTATCCCATTCCAACAGGACCCCTTCGAAATGTATTTGTTCCATACACATTATTGATTATCCCAAGATTTGATCTCAGAACAAGATGCTTAAAGTACCCAAGCTACTTCTACTTGAACCAACACCCAATAGTTACCGCATTTTCATTTATGAGTCCTTTTGTGAAGTTATTTCCACGTAAATCCATTTAGTCCAATCTCGCAAAAACAGTAAATGCCAAGGCAGGCCTGCAAATAAAAGTTTATTGGGCTTCCACTCAAGATGGGCCTAGAAAACCCATTTTGATAACCAGGCCCATCAATCACCCAATCACCACGTTTAGTGTCCAGAACACGTTAGCCTGGTTAATATCTAAAATGTTCATAAATAAGACGAGATTCTTCCATGAATTTATATTTAAAAAAAAATTCTTGTATCAGCGAGGTCGGATTTTTTTTTTTTAAATAAACTACCGGTAATTCTTACAAAATTATAATAGGTTTACTTTGATTTTTAGAAAGATAAAACGTCTCTGTCTCTTAGTCATTGAAATATTATTTTTTGTCTCATTTTTATTTATTTGTTCTTTAAAATAACTTTTAGCAATGGCATATTTAAATTTAATAACAAGGTAATTTTAATTAAATAAAACTATTAAATTAAAATAAATATACTTTTTAATATTTAATTTCAGAGAATTGTATTAATAATTTACTTTTTTAAGTGATTTTAATAAAACTCTTTTCCACACCTATCTAATCCATTCAATATTTCATAGATATCTTCCTCCTGCTAGAGACAATTCTATTCAAAATATTGTAGAATATTAAATATGAGCACTTTTCTTAATTATAATTCAAATCTTAATTTAACACTTTATAATAGACTAGTCCCTTCTAATAGATGTTAAAATTTTAATTTCAAATAACTTTAGTTACCAAGAAAATCAAACATGCCATGTTCTCTTTTAACTTATTTTGGGTTAGAATTTTTAGTTTTAAAACATAGATTGTGAGCTGAGTGTGAAACCCTCTCACGTCAATGAAGTCATTTCAAAACACAAACATGCATCCCATAACTACTCGTTGCGCAGGTCCAATGGGGAATCACTTCATAATCAAATAAGGAGACCCCACAGAGGATTCACACCCAGACATCAATCTTACACCTAATCAACTCCTAAATTTAAAGTTGTGCAATCATGCCTCATTAATTCGCGGAGTCTTATTCGCCTTCTTTCTTCATTTGACATTGACATTTAAACATATAGTTGCCCATACATGCATCCAGGTGGGTCATCCTTGCTCCTCAACTCCACACGAAACAACTACCTTTCTCCCATATCCTAAACTAATTCCTTTCTTTTCTTTTCTTTTCTTTTTTTTTTTTTGGATCAAAATTTCAGCCCTCCTATATATCTCTTATCTTGAGCGCCTTTTTCTATGATTCTTCTCTATCCATAACACAGCCACACTTTTCTGTGTATATGTTTCTTGCTTCTTACGTTTAATTACTATAATTAATCATGTCTTATATGTAATCTTATCTTAACAAAATTAAATTACTTGTCCATATATCTTGATAAATCATAATTTACTTAGCCTAATACTTCAAATGGTTCAATGAGGCCAAATTCGTATCCTGAAAAGAATATTCTAAATGTCACTTAGTATATTTCACCAACGATAACTCTTCTTTTTAATAGAAAGATTGTACTATCAACTACATATAAGGGCCAACTGTTTTTTATTTTTTTGCTAAAAAATACCAACTATTATCATGCATGACTTGTCTAACGGCCTGCAACACTCCCAATCTAGAGGTTACTTGACTTAAATGAGCAATGCCCCAAAAAATATTTCACCAATAAGCTAAACTAGATACGAAATCTGTTTATCTGCTCGCTTTATACTTTGCTCTCAAAGTCACTCAACAAATGATGTGGAAAGAAGATCCTTTCCATTCTTTGCATTACTTAATTAGAAGTCCCTAGCTATCCAAAGACCTTAGAGCTATCCACCAAAGATATTAGAGTATTTTGCATTCATCATATGTCATGGCACAATGTTTATTAGAACTCCAAGGACACTGTTCTTTATTAAATTGTTCATCACAAGTAGCCAGATATATATAATTAACTTTTAAAAGTTGGCTTCATTATCTAGTGATGTGGAGGTGACCCAGCAATATCATTACACCTTGAAAGTTTTTGTAGTCGAGTCACAAGAAATTTCTAATGAAATCCCTCATCTTAACATGGATTAATTGTAATATTAACAAAGAAATTATTTTTAACAAGATAATAACTACTTCAATGCTTCCATGTTCTATATTAATACTACTAACTTTTCAATGAAATCTCTCGCATTCATCTATTAATGTTTCAAACTTTTAACTGTGGTTATTCAAGATATATTATGAACAAATTAAGACAATAGTATAATAATTAATAAGTGGTGCCTCTTTCACCTTCCAAAAGCTCACGAGCCATCAAAATATGAGTTTGACAATAACAGTAATATGCGAGTGCAAAGTGTAGTCCAAAAGATGTATGCTAGTCCTATACCCACGTCTTTTCCTTTAATTTCTCATAAAGGAGAGAGAGATAGTCAATTGCGCCGTTGGGACCGTGATTAGGTTAAAAATAGGGTATTGTCAAAATGGATTCACCTACAAAATCACTGTGTTTCCCACCAAATTAATATGACTTTGTGCTTTATTATGGTACTCGTACTATTTAACACTTTAAACATGGAACATTCTAGAGCTAAATTTGGGTTTGAATATATCGAGCTAGAGAGTTTATTAACGAAATGTTTTGCTAAAGTGAACATATTCATGCTCTTCTTTTAGAAGAATCTTTTTACGCATTGTACTTGCTTTAATTCATCACAGATATGACCATAATATTTATGGCTTTCACTTTTTTTTTTTAAATCTTTTCACAGTCTCTCAAGTACTGCTTTGTGAGAAATAGGGATGGCAATGGGCCGGGATCAGGGAGAGGGGGTGGGGAGTACCTCTCCTGTCTCCTGATCCCCTTTGGGGAAAAAATTTATCCCTCACCCCTGATTCTTGCCTCTCCACAGAGACTCCGAGCCTCACAAAATTTTTTTGAAAAATAAAAAAAAACAAATTCAAAAAGAAAGAAACAGAAACGAAGGAGGAAGAAACAAATGCGAAGCATGGATTTGATTCCTGGGAAGATCAAAAAATGAGGTTGCTCCTTATCAGCATCATCTACCTCCTCTGTACCCCAAAACTACAGATTCAAAAGGGCTATCCTTGTTCGGAAGAGAGGCGAATCAAGTACAGTGGATTTTAAAAGAAAAATTCTACTGTTAGATTTAAGAATTTCATATTTAAACATACACACAAAGCATTCTCAAATCAGTGACGATGGGGGAGATTTAGCAAACAGTGATAGAGGATTTCAGATTTAAATATACACACAAAAACCTAAAGCATTCTCATATCAGCAAAAACCTAAAAACATTCAATAGAAGACGAGAAAGGATTTCAGATTTAAACATACACAAAAAGGCAAGATTCATACCTAAAATGGAACGATGAGAGAGGACGGCGCATGAGAGGACAACGATGAACACGAGAGATGCAGCAGACAGATGGTGGGAGACGTAGCAGACGGCAAGAGACGCACTAGCAACACGGCAAGAGACTCACCGATGACTCGGCGAGAGACGCACCAAGATCTCATCGCGTCACTTGCGAGAGAGGACGGTGAACAAGAAGCGAGACGGCGGCAAGACGGCAAGAACACAGAAGAGAGCAAGACAACAAGGAGACTCATGAGAGACTGATTAGGAATAACGATTAGAATTAGAGTTTTATTTTTTTAAAAATTAAATTAAATTATTTATATTTAAAATGAAATATATATTATATTTATATATATATTAGGTTATTGTTTTGGGGCGGATAGTATGATCCATGTCCCTGTCTCTAAAATAGTAATGAAAGATTTTTCTCCCACCCCCATTCCCGTGGGAGAAAAATTTCAGCTTATGAAGCCCTGAATATGAAAATTTTTGTATTCGGGTCCTTATTACTATCCCTAATAGTAGGCCCAATCAACTTCAAATTAGTTAAGAAATCACTACTTAACTTGATGCTTTTCACTTTAACATATATATGGTTACTAATTCTGGCGAATGGTCTGAAAATGCTGGTCTATTTACTTACCAGAAGCTTCCATCATGCAGCAAGTTAAGGAGTAAATCCTTGAATGCTTAATAAATTGTTAATGTGTTTCTTTTTTAATAGAAATAATAAATTGTTGATCTACATGCACATACATATTGAGTGAGATTGATGCTGCCATATGAACGAGAGCACAATAGGTATAAGGAAACTTACAGTAAAAGGCAGTCAAGCACTAATAAGTCTATATCCACAATTATTATTATCAGATCCTAAGCATGCTACACTTTAACTTCCACTACTATATGTGCTCAAACTCTAGCACAGATGTGCTTTAAGACCAGCACAAAAGTGCTTGATGGGAAAATTGTGTTTTTTTGTGGAAGGTCGGTCCAGTTATACATTTATCAAAAAGTAGACATACATACATTCAAATCAAGGGCGAATCTAGAAATTTAATTAATGGGAGCAGTCTATAAATATTTTTGTGAGCGCAAAAAAATATATCACATATATTAATTAAAAAAATTCCTACCCATACAAGTAGATCCGCCATGTTTTGAATACTTAAAATCTTAAACCCTCCTCTCTCTCTCTCTCTCTCTCTCTCTCTCTCTCTCTCTATATATATATATATATATATATATATATATATATATATATGTGATAAATTATATTTTCACTGCCCAACTCTGTGATCTAAATTTGCTTAAATCCAAGTCCATTGTATGTCCAAAGGTATAATATTAGATTTTTTAGATGCCTGATTGGAACTTCAAAGATACACCTTTGCCCACTTTTTAAAAAATGCAAAACTTTGATCACATGAGCACAATGTACCTTGGTCGACTCACAAACCACTAACCAACTAAATGAGCCTCACAATTAAGACATATTTAACTATGAGTAGCACATTATAAATAGCCTATATGTTCCAGTTTTGCCAAGTAACTGATTCTCTTTCTAAACAATCATTTCTCCCATGCACTTTGTTAATCACTAATTCAAATACCATGTGCAAATAAGAGACTTTTTTTCCTATTTGCATGGTTTGTAAGTTTCAAGGATTGGTGTTGGATTCGTGTATTGATATATATGTAGTTTAAAAATAGTCAAATTGGAGTGATAATGAATAATAGTGGGGAATGAGGAAAAAATAGGGGAGGGGCATTATAGGAGGAGAATGATGATACAGAGTGGAGAAGGAATTGGGAAGCCACGCTGTGAGGTTCAAAAGTAAGCAAAAAGTGTCACGCTTTGTTGTAAGTGGGTAGTGGGGAAGGAGGCGTGACAAACATTATGTTGTTTATTTGTTATCCCCTCAACTTCCTAACTAACTAACTCCACCATATATAAGTGCCTCTCCTTGGTCGGCTACGTCTTAATCTCTTTCTTCCTTTTTTAGGCTGTTACCCATTTATACAAATTAATATACACTCATTTTTTGTGTTATCTACTTGCTTTTTTTTTAAAATTATATAAAATTGCATTTGTGCTTATATAATGGTTTTTTTATTCCAACTATATATCCATACTTGCACAAGTGCCTCTCTGTTACTGTAAACTTCCCATCACGAATTCATAATTATAGTTCACACTTGTATCAGTTTCTAGAATGATCGGAAGCTTAAAGTGATTAATTAGATTTATTTTCTACATCTTTTTAATTTCCTTATCTCATTAATTGTTATATATGTAATTAGAAAAAAAATAATTTATCAGAATAAAACAAGCACATTAATTATACTAATCAACGCGTAAATTAATATATATTAAAATAAATATAATTACTAAAAAATTATATTTAATATACTTATGATTTATTTATAATTAATTAATCCTACTCTCTTCCAATTATAAAATGAGTCTATCTACAATTTTTCTTTTCAAATATATATACGATTCTATAAGCTTGATTACCTGAAAATATAAAATGCTTTTTATATATTGAATATCATGTGTTTGCTTCCATTGTTATGCTACCATCAGGGTTCTTAATTATTTTATTTTCTTACAACTTATAGATTCAAATATTGTATAACTTCGATTAAAAAAATGCATGAGATTTTGGACGATGTACAATATCAATCTACAATGTTTTTTTTTTAAAATTTAATCTGTGTGTCTTTTTTGGGTTTATCCGCTATAATTATTTAACCATATACTTTTTTTTCCAAAATTACATTAAAATTGTTCTGTCATGAGATAAGATTCGGACGCAATCATTGCGGGGGCTGAAAGGACAAGGATCAAAGGTTATGTGAACTGAAAAAAGGAGTGCTTTTAGGTGATGTAAACCTCAACCGTCGATTTCGTCACAAAGTGGAAAGTGGCCATTGATCTAAACGGTGAAGTATTAGCCGCAAACTTAAAGTGGGCCCTGGATGCCTTTGGTTTCCCATTGCACGCCCCCTTCCACCACTGTCAGTCACGTTATTTAATATCGGGGCGTGCTACAGGGAGGTTGAGTTTCTGTCCGTCAGATTCTTTTTTGTTAGTATTGGGATCTGTGTTATTTTAGTTAAATAAATTATTTTAATATTAAATAAAATTTTCTTATTTTTTATAAAACAAAATCAGTTTCAAAATTAAAAAAATTATATTTACATTTTATTATATCTTTGTAATTAAATTTCTAATTAAAATATAATAAACATATAGTTCTCTAATCAAAATAATAATCTTTAAAAAATAATTATATATTTTTTACAACTAAATATTATATAATTTGTTTTTAAGAAATTTTTTATACATATTATATTTTTAATAGAGAACCTAATAACAAAGTTGCTTGAATATGTATAAAAAATTTCTTACAAATAAATTATATAGTATTTAGTTGTAAAAAATAGATAATTATTTTTTAAAAATTATATATTTATCATATTCTAATTAAAAGTTTAATTGCAAAGATATAATGAAATGTAGGTATAATTTGTTTTAATTTTTAAGCTGGTTTTGTCCTATAAAAAAAATAAAAAAATTGATTTAATATTAAAATAAATTATTTAACTAAAAATAACATAGATCCCAAAAAAATAATATAGATCCCAACACTAGCCAAAAAAATCTAACGAACAGGAACTCAATGTAGCACGGCCCTTTAATATCTATATACTTATATAAAATAATTCTATCAGACACATTTAATGTGTCTAACCTGACAGTTTTCTCTCTAACTCTTTATTTACATCAATCTAAATTCATCTTATTCTATGATCTAATTAATAATAGTTATTATTAACGTATACCTAGATGCTTCTATTCTCCAAAAGAAGTGTTGACAACAGCAATAAGTGTTATTTTACAATTATTAATTGATTGATGATAAGTGTGAGTTCCTTTTTATTTATTCAATAACAAATTATTTCTTATCATGTGTCAAGGGAATATCTTTTAAATAATATAATATTAAGACGAAACATGCGAAAATGGTCAGTATGCCATGAAGATATCATTTAAACAATGTTTTCACCGGAGAATGAACTGTTGCATGAGGATTTTGGAAACCATTAATGTCACGACTCACTTTTTAGGCACATGACCGGCACAATGATGAATATCCCATCACTGTAAGCCTTTCGATAAATTCTTCCTACAAGTAAAATTGTTAGTCATTATCTCTATATTCTCAAAATACCATTTCTTAATAAATACAAAGAAAATACATCAGATTTTCTTAATTAAAAATAATATATCCTCAGTACGAAATACATTATCATACTGAAATACAAGCCAAATACCAAACCCCTGACCTAGATGTCCTAGACGGTTACAGAGCAACATACTGTATAACAAAAGAAGGGCCTACCCGACAGCGGGAAGGTCCAACGTGATCTACTCCTCTAGCGGATGTACTTCGGCGGCAACCTGATCTGAACAAAAAGTTTGTACAAACAATGTGAGCTTTTAAACTCAGTGAGCAAATCGGCCTTGCGTTACTAAAATTCAAATACATCACCAGTCATGCAAGCATATCCGAAGGCTCAAGCTCAACCAATAGACATAGTTAGAAATTACATACAAGAAAAATTCATCCAATTCAACAAACGATACTAGTACTCGTCAATGGCAATATATCCCGGAGAGCGCACACAGGCCGGCTCACCAATTTTGTATTTTTCCGCCATGACGCACAACCTCATCCTCTTAGCTAGGGCGCCTCACGGATTTATCACCAATCCGGGCTATATCCCTACTGAGGGAATCGTTGTCTCCACACTCATTGGTCAAGACACCCTTTAACCCGGGTTTTCCGCCTTGCCGTGAGAGGGGGTACTGTACCGCTCAATCACAATCAATAGTACAACAGTTCATATCATAATCAGAAGCACAATATAATACTCATCCATATAACAGGTATAGTATATAACTATATGATTCAAATTTCATATCATCATGAGATACTTGCTTTGTCTTATCCATACTTCTGGATTAATTATCTCATTATATTCGTCATTCTGAATCCAATTTCTCCCTATGAATCTTGGGAGTGTCCTACGACATACTTTTTATCACCAGTAATGCTAAAACTCTATTAAAACAGGGTCGTTTCACTCACCTGGATTCCGTACGAGTATCACTTCTCTAAATCGTTACGGACAAGAGTACGCAGGTGAATTTCAGTGTTCCGCTACAGAGATTTTCATGAAAGATTACAGAAAATACGTTAAGATCATTTTCGTATAGATACTGTTCATACGTACGGGTACTATTCATACGGTCACTATTCATACGTACGGTACTATTCATACCGAAAATACAGAATACAATCTGTAAAAGAGTACACCAGGTAAGTTCCCAGGAAAGAGTGGAGGGTCACACTGGACACACTTAAAAATCAGGTCTTTCCTTAGCCAGAACTTTCCTAGACATGTATTCTCCACAGATTATATTCTTTTTCGGTAATCAGAGAATCAAAATAACAGCTAACGACAGTTTTTCTGATGTGGAAGATCGGCCAAAGCCGCAACCACAGAGCATACTTAAGAAAATAACTTCTAAAATTTGAAAGACATAGAAATGGCATAGTATCCTTACCTAAGCAAAAACGGAAAGGCCCAAAATCTCAGAAGCCTAGCGTCGGAGCAAGAGAAACTTAAGGAGGGAAGAAGAGAAGTTGAAGGTGTGAGTTTAGAAGTGAAATGGAAGGGCCTATTTATAGCAAAAATCAAGGATACTATTTGACACTATACACTAATAAAATATTCAATTTACTATTCATGAAAACGACATTTCTAATAATGCATTTATTGTGCACCTTACGATGAAAAATTTTCGTTTATTAACTATTAGAAACTTTAAAGGGAAAACTATCCTTTCACCTTAAACCTTTAAGTTTCTTTTCAATTCAGTCCTTTCAATTTAGTCCCTGAGGATATTTTTACACATAAAACGTCATTTTCTCCTACAAACTTCTTTCTAGTTTTCTCTTATAACCAAACTACATCTAGTATTTGACATTTTGATTGTATAAATGAACAATACCATATACGTAAATAGTAACAGTAGTTTGAAAACACGCATTTATATTTTATTTTTCATGGGTATTACAATTAATAATAATTAATTTTAAAATTTTAAAATTTAAAACTGCTTCTTAAGCATTGTTCTTAACAAAACATATGTCTATTCAACTTTTCATTTTAGTTAATATATTAAACATTATTATAATTTTTTTTTCATTCGATTACTAAACTCCTAAATAAACTAAGGATTGGTTGGCTTGCCGCGTATAACTAATTGTTTGCAATGATAGTGGAAGATATAATGATAGATATATCTTTCTTTTTTGCATGTAGGTCTACTTATTTACCCTCTATAATTGAGGTGCAATTTTTGTCGTATACTCATCTTTGCACCTACTTTCATTCGTTCTTCTCACTCTACTATCTATTCCCTTTATGTAGTTTTTGAAATATGTTTCATCTTACAAGATTTGATTCAATAAAAGAGATATGCCCCTTGCACAATAACTGAAACATAAAGGTTCGCATGTATGTTTGTGGATGATGTATGACTTCAATGTTCTAAAAATGGTTATTGATGACTCTGAGATATTATCTTCATTTCTTTTATCATTAGTTTTTTTTAATTCATTACAAGGGTGATTAGTGTAGTTATTTATTTGTCTATCGTTTGTTTTTTTTTTTTTCAACATAGCACACCTGTATACGTGCAGCAGTGAATAAGTTTTTTTGTGTCTAAGTTTAAAGATGTATTAGTGGAAGACACAATTCTATGTTGGACAAAACAGTGGCTCTTATCGCATAACACGTCACTCTTTCAAAATTAACTGTCAATTTTCAACAAAGATTCGTGGTCTTGAAGATGATTCAGGGATAAGAATGTGGATACAAATTTTGTGGGTTTGAAATTTTCTCTCCCGAGAAGATGATGACAATTACTTAGTTGGTAAAAAAATATCATTTTAAAATATCTTATGAACATCATATTGTAGTTTCATTGTTTGGTTATTGAAGATATTACCAATCTTGAAAGTGTTACTCCCACAAAGAAGGAGACTTCTAGCCTTGCAACAAACGTGATTGATCTGGATGAATTAAATGCTTAACTTTTGTCAAATGTAAAGAAAAACATCAAAGTCAAAAATGATGTTTCAAATATTATGTGATGTTCCGGGGCTTTATTAGATTGAGCGTTGACAAGTTTTCTATAATTTTTTTGTTCTCGGGAAGAAAAAAAAATTATCTTTTTTGATGCTTTAGTTCAATTATTTATATTTATTCAACAACTTATGTTTTATCAATTTCTTAATATATATATATAGTGTGTCAATCTTTATCTTTTTTCTATTCAATTAATCATTCATGAATCAACTAATTTTAAATACTTGGAATGTAATTATATACATTATATAGTTCAATAAATCTAAAAAATTTCTGACCACGTAAATTAATAAATACTTGGAATGTAATTGTATATATTATATAGTTCAATCAATGAAAATTTAAATCATTAAATACTTTAACCCACATCAACATTAAAGTAAATTGACATTAAATTAATTGATAATTGAACCTGTTTTTGACAACTAGATTAATCAATATGGATTTAACTATATATATATATATATATATATATATATATATATATATATGCATGTATTAATACTTAATGTAAACAATTTGAGTAAATTTGTATTTTGACAACCATATTTAACAATATGGATTGAATCTATTCTAAATAATGTCATGACAATAATCTTACATTGCATAGGAGGGATTGAAGTTTCACTAAGACTAATTCAAGTAATGAAGAGATACTCACATAGTATGCAAATGACTCCCGATGACAAAGTGTACTTATGTCAAATGTAATTCAAATATTTAATATTTTTCAATGAGCATCGTTGTAGAAATAATCTTCAAACCTAGGATTTAAAGTTTAATAATGCAAGTATTTAACATTATTAATTTATTTTTTTTAAAATAATTTATTTACGATTTTAGATTTCACCGATTGCCTTATCTTTTCCTTTTCTTTTAATTGTGCTTTTGTATTTTAACATGTGCTATTAGAACATGATGTAATATTTTTTTGAAATAAGATGCAAATTCATTGGGAAGTCTACCCCATATTTAAATCTTTTTTTGGAATATGAGTAATATTCGTATAATTTTCTTATATATATATATATATATATATATATATATATATATATATATATATATAATGTTCTTATTTAAATCTTTACGGTCAATGCTCATCTATTAATTTTTTGTTCATAACTGCAGAATCAATATCTTAGAATGTGAACAATTCCTTAAAATGTGAATATACAGTATGTGTATATATATATATATATATATTCTTAATCAAGTCTCTCACCCTTTGTTTTACTCGAACATATACATTTGGTCTAATTTTCAATAAAGAGAATTAATGGATTTGATAAACTAAATTACATGAGGATTAAAACGTCACATTGGAAAAACGACCGTTAAGTGAGAGAGATTAAAGTTTCATTGAGATTCATTCAAATAAAAAGGGGACACCCACATCGTGTGCAAATGACTCACAGTAGCAAAGTGCACTTATATCACATGTAAATACACTTTACAATGATGTCAGACATAATTCAGGAATTTAACATTTTCAAATGAGCCCTCTCATAGAGATAATCTTCAAAACCTAGGATTCAAAGTTTAATAATGCAAGTATTTAACATTCATAATTTATTTTTTAAATAATTGTTTTTTAGATTTTGAATCTAACTGATTGTCTTATCTTTTTTTTTTAATGGGTCTTTTCGTATTCTATTGTCTGCTATCAGGACATGATGTAATAATTTTTTGAAAGAAGATGCAATTTCATTGGGAAATCTATCCCACATTTAAATATTTTTTGGAATATGAATAGTCTCCATATGATTTTCTTATTTATGTACATATTATGTTCTTATTTAAATCTTTATAGTCAATTCTCATCTATTAATTTTTTGTTCATAATTGCAGAATCAACATTTTGGAATGTGAATATACAATTGATATTTTTCTCATTAAGTCTCTCACCCTTCATTTTTTTTCAAACACATACATCTGGTCTAATTTTCAATAGAGAGAATTAATGGATATGGTAAACTAAACTACACAAGGATCAAAATGTCACATTGGAAAAATAACTATTAAGTGGGAGGGATTGAAGCTTCATTGTGATTCAGTAAAATAACAAAGAGACACCCACATCACATGCAAATGACTTTCAACGGCAGAGTGCACTTATGTCACACGTAAATGCATTTACAATGATGTCAGACGTAGTTCAAGAATTCAACATTATCTAATGAACCCACTCATAGAGATAATATTGAGGACCTAGAATTTAAAGATTAATAATGCAAGTATTTAACATTGTTAATTTATTTTTAATTTTAGATCTCACAGGTTGCCTTATCTTTTCCTTTTTTTTTTTAATCTTGTTATCATATTTGAATGTCTACTATTAGGACATGGTATAATACTTTTTTTTGAAATAAGATGCAATTTCATTTAGAAATCTATCTCATACTTAATTCTTTTTTTGCAATATGAATAGTATCCAAATAATTTTCCTATTTATGTATATATTATGTTCTTATTTAAATCTTTACGGTCAATGCTCATATATTAATTTTTTGCTTATAACTACAGAATCAACATCTTGAAATGTGAGAAATTCCTTTAAATGTGAATATACAATACATATATATTTTCCTCATCAAGTCTCTCACCCTTTATTTTTCTTGAGCACATACATCTGGTCTAATTTCCAATAAAGAGAGTTAATGGATCTGGCAAACTAAATTACATGAAGATCAAAACATCATATTGAAAAAACAATAGTTAGGTGGGAGGGATTAAAACTTTACTGAGATTCATTCAAATAGTGAAGAGACACTCACATTGAGTGCAGATGACTCTTGATGGCAAGTTGGTCTTATGTTACACGTAAATAAATTTTGTAATGATGTCAAATGTAATTAAAAAATTAAACATTTTCCAATGAGCTCTCATAGATGTAATCTTGAAAAGCTATGATTTAATTGTTAACACATTTTACAAATATTAAAGATTAATACATTCGAGAAATAAAAGAAACTATGAATTCAATGTATGCATATCATTAATTAACGATACATTATATAAAAGTGAACAAATTCTTCGATGTGATGTGAAGAATAAAGACTTCAAAAAAATAAAAGATAATTATGTTTCAATATATCAAATATTTTGAATATTATATGTTTTTTCATATTCCAACGTTTGATATTAGTGAATTGCATTTATTTTCTTCTTTTTAATTTTTTTTACCTCCTTTTAAATCACTTCTGTTAATTATTTATAGGTTTAAAAAATCTTAAATCACTTTAAGACAAACACAACTTAACATAAAAAGTAAGCAAGGTTTGAAGGTTTTAGCTCTTAACAAAGAAGGAAAGTCTCAAACATAATGTCAAATTTAGTTTATAGAGAAGTTTTTCAAAATGTAATTTGATGATCATTGTACAACTTCTTTATTTGTTAATTTTTTTAAATTTAATTCTCTTATATTGACATATTTACTTATACTAAGACTATTTAATAAAATAATGTCATGACGATACTAAGTATAACAGGTCCAAGTCTAGTTATAATTAAAAAACCAACCTCCCCACATCAAGGCTCAAGCTATACCCTTTGTTCTCTTCTACAATTTCTTCACATGCATCCTAAATTAGCATTATAATATTGCATTAATCAAATTTTCAATAGCTAACAGAGTTAGATCTAATGGAAAGGAGTATCCTGTGATGAACTTATATTTAAATGTTAGAATATGTGTCACATTTAATGTTTAACAGTGCTTAAAAAAAGTTTGATCTCCTCTGTATGTGTTGATTTTAGAAGAACTTTATCATTTACATTTCATAAGTTCAAAAAGAGCTAAATTTCTGGTAGAGGATTCTCTTATTAAATTTAGTTAATTGTTTCTAATTTAATTATTGAAAAATTATATTTATTTTAATTTGGTCAATTTCATTGTTAAATACTTAAATCACAAATTTATCATTGATAAATATTAAAATATTTATTGTTAAAAGTCACTTTAATTAAAAAATAAATAAAATTAAAACAAACAAATATTTCAATTACTAAATTGGGACGATTAATTTTTTAAAGATGACAAATAGATGCTTCTTAATTTTTTTTGAATCAAATTAATTATAATTTACTCTAAATTTTATATTGAAAATAAAAGTCATACTTCAAGCTAAAGAAAAAAGAATTGTATCAAACCCATCCAAAACAAAATTGATTAGCTAGACAAGTAGACATTAATCTTAGCTCTAGACTTTCAAATAGAAATAGCACAAAATTAATAAATTACACTTTTCCCCTTATTTTAATATGTTTTGTTTATTTCTACTCTATATGCTAGTTTCAGGACAAAAACAGGACCATTACTATTTTCTTGAAATAATTTAATTATCACATGTCAACCTATCGCCTTCCAACCACATAAAACAAATTTTGTTATTCATTTGCATCAGTAATTAATCAATGGACTTTAATTGTCGTTTCTATGAATTTTTTTTTTTTATAAAAAGACGAAACTCTAGGTCGTATAAAATATTCAAATGTTGTGAGAGTATTTCATCCGGTCCTATTCTTACGCAGTTATCATTATCCCTTAACAGTTACGAATTTTAAAATTTTCGGTTATTGAAAAGTAAAAGCCAGAAGGAGAATGCCGTTTAGCCTGGTGGGCAAATGAAAGGGAATCGATGGCATTCTCGTAATTATATTCAATGATTGTGGTCATTAAAGTACCACCAAAATATTTTTGCCTACTTAAACCCTCCTTCACAAACTGTTCGACAACGCCAATCCCCAAGTACGAATCCAATCCACACCAGCACCGAACCAACCATGAGACCCCAACGCCTTCTTCTCTTCCTTCTCTACTCAGCCACATTCTTCTTCCTCCATCCAACCACCACCGCCGGCGATGCCTACGACATCGCACCCGCTGCCGACGTCCCAGGCGGCGCCGATTTCATTCGCACGAGCTGCGGCACTACTCTCTACCCGGACGTTTGCTACTCCTCCCTCTCTCGCTACGCCAATGCCGTCCAGCAGAATCCCGGCCAGCTCGCACGCGTCGCCATCGCCGTGAGCCTCTCCAAGGCTCATCGTATGGCCTCCTACATCTCCAACCTCACACGCGACGCCGACTACGATACGAACTCACGCGCCGCTTCCGCTCTCCACGACTGCTTCACGAACCTCGGCGACACGGTCGACGAAATCCGCGGCTCGCTGAAGCAGATGCGACAGATAGGAGCTGCCGGAACCGGCGAGGAGTCGTTCAGGTTCCAGATGAGCAACGTGCAGACGTGGATGAGCGCGGCGCTGACGGACGAGGAGACGTGTACGGACGGATTCGAGGACGTACCGGACAGTCCGGTGAAGACGGATGTATGCAATCAGGTTACGGACCTGAAGAAGTTCACCAGCAATGCCTTGGCGCTGGTAAATAGCTACGCTAACAAGGGAACGCCTTGATGAACTCCTCACCGTCTGATTTGATCACTTTTCAGAGTGATTAAAGAATAGTTTCCTGTGTAAGTCAAAAGATTTAGTGTGTGAATTGCGTACTGTGAAATGTGAATCCTCCTTGTATGTATATTTTGGTTTTGTGCTAGGTCTCTTTGCTTTTAAAAGAAAAATATATATACAAACATGAAGTGGCTTTGTTGTAGTTTAGCTATTTGGTGAGGATGGAGATCCGCTTCAATTCTCTTTTCTTCAAGTTTTCCTCAAACTCTCCTCAACTTTTGGGACGTGAGCGATTGGAAAATATGGAGTTTGAGAGAAACTTGAGAGAAAGAAAGCTACAGTGGATCTGCATCCATTTGGTGAGTCGGAATTCAAAATAGAAAAAGAAATGGAGATGTTTATTTTACTCTCGGCTGAATTAGTTTTGTGGAGAAAGCGTTACTTGTTAAGCCCGTGATATGGGGTCGGTAAATGGTAACTTCGGCGTGTGTACTCAATCGCTGCTTTTGGGCCTCCAATCATAACCAGACATGAGATATCCATATCGTGGTCCTATGATGCGGTTTTGATTTTCAATTGAAAGTCTACCCAGATTTTAATCTTGGAAGATATTGAGTTTTTAATTATTAGATTATTTAAAATTGTGTATATAATAATTAAAAAATATTTTACATAAATTTTAAAGTGATCTAATGGTTTCTATAACTCCACGTTTTCAATTTTGAAGAGAAATGCTTTTTTTTTTCTTTTGGAATAATGATGTAAAGTCGTATATTTTAGAAACATAATATATTCTTAAAAAACTATTTCTAAATGTGTAAATCACTAAAAAGTTAGACCTAGTAGTTATTGCTATTGTTATTATAATTTGACTCTCGCGTTTTATACGGAAATTATTATAATTGTAAAATTTATGGAATATTTTTAAAAGACAAATTAAATGGCGTGATAAAATTTATATGACAATAGTGTGTGTATATATATATATATATAAATCTGGATTCCCTCTAGCATAATTTTCTCTGGTATTGAATTTGAACCGTTGGATGATCTTATCTAACAGTCTAAAATAATTTTACATTTTTTTAAAAAATATATGATTATTTTTTTAAAAAAAAATAAAATTAGACTTCTTAAAATTAATCATGTAATTTAAAAAAAGACAAAACTAATTTAGACTATTGGATAAAATCAACCAATGGATTAGTTCTAGCCTTAGAAAAAAATGTTCCCCCAGCACTAGATGAAAGCCTGGTTCTATATATATATTATCAATACAAAAAATGTATATAAATAAAATATTCAGTTCTAAGTATGCATACTTGATTTAAGTATATATTCATGTCCGTATGAAACTTTCTGACGAACTAATGAAATATTCAGATCAAGAATTGAAATCATATAAATATTCTTGAGATTTTTCCCCCAATCACGTAATGCAACATCATAATTCAATACGCAAATGATTCTTGCAATTGGGAGGGTCCACAGCACAATCTTTTTATAACAGATTTCACTGTTAAAGATAGAAACTGCAGGGCCATCAGATATATTCTTGATTATGTTCACATGCATTCATAATTTACCCTTTTTTCTTCAATTATGATGTCCATATAATTTTTTATTACTGCCATCTCCTTTATTTAACTAAAATAAAATAAAACAGGCGATGCACACAGATATGATCAGTTAGACTGGCCACCTTTGACACACTTTTTGTCATTGGATGAGAAAGTTAAAAGGTCTAATCATCATATATTTAGAAAAAGAGACGAATCTCATTGAGTCTAATCATCAATCACCATAACATGTTGAACACCCACTTTTTCACCCTCTATGCTACTCGTCATGCTTCAATGGAAGCTTATGCAAAAGCCAAAACAAAATTAAATTGACTGCAATAGCATTATAATTAAGAAAATTAGTGCTGTGAAATTTTTAAATTTTTATAATTTAGCTTAGCTTAAATCAAATTAATCAAAATTCACATCAACATAACATCCAAGTGTTTGATATATTGCCTTGCCCAATTGATCTAATCATGAAAAAAAATCACATCAACATAACGTCTAAGTATTTGTTTGAAAAATAATTTAAAAAACTTAAGTTTTAAGCAAATCAAAATTTAGATAGAAGTAAGTTAAAGTTATTTCATAACAAATTAAAATTTAAGTATAATTAATTTTGCAAAACCTTAATTTTAAACTAAACATGTACAACAATTCCAAATTGCAACTTAATTGTACATTAAAGGAGATTTGGTTCAAAACAAGAAAAACAGTAATCCCTTACTCATATATTATACATTGAATTAACCCAAAACGCATACAAGTCAGATAACGCTTTATAGATTTGATAATGCAACTTGATCTATATAAAAATTATTAATTATTATATTAAAAAACTATACACGAAAGTGCATAAAGTTGAATTATACTAGTGGTTAAAATTAATCCACAAACAATTTAAATAAAATATATTTATAAAGTAATTGTACGAACCCCAATACTCTAGCTAAATTACAACTCCCACTCCCCACAATGGCATTTTGATGGAAAAGTTTCAATTATAAAGATTCTGTGTGTTCTTTCCTGCTTCATATATAGTAGTTTTTTAATCTGCTACCAGCTCCCTAAATTTTTAATTAATGGTGAGCACTTTTGTGTTAAATTAATTAATTAATATAATGGAGTCTAGTCCTAAATTAAAGGACATGTGTTTGTTTGGTGTAGTGTCACAATCTATGTATCCTTATGAGTCCTCAACATATGGATGGACCAGCATGGATTTTTTGGCTCTATTCTCTGCCCTTTGTATCTTTATGTATGATACTCATATATAATAGCATTTCCAACACTGCACCATTATATTATACAGATTAAGGTTCTTTTTTTGAAGTCTACTTAAATTAACAAATAATACCAATTTATTAAATATAATCTTATAGTGAGATATATCAGTAGTTATAACAAAATGTTTTAAATTCAAATCTTCGTTTTATCATGTTAAATTATTATTATTTGTTTAATTATATAGTTGACGACCCTTTTGATCAAATTTGAATAAATATTAGGTGTTTTGTCATTATATGATTATATTTAAGCATTCTACTAAATTAAAGATGACATGTGTGGAGATGTAGAGGGAAAGCTGGCTAATTATTGAAACACAACTCACCAAACGCACTGCGTCACACATAATTAATTAATTAAGCATCAGATAATAAAATTTCTGATAATATTATATTTTTTTGAGATTTGACGAAAATATAATTGATATTCTTATTTTTATTTCAAATATTAAATCTGACTCTATTAACTTTTGATACAACTTGTAAAATTTTTTTTCTAATTTCTTTATGAATGAGTAACTTTTTTCATAATATAATATTGTAATAATATTATTCTTATTATAGGAGTAAAGGGAACAAAATAAATATTAAACTACAATTTTTATTCTTAATATGAGAGAAAGATAATTAAGTGTTTCATTTATTATTATTATTATTTTAATAATGGCCCAAAGGCCTTAGACAAATTACATTAAGAAAAAATCGATAGACTGTATTGGTCAGATGCAACAAAGGCCCCAAAAAATAAAGACAAAAAATGAAAAAAAAAATAAAAAGTCCAAAATGGACAAAATAAAACCACCACCCAAGAAATTTACTCAGGAAAACTAAAGAAGGATGAAGAGGGTGATAACTAGCCTCCTCCTGGCCGTTGCCACCGATAAAATCAAAGGTAAGTAAGATCTCAGATCTAAGTGAAGAAGAAGAAAAACACTTTCTCTCGATAATCGCTTCAAAGCATTTTTTTCTCATTTATTTTTGAAAAGAATGCATATGGTATAAAATGTGAAATTTATATATATTTTTTTGACAGAAAGTAAATTGGATGAGAGATCTTTACATTATATTAAATGTCAAGGAACCAAGTGAATTTTTAAATAAAATGAGTATTAAGTATAGTTTAACAAAGCCTCAATGCAATTATTATAATGTACACTTATATTTGTTGCTACTTTTATATAAGCAAAATATACCTATTTCGCTTCTCCCAAGTTTAGAATCAATTTCAATTTCATTACTCTTTTTTTTTTTAATTAATTCACCATCCTGCCATTCTTAATGTCTTCCTCTAAATTTTCTAACCATAACCCTCATTGTAGTCTTCAAGGATTAATAAGTGAAATATTAGATTTTGGCAACAAATTTTTTTTTTGTTTGCATCTTCTCATAGTTACATATTTAATAAGTAAGCTAAAGTAATTCAGATAATGTTAGTAATTGAAAGGATATAGGTACGCAACTTTTATAAATATATAAGATGAAATTAATTAGTAAAAAAATATATACACGAAACGAAATTAAAACTCATTACAATGAATGGACAACCTTTTACATATTAATGTGTGCAAGTCAGGCCGAGCTACCTCGACGCAATCTCTTATTGGCAAGTGATCAGAGACTCTCTGGTCGAAATTAAATTCACATACTAAATCTTTTAAAAATTAAATTAATACTTATATTTTAATGACTAAAATAGTAATTTATTCTAACCTAAATATATAAAACAAATATTGATAAAAGAAATATATGTGACGAGAATTTAAGGAACCATCTTTGTATATTAGGAATGATATATACGTCATATACTAATGTAAATAAAATTATCTCACCTAGCCACGAATTCTCGTGAACCTCAGATGAAAATACTTATGTCAACGACAAAAAGATAATGCCTCATCATATATCACGAGGATTATATATCGATCATTGGTATTTCACGTGACAGTTTGCGTAATGTGCATGAGTGAGACAGAAGAGAATTTGAATTAGACAAACCCAGCTGATGACCTCAACGACTCTTCAGTGGTACAATTTTTGTTTTATTAAATATGGGGAAAACTTATATAAATTTCGTTATATTTTTATTTTTAAGTTATTTGATAAAACCATAACATGTATAAAAAAATTTTCTTAAAAAAAACAGTCATATAATAGTGAGTTATACAAAATATAAAATTATTTTTTAAAAATTATATATTTGTTGTGTTCTAATCGGAGAGTTATATCATTTTATTAGAGAACTTAATAATAATTATATAAGGAATTACACTTAAGTCTTTTCCATTAATTTTTCCCCACATATTTTCAACTGAAAAAAATTTATATAAAGTTGTTTATATCTTTGCTATCAAATTTTTCACTACAAATAAAACATGAGTTAAAATTGTTTTGAGAAACCACTCATTTTAATGCTGAGTTGTCAAAAAAAAAATAGACAATACATTTTTTATATATGATTGGAAAATTATATATTTATTATATTTTAATTTAAAAATTTAATAGTAACTATATATCAGCAATTGTATGTAAAATTTTTTTTCTTTCGGATATATTCTGTTTAAAAAAATAAAAAATGTAAATACATACCAATATGAGATGCTAATGGCTGTCTGGCCACACGAGCTAGCCCTATCATCATTGTATGGTATAATTAAAAAATCAAAATGCCTGTCCTACCTGCTTTTAATAGGTGTGAGAGTGATGGGAACACAATGTTAGAGAGTTGTTTGGCTCAATTTTGGGAAGAAACAAAAAAAGTCTGTCCTACTCCTTCATTTATCTTTTAGTTTAAATACATTTAATAATTCGCATTAGTAATAATTTCAACTGACACTTCCATACGAAAATATCAAAAAGTTCAATTATAATAACTAGTTACCTTTACTAAGGATGTTGATAGGTTTTATTTGGTTTGATTTTGGATCAATTCTCAATGGAACTGAATTAATAATTAGTTAAGTTAAAATATGAATCTACTCGATTTTTTTATTTAGTCAGATTCGATTTTAGATAATATTGAAAAAAATAAATCACTATAAAATCAGAAAATTTTGGAAGTTAAAACTTAAAATCTTAAATATTTTATTCTTTAATCTCATTAGAACTTACTAAATTATATTATATATATTTATATAAATATATAAATGTAAGATATTTTAATATATCATATATAAATATATAAATATATCTACATACGCCAAACCATTTAAAGCCAACAACCGAACCAAATTGTTTGATTGTCACAAGTGCAAGACGGATTTAAACTTCATTTTTTTAGTTCTGGTTTTTTATTTTTTTAGTTTGTTTAGTTAATTTGATTTGGCTTTGAATATTCCTAATCTTTACTGTTATTATGTTAACAAAAAAAATTAAGTCTTATGTTGTGTAAAACATTAACTATTTTGGGTTTTTGGGTGGAAATAAATTGGGAGGATGTTTTTGCAATATATATAAAAATTTGAAGAAAGCCAAATGTCACAACCCGTTTTCTGGGCACATGACCGGCACAATGATGAATATCCCATCACTGTAAGCCTTTTGACAAATTCTACCCATGAGTTAGATTATTAATCATTATCTCTATATTCTCAAAATAACCATTCCTGAAGAAAATATATCAAATTTTCTTATTTGAAATTCATAGAGATGATTTGCATATAATAATAGATCCTCAACATAAAATACATTTATTGTACTGAAATACAAGTCAAATACCAAACCCCTGACCTAGATGTCCTAGACGATTACAGAGCAACATAATCTATAACAAAAGAGGGGTCTACCCGACAACGGGAAGGTCCATAGTGATCTACTCCTCTAGCGGATATTCTTCATTGGCAATCTGATCTGAACAAAAAGGTTGTACAAACAATGTGAGCTTTTAAACTCAATGAGCGAATCGACCTCGGGTTTATAAAATTCAAATACATTACCAGTCATGCAAGCATATCCAAAGGCTCATACTCAACCAATAGACAGAAGATAAAAATTCATCCAATTCAACAAACGTTACTAGTACTCGTCAATGACAATATATCCCAGAGAGCGCACACAGGCCGGCTCACCAATTATGTATATTTCTGCCATGACGCACAACATCATCCTCTTACATACAAGATAAAAATTCATCCAATTCAACAAACGTTACTAGTACTCGTCAATGGCAATATATCCCGGAGAGCGCACACAGGCCGGCTCTCCAATTATGTATATTTTCGCCATGACGCACAACCTCATCCTCTTAGCTAGGGCGCCTCACGGATTTATCACCAATCCGGGCTATATCCCTACTGAGGGAATCGTTGTCTCCACACTCATTGGTCAAGACACCATGTCAACCGGGTTTTCCGCCTTGCCGTGAGAGGGGGTACTGTCCCGCTCAATCACAATCAATAGCATTTCATATCATAATCAGAAGCTCAATATAATATTCATCCATATAACAGGTATAGTAGATAACTATATTATAGCTTTATAAACCACAATTCAAGAGATTCAATATTCACATCATCATGAGATACTTGCTTTTTCTTATCCATACTTCTGGATTAATTATCTCATTATATTCGCCATTATGAATTCAATTTCCCCCTATGAATCTTGGGAGTGTCCTACGACATACTTTTTATCACCAGTAATGCTAAAACTCTATTAAAACGGGGTCGTTTCACTCACCTGGATTCCGTACGAATATCGCTTCTCTAAGTCGTTACAGACAAGAGTACACAGATGAATTTCAGTATTCCGCTACGGAGATTTTCATGAAAGATTAGAGAAAACAAGTTAGGATTGTTTTCATACAGATACTGTTCATACATATGGTACTATTCATATATACGATCACTATTCATACGTACGGATATTATTTATATATATAGATAATATTCGTACATATAGTCACTATTCATACGTATGAATATTATTTTTACGTATGGATACTATTCATATATATAGTTACTATTCATACGGTTACTATTCATACGTATGGATACTATTCATACCAGAAATAGAGAATACAATCTGTAAAAGAGTACACCAGGTAAGTTCCCAGGAAAGAGTGGAGGGTCACACTGGACACACTTAAAAACCAGGTCTTTCCTTAGCCAGAACTTTCCTAGACATGTATTCTTCACAGTTTACATTCTATTTCGGTAATCAGAGAATCAAAATAACATATAAACAGCTAAGGACAGTTTTTCTGATGTGGAAACCACAGAGCATACTTAAGAAATTAACTTCTAAAAATTTGAAAGACATAGAAAGGACATAGTATCCTTACCTAAGCTGAAAAGGAAAGGTCCAAAATCTCAGAGGCCTAGCTTTGGAGTAAGAGAAACTTAAGGAGAGATGAAGAGAAGTTGAAGGTGTGAGTTTAGAAGTGAAATAGAAGGGCCTATTTATAACAAAAGTAAAGGGTACTATTTAACACTATGCACTAATAAAATATTTAATTTACTATTCATGAAAATGATATTTCTAATAAAATAATTCACGTGCAACGATGGAAAAGTCGTGGCTTATTATTGAAAACTTAAGGGAAAAACTATCATTTCACCTTAAACCTTTAAATTTCTTTTCAATTCAGTCCTTTCACTTTAGTCCCTTAGGGTATTTTTACACATAAAACGTCATTTTCTCCCACGAACTTCTTTCTAGTTTTCTCTTATGACCAAACCACATCTAGTACTTGATATTTCAATTGTATAAGTGAACAGTATCATATACGTAAATAGTATTATACAGGTGAACAGTACCGTATACTGAAATAGTAACAGTAGTTTGTAAACAAATATTTATATTTTATTTTTTCATGGGTATTACACCAAATGTAATATTTGAAATTAAATAGGTGATAAGCGTATTTTAGCTAAATTCTAGAGAAGTTTAGTGTAATCTTCCCCATCAAAAAATTATGATGTATTTATCTTAAACCTAACCAGTCTATATGTTCACCTATAATTTCTAAAGGTCTGTGTTTCATTTGTTGAATAATTTTAATTTTTGATAATCTTGACATCTATATAAATTATTTTTTTATTACTATACATATAAATTTTAAAATAATTTAATAATATAAACATTCAACCTCTTGAATTTTGAAGGGTTGACCTTTTTATAAATTTACACAATCAATAATTTGGGATGTATTTTTATCAATGACGGATCTACATAGAACAGTGTGGGAACAATTGCCCCCATAAGGAAAATTTTTTTAGTTAATATATATGGTCATTTTTTATTTGTCCTTACAAAAATGTAGATGTTGCTTTTACAGGATAAATTATGACCACTAATCTTATTAAGATTATTTTACCAAATAAGTTTTTTTTTACATTGAATTAAAAAATTAGTTATATCTCATCATGATACTATATTATATCTTGTATATTTTATATAATTTTTTATCATTTATATATATTTATAATATTTTTTAATAAAAATATTTATAAACTATTTTTTATTCTCATTAATTAAAATTTTTAGATCCGCCAAATAAACACAGTAAAGGGAAGGCCGTGAAACAAGAAGACATCGAAATTAAATATAAATATGTAGGAGAGGAAATGCCAGGTGAGAGTGGGACATTGTTTGGTTAGGCTGTTAGCGACGCATATGGTTTGGTTGCTATAAAGCTAGAAACAAAAAGCCTCGCTCATCTTCATTCTTTCCTTTCCCTTTCAAGTTTCAACACACACATGCTGTCATTTGGGCTCACGGGACTCATATATCACACCCATTCCTTATCTTTCTATTTTGCCACACTTTTGAATTGTGACTAACAATGGCTACCCATGCTCCATATCCTGCCTCTGCATCTGCCTCCCATATTATATATATATATATATATATATATATTAATTCAAATATGTTGCCTGGGTTGGTACTTCACGTTACATTTAACCCCACTATTTTTTTGTTTTTTGGTTCAAACCATGTTTTCCGAAGAGGCTCAGAATTTTAATGTATGTAAATTTGATTTCCTGTCTTCCCGGAAAACATATATTTATAGATTAATATTTAATTATACGCCTGTTCGCCTTTCTTCTTCTCTCTCTTTTCTCCCTTCTTATCTTAAAGCTTTGTCCAATAAGATTATCGGCATATATCTTGAGATACAATTTTTTGATTATTTTAATTTATGTACTATTTCTTGATTTCGGAACCCTTAGTTGTTACAAAACTTTTTTTTTATTGAATATCATACTATTGATTGTTGAAGTCACTTGAAATATAATATATTAGTGTTTAAAACGAAGCTACATTTCATTTTTACGACTTTCAACATATATAGTTGGTGTAAGTGTTCTTTATATATATATATATATACACACACACATATATATTATGAATATATACAAACTACAGCTATTAAATTAATCATAGGAGGGGACTTCCATTAATTTATTAAATAATTGAGATGGTTGTCAATTATTCCCTATTATTAATGGCTTGATGATATAATATACATTTTTCGGGTTGATTGTTAGTTTTTAATTAAATCATGTTTGTGTTGTCCAAGACATAACTTTCTCAGATCTTTGAATTTTGCATCCCTGCAACGAAACACAAACGGAATTCCAAGCAAAAATTATGGGTGGTGTTTACAGTATTTTAATCATAAATTGAAAATGCAAGAACTTTTCATTGATATATGTCCAGATGATTGTTGTCCAAAATTAAATTAACAAACATGGAATAAATAAATAAAGTGGTTTAGAAAAAATGATTTTAATATTAGAATTAGTAATTAAATAAAAATAAATCTTATACGTAAAATGAGCAGTTAACCCCACCATTTCTCAGGCTTTTCTTTTTTTTTTTTTGGACTCTCATGATAGAAAGAAGACAATGGGCCAATACCCAATATCAACCCAGAACTACAGAGACAACAAAGCCCATGCCCGTCTCTCCTCTGGGAGAGGAAAGGACCAAAAGAAATGGAGCAACAGCCTCCACAAAAAACAAGCTTTAGAACAGTGCATTCCTTGGACGAGTCTTTTTTTGCTTTTTTGGTGCAATTTCAAATTATTCGATCACAGCTTTTCTTGTGCTCGCCATTGCTCTCGTCGTCACACGCACAACACCTCTCGTAGTCCCATTTAATGAAAATATTTTTTATTTTGACTTTGCTTTTTTGGTGCCATTTTAATGAAAATATTTTTTATTTTGTCCCAAAAAAAAAGAATAAGTACAAAATAAATTTAATTAAATTGTTTCAGAATCTAGGGTTTGAAGGTTGAAGCCTCTGAAGTACTTTTTGATCAGACCAGAACTAATCGGATCACCTCTCTAAATCCGATTCAGAATGACCCAGTTAAATCTCAGTTGAGTTGACGTGGTTTTGATTGAATTGTTGATTCACCACCCATTTTTTTTATTTTTTTTAAGAAATAAACCCTAGAAAGGGATCTCAAGAGGAGTTAAACAAATCTTCGAAAGGGATCTCAAGAGGAGTCAAACCTGCAACACGAAGGGTGTGAGGCACGAGGCTTAAACCAACATGGCCACTAGTTACAGTTAGTACACGACTGCAATGGTGGATCTGGTCCATATAGGTGGCCCAACTTTTTTGGACTGAATATAGATGGCCCAACTTAACTGGCTGTTGATGTAGGCCCAAGTATTTAGACACCTATAGCCCAATATTTTTAGGCCCAAATTTCACTTACATGGCCCATAATACTGTGCCTCTCCAACTACGTCGTTGCAATAACCTCTCTCGCGCCAGTCTCTTATCTCATTCTCCTGATCTCCTTTCACGCCTCCCCGAAGGAGGTTTGTCTGCGATGGAACTCGTTTCTTCTTCCTCTTGCTCGCTCTACTCAATTGGCTCTGTTCTGTTTTCTACATCTTCCTTTTCTTTGATTCTGGGAAATGGTATTCTTGATTTCTTCTGTTTTTCCTATTTAGTTATTCTTGGTTCTTTCGTCCAGAATTCTCAATGACTAGAAGGTTTCTCTCGGCTTGATTTTTCAGCAAGTTTGATTCTATTTCTTTCAACACGACTAAAAATAGTTGCTTTGGTTTTTTCTCAGTCTATTTCCGCTTCTGTATGCTTGCTTTTGTGTTTAGACGTTGAATTTCTTAATACCCATAATAAGGCCTAGTCACTCTCGGTGGCAACATGGCTCTGCTTCTCAAAGCCTGGCCCTTGATAGCCCTCCGTCCTAAGCCATCCTTCTTGATTTGCAGCATTTCCAATTCCATTCCCCGAGCACTTTCCTTATCAAGAACTGTTTTTTCTGCTTCTGCTTCTTCGTCTCCTTCAATACGACCACCTCCTTCTCCTTCTGAAACACGCACATCCAGTTCTCGACCACCTGCTGCGCTCAAGGAGTCTCTTGAATGGGTTTCTAGGAATTCTTTTTGTGGTGAATTGTCTTTAAATGATGTGGGTAAAAGGGTCCAGCTTTGTGGATGGGTTGCCCTTCACCGGCTCCATGGTGGACTTACATTTCTTAATCTCAGAGACCATACCGGTATCGTTCAGGTACTCAGCTAATGGTATAGTTGTTTTTCTCTATCCCAATTCTCCTATAGGAATATAGCTTGAAAGAAAATGAAATTGGCTGAGCAATTTAATGAAAAAACTGCTAGTTTTTTTCCGCTCCATTGAACTTGCCTATTTGTAAAATCACTGATGAAACTTTATTCATATCTTTAATACTCTTCCTGCTTTTCCTACTTTATTATTGCAATAATTTGTACAATGCTATGTGTGCTGATTAAGATCATAATTTAGGTTACGACTCTTCCAGACGAATTTCCAGATGCTCATTCTATTATCAATGACCTGAGACTTGAATATGTGGTTGCCATTGAAGGTATTGTCCAGTCTCGGCCAAATGAGTCTGTCAACAAGAAAATGAAAACAGGCTTCATTGAGGTATGCATCAATATTTAAGCACGGTATCACATTTCTTCTAAGAGTAGGATTGAAATCAATTAGGTGCGACGAATCTTCAATTTTCCAACTACTTGAATTTCTGGAACTTTTTATGTTGTCTGAACTCTGAAGGTGGATATCTTATCCTTTTACATCCAATTCTAATGATTTTGGTACAGTGTACTTTATTATTTAAAATTACTTGACTCTGATAACAAAATTTTATCATACTGCTATAAGACCTGCAATTTTATATGGGAATGAACGTTGGGCGATAAAAGGATAACAAGAACAAAAAATTGGGATAGCGGAGATGAGGATGTTGCGATAGATATGTGGACATACAAGAAAAGATATGATCCGTAATGATCATATACGAAGTAGAGTTGGAGTAGCATCTATTGAGGAAAAAATGGTTGAAAACCGTTTAAGGTGGTTTGGACATGTTCAAAGAAGATTGTTGGAAGCGCCAATAAGAAAAGTTGAGCAGATGGTTTGGAGTCCGGTGAAAAGAGGACGAGGAAGACCAAGAAGGATACTTAGAGAAGTTATTGAACGGGATCTTCTAGTAAACAAGATACCTAAAGAGTTGGTCATTGATAGAGCTCAATGGCGTCGTGCGATCTATGTAGCCAACCCCACTTAGTGGGATAATGCTTTGTTGTTGTTGTTGTTGTTGTTGTTGTTGTCTGTTTCATAAAGTACACTAAATTCTAGAAGTGCTACTGGTACTAATTCTTCACAGATTTCTCTTTCTCAAGAAGAAGCATACATTGACCAATGCATTCTAGGCTACTTGCAAGTTTAACATATCGCATTTTCTTTTAGTGACAGACAAATTGACCATAAAATTGAAATCTATGGTCCTTGATAGCTTTATGAATATGGTGCTTGAGTTTGCTCCTAATATGTTGCATTTGATGGCTTGGCAAGGAAGAATGGCATGGCTGTCCAATGATTCATCTTTAAATATGAAATTTCCTAATTTTTTTACTCCTTTATCCCCATTTGCAAATGTTTAATCATCAATCTATGAGTTTGGTAGGTTGCTGCGGAGAGTGCTCGAATACTAAATGCTGTAAAGTCAAAGTTACCATTCTTAGTGACTACAGCTATTGATGCGAATGATTCTCCTAAAGAAGAAATCCGTTTGAGGTAATGGCTATGAAGTTGCATGAAGCTCATAATTGAATTGTTTATATATGTGCTGGTTGCTGTTCCATAAAAGTGCAGTCACTGTTCCTTATGCTGTCAAAATTTTCTGTTCAGTTTCCTTGTTATTCTCATGGGAAAATAGACTTCTCATTCAGTTATGTGCTATCACAAGTCACATGCTTGATACTCTTACTTTAAATTGATGTTTTACTTGTTAGAAAGTTAAGTATAAAATGAATTTCATTTACGATTTATCCTTAGTTTTTGTGGAATAGAGAGAATCTGAGAGTGTCCTTTCACTGTTGTGTAACATGTCTTGTTGTTTATATTTTTTTCTTTTTGCGGGAGATCTATTGCTTATAATTGCTTCTTCGCAGGTACCGATGCCTTGATCTAAGGCGGCACCAAATGAATTCCAACATACTGCTGCGGCATAATGTGGTTAAATTCATTCGGAGATATCTAGAAGACAAACATGGTTTTGTAGAGGTAATGTCTTGTGATTTCATCATTTGTAATATTATCTCTAATCATCGTTGAGCCCCCCTCCAATGTTGCTTTGTGTTTGATGGTTGGTATCATCAATTGATCTTTATCTTTTATGGTCACAAGGTAGATTGAAACTCCAATACTGTCTAGATCCACTCCAGAAGGTGCACGAGATTATTTGGTCCCCTCCAGAATCCAGGTATTTACATCTGTTTAGATTTTGACAGCCTTACATTCTGCTTTTCAGTCTTTGATATTCAAGATGCTAACCAAATACAATGATCTTACAATTCCTTTACTTATGTTAGGTCTATAATTATATGATTTCTGAAATGAATTAGATCCTTCTTATCATCAATAGCCAGTCAGTGGATACAGTTTAAGAAGGAAAAAAAAAGAAAAAGAAAAAGAAAAAGAAATAAAAGAACCTGGCTTCAGATCTCTGTAGAAATTAGGTTGCTGTATTAAAAAAAATGGTCTAGCTCAACTTTGAAGATATTCCTCTTGCAGAAGTGGGATCGTAGAGTTTAGATTAAGCTTTTGTTGAACCAAGCCATTTTAATAGCCTATTCATCTTTTCAATTAGAACTAGACAAATTTCATGGACTTCAGATGCAAAATGCTAATTACAAATGTCATAAAGATAAGTTTTTGTAGCTCGGACAATCTTAGTTAGGCTCTAGTCAGAGCCCTTTTAGTAAGTTGATAGATTATTCACCCAAAAAAAAAAAAAATCTTAATGGCTTGGCCTTTGGGTTTTTTGATATTCTGCAGCTTTATAATTGATCATTTAGTTGTCTCCCATCAAATTAATAATATCATTACATACATGCATGCATACAAATATACACCCACCCACCCACCTTATGCATCTACAACTCAATACTGTCATCATTGATTTTGACATCACCAAAGGTACATCTTGGTAACGCAGAAGCTGATTACAAAACAGTATATCTTTCCCATAAGGGAAAAAAAACAAAAAAAGAAAAGATGCATTGCCTCTTTATTTTGTCTTTAATTTATGCCACATATGGATCCATATTCTATTATTTGGAAAAATTTATCGGGTCTTGTTTACTAGTGTTCTTAGGACACTGGTTGAGAAGAAAGGTGTACCAATAGTACACTATTCAATAATTAATCAGTTCTTTCAAATTAACCATCATTAAAGCTTATTTTTTTTAATTGACAAGCTTGCCTTAAAACTAATTTTTAAACCCTTAAAATCTTAACCTCCAATAAAAAATAATTTGATCGATGATATTGTAACAATGATATTAAAGTTAACAACCTTATAGCAATACATATATATATATATATATTTAACATAACAATAAATATAAAAAAAATATGCAAAGTTTTTAATAAAAAATTTTGAACCATATTTAAGAAAAAGGTATCAAATAATCAAGTAAAGTCCAATGTCATCTATTGGGATTCTCATAAGTCAAATTGGCATAGAATAGGTTTACATTGAGCCTCCTATAAAAAGAAAAAATTTCTTAATATTTTATTTTATAGTTAATTTAGAAATAAGAATATATTTAGTTTTGGAATATACCAAAAAAATATAAGAAAGATTTATATATTATTGTTTAAGATTCTAGAAATAATTATTTCAAGGGTAAGCATGTCATATTGGAAAAAAAGGTGAAGCATTAATGATGGTTAGTTTAAAAAAAAAAATAACTCATCATTACAAAGTGTGCAATTTGTACACTTTTCAAGAGCATTTAATGCTCCTAACGGGTTAGCAAAACCTTACTATTTTTCATGAGCATAGTTAGGGGGAAACATTTGTTTTAGTTCCTTTTATTGACATTTTTTGTTGAGATGCTTTCTTCATGTGAGCCTTCTTGATTGGTTCCTTTGTGACTTATGAAGCCAGGAACATTCTATGCCTTGCCTCAAAGTCCACAGCTATTTAAACAAATGCTAATGGTAGCTGGTTTTGATAAATATTATCAAATAGCAAGGTAAGATTTTCTTTTGTTAGTTGTTTAAGTCTCTGTTGCTATGTATATGTTCAAAATATATTAGAGCTTCTTTTATTTTTCTTCAATGAACATAAACCTAGCATGTGACATAAGTTCAGAGACAGTTAATTGAACTTCAGTAGCTTTAGATAGATTACATAATAGGTAAGGTTTCGGTGTGTTTCAAGGTATATATGGCTAAATCAATCTTAAATGTTAAACATGATTGTGGCAGATGTTTTCGTGATGAAGATTTAAGAGCAGATAGACAACCTGAGTTTACACAGCTAGATATGGAAATGGCTTTTACTCCTTTGGAGGACATGCTGGCACTTAATGAAGATTTGATTAGAAAGGTTGGCTTTTAGTGTTTGTTTTCCGAGGCCCCTAACAGGTCATGAAATACATTTTTCAAATGTTACGTAATTTGAAAATAGTGTAATCACATTATTAGCTTAAATTTTGGGAGGGAAGGCAGGGTAGAAGTAGATAATATGCTGTGGAGTTCCTTTAGTGACTTAAAATGACACTGTTGAAGATTTTGAAGCCGGCATATGTATGTATAAATAATTGAAGTGAATTAAGGACAAAAATTTTACTAGAAAACTCACTTTTAAGAGATTTCGGAAGTAGGAACATAGAGATGGAGGGAAGTGTCAATTTGCAATTCTTGTCGTAGCTTTCCTTTTATGATGTCTCGGACTTTTTTAGTCACTTGGTTCAAGCCTTCAATATAGATAAATAAGAGTTGTGGGTGATCGCTAGTATATAGTCGTAAATATAGCCAACTGAAAATTGAATCACAAAGCTAGTAGCTGGGTGATTGAGGACTGTTATGGTACCAGATTGGGCAACTAGCAACTTTTTGAGGATGCTGATAGACACTGATTGTATATTAATACAATTATACTTTGTCTTTCAAATATGCTGATGACCTAGAATATATGCTCTATTACTGGGTGTAAATAGAATCTGTTTGGTGCAGGTTTTTCTTGAAATTAAAGGAGTGGAGTTACCAAATCCTTTCCCCAGGCTTACATATGCTGAAGCAATGAGTAGATATGGTTCTGACAAGCCAGATACCAGATTTGATCTTGAGTTAAAAGATGTAATGAGCTTTCTTTGATTTCTTCCATATCACTTTCAGAGCTTTTATTACATACGTTAGTTACTTTCAATATACTATCTTCTCTGTGTTCATAATCTTATTATTGTTTTGTGATATAGCTTGGATTGCTAGTCTTATGGTTTATTTATAGCAAATTACTAATTTATTCCCCAAAAGGTTAGAATGACCTCAATTTGGTCTCTGAAAGATCAAGTGCTTCAATTTAGTCACTGAAAGATTGTGTTTATCTTGATTTTGTTCCTCAATTTGTCAAAGTGAGTTTGGACAATGAAAAATTTGATATTTAGCAAAGGTATATTTGGCCTTTTAACAACGAAAAAGATCGTACTGAGACAAATATAATCTTTTAGGGACTAAAATGAGATGTTTGATCTTTCAGGGACTAAATTGAGACAACTGAATTTTTTTGGAGACTAAATTAGTTATTCACTCATTTATTTGTCTCCTTCTGAAGGGATCTTACTCAAATGAAATTTTCATTGGGCTGCAGGTATCTGACATTTTTCTAGGGTCTTCCTTCAGGGTTTTCTCTGAGTCCTTGGACAGTGGGGGAATTATCAAAGTGTTATGTGTACCTTCTGGTGCAAAAGGTTATTCAAATTCTGCTTTGAAGAAAGGTGATATTTACAATGAAGCTATCAAATCTGGGGCAAAGGGTTTGCCTTTCCTCAAAGTCTTTGATAATGGTATAGATATGAATTTTCTATTAATATTGATTTTATGTCCAGAGAAATGTTTGAAGTGTTCCATCATTTACCCTGTAAGCCTTTGATTTTAGGAGAGGTTGAAGGAATTGCTGCATTAGTATCAAGTATGGATTCAACAGCTAAAGAGAAATTGTTAAAGCAGTGCTCTGCAGAACCAGGTGATCTTATCCTATTCGCAGTGGGTCATCATGCATATGTAAATAAGACCCTAGACCGTCTTAGAGTTTATGTAGCCCATGACCAAGGTTTGATTGACCATGTAAGCTGCTGATCTATCCTTTGTTTAAAAAGAAAGAAATCCCCTCTTCATTCTTTCCTCTGATATTTGTTTTATATGCATGAGTAGGGCAGGCATTCAATTTTGTGGATCACTGATTTTCCTATGTTTGAGTGGAATGACACAGAGCAGAGGCTTGAGGTCTGTTCTGTTTTTCATAATATCCAGCAATGTGTTTTATTCTATATGAACCTGTCAGGTTATGCAATTTCATGATTCTTTTGTCATTTTTTTTTTCTTAATATAGGTCATTGTGTGAATTGGCAAATTTTCCTATCACCAATTTATGATTGATTGTAATTCAATTCTTTTTTTTTAATTTAATTTCTGCTATGCCCAAAATTATCATTTAGCACAGGCTTTGCATCATCCTTTCACTGCCCCAAACCCTGAAGACATGAATGATCTTGCATCTGCTCGTGCCTTGGCCTATGACATGGTTTACAATGGGGTGGAGGTAATTGAGAATTTTCATAAAATCAATTCTCTCCCATTTGTAGGCTGCAAGCCTGATGATTTTACCACTATTGTAGCCTGATGATTTTACCACTATTGTCTATGTTAATAACTAGGGATTTTACTTTGTATCTATCTTTTAGATTGGTGGAGGGAGCCTGAGAATTTATAAACGTGATATACAACAAAAAGTTTTGGAGATTGTTGGCATCTCCGTGGAGCAGGTTAGTAAACCTATAATTCAGTAAAACAATAAGTGGGATTTCGTTTTTTTTTTGGATGAAATATTGAAGCTTTTAATGGACTTGCACTGATGCCAGGAGTCAACAGGAAGATATATATATATATATATATATATATACATCCACGTTTTGTCTATTGTGTATGACAAGTTTCTTTGTGCTAAATGTAATTGAGTTGTTTTCCTTGATGATCTGATACTTAATATTTCCGTTCTAAAAATTAAGGATTGAATTCCTTCTCAGGTTGGAAGATTGAATTTAGGGTAGCTTTATTCTTTCTATTTTTGCTTTGCAATCCTGCCAGTAGCACTGTGTAAGATCAGAGTCTTTCACTGACTTGGATTATGTATTATTATATTGGCCTTCAGGCTGAAGCGAAGTTTAATTATCTTCTTGAAGCACTGGATATGGGAGCTCCACCACATGGTATGCAACTTTTCTATCCGCTTGATTAATTTATAGCCCTAAGAAAAGCAACTTTCCTATCTGCTTGTTTCTTGTGGAGAAACAGGAAAATCAAAAATAAATGGTTAGTTTGGTATTATCCATCTACGCAAGTTTACTGGATGAATTGTTCATATATAGTAGCAAGCGGATCACAATCTAGACAAAAAATAGTGTAGATTTTGCAAATTTCTTTTTTGTTTGGACAAGAGAGATTGTGATGAATTTTGATCCTGGAATTTTTTCTGTCTGTATTGTTTGATATGCTAAAAAAGCAGGGCAGGGTGGATGAACATAGGATTCTTGTGTTTGAGGATGAGGTTTAATGAGTGAAAAAAAAAAAAAAAAAAGCAAATTGAACCGCATTGTCATGGACATTGTTGACATACGGCCAATGCTACCTAAAGAGAGAATTTTAAAAACTCACATTTTTCTTTTTGATATCTTTGATTTTTCGTATCACCCCTGGCTGTTCCCTTTGCGTGTGTTAAAGCCTTGATTGAGCAGGGATGGTGTCTTTGTAACCAAAATGCCTAAGGCAATTTGTTTTAGCCACATCACACTTTTATACGCCACTGTATTTTCTCTTCATCTACCAATGTGGGACTTCTCTCCAATAGAGTTGAGTGTAGTTTTATGAGAAATTCTTAGACAGACTAAACAATTGTGCGAAAATTGTAAACTAACTACTTCAATTATTAATAAACATTTAAGCATGTCGGATACACCTCAGTTAATGCTTATATACTTGTTCATGATTGGCTTGGTATATCAAATTTTTGTTGATCGAATCTACTTAAGGACTTATCATAGTTTATTGACTGGATCTTTTATTGGCCAAGAGTTGTTTGGGAATGTCTACTTGTTATATGAGGAGTATATGTTTTGTTGATCATTTGAACGCATTAATAGCAGTGGTTGTGTGTGTCTCAACAGCATATTGTCATCATTGAATATGAAATGCAGGGGGAATAGCTTATGGGTTGGACAGATTGGTGATGTTGTTGGCAGGGGCAGATTCCATCAGGGATGTCATTGCTTTCCCTAAAACCACTACGGCTCAGTGTGCCCTCACAAGGACACCCTCCGAGGTGGATCCTCAGCAGCTCAAAGATCTCTCACTACCTCACTAGACCCTGCTTCACCTCTTTCTGTTTATAAACTCTGTTCATAGATTATTTCATCTCATCTGTGCCCTCTTTTTTGTACTTACTGGTCTGGGATCACTAAGCCTGCTTAATCTGCACTTATCTGTGTTGTACACTAAGGAATGATTGACGTCACAAGAGGAGGAAAATTATCATTAGTTATTGATATGAATTTTGAGAGCCATACATCAAAACTAGTTCATCAAGTTGCAAAGTTCCAGGTTTATATTACATCTCACATTAGCATCTCATACTTTGATCTGGGATTGAAGCCTTGCAAGTGAGATATAACAATTACACTTTGTTTTTTATGTGTTTAATGTTGTAACTTATATTGCAGTAACCTCAATGAGCTACAACTAAATTAGTGCTTTAGCCTCAATGAACTACTATATAACCGATTTTAATTGTGCACAATGAAGTGCTTGCGTTATCTTGTATACCTGAAATTTTCTTTTTTAAATTAATTCAGACTCGATGCAATATCAGTTCTGTCTGATGTCCATTAAAGTAGCAAGAGCAGCCTTGTGTTACTGTGGTCTCGTGCAAGTCACATGGCTGGAATTTATTATTATAGAATATCAAATAAAAATGCTGTAATTTCCAACTCTAACCGTTGGCCCTTGGATTTCTTTATTGCCTTGCGTTGGATTAATTTTACCATAAAATTGCATTATATGATTTTTTTTTTTAAACATTTGTACTTTTATTTTTCTAATGTCAGGTACGATGGAGCAATCAAAGTGGAATGGAAGCCTTCTTAGTTCACTTGATTTATGGTGCCAATGGATCTAATAGTAATAGCCAACGGGAAGGGTGGAAGCAAACGACTGTATATATAGGCTTAATTGATACAATGTAAGTTACGGAAAAATTATGAAGAACTATACATGAGAAATATATGACTACTTATGAGAAATTTTGGGAAAAAAAAGTTGTGAGAATCAATCTTGTCAATATTCTGTGTAAGTATTATAGACTAAATATCCAAGTTTTGAACTATTGTATTCTATAAGTAATATATCTATATATTCAGTGCACTGAGTAATATAACAAAATAAACTTGTGGAAGATGTGAAATTATTTTAAGGAAAGACGAGATATTCAGATTTCAGTCTAATATCATGTATTTTATATTTTATTGCAAACCTTCAATTTCTCCAATTTTGTGTATATTATTAATTTTTAGGCTCTAACAATTTTAATGTAATGTCATGTTTAATCCCATAAAAAGTAGCAAATGAAAAATAAGAATAATGATGGAAAAAATTGAATAATTATTTTTACATATGGGATTTAGTTAATTGCGAATTTTTTTATGGAGAAATTTTTGTAATTCACAATTGAGTAAATCAATGAAATTTTGTGGGCATATATAAAATATCATTATTTTTATTTAGTTGTTGCTCCCAAAAAGAGAATTTATTTATAAGAAAGAAATTTTCACTATGAGATATCTAAGTGCATTGCTACATAACTTTAGCTTTAACTATATATTATTTTTGCAAGTTATTTTATTTGGCTTGAAAAAATTCTTTTAAAGTAGATTGTATTTTTACATTTAAAAAAGTGCAAATGTTACAAATAACACTTGTGTTATGGGAAAACTATGAGTTTTAATTTACAGTGATTATTAAGTGATCAAATCTTACTTCCAAGGCAATGCAATAGTATTTCTTCTCCCTACACCACAAAGTATGTAATGTCATTTTAATCTTTATCTTTATTTGATAATAATTCTTTTTTGTCTTTGGATAATTATTTTAATACCTTAGAATGTATTTTTAAATTTGATTAAGAGCTAATAAAATTAATTTAAAAATAAATTATTTAATTGTCATTCTCTAATTTTCATTTGTCATCATTACACATTTTTTTAAATATCATTGGTATAAAAGAAATTAATCTAATTCCTTTAGTTTTGAATTTAATTCAACTAATACTTCTTATTGAATGCAGATTCCGTGCTTGCTTGTCCCAATAGCCACTACAACTTTTAGCAATGGGTTAAACTAAAACCTTTAACCGTGGCTAAAGGATAAGCACGAGATCCGAATTTCCTCCTATTGGTTAAAACGAATTTATAGATAACAAAATAATTTTTAAACCACACATGTATTAATATTACCATACATCTATTGAAGTTAATATTTTCATTTCACTTCTAAAATTATTTACACTATTTGCAAAATATTAATTGGCAGAAAAATAAAAAAGTATCAATAATCTAAACTGTTAGAAACAAAATTACTGATAATCTAAAAAATGTTGTCACTAACAATATTTTGGGTGGATAACATTCCATGACAATATCTTGAGTGGTACCATTAACAAAAAAAAAATCTAAGTAAGTCAAAATAATAGGAAACAATAGAAAATTGGAAGAAACCTACATTAATTAAGCACACAAACATCATTTCCCTTCTTCCTCTAAAACTTCTTCATGTAAACTCCAGCTTCTTACCTTATAATAGGTAACTTTGCTTGATAAGCACATCTTCCTTTTTATTTTATAGTGGAAAAAAATTTGAAACATATAAAACCTTTCAATTCTTGGCATTATTTTTTTTTAAAATATCACATAAATAAATATTAAACTACTAATTAATTAAAAAATTATAAATGGGAAGACCTTTCAATTATTGTTATTATTAAAATTAAAATAACAAATCAACAAATGTTATACTACCGAAATAATTAAAAATTGTAATCTAAGACCTTTTTAGATTTTTTTAATTTTATTATTGTAGGCTTTATAAAGCTACGTGGAAAACAAATTCTAATTTGTAAAAAGTATTTTGTGGAAATACCTATATCTATTTTGTGAGGTATTTAATGACATGTGTCCACACAAAAACAAAATTGTAAACTTTGAGAGAACCCCATGAATAATGTGATTTTACATGTGATTTTTTTTTTAAAGATAATGCCTCTAGAATTATATTTTTAGGTGAGCAGTATGTGGATTTTTATGTGAAAAAACACACTACCCATCAATAGTAGGGGTATATAATTTTGTGGATATCAAAAAATGAGTTCACCAAAATTATAGATGGTATTATTATTGATATGCAATATTGTGAATGTCATATCATTGTAGCACTAAATTTTGTGTGAATATGTAACCAAATATATTTTGTGGATATTGACATATATATTTTTAATCTATGAAATGATGATACTATCTCTTTCAGATGATGATATGCTATATATAAAATTTGAGAAAGCATATTTTTATATTATTGTATGTGAACAATACTATTATACAATAAGGTACAATGGTGTTGAATTTTTAGTCACAAAATTAAATTTGAGAAATTACTCAAATGATTATTTCTATTCATTGATAATTTTATTATTGAGTGGAAGAATATATGTGTGAATATATTATGTGATTAGATACCCATCAATAATAATTGTAATATTTTATATAAGCAAATTATGTATTACATTGAGGTACACAAATTGAGTTACCACTTATTGTGATGAATATTGTCTTATCTAGATTATTTGAATTATGATTTTTCAAAATTTTAGCTATAGTTAAAGAATAATCTATACACACTACGAGAATATATATAATTTAAGACTGAAAAATTTCTACTTAATTTTACTGAATATATTTGCCACTACTTTGCACATTTTGTTCTATTGCTATTTAGTAAGAAAATATATCTATCTGCGTCATCCTTCACACTGAAATTTTAGTAGGAAATATTTACTACTACCTCCGACTGAACATCAGTAAAACATGCATTGAACATTAATAAAACATGCATTTTCAAATATTGAGAGAGTTCTCTTTAGAGTCAATGTCTCGAGAGTGCTCTACATCGAGGCACTGACTCTCAAGAGTACTCTTGAGCCAGTAGTTATATTTTTTTAAATATTTTTTTATAAATCATATTTTTATATTTTTTCATGTAATAATTTTTTATTGTAATATTTATATTTTTTAACTTAATAATAAATAATAAATATATAAACAATATATGAATCTATTTTAATTGTAAAAATAATTTTACCGAATACCCACTAATGTATGTCACATATATTTTAAAATCTGATGCAAAAATAAAAAAATAAAAAGATTTCATAACAAGTCTATATTAAAAAAAAAATATCATTATGTTTATATTACTTTCAATTGTTGTTAAGTTAGAAAATATAAAATATTATAATTAAAAAATAATAAAAATATAAATTCAAAATATAACATATATAAAAAAATAAAAAAAGATTACACTCGAGAGCCTGGCTCACGAGTAAGCCTCTCGAGAGCTAGGCTCTTGAGATTAGCTGATTTGTTATAAAAATAAAAATTTTAAAATAATTTGTATTTATAAAATTAAAAAAATAATAGAAATAAAATATAATATATATATAAACACACAAACTCGATAGAATTGTGTAATTTATTTTTAAATTATTATTTAAATTTGTTTAAAATAATAAAAAATTTTAAAATAATTTGAATTTATAAATTTACCATAAAAATTATAATTAAAAAAATAAAATATGAATTTAAAATATCAAGAAAAAAATACGAGTTTGTATTCGAGATGTCGACTCTCATCTACAAACTCCAGAGTCAGCATCTAGAGTTTGTACTCAAGATACTGACTCTCGAGTACAAACTCGAGAGGTTGACTTATTAAAAAATAAAAATATTATATTTATGTATTTTTTTAATTATGAAAATAAAAAATAATATAAAAATATAAGAAAAATATTAAAAATTTTAAAATATATTGTTATGTTTATATAACATTGTTATGTTTAACAATATTTTTAATTATTATTAAGTTAGACAATATAAAAAATTATAATTAAAAAATAACATAGGCATAAATTTAAAATATTATATATAAGAAAAATAAACAATTATAGATTAAATTAGAGAAGAATTATCTAAAATTTTTAAATGGTGAGAAAAATATGAAAATAATGAACGCCTAATATATTTTTTAAAATAATTTGTTATGATGTGTTATTTTTTTTAAAATTATAAAAGATTAATGAAATATTTTTAAGTGGATATGATTGTATTAATATTTATTAAGTTTATAAATTATTACAGAAGAAAAAATGTAATTCATATATAAAGGAAAGATCAATAAACGAAAATGATATATTATACAATATAAAAAAAATTAATTATCACTTTTAGAATTTTCCTCACTTTCTTTAATTGTTTCTTCGTCTTCATCTTGAGATTGTTTTTCATTTATATCTTTGTTTTCGTCTTCTTCTCCACTTTCTTCCTCGACTTGTTCATTTTGATGTTCCTCATCTCCTTCACTTTCATAAGTTATTCCTTGATAATATCCCTGTTCTTGTAAATTATCACTTAATAAATCACTATATACAGTAGAAACATGACATTGTTCATTCTGGTAGGTAACTTCTAGTGTTTGTTGGTTATCTACTAGATTTCTAGGCCTATTTTGTATAACAAACCACCATTATGATTTCTCTCTACTTCTGATCATATAAGGTACAAAATATACTTGTGTTGTCTGATGTGTAAAGACAAATAGATCAAAATTTTCATATCCTATTGTATTTCTAATTTTTGTGATTCCATAATGTCAGTGCACCTTAATTCCACGATTCAATACTGGATCAAACCAATCACAATAAAATAAAACAATCTTTTTTGTAGTGTCAACAAAATACTGTAATTGTATGACCTCTTCGAGTATCCCAAAATAATCATTTTCTCCATTGCCCACACTGGTACCTTTAACGCACACACCTCACTGTTGATTATTTTCTTGTCAGTGCTCCAAGAATCCGTGTGAAATTTGTATCCATTTACAAAAACATATTGGCCATGTTTTTACCTTTCTAAATGGTCCCCAAGCCAAGTCCTTGATATATGAGTTACTGAAAACTTGAGGTTGAATATGTACTTAGTTTGAATGAGCAATGAATATTTAATGTTCTGCGTAGAAAAATAAACCAATATATATTATATTTAATCTAATTAAATCATTAGGCTACTTACAAGGTTTTTTAACTAGAAGACAAAATGCTGTTCAACGATTTTATCAGTATAACCTGCTGTGAAGTGGGGATTTAAACTTCTATGATATTATTCAAAATTGTTGTGGTATAAAAGTGAAGTCAGTGAATATAATACTTAGAAGATAGTTCATTAAAGGTAGTCACATCATCACTAGTATAAAGTATTTCTTACTCAAGATATAGCTTTACTTTATCACAACTGAGAAGGACGTAAAGATGAGCTATTATGAATTCTCTATCATCCAAATATCTAGTGACGCTGTTTCCAGAGAGATGCCCAAATTGGTTAAAAATTGATAATGTTGGGTGGCTTGTCCTTTCTTACATATAGGCATTCTGACTAACTTTTGTTCTCATTGAATGTACTTGATAGTCAAAGTACTAAGAACAAAAATATAATGTCTCCTATGCCAAATAAGTCTCGCAAATAGAACCTGCCACCTGAGCTTTATTCTTTACTGTCTTCTTAATTTTTTTTAGAAACCTTTAAATATATAAAAAAAAAGTTTGGTCAGTATTAAATTATGCTAAATTAAAATAATATAGAAAAATAATATTAATGAATGATTTAATACCTTTCAAAAGTATACATCTATTGGTATTGTACCAGTCTGCCAACTCGAGCCTCATATGAGAGATGAACAGGTAGATGTTCCATTGAGTTAAAAAATGCAGGAGGAAATATTCTTTCCAGCTTGCAAAGGATGATAGGAATATTGTATTTCATTTATGTCAACTCGTCCACTTTCAACTTTGATGAACACAATTCTCTGAAAAATTGGCTTATCTCAGTGATAGGCTTCCAAACATGCTCAGGTAATGTGCTGAAAGAAATTGGCAGTAAACATTCTATGAAAATATGACAATCATGACTCTTCATTCCTTATAATTTTTCATCTTTCACGTCAACACATCTCGACAAATTTGAAGAATATCCATCAGGTATTTTTAAACCTTTCACCCATTTGTAGATGACTCTTCTTTGCTCTAGCGTCAATGCAAATTTAGCTTTTGGTTTAATCACTCGGTTGATACCTAAGTCTTGTAACTCTAACTCACGACGACTGCAGTACTCCACCAAATCCATCCTTGCCTTAAAGTTATCCTTTGTCTTTTCTTGGAAGTCCATTACAGTATTAAATATGTTATCTAATACATTTTTTTTTATGTGCATGACATCCAGATTGTGATAGATCAGAAGACATTTCCAATAGGGGAGCTCCCAAAAAATGCTCTGTTTTGTCCAATTGTGCTCAAACCCATAACATTGAGCCCTGGAAAGCTCACTGTCAACAATTTTAGGGAGTCTTCTAACTTCTTCCCATAATTCCTTCCCACTTAATATAGGCAGCGGTAGATCATGTTCAATTTAATTTTTGATGAACACATCTTTATTCCTCCTAAATGTAATACCCGTGAATTTTAAATTCACTTGATGAACATACTAATCTTATTATGTGTTCAAATGTGAAATTTTGGGGTTAATTTGAAATTTTGTGAAACTATGAAAATCTTGGATTCTCTAAATTTTGTTGTGAGAAATTTACAAGAAAATCCTCAATGAAGGACTTTGGAAGAGAAGAGAGCTCGAGGAAGTTGAATGAGGAGGCCGAAGTTTTGAGAATGGTGGAAATGGAGCCAAAATAGTGGATGAGTTATGAGAGGGACTGAAATGAACTATAATCACATATGACGTTTTAAACAAAATATGTTGAGAAATGGAATCTTGATGTTTATATGTGTTTCTATGAGTGTGACTTGGTGCCCATGCAGACTATTTCTTTAAATTAATTCTCAATACCTCATTTAAGGGACTTAAATGAACTTGTCCAAATTTTGAGGGACTAATGAGAGAGGAGGTGGGCCCTACACTCATTTTAACTGACACCCACATTAGAAATTCCCACACTCACCCATTTATTTTGTCTTCTTAGTCCCTCTCATACCCTCTCACTCTCCCTTCATGTCTTCCATCCATTTGGCAAAAAAGTGAGACATCTATGGTGGCTCCACCATCAAATCCGGCGAAGCTCCTCCACCGGTGGCTCCTCTCTTCACCGGAACCCCCTTCTTGAGGTAAGGATCAAGCTCTTTCCTCTCGCCTTCTTTGATTCTTGCAAGAAAACCCTAGGTTTAAATTTGGGGAAACCATGAAGTTGAGCTTGGGACCTAAAGCAATTGCTTCTCCATACTTTCAAATGAAGTTGGAACTTAGGGACTTGAGGAAAACCATAGTTGGGAGAATATGGGGAGAAAGATTGGAATTTGAAAATTTTAAGAAATAATTTGGGATAATCTTGAATGATTGTTATAACCTTGAATCATCGTTTGAAATTAATTTTTTGGAAGTTCTTGAGTGATTGAAACAAGTGTTAATGACCTAAGATGATTTGGGTGAGCTTTGGAAGGATTTGGGAGGCCAAATGGTGAATTTTTGGTTCCTAACCGTAGCCATGGCAAACTTGCCCAGTTCGGGAGCGCTCGAGAGACCAAAAATGTGAGCCTTGGCGCCTGGAGAGCTCCGATTTTTGCAAACTTTATACTGTTGAAAGATAATTGAGTCTAGTTTCATATAGAATAAGTTTCATTAAATAATCCCTTAGCGTTTAAGTTTTATGATTAAAAGAGTGACTGAAGGTCAGAAATGTTTGGAAGTATGTGTGCTAGTATTACTAGTGATGATATTTTAAGTTGATTATAGTACGAAATAAGCTTTTACGGTCTTGAAATTTTTATATGACATTACTTGGCATATATAGTTATGATCTGCACATTTTCATAGCGTTTGGAAAACAATTTCTAAGTCAAATAATATGGAAACCGAAACTACTTCAGAATTGAAACAACTCTGACCAGTTTCACTCAAGGCAATGTTATATTGTCCAAAAGGCCAAATTTTGCTTTGAAATTTTTATGGGAAGGTTTCATAACATTAAATTATATGCCCATCAAGTTTCATGAGATTTAGAATTGTTTTAGTGGGTCAATACTTGCAAAAACCGAGACTGCAGAAGCTACAGAGGAAGTCTGGGCAGCAGCTACATTTTAGTGGTTTTGAGGGGGTAAATCAAAGTATTTCCTTTTGAAATTTTTATCTAAGATTCTAGACACACTAAGGATGTTGTCTACCAAATTTCATGAATTTTTGACTTGTGATGACTGCCCAATAACTTCACAAAGTTCAGCACCCAAAATCTGGTCTTAAACAGATATTATGGTGAAATTTAATTGTTTTAAGGGAACTTGCCTCTAATTTAAATAGGAAAAATTATATGATACATAAGGGGATAATCTCATGGCTTTTAGTTCCATAGTAAGTTCACCCAATGATATCTTAAGTGGACAATTTGAGCCTAGTAAAACAGAACTGATTTTAATAGAAATTCCCCTTCTTCTTCAATCTTGGGATGCAACTTTTAAATGCCTTGCTGATCCATTAAGGTAAGAATCTTAGAAACGTTTGGAAGTATAAACATTGCTCCAGTGTGAGTAAGGATGGTTAGTCCAAATATGAGCATGTAATATATTTAATTTTAGTAGAATGGTGAATAATTTGTACTAGAACATGTTGAGCCATTTTGCTATTGTAAGTGGTGGAAAATAATTTAATTGAGACATATGTGTAATCTTTTGTTAAATATTCATGTTCTTTTATGATTGGAGATGTGTATGGCATAATCTCACATATGTATGTATGCATATATATATATATATATATATATATGTGTGTGTGTGTGTGTGTGTGTTAATTGAAATTCAACGGAACTTAAAAGTGAGCACATTCACATACATTCTTTTATTCTTTTGGAAATATGAAATCCAAAAAGTGTGAAGGAACTAACTAAATTCCTGTGCAGGAAATCATGTTATGGGGCAGTAGTCGTTAATCGAATTATTGTACTATGATATGCTTGCACAACAAACAACAAACATATGTATATATGCTTGTGCAATAAACATATATATATATATATATATATATATATATATATATATATATATGCTTGCTTTGGTTGAATATTGATGATGCTGATGTAATATTTAATTATAATTGATTACATGTGATGATTATAGTGAATTCACATAAAAATTATGTTCATGAGGCTTGCCAAGAGGGAATTATATTTATGAGGCTTGCTAAGAGGGAAATTGTATTTAATTATTTTAGTCTCTGTCCTGGAACGGTGGACGAGACCTTGTTTAATTATTCAGTCTTTGTCCTGAAATAGTAGACAAGACATCATTTAATTATTCATAGTTTCTGTCTTGGAACAGTGGACGAGACCTTATTTACTTATTCAGTCTCTATCCTGGAACGATGAATGAGATCTCATTTAATTATTCAGTCTCTATCCTGGAACGGTGGATGAAACCTCATTTAATTATTTATAGTCTCTGTCCTAGAATGGTGGACTAGACCTCATTTAATTATTAATATTCTTTGTCCTGGAATGGTGGACGAGACTCCATTTATTTAATTACCATCATCGTACTGGAATGGTGGACAATATTATTTCTTTTTGTCTTGAATTGGTGAACAATAGTGAGATCATAGAAATGTGTGTTTATCTGTGGGTGTTACTTTTGTGGGCTCTAGCCTTGATTAGATATATATAATTAATCACATTTTATCAATTGATGTATTTCGTATAAGGGCGTTATGTTTGCTTACAAGTTTTGGTATAAAATATCAGGTGGGGCCTTTAACCATTGGTCCCAACCTTGTTTGGTATTTGTGTTGCTATGGGTTGTCTTTATCTAACCGTTTAGTTATGCAGTGAGTAATTATGTTGGTACAAGAATAACTATGGATGAGACTTAATCTAAGGTTCCATCACTACGAGTAGTACACAGGTTTCTTTTAAATTCCTAGTTTTCATCCCTTACTGAATATTTTTATTCTCATCTCTTTCTCTGGTGTACTTCTTGCAGGATCTGTGATAGTAGACAAGTCTCTGTATGAGGAGTAGCGGAGTCTCTGAGTCTGTATTCCTCTCATAGAATGCGGGTATGTTTACTTGTTGGGTTTTATTTTTAAGTAGCTCTGTAGTGAAATAAAACATCGAGGAATTCTTGTGTTGGTTGTAATATGAGACTTATATATATTATATTTATTTTACGTATTATGGCTTGAGGTTAGGCTTACGGCAGTGGACGGAGTCCACTTCCATACCAGTCATGTTCCCAAGGTGGGGTATGACACTAAATGCATGATTAACTGGCAAAAACTGGCGATGACAATCAAACCAGGTATTCTTTCTCCCGTGGGACAAAGTAAATGCTTTTGAGTTGTGCATATAGTAGGGACATGTCAACTTACTTACAGTACTCTACACTGATAACATTTCATATGCTGGAAAGTCATTTATTATCCACATTAACGCTACTCGCATTTGAAAATTCTGCTTTGTTGAAACATCAAAGGTGGATGCTCCATCCCATAACAATTTCAACTCTTTAATGAGTGACTGCAAGTATACGTTGATGCCAGCCTTTGGATTATGTGGGCTAGGTATAATGGCTATAAGAAACTTATACGGTCCAGTCATGCACATCTCTAGCGGTAGGTTGTATGGCGTCACTATAACCGGCCAACATGAATAAGGTGTACCATGTTGACTGTAAGGAGTAAATCCATCTGTACACAAACCGAGCCTAACATTGCGTGGCTCACTAGCGAAATTTGGATACACTCTGTCAAATTGTTTCCACGCTTAGCCATTTGAATGATGGACCAAAACACCTTCATCTCTTCTATTATTGCATTGCTATTGCATGTGTTCAACTGAACTCATTGAGGCATAAAGCCTCTGTAACCTAGGAATGAGGGGCAGATAGTATATCCTTTTTACTGGAATCAGTTTAGCCCATTTTCTTCTCCCAAATTGATTTTCTCGATATCGAGATGCCTTGCAAAATCTGTATGCCGGCTTGTCCTCTCTATAGAACAGCATGCACTTATTCATGCAGACATCGATTTTTTTTGGATGATAGGCCAAGTTTGGATATCAATTTCTTTATATTGTACCAATCTTTTGGCACGAGATTATTAGTAGGAGTAATCTCCCTCATAAAGCTTATCATTGAAAGACTGCCTTGAAATGTTTCCTTCAGATTTAAGACTTAACATTCTGACCGTAACAGATAGCTTTGAGTGATTGGTACAATGTGGCCAAAGTGGCCTCTGGTGAGCATTTACCAAATCAAAGAACATATGAGTTTCTTGATTTGGAGGTGATCAATGTTTAAATTGCTAGTGTCTTTATTATCTAGATTAGAGTTATCTCTAATATCAAAATTTCATCGAGTTGCATCCAAGATCATGGCCTGATATCTCGAATCTCCTTCACCAATAGTGAATGTCGATGAACTTGACATGTTATGAATAGTAGAACTTGTGGCTTCACCACCGACCTCACCATGAGATGTCCAGCACCAGTATCCTAGTTGAAAACCTCTTCTATAAAGGTCGATTTTTACATCTTTTACATCCATATAGGTTCTATTTTTGTGTTTTGAACAAGGGCACCTGATTTTTCCATCTGAATCTGATGCATATCTTTGGGCGAAAGAAATAAACTCCTCAATACCATGCAAAAATTCTTCTGTATAACCCTTTTGACCAGAATTTAATCTATTGTACATCTATGTTTGATGAGAGGGGATGTCCTTTTTTTTTTTCCTTAGTAAGAGTAATGGAGAGTGTTAATTGACCAAAAAGTTTGAACAAGGACTCTCAATGTCACGACCCGTTTTCTAGGCACATGACCGGCACAATGATGAATATCCCATCACTATAAGCCTTTCGATAAATTTTACCCATTAGTTAAATTATTAGTCATTATCTCTATATTATCAAAATAACCATTCCTGAAGAAAATATATCAAATTTTCTTATTTGAAATTCATAGAGATCATTTGCATGTAATAATAGATCCTCAACATAAAATACATTATTATACTGACATACAAGCCAAATGTCGAACCCCTGACCTAGATGTCCTAGACGATTACAGAGCAACATAATCTACAACAATAGAGGGGTCTACCCGATAGCGAGAGGGTCCAAAGTGATCTACTCTTCTAGCGGATATTCTTCATTGGCAACCTGATCTGAACAAAAAGATTGTACAAACAATGTGAGCTTTTAAACTCAATGAGCGAATCGGCCTCGCGTTAATAAAACTCAATGACATTTCTAATAATGCAGTTACTGTGCACTTCACGCGATGGAAAATTTTTCTGTTATTACTATTGGAAACTTAAAGGGAAAACTATCCTTTCACCTTAAACCTTTAAGTTTCTTTTCAAATCAGTCCTTTCAATTTAGTCCCTGAGGGTATTTTTACACATAAAACGTCATTTTCTCCTACAAACTTCTTTCTAGTTGTCTCTTATGACCAAACCACATCTAGTACTTGACATTTCGATTGTATAAATGAACAGTATCGTATACGTAAATAGTATTATATGGGTAAATAGTACCGTATACTGAAATAGTAACAGTAGTTTGTAAACAAATATTTATATTTTATTTTTTATGGGTATTACATTATCACCCCCTTAAGAAAATTCGGTCCCCCGAATTCAAAACTCACCTCAAGACTGAAATAAGTGTAATTACTTCGTCTATATCTCATCCTTTGTATCTCTTTCTTTCCAAACATCTTCACATCCTTGGTAAGATTTACAAGAACACTATAGCATCGACTGTGAACTCTAGACCGCATTATTAATAATTTTCATAGGAATTTTTTTCCTTTTCTAAACAGCAAGTAATCTCTTCTTCATCAGTTTGATCTTCTCCACAGCCTTTTGTACCATAAAGTGTCTCATCCCCATAACCTTTACCAAACTCAAACCATTTAATCAGATATCCATATAAAACCTCAAATAGATGTCATCTTCAAAAGTGGCACGTGGTCTTTCCAGTTTATACTGAATATCAGAACACATGTTTCCACACACATAACTTATAACTTTTACGAATACAAGTACAGTACCTAAAGGCGTCATTTTGACCATAGGTAATTCTCTTGCCCGAAGGCGATCATCCTGCCTTAAGACGATACTCTCAACTGAATGCGTCATATAAAAGGAAAAATCATGTAAAATTATTACATAAATCTCTAGGAAGAACAATCCCAGAAAATGTGTTAAGTAAATAACATACTCCTCATGCATAATTATAAAATAAATATATATAGAAATTCCTCTCACCTCAATTACTCATATAGAGTCGTATCCCTTCAATGCTTAGGGCAAACCCATAGTTCTCTATACATAGGTTCATAAAATACTTATTTAGCATTCCTCCATAGCTCAAAAGTGCAATGAAATATCATTTTAGTAACTCTGCTCAGTCAAAAGGATATTACCATTATATGCTTTAGAATTTCCATAATCAAGTACGAAATATAAGTCCAACATCTTCTCATTCCTCAAGTTCTTTCAGTAAAAGGAATCACTTCCACAAAGAAGATCTAAATACTAACTTAAATTTTACTTCTAGTACATAGATAATTTTAATACATGAAGCTTAGACCAAATATAACTTTAGGTACAAACAAAAGAAAGAATAAATTAAGGACGAGGAGGCTTTTGAAATGTAGAAGGTGCTCCAGGTCTAGAAGAAGAAGGTGCTTCAGACCTTAAGGAGGAAGCTAATCGTTGTAGCCTAGAAAGGGTTTCTGGAGGAAGCGTCTGGGAAATTTGGCGAAGAGTAGAAGTTACTCCGTTCATACAGTCAATACACCTTGCTTGTTGGTCACGAAAATTTTGAGTTGCAAACATTGAATGTCTATCAACTCGATTAGCTAGTTCCCCGAAACGACGGTTTATCAGTTTCTCTTGGTTTTCAAAGAGACGATTTATTAGTCGCTTTTGGTCCTCTGTCTTGTATTCCAGGCTCTCTATCTTACGCTTCAGATTTTCGATCTTACGCTCCAGGAACGCAAGTTTATTTTCTGAGGATGTTGCAGTGCTGTCCTCCTCCAACTCTATTACATCCCTCTTTCTCTTCTTAATTTCTGGTGACCTGTCTACAGGTCTCTTTCCTTTGTTGTTTCCGATACTTAGATTTAAATCAAGCTCTACATTGCCAGTCTCAAAATTCAAGTTGAAAGACTTATTATCGGCCATTGCTCTAGGGATCTCAAAAATAATTTCGAATGAGAAAGGAATGGAGATTGAAAAATAGGTATGTAATGAAAGAAGTTCGCTTGGTGTGATGAGTGGGGTAACGGGCGTACAAGATTTATAGACAACCCGAAGCCCCTGGAGCTAAAGCCACCACAACCTACACGCGGCTCGCTATAAGGTTTACAGATCACATACGTCGCAATGCCAGCAATTAATGTCGGACATGCAAGTAAATAGTAAATATAATTTAATGCAAATAACATAAGTCAAAGATTTCTTGAAAAAAATTTTCGGCTAATCTTGACCTTTCTCAAAATTTTGACTAACTACGCTCTTCAGTCTGAGATTTTCTCCCTCTAAACTTGTTTTATCCTGTAATCCCATATCACGATGTCCCTCTATGATTAGGTAGCCTCATATTGGCCGTATCTTAGATTCTAATCGGTGTCTTTACTCTAGACTTACACATAATATATATGTAAATATATATATATATATATATTAAAACAAAGTTAACTGCTTACGGTCGCATGCCTTAAGCATTATCATGATGTAAGGAAATTACTGCCTTTCATTTGCCCATGAGAGCATTATATGTAAGTATGTGTAACCATGAAGATATATCATCATCTACACATTTCATTCTATCCAAGTCATTTTGATTTCACATCTCTATGAGTATATGTAGGATCATCATATATTCTCCTTGATCGTAGCCTTCACTCATTATGCATGAATAACATACATACATGTAATTACAACATGATTCAATCAGTTATGTATATCATACTCAACTGAAGGCTCTCAAGAACAATACAATAAAACAGAGAAATGCATTTCAGTTCATCATAAAAGCATCCAAGGCAACATTTAATGGCTATATCATTAACTTCTTTGAATTTCAAAAAATGCCAACGGGAGAAATGGGAAAACCAAGTAAAATCGGCCGCAAATCCACCGAATATTGACTTTCGTGGTTTTGGCATTAATGCAACGCGCTATTGGTGTGCATGCCTACCCTAGACTTCTGGCTTCCACCTTGCAGAAATCCATAGGTTGATCGTGTAGGGGTGCGGTGGAGAGATATCTTCTCTACGTCCTAATTTTTTCTATAAAAACCATCCCAGCTGTCACATCCCAAAAATTGAGCATGTGAAAAGATACTACTCATTTGATATAATTCTCAAACATACGTTATATACATATATTCTGTAAGGTTTTACATTCAACCTTAATCATTCATTCCACACTACAGAATTATATTCATCTGATAAGCAAATATAAACATACATAGTTTGATATTTCTATCTCATCGCAAGCCTAGGAGACCTATAGAAAGTACAGAGCGTTTCTAATATCCACATTAATAAGTACTGGTGTCCCACCAGACAGAAATAGAGAATAATCCCAAGGGGCTTCTAATCTTCAAACGGATACTCTTGTTCTTTATTTTCTGTATCTGAAAAAAAATAATCATAGGGAGTGTGAGTTTATTTAAAAACTCAGTAAGTAAATAACTGTACTATATAAAATATCAAAAGTACAAATACCACATTTACTCATATAATTAATTGTCTTATACATCGAGTAGTATGAGACTCTAACCCTTTCAAACTCATGAATAAGATTTCATAGATATACACCGAGTAGTATGAGACTCTAACCCTTTCAAACTCCTGAATAAGATCTCATAGGTATACACCGAGTAGTATGGGACTTTAACCCTTTCAACTCGTGTATAGATTTCATAGATATGCACTGAGTAGTATGGGACTCTAACCCTTTCAAACTCGTGTATAAGATTTCTTAGATATTCACCGATTAGTATGGGACTTTAACCCTTTCACACTCGTGTATTAGATCCCATAGATCTTTACTCATTAATAAGATAGTGAGAATTCATCACATAGTACAATTGTCATGAAATAAATAATTTCTACATACTCTTATTTCTATTGATCATCATATACTCCCATATGAAAAATTAATTGCTTATTATCCAAATAATATTGTAAATGAGACTTATATTGTACTTTGACTAGTAATATCAAATTAGCTGAGCAAGGTTATTCACTCACCTTGATGTTTGTCCAAGTTTACCTTGTTCCACACTAGAATTTGTGTAGGAAAATTTCCTAGTAAAATATATTACAAGGAATCATAAGAAAGGAAACAAAATCACGAAAATACGTAAAATTTTCTGACTGCTACAGTAACGGGTTGCTACAGTACGGTTTGCTACAGTAACGGTTTGCTACAGTGTCGGTTCGCTACAGTGCCGGTTCGCTACAGTAACGTTGACTGCTACAGTACCGTTGACTGTCGACACTACAGTACTGCTACAGTACCCGAAGAAAAATTTTCCAGATTTTGTTTCGAAATTTCTGGTCGCTACAGTAACTCGGTTTTTGCAGAAATTTCTAACAATTTCATCATTTCCTTTCTTGTTTCAAAACCAGAATTTCAACTCTTTTAACCGATTATAACTCAAATATAACTTCTAAAACAACTGAGATTCATGAATTATCATCAAAATCTTCAAGAACAAAACCTCCTCTGATCTTCTACATAAACTGAAATTTAAGGAAAATAATCGGATTAAAGCTTACCTTTGATCCTTACAAAGCTTTTGAACCGAACAAATAATCGAACTTCTGAAGATCAAGGAAAGGATTTGAGAAGAAACTGAAGAACTGAGAGAGAAATGCTTTTCTGCCTTCCTTCGGCTGAGTGAAAAATGAGGGGTACTATTGAAACTTTATATTAAATATTTCTAATGGGTTATTCAATAACCCATGGGTATCCATAACCCAACATCCAAACCTGTCACGCCTCCAACTTACGCACGTGACCGGCACGATAGATGAGCTTTTACCTCACCACCGTAAGCCTAATTCCGTACCAATTTGATATATATAAAAATGCTATCTCATGAAAGAGTGTACAATAAATATTTCAAATATATCCATTTATTCATTAATAAATGATATTCTCAACGAGCATTGTTCGTCCAAGATTTACCTACCCAAATTACAGAGCTACTACTATAATACTTTTGATAAAGTTTTACATAATAACAAATATTTACCCCGATCAATGGGGTTGAGGACTCGAACGATTAGCTGGTTGTGCCTCTACTTCTTCTTGAGAATTTGTGAGGGGAGGAATGGCATGAGTATATTTTACTCAGTGAGGAAATATATTATTCTATCACAAACATAAGAAACAATCATATAAAATCACAAAACATATCATATAGTTCCAAATTAAATTCCCAGACATTTTTCGGGTCCAATCCACATAAGGTGGTCGTTGTCCCACGGCCCCTGCCGCATCCTCCCTTATTACTGCTTTCATAAATGCCTCCCTTATTTCACCCCTATATTTTCAATACTCTTTGTATTGGAACAAATTTTTGTTTAACATGATTTGCCACCCTTATTATCTCCTGCTCCTCCCTTTTTCCTCCCACACAGGGACCCGTCCTCGTAACATTCTCCATCAATCACAAACATAACAATAATTCAACCTTACACACAATACTACCCATGTATGTGATGTTGTTCACACATATAGTATATGATACTCTTCATAAATATAGCATTGTTCACATGTACGTACCATACTGTTCATATGTACGGTATGATACTATTCATAAATATGGCACTGTTCATATGTACGATATAATACTATTCACAAATATGATATGATACTATTCATGAATACGTCACTGTTCATATGTACATATGATATTGTTCATATGTACAGTATGATACTATTCATAAATACAGTACTGTTCATATATACGGTATGATACTATTTATAAATATGATACTGTTCATATGTACAGTATGATACTATTCATATGTACAGTATAATACTATTTATAAATATAGTACTGTTCATATATATGATATAATACTATTCATAAATATAACACTGTTCATATGTACATACGATACTGTTCATATGTACGGTATAATACTATTCATAAATACAACACTGTTCATATGTATTGTATAATACTATTTACGGCATGGTACTATTTATATATGCGATAATCAGAAATAATTTTCAAGTAGCTGAGGATAATTCCTTTCTGATGTGAAGGATCGGCTAAGGCCGCAACCACAGAGCATACTAAGAACTTATCACACAGGTATTTGTAAAAATATAGTACCCTCACAGTATCTTAGTAATCAATAAATAATTCTTAAACAATCGAGGTTAGTTCCTTTCTGATATGGAAGATCAGCTAAGGCCGCAACCACAGAGCATACTAAGAATTTAACCTCTAAATTATTATAAGAATTTAAAAGAGCATAGTAGAATATTCCCTCACCTCGAATCCAAGCTATAAAGGAGGACTTTTATAATAACTCAGAATCTTAACACCAGAATCAGAAGAATTAGAGGAGAGGAGAGAATAGAATCTGAAGGTGTGTGTTTAGAAGTGAAATGGAAGGGCCTATTTATAGGAGAAGTTATAGTACTATTTGTTACTATTCCATTACCATTCTCCTATACTATTTCATCTACCAGTTTCACTTACCAGTTTTCATCTACCATTCTCTTATACTATTTCATCTACCAGTTTTCATCTACCATTCTCTTATACTATTTCATCTACCAGTTTCACTTACCAGTTTTCATCTACCGTTCTCATATACTATTACATCTACCAGTCTCACTTTCAGCTATACATTCTAAATTCCACTTTTGAATTGTATTTTACTTAATAGGATAAATTCCATAACGTACCATTCATTATATCTCACAATTTATTCAATTTATAATTGAAAATTCATATTTTCAATATCATACACAGCCAAGATAAAATTTACGTAAAAATTTAAGTAGACATAATTTTTTTTTTGACGGGTATTACATTCTACCCCCCTTAAAAGAATTCGGTCCTCCGAATTCAAAAACTTACTTTACGATTCGAAGAGGTATGGATATTTTGTCCACATTTCATCTTCTGTTTTCCATGTGGCTTCCTCTTGAGAATGATTTCTCCACAGAACTTTGACAATGGGAATTTCCTTGGTGCGAAGTTTCTTGACCTGTCTATCGAGAATGGTTACTGGCACCCATTCATAACAAGAGTTTTATCAAACTGCACGTCTTGTGGCTGGATGACGTGAGAGGGGTCAGAAAGATACTTACGTAACATCGATACATGAAATACTTGGGTGTATTCCCTCTAGGTCCGAAGGTAAAGCTAGGCGATATGCCATGTTACACACTCTAGTGCCCAGAGCTTTATGAAAAGTTCTCCAGAATCGAGAGGTGAACTGGGGTCCTCGATCTGATATGATGGATACTAGTACGCCATGAAGCTTCACTATCTCCTTTATATATAGTCGACTAAGTTTTGCTACACTGTAGGTGGTATGAACAGGAAGAAAATGTGCCGACTTAGTAAGTCGATCCACAATGACCCATATAGAGTCGTACCCATTTGAAGATCGGGGCAAACCCACCACAAAGTCCATAGTAATCCGTTCCCATTTCTACTCAGGAATCTCAAGCCTCTGCATCAACCCAAGTGGTCTCTGATGTTCAGATTTGACTTGCTGACATGTCAAGCATCGAGCGATAAAGTCAGTCACATCTCGCTTCATGCCTTCACCAATAAACTTGTTTCAAGTCCTGATACATTTTGTTGGCACCAGGATGAACAACATATGGCGCACCGTGAGCCTCTTGTAAAATCTCCCGCTTCAAGGGTGCAATATTCGGAATACATAATCTTCCGTTAAACCATAATACACCTTCTGCGTCTACTGAAAAACCCGGTATTAAACCTCCCTTCGCCTTGTCTCTAGTTTTAACCATTTCAGCATCATTCTCCAATGTTGTCTTCACCCTTTCTACAAGGGAGGATTTAGCTGTCAAGTGAGCCAAGAAAGCACCTGACTTAGTAATCTCAAAGAATACCCCACTAGCATCTAACTCTTGTAATTCCTGAATCAAGGACCTCTTTACTGTGGTAATGTGAGCTAGACTCCCCATTGACTTCCGACTGAGGGCATCCGCTACCATATTTGCCTTTCCTGGATGGTAGAGAATGGCACAGTCATAGTCCTTCAGGAGTTCCATCCATCTTCGTTGCCTTAAGTCGAGATCTTTTTGATCAAATATATATTTAAGACTCTTATGATCCGTGAAGATCTCACATGTCTCCCCATACAAGTAATGCCTCCAAATCTTTAGAGCAAATACTACAGCTGCCATTTCTAGATCATGAGTGGGGTAGTTGAGTTCATACTTCTTAAGCTGTCGAGAACCATAAGCAATGACCCTACCGTGTTGCATTAATACACATCCTAATCCTACCTTCGAAGTGTCAAAATATACAGTTGTTGGTCTAGGCCACTGCTTTACTGCCTCGATTTTACTTGGATCTACATGAATACCTTCTTGGGAGATTACATGCCCCAAAAATGTTACTTAACTCATCCAAAATTCACATTTTGAGAACTTAGCATATAATTGATGTACCCTCAAAGTCTGCAGTACTATTCTCAAATGTTCTGTATGATCCTCAATACTTTTAGAATAAACTAGAATGACATCAATTCTTGGTAAAGGATATTTATTCTTTACCGTGACTTTGTTTAACTGTCGGTAATCTATGCACAGTCTTAAAGAGCCATCTTTCTTTCTTACAAAGAGTACTGGGGCACCCCAAGGTGAAAAACTTGGGTGAATAAACCCCTTATCCAGCAGGTCTTGTAATTGCTCTTTAAGCTCTTTCAACTCTGCGGGTGCCATACGGTAAAGAGGAATTGAAATTGGTCGAGTGCCCGAAACCAATTCAATATTAAATTCAATATCCCTTTCTGGTGGTAAACCAGGTAGATTTTCCAGAAATATATCTGGGAATTCACTAACCACTGGTATTTGTTCAAGACTTCGTTCCTCCTTGTCTGTATCTTTAACAAAGGCCAGAAATCCATGACAACCTTTTCGTAACATACGTCGAGCGGTTATCATAGATATTATGTTACAGGGAACCTTGCTTTGGTCTCCCTGAAATATGAAATTATTTCCACCCAGTATACTAAATGAAATAGTTTTGTCATGACAATTCAATGTAGCATGGCATGAGGATAACCAGTCCATGTCTAAAATTATATCAAAGTCTGTCATACTAAGAAGCATGAGATCTACCTCCGTTTCCATGTCCTTAATAGTTACCTTACAAGAACGATATCCGGATCTGACTACTAGGGTTTCCCCTATTGGTGTAGCTACCAGAAATGGTTCGTCCAGTATAATTGGTTCAGACTTGAACCTCTTGGCAAATAGAGGTGACACATAAGAGTGGGTAGAACCAGGGTCAAACAACACACATGCCTTATGAGAACACATAAGAAGAGTACTTGTGACTACTGCATTGGAGGCCTGTGCATCTTGTCGAGTAAGAGCATAGACACGTGTCTGCCCTCTTTTCTTAAAATTGTTACTTTTTGTTTTATGCCCATATTCGACCATCCGTACAGCTTCAACCACTGCTTCATATGACGGGTAAACATTGATTTGTGGGGATATCAAACTATAAATCGCCTAATTCGACGCTTGTCATTCGGTACCATATGGGGTGCATAGCGAGCAAGGCGAACAAACTTAGTATTATATTCTTCAATGGACATCTCCGGGCCTTCAGTTAGTCGCTCAAATTCTTGCTCTCGAGCCATCTGAAGGGTTTCTAGAAGAAACCGTTCTGTAAAATTCTCCCTAAATTCTCCCCAGGTGACTGTCGAGGCTCCTATGGGTTGGCCTGCCAGCCATGTTTCCCATCAATCACTAGCATCATTTCGAAACTGGAAAGCGGCCATTTCAACCATACTATCAGCAGACCATCCTAAAATTGAATGATATAAGAATTCTTGAGGGTCCTTATCCTCTAACCCTGAAAAAGTAGGCGGTTGTAATTTGAGAAACTCTGAAACCTTATTAGTTGTAGGTTGAATAGTTGTAGGGACCGATATTATCGGAGGACTCGTTTCAATATTCTACTTAGCTACCACAACCGTTATAGCCTGTATGGCATCTTGGAAACCAGTCGCCATCGTTTCTATGGTGACTTGCATACTTGAGATGAAAGCCATAAGTTGTACATTATCTGGTTGGGGAGATGCTCCTTCCCTTACATGGGGTATTTTTACTGGTTTCTGCATATCGTAAGTGCCTTTGTCGTGCTCAGGATTTCCTTCCTTTTCTCGACCCTTCCCTTGGTCCCGAGTAGTTAACATTTGAGGAAGAGATGAGGCTTCCTCCGAGGTCTCACGTTCTCTTTCTTGTATCTCGTGTTGCGAAAAAGGCATTTCGAATCTACAATTTTTTGACTTTTAACGACGTTCTAAAGAACAACAATTTAGGAAAGAAAATGTGACATGACATCCCTATAGGTCCTTTGGTGGAGTCTTTTACTATTACTATACCCAGGCTCATAGTAATAGAAAAGATTCCACTAAGGATACCTTGCTCTGTAATTAGTAGGAGACCTAATCCTAAAGCTCTGATACCAACTTTGTCACGCCTCCAACTTACGCACGTGACCGACACGATAGATGAGCTTTTACCTCACCACCGTAAGCCTAATTCCGTACCAATTTGATATATATAAAAATGCTATCTCATGAAAGAGTGTACAATAAATATTTCAAATATATCCATTTATTCATTAATAAATGATATTCTCAACGAGCATTGTTCGTCCAAGATTTACCTACCCAAATTACAGAGCTACTACTATAATACTTTTGATAAAGTTTTACATAATAACAAATATTTACCCCGATCAATGGGGTTGAGGACTCGAACGATTAGCTGGTTGTGCCTCTACTTCTTCTTGAGAATTTGTGAGGGGAGGAATGGCATGAGTATATTTTACTCAGTGAGGAAATATATTATTCTATCACAAACATAAGAAACAATCATATAAAATCACAAAACATATCATATAGTTCCAAATTAAATTCCCAGACATTTTTCGGGTCCAATCCACATAAGGTGGTCGTTGTCCCACGGCCCCTGCCGCATCCTCCCTTATTACTGCTTTCATAAATGCCTCCCTTATTTCACCCCTATATTTTCAATACTCTTTGTATTGGAACAAATTTTTGTTTAACATGATTTGCCACCCTTATTATCTCCTGCTCCTCCCTTTTTCCTCCCACACAGGGACCCGTCCTCGTAACATTCTCCATCAATCACAAACATAACAATAATTCAACCTTACACACAATACTACCCATGTATGTGATGTTGTTCACACATATAGTATATGATACTCTTCATAAATATAGCATTGTTCACATGTACGTACCATACTGTTCATATGTACGGTATGATACTATTCATAAATATGGCACTGTTCATATGTACGATATAATACTATTCACAAATATGATATGATACTATTCATGAATACGTCACTGTTCATATGTACATATGATATTGTTCATATGTACAGTATGATACTATTCATAAATACAGTACTGTTCATATATACGGTATGATACTATTCATAAATACGATACTGTTCATATGTACAGTATGATACTATTCATATGTACAATATAATACTATTTATAAATATAGTACTGTTCATATATACGATATAATACTATTCATAAATATAACACTGTTCATATGTACATACGATACTATTCATATGTACGGTATAATACTATTCATAAATACAGCACTGTTCATATGTACTGTATAATACTATTTACGACATGGTACTATTTATATATGCGATAATCAGAAATAATTTTCAAGTAGCTGAGGATAATTCCTTTCTGATGTGAAGGATCGGCTAAGGCCGCAACCACAGAGCATACTAAGAACTTATCACATAGGTATTTGTAAAAATATAGTACCCTCACAGTATCTTAGTAATCAATAAATAATTCTTAAACAATCGAGGTTAGTTCCTTTCTGATATGGAAGATCAGCTAAGGCCGCAACCACAGAGCATACTAAGAATTTAACCTCTAAATTATTATAAGAATTTAAAAGAGCATAGTAGAATATTCCCTCACCTCGAATCCAAGCTATAAAGGAGGACTTTTATAATAACTCAGAATCTTAACACCAGAATCAGAAGAATTAGAGGAGAGGAGAGAATAGAATCTGAAGGTGTGTGTTTAGAAGTAAAATGGAAGGGCCTATTTATAGGAGAAGTTATAGTACTATTTGTTACTATTCCATTACCATTCTCCTATACTATTTCATCTACCAGTTTCACTTACCAGTTTTCATCTACCATTCTCTTATACTATTTCATCTACCAGTTTTCATCTACCATTCTCTTATACTATTTCATCTACCAGTTTCACTTACCAGTTTTCATCTACCGTTCTCATATACTATTACATCTACCAGTCTCACTTTCAGCTATACATTCTAAATTCCACTTTTGAATTGTATTTTACTTAATAGGATAAATTCCATAACGTACCATTCATTATATCTCACAATTTATTCAATTTATAATTGAAAATTCATATTTTCAACATCATACACAGCCAAGATAAAATTTACGTAAAAATTTAAGTAGACATAATTTTTTTTTGACGGGTATTACAAAACCCATCCAGTCAATTTACAATAAATGGACTAATTGACCATTCTGAAACCACTTTTCCATGAATTTCACCATTCTTAGAATATATCCCTCATTGTGCAAATATTTAGTCCAGTCATTTAACTCAATTTTCATAAATAATATTCAAAGAGAACAATTAAATATGAAAATTAAAAATGACCAAAATAAATAACTAAAGTAACGTTGTAGAATTCTAAAATACTCTTAAGCGAATTATATTCTGAAATTAACGGGTATTACACCAGCGTTCTCAGTTACCACACCACAAAGAGTAATAATCTTTGAGCCTACAATCTTCCAGTATTCCTCTCGCCTCATACTTTTACAAAAATTTCTAAATTTTTCAAATCATGGCCTCAAGGAAGTACATTGATATCACAGTGGAGGCCAAGGAAAAAGATCTTGACTTAAACTTAAGTTTAGGCAGGGACAAAGGCAAAAGACCTCTCGAGGGATCTCAAGAAATTTAAAAGGAGAAGAAGATGAAGAAGATTGAGGAAGCCGAGGAGATTAGCACAGGCCATAGCTCAGAGGACAAAATCGCCTGTTTAGAGCAGGAGGTGAAAAACCTCAAGAAGATGATAGAAGACCTGGAGAAGTTAACCAAACGCAATAACGCAGCAATGACTTCGAGAATAGATAGATTCTTCTATTGGTCCACCCAGTGCTTCTGCAATCAACAACAAAGAAGTGTTGATTGTATGAATGGAATTTACACTATCCTCCGCGATATTGCTCTGTCTCTCGCTCCAAGGAATGGTCGAGGGGTGATGATACAATACAACCCTCCTAATCCAAGACCACCTCGCTTTTAGATTACTCATGCATGAGTAAACTTCTCTTTCCTTTTTTTTTGCAATGTAATCCTTCAGTGTTTTTTTTAATGCAAGTGGTTTCTTTTATTGGCTGGTACCCTAAAATAATATAGCTACACAAAATCAATCATGAATTCAGCTTATAAAATCCACCATATAAAAATTTGATTCGACAGCAACGGAATCAAAACAAGTAATAACCTTTCCTTTACTAAGTTCAAAAGTGTAGCCACATCTGTCTAAAACTAAAACTGAGAACATAATTCCTAAGAAGAGATAAGTCTCGGAGGGAAAGGAAATGGAAACATCCTACAGGACCTTCAGTAGAGCCGTCTCTCTATAGTTGTGCCCGGGTTCACAACGATAAAGGAGGTTCCACTAAGGTTACCTTGCTCTGTAATCACTAGGAGACCTAACAACCATTGCTTTGATACCAACTTTGTCACGACCCGTTTTCTGGGCACATGACCGGCACAATGATGAATATCCCATCACTGTAAGCCTTTCGATAAATTCTACCCATTAGTTAAATTATTAGTCATTATCTCTATATTATCAAAATAACCATTCCTGAATAAAATATATCAAATTTTCTTATTTGAAATTCATAGAGATCATTTGCATGTAATAATAGATCCTCAACATAAAATACATTATTATACTGACATACAAGCCAAATGTCGAACCCCTGACCTAGATGTCCTAGACGATTACAGAGCAACATAATCTACAACAATAGAGAGGTCTACCCGATAGCTGGAGGGTCCAAAGTGATCTACTCTTCTAGCGGATATTCTTCATTGGCAACCTGATCTGAACAAAAAGGTTGTACAAACAATGTGAGCTTTTAAACTCAATGAGCGAATCGACCTCGCGTTAATAAAATTCAAATACATCACCAGTCATGCAAGCATATCCAAAGGCTCATACTCAACCAATAGACAGAAGATAAAAATTCATCCAATTCAACAAACGTTACTAGTACTCGTCAATGACAATATATTCCGGAGAGCGCACACAGGCCGGCTCACCAATTATGTATATTTTCGCCATGACGCACAACCTCATCCTCCTAGCTAGGGCGCCTCACGGATTTATCACCAATCCGGGCTATATCCCTACTGAGGAATCGTTGTCTCCACACTCATTGGTCAAGACACCCTGTCAACCGGGTTTTCCGCCTTGCCGTGAGAGGGGGTACTGTCCCGCTCAATCACAATCAATAGTACAATATTTCATATCATAATCAGAAATACAATATAATATTCATCCATATAACAGGTATAGTATATAACTATATGATTCAAATTTCACATCATCATGAGATACTTGCTTCGTCTTATCCATACTTCTGGATTAATTATCTCGTTATATTCGTCATTCTAAATCCAATTTCCCCTATGAATCTTGGGAGTGTCCTACGAAATACTTTTTATCACCAGTAATGCTAAAACTCTATTAAAACGGGGTCGTTTCACTCACTTGGATTCCGTACGAATATCGCTTCTCTAAGTCGTTACAGACAAGAGTACACAGATGAATTTCAATATTTCGCTATAGAGATTTTCATGAAAGATTAGAGAAACCAAGTTAGGATTGTTTTCATACAGATACTGTTTATACATACGGTTACTGTTCATATATATGGTTACTATTCATACGTACAGTCACTATTTATATGTACAGTTACTATTCATATGGTTACTATTCATACGTACAGTTACTATTCATACCAGAAATAGAGAATATAATCTGTAAAAGAGTACACCAGGTAAGTTCCCAGGAAAGAGTGGAGGGTCACACTGGACACACTTAAAAACCAGGTCTTTCCTTAGCCAGAACTTTCCTAGACATGTATTCTTCACAGTTTACATTCTATTTCGGTAATCAGAGAATCAAAATAACATATAAACAGCTAAGAACAGTTTTTCTGATGTGGAAGATCGGCCAAAGCCGCAACCACAGAGCATACTTAAGAAAATAACTTCTAGAATTTGAAAGACATAGAAAGGCATAGTATCATTACCTAAGCAAAAAAGAAAGGCCCAAAATCTCAGAGGCCTAGCGTCGAAGCAAGAGAAACTTAAGGAGAGAAGAAGAGAAGTTGAATGTGTGAGTTTAGAAGTGAAATGGAAGCGCCTATTTATAGGAAAAGTCAAGGGTACTATTTGATATTATGCACTAATAAAATATTCAATTTACTATTCATAAAAATGACATTTCTAATAATGTAGTTACTGTGCACCTCACGCGATGGAAAATTTTTCTGTTATTACTATTGGAAACTTAAAGGGAAAACTATCCTTTCACCTTAAACCTTTAAGTTTCTTTTCAAATCAGTCCTTTCAATTTAGTCCCTGAGGGTATTTTTACACATAAAACGTCATTTTCTCCTACAAACTTCTTTCTAGTTGTCTCTTATGACCAAACCACATCTAGTACTTGACATTTCGATTGTATAAATGAACAGTATCGTATACGTAAATAGTATTATACGGATAAATAGTACCGTATAATGAAATAGTAATAGTAGTTTGTAAACAAATATTTATATTTTATTTTTCATGGGTATTATACTCAAAGAGAAATGAAGAGTGTTAACTGACCAAAAAGTTTAAACACAGACTCTCAAACAAAAAATTACTACCTTGGAACTTGGAACTTGGAAAAAAGACCATGTATTAATTGTAATTTTTTCAAAGATATAATATGACACCCATCATATTCCTATTGCGTCAGGTGTAATTTTTTCTTCACTTTCCTATAAAGTAGATGTGTGACTTTTTCTTCTAAAAATATCTACCATTTTTCACTTTTTCTCCACTTTGTTGTCTTTTTAATTAATTCACATTTATTTAGTTATCTGTCTGAATACACCTCATGTAATATTATATATGCATAAATTAATATATTTTAACAGAAAATTAATAATTGAAATATTATATTTTAAGATAAATAAAAATATTACACATAAAAAATAAAAAGAAAAAAATCAGATTAAAAAATAAAACATTGATGAAAAATAAAATAAATAAATTAAAAAATTAGTCTCAAATTATATATAAATAAAAAAATTAAAAAATAATATCTGAAAAATAAAAATAAAAAATAATTGTAAAATTAAAAAAATTAAAAAATACTAAAAAATATAAATAAAAAATAATTTAAAAAATTAAAAAATTAAAAAAAAAAGTGGAGGCTAGCTAGCCCCCACGTGCCCTCATGGGAACTTCGGTGCATGGACTCTTTGCACTGAAGTGTGGGGGCCAGCTAGCCTCCACGTGTTATTTATTTTTTAATTTATAATTATTTTTTTAGATTTTTAAATTATTTTTTAATTTTTTAATTGTTTTATTTATTTATTTATTTATTTATTACTTTTGATCAAATTTCATTTTATTGTTCTACTTGCTATTTTTTGAATTTTTGAATTTGTTCAATTTTTTCTTCATAAAAAATGTATTATAAGATATTAAAAATAATACAACCATTAATCACAAAAAAAATGACACATATCATAATTCAAAATACATTTAAATGTACATTTAATTTACACAATAAATACAATAGATATGTGACATTTTTTTTCTAAGAATATATACTTTTTTTACTTTTTCTTTACTTTGTTGTCTTTCTACCATCCTATCATCATTTTCTCACTTGCCAATGTCACCCTCATTTCACTTCATAAAGAAAAAAGAAAGCATGTGTGCAGAAGAGAAGAGAAAACGTGTGTAAGTAGATACGAATATGCAGAAGAGAAAACGTGGATGCATTTGTTCTTATATAGTTACTTTTTCAATTTTTTTTTTGCTCATTGTTCTTATTTAGTTCCTTGGATGCATAGATGCATTTGTTATTATCTAGTTATTTTTTTCAATTTTTTTGCTCATTGTTCTTATCTAGTTACTTCTTCAATCAATTGTTCATTATTCACTCTATCTTCATATATGTATAAATTAATAATTTTTAACAAAAAATTAATAATTAAAATATTATATTTTAAAGATAAAATAAAATTATTACACACATAAAAAATTAAAAAGTAAAAAATCAGATAAAAAATATAACCTTGATAAAAAATGAAACAAATAAATTAAAAAAATGGTCCCAAATTATATATAAATAAAAAATTTTAAAAAAATAATATATGAAAATTACAAAAAAATAATTTAAAAAATTATAAAATTATAAAAAAAGTGCTCTCATGGACATTTCGGTGCAGGGAAAAGTGACAACTCGGTGCAAGGACTCCCTGCACCAAGTGCCCGTGAAGGTCGCGAGGGCCAGCTGGCCCCCAAATGTTATTTTTTAAAATTATTATTTTAAGTTTCTAAATTTTTTTAAAAATTTTAATTTGTTTTATTTATTATTTATTAAATTTTTTTTTACTTTTTTTCAAATGTTATTTTATTTTATTTTATTGTTTTGCTTGCTAATTTTTGAATTTTTTTTAATTTGTTCAATTTTTTTCTTCATAAAAAAGTATTGTAACATATTAAAAATAATACAACTATTAACCACAACAAAAAATTTTGACATATAACATAATTCAAAATATATTTAAACACAAGTTTAATTTACATAATAAATATATTTTTACTCATTGTCATCTCCTCTTCCCTCTATTTCTTCTTTTGCCTTCATAGGTGGTCCCTTTCTCCTTCTCTTTCTTTGGTTGGTACCAATAACACTACTACTGCCAGCAACATTACTGCTACCAGCTTCGTCACCACGAGCTTGTCCAAAGAGACATCTATGCTTTCTAGTGTATGTAGCCACATTGTATTTCTTGCAAACCATTTTTCATTTTTTGCACGTATGGGCTATCGGGTTGTTAGATAGTCATACTGTCCATCAATTGCACCAAGCCAGTCGAAATAAAAGTTCAAAAAATGTAATTACTAATTATAAACAAAATATGAATTTAAGATAATTCAACAAGTTGATAATTTATATTTTACCATGTGATTTATCACTCCTGAATCTTGACCAATGAACTGACGAGTATGGTTAAAGTACCATTGCATATAAGGCGATATTGGTCCCAAGCTTCGGTTGCGAAATCAGCATCTATTACTTCTGCTGGCCAATTGTTCCATCTAGCAATGCATTGTTTGAAATTTTTTGACCAGTTCTTGTTGTGCAAGACATTTATCAAATGCAACTGGTCCCAAGCCTCTTTCTTGCTAGAGGTGTTTCTAGGAATTTCCTGCATTCGTGCAAACTGATGTAGGACGTGTTCAAGATATTGTCACTCACAAATGTGAAAGCAAAACATTGACACTGCAGCCTGACCTACTTCTGTCCCATTGCGACAATAGTGTGAGATCTCCTCATATGCATAGGGGTCCACCGAATCTACAAAATTTTGACAGAAAGTTAGTATATTATACTAATCATATTAGTATATTTATTATATGTATACCTCATAATTATTTGTCATCAAATATAATATTTCTCTGTATCTAGAAAGCATAATTTCTTGGCGCATTTTAGGCAGTAAGTCCTCTTCTACCTACATAAATGTAAATAAAATTAGTAATTAAATAAATACACATTATCAAACAGAAATATATCAGTAAAGAAAATATACTTTAACCCAAGGGTGGTCGTAGTAAATAATCCAGAGGTGGAGGATTTGGTTGGACCACAATATATTCTGCTATAAAAGGAAATCTTGACCAAATCCACATGTGTAAGAGGGCGAAGCATCCAGCAATTTGTTTGGTGTTTGTTAAGGTTGCGATGCAAAGCTTTCTATGTAAAAATGCCAATAATGCCGAGGCCCATGATGTTTGTCCACACTCATGGAAATCAATAATAAAAAGGAGATATTTTAAGTTGACATAATCGCTAGATTTATTTAGCATCAAGTATCCACCTACTAATTGTAAAATTCATGCTCTAGCATGGCATGCTAGTGTGGCTTGGTTTGCCTCTTCAGGCAGCTCGCTAAATGTGTCTGCCAGCCACTTATGGGATAGTCTGTCCATTTATCCATGACTTAGGTGGTGCAACTCCAAAAACTTCAGTACATAACTCTGTCACGTTTGATATCTATGAATTCTCACATATTGGTCTTCCTACACATGGAAAGCCCAATAACATTTTTACGTCTTCTAATGTAATTGTCATTTCACCTAAAGTTAAGTGAAATGTATGCATTTTCGGATGCCATCTTTCTATAAAAGCAGAAATTAGACCATGACTAGATTCAAAATCTTCTAGCATAGAAGCTCTATAAAAGCTAGCTTGTATGAGAAGTGGCACTATATCGTGAGGTGGATGCTGAAGAAATCAGTCATTGGTCAATTTTCTAATAATCAGTATATGATTGTTCTAAAGATATAAAAAATTATAGTAAAAAAGATAATTTAAAAAAAAGATAAAAAAATATTATAATAGACATAGGTAATTTAAATAAATAATACTTACTCTATCACCTCTCTCCACCGCATCAGAAATATGATTTTCTTGCATGAATAGCAAACTGAGACTAAGTGGACTTGTAAATGCTGTGATACTAATATCTTCCATGGTTTGCAAAGAAAGAGAAAGTATGGTGAGTGTAAAAAAGTATGAAGCTTGATAATATGAGGAGTGAGAGAGAGTGAAAGTGAAAAGATGAGGATTTTCGTGAGACATATCTAGTGTAGGTTAGAAGACTTTTAAAGACAAAAATGTGTCTTGTAGTAGTGTGGCTTCTAGTGGCATGTGAAGTTTGACAAAATATTTTATCTTTGAGATAATTTTTAATGTTGTGTATTGTGATTTTTATTTATTGATAATGATAATATTCACATATACTCTAATATTTTATTTCTCACAATTTATTTAATTATATTATTTTATTATTTGTCATATATATTATTTCCTATTATATTTTTTATAACAACTATTTAGATATTAAATAAATAAAATTAATTATTTACTATGTGTATAGGAAAAAATCTATTAATAAAATAATTTTTTAATAAATTTTTTTAGTTTTAATATAAAATATAATTGATATAATTATTTTTAATAGTTGTCGATATTTTTTTTCAATCGTTATTTTTTTTAAAATAAGTACAGTGGTTGTGGATCCCACCGTACTAGTTGAAAAGAATATAACGGATAACTATAAATATTTTAGTCTATATCTTTGACGCCTATCATATTAACTAAGGTCACATTATTTATTTACTACCTTTTTTTCTATAATAATTACTCTTCTCTTCACTTTTATTTTCCTCTCAACCAACATTCATCATCACATTTTCATCGCATCTAAGTTTCCTCATCTTTATTACATTTATTTGAATAATCTTGCAGTTCAGCCAACATGTCAAGTGATAGATAGCAAGAGCAAGAAAATTTGTCCAATAGACAAATATCAAGAACACATAGTAATGTTCAACCTGGGAATCCTTCGTCTTCTTCCAACACCAATACTGAAAATGTCACAGCAACACCAACCACATAACCACAATTTCCTTACCCTTCTTTTTCGGCCCTTCAAATCCTCCTCCTAACTTTTATCCACATGAGCCATAGCAATTTCAAGATAACGTACTACCAATTACTCATACTAGTTAAACTCCAATAGGACCACCACCAATGTGGCAATTTTACGGCCGCAATGATACATCTAATATGCCATATACTTCTTTTCAAGTTCCAGTTAACTTACCAATGACATCACAGACATATCATAACTCATATATTTCTTCACATTCTCATACTTCTTTTCCACCTTTAAGCCCAACCCATACACCTGATCTAGTTCCATTCCCATCTGGATCCTTGCCAATACCAACAGAGGTCACAACCCATATGTAATACCCAAGAAAAATAAAATATAAATATTTGTTTACAAACTACTGTTACTATTTCAGTATACGATACTATTCACCCATATAATACAATTTACGTATACGATACTGTTCATTTATACAATCGAAATGTCAAGTACTAGATGTGGTTTGGTCATAAGAGAAAACTAGAAAGAAGTTCGTGGGAGAAAATGACGTTTTATGTGTAAAAATACCCTCAGGGACTAAAGTGAAATGACTGAATTGAAAAGAAACTTAAAGGTTTAAGGTGAAAGGATAGTTTTCTTTTTAAGTTTCCAATAGTAATAACAGAAAAATTTTCCATCGTACGCGTGAGGTGCACAGTAACTGCATTATTAGAAATGTCATTTTCATGAATAGTAAATTGAATATTTTATTAGCGCATAGTATCAAATAGTACCCTTGACTTTTGCTATAAATAGGCCCTTCCATTTCACTTCTAAACTCACACCTTCAACTTCTCTTCTTCTCTCCTTAAGTTTCTCTTACTCCAAAGCTAGGCCTCTGAGATTTTGGGCCTTTCCTTTTCAGCTTAGGTAAGGATACTATGCCATTTCTATGTCTTTCAAATTTTAGAAGTTATTTTCTTAAGTATGCTCTGTGGTTGCGACCTTGGCTGATCTTCCACATCAGAAAAACTGTCCTTAGCTGTTTATATGTTATTTTGATTCTCTGATTACCGAAATAGAATGTAAACTGTGAAGAATACATGTCTAGGAAAGTTCTGGCTAAGGAAAGACCTGGTTTTTAAGTGTGTCCAGTGTGACCCTCCACTCTTTCCTGGGAACTTACCTGGTGTACTCTTTTACACATTGTATTCTCTATTTCTGGTATAAATGGTAACTGTATGTATGAATAGTGACCGTACATATGAATAGTAACCATATATATGAACAGTAACCATACGTATGAACAGTATCTGTACGAAAACAATCTTAACGTATTTTCTTTAATCTTTCATGAAAATCTCCGTAGCAGAACACTGAAATTCACCTCTGCACTCTTGTCCGTAATGACTTAAAGAAGTGATACTCGTACGGAATCCAGGTGAGTGAAACGACCCCGTTTTAATAGAGTTTTAGCATTATTGGTGATAAAAAGTATGTCGTAGGACACTCCCAAGATTCATAGGGGGAAATTGGATTCAAAATGACGAATATAATGAGATAATTAATCCAGAAGTATGGATAAGAAAAAGCAAGTATCTCATGATGATGTGAAGATTGAATCTCTTGAATTGTGGTTTATAAAGCTATAATATAATTATATACTATACCTGTTATATGGATGAATATTATATTGAGCTTCTGATTATGATATGAAATGCTATTGATTGTGATTGAGCGGGACAGTACCCCCTCTCAAGGCAAGGCGGAAAACCCGGTTGACAAGGGTGTCTTGACCAATGAGTGTAGAGACAACGATTCCCTCAGTAGGGATATAGCCCGGATTGGTGATAAATCCGTGAGGCGCCCTAGCTAAGAGGATGAGGTTGTGCGTCATGGCGGAAATATACATAATTGGTGAGCCGGCCTGTGTGCGCTCTCCGGGATATATTGCCATTGACGAGTACTAGTAACGTTTGTTGAATTGGATGAATTTTTATGTTCTTGTATGTAAGAGGATGATGTTGTGCGTCATGGCGGAAATATACATAATTGGTGAGCCGGCCTGTGTGCGCTCTCTGGGATATATTGCCATTGACGAGTACTAGTAACAGTTGTTGAATTGGATGAATTTTTATCTTCTGTCTATTGGTTGAGTATGAGCCTTTGGATATGCTTGCATGGCTGGTAATGTATTTGAATTTTATTAACGCGAGGCCGATTCGCTCATTGAGTTTAAAAGCTCACACTGTTTGTACAACCTTTTTGTTCAGATCAGGTTGCCAGCGAAGAATATCTGCTAGAGGAGTACATCACTTTGGACCTTCCTGTTGTCGGGTAGACCCCTCTTTTGTTATAGATTATGTTGCTCTGTAATCGTCTAGGACATCTAGGTCAGGGGTTCGACATTTGGCTTGTATGTCAGTATAATAATGTATTTTAAATTGATAATATATTATTACATGCAAATCATCTCTATGATTTTCAAATAAGAAAATTTGATATATTTATCGGAAGGCTTACAGTGATGAGAGATTCATCATTGTGCCGGTCATGTGCCCAAAAAACGGGTCGTGACAAAGTTGGTATCAGAGCAATGGTTGTTAGGTCTCCTAGTGATTACAGAGCAAGGTAACCTTAGTAGGACCTCCTCTATCGTTGTGAACCCGGGCACAACTATAGAGAGACGACTCTACTGAAGGTCCTGTAGGATGTTTTCATTTCCTTTCCCTCCGAGACTTATCTCTTCTTAGGAAGTATGTTCTCAGTTTTAGTTTTAAACAGATGTGGCTACACTTTTGAACTTAGTCAAGGAAAAGTTGTTACTTGTTTTGATTCCGTTGCTGTCGGATCAAATTTTTATATGGTGGATTTTATAAGCTGAATTCATGATTGATTTTGTGTAGCTATATTATTTTAGGGTACCAGCCAATAAAAGAAACCACTTGTATTAAAAAAAACACTGAAGGATTACATTGCAAAAAAAAAAGGAAAGAGAAGTTTACTCATACATGAGTAATCTAAAAGCGAGGTGGTCTTGGATTAGGAGGGTTGTATTGTATCATCACCCCTCGACCATTCCTTGGAGCAAGAGACATAGCAATGTCGCGGAGTGTAGTGTAAATTCCATTCATACAATCAACACTTCTTTGCTGTTGATTGCAGAAGCACTGGGTGGACCAATAGAAGAACCTATCTATTCTCGAAGTCATTGCCGCGTTATTGCGTTTGGTTAACTTCTCCAGATCTTCTATCATCTTCTTGAGGTTTTTCACCTCCTGCTCTAAACAGGCGATTTTGTCCTCCGAGCTATGGCCTGTGCTAATCTTCTCAGCTTCCTCATTCTTCTTCATCTTCTTCTCCTTTTGATTCTCTTGAGGTCCCTCGAGAGGTCTTTTGCCCTTGTCCCTGCATAAACTTAAGTTTAAGTCAAGTTCTTCTTCCTTAGCCTCTACTGTGAGATCAATGTACTTCCTTGAGGCCATGATTTGGAAAAAATTTAAAAATTTTTGTAAGAGTATGAGGCGAGAGGAATATTGGGGGATTGTAGGCTCAGAGATTATTACTCTTTGTGGTGTGGTAACTGAGAACGCTGAGAAGGTTTTTATAGAGAAAAATTTGGACTAAGAGACAAAGAAGATATCTCTTCACCGCATCCCTACACGATCAACCTATGAATTTCTGCAAGCTGGAAGCCAGAAGTCTAGGGTAGGCGTGCACACTGATAGCGCGTTGCATTAATGCCAAAACCATGAAAGTCAATATTCGGTGGATCTACGACCGATTTTACTTGGTTTTCTCATTTCTCCCGTTGGCATTTTCCGAAATTCAAAGAAGTTGACGATATAACCATTAAAGATTGCCTTGGATGCTTTTATGATAAACTGAAATGCATTTCTCTGTTTTATTGTATTGTTCTTGAGAGCCTTCAGTTGAGTATGATATACATAACTGATTGAATCATGTTGTAATTACATGTATGTATGTTATTCATGCATAATGAGTGAAGGCTACAATCAAGGAGAATATGTGATGATCCTACATATACTCATAGAGATGTGAAATCAAAATGACTTGGATAGAATGAAATGTGTAGATGATGATATATCTTCATGGTTACACATACTTACATATAATGCTCTCATGGGCAAATGAAAGGCAGTGATTTCCGTACATCATGATAATGCTTAAGGCATGCGACCGTAAGCAGTTAACTTTGTTTTAAAATATATATATATTTACATATATATTATGTGTAAATCTAGAATAAAGACACCGATTAGAATCTAAGATACGGCCAATTTGAGGCTACCTAATCATAGAGGGACATCGTGATATGGGATTACAGAATAAAACAAGTTTAGAGGGAGAAAATCTCAGACTGAAGAGCGTAGTTAGTCAAAATTTTGAGAAAGGTCAAGATTAACCGAAATTTTTTTTGAGGAAATCTTTGACTTATGTTAATTGCATTTACTATTTATCTGCATGTCCGACATTAATTGCTGGCATTGCGACGTATGTGATCTGTAAACCTTATAGCGAGCGGCGTGTAGGTTGTGGTGGCTTTAGCTCCAGGGGCTTCGGGTTGTCTATAAATCTTGTACGCCCGTTACCCCACTCATCACACCAAGCGAACTTCTTTCATTACATACCTATTTCTCAATCTCCATTCCTTTCTCATTCGAAGTTATTTCTGAGATCTCTAGAGCAATGGCCGATAATAAGTCTTTCAACTTGAATTTTGAGACTGGCAATGTAGAGCTTGATTTAAATCTAAGTCTCGGAGATAACAAAGGGAAGAGACCTGTAGACAGGTCACCAAAAATTAAGAAGAGAAAGAGGGATGTAATAGAGTTGGAGGAGGACAGTACTGCAACATCCTCAGAAAATAAGCTTGCGTTCCTAGAGCGTAAGATAGAGAGCTTGGAATACAAGACAGAGGACCAGAAGCGACTAATAAATCGTCTCTTTGAAAACCAAGAGTAACTGATAAACCGTCGTTTCGGAGAACTAGTTAATCGAGTTGATAGACATTCAATGTTTGCAACTCAAAATTTTCGTGACCAACAAGCAAGATGTATTGACTGTATGAACGGAGTAACTTCTGCTCTTCGCCAAATTTCTCAGGCGCTTCCTCCAGAAACCCTTTCTAGGCTACAACGATTAGCTTTCTCATTAAGGTCTGAAGCACCTTCCTCTTCTAGACCTGGAGCACCTTTTACATTTCAAAAGCCTCCTCGTCCTTAATTTATTCTTTCTTTTGTTTGTATCTAAAGCTATATTTGGTCTAAGCTTCATGTATTAAAATTATCTATGTACTAGAAATAAAATTTAAGTTAGTATTTAGATCTTCTTTGTTGAAGTGATTCCTTTTACTGAAAGAACTTGAGGAATGAGAAAATGTTGGACTTATATTTCGTACTTGATTATGGAAATTCTAAAGCAGAGTATGGTAATATCCTTTTGACTGAGAAGAGTTACTAAAATGATATTTCATTGCATTTCTCAGCTATGGAGGAGTGCTAAATAAGTATTTTATGAACCTATACATAGAGAACTATAGGTTTGCCCTAATCATTGAAGGGATACGACTCTATATGAGTCATTGAGGTGAGAGGAATTTCCATATATATAATTATGCATGAGGAGTATGTTATTTACTTAACACATTTTCTAGAATTGTTCTTCTTAGAGATTTATGTAATGATTTCATTTTATATGACACCTTCAGCTGAGAGTGTCGCCTTAAGGTAGAAGGATCGCCTTTGGGCAAGAGTATTACCTATGGCCAAAATGACGCCTTTAGGTGGGGTGCTTGTATTCGTAAAAGTTATAAGTTATGTGTATGATAACTTGTGTCTTGATATTCAGTATAAACTGGAAAGACCACGTGTCACTTTTGAGAAGACACCTATTTGAGGTTTTACATAGAGACAGAGTTCGTCTCTAATCAGATGGTTTAAGTTTGGTAAAGGTTATGAGGATGAGACACTTTATGGTACAAAAGGTTGTGGAGAAGATCAAACTGATGAAGAAGAGATTGTTTGCTATTTAGAAAAGGCAAAAGTCCTATGAAAATTATTGATAATGCAGTCTAGAGTTCACAGTTGATGCTATAGTGTTCTTGTAAATCTTACCAGGGATGTGAAGAGGTTTGGAAAGAAGGAGATACAAAGAATGAGATATAGACGAAGTAATCACACTTATTTCAGTCTTGAAATGAGTTTTGAATTCGGGGGACCGAATTCTCTTAAGGGGGTGATAATGTAATATCCAAGAAAAATAAAATATAAATATTTGTTTACAAACTACTGTTACTATTTCAGTATACGGTACTATTCACCCATATAATACTATTTACGTATATGATACTGTTCATTTATACAATCGAAATGTCAAGTACTAGATGTGGTTTGGTATAAGAGAAAACTAGAAAGAAGTTCGTAGGAGAAAATGACGTTTTATGTGTAAAAATACCCTCAGGGACTAAAGTGAAAGGACTGAATTGAAAAGAAACTTAAAGGTTTAAGGTGAAAGGATAGTTTTCCTTTTAAGTTTCTAATAGTAATAACAGAAAAATTTTCCATCGTACGCGTGAGGTGCACAGTAACTGCATTATTAGAAATGTCATTTTCATGAATAGTAAATTGAATATTTTATTAGCCCATAGTGTCAAATAGTACCCTTGACTTTTGTTATAAATAGGCCCTTCCATTTCACTTCTAAACTCACACCTTCAACTTCTCTTCTTCTCTCCTTAAGTTTCTCTTACTCCAAAGCTAGGCCTCTAAGATTTTGGGCCTTTCCTTTTCAGCTTAGGTAAGGATACTATGCCCTTTCTATGTCTTTCAAATTTTAGAAGTTATTTTCTTAAGTATGCTCTGTGGTTGCGGCCTTGGCTGATCTTCCACATCAGAAAAACTGTCCTTAGCTGTTTATATGTTATTTTGATTCTCTGATTACCGAAATAGAATGTAAACTGTGAAGAATACATGTCTAGGAAAGTTCTAGCTAAGGAAAAACCTGGTTTTTAAGTGTGTCCAGTGTGACCCTCTACTCTTTCCTGGGAACTTACCTGGTGTACTCTTTTACAGATTGTATTCTCTATTTCTGGTATGAATAGTACTCGTACATATAAATAGTAACCGTATGAATAGTAACTATATGAATAGTAAATGTATGAATAATAACCATACGTATGAACAGTATCTATATGAAAACAATCTTAACGTATTTTCTCTAATTTTTCATGAAAATCTCCTGTAGCAGAACACTGAAATTCACCTGTGTACTCTTGTCCGTAACGACTTAAAGAAGTGATACTCGTACGGAATCCAGGTGAGTGAAACGACCCCGTGTTAATAGAGTTTTAGCATTACTGGTGATAAAAAGTATGTCGTAGGACACTCTCAAGATTCATAGGGGGAAATTGGATTCAGAATGACGAATATAATGAGATAATCCAGAAGTATGGATAAGACGAAGCAAGTATCTCATGATGATGTGAAATTTGAATCATATAATTATATACTATACCTGTTATAAGGATGAATATTATATTGTGCTTCTGATTATGATATGAAATACTGTACTGTTGATTGTGATTGAGCGGTACAATACCCCCTCTCACGGCAAGGCGGAAAACCCAGTTTAAAGGGTGTCTTGACCAATGAGTGTGGAGACAACGATGCCCTCAGTAGGGATATAGCCCGGATTGGTGATAAATCCGTGAGGCGCCTTAGCTAAGAAGATGAGGTTGTGCGTCTTGGCAGAAATATACAAAATTGGTGAGCCGGCCTGTGTGCGCTCTCCGGGATATATTGTCATTGATGAGTACTAGTAACGTTTGTTGAATTGGATGAATTTTTGTCTTCTTGTATGTAATTTCTAACTATGTCTATTGGTTGAGCTTGAGCCTTCAGATATGCTTGCATGACTGGTGATGTATTTGAATTTTATTAACGCAAGACCAATTTGCTCACTGAGTTTAAAAGCTCACACTCTCTGTACAATTTTTTTTTCAGATCAGGTTGCCACCGAAGAACATCCGCTAGAGGAATAGATTACTTTGGACCTTTCCACTGTCGGGTAGGCCCTTCTTTTGTTATAGATTATGTTGTGTAACCGCCTAGGACATCTAGGTCAGGGGATTAATATTTGGCTTGTTTTCAATATGATAATGTATTTTGTATTGAGGATCTATTATTTTTAATTAAGAAAATTTGATGTATTTTATTCGTATTTATTAAGGAATGATTATTTTGAGAATATAGAAATAATGACTAATAATTTTACTTGTGGGTAGAACTTATCGAAAGGCTTACAGTGATGGGATATTCATCATTGTGCCGGTCATGTGCCTAAAAAAATGGGTCGTGACATCAATCTTCAGGTAGCTCTGAACAACAATTATCACATCTTGATTTATGGATGAAAGCATCAGGAGGAAAAAAAAAAGGACATATATATGGTTTAGGAGTTGAGGCATAAAAAATAGTTGATACCGCAACCTCTAGATTTTATATATAAGAAGGCCAATCGCAGCTTGATTGGACTCGCTCCTAAGAATTTTAGCAGGTTTTAAAAGATATATTTGTTTACTGACTAAATAAATGTTGTAAAGAAGAATTGAAAAGATATGAAGAAAAGGAAAGAAAATCAGATCACTACAATGGAGACTAGACTTAATACAATGCAAGGATTTTGTCCTCCCCCTATCCACCTCAACATTTATTTTATGCCAGTTTAAGTGATCAAGGAAACATAGGCATGTATTGACTAGATGTAGCATCTTTAAACAATGTTTCCAATTTTTTTTATTCCCCTCGATATTCCAGCAACCGACAATATTCGAAACAATAACAATGGAGACAAAGAAAATGATGATGAAGATGAAGAAAATGATAACGAGAGTAGAAATATGTATTATACAAATTTTTTAATTTTATTTTTATTATTGTAATTCATTTTCACCAATAAACTATTTATTTAATGTAATTTACCATTTAGATATGCTAATTTATAAATATATTTGAATATTTAATACAATGTACATATATAATTATTTTTCTAAATAAATATACAAATAATGACTTGTATATTAACATACAAATAATATAAAATATATAAAACTTTATTTCCCATTAAAGCTAATTTTATATAAAAATAATAAATTATTCAATTATATTTTTTATAATGAAAATAATGTAAAAATATTATAATAGACTATAAAATTGAAAAAAAATTATTATTAGCACATTTATTTCATAATTGAATGTGTATATTTTCTAATTGACTATAAAAGAATAATAAAGTGTAAATTAACGTGCCAAATGCTATCTCTGTTGGCACGAACTTAAAAATTTTAGGCTCAGTTTTAAAATATTTATTATGTTCGCTGATTCTTTTATATAAGAATTCTTCTCTCCCAATATTCTCGCAATTTACCTTTTCTTTTTTTTTTCTTCTCTCTCATTCTTCTCCATCTTCTCTGATTATTATCTTTGTATTCTCTGATTTTTCTCAAGTATGTTCAGAAATACAGAGACTCTTTTTTTTCAATCTCTCTCATTTATCTTCTTTTTTACTGGTCATTCATCTTCTTTTTTTACTGGTTATTCATCTTCCTCTTCTTCAAATATGTTCAAAGATACAGAGTCAGATATGTCCAAAGATACAAAGAGAATGATATAATTTGTCTTTTCTATTTGCATTATTCTTCTCTGTACCTTTTCTGATTTTATGCATTTTTGCTGATTTTATTTACATTATATAGCAATTTCTATTCTATCTTCTTCTAGATAAAAAATTGTATATTTTCCAATAAAAAAATTTTTCTTTTCTCAATATACTTCTCAATTTACTCTTTTTTTTTCTCTGTTGCCTTCTGATACTTCTCAATTTACTCATTTCTTTTTTCTCTGTTACCTTCTGATTTAGTTATATTCTTATTTATCAATAGGAATAAATTTTTATGTGTCAACAAGCACCTATTAATTTATTTGGACCATTAATTCCTCTCCTGATCTCCTAAAGCATTGGAAAAAGACGCAGAACTATGGAAGAAGAAATGACAATTAAAATATTTCATATAAAAAAGTTACAAATTCATTATTTTATTTTCTTTATAAAAATAAACAATTCATCTGTATCAAAATTTGTAAATTTATATTTTTTTCAATAACAAGTTTAAATCATTTTCTTAGCATATCATTAAACTAAAATTATAAATATATATTGCAAATTAATTAATTTTTTTCTTTTCATAATTAAAAAAATCTACATAATAATTAAAATTTAAATATATAAATATAATAAATTCCTATAATTGTAAAAAAATTTTTATAGATCTAAAACAGATCTAAAAAAAATTTAATTGCTCCCGAGAGCCACGCTCTCGAGAGTGGTCCACCCATTCTCGAGAGTGTGGCTCTCCAGCCCATTCTTGATAGCGTGGCTCTCAACATATCCATGTTTTTATTATATAATATTTTAAATTTATATTTTTGTTAATTTTTTAATTATAATTTTTTTTTATAAAAATTGATCGAAATACTGTAGGGTCGACCATTTAACATGTGTTCAACAATAATCTGAGCAACAAAATCGTGTGTTTCGATTGGGAGATCTGAATGATATTTTCTGACTGAAAATCTGTATGATGAGTTCAGTAGATAATATGTTTCAGTAGGAAAACAATTAGCGACTATTGATTTTGCTATTGAAAAATTTCAATAGCTATTCAATAGGAATAACAATTTTACTACTGAAATTCATTACTTTCCTACTAATTTGGCTGTAACTATTATGCCTCTTTCCTGTAATGACATAAAGGGCGGATGAATATCAAGCCCATAGCATAAAGCAATCTATGAGGATACCCTACCTTGTGATTAGAGATCATAAGAACTTGGTCTAAAGGGAAAAATGAATCATGGAATTGCTTATTTGAATGCACATTTTATAAGAGTTCTAACTCTTAAATTTATTCCTATGGTCTAAATGCATTTTATATCATTTTATATGAGGTTGAATTTCAAAAACTCTTAATAAAATTTATAGCTCTATAAGCATATAGGATGTTCCAACTACAAGAATACTCTTGACAAAATTCATTTATTTGAATATTGCAGAGTGAGATCGCTCCTATATTAGGATATATAGGTCGTATTCTCCAAATTCATTTAAGAAACATGATATGAAGACTACATAACTGTGCCAATTAGGGCTCTTAGTTTGCACTAGATTGTTAGATGCATGATATATATATATATATATATATATATATATATATATATATATATAAAGTAGTCATAATTTAAGGGTAATATCACTAGGCTTTGGATTAAGAAATATATTTTTGCTAAGTAAATATTCAAAAAAAAGTTAACCACATATTCTATCTCTATCCAAAATAATATATATAATATTATGTGCTATTTTATAATAATAATAAGTGGAACATTGTTGAAATTTATTATTATAAAATACCAAACAAAAATGCTTTAATTTCCAACTCTAACCGTTGGCCCTTGGATTCCTGTATTGCCGTTGGCTTTGGATTAATTTTACCATAAAATTGCATTATATGACCTTCTTAAACGTTCCCCTTTATATTGTTTTAATGTGATGTGCGTTGGAGCAATCAAGTGGAATGAAAGCCATCTTAATTCACTTGATTTATGGCGCCAACAGATCCAATAGCCAAGTGGTAAGAGTGGAAGAAAACTACTACGTGTATGGGACTAAAAGCTATGGAAAAATTATAATGAGAAATATTTTACTTTTGTGATATTTTGGGTAGAAAAAGATGTATAAAAATTAAAGTCCTGATTATATTCTTTGTATAGAAATTATTGACCAAATATGCAAATCTTGAGCTGTTGTATTTTTAAAAGTAACATGTTTGTGTATCAACTATACTAGATGATATGACAAAATCAACTTGTAAGATGTGAAATTAACTTAAAGAAAGATAAGAGTAACCTAATACCACGCATTTTATATTTTATTGCTAACATTTAATTTCTTCTAATATTTGGTTTGTTTTTTCAAGTTGTTGCTCCAATATAATTAAGGAGTAATGTAATAAGAGGGATGAGAAAACGAGATAATTACTTTACTACAACGTTAATAAACGGTATAGATTAATGTAAGAACTAAGAGCCATTAACATAAGAATCGAAGAAGCCAGTAACGTGTGCGCTCACATACAGACATACATCTTTACAAGCACTCATGTACATTTACGTGCATGTACACGTGCACAAAATTCTAAACTCTAAAACACGTACGCTTACATGTGTACCCACATTTGTGACATCAAATATATGTTCAGAGAAAACCCAGATAAAGTTTAAAATATAGTACATACTTTACCATTTAGATGAATATAAGAATGAATATAAAAATGAGAAAAAAAATTCCGCTCTATAAATAATTATAGCCAAATATATGAGCTTTTATGTTTAATTTCCATTAATAATTGTGACATTATTATTGATTGGTGGACATGCTCTTCATGATAGCGAATACCAATTTTTTTAAAAATAATTTGATATGTATATCCATATAATATTATGTGTATGAGTAAATGACATTGGAGTCTTTTTAAGTCTCTCTGCTGAATTATTCTCATGTCATTATTATGGTGGGGGAGATGGCTGAAAACGGAGTTGAATACGAATGACATAATTTTAACTTTTAAGTGGATTCCAGCCAATAATACTCGTATTAGAAAGTCATATAAGAAGAAAAGTCGAATGATGGCCAAGAAATTTACAGTGGGGGAGAAGTATTAATATGACAGAAAAGGAAAGGAAGTGAAAGCAATCCTGAAGGTCCATTTGGATTGGCTGCTGTGTAACTTTCATCGCTTAATCAACTTGCATTGTGCGTTACATTTACATCATTATGTCTATTTTTTAATTTGGTCATACTTAACATCAACTTTTAGTTTCTCTCGTAATTATGTGATTTTGACATAGAATGAGCATTAGAATTTTTTTTTTAAATCACAACTATCTAGAAACCTAATGAATTGTGACTGATTCAAGTTAAATTAGATAATAAAAGTGTAAAGTTTTCTTAGCATGATTTTTTTTTCACATTTTTTAAACTTAAGAACCTGCTTAATGAAAAAAAAAAGGTACTGAAACACTTTGGTATGGACATGTCACAAACAAAATTAGGTAATCCTTGTAGTCAGGTGGCTTATCAAAAGGAGAGTGGTGTGATGGAACCAAAGGGCAAAAATGTGTACATGGAAATGAAAGAGTGAAGAGTAATAGAGCACGTTAGCATATCCAAAACTCTTCGGTTAGGAGGGCAAAATTTTTATTCACTTTTTTAGATCTGATAGTAATTTCTTCTTAAAAAATATTTTCATTACAAAATTTTTTTCTTCTTCTAAATCCTAATTGCATAATCAATCAACCAATTTGATAGATTTATACCTATGTACAAAAACCCTAAATTTTAAACTTTTACAAAGAGGTCCCTAATAATGAAATGATAAATTAACCATCATCAAGAAAAAATTTTATGAAATTAGCTTCACAAATATGTTACTCATGATCCTAATTATATAATCAATCAATCAATTTGATGGGATTAGACCTATGCATAAAAATCTTAAATTTCAAACTTTTACAAAGAGGTCCCTAACAATTAAATGAGAAATTAACCATTATCAAGAAAAAATTTCATGAAACTGACCTCACAAATATGTTACTCATGATCCTAATTACATAATCAATTAACCAAATTGATAGAATTATACTTATACACAAAAACTCCAAATTTCAAGCTTTTACAAAAAGATCCCTAACAATCAAATGAGAAATTAACCATCATTAAGAAAAAAATTTCATGAAATTAACTTCACAAATATGTTATTCATGATCCTAATTATATAATCAATTAACCAACTTGGGGTAATTAGACCTATGTACAAAACACCAAATTTTAAGCTTTTACAAAAAGTTCCCTAACAATGGAATGAGAAATTAACCATCATCAAGAAAAAATTTCATGAAATTGACTTTACAAATATGTTACTCATAATCCTAATTACATAATCAATTAACCAATTTGATAGAATTAGACATATGCACAAAAACACCAAATTTCAAACTTTTACAAAGAGGTCCCTAATAATGGAATGAGAAATTAACCATTATCAAAAAAAAAATTGACTCTGAGGAGTGGGGGTCTCATGACTGTGAGCAGCAGAAAGGGACTGAATCACTGAAGGAGGTTCAAAAAAATATTAAGGGGGTTCAAAAAAAAAAGAAAGGGGCAAAATGAAATTTTTTCTTACATATGATTTTGTAAAATCCAGCTGCACCCCCTCAAGTATATGTGGCTCCGCCACTGTTTCCGTCAACTTTTTCCTTAGTAAAATCAATGGAAAAGGTGGAGTTCAGGTGTGGTTTTACTATTTTGTCCTCAAGTAGTACTTGTATTTTCAAGTTTATCCTCAATTGATGCCCTATTATACACTCTTATTCTCTGCGGTGCATTTAATTTTGGTCTTCTTCTCTGTCTGAATCTGTCGTTGTCTTTGGTTTTTCGTCAAAGCCACTAGCTCTCCATCACTGTCGCTAGCATAAACATTTTGTTACGTGAATCCGTCGAAGTCACTGTCGCACCCTAGGGTTCACTATCAAAGCCACCATCGATCAAAGAAGGCATCCACTGATCGAGGTAGCCATCAAACGCAATGGAGGAGTCGAACGTGAGGGAGGCATCGAAGGAGATGTGGAGAAGTCGAACGCGAGAGAGGTGTCTATTGGTTCACACTAGCTTTTCCTTTTTTATATTTTCCAATCATAATTATAATTAGGGGTAATTTAATAAAATTATTTCAAATATTCCCTTTTGCTTTTTTTTGAAAAAAAATACCCAAACAAAATAATATATCTTTTCTTCTATTATTTTTTATCTCATACTAAATAATTTTTTTTACTTTTCTCTTTCCTTTTGTTCTTTTCCTTTTTCATCTCTTTTTTCCTTTCCATTAGAAGTTTTTCCTATGTACCAAACGAACCTATACAGTACCAAATAGTCCAGCAGAAGTGGTGTACGGATTTTGATTTGTGTCTAGCTCTGTGTCTTCTCTCCTCCAATACGTCTCTTCTTCCCTCTGCTTTCTCTGTTTCCTTGCTACCCTACTGCTCCAATATTGTTCACTTGTTGTCTTATTATTATTATTATTCATTTGCTGTACTGTGACTCTGTAATATTTGAGTACTGTGATTGCTAGTATTATTACACACTTAACTTGATCAGCAGTAGGATTTTGTGATGTGAGATACAACAGTGATGTCAATATTAATATGCAGAGTTTTTTTAAAAAATGATGTATTTATATTTTATACAAACCAATTCAAGGAAATTTAAGTCTCGTTGATTATGAATAGTTTTAGAACCTGACAAACTTCAAAACCCAAATGCACTTCTAGGCTCTAGCGTAAATCAGAATTGAATTATCAGTTAATTTTCGCTTCATAGACGTGTCTATTATTTTTTTAAAAATTTAATATCTCACTTCTCGTCTAACGTCTTCATTAGGGCACTATTTTTGTTTCAAACTTTTTAAAGCAATAGTTAATTAATTATTTTGAACTGACAATTTAGCATGTCCAGTATTCTCTGCACTTTTCAAACATGTTAACATTATGATAGTCTATTCTCTGCTCTTACTTTTCAAACATGTCAACATTATGATAGTTTATTCTCTGCTCTTACTTTTCAAACATGTCAACATTATGATAGTTTATTCTCTGCTCTTACTTTTCAAACATGTTAACATTATGATAATTTCAATGTATACTTCAACTTTTATGAGCTTGACAAATATTCTGATATATTGGAGTAAACTAAATTTCAAATAAGTGACTAATTAACTCCACAAAAAGAAATGGAGGACGCCTTAAGAAATCAGGATAACATGCATATGTCAACAAAATTGTGGTCACTTACCCTCTTGGTTATTTTATTTATTTATTTTGTAAGGATTTTCACTACAAAAATTAGTACCTATATATCATTAATGTCGTTGAAGAATGTACACGGAAATGTAATTTTAAAATCTTATACATAGATCTAAATAGTAAATACACATTACACAATTCACAGTACATTTCATTACAAGATCCCAACTTTGTCCTTCTTAATATGGAAATATTGAAGAATATTGGTGGCAATTAAAGCATTTCATTAACTAGTTAGTATATTTGTGTTAATAGCAATATATTCAGACTAATTTATACATTCGCTTAGAGTAATATCTTTTCTTATACAATTTCTTAGAGAAATGTATTACTTCCAGGCAACAGTTAAATTTCATATTCAGATTTTCTGTTTTATAAATAATATTTAATATTATAGATATAGTTTTACAATTTGAAATACAGCAATATACTATCACTAATAATTTTGTTGCTCGTATATTAATGGCCAATATGTGAAATTGTTAAAGTTAATATGAACTGCAATTGATATACAGTATTGCCCAGTGTGTGTATCTATATGAACACACACACTTCGCAACCAAACCATGATTAAAAGGAATCAAGCTCGCTTTCATGTTGTGTCATCTTGTGAAAGAGACAATTGATCCACCATTTATGATCCACTTTTTTGCATTGAAAGAGAAATTTTGGGCGGCACTCAGACATTTACATTATTCTGATTTCAGGATAAGGTGCATTATCACGGACAATACATATTATAGAGAAATCAAACTTTTTATTTTCAATTTTAATAAATTTTCATGAACAATTATATCATCATCATCATCACCACCACCACCACAGAATTTGAAAAATCTAAAAATGAAAAAAATTAAACTCTGAAAAATTGGACCTCTATCTGACCTCCCACATGTAGAATAACTTTTCCTGAAGTAATTTATTGTAAATTAAATTAAATCATATGACTGAGTAAGAAATCTTTCTGTATTTTGGCTTTGGATAAATTACTTAATTAATATTATGAGTTCTTAAAAAAGATTCTAACCATACATATTTCTTTTATTTCCTTTTGATAAAATGAAACTTTCATATACATGTCTTGTAGCTATCTGGAATTAGATGTAATCTTTCATACGATCGTCCGATCCTGTACGTAATTGTAAGGAATTATTGGCGGTTGTTGACTTGTCATGTCATGTACTTTGTCTACTCTTAATGTAAACTTATGGCTAATTGAAATGAAACAAATATGAAAGAGTTCATATGCGATGGAGCATTATTAGTTAATTATTGGATGTCATGGAGATTGCTGAATATTATATATATATATATATATATGGACATCTTCGAAAAGAGAAATATGGCTTCTTTTTTCCAAATTTGACCAATTCTTATATGTGTTTGGTGGTCTATAGCATGCCCTATTTCTTGGTAAAAGAGAAATTGTTCAAGCCAAAAAGATCGACCAGATCACTATGATAAATTACCAATATCGTTTATATATGAATATTATTTATGTATAAATATTTGTAAACTTGGACGCAAAAGGATGCATGTGCCAAAACTACGAGGATTACAAGAAATTATAGTTTGACTTTATCCTCAATTGCAGTATGCCTTCTAATTTCTAAAAATTATAAATTCACTCTTGATGTATTAATTCTATTGTTGTAACTTTCATGTCTCTAAATCAGACGTTTGATATAAGTGAGTTAAACACATGTGAATTGAAAGAACTCAAACTGTTCAACCAAAAAGGCTCATTCAAGGGAAGAATGGTAGGGAGGCTTCTTTCAAAATCCTTGATGTTTTTTTCTACAATTATTAGTGATGGTCCTCAACAATGGTTGCAAAAACTGTCGCAGAATGCACCACGGCAAATTCCTTAACTGCGGTTTTTGACAACTGCGAGAATAATTATTGCTAAAGCAAATTTAGCAACGATTACAACTGTTGCTACTATCATCATAAATTTATGGAAGAACCCATCATCATTGACGATGTTTTTACTGTTGCTACTGTAACGGCGTTTGGTAGGAACTGTCGCTAAGGTTCACAAGCCGGCAGGTCGGCTGGCAATGAATGCTGGTGTGTGAGAATTTTTGTGAAGAGCCTTACCATTTCTTCTAGTGGTTGTTAGCTATTATGATATGACAAAATTTAAATATATATATAGTCTTATGATATGCTGACAATTAAGAATTTAATATGACCTCCTTGTTTTATTTGAAGTGTCTTCTTATTTCTTTTCATTTTTTAAATATCCTTTTACTAAAATTTTTTATTAATTGACAATTAAGAATTCATTATTTATTTTAATAAAAATATAATGGGAATTTTTTTTGTTTTAAACTTAGTGTCACTTTTTATTTTCTTAAAACAACTATATTGTTACCTATTTGAGTTCTTTTTTTTTTTTTACTCTCAAAATTCACAAATGGCTTCACTCAAGGGCCTAATTCAAATTTACCAGATTACAAAAATTAAAATTATGGGGACCTAATTAAAAAATGAAGTAAACCACAAAGGAACAACTAATTAATTTAACCTAGTTTCTTTCTCCCCGTTCTTCTTATTCTTCATACTATTATTAATTTAACCTAGTTATGTTGTATGATTATTTAATTTAAACTAATTTTAAATCATTAAAAGTTGAACAACATTAAATTTTTTATAATATTATATGATATTAAAGATAACAATAAAATATTTATTAAATTAATTATTGCAAAATAGTATACTATTAGAATATATAACATAACTAAAAATATTTTCAAAAGTATTTTAATTAAAAATTATTTAAAAAGTAATTTTACAGAAATAGCGACAGGTTTGTAAAACGTAGTTATATAACGGCAATTTATGGAAACTCTGTTATTTCTTAGAAGTTAACAACGATTTAAAACTCCGGTTGTTAACTTCCTGACATTAATAACAGTTTTTGAAACAAGACATTAATAACAGTTTTTGAAACAATCATTGTTAACTTCTCGACATTAATAATGGCTTGTAAAACTCCTGTAAAATTTATTTTTAGCGATTGTTGTAATCAACAATTGTTAAATAACCGTCGCTAAAATACTGTGTTTTGGTAGTGGGAGATATTGGTCAGAATTGGAAAGATAGCTTAATTGTTCGAATTTGGGGCAAAGTGATAGAAAGTAGTAACTAGGTTGAGCTCATCTTTTTAGCGGCTATGGAAAGTTGAGGAATCCCCAAAGCTAATAGGCCTATGGGAAGGGGTTTTCTTGTTACCGAGCCACTGGATAGCATTTTTCGAGAGCCCTTGCTCAAACTTCCTGATTCCAGAACTAGCACTTTATATATGTTAAGAGCATATGTGTGACTTAGGCGTGGGAATTATAAGCAGAAGTCTGCTTGGGGTAATAGCAATGGTTTTTATTGTTGTTAAAAACTTTTAGCAACAATTAAACTGTTGCTGAAAGTTTTAGCAACAATAAAAATTATTGTTAAAAAAACTAAGCATACATAATTTCAAACAAACAGTTTGAACCCGAGCTCTCACACCTATAATGATAACAGATTGATTTGTATGTCTATAATTCGGTTGTAAATTTTCTTATTTTTTGTAATTAATTTATAATTTTTAAGATCAAGTGACACTTGTATATTTCTTATCATTCACATTAATTGTAAAGTGTGTGTGTGTGTGTGTATATATATATATGTCAGTAATGAACACAGGCGGCAGCCAAGCTGAGTCATTTCAAAAATCTCCTTTGACTATATCATCATCCTACTTAGTTACTTTTTGATCGTCGTCTTCCTTTGTTCGGTTCTTTGTGAACTTTATAGATACGGAAACGGACCAGAAATTTCAACCCAACTGCAGAGCTTGATGGGGCTAAGATCGGTTTTTGGGTCAGACTTCCCCAATTGGTAATTAAATATCTATCCCTAAGTGCCCTTCATAGAATCAGAGCAAATCTTGAAAAAATCATTCAATTACATGAGTGCATATATAGTGGCCCTGCTACTAACAAACTTTATATGGATATGCACCCAGCGTCCAGCAAATCAACCCTGGGAAGACGTCATTCATATTGATAAGTACAAAAAAAAAAAAGGGTTGATTGGAAAACGTTGACTTGCTTTGCTTCAAATGTAGAAGATTGGGATTTGGGACACAAAAGCCCCCAATGCCAAAAAACTAGAGATTAGAATAGGTCGGATGAAGTAAGCGATAGAGGAGATAAGGAGATATCTGAAGCGCAGAAACTTCTTCATCTATCTATGCTGTTGATTTTGGAGGAGCGTGACCTGATCGCTTCAATGGCTACATCGAAAGTTCTGAATTTGAACCCCCAATTGCACCTATTCAAGTTATAACCCTCACTAAATTTGCTTTTGCAGCGATTATGTCAGCAATTTCCAAAACCACCGTTAATACAGTTGCAGCGTGACATATAGTGGCTGTTTGAAATACCACTACTAAAGGCAATAGCGGCAGTTGATAAGTGCAAATTTAACCGCTCACCCCTTGATAGTATCCACATCTCTTTCACCTCAACCAAGGATGTACAGATTCAAGGATTTCAGCAAAGGGAGGCATCCTATGGGCTCTCAAAGACACTTTTTAATAGAGCCCAAGTCCACATTGAATGGCATGTCTCCAATTAAACAGTGCTTGGCCAAATTACCGCATCACTGTGAACCCAATAATCCCCACTACTACTAGTATAACAACACCTTAAAGTGATGCCCATTCTAGAAGATCTGTCCATCGAGGCCTTCCAGTATAGGGAGATGATCCTTTAAAGAGCACTCCATCCCCTTACAATTTTATTCAAGGATACTAAAGGAGCCACAAAGAGAGGGTTTCAAAAAGACCTTACTTCAACTCTACAGAGAATATAATCCATTCGAGTCTTGGTGGTCGCTGAAATGCAGGTTAAGGGTAGTCAAATTTATAGCTTTTCTAAACTTCCACATTTGGCATAACATCGATGTATTTGGCAACGCAAGGGGAATGTGGATTCTATGGAACTCATATGAAGTTAATTTTTTTTTTTCTTTAAAAGCTTCCAAGCTTTTTCATCTGACGCGCATTCAACTAATAAGGGGCCGCAACTTTTAGATTGAATGATACAGGATTAGCTTTTTATTTCTTCTTAGAGCCCTCGCCTGAGGTAGTTCCTTAATTTGTTCCCTCCATTTACTAGAAGTGACAGAGGTCTTTGGTAGTTCCTTGCTCAGTATGTTAGTTTATTTTCTGTACTTTGTTCGAGCCTTTCTTGAGCCCTTGTTTGCTTTCATTTCTTAATATCATTCCTTCTTTTACCAAAACAGAAAAGCACATATGTTTTGTATATATTAGAATGTTAATTTCCTTCACTAGTTTACTTTCTTCTTTTTTTTTTCCCCCCTCTTTTTCATTTCTTTTTCAACATATATTAGATTAATATAATGGATACTTAATCAAACAAAAGGAGAAAGACTTTTCATAATGGGCGTGTGCTCTCGTTTGTCCATTAAGAAACTATCTTACGATCAACACAGATAGTAGTTCATTGGAACAACCAAGGGAAAGCAGATGTTTGCTTTTGTCCATAGTGAAGCTAGAAACCGGGTAATTGGATTCTCAGGTTTCAATATTGGCTATACCTGCAACATGCAGACTGAATTAGCTGCTATTTGTTATGGGTTGACATTTGGTCGTCGTGTAGATTAATTGGTGCTACCCTTCTTCAGGCAAAGACTGGCTCTCTCGAAGTAGTGCATCTCGTAGAGAAAGGTTGCACAACCACCCATTTTTTGGGCATCATCATTGAAGATATCTGGAAAATTCTTGCAGATAGCAGGGGAGTTCCATATCTACATTCTCTAAAAAACCAATCGTTGCATTGACATTATTGCTAAATTAGGTTCTAGGAGTTCTACTTTGATTTGCACTTGGGACGAACCTCCCTAGGATGTTTGTTTGGTTCTTCTAATTGATTACACTTCTACATTGTATATGAAGAATTAATTTTTTATCTGTTTTTTTTATGTCTCCACTTGTTAAATGGAGAAGCATATGCAATACGTACAACAGCTCATCAATTAGATTTAACTCCCATTTAGATGATATGATGACGTTATTTCAGTTGGATTAATAAATCTCAGTTAGGCAAAGATTTTTCATAGAATATGTAATTTTTAAAATTAGGGTAAAATAGTTTAAATAATGGAATATTTAGAGGTGATTATTGGACACAAAAAGTGATTAAATAACGAATAAATTATAAGAATTTGAACGAAAAATTTTAAATTGCATCAAAACAAATTTCATGTCAATTAAGAAAAATGATAAACTAGCTGGCAATAAATTACTATTATTATAATTAAATAAAAATAATTATAAAAATAAAGCAGAGGCAAGTCATGATCATGCTTTGCAATTCTTCATTGGAACCATCTATATTTCCACTTTTATTGATGTGTTTGCAAAGATTAATTAATTGTTCCATATATATTACCTGCTGATTGTTTTGTTTAAATGGACTTGAAGTATACTAGTTTCCCAAACAAAGTCCAACATATCAATATATTCCCAAAAGAAAGAAATAAAACACTAACCATTGTAGAAGGAACACCACTGCATGCAAGTTAATTCTAATACATAAATATGGGTTATGAAATCAGATTAGTGAGAGGTAACCATGTATATGCCTTAATCAGATGCCAACACATTGTTTTATTCCATTATATATCATATATGTAAATTAAACACTATTATGTTGACCTTCCCAAATATTTTGGAAAGTATTGTATTTCATTAACCACTTAATAAGTTTACATTATATGGAGGTGTTTGATATGCTTTGATTAATCATATATATTGTTTTTTAATGGAGTTGAATTTAGTAGAAGGGGTTAGCACTCTCTCAAATGTGGTGAACTACAATTTAAATTTGTATTAAGAGCCGCCCATATTTATAGGATCTAAATCTGACAAAACCTTGAGTAAGATTGCTTTTAATAAAATATATATATATATATATATATATAAAATAAAAAAGACATATATATTGTTTATATACCGTAATATAATATCTTAAATGTTCGGAACATTTAAAAAAGGTATTATTTGATAGTAGCAAAAACATTATATTAATTTATATAGCATATAGTGGTTAATTTTTAATTAAAAATTAATACTGATATTCCAAAAAAATTATATTGTATTTTATTTTATTTTTTATGTAGATGAAGAGTAAATAACTTACACATCAACTTTTTAATGTTTAAAATTGCTTCTGTATTATATTGCTATCCACAAATAATAAAAATAGTACATATTTATAAGATATAATTAATTTAATGACTATATACACTTATTTGTAATTTTTTTATATCGTTATTGTTAAATTTTTTTATTAAAAAACATGTGTAAAATGTATTTTAAATTAATCAATGATACAATGTTGAGTTAATAAAAAACAATTTATTATTATGCTATAATTGAAGAATATGTTAATAAGGATACTCCAAAAAGATACTTGGGTTAAATAAAAGAGAAGAGAATAAAGAATTTACGGAACCCATAATCTAAAAAGATATTAGATTTCGGAGGGCTTTGCGATAAATCGATGATATGGTGGAAGGCTTTGTGGTGTACCAAATTATATTCTCCTTAATTTAAATTTGAAAGGGCATATTTGAAGTCATAAAAAAAAGGGGGCGTAGGTATTGATAAACAGATTTTTAAACATTAAAAAAGATAAACAGTGTTGATTAATCTGTGCAACTAAACCTAAATTTCTGATTAGTTTCCTATAATATAAAATACTAGCGATTCCATACAAAACATAACTATTTTAAATACTATCTTATATCTTACATTTCATACTATAATATAAGGTAATTCGCATAACAAACGGCTCCAACAAACCTAGGCAGTATATCAGTATCATGGTTTTATTGCAGTTGTGGTTTGCATTAATTACTCATATTGTGATTACAGATATATTTACGGCAAAATACTACTATCTCTCTCTCTGGAAGTTTCACGGAATGGATATATATGCCCCATATAAAATCATGATTGATATTAATGTTGCTTTTAGATTAGCTGGCAGCATTGCTGTGCTATCGTACACAACTTTTTCTTCTGCCTTTTTCCTTGGTGGATGGATTAGTCTTCGTCCTAAAACGAACGACATTATGAAAAGGACTATTATTATTATTGATTGTTTAATGCTAATTGAGACAAAAATAAAATAGATATAAAACTAATAAAAAATTAAAATAAAGAGTCGTAATGAATTTTCTCATCCGAAACATTAGTATTAAATTTTTTTAACTACATTATTTGTACTTATTATTTATTATAGATAAATAAAATAATTATAAATAAATGTATTATAACTAAATTTTATTAAATAATATTCTGAATGTGTTCATATATAAATATATATATATATATGCTTATTTCAACATATCTCTTATAAAATATTTTGATGATTATATATCAAAATTATAGGTTGGTTGATAGCCTCACACGTGTTTACTTTACTGTAGAGTTAATTAAGATTACATTTAGAAAAGCTAGATAAGAACAGGTAACACGAAGACACGTGGCATCACAGGAACTGTATAATAACATTATATATGTTAATACATACCTAAAGAGAGAGAGAGAGAGAGAGTGATACGTGCATGAAGGGAGAACTGTGACGTACACCTCTAAATAATTACTGCTTAGATTTTATTGATTTAGAGAAGAAAAGTGAAATGCTATCATAATCAAATTAAAGCCCTAAAGCATCACGAGTCATTTCGTGTGCACTTGGATAACTATGAATGGTTGGGATATGTACGTACATTGATGAACAGCTTAGGAAAAGCAAGTTTAATTAGTGATCAGCCCCTAATTATTAAGAGTTTTATTACTTCAGTTTGAATTGATCCCCAGCCTAGAACATGCATGGTGTGTGTGTATATATATATATATATATATATAGTGATTCGATATATTTTTTTTAAAACAAAGTTTATAATTGAGGTTGAGAATGTGAAAAATTACTGTGGGTCGACAGAGTATATTTGGCTAGCTCCCTCTTTCAGCAAAGTTTTTAAAACGGTGTTCAATTCTATTTTTAAAATATAATCTTTTGATATATAAAATATTTTACATTTCAATTTTATATTTTTTCACATGTAAAAATTTGTTACTGTTTATTTTTGATAGTTAGCAACCAAATTATATATATATATATATATTAGACTAACATACTTTTTATTAAACTAAGTACATAAGTTCTTTTTTAAAAGAAAATAAAATATTTGTGACATTTTATTTTATTTTATTTGAGATATTTTTTTATTACTATTAATCATCTTAATCTATTTATATTGTAATTAGATTAATAGAGAGTATTTCAGTATATAAAAGAACTGTTATGGACCTTTGCATGTGAAAAAATTAAAATTGAACTATAATATAATGAATCTTATAGTTACATAGGAGGAACGTGTATAGCTGTATATTATGAAATTAGAGGAGATGGCCATATGATTTTGGAAAGTTACAAAGGATCTAATTTACTCTTAAGTTTATAGTATGAATGAAACTGGAAACTTTCTAATACTAAACTCTTTAAAAATTTTGAATGAAGTGGACGTGTTGTTGCTATTAATCAATTATATTCAGCTCTGAGGAATGCCTTTTCACAGATCTGATGAATTTTCAGAATTATCACCCCAAGACTACATAGTGTTATAATTAGTTTACGCATTTTAATTAATACATCACTAGGGTTCAGTGAAGTATTAATTTATGTTAGTAATAATATATATATGAGAGAATTACAAATATGTATGGCTAGAACAAAAATTGTTGGTGTAAACAAGAAAGGAATTGCAATATAATTTAATTAATTTCGATTGGCATTGATAATTAAGAGAATAACAAGTGGAAGAGAATGCATTTAGGATCACAATCAACCAACTGGAGCCAAACGTGAACAGAAAGCACTTCTCTCCACATTATTGACTAATATGTTGAAAGTGATAACCAAAAAGTATAGAAACAATTAATTCCACCAAATAAAAAACTTTAGAACCACGGCGTGCATGGACCATAATGATTTTAGAGGAAAAGTCTACGTTTAATTTTGTTTTAGAACTATTATTATTAAAAATTTTATTGAGTTTCTACTAATTTAGTTATTCGAGTAAAGTCTTATTATATAATTGTAAAGTTTTTTCAATGATAATTTTTTTTTTAATTTACAAGACTCAAATTTGAATATTTGCCTAAGAAAAATAACATATGAATCATTTAAAACCAACTAGCATTTATAACTAAATTTGAACTTTTGATTGATAAGTTTTGTTTTTTAATTAGACTACCTTAAAATTTATGCGTATTTTAGTAAAAAATTTATATAAATTTTAAAGTAATTTAATAATAAGAAAAATTCCATCTTTAAAGATTAAATTTTCCATAAATTTATGTTTTATTGTATATATTCAGCTATGACTACCAACTTCTTTTGAATTGGAGGGGGAAAAAATCCAAACAAGCACACATTGAAGGCCATACGATGGCTTCAACTCGTTAATTTAATTTTAAACCATAAATTTCACATTCCACCGACATGTTCATATCCAAAATCCAATTATCCAGAAGATTCCCTCTCTCTCTCTCTCTCTCTCTCTCTCTCTCTCTCTCTCTCTCTAGTATTTTGAGTTAGAAGGATCGGTATAACACTAGAACATTGTAATTTCACGTAAACGTCATGCATCCCCCCAAAAAGCATATTTTGGAAATGTAAAACCCTAATAAAACCTTTTATATATCAAATATTTTGGAAATGTAAAACCCTAATAAAACCTTTTATATATGAAATATTTTGGAAATGTAAAACCCTAATCTATTAATTAGAATTTAGATTTATTGCAATAGCGTTGTCTAAATTAAATGTTAGACTAATGGAATCGAACACGTATCTTTTGCACATGTCTTTATATACCTATATATAATATGGGAAGTTAATTTTATTTTCTCTTCAATTTCATAATTCCACATTCGTCATGTTTGCTAATTGGCCTGAGATTAAAGACACTGTTAGAATTGGATTAGGATCCACTACAGGTTCTTGGAGGCTCTAGCTCTTTATTAGTCATAGTTTTATTTATTTAGTTACGATTAAAATTGTGGCTAAATATAAATTTTAGTTATAGTTTGATTTAACTACGGTTAAAATTGTGGTTAATAAAAAGTTGGAGCCTTTAAGTATCTATAGTTGATCCGCTTCCATTAGAATTTGAACTGGATGAATTCTTTAAGAAAAACTGATATGCCACTTAGATATGTTGAACTCAATTAGATTAAACATCCGATTATTTAAAGAGTAAGAGAATTATTATAATAAAGCTAATAATTCAAAAATAATGATTTAATTTTTTTTATATCGACTAAAAGGACATTATATTTTGAAGCAAAAATTGAATGAGTGGTCATAATTTTCTTCTATTTTTTTTCAAGATAAACTCTCACTATTTGTGAGTGAATTAAGCGAATTAAGAGTGCTGACGTGTAAGAATGATAAAAAGCATCCGCTTGCGCCCCACCAAAACCAAGTCACCATGGCCTATATATAGAGCACTAACACAACCAGCTTTCATCATTCATAAGCACTCTAAAGAGAATTATATCCTCTCATATATACATTACTCATTCTCCATATCTCCATATCTCCATATATGAACATGGACAATCTTGTCTTCAAGTTCAACTATTCCATTGCTTATTACATCTTTCTAATATACTCTCTCACCGTCATGCATTCTACTCTAGCTTCCTTATCATGCCTCCAAACTCCATACCCTCATGTATGTAACCACTACATGACCACCAATACACTATCATCATCATCTTCTTCTTCTTTCCATGATATGGCTCTTAAGGTCACCATGGACCAAGCCATTGAGGCTCACAAGCTTGTCTCGACCATGAAACTGGACAATGACTTATTCAAAGACAAGCGAGCCAAGTTGGCCTGGACCGACTGCCTAGAGCTGTACGAGGACACGGTGTACCAGCTGAACCGGTCTGTTTCGGGCTCGAAAAAACCGGACGACAGGCTCACGTGGCTCAGTGCCTCCATTGCCAACCACCAAACCTGCCAAAACGGCTTCCTCGACTTCAACCTTCGTTCTCATCTCAACCACTTCCCTAACTTCCTAACCAACTTCTCCAAATTAATAAGCAATTCGTTAGCCATCACTCAAGCCTTATCAGCATCAACATCATCATTGTCATCTATGAAAAAAGTTGATAATGGTGGGAGAAAGTTGTTGTATGATAATGGTTTTCCTGAGTGGGTTTCGAGCTCAGATCGGAAGCTTCTAGAGGGGGCGGCGCCCGGGGCGGATGTTGTGGTGGCAAAAGATGGGAGTGGGAACTATAAAACGATAGCAGAGGGTGTGGCTGCAGCCGTCCGTATGAGTGGCGGCGGAGGTAAGAGAGTGGTGGTGCAAGTGAGGAAGGGAGTGTATGAAGAGAACGTGGACATTAAGAGCACAATGAAGAACTTGATGATCGTTGGAGATGGAACTGATGCTACTATTGTTACGGGTGGCAAGAATGCTGGAGAAACCACCACTTTTGGCTCTGCTACTTTTGGTGAGTCTGTTTGACTAACTTTAATGCACTTATAATTACATTGTCATATTATATAGTTCTAAGTATGAAAAGCTGTTTCCAAATTATAAATTATGACCACTTGGCATATAAATGTCAGTATCATTTGAGTATTGTTTTGTTGAAAAGTATAATTTATCAAGCAAGAACAATATTGAGTCACAAATAAACAAAAAAAATTAATTTTAATTATTCATACAAATAAGAATTGACTATTAAAAGTTTTCAATTTTAAATTATTGTTTTTTTAATTATGTCAGAAATATATAAGTTAATCGTACTACAATATTGGTATTAAATGGTTGACTTTTGTTAAAATTTTCAAACATATTGAACATACCAACAGTAACAACAAATACAACAGAAGTATACACGAGTTGTTAATTATCTTACTGTTAAATTTGGAAGAAGAGTGCCTCTATATAGGTCCCGCATGGAAATGGAAATTGGGACAAGAAGTATAACTTGGACTTCTGAGCACATATATTAATATCTTAATTTCATCAAAACAATTGAACTGAGTAACATGTCATACTTTCATATGAAACAAACTGTAAAGGAAAGAAAAAGAAATTATCTAAATATTCAATATTTCAAAACCGAAAAAAGAATCTGCAATTTATATATTTTCGTGAATTGACATAAATAATTAAAACTTTTGTTACAGCTGTTTCTGGTGACAACTTCATCGCCCGAGACATCACCTTTGAGAACACCGCCGGACCAGCCAAGCACCAGGCGGTGGCTCTGCGCTCCGGCGCCGACCACTCGGTGTTCTACCGGTGCAGCTTCAAGGGGTACCAAGACACCTTATACGTCTACTCTCAGCGTCAATTCTACCGTGACTGCGATATCTATGGTACCATAGACTTCATCTTCGGCGACGCTGCCGCCGTCATCCAGAACTCCAACATCTACGTAAGGAAGCCGATGAGCAACCAGCAGAACTTCGTGACGGCGCAGGCGAGGACCGATCCCAACGAGAACACCGGCATTATCATCCACAGCTGCCGCGTGACGGCGGCGTCGGACTTGAAGCCGGTGCAGGGCTCGTTCAAGACCTTCCTGGGCCGGCCGTGGAAGCAATACTCCCGGACGGTGGTGATGAAGACCGCCCTCGATGGCGGGCTCATTGACCCGGCCGGGTGGGCGCCATGGTCTGGGAACTTTGCTCTGAGCACTCTATATTATGGCGAGTACATGAATACAGGGTCCGGTGCCGCCACCGGTGGCCGAGTGAAGTGGCCGGGGTTTCATGTGATCACTAATCCGTCGGAGGCCAGTAAGTTTACGGTGGGCAATTTCTTGGACGGAGACTCGTGGATTCCCTCCTCTGGCGTGCCGTTTGACGCCGGGTTGTGAGAAGAATATTATTAAGTTTGTAGTAGTGTGGAAGATATTAAATTAGTCATTATAAAACGAAAAGGAAAGAAAAGAAAAGAAAAGAAAAAGAACGATAATGACTTTATTAGGGGGAAATGGGAAATTGTCACGTAGTTTGTGTTGTGATTTGGTTGTACAGAGGGAACTAAAGATGCTGTACTTTACGTGCTTTCTTCTCCTAGGGAGTACCAGGGAAGGAGTGTTGAATTTGTTAATGGAACGAAGATAATAATAATAAGCTCGTAATTTATTTTGAATTTATTTGATTTATTTTATATTATAAGTGTTTATATATATTTGAGAAAGTTTATGAAAATAGTTTATGTATGTTATTAAATTATTTTTAATTTATTTTTATAAGTTATCTAAAATAGTTTATAAAAATAAATTAAAAATAGTTTATGTAAAATTTGTTCTTATAAATTTTTTAATTATAAAAATAACTTATATGTAACTACTTATATGATAAGTGCATATTTTATAAACAATTAAATAAACTGTTTACTCAAAAAAGATTAAGTTTACAAAGAATTTTACTTTCATTTTTTAAGAGAATATTTTTATTGATAGATTATTTTGAAATTTATATGTATAGTGAAAATAAAATTATTTTACATAAATTTTAAAGAGATGTAATAATAAAAAAAATCCTGTCTCTTAAAAATTGGAACTCTCTAATCTGATAATATAGGGAAACATCAAGTAATCCCTTTAACAAAGTTGTGATGATGAAAAGTGTTAAGCTTCAGCATTAATCAATTGTATATTCGTTTGACTGAAAGTTCCCCCCCCCCCTCTTTGTGAAACAGGTAAATGCTTTGTTTCTTATGATGGTATATATGCTTATTGTTTTATGTGGCGAAAAATATGTATGATATATGTCGGGGAAAAGATTCAAAGAAATAAATATTTAAATTACTTTAAAACACATATAATTAAATTTTAATTTTTAAATATTAAAACTTTTACGTATAAACGCTGCCTTTTCTTTTCTTCTTTCTTCCTTATGCTTTCATCGTCAAATTATATATTTAACTAAATAGAGTGAAAAGAACATAGGTGAGTTTACTAATATGAGATTTAGTTGATAAAAATAGTTAGTAATATAATTAGCTAGTTTATAAGGCAATGTTTAAAACTTCTTCGAGAACCTCGCATGGGATATTAAAACGGATAATTATAGTTTTGTGGCCCTTCTCTTTGGTTTAAGTCAAGTCCCCTCCGTCGTTTTAGCTGAGGGTCTATTCAGTGGCCAGCTGCCTTCTCCAAGCAAGTGGTGAATACTGAATAGATGATTTATAATTTATGATTAATCGTATGCATTTTTGAAGTCCGCATGACCCACTGACCTCCTTTTATTTCTGATAATTCTCTTTTGGTTAAATTTGCTTCTATAATTATTTCAATAAAAAAGGAAAAATTAATTCACCTTCGTTTAATAAGAGCATTGAACCAGAGAGAAATTAAATTAGAAAAATCCAATAAAAATTTCAAAGCTATGTGGATAGGATTTTAGTCCGATAATTGAACTCTATATCATTTTGAAAAAAAGTAAATTATAATTTACCTTCCTGGAATTTCACCGAAAATCAATGATACTTAATATATTTGATTAAATACACACATTAGACATCTCTTTTTTTATATATATGTGTGTGTGTGTAATGATTTTTCTTTCAGTTTATTTTCAGATAATAAAATTAATATTGTGTATAATATGCAATTTTTTTTGAAAAATTTTTAACTACTCTTATTTAAATATTAAAAATAAAAAGTTCATAGTTTTATGTTAAAACTTAACATTGACTTTATTATTTTACTGTTATATAGAGTAAAAGTATAATTTTATGTTGCACAAAAACGTAACTTTATTAACATAAAATAAATTAAAAGTTTTTTGTTTGAAATTTGAAATGCTTCAAAATATTAAATATAACTTTACCAAAATTAAAATTAATTATCGTTTACTGAAACTTACCTGTTTGTCGACTCATTCCTCATTTTAAGTCTATCAAAATTGGTGACCAAAATGTGTTTGTTAACATAATTCCAAGATGCCAGAATTACATTCAACCTAGGAAACCAGGGAAAATAGATTGAACCCGTAATAATGCATAATCTTGTGCATTTATATTCATGCAACCACCATATATTTCATTAAAGGCTAATTTTAGCTCATTTTCGGAAGGCGATCCCTTGAATGAACGACTTCTAGTACTAGTATATCAAATTCTCCCTTTGCCTTTGACTTTTGTGATTCTTTTTTACTAAAATTTAATTGAATTGTACTTAACTCTTTTAATATTATAATATATGTTAATAAAACTTTTTGTTAATCTACTTTTTTTTAAAACTAATTTTTATACAATATAAAACTAATTTTATTCTTATATGACAATGAAGATAATTAAACCAATATTTATTTTGATATGAAACTACGATTTTATTATTAATGTACAGTATAAATCATTAAGTAATTTTATTTTTTTCGAAAAAAAACGCCATATTTAAACAATTGTTTCAATGATAAAAAATAAATTAAAAAAATCAAAAGCAACATTTTTTCGAGATAGAAATCAGATGTAAATCAAAATAGAGTAAACTTACACAAATCATAGATGTTGATGAAGGGGCGGGTTCAAATAACCAGCATGGTTATATAGGTTGCCCCACAAATCCAATTATCGAACGATAAAAAAACTATTGTTTTCCAAAAGCAGCTTGTCTTTATCTATCCGGTGGTGAAAAATGGATGCAGTTCTCCTCCTATGAGAATTCTACGCCTTGATTTTTATTATTTTTTTAAAATATCATTAAAAAAATTATTTTTTCAGATTTGCAATAATATTTAATTTAAAATTTAGGGTTTAAAATTTAAAATTTAAGGTTTAAAATTTAAAATTTAAGGTTTAGAGTTAAAATTTAAAGTAATATTTCATTTAAAATTTAAAATTTAAAGTTTAAAATTTAAGATTTAAAATTTAAAATTTAGAGTTTACAGTAATATTTAAAATTTTCAAATTTAGGGTTTAAGAGTTATGATTTAAGATTTACAGTTTAGAATTTAAGATTTAAAATTTACATTAATATTTAAAGTCTATAATAATATTTAATTTAATTTATTAACATTAAATTTAAAAAAACATTATTTGTGATTTTAAAAAGAAAATAAGACAAAATGCTAGAAATGTGAGCCAATTTGATGACTATTACTAACATAGGAGCCACCGCGTGTGGGAAGAGCGCCGGATCCGTGAAAAATCAGCCTTTCCGTTGCAAACTAGAGAAGCATATTTGAAGAAGAAAAGATAACGGTGAAAGAAGTTAAAAAAAGAGGAATGACTATATGAGAATATGTATCATCAGTATTTTCAAATTATTTAGCACATCAAAATTTAAAGTAACCTTATAGTAACACCGCAAACAATAGAACCAGACACGATGGCTTTTCCTTTTACACGGTTAACACTGGATTGGATTTGGTAAAGAAATGGACGAACATGAGAAAACAAGACATCTCAAAAATAAATGTGACCGAGTTTCAGCTGTATGCATTTATGTAATAACTGTGGGAGCTGATCGACCCGTGAATTCCTGCATCTTTGAAAGTTTCAATGCAACCTCCACCTGTTGACACAAGTTGCAGTCAGTCAAAGTTTGCAAGGATGTATTAAAAGAAATTCTAAGTCACTAGGTGTGCTCTAGCGATGAAAAATTTGGATAGTTTGTAGGATGTCCGTAGCTCAATCCTTCAAACCACCATTTCGTTATGTCCAAATAAATAAATAAATAAATCTTACAAGAGGTGCAAGTGCTTCTTGAGAAAGTCTCCCAGTTTTTGATGAATCCTTCTCATATTGCTCAATGTATAGACGAATAGTCGCACCTTCTGATCCAGTACCAGAGAGGCGGAAAACCTAGATGCATTTGAAGGTGGGAAGCAACTACAGTAAGCCTCGTAATAATGAGGGGGGAAAAGGAGGGGAAAGAATTCTCAAAACTTTTAAAGTACTTTGACCAATTTCCACCAACCATTTGATGGATTAAGAATAGGCATAGAGCAAAATAAAAATGGGATGTATGAAGACTTGAATAGTACTGAGAAACAAAATCCCACAGTAATTTTTTACATTTTACATTCAATGTCTTGCAACAGTGATAGATGGCTTGAAATTCTAAAACCAGGAAAAATGCATTCACAAAAGCTTGTCTTTCATTGACAAATCTACAAGTCTACATAAAATTGGTCACTCTCACAATAAGCTAGTAAGAAATAGTGCAGAAGTAAACTTACCAATCGTGATCCATCCTCAAACAGATATCGGATGCCTTGATGTGACGATACGGAACCATCCACAGGGTCTTTGTATTCAAATTCATCAGCACGAGCAACATTTGACACATCTGACCTTATTCCCTTGATTATCCTAAGGAGACAGAGAATGGAATTCTTCAGAGTTCAGACCACGAACTTTTTCAATCTAAATTTTAAAGACATGGAGAACACGTATAGGTTACTAACACTAAACTCTCAAGTCTCAACAATCGACAAATTTAATTTTTATGCACAGCAAGATATTTCACCGAGGGTTGGAGGGTTTTTTTTTGGGGGCAGGGGGGGGGGGGGGGGGGACAAATTGACTAATGATGATTTTCTTATGAAAGCTGTGAGCAGCTCCATCTCTGTTACTGGGAATTAGGAAAATGGTTGAATATGTAGAAGTCGTTTTAGTAACTGCATTTTGAAGGAAGGAAACATGCTTTACAATAGTAGATAATTACCAGACAGACTTGTGATTCGCAGAATATGTGAATTTATACTGTAAATGAAGTATAAGAGTCAGGAAAAGGGCGAAAAAACGAAAAAGATAAAGATAAAGTGAATAAAATGCGCCATTTTATTCACTCATCAAATTCACTGCATAGTGATTGAAGGAAGGAAACATGCTTTACAACAACAACGACAAGCCTTATCCTACTAGGTGGGGAAGGAAACACGCTTTACAATAGGAGATAATTACCAGGCAGACTTGTAATTCACAAATGTAGAAGTTATTTACAGTATAGATTCACAGAATATCTGAAAAGTAAAAGGCTATGAGCTGTGGCAGGGGTCTGCTCTTGTCAAAAACATAATACAATATAATAAGGGTTATGAGATGAGGAAGTGATAATAAATATGGTTATGAAGTAGACAACAATTTTCAAACATCAATAAGATAGATAATACTTTTTTTATTGACAAAAAAAAATTATTTGAACTGGCATGGGATTGTTCTAGTAAAAAAATTTAACTAAAAATATACAAAGGATTAGCAGGATGGGAAGATAAGGTAAATTAATATGCTTCCCACTACAGTCAGAAGCAGACACCAATTGTTAAGCACAAAACATAAGATCAGAGAATATCATGTGATGCTCAGCCTGATTAGATCCAACTAATAACACAACAGAAGAAAAATACACTCTAAGAATACGAAGACAATCTTTGTAATGAAAATAATGATAGAACCTAGAGTAACAAAATTAACATACTGATTGACTTCAGAAAGAGATGACTGCAGTTTGACCAGATATGCCATCAGTTCCTTTGCAGCACCTGCATCCACATTCTTTTATAAAAGGAAAAAGAAAGAACTGGTTAAGAGATCTGTGAGATGGATTATATAACAAAGTACAACAAATGCGATTGTAGCATACTTCATAGTCGTATCTAGTATAATAATGACGCCCATATGTAGTCCAATGCTGGCGAACTATGTCTTCAACTGATACAAGCTTGTCGCCACCAAGTTTATCTTTATTTTTATATGCCAGGATAGAAAGCCAGGCCAAAACTGCCCATATTCCATCTTTTTCACGAATATGGTCCGAACCTATTCAAAAACAAAAGAAATAATTATGAGATAGAACCAGGATTAACAGCTATCAGAAGTCATAGAATGCTTCAGCTAAGGCAACAACAATACTTGCCAGTTCCAAAACTTTCTTCACCACAAACTGAACACAACTCAGCATCCATTAAATTACCAAAGAACTTCCAGCCCGTAGGAACCTAGATTTGAATAGAAAAGAAATAATTATAATGGTTTTAAGAACAAAAAGAAAAGAAAATTATCAATGTAATAACTGCTAGTAAGCATTTACCAATTACAAAACTTCGGATAACAATATACCTCAAAAAATTTCAACTTCAGATGTTGGGCTACAACATCCAGGGCAGCAGAGGTTGGCATGCTCCTATAAATCATATAGCTCAAAATATTTAGCATGTAACAAAGCACAATTTTTGGGTAATCAAGAGTATTGTAGCATATATTAAATAATTCCAATACATGCCATGAGCACTAAGAAGCAGTCCGCCAAGGATGTTAAATTTCTTCTAGTTTTGAGTAAATGACCTTTCCTTAGTAGAAATACACCCAGATCCAGTAATTGTCAAGTTTTAAACATAGTTCTTCTTCAGCAAAGCTTACTTAGTTCTTTTTCAGCAAAGCTTACTTTACAATTTACCATATGATAAATTAGCCAGAATACAAAGGCATAGAACAAACTTTCATAAATAATAAATGTTCAAGTCTGACAAAAACATAACGCACGATCTTCTCCTGTCAGCACACCTTTTGGGGCATTCTTTTAACCAGCAAGATAACATAGATAGTTGTTGAGGCTCCCCTACTCAGACCCAAGATTATAGACAGAAAGTTATAACTGAACAGAATGCATTTATTGAATATAGTCAAGTACATGTAAAAAATTCCCTAGACATAAGTGGCTAGGACACTCCCTTTTCCTTTCTAATTCTCATCCTCTGTAATACCATTGACCCTAAAATACCGTTCCACCCTAAAGATCCACCCCATCAGGTCTGCACCTGAGAACACCGGTAACTCCAGCCTTCAAAATTTCTGGTTTTCTTCTGCGACGCCTTTGCCGGCCATTCCTCCTTCTTCGATTGTCCCACTCTGTTCAAACAGGTGCGATTCTCTCCCTCTTCCTGTGCTTTCTAACCGTGCCATGGATTCTCTTACCTCATTCACGATATCTTTGACAGTCCCTATCTCGCCCTTCAACGTCCCTAATTTGTCCTTAATTCCTTCAACTTCCTTCTCAAGAACCTCCACCTTCCCTTCGATTCTTGTATTAACCACTTCGATGATTGTACTGCTCTGATACCACTGTTGAGGCTCCCCGACCCAGACCCAAGATTATAGACAGCAAGGCATAACTGAACAGAATGCCTTTATTGAATATAGGCAAGTACATGTACAAAATTCCCTAGACGGAAGTGGCAAGGACACTCCCTTTTCCTTTCTAATTCTCCTCCTCTGTAATACCATTGACCCTAAAAAGCACCCAAGCAACTTGGGAACCCTCCCTTAAAAGCTACTGGTTAAGGAGGAAGAACCAAGCTACTTAAAGTATTCCACCAAATATTTCATACTACTCGATGTGGGACTTAAGCACCCCATAATACTTTGGTTCCTATCAATAGGTTTATAATGTCTTTGGATCAACTGTTGATATTCTTTTTCCTCATTATTATTGCAAATGTTCTCTTAAATTTCCAGCCTGATCATGTCTCAGTGGCAGATAGCAGTTTTTGGCCAGAAATTTGAAATTCAATAATCTCTTGGAGGGAGCAAACATATATTAAACCAAATAAATGACATTAATTTTCATTGTTCTGAAAATAGTATGAGTTGGAGCATCAAGCATGCGCAAGATATGCATCCATATGGCAAGAAAAAATAGTTAAAAGCATTGGGATGAGCTTACTTGATGACCGAGAAGGGGTAGAGAGAGGTGAAACTAGCAGTGGGAAATGAAGGAACCCCAAAATATTTAGGCTTTGTTTTTCGCAAAAGCAGAAATTATACAAAGCAATGCCAAAAACCATTCAGACCACTAGGTAAGTGGGAGCAATAACTATCCAACAATATAAAATAAAAGTATCTGTAGACCACTGGGTAAGTGGGAGCAATAAATATCCAACAATATAAAATTAAGTTATTTGTATTTATGTGCTAACAGGACCTTCTATTCTTTTGAATTAACCTAATTATGCATTTCCACACTCACTAAATGTTTGAAAAAAAGATAATTGCTATGATAGTGATTTCCTTTCTAGATATAATCACTCATGCTAAAACAATATAATCAACCTTAGTTGCTCATTAATTATATTATACATGTTAGTTTTCTGCTCTGTAACACTAATACTCAAGCCAAACTATGTACTTTTGTGAGATGTAACTAATTAATTACTACAGAATCAACTGTATTAGAACATACAAAGTCAAAGCCTGCCAATACCTGCATTCCACAAGTGCATCTGTCATATTCTTGTATGCACATGCATAGAAAGGGAGGCACATGCACAGAAGGGGAGGGTGTGAGAGTGAGTGTGTGTGTGAGAGAGAGAGAGAGTGTGTGTGTGAGAGAAAGACAAAGAAAGAGAAGCTATAAAGTACCTGGCAACTCCTTTTAAACCACCAGAAAAGTAGGGTATAGCTTCAACAGCATTTGCAGCAATGATTGCCACTGAATCTGATGGAGTAACAAAAAACCTAAAAGAAAAAAAGAGTGTAAATTACAGGCTTAAAGATAATATTTGAATATATGATAAACCAAGGTCACAGACTCACATCTAATACCTACCTTTTCCCAAGTATCATGTTACGATCTGCATCACCGTCAGCAGCTGCACCAAACTCTGGGGGCTCACCTTGTGGGTCTGACTTTCCCAATCCCATGCGTTCAACCAACTCCTTTGCATATGTCAAATTGGGATCTGGATGCCCTCCTCCAAAATCTTCCTGTGTTTAAGAAAAATCATCCACAAAAGTCAAATTGTACTATAACATTTATAGGAATTTACTGCTTATTCTTGGAATTATTCAACAAGAGAGTATAGACCTTTGGTGTACAGTTCAGTAAAGAGCTTTCTTGTGCTCCAAGCTCTTCCACAAAAATGCGCTTTGCATAGGCCCCAGCAACACCGTGTAGACCATCATAACTTCAACAAATCAAAGCACTTATTATTCAGGAAGGAGAAAAGCACAAAGAACAAGAATAACATTTCACATCACACTTAAACAATGTCATCCACAAAACATACCAGAATGTGAATTTTGGAGACGACAGTAGGTTTTTGATAGACTGGAAATCAAAAATTGACCTATGAAATTACAAACTGAGGTTAAGATAGATCAGAAATAAAGGAAACATGCTATGATGCAGAATGCTTAATTATTCCAAGAAAATCAAGATTATCAACTGTAAAGACAACTGATCAATAAATGATGCCAGTGCATCTGGATGCTTTACAAACAGAAAGAGCATAAGAATTAATTAAAGCAAAATTTTGCAGCACATTAGTAATTTTCTAACATTTGGTCCCTTCAACAATGTACAGTTTTGCTGGGTCAAGGGACCCCACGAAAAAATATAGCAGAATACTGCCTTAATATATATGTGCAGAAAGTGATATGTCAATCCTGTAAAGAAATCTTACTTCATCAGTTTTACATAATCACTTGCTGAATCAAAAACCTCAACATCAAATTGTCCTTCAGGACCTGTGAAGTTTGTAACACCTATTGTAGTGATATCCACCTGAACAAACAAATCAAGAATTGACATGAAAGTTCCTGGAAAAGCAACATGCAGCAGTCTTAATAAAAATATAAAAGGAACATTTGTGGCCAGGATTTGAGCAATACATCAGGCAGATCTTCAGCAATCAAGTACTCCTTAATCGTTTTTGTGTTCTCGTAGATCTTGTTAGTAATTCCCTCTGGGGCTGGTCCACCATTTTCCATGTTATATTTAATCCCAAAATCCTGTATTATGGAAACCAGATAAAGATCCAGAGTTACTGTCACATCAAACAAGGTCTGACAACATGGTAATTCTCAAGAATAAAGATAATTACTTATGAATCATTTCGTTAGCCATTTCATCCTAATGCAACCTTCACATATATCTATTTATGCATTTATGCATGTAATATTAATTTTGTAGATAACTAAAATGAACTGCAATTTTCAATGTTGTCTATTATCTAACAACAAAGAAAGACTAATTCAATAAGGTAGCAAACCCTGTTGACCTCTGTTTGTTTCACAAGATTTGATTTCCTAGAAATATTTCTGGTAGATAGTTTTACTTTTGTTTTTCTTTTACTGGAAAAGAAAATTTCTAAGTGGAAAATATTTCCAATAATCTAGATTTTACTTCAATTTTTTTTTTTGAAAACTTTTTCATAAAATAAGTAAAGAAAACTTAACTATTTGTTTTGCTTCAACACGAGGCCGTCACAGCCACCACCACCACAACTGTCCCCACCACCCATGACCAATACAACAGCTAAATATTAAATATTTCATATAATTAAAAAAAACATTTTTGAATTAAACAAACAGAACAATTATTTTAAGAAGGAAATTCACGAAGTTCCTATTTTTCTTTTCAACAAAATGAATGATGCCTAAAATAATAATCACTCAGCAAAATTTTTGTGGCCACAACCCATAGAAAGATAAGAGAAATCTGCCAAAACTAACAATATAAAACACAATGCTTAGAACCTGGGTAGTTACAACTTCCAAGTATCATAATTGCATGTTTGCATGCCTTTAGTCCAAGCGGGACCTTCCTATCCTATGCAGTAATGGGATGAGGAAAGGAAGAAAAAGAGGAGATTTAAAATCTTTCATCCCAAAACTGGCGCTTAATGTAAAATAAATTTAAATGATCAAGCACATCAACAGAATAGAAGAGAGCTTCAAAGATTAGATCCCAGAATCACGTATCATTAGAATCAATAATTTTTATTTTTGTTTTTTTGATAGAACATTGGGATCAATAATATAAACTCCATTACTTCAAAATGGACTCCAAAGAACACATGGTAGTACTCACCTCTTGAGGGCCACCAGGATTGTGACTTGCTGTCAGTATAAATGCACCAGTTGCCTTGGAACCCTGGTATAAAGGAATAAAATTAGGGACCATTTATTTGGCTTCAACTCAAGGGAAAAAGATTGTTAATTTTACTTGTAATGTCATCAATAACATCAGAAAGTCTTCCTTTTAGGGAAAAGAAAAAAGTAAAAAGGATAGACAATGATAAGTTCATGCAAATTACAGACACCATTAACTTACATCAGCCCCAACTCTTTCACGTATGACAGCAGATACAGCAGGTGTTGAAAGCAATCCATTTTGACCCACCCAAACACGTCTTACTCCATTTGCTGCTGACATTTTAATAATGATCTACAAATTCATCAAAATTGTTAGCACTGTACCATACAATACTGACATTGTAAGAAAAGTATATGACATGGGTAGCAAGAAACACGCATCCTTTTCTATGAAAAAGTGATGAGGGAAAAGATGAAAAGGAAATAGAAACTAATAGAAACCAGAATGGCAAATTAGGAAAATGTATGAAATATAGTCTCTATAATTGAGAAAAATACCAGCAAGGGCGCAATTCTACTAGAATAAACCGAAAATACAGCGGGAGAACCAAAGGAAAATAACCAACAAGCAGGAAAATATGCAGAAAACCAATAACAGTACTCGGCCTTTGAGATGATAGCTACCACACTTGAATTGATCCATGACTAACTACCTCTTGAATTCTTACTAAAAGGTAACTCATGTCTGATCCTTGCTGTTAAGATTAGTTACAAATCCCACCTCAAAGCCTACCCTTCCCTTTCTCCCCTGCTTATATCTTCTAGAATACATCAGGGGTCCATCAGAAACAAAAAAATTTGGTTTAGTGAAGCAATCCAAATAGTATAATGTTGCTTAGGTTTGTATTTAAGTAGCAGAAAATGCTAACCAACTAAAACTAAAGGATCTCAAATACAAATAGATAACATTAAAAAATCTTCCAAGGCATCAAAAAATTGAAAAAGAGAAGCATTACAAAGAAATGACATTAATAAGTCAGAGTTCAAGATAAAAATGATAAATCCATATAATTTGGAAAGAGATAAATCTTCTGCAATTCATGCATTGTGTAAAGTAGAAAATTAGAACATATACAGCTAAAAAACACCTGAATAGCTTCCTTTGAAAAATAACGACCATCACCAGAAACAACTAGTGTAGCACCTGCAAGTTATTATACAACACATACAGTATAAGAAAAACATGTAAAGGAAACAAGTGAAAGGAGAAACAGCTCTGAACAAAATATCTTAAGTTCTACAATTTATTTTCAAAAACAGGAAAGTGTAAACTTTATCAGTTTTTTACTAATTATGTAGTGATTCATCACTATCACTTATTCACTTACATGAAACAATTTGGTTTACCACCTTAATAAAAGAAAAAGGGCATATTCAGTCCTGCAGTTAATAAAGCTTATACATGCTTCTAATATGGGACTGTTTTGTGAAGGCAACATATAAATAAGGTGAAGCTACATTGTCATAATATAAAGATCAGGAAACAAGGCTCGTAGTTCTTATATATTAGGCCAATCTTGTAAAATTTTACAACAACAACAAATAAACATTAAAATATAATAAAGTCACAAGCAAAATAAGACATACGCCTGATCAGGGATGCCTACCTCTAACTTTTTCTGCTGTTAGCGCATTGAATGTTGACTGAACAAAATTATGCAGGTAGTGAGGTTCCTTGAAAACTTTCACCTGAGAAGGCCACCAAACAAAACTTTTAAATTAAAAAAAAAAAAACTGAAAGATAAGGAACAAGTATGTGAAAGTAAGCTTGCAACAAGAAAAATAATTTAAACTTTGATTATTCATCTAGCAACAATTCCAAATACAGTAGATAATTTGATTAATCATTATTTATCAACTGGACATGTTAGTTTGACGCAAGGCACATGCTGCATGCATGTCTTCATTGGTTAAAAACCTCATGCCTCGCAGGTTAAGACAAATATGCTAACATAGCATAAAACAGCCAAATTTACCTAAGTAGATTAGAATTCTTAGTAAAAAAGGCAGCAAAGCAGGGAACATATTAAAACAAAAAAAAATGTTACAATCACAGAACTGACTACAAAGCAGTACATTTAGACCTACATCTAAACATATCATTTGTCATCCATTCATCTCCTTAACATATATACTGTCAAACATAGAAGAAAAAAATTTGCACAGAAACAAAATCCTAAAATCAAATTTTCCAATAAACAATAATTTGAGTATTGAAGAACAAAGCAGCATAAAAAACGTAAGACGATGATGTAGTAATAAAAACAACAATTGGTGTGTATTTTTTGAAAGACACATTGATTTGCACGTCCACAGCTAAGTTTTGATCTTATCTTGATTCATACATGCAAAGAGTTGAAAATCGGATGCAGCTCGCTACCAAATCGAATCAACTTGATCGCAAACAGATCAGATTGAAGGGATTTCAATTCTAAATACGATCTAGTAAATTTAATTCTCAAAACAAGAAAAAGATAGGACAAATTCATCGAACGGTAAAAAAATCAACGATCAAAGGATCGAGCAAGAGATCAAAGAGAGATGATCAAGCTGAAGACCTCAGATCAGAAACAGCAGAGTGGAAGGGGAAATGGAGAATGGGAGAACAAAGAGGAAAGGTAAATGTAAAAGGCAACCTTCTTGCGGAGACCAGATGTACCAGGCTTCTGGCCATCGATAGGCTTGGTTTCTATACGAGTAACCTTGAACACCACCATGGCTTCCTGAGCAACAAGAGTTGCAGAATCTCAGATTTCAGAGAAGCAAATCGATAGAGATATGATGGAGGAAGATGCGAGAAATGTGGTACCTTATTGGTGCGTTGGGTTGCAGCAAGAGAGTGAGAGAGTAGTCGAAGAACGAGAGGATGAATAATAGGATGACGGTTCTGAGACCAGGAGAATTTTAACACAGCGCACGTCGTTTAGGCCTTTGGGCTTGTTTTGGGCAGATATATCGTGTTGCTTTCACAATTAACGGCGAGTTGTATTCATGTATTGTATTGCCAAAGGAAATCTGGGCCAAAAAACCGAGGGCGCTTCTCGCTGTCACTGGCCGGAAATATTTCCCGTGTTTTTTTGGTGAAAATTTATTTTATTAATACATTTTTAGCTACACAATTGGACTTTATAGAAAATATTTTTTGACGGTTGACTACTTCAATTCTGTTTGTTATTTTGTTATACAAAAATTGACGAGTTGTGAAATTAATTTAGCCTGTAAATAGTAATTTTTTTAAATATAATTTAAGATTAATTCTATATACTAACATATTCACATGTAAGGCTTACACAGAAGATTTAACGAGTATGCCAACCTTCAGATAATTTCTTAAAATAAATTTTAGGAGTTCATCAATTGTCACCACTGGTTTGTTGCCAATACAAGAGCCAATCTTTTTCTTTTTTGGTAATATTCCAATATGAATTGTCCACTCAACTTTATCTCGTACCAAACCAGACGAGATAGATCTCAAATTCTTTTTTGGAAATTGAATGGTTGTATAAGTTGCTTAGTGTTAAAGATATTCTCCCATGTTCCATACTGCTAGTAAAATGAAGCAATGAAAAAGAAAGTGAAGGGGTGAGCGATAATCTGAACTGTTTATTTTTTAGTGAAAAAATAAAATAAAATTGTCATGTAATCCCTTCACCAAAGTCTGGATCCAAAACAAATGAAGAGAAAATTCCATGCTACTCATCATTTCAATGCCAGTACAATTGATGGTGATATTGACTAGATATTGATTATTAAATGAAAATATACAAATTCATCTCAAGTTTAATAAAAATGACAAATCAACAAAATATCAATAAATTTGGGATTTGAGATATTGAAGAGTTCACTAAGAGAAAATTAGTTTCGAATCTTCTGCTCATTCTTTTGTTATTCCCATGCATGTTATTGGATTGGTGTAAATTCCACTTGTTCATATGAGATCCACACCAATCTAATGGTGTGCGTGAAAGGAGCAGATAGGGAAGAGGAGAGAATCTTTTCTCAAGAAATATAAAAGAAAAAATGATATTTTTTATTCTTAAAAGATATATACTTTAATTGTTTAACCTTTGTATTATAGAAATGCACAATTTAATCACGAAGTTTTTTATTTGCTATTTATTAAACATCAATTAAATTTTGCCTATATTTTATAGCCAATTCCAAGCCTGGGTAAAAGAAGAGGGTTGTGTTAGGCTCTCGACAACCAATGAAAAACTTTGTCGAATCTCTCATAAACATGGATCAACGACAATATTATGTTAATGCTAGGACGTTGCTCGAAAGCAACGCACTGTATGGTTCGAGTACAGTGTCAAGTGAGCTAGAACCACTGCATCGGCACCCGGATGTAATGTTAAATGAGCAAGGGTCCACTAATACTAGGTCATTGCCTAGAAGCAATGCGTTGTATGGCTCGAGTACAGTGTCAAATGAGCTAGAGCCACTACATCGTCGATCGAATGTAGTGTCACATGAGCATGTTCCTAGAAGGTTGAGGGTAAAAAAGTTAGTCCAAGAGAGCAAAATCAAGATTAGTATGTGGAATATTGGGACTATGACAAGGAAATTCATGGAAGTTGTGGACACTATGAAGAGAAGGAAAATTAACATCTTTTGCCTTCAACAGATTAAATGGGTTGGAGAAAAGGCTAAGAAGTTTGACTGTTCAGGTTTTAAGTTTTGGTACACAAGAAAAGTAAGGTCAAAGAATGGTGTAAGTATTATGGTTGACAAGGAATGGACGCCGAGTGTGGTAGAGGTAAAAAGGATTGGGGATAGGATTCTATGCCTAACAATGATTGTTATAAGAGATACTATCCATATCATAAGTGCCTATGCACCCTAAGTAGGGACGGATGCATATCTTAAGGAAAAGTTTTGGGAAGATTTGGAGGGGTTGGCCAGAAGCATACCTTTAGAAGAGAAGATTTTCATCAGGAGGGACCTTAATGGCCACGTTGGGAAAGAAGCAAGACAGTATGAGAGGATTCATGGTAGCTTTGGTTTTGGGGAGCTTAATGAGGAAGGTCATTTTATACTTTATTTCTCAATGGCTTATAATTTCAAGGTTGTCAACACCTACTTCAAAAAGCGAAAGGAGCATTTAATTATGTACAAGAGTAGAGCTTCAAGGTCATAGATTGACTTCTTTTTTGTAAGGAATATAGATAGGAAATCTGTCAAAATTGTAAAGTTATTCCTGGGGAACCTGTGGCAACTCAACATAGGATTTTGGTCCTTGACGTGATTATTAAGGGTCAGAAACAAAAGCATTGACAGGTGATGAACCCTAGGATCAAGTGGTGGCAGCTAAAGGGGAAGAATCAATAAACTTTCAAGAGAACACTGTTGGAGGAAAGGTCTTGGGAGTTACAAGAAAATGCTAACATCATGTGGGAGGATATGGCCAAGAAGGTTAGAAAGGTAGCTAAAGCACTTTTAGGACAATCAAAAGGTTTTGGACAAAGAGATAAGGAATCTTGGTGGTGGAATGAAACCGTTCAAGAGAAGATCACATTTAAAAGAGAATTAAAGCAATCTATCTGTGCAATAACTCGAAAAACTAGGAAATGTATCATAATGCTAATAAAGAGACTAAAAAAGCAGTAAGTGAAGCACAATCTAAAGCATTTGAAGAGTTTTACAAGGATTTAGAAACGAAAAAATGGGAACAAAAGATTTATAGGATTGCGAAGACTAGAGAAAAGAAATCTAGAGATTTGGATAAAGTAAGATGTGTTAAGGATGAAGAAGGAAAAGTTTTGGTTATAGATAGAGATATTAAAAATAGATGGCATGATTACTTTCACAAGCTCTTTAATGACAGAGCAGGGTCGACTAGTGATATAAAAGATTTAACAACCTTGGAGATAGAACAAAATTTGGCATATTATCATAGGATTAAGGTTGATGAGGTCAAGGAAGCTCTTAGAAGAATGGATAATGGTAAAGCCGTTGGTCCTTATAATATTCCTATTGAAGTTTAGAAGTGTTTAGGAGACGAATGTACTGTCTGGCTATCTAAACTCTTTAATGAGATTTTAAGGTCTAAAAAAATGCCTGAGGAATGGAGAAGAAGTACTTTAGTGCCTATATACAAAAACAAAAGAGACATCTAAAACTGTGCAAACTACCGAGGGATTAAGCTTATGAATCACAATCTAAAATTATGGGAAAGAGTGATTGAACGTAGGTTAAGAATTGAGACGAGTATTTTTGAAAATTAATTTGGATTCATGCCAGGGCGGTCTATTATGGAAGCTATTTATCTTCTAAGAGGGTTGATAAAAATGTATCAGAGTAAATAAAAAGACTTGCATATAGCATTTATTGATTTGGAAAAAGCTTATGATCGAGTACCAAGAGAAGTGCTGTGGAAAGCCTTGGAATAGAAAGGTGTACAGGTTGCGTATATTAGAGCTATAAAAGATATGTATGAGGGGGTTACAACTAGTGTGAGAACATCTTGAGGGGAGACTAGAGACTTTCCTATTAAGATTGGCCTACATCAAGGATCATCTTTGAGTCCTTATTTGTTTGACTTAGTTTTATATGTTTTGACGAAACACATCCAAGAAGAAATCCCTAAATGTATGCTTTTTACAGATAATATTGTTCTCATAGCAAAGTCAAGGGAAGAGATTAATTTTAAACTTGAGTTATGGAGAGCTACTTTGGAATCAAAAGGATTTCGTCTGAGCAGGAGTAAGACAGAATATATGCATTATAAGTTTAACAAGCAACAAGCTAGAAACGGGTTGGAGGTTAAATTTTGAGATCAAGTTGTATCACAAGTGTCAAAGTTTAGGTATCTGGAATCAGTTATACAAGATGACGGCAAAATTATTGGAGATGTGGCATATAAGATACAAGTTGAGTGGTTGAAGTGGGGAATGACATCAAGAGTTTTTTGCGATCGGAAAGTACCTGATAAGCTCAAAGGAAAGTTTTATCATACTGCTATAAGACCAATAATTTTATATGGAAGTGAATGTTGAGCGATGAAAGGACAACAAGAACAAAAAATTGGAGCAGTAGAGATGAAGATGTTGAGTTAGATGTGTGGTCATACAAGAAGAGATATAATCCGTAATGATCGTATACGAGGTAAAGTTGGAGTGGCACCTATTGAGGAAAAAATAGTTGAAAACTATTTAAGATGGTTTAGGCATGTTCAAAGAAGACCGTTTGAAGCGTCAATAAGGAAAGTTGAGTAGATAGTTTGGAGCCTTGTGAAAAAAGGTCTAGAAAGACCAAGAAAGACACTTAGAGAAGTTATTGAACGGAATCTTCTGTAAATGAGATACCTAAAGAGTTTGTCATTGATAGAGCTCAATGGCGTCATGCAATCTATATAGCCGACCCCACCTAGTGGAATAAGGCTTTGTTGTTGTTGTTATTATTGTTGTTGTCGTTGTTGTATTTATTAAACATCAATTAGCAACTAAACAAGATAAGAATAAGACAAATATACATGAATATACATGTTCCAAAAACTAATGAGTTACGAATTGAAACCATTTAAAGATTGAATCATATATATTTAAAATTTAAGAACCAAGCAACCATGCTATGTATTTAAAAAATGACCAAAAGACAAAGAAATTCCTTCAATATAGGAGGCGACGCAATTCACTTACTCAACTTAAAAGGTTGATAAAAGATTCTTCTAAACTTATGTACAACATAACCTCGAAAAAGGATTCCCTTCAGTGCGCTAGAGCCTTCAGCTTACTAAGGGGATCCGCACCCGTTGTTAAGTTCTCAACTTAGTACTATTTTAGTGCTAATTACCCTCTCTTTTGATCTCTATCTTATCTAGACTTGCATTTCTTAACCTATGCTTTAAGTAATTTAGATGAGTTTAAGTTTTCTTAGAGTTTTTAATAAATTGAGTGATTTCATGATTCAGTGCTGCTAGTAATAGATGATTTATTATTTTCTGATGTAGGTTGAGTTGGTGAAGAGCTTGTGCAAGATGATGGATCTTGCTAGAGCTGCATTTCTGAAGTTGTTGCAGAAGAAATTCTTCTCTGCCACTTACCGCTGTAGCGGTGGATCTTCATAGTTATAGCAATGGCTACTAGAATTGATAAAATGGAAGCCCCTAATTCTGCCTCCCATTGCTATAGCGGTGGACTTGTGCCACTATAGCATTGAGTATTGATTCTCCATAATTTAAAAATGCCTACCACCGCCATAGCGGTGGACCTGTGTCACTATAGTGGCGAGTGCAATTTTGCTGGTTTCTACTTTTGGTATATACAGCGAAAGAAGAGCTTTTTTAGGTCATTTTGAGATTGGGAAGAACCAGAGGAGGCTGAAATTACTGAAGGAAGAAGAGAAATCCCATTCCGAAGCTCTTTGGTCTAGATTTCCATCAACCTAACCTCGAATTCATTGAGTTTTCTGAATCTTTTATTGTTTTCTATTATTTTACTATCATGAGTAGCTAAATCTCTTGTTTTAGGGTTGCTATGAACCTAATTTCATATTAGGATTTGTTTCTCTCTTATGTATTTATAACTTTGATTCAATTAATATATGTCTTTCTATTCATCTTGCTAGAGCTTGTTATGGATTTGTTCATTCTATAATTTTGCTTGTTACTTTTACCAATCTTGAGAAAGGGAGGTGAGAGCAGAACATTGAATAAAAAGGACGAGTGTATAAACCTTAGCTTAAGAGCTTTTGCTTGTTAGCTAACAGGAATATTGGTTTATATAGACTTAACTCATTTAAGAGATTAAGTAGGTGTTGAGTATCTTAATTGAAATTCGAAAGAATTCTTTTAAGTTAGTAGAATAACCTATGGTTAACATATGCTTTTGATAGAATTGTAAGTGTGTAAAAGAGATATGCAATTTCTAGGACGGAAAAAGGGGATTAGTGACTCTAGACCTTTTAATAGGTTAATTTAATTGAATCTTTGTTTGCTATTGTCCATTTGCGTTCTATTTTAATGGTTAAATTTCCTTTTCAGTTCTTTAAATAGAGTTACCTTTTATCCAATCTTAATCATCTAACTAAAGTAATTATTTTTCTCGAGTAATTAGCAAATTAGTTTTCGTGTGAACAATATTCTTACTCAATTTTCACTTTATTACTTGTGCGACTAGTACGCTTACCAAATCGCCAACACTCGTTGAATTTGTTAGATCCAACAAGTAAAAAAATAGTTATTTTTTATTTTTATTTTCTTCCTATAAATTTTTTAGGACCCCCAGTGTGTTGAAGGCTCTAACGTGCTGAAGGGGATCTGAATTCCATAACCCCTTTTTTCTTTCAAAATCATAACATTACTTTTTGGCCAAAATACAAAAAATTCCCCTGAATTTAGGGGTCTAGACACTATTCTCCTCGAGTTTAAAACTCAACAAAATACTCCCTTAAACTTTTCACTTGTTAAAAAAGACCCCCTCTATAACTTCCCGTTAGGTTTACTTAACGGTCAACGTACATGTCATAAATTCTTTTCCATGTGAAGCTACCTCAAACTTTATTAATCCTATTGGATAGCAGATGTGACACCAGCTTTTAAACTCTCTTTTTTCTAGTAAAACTTTTTTACTTTTTCTTTTTAGAAAGTCCATCTTCTGCTTATTGTAGATATGACACCAGATTTTAAATTCATTCTTTTTCCTAGTAAAACTTTTTTTTAGAAAGTCCATCTTCTACCTATTGTACTATGGAGAAACAAAGGGGAAAGAAAGAGAGAGAGAGATCCCAAATCCATTAATTAAGATCACATCAAAACCCCCAAGGTTACATGATAAGCACCCAAGCAACTTGGGAAATCCTCTCTTAAAAGTTAGTTGTTAAGGGGGAAGAACCAAGCCACTTATGTACTCTACCAAGCATCCCATACTACTTAATGTGGGACTTAGTCACCCCATAATACCTTGGTCCCTATCATAGCACTACCCCTAGACAGTCAACGTCTCAGCAGCTGCATGCTATGATACTTTCACTTTGCATTGCTTCACTCGGCCTTTCTGGTTAATTCCTTCACAAGTAGCCCTTTCCAGTGCACCGACAATCAGGCTCCGATACCAATGATACAATCTTAAAGATTAGTTATGACAGATATTAAAACTAACAAGGGAAAGATAGCCAGACTATAAGCTTATAAGTGTAGTAGAAAACTAGAAAGAATCATAGGCAAAAAGAAGGAAAGCAATTCACATTCAATAATAAAACTCAGTCTCTGAATCCTATACGTATATGCAACAGTCATAGTGCTAACTAAAATCAGTTAGTGTGAAACTACAAAATTACCCCCACTTAACCATATTAAAGACACAAGCACCCCTTTGACTACGATTAATTCTTATCCTTGCACCAAAACCTCAATCTCGGAAGTGGATCGTCTTTATCACCTTGTAGATGCAGTAGAGTCTAGTGCAAACCATGGCTAAAATAATCACAGTTATAACTGTGGCTAAATACTATGGCTAAATACATTTTTAGCCACAATTTTAACAAATACTTATAGCCACGGTTTTATATACCTTTAGCCATAGTTATTTTAGCCACGGAAGAGCGCTGGACTCTCCTACGTGATGGAAACAATCTGGATCCCTTAATCTCAAATCTAAACTTATCGCACCTAACCAGTGAACACAGACCCATTGTCATTTTCACCAATCACACCATAGACCAACAAGAAACACAGGAGCAAGTTCTGTCATTCTAGATTTGTAGGACATAATCGCACAGTAGGTTATATTATTCCTTCTGTGTTTTTTTGTTCTTATCCTTGGATTCAATTGTTGGATGCCTATGTATTTACTCTTTGGTTCTGCTATTTTTTCAATTGTTGGAATCATTCAAAGCCTATAATGATAATTAATGGATTTTGATTATTGACCTATGAGTAGTAAGAATTTTGGTTCAAACTCTATATGTTAGTGATGCATTTAGAGTTGTTCGTTATTGGCAAGGAACTAGGCTCAAACTCTATGAGTTAGTTCATGGTAATGCATTTAGATTTTAGATTTGGTTGTTATTATAATCATAATCAGAATAGACACATGAATTGCAAATTCCTTAAGGCATGATGTATGAATTTAGATTTATTCCTTAAGGCACGTTGTTGTTAATGAATTTAGATTTGTTCCATAAGGTATTAATTTAGATTTGTTCCTCAATGGAGCTAAAATGTCAGAATTAATTTCATTCTATTAAATTTTATTAACTTGCTGTTGATAAGTAACTTGCAATTGCAACATGGTTAGTGTCATGTATTCTAGTGTGTGATATCTGTGATTTTTGCAAATTTTAACTATATGATTTACTTTGATAATTGTAATGGTATAACTTTGGATTGGAATGAAAACTTTGGATGAATGGGCACAAATTTATGAATTTTATGTGAATGCCCTTTTTGCCATGTGTGATGGTGTATTTCTTATGTTTTGGTGTATGAACAATTATTTAATGGCAATTTATTTGGTGATATGCATGGTTTGGAGATTCTAGCATAAAGGCCCTTCTGTAGGGACCTATGTGAAAAGAAACTTGGAAAACCTTTATATTTGGTGGAAAAATGGTTAATTATGCTCCAATGTATTTTCTTGTATGGTATTGGTTATGTAGTCTTGGTTTTGTAGAAAAGTGTATTTAGAAGTTAAAATCATTAAGTTATAGAGATTTCCCTTGTAACTTGAGTCTTGTGTAGTGAATATAAGAGAGTAAGGGTAGAATGGTCAAAATAAGAGTAATTATATTGAACACTTTAGCTCTTTTGAAACCTCACACCTCCCATTCTTTTTGTGTAATGTTGTGCCCCACTCTTCCCATCTCCACTCACTCTCTAATCTTCCATTTGCAATTCCATCTGAAGGATTTGTGAGTATTTCGTGATTTGAGCTTCCATTTGGCAAAAAAGAATTGAATCTAAGGTGAGTTTTATGGTTTCCCTTTCTCTTTCCCTTTCCCTTCTTCCATTTTTGTGTTTTAAATAACTTAGAGACAAGTCTTTGAAGGTTGAAAACTTATTATTGTAGCATGAAGATTTTGAATGTGTTGAACCCTCCTACAATACACGAGTCTGGTTTGTTTGCTTTACAGCTGCAAGGAAAACCTCTGCTTTGCACTGAAACGACATCGTTTTAGTGTTCCTCTTTTTTTTTTCCTCCTTAAAATAGAGCCATTTCAATTGGGGGTATTTTTTAATTTTTTTACTTCAAAACAACTTTCCCTTCTTCATATGTCCAAGCATCTGGGCCTGTGATGGACTACTTAAGAGCCAAAAGAATAGAGCCTTTAGCATTCAAAGAAGTCACAGATGAAAGATAGTTACAGAGAAGAAGAAGCAACAACAAAATCAAAGGAAGCACCTTTGACTTAGTGACCGTTGGAGAAAAATCCAAAACACAGGAAGAAGAAGATTAAAGAAAAACAACAGTGAAGGTTCCTTTATTTCAGTAGAAGAAAACAAATGAGGAGAGAAAACTAGAAAGAAAGAAAGAAAGGAGCCAAATGAAAGTGTCTAACGAACAGTGATGGGGAAGAAAATGAAGTGTCTAAGGATTAGGAAAAAAAAAGATTTAGCTTACGAAGACATCGGGAGATACATAAATTAGGTAAAAGGAAAAAAGAAAGGAAGAGGGAGAAAGTTGGTAGGTGTCATGAGATGGTAGAGAAGAAAGGACATGGCAGATAAGAAAGGAAGGAGAAGGGAAAGTTGTTTTGAAGAAAATAAAAAATAAAAAACAAACCCTTGAATGAAACGACACCGTTTTGAGGGAAAGGAACAAAAATCGCCAAAATGGCATCGTTTTAGCGATGGCATCGTTTTAGTGCAAAGCATAACTACAAAGCAGACAAACTAGACTCTACAACACACTAATGGCACATAGGTACTAAATTATTTTTTTACACATCCACACCACACTAAATACAACACATTTATGGTTCATTTTTTTAATTTATTTGGTGATTGTCAATATTCATTTTTTTTACGTCGTTAAAGATACTAATAAAAATGATGACTGGATAATTCATGTGGTACATATCACCCGCCACGTCATTTACAACATGGACCCATTCCTCAAAATTTTGCAAATGCCCCTAAACCATATAACCTTCATATGGAAATTAATTTGCATTTAGAAATTGAATTCTAAGCACTCAGATGATGTCGTGTTGAACTATCATCCCTCTTGGTCGATGACCGACTTAAACAGCAACAACGAGGGCAATGGGGATGTCAGCAAAGGATGACGTCGGTGACAATTGGGCAATTTTGTTCATTCCTCTTTGATTCCTTTGCCTTAAATCCTCCCAAACAACCCAAAACCAAGAGGAAAAAAGAGAGACCGAGAGGAGGCAGAGAATTGTCTAAAGTAGAGCATAACGAGGAAGGAGAAGAGTGATTTTTAAAACTTTCTCTTCCATCAAAATTCCACTAGAGGCTACAAAAAGCAAGAGGAAAAGGAGGAGAACGAGAAGCTTATTGTAGATTGGAAAAGGGGTAAGAAGACTTTTGTATTTTGGCAAAAATTATACTTCGGTTTATGGTCTTTTTTATGTTTTTCTTTGGTCACTCTGATTTATTTTATGTTCCATCTAAGTAAGTTACACTTCCACTAGTTATGTTTTTCTTTGAGAAATATAGAACCCTTTCCCTTTGTCTACGTTCAAGTAAACAGAGACAGAAGCTTTCTCTATTGGTTCCTCACTATCTCGTGTTCTCTTATCTCTTTTGATAGGAATAGTTGGATCCCAAGATGGGGGTGAAATTGGATTTTATAAAAATTTTCACCAAACTTATTTTCAAATCAGATTGCTTATCTTGTTTTAGGAAACTTTTATTGTTTGATTTAGTCATATCTCCTATAATTAAATTGCCTAATTCAATCAAGTTGCTTATTAAGAAAATTTTTATTTTTCTTATTTTCTAATCTAGATTGATTCTCTATGCATATGGGAATTAGAGTTTTATTTTTTCCTATAAATACTATGTGTGACGCATGGTGAATGACACACATGAATTCTGAATTTTATTTATGAGCAATTCACTTTTTGGTTCTTTTGAGAACTTGTGAACTTATCAAGACTTGTCTTGTGGCATTCAATTGAGACTTATCACTCACTTTCTTCCTCTTTTTTTGAGTGTGGCATCCAACTCCTTTTCTTATACCAAGGTTTATACTTCTAGTAAAGTATTGCGTCAAGGTTTTTGAATATGAATTTAGACTTTTCGGGTTGTTTATTCTTTTCTACAATTTGGGTTTTGCTTCATTGCATCAAGGTTCATATCAATGGAAAGGAATATGGTGTGTGTAACGCCATAGGTCATGTAATCCTAAATATGATGATGTTTGTTGTGGCTTGATCAATGATGTTTGATTTGGGTTGTTGTACTCGAGGCCCTCAAGTACTAGTGTGTTTGGAATATCGATCAAGTAGTCGGATGTGAAAAAAAATTTCATTTCAAGTAAGTAAATTTATAGTCGGAGTATAATGTTACACGTGGTATGGTAAATGGCTGAAGATGGGGATGGGTGTATATCACAAGGAAAGACAAATGGATGATAAGGCCGTGGAAGGACTAGATTAAAATAAAAATAGTTATGCAATGCTCTTTAATGAGAATGGAGTATAAGGCAAGTTAAGAAGGGGTGGTGTGGTGAGAGTTGAGAAAGTGGAGGTAGAAGTGTGTAGTATCTTATATGTTAAAAAAATCTTGCCGCTGCTTTTCTAATCGGGTTTAAATGAAGGGAAAATTGGTAATTTTTTCTTGGGTGAGTATATAAGACACACACACCTACTTCTTCTGCCATTTTTCTCTTCTCTATTCACATTGCTTCTTCTCTTCCAAGCCCTAGCTTTCACCTGTCTCGATCTCCTTTATCCAAGATCACCACCTAAGCCTCTGACCACCAATATCCGGCAAAAGTTTGAGTCTTTGATGACCAACCATTACTGGAAGGAATATCAAACATGGTAAACTTCTCACTCTTTCAATTTCTGTCCTATTTTTGTACATAAGGGATCTGGGGGTAAATTGTGTCTTCTTGAAATTTTTAAGCTTAGTTAATGATCTAGAACCATTCTTGGATGTTTGTTGAACAATTTGGAATAAGAAATTTGTAGAAAATATGATTAAAAACAATGAAATTGGAAATTGGAAATTGATGACAGAAAAAGAAAGAAAACTAGGGTTCTTAAGAGAAATTTCAAGGATTTGAGCTTTGATTCTTGATTATAACTTAGGATTTGGGTGTTGGAATGTTTCCTAGATATTTCTAATAAAAACATGGAAGGAATCATGCATTTTGATGAACAATTAAGCTAGAATCGAAGAAGATTCGAAAGAAGGGTATTTTTCGCGTTTTTGCGAAGTGGCTACTATAAGCCACCACTGTAGCGGTGAAAAATTGTCGTTGTAGCAGTGGTAATGCAATGACCACCACTACAGCAGTAGAAGGTATAGAAGCTCACTATGTTTTTCAAATTTCAATGTGCCACTATAGAGGCAGGGTGACTTCAAAAACTTAGTTTTTGTTGTCTTTTCTCATTAGTGATCCATTCCAAATATTTAGGATGCCTCTTTAAAGGATCTAAACAAGGTATATGCTCCCAAACACCAATATTAGAGTGAAGTAGCTAGCTTGGAATCCAGGTGAGTGAGTGACCTTGTAAATGTGTATTTAATTTATCGTTAACATCATATTATATGCTTATATGGATTTTAGAGATCTTAAGAAAGTTGTTATATTGTCATGAGACATGATTGTGATATGACATTGTGTTGTGACAATGATGATGCGTTATGCATAGCACGAGTGATCTCTAGATTGTAATATTTATTCTTTCTATTTTGGTTTCTACTTTCCTTGATTGTGGATGCGTTGATTGTGTTTACAGCTAAGTGGTATGCCTCCAGGGCCCGAAATTGGTAGGATGCCGAAGTGGAGCACCTACCAAGGCCATAGAAGAGGTATATCTAGAGAAAGTAGAAGGATGTGTAGGCATATGGGCTAGGATCCATATAAGCCTCCCCGTGGTTAATAGTGTGTATTGCCAGTGCATGAGCTAGTACCCCGAAGGACAACTCTAGGATCAAGAGTGGTAGTTTCCTGGTAAAGATGTTGTATGTGTGAGACAAATGTGTGATGGTATTTGTCACGACCCGTTTTCTGGGCACATGACCGGCACAATGATGAATCTCTCATCACTGTAAGCCTTCCGATAAATATATCAAATTTTCTTATCTGAAAATCATAGATTATCAATTTAAAATACATTATTATACTGACATACAAGCCAAATGTCGAACCCCTGAACTAGATGTCCTAGACGATTACAGAGCAACATAATCTATAACAGAAGAGAGGTCTACCCGACAACGGGAAGGTCCAAAGTGATCTACTCCTCTAGCAGATATTCTTCGATGGCAACCTGATCTGAACAAAAAGGTTGTACAAACAATGTGAGCTTTTAAACTCAATGAGCGAATCGGCCTCGCATTAATAAAATTCAAATACATTACCAGTCATGCAAGCATATCCAAAGGCTCATACTCAACCAATAGACAGAAGATAAAAATTTATCCAATTCAACAAACGTTACTAGTACTCGTCAATGGCAATATATCCCGGAGAGCGCACACAGGCCGGCTCACCAATTATGTATATTTCCGCCATGACGCACAACATCATCCTCTTACATACAAGATAAAAATTCATCCAATTCAACAAACGTTACTAGTACTCGTCAATGGCAATATATCCCGGAGAGCGCACACAGGCCGGCTCACCAATTATGTATATTTCCGCCATGACGCACAACCTCATCCTCTTAGCTAGGGCGCCTCACGGATTTATCACCAATCCGGGCTATATCCCTACTGAGGGAATCGTTGTCTCCACACTCATTGGTCAAGACACCCTGTCAACCGGGTTTTCCGCCTTGCCGTGAGAGGGGGTACTGTCCCGCTCAATCACAATCAATAGCATTTCATATCATAATCAGAAGCTCAATATAATATTCATCCATATAACAGGTATAGTATATAACTATATTATGGATTTATAAACCACATATCAAGATAACAATTAATCCATTTTTGAAAACATTCAAACTTCACATCATCATAAGATACTTATTTCATTTTATCCATACTTATGGATTAATTATCTCATTTAGATTCGTCATTCTGAATCCAATTTCCCCCTATGAATCTTGGGAGTGTCCTACGACATACTTTTTATCACCAGTAATGCTAAAACTCTATTAAAACGGGGTCGTTTCACTCACCTGGATTCCGTACGAACATCGCTTCTCTAAGTCATTACAGACAAGAGTACACAGATGAATTTCAGTATTCCGCTACAGAGATTTTCATGAAAGATTAGAGAAAACAAGTTAGGATTGTTTTCATACAGATACTGTTCATACATACGGTACTATTCATATATACGGTTACTATTCATATATACGGTCACTATTCATACATACGGATACTATTTATACATACGGATAATATTCGTACATATGGTCACTATTCATACGTATAAATACTATTTTTTATGTATGGATACTATTTATATGTACGGTTACTATTTATACGGTTACTATTCATACGGTTACTATTCATACGTATGGGTACTATTCATACCAGAAATAGAGAATACAATCTGTAAAAGAGTACACCAGGTAAGTTCCCAGGAAAGAGTGGAGGGTCACACTGGACACACTTAAAAACCAGCTCTTTCCTTAGCCAGAACTTTCCTAGACATGTATTCTTCACAGTTTACATTCTATTTCGGTAATCAGAGAATCAAAATAACATATAAACAGCTAAGGACAGTTTTTCTGATGTGGAAGATCAGCCAAGGCCGCAACCACAGAGCATACTTAAGAAATTAACTTTTAAAATTTGAAAGACATAGAAAGGGCATAGTATCCTTACCTAAGCTGAAAAGGAAAGGCCCAAAATCTCAGAGGCCTAGCTTTGGAGTAAGAGAAACTTAAGGAGAGAAGAAGAGAAGTTGAAGGTGTGAGTTTAGAAGTGAAATGGAAGGGCCTATTTATAGCAAAAGTCAAGGGTACTATTTGATACTATGCGCTAATAAAATATTCAATTTACTATTTATGAAAATGACATTTCTAATAATGCAGTTACTGTGCAAATGGCGGCAACGGCTGGAATTTTTTGTTTTATTACTATTGAAAACTTAAAGAGAAAACTATCCTTTCTCTTAAACCTTTAAGTTTCTTTTCAAATCAGTCCTTTCATTTTAGTCCCTGAGGGTATTTTTACACATAAAACGTCATTTTCTCCTACAAACTTCTTTCTAGTTTTCTCTTATGACCAAACAACATCTAGTACTTGACATTTCGATTGTATAAATGAACAGTATCATATAAGTAAATAGTATTATACAGGTGAATAGTACCGTATACTGAAATAGTAACAGTAGTTTGTAAACAAATATTTATATTTTATTTTTCTTGGGTATTACATTATCACCCCCTTAAGAGAATTCGGTCCCCCGAATTCAAAACTCATTTCAAGACTGAAATAAGTGTGATTACTTCGTCTATATCTCATTCTTTGTATCTCTTTCTTCCAAAACCTCATCACACCCTTGGTGAGATTTACAAGAACATTATACCATTGACTGTAAACTCTAAACCGCATTATCAATAATTTTCATAAGACTTTTGCCTTTTCTAGACAGCAAGTAATCTCTTCCTCATTAGTTTAATCTTCTCCACAACCTTTTGTACCATAAAGTGTCTCATCCTCATAACCTTTACCAAACTCAAACCACCTAATCAAAGACGAACTCTGTCTATATGTAAAACCTCAAATAGGTGTCATCTCAAAAGTGGCACGTGGTCTTTCCAGTTCACATTGAATATCAGAACACATGTTTCCACACACATAGCTTATAACTTTTACGAATACAAGCACCCTACCCGAAGGCATCATTTTAGCCATAAGCAATACTCTTGCCCGAAGGCGATCCTTCTACCTTAAGGCGACACTCTCAGCTGATGGCGTCATATAAAAGGAAAAATCACATGAAATTATTACATAAATCTCTAGGAAGAATAATCCTAGAAAATATGATAAGTAAATAACATACTTCTTACGCATAATTATATATATGAAAATTCCTCTCACCTCAATGACTCATATAGAGTCGCATCCCTTCAATGATTGAGGCAAACCCATAGTTCTATAGGTTCATAAAATACTTATTCAGCATTCCTCCATAGCTCAGAAGTGCAATGAAATATCATTTTAGTAACTCTGCTCAGTCAAAAAGATATTACCATACTATGCTTTAGAATCAAGTATGAAATATAACAAGTCCAACATCTTCTCATTCCTCAAGTTCTTTCAGTAAAATGAATCACTTCAACAAAGAAGATCTAGATACTAACTTAAATTTTATTTCTAGTACATAGATAATTTTAATACGTGAAGCTTACACCAAATGTAGCTTTAGGTACAAACAAAAGAAAAATAAATTAAGGACGAGGAGGCTTTTGAAATGTAAAAGGTGCTCCAGGTCTAGAAGAGGAAGGTGCTTCAGACCTTAAGGAGGAAGCTAATCGTTGCAGCCTAGAAAGAGTTTCTGGAGGAAGCGCTTGAGAAATTTGGCGAAGAGCATAAGTCACTCCGTTCATACAGTCAATACACCTTGCTTGTTGGTCACGAAAATTTTGAGTTGCAAACATTGAATGTCTATCAACTCGATTAGCCAATTCCCCGAAACGACGGTTTATCAGTTTCTCTTGGTTTTCAAAGAGACGACTTATTAGTCGCTTCTGGTCCTCTATCTTGTATTCCAGGCTCTCTATCCTACGTTCCAGGAATGCAAGCTTATTTTCTGAGGATGTTGCAGTACTGTCCTCCTCCAACTCTATTACATCCCTCTTTCTCTTCTTAATTTCTGGTGACCTGTCTACAGGTCTCTTCCCTTTGTTGTTTCCGAGACTTAGATTTAAATCAAGCTCTACATTGCCAGTCTCAAAATTCAAGTTGAAAGACTTATTATCGGCCATTGCTCTAGGGATCTCAGAAATAACTTCAAATGAGAAAGGAATGGAGATTGAGAAATAGGTATGTAATGAAAGAAGTAGGTTTGCTTGGTGCGATGAGTAGGGTAACGGGCATACAAGATTTATAGACAACCCGAAGCCCCTGGAGCTAAAGCCACCACAACCTACACGCCGCTTGCTATAAGGTTTACAGATCACATACGTCGCAATGCCAGCAATTAATGTCGGACATGCAAGTAAATAGTAAATATAATTTAATGCAATTAACATAAGTCAAAGATTTCCTCAAAAAAATTTCGGCTAATCTTGACCTTTCGCAAAGTTCTGACTAACTACGCTCTTTAGTCTGAGATTTTCTCCCTCTAAACTTGTTTTATTCTGTAATCCTATATCACGATGTCCCTCTATGATTAGGTCGCCTCATATTGGCCGTATCTTAGATTCTAATCGGTGTCTTTACTCTAGACTTACACATAATATATGTATATCAATATATATATTTTAAAACAAAGTTAACTGCTTACGGTCACATGCCTTAAGCATTATCATGATGTAAGGAAATCACTGCCTTTCATTTGCCCACGAGAGCATTATATGTAAGTATGTGTAACCATGAAGATATATCATCATCTACACATTTTATTCTATCCAAGTCATTTTGATTTCACATCTCTATGAGTATATGTAGGATAATCACATATTCTCCTTGATCGTAGCCTTCACTCATTATGCATGAATAACATACATAAATGTAATTACAACATGATTCAATCAATTATGTATATTATACTCAACTGAAGGCTCTTAAGAACAACACAATAAAACAGAGAAATGCATTTCAGTTCATCATAAAAGCATCTAAGGCAATCTTTAATGGCTATATCGTTAACTTCTTTGAATTTCGAAAAATGCCAACGGGAGAAATGGGAAAACCAAGTAAAATCGGCCGCAAATCCACCGAATACTGACTTTCGTGGTTTTGGCATTAATGCAACGCGCTATCGGTGTGCACGCCTACCCTAGACTTCTGGCTTCCAGCTTGCAGAAATCCATAGGTTGATCGTGTAGGGGTGCGGTGAAGAGATATCTTCTTTGTCTCTTAGTCCAAATTTTTTCTCTATAAAAACCTTCTCAGCGTTCTCAGTTAGCACACCACAAAGAGTAATAATCTCCGAGCCTACAATCCCTCAGTATTCCTCTCGCCTCATACTCTTACAAAAATTTCTAAATTTTTCCAAATCATGTCCGCAAGGAAGTACATTGATCTCACAGTAGAGGCTAAGGAAGAAGAGCTCGACTTAAACTTAAGTCTGGGCAAAGACAAGGGCAAAAGACCTTTTGAGGGGTCTCCAGAGAAACAGAAGGAGAAGAAAATGAAGAAGATCGAGGAAGCTGAGGAGACTAGCACGGGCCATACCTCGGAGGACAAAATCGCCTGTCTAGAGCAGGAGGTGAAAAATCTGAAAAAGATGATAGGAGACCTGGAGAAGTTAACTAAACGCAATCATGCAGAAATGACTTCAAGAATAGACAGGTTCTTCTATTGGTCTACCCAGTGCTTCTGCAATCAACAACAAAGAAGTGTTGATTGTATGAATGGGATTTACACTACCCTCCGCGACATTGCTATGTCCCTTGCTCCAAGGAATGGTCGAGGGGTGATGATACAATACAACCCTCCTAATCCAAGACCACCTCGCTTTTAGATTACTCATGCATGAGTAAACTTCTTCTTTTTTGCAATGTAATCCTTCAGTTTTTTTTTGTTTTTAATGCGAGTGGTTTCTTTTATTGGCTGGTACCCTAAAATAATATAGCTACTCAAATTCAATCATGAATTCAGCTTATAAAATCCACCATATAAAAATTTGATCCGACAACAACGGAATCAAAACAAGTAATAACCTTTCCTTTTACTAAGTTCAAAAGTGTAGCCACATCTATCTAAAATTAAACCTGACAACATAATTTCTAAGAAGAGATAAGTCTTGGAGGGAAAGGAAATGAAAACATCCTACAGGACCTTCAGTAGAGCCGTCTCTCTATAGTTGTGCCCGGGTTCACAACGATAGAGGAGGTCCCACTAAGGTTACCTTGCTCTGTAATCACTAGGAGACCTAACAACCATTGCTCTGATACCAACTTTGTCACGACCCGTTTTCTGGGCACATGACCGGCACAATGATGAATCTCTCATCACTGTAAGCCTTCCGATAAATATATCAAATTTTCTTATCTGAAAATCATAGATTATCAATTTAAAATACATTATTATACTGACATACAAGCCAAATGTCGAACCCCTGAACTAGATGTCCTAGACGATTACAGAGCAACATAATCTATAACAGAAGAGAGGTCTACCCGACAACGGGAAGGTCCAAAGTGATCTACTCCTCTAGCAGATATTCTTCGATGGCAACCTGATCTGAACAAAAAGGTTGTACAAACAATGTGAGCTTTTAAACTCAATGAGCGAATCGGCCTCGCATTAATAAAATTCAAATACATTACCAGTCATGCAAGCATATCCAAAGGCTCATACTCAACCAATAGACAGAAGATAAAAATTTATCCAATTCAACAAACGTTACTAGTACTCGTCAATGGCAATATATCCCGGAGAGCGCACACAGGCCGGCTCACCAATTATGTATATTTCCGCCATGACGCACAACATCATCCTCTTACATACAAGATAAAAATTCATCCAATTCAACAAACGTTACTAGTACTCGTCAATGGCAATATATCCCGGAGAGCGCACACAGGCCGGCTCACCAATTATGTATATTTCCGCCATGACGCACAACCTCATCCTCTTAGCTAGGGCGCCTCACGGATTTATCACCAATCCGGGCTATATCCCTACTGAGGGAATCGTTGTCTCCACACTCATTGGTCAAGACACTATGTCAACCGGGTTTTCCGCCTTGCCGTGAGAGGGGGTACTGTCCCGCTCAATCACAATCAATAGCATTTCATATCATAATCAGAAGCTCAATATAATATTCATCCATATAACAGGTATAGTATATAACTATATTATGGATTTATAAACCACATATCAAGATAACAATTAATCCATTTTTGAAAACATTCAAACTTCACATCATCATAAGATACTTATTTCATTTTATCCATACTTATGGATTAATTATCTCATTTAGATTCGTCATTCTGAATCCAATTTCCCCCTATGAATCTTGGGAGTGTCCTACGACATACTTTTTATCACCAGTAATGCTAAAACTCTATTAAAACGGGGTCGTTTCACTCACCTGGATTCCGTACGAACATCGCTTCTCTAAGTCATTACAGACAAGAGTACACAGATGAATTTCAGTATTCCGCTACGGAGATTTTCATGAAAGATTAGAGAAAACAAGTTAGGATTGTTTTCATACAGATACTGTTCATACATATGGTACTATTCATATATACGGTTACTATTCATATATACGGTCACTATTCATACGTACGGATACTATTTATACATACGGATAATATTCGTACATATGGTCACTATTCATACGTATAAATACTATTTTTTATGTATGGATACTATTTATATGTACGGTTACTATTTATACGGTTACTATTCATACGTATGGGTACTATTCATACCAGAAATAGAGAATACAATCTGTAAAAGAGTACACCAGGTAAGTTCCCAGGAAAGAGTGGAGGGTCACACTGGACACACTTAAAAACCAGCTCTTTCCTTAGCCAGAACTTTCCTAGACATGTATTCTTCACAGTTTACATTCTATTTCGGTAATCAGAGAATCAAAATAACATATAAACAGCTAAGGACAGTTTTTCTGATGTGGAAGATCAGCCAAGGCCGCAACCACAGAGCATACTTAAGAAATTAACTTTTAAAATTTGAAAGACATAGAAAGGGCATAGTATCCTTACCTAAGCTGAAAAGGAAAGGCCCAAAATCTCAGAGGCCTAGCTTTGGAGTAAGAGAAACTTAAGGAGAGAAGAAGAGAAGTTGAAGGTGTGAGTTTAGAAGTGAAATGGAAGGGCCTATTTATAGCAAAAGTCAAGGGTACTATTTGACACTATGCACTAATAAAATATTCAATTTACTATTCATGAAAATGACATTTCTAATAATGCAGTTACTGTACAAATGGCGGCAACGGCTGGAATTTTTTGTTTTATTACTATTGAAAACTTAAAGAGAAAACTATCCTTTCTCTTAAACCTTTAAGTTTCTTTTCAAATCAGTCCTTTCATTTTAGTCCCTGAGGGTATTTTTACACATAAAACGTCATTTTCTCCTACAAACTTCTTTCTAGTTTTCTCTTATGACCAAACAACATCTAGTACTTGACATTTCGATTGTATAAATGAACAGTATCATATACGTAAATAGTATTATATAGGTGAATAATACCGTATATTGAAATAGTAACAGTAGTTTGTAAACAAATATTTATATTTTATTTTTCTTGGGTATTACATTTGTTTGTGATTATAGTTGAGTGGGAAGCCCCTGGGAGCCAAGCATTATTAAGATGCTAGAGAGTGGCACATACCAAGGCCATACAGGGGTTATACCCGGTGATAACTGGGGAAGGCAAGCATGTGGGCCAGGATTTAAGGGATCCCCTCAGGGTGGGTAGCGCGAGTTGCCAAAGAAGGCATGAACTGGCACTATTGAGAGAAGGATTCAAGATCAGTAGTTGCTTAGGATGATGATGTGATGTATGGATATGCTGGTGTTGCGTGTTGTGCTTGGGATTGTTGAGATGATGTGTTGTGATTGTAATTTAGTAGTATATAATTATATTTTTATGAATATTCATGATTTTGTTTATGCACAATCTCTTGCTCACTGAGTTTTATAACTCACACTCTCTGTGATTTAACATTTTTAGAATTTACTGCTAAAGGAACATTCACTGGAGGAGTAGCGGTACTTCAAGAATCGACCTAACCCATTGAAGGGTGGGTCATAGTATTTTCATATAACTAGTTAGTAATGCTCTGAAGTCAAGTAAGGTTACTAGGGTCTTTGGGAATAATCATAAAACAATGGTTAAAATGATAGGTTCATTTCAAGTCTTTCCTTTTGAATTGAACGTTGCTGGAAGTTTTGAGGAAATAAAAATGACTAAAGTATATTTGGATGATTAATTTCAATTGTGAAATGGAATGATGAAAGATGAGATTTATGATTATATTTGTAGGATTGGTTTATTATGTGAAAAAGGGATAGGTTAGGCTTACAATACCAAGGGAGTGTTTCCCTATGTATTGTGTTGATCAAGTGCCTGGGCTAGGATCGTGACAATGTGTGTTTGTGTATAGACGTGGGGGAGAGAATGGAACTGTGTGCTAGAAATGGCTAGCCAATGACAAAGTTGGAGTTGGTGAAGTGCTGATAAAGGTTCAATACACATAAAATGAGTGTGACTCCTTCCCCTTAAAGACATAAAAGAAAGGCCGAGGGTGAGAGATTAATAGAAAGAGAGCCAAGAGGGGGAAAGAGAGAGACCACAAGAGACCTTGAGAGAGTGGAGGAAAATGGGAAAGAGAGAAGAAACTTTATTTTTAATGTAAGAGCAGGGTACTTGAGGAGAAAGTAAGCCTGCAAAAGAGAATGTGTATGAGAAAGAGAGAGCATTGAGAGGGTGAACGAAAAAAAAGAGAGACGGGAAATGGACAAAGGGAGAGGCAAGAGAGATAAGAGAAATATAACGAAGGTGAGTTCAAGAGAAGGAAAAGACAGAAGGAGAAGAGAAGAAGCAAAGACAAATGTAAAAACTGTGACACCCCAGGTGTTGCTGTGCAATTTAAAAAGAATCTTACAGCCTTATAAGTATTAACACATGTTATGGACCAAATAAGATTTCATGAGAAAAGAAGAATATATGTGTTGAGCATAGTAAGGATATTTGAGGACTAAAGTGAAAAGGATGGAAAATATCGAATAGGAACTCTTGAAGGAGAATAAACCTTATGAGGATGAAATCATGGGTTTCTTACCTAGAGATATTAGACTTGAGGCAAGATTGAGTCTTGAACCACCAAGAGGGACCAAAATGAATAAATATGAAAATTTTGAGTTCTTAATAAAAAAAATAGGTATGATGATGTGTATTTCTATGAAGGTAACCATGGGTTTCTTACCTAGAGATATTAGACTTGAGGCAAGATTGAGTCTTGAGCCACCAAGAGGGACCAAAATGAATAAATACAGGAATTTTGAGTTCTTAATAAAAATGAGGTATGATGAAGTATATTTCTATGAAGGTAAAGTTGGGTGTCTCAATTTATGATCATGCTTTTCTAAAATGCTTAGTATTTTTAATCAAACTTTGTTTTAATAGAAGGACTAAAGTAAAGAGGAGAAAAAGATAGAGAGTGGGGCCCACACTACTCAATTAAAAAGGAAATACCATTATTCCATCTTCTTATTCTTTTTTTCCTTCTCTCCCATAAGCTCTCCCCTCCTTCTCGGCTAGCCATGCTCGTGCCTCTCTCTCTCGTTGTCAGCCAAAGAAGATTGCTCAATGATGAAAGTTATGAGAGCTCAGGAATGTATGTTAAGTATGCACTGTCCCTTTTCCTCTTCTTCTCCCTTTTCCTTCAAGATTCAAACCGTAGGTGATGAATTGGGTGATTTTTTTTTATGTCATATTATTGATGGTTAATTTGGGGGTTGTTGCTATGGTTCTCTTCTGAAATGTGCTGATAGTAACCCAATTGAAAGATATCTAGAGTTAAAATGAAAAAAAGGGTTCGATAGTAAGAAAGATAGAAGGAGAATTTGAGATAATTTCTTATGATAGTGTAATTTGATAATTCAAGCAACTACTCTTGGTTTTAGCTTGGGGTTTTTAGGCCAAATTGATGTTAAGACATTAGAAAAGGAAACCCATGAAGAAATTTTAGAGAAAATGGTGGTTTTTGGGCTGAAAATGCTGGAACCGTAACTGGTGTTTGAAGACCTGTGACTTGGCGCCCAAGCCACCAAGAGCAAAAAGGCTGGCGCCCAAATGCCACCCTCCTGTCATGTGTTTAGATATGGGTTTTGACCTTTTTTTTTCTCTTTTATCCTTGATCCTTAGGTTTGGGTGATGCCTTGGCCTCTCCTTTGGGTCCTTTGAAGTTTGCAAATCCACTTGTAAAAAGGCAAAATCATCAAGGGAAGTTGAACAAGGTGAGGGAGCTTAGCCTTATATGTTTATTTCCCTTGGAATTTTACTCCTAGAAGTTAAATTGATGTAATCATGTAAGAATGAGTTGAATAAATCACCTTGGAATGAATATGTTTGATATTCTGTATAAACTAATAAAAGTATATTTACATTGATAAGCTCATGTAAATGTGCCTAAAGTATATTCATAGGCATAACCAAATACATATAAATCACTCATGGTTGGTGTGTATGAGATATAGCTATATATTAATGTAATGCACTTAAGCCTTAAAGTATGAAGTAGTGAGGTTTTATCATGTTTGTAAGATCATTCACATATATGTTCATGTTAAAAGTTTAAGTATTCTATTAGCACGAAATATGCAAATTTCAAGAGCTAGACATATAGTCCATCCTAAAGCACATAAATTATTTAGTAATGCAGATATTAGTTTCCACATGAATGACGTCAAGAGATATAATGATGACCATGATAGATTTTTTTAAGGTACATGATGTAATTGGATATTAAGATTGTATAAATTGTTGTTTAACTGATATGATAATGTTGTATTATATGAATTTATGTGTTTGGATGTAATGTGCACGAAAGTGCTACCTAAGTTTTCATAATGTGATTTATTTATTTCCCGCAATCCCATGGCTAAGTGAGGAGCTAGGTTGAGTAGGACTCACAGTGACCTCGGTAGCAAAAGTGGCTTGACGAGCCTTTGGTCCAAAATGCCAATCTTAGTGAAAGGGCTTGGTAGGTCATTAGAGCTTGTTGTGGCAATGGCCCATAGCGACCTAATCGACTAAGCATTTTTTATATTTGTATGATGTGCATACGAATATGCCTTTAATGTTGATTTTATGAAAGTAAATTGTTGTATTTGACCTGAAATGAGCTATGATTTTACCCTTGCCTTATTTATATGCCTCCATTATGAGGATTATTTGCCATGATATATGGTTGTCGTTAGCCCTAGTCGATTGTCCAAGGCGTTATGTTTTTGGTATGGTCTCATAGCATTCATGTGAAAATGAATCAATGAAGTTCCAGAAAGAAATTCTATGTAAAAATATGCCTTAAAGCCCCATGGTTTTCTTCACGCTAGTGTGTGTTATGATTTCCCTATGATTAGTATAAATATGAGTTTCAATGAGCATAAGGTGTTCATGTAGGAATGATAAAGTATGGTTATCCATGAATAATCACATGTTCATACATTGATCATATGCATTTTATTTCTAGTTTGGATATTCAGTTGTTTGTGTTGATGTCATAGGGCTGTTTTGGTGAGTTAAATGGTTGGACTCACCCCCTTACAATTTCAAGTACAGAAGACTGCATTAACAACTATGTTTGAGCTGAAGTACCTCCCCATTATTCGAGGGTAAGGTAAAGTACTTTAGAAGTCATGAGTAAGCTAAGTATTCTTAGTTAAGCTCTGTAATTGAGTAAACCATGCTATGATGTGTACTCATATAAGATATAGTAGGAACTAGCACAAATTATGAAATGTAATTATAATTATGAATGAACAATGTGTAAAGAGGTTATTTAATCGAAGGCTAGTATTATGAATGAAAAGTACAAGGGTTTTACGTAAAAGTTAGACTTGCGGCAATATAAGCTAAGCACCGTCTACACCGATCACGTGCTCGATTTTGGGTCATGACAAAAACCTAGCTTCTAGTATCACAAATATGGAGGAGAAATCTAGTGAAAATTATAGATGAGAAAGAAAAGGAAGAGGAGAGAGAGAAAGAGCATACTGAGCTTAAAGAACACAACGAAGAGAGAAGGACAAAGTTCTTTTTTTAAAAAATTTATTGTTAATGAAAATTTTTTTAATTTTAAGTTATGAGTCCATGTGATAAATGATGTGATAGGTAATATATGTTATGTGGACTAATAGTCAGCATTTTCTAATAATATCTTTAATGGCTTATTTAAAAAAAATGTAAAACATATTTGACAAAAAAGAATTACGAGTATAAATGTTAAAGACATTAAGTTTACTTTTACCTAAAAAAAAACTCAAAACACATTGTTTCACTTAAATGAAACAATACAGTGCATCTTGAGCCACTTTTTTAGGGCCCCCTTGTCTTGTGACGTGGCATGCACTGCACCATTGGATGAAGTGAAGCAAAATGAACAATGACAATGGAGGAACGGGACTCCCAAATTGTAGACAATTCGTGTCTCATTCTGAATTTGTCACTGTTCGTGACATAACTTTTATAATACACTATTTGATGGGAGGATTGAATTTTTGTTTTTTTAATGTTGGCTTTATGGGTTAATATATTTAAATGGGATATTTTGGTGAAAATGGCCCAGTTAGGTATGGGGCACGAGTCAAGTTGAGTTAGGAGAAAAGCTCAACTCGAACCGACCATGCATTGGCGAGTTATGTTGGGTGAGGTTTAATTTTTTTTTTTTTGAACTTGAACCCGAACCAACCCAACCCGCTAATGAACAAGTTGGTTTGGGTCAGGTTGGCAGGTTAACAATTTCTTTTTTTTTTTTTCTTTTTTTAGCTTTCTTGCTTTCTTAAAAGAAATTCAACAATAAAGCCAAAAAAAATAATTCAAAAAGAGATGGAACTAATAGACCGAGCATTTTAGAGATGGAACTAAGAAAATTAATTCAAACAGAGCTTAAATACAAATTTGGATCAAACAATAAGATGAAAAAATAATACAACAGGCAGCAGCAGAGATGCAGAGAAGACGAACAGCACAGCAGGGAAGAAGCAGAATAGAGCTACAACCAAAAAGGCAATGGAAAAGATGAAAAAAAATAAAAAAAATAGAGCTACAAATAGAAATTTTTGGTTCTGGTTCATATAAACCAGATATAGTTCATACAGACCAGAACCAGTCAACTAGAGAAGAAATAGAAGAGTGTGGCAGTGGTAGATACGAACTGGAGACGGAGTGGTGGAGCGTGGAGGAGGAGAGCTGAAAACTGATAGAGTAGAGACGAAAACATTGATGGAGACGGAGTGCCAGAGTGGAGGTTTCGTGAGGTTCTCTTGACGGTGATAACCTTGCCATCGTCGAGGTTATCTTGACAGTGATGAGCATGTTTGGCGAAGAAGACGAACAACACAATAGGAAAGAAGCCAAATATGAGAGAAGTCGAGAAGGCAAATCTAAAGACTGAAGGAGATGAACTAAAGGAGAAGACTCAAGCATTTGATGGGGATTCTAGAAGACTGAAGCATTTGATAAAGTGAACTGAGGAGTTGCATCTGGATTCTAGAATGGAAGACTGAACCCTAGGATTTTCACAGATGCCACCTGCCACATGTATAAGGCTAAAAAATTAAAAAATATATATTAATGGGATTCGGGTTGGCAGGTTAGGTTGGGTTGAGAAATTCCTAACTCGTCACTTGAACCGAAAGTGGTGGGTTGGAAATTTTTCAACCCAACCCAAACCAACCCAAATGAGTGGGTTAGGTCAGGTTGGCAAGTTGGCGGGTCCCTTGTCCACCCTTAGGCCCAGCTATTTAATTACTTGATTTTTATATGTAGCTAGGTCTTATATCTTTCTCTCTGTTGCCTCTGTAATTGATATTTGATCCATTTGTCTTCCTAAGGATCACTGCCAATAGTCTTTACATTGTGACTTCAGGAACCACCCATTCGGTGTGTCATTACTCGTTAATCATATGCGGTAAATCAATAATGTGAAAAAGATTGCAATTAAAATCAACCAAAAGTCACAATCAAACAACCAAAAATTGAATAAGCTATAAGGTCATGTTTTCATGTGAAGGAATACTATTATCAAGAGCAAGAAACATTGAAACCAATTACCATATTAATTGCACAAGCAATAAGATTCCTAATAAATCCTATAGCAATCAATTACCAAATTAACCAAGGATTTTGTTGAAACCCAAGTTGATTTCTGTTACAATTATGACCGTTGTAGTTAGTTATTTGTTATGTTTCTTTAATTATTTGCTTTATATATATAAACCTCATGTATAGCCTTATTCAGATCAATCAAACATGAGTTATTTAGTCATATGTCGCTATATTGCTCTTCTAGTCTATTAGTTGTCTTTTCTTTTATGGTTTTATCATGGTATCAAAGCCATAACGGTCCGGTTCGGGTTTGACCCAATAGCCCGATCCATTTTCCTTCATTTAGAGCGGGTACAAGAACCTATTTTTTAACCAAAGATTTGAACCCACTATTTACCGCAAAATCCATCATTTTTTCTTCAGGTTCTCTCGATCCCTTTGCAAAAGATGATTATGGCATTCTTCTTGGAGGCTTAAGTATTTCCATTCATCATCATCATCATCGCTTATTTTCTGTTTCTTCTTGGTATTTTCTTTTTCTTCTCTTTCGACTCACGGAACTAGCACCATCAGAGTCTTCTACGGTGATAACAGAGAAGCAAGGCAGCATTGGGGTAAATCACCTCCTCTTCCTTCACCCTTCTGATGGACCAGGAACACCATTAATCTCATTCCAATTAACCAGAGATGAAAATTATCTTTTCTGGAGTCAAGCGATGAAAATCGCGTTGATGGGTAAGAGCAAGCTAGGGTTTGTTGACAGTACTTATCCAAGAAATTCCGTCGACGACTACCTTAGAAATTTGTGGGACAAGGTCAACGCGGTGGTGCTAGCATGGATAATGAACTCTGTGGCCAAAGATCTGCTAAGTGGCATTGTGTACTGCATGAACGCATCAGAGGTATGGAAGGACCTAAGTGAAAGGTTCAAGAACCACATGGTACTCAGATATTTCATCTCCTAATACAGATTCACACCTTGCATCAGGGAACAATGGGTATTTCTTCTTACTTTGCAAAGCTAAAATTTCTATGGGACCAATTGTCTGCTATAATGGAATTTCCGGTCTGTTCATGTCAAAATTCAAGCAAATATATAGAATACACACAGAACCAGAGGCTCCATCAATTTTTTATGGGATTGAACTAGTCTATTGCTGCAGTAAGAAGCCAAATCCTTCTTATGTCTCCACTGCCATCCATCAATCAAGCACACTCGATGCTATTTCAGGAGGAAATGTAGAGGGACATGTTCTCTGGAACCAAGTTTCAAACACTTATTGACACTACTGTTCTGTGTAGTGCAAAAGGGGAACAAGAATAAAAAGAACTAGAATTTACTGTCTGAATATTACAATAAAAGGGGTCACAAGAAGAAGAATTGTTTCAGAATTGTTGGGTATCCTGCCAATTTCAAGAACAAGAAAAAGGGTTACTAGTAAACATCTATTAACAGTGTTGCTGTAGAAGGTAACACTCAAACCTCTAAATTGGAATCGCAAATTTTTATCCAAGAACAATACAAGCAAATCCTGAGATTTCTTAAACAGAGACCCCAAATAGAAACTCAAGCAAATATGGCATCTGAGTCAAGTGTCAACACTTCAGGTATGTGTCTTTCCTTATCTAACTATATTGTTTGTGATTGGCTTCTCGATACCAGTGCCACAAATCACATTACGTTCACTAATGATTAGCTAGTTAATTTTAAAAAACTTGATGATAAATCTTGTCACATTGTGAGGCTTCCTGATGGATCTATATCCAAAGTTTGTGGTATAGGAGATTTTAAAATGGCGTCTGGCATTACTTCGAAAAATGTTTTATATGTTCCTAGATTTAAACACAATCTAATTTCTATTTCCAAGTTGAGTAGAGACTCTTCATGTAAGATATGTTTTTTTCCTAATTTTTGCCTAATGCAGGATCTCTCAAATGGAAACTTGATGATGATTGGTAAAGAAAAAGGAGGCTTATATGCTGTATCTAATAAAAATAAATGTAGTCAGGCTTTGAATGTTGCTGATATGGAGAATAAGTACTTCTTGTGGCATTTAAGATTAGGCCACACTCCATATGATAAGATGAAACATCTGAATTCTATAAAGAATGTTGTTACTGACTCTCACTATATAAAAGAATGTTTTGTATGTCTGTTGGCCAAACAAACTAGAACTCCTTTTCCTTTGAGTAATTCTAGATCTACTAAGATTTTTGATTTACTCTATATTGACTTGTAGGGGCCTTATAATCATTCTACTCATGATGATAAAAAAATTTTTGTTGCCATTGTCAATGATTTTAGTAGGTATGTTTGGATATATTTGATTACGTTCAAAAGTGATACTATTTTCTGCTTAAAAAGTTTCCTTTCATATGTTAAAAATCAATTTTCTTTGAATATCAAAACTATAAGAACCGATAATGGAACTGAGTTTATTAATAAAGATGTTGCTATTATACTAGATAATTTAGGAATCACCTACCAGAGAAGTTGTGTTGGTTCCCCTCAGCAAAATGGTGTTGCTGAGAGGAAACATAGACATCTTTTAGAAGTTGCTAGAGCCTTAAAATTCCAAAGTAACTTTCATGTTCAATTTTGGGGAGAATGTGTTAAAAGTGCTGCCTATCTCATTAATAGGATGCCTAGTAATAGAATTGGAAACAGAACATCTTATGAACTTTTGTTTGAAAAAAAACCTCTATTAGAATATTTGAGAGTCATTGGATGCCTTACTTATGCCACTAGCATTTATAGAATGGACAAATTTGATGCTAGAGCTATTCCTTGTGTGTTACTTGGTTACTATGACCTTCAAAAGGGAAATAGGCTATTAGACATTAAAGAAAAGAAAATCTTTGTGAGCTGTGATGTGAGGTTTTATGAAAACATTTTTCCTTTCCATCAAGAAAAGGAAGAAAAATTTGATCTTTTTCAAAATCAGTTTGATGCAATTTTGTTCCGATAGAATCTGATAACTATACAAATCAAGAGGAAAATTCAAATATTTTGCAAAAAGAAAATTTTTCTCAAAATTCTACTGATTATGTCATCTCAAATAATAGCAATTTGAATCAATCTATGGTTAAGAAATCCACTAGGCAAATCAAACCTCCCATATGGCATAAAGATTATGTCTTAAGCTCAAAATCCCAGTGTAGTTATCCCATACACAATCATCTTACATATGAGCATCTTTCTAATAACTATCAATGTTTTTTATCCAAAATATCAAATATTAAAGAACCAAACAACTTTGAGGAAGCTAGCAAGGATAAAAATTGGGTTAAAGCCATGAAGGAAGAAATTTTAGCCCTTGAAGAAAATAAAACTTGGGAAGTTGTTCCCTTACCTAAAAATAAAAATATCATAGGTAGTAAATGGGTATATAAGGCCAAGTATGACTCCAAGGGTAAGCTAGAGAGATATAAGGCTAGGTTAGTTGCTAAGGGGTTTAGCCAAAAGGAAGGAGTAGACTATAAAGAGACTTTTTCTTCTGTCACTAAAATTGTAACCATTAGGACTTGTGCGACTCTTGCTTCCACAAATGATTGGCCTATATACCATATGGATGTTAATAATGCTTTTCTCCAAGGAAATTTAGATGAAGATATTTATATGTATCTTCCTCAAGGTTTTTCTAGTGAGGGGGGAAAACAAAATGTTTGTAAAGTTAAAAAATCTCTTTATGGTTAAAACAAAACTCTAGACAGTGGAATGTTAAGCTAACTCAAACTCTTTTGAAATATGGATATGAACAAAGTAAAAATGAATATTTTATGTTTGTCAAGAAAAATGAAAGTAATATTGTCATCTTTTTAGTATATGTAGATGATTTGATGATAACAGGTAGTGATGAACATATGATTCAAGAACTTAAGTTTGTTCTCAATCAAAATTTCAAAATCAAAGATCTTGGAATTATGAAATATTTTTTGGCTATGGAGATAGCTAGATCTAAGAAAGGGATTATATTGAACCAAAGAAAGTATAAACTTGAACTTATTTCTGAGTTAGGCATGGCAAGAACAAAACCTACTAATACTCCCCTTGAACAAAATATCAAATTTACTAACAAGGAATATGATGATAAATTTAATCCTGGGTGCAAAGATGAATTACTTGAAGATGCAGAAGAATATAGAAGACTCATTGGTAAGCTTCTTTATCTTACTCTAACTAGACCTGATATTGCATATCTGTACAAACTCTAAGTCAATTTATGCAATCTCCAAAAACTTCTCACTTGATGGTTGCAAAAAGAATTGTATAGTATTTAAAAGGAAAACCAGCTCTTGGCCTTTTATTTCCAGCAAAACAGAAATTGGAGATGGTGGCATATTGTGATTCAAATTGGGCAGCATGCAATCTAACCAGAAAATCAGTCACTAGCTATTGCATTAAGTTGGGAGAGGCTCTTATATCATGGAAGGCCAAGAAACAACACACTGTTTCCAGATCATTAGCAGAAGCTGAATATAGAAGCATGACAATGACGGTCACTGAAATAATATAAATTCAGGGACTTCTTAAGGATATGGGCTTTGAAGTCTTCCAACCAGTGACTCTATACTGCGACAACCAAGCTGCTTTATAAATCGCAGCAAATCTTTTGTACCACGAGAGAACAAAACACATTAAGCTGGATTGTCACTTTGTGAGAGACAAATTAAGTGAAGGAGTGATCAAAACAAGATACACTAAGTCAGAAGAACAACTTGCAGACATTATGACTAAAGCTTTGGGAAAAGCTCAACATGAAAGATTCTTATCCAAGTTAAGTGTTTTTGATGTTTATGGTATCAAGAGGAGGAATGTTGAAACTCAAGTTGATTTTTGTTACAATTATGACCATTGTAGTCAGTTATTTGTTATGTTTCTTTAATTATTTGCTTTATATATATAAACCTCATGTGTAGCCTTATTCAGATCAATCAAACATGAGTTATTTAGTCTTATGTCGCTATATTGCTCTTCTAGTCTATTAGTTGTCTTTTCTTTTATGGTTTTATCAGTTTTTAACAAGGAAAGCGTTTTCTTCAGAGCTTGTCGAGCTGCATCTATAAGCTGCATGCAAGTGCATCAGGATAGGAGAAACCTTGGAAACTGCATCATCAGCATGCATCAAGGGCTTTTACGTGATTCCAGTGCGTTGATAAGCCAGCAAACAACTTATAGAAAGTTCAGGACTCCTCATGTTTGAAGGAGTGATTCCATAACTCTTCTGTTGATGTCTTGCTTGTTTTATCATTTACTCGGATTATAGCAACTATTTTCTTGAAAGACTGATCATGATATTTTCAAACAGGGATCTACACAAAGCTTCACTGATTAATAATTTGAAATTTATGACCATTATCCAACTGCAGTGCTCAAATTCCTAAGACGAAATCTCAGCCTTTTCCACAATGATATTCATTACTAAGTCTCAGCAACAAGTCCCATTACTCAATCAAAAGACCAGCAAGACAAAGATATTCCTTCGCTTATGAAAAAAAGTTGATTTTTGTTTTTTTAAATATGCACTTAAGTTGAGAATCTATACGACTATATGATCCCTAAATCAAGTAGCTATAACCATCTATAATGTATACATGAATAAATCAGTCCACACATGGGTCTCAAATCTAGCAGATTTGTATCTCTATTCCGGCATCGGAAGTCAATATGAGATTCCACTCACGCCATTAAAAATCCAAATATGCAATCAATGCATAACTTGCTTTTGGTCAAGATAATTCGAGCATGGCCAGAATAACAGTAATCTGATAGAAACAGATGCTCCACTTAGCTTTAAAACTAAATAGGATGCTTGACCCGTCTTTGGTTAGCAGTGCCATAAGATGGCAACTGGTACATCTAACATTTAGATCAAGGTAAACAGGAAGACAAACAAACATGCATGCAATGCACGACATATAAGCAAATCAAGGAAAACAAGTATTGTTTGAATATCTCCCGTATCAAAATGGAAGCTAAAATCTGCAAGCTTTATAACCCCATTACTATTAAAAAAGATAAAAAAAAGTCCCTTGTAATCTATTAAAGACTAAAAACAATGGTTTTGTCAAATTACTCAAAAACATCACTAACATGTAAATTAGGATCGAAGCTGAAAGCATGTCAAGAAAATTCAGAAGCTCAGTGAATTATCTAAAAACACTAACTCGCCACATTTACAAGGTTGAGGCAATTTAACAAGAGAAAAAGATAACATAACAGACAAGTAGAGGCTTTCCTTATTCGCTCCAATACTTCTCATCAACATCTTTCCCATCGTCCTGTTCACTATCAGATCCCTCTTCCATTAAGCTCATCTTAAATCTCTCCACATCCTCCACTGCAGCACTTCTAAACAACCCCACATCCGTAGCACCAGACACCATGTTATATCCACGTGACAGCAGATCCTGAGGCCCATCATGCGGCAATGAAAACCCAGCAAGGTAAGCCCCGCCAATATTGTTCTTGGCCTTGCTCTCCAACACAGCCTTCTCAGCTTCTCTTATTGCTTCCTTCACTTTCTTGTTCCCCGGGTCCCACAGATACCCCAGGCTGGCACTAAGATCCAACGGTCCCATCTGAATACAGTCAACCCCATCAACGGCTGCGATCTCGCCAGCCTTTTTCACCCCTTTCTCTGATTCAACTTGACACATGATCAGCAACTCGTCCATGTAATTGCTCAAATACCCATCATCAATCCCGTACCCAGATGCCCTCACAATGGGGTGCGCCGACCCGCGAATCCCTGCGGGCGGAAACCGGCAATACGATACAGCTTCCTTGGCGTCTTTGGCGCTCTCAATCATGGGGAACATGATCCCCTGAGGGCCCAGATCGAGAGCCTTCTTTGCCCAGGTGGGGCAAGTTTCAGGGACCCGGAGAATCGCTGCAGTCCCGGCGGCGGCGATGGCGTGAAGACAGGGCAGCGCATCAGAGACACCGCCATGGCCGTGTTCCATGTCGACTACGATGAAGTCGTAGCCGGCGAGACCAGCGATCTCGGCGAGGGTGGGTGAGAAGGTGAGGAGGAAGAGGCCGTAGAGGGTTTCGCCATTTTGGAGGCGGGATTTGAGGTTTTTGGGAGATGTGAGGGAGGAAATGGCGTCGGAGGTGGTGCCCTTGGCTAAGAATTTGGGAATTGAAGAAATGTTGGATCTTGAGGAGGTGGAGATGGAGATGGGTCTGGGAGATTGGACAGGGAAGTAAGATAATGATGATCTGGGGTATGTGAACTTCAATTTGAATTTGGAAGCGGCGACAAATTGGGGGTTTCTGGAAATGGAGGAGAGGGACGAGCTAGTTGTTGTGGCCGGAGCCATTTTTTATCCTTGGGAATTGGGATCAGGGAAGAGACTGCTTTGGCGACTTCACTGTTAACCAGTAACCACTAGTTAGAGTGGCCACGGAAATGGGCAACAATCCTACCTTTCTCTTTTTTTAAACATGTTATTGGAACGTGTCGGATGGTTGGTATTGGGTTTTACAATTTCATTCATAAGTATCGGTCATCTTATGTAATTCGGTGGCTCTTATTTAAAAATAGAAAAAAAAAATATGATTTTTAAAGATAAAAAATCTCTTTCTGGTGAGTGGTACACACGCAATAAAATTAAGGTAGCTTGGTATTTATTTACCGTTTTCGTTAAATATAGAGCATGACGTTAATATAAAATAAATATTTGATACAAAATTGACAATAATTTTAAATTTTTTAGTCAAAAAATATTTTATTATTTTAAAAATAATTATACATAATAAATAAATTCATTTAAAAATTAATAAATAAATATTTAATTTTCATCTCTAATATATTTATAAATTTTTTTAATTAATTTGGTTTACTTATACTTTATAATTTTTTTATACTAAAAAACATCTAGTTTAACAGCGGTTTCTTGCTTTAAATTTTTTTAAGTTATAACCCATTTTCTCTAACAAATTTGCCTTTCTAATTTCTTTCTCCCCATTCTTTCATCAATTCCCCTCGTATCTATTTTTAATTTTTACCGTTACTGTTATATCATATGAAATTGTTTGTCTTGTTGACCTTTTCCATTTGGATTTTGGAATTTCCAATTCATCACATCAGATCCATTGAAAGCGTCAGTGGATATTTTAGATTTACATCTGCCTATCTTTGTCTTCGATCAAATTGGTTGTTTTGTGTAAGTTGGGTTGCCCGTCATTGTTTTCGGCTTTTTGTTCCTTTGCAATTTCGAATTCATGAACAAATAAAATAAATAAATAGAAAAGATAGGGAGTAATTTTTCTATTTTATATGTTAAAGCATCTATAGTGGTAAATCTTACTTAAATTTTTATTCTTGGTTCTACAATAACACATCAGGTTAAGTAACTCCTCACTACTTTAAACAAATCTCTATTATAGTAGTGAATCTCTTAAAAACCTATAAATAGATACTACTTTAGTATTTATTATTCTTTATCAATATTTATTATAAATTAGTTATTTTATTATTACTTTTGGTATAAGAACAGATCTTATGCGTAGCAGCCAATGTAACGAACTACAGTAATAAATTAAAATAAAAATTAATTTTTAAATTTAAGAACTCTTTAACAACTATCACTGTAGATGCTTTTATAACTTGAAACACAACAACTAACTTCATAGCAATCAAACTTGTAAATGGGTGATGCTATTGGGAGTTCAAACTCTCTAGAGGTTCAGCTTTCAATGTTCATATTTTAATGTGATGAGGTTTTGAGATTTGTATTGGGTTTTAGTTAAATAAGTTATTTTGTTATTAAATAAAATTTTTTATTTTTATAAAACAAAATAAATTTAAAAATTATCTACATTTTTTTATATCTTTACGATAAGACTTTTAATTAGAATATGATAAATGTATAACTCTCCAATCAAAAATATATTAACGAGCTAATTTTTAAAAAAATATTTGTATATTTTTTACAATTCAATATTATATGGTTAGTTTTCACTTTTTAAGGCTTTTTATACATATTTTATTTTTAGTAACAACATCAAACAAAAATAAAATAACAATTAAACTCTAATAATATTAAAAAAATGTAAAATTGCGCTAACTAAATTCTCTTTATTTTGCAATATGCAAAATGAGAATAATTTTTAAGACCAAAACTTATATGTAGTTTAAGGTTTAAAGTTTAATGTTTTGTACAAGTTCTTTTTTATATATATTTGTTATTATGTTCTCTATTAAAAATAAAATGTGTAAAAAAATTTTAAAAAAATCAATCGTGTTATATTGAATTGTAAATAAAATATAACTATTTTTTTAAAATTATTCAATTATTATATTTTAATTGGAGATTTATATATTTGTCATATTCTAATCAATATTCTAATTGTAAAAATATAAGAAATTATAGATAATTATTTTAAAAAAATTTTAAATTCATTTTGTCTTATAAAATATAAAAAAATTATTTAATATTAAAATAACTTATTCAACTAAAACCTAATACAAATTCCGATCTCAACTTTTAAGGAGATCGAATTTCTTACAAAATCGCTCCTTGTAAATAACGGATATCAACCTCAATTAAATTAACAACTATTTAAAACTTTATGTATAAGAAACTACAGTTGTCCATGAATCAATGCCATCTTTGGCATTTACATATTATTTTGCTTAGAACATTTACAGTGATGAATATCACTTAGTTTTTATTGTGAACCTCACAATGGTACATTAGTTTAAGTAATTCTCTACTATTTTAAACAATTCTCTATTCCAGTTGTAAACATTTTAAGTAATTTTTTTTGTATAAGAATTAACTCTTATATAAAAATCGTTCTTACGCGTAACAGCCAACATAGTAAACTACAGTAGTAAATTAAAATAAAAATTAATTCTTAAATTTAAGAATTTCTTAACAATCACCACTATTAGATACTTTTATGTGCATATGTGGTTTGAATTTTTTCATACGTAGTGAAAGAAAAAAAGTGCAGTTTGATTAAGTATCACACTGAAATAAGAGGGGAATATGAAGATTTTTGTTTTCCTTTTTTTGCCAGAAGGGAATACGAAGATGAATATACAGGAATAAACTAATCTCTCAGCATTCTTTTGCAACAAAAAGAATCAAGAGCCGTTCACCAATTAAAAAATAAATAAATCTACAGCTACTGGAACCTCTCCCATCCAAACCTAATTAATGAAACCCTAATTAACATTTACATTCTATATATTTCTAATAAATATCTATATAACACACAGCAAATGAGAAAAGAATAATAAATTCAATTCCTAACAGCGCCATCTGCAATGTGCATGCACCATGGTCTAGTGCATGGGACGTTTTCCGCGAGGGTCAACTTCTGGAGCAGCGGAGCTTGTCCCTGCTGATGCAGTGGAAGTATAATTAATGCTTGAATCCGAAGTCCGTGAATCAGAGTCAGCACCGGAAGTACCAGCTGTGGAAGACAATGCAGAGGGCCTGCGATGTCTTCTGTACCTGGAACCAGGCACTCCCGGCCTCGTCGGCTCCTCCATGTGACCCGACTTCCTGTTCAGCGTCACCACCACCCGCCGCATGCTCGGCCGGAGCTGCGGGTCCCCTTGGGTGCAAAGCAGACCTAGCTGTATGCACATCGCTACTTGTTCTGTCACAGCTGAAGCTGCTAGGTAAGGGTCCACTATTTCTAAGCTCTTCCCTTTCTTGTAAAGCTTATACGCCTATAGTTTTGAGAGGAAGACAATATTATATGGATGATTTCATTAACAGTTGTGCCATGACTCATGAGAATAATAGTTTCATCTCTAAGTTCAACAAGGGCCTGCTTGGATGTGCTGCAAAATTTCGCTTTTTTTTTTTTTTAAGAGTAGACTATTGATTTAGTCTCTAAAATATTATAATTTTTTCAGTTTATTCATTGAAAAATTAAATATTTCAATTTAGTTCTTAAGAGATTGTATTTAATCTTTTTTATTAATAAATCACAAAATTTACGTTGTTTAATTCTAAAACTTTCATTACTAAAATTCACTTTATAAAAATAAAAATTAAATTAAAATAAATACAATCTTTTTTTGATTTCTCGGTATCCTCCATTTAAAACAATTCTACTTGAGGCATGACACCTCTTCCAGCACAAATTTAAATTGGGTTCATTACTTTTTGAAAGACTAATTCCTTCCATTAGATCCAATTCCAGTCAATAAATTTAGATATTAAGATCTTTCAAAAATTAAATTAAAACAATCATAAATTTTTAAGGATCAAATTAATAATTTACTCTTTTTTTTAATAGCACCGTGGACATTGTCAAATTTTCAAACAAACACGAATAGAAAATTTCAGGGGAAAAAGTTTCCCAAAAAAAAAAAAAGGTCGTATTTTTCCCTTTTGGCAGCAAAGACAAGCAAACATCAAATTTCTTCATCAACTATGAAGCAAAGTCCTAAACGCAATATGTCTATGCATGAAGGCGTGACCGAGTAGCTTGGCGTAAGCTTTGGGACTTTTCTTTTTTAATATTTGTGCATGTTAGTCTTGAGGTTATGGCCCACCATGACCAAAAATTAATTAAAGAAATAAGCAGGCCACCGAAAGGTCAAAATGCCTATACCTAAACCCCCGGACTCACAGTCACAACTCACAAGGAAGCCATAAAAGTGGATAATATAATCTTACCCAATCAAGGAGACTATTAGCATCCACGTCAGGGTTAAAGGATGAGTTTCTTTGGCCACTAATCAGCTCCAACACCAAAACCCCATAGCTAAAAACATCTGCTTTGGCTGATAGATGCCCATGCATCACATACTCTGGAGCCATATATCCGCTGTATATTTCATAATTCTATATAAGACACAGAACTTAAGACATAAAAGCATTATGCAATTTTCATTAATTTTTTTCATAGAAATCAATAAATAAATCATGTAACCATATTCACTCTTGATTTGAATAAATGAAATTAAGAAATATTTTTAAATAGACCAAATTAACTATAAACAGCCAAGTAAACATGTCAAAATTGGATTTGTGATCAGCTTAATCTAGCCCGGTGCTTTTATTAAACTAAATATATCCGATTTTTATTTTGATACATAATATAATGGAAAAATGCAAATAACTCCCACAAACTTTCATTAATGTGCATAAAACCCCATCAATTTTGAAACTGAACAAAGAATTCTCATGAATTTTTTATTTTGTGCAAAAAAGTCTTTTCATCCAATTGACTAAAAATAATGTCATGTCATATTTAGATCAGACTTACTGAGCACAGTGAAGGAATTGCAGAAGCAAGAGAACCCATAACCACCGTCATGATCCTACCCTTAGCCATCGAAGCCGCCCTCTCCTGCCTCCTTCACAGCCACAACAGAGCCTCAATTAACCAAGGCACCTACATCTTGTTCCTCTGTGTCGCCCTCTCCGTCACTGCCTTCCTTATTCTCACCCACATTATCACAAAGCTCAAGCGTTCATCAACACGTAACTCGGTCAAATAGCACTTTCTTTCGCCGAGCTCAAGCTCATCAACACGTTCAAGCTCTCACAGTCTTGTGTATGCATTGCCGTTTAGCTGCATTCTACTGGTGTTGCCTTCTAGATGCCTGCTTCTAAAGCGAGGTGTCTGCAGGGCTCATTCATGATCATTCCACGAATCAGCATCATTGTCATCGTCTTTTAAGTGTTCTATTAGTTCAAGAGTAGGATTTATATTTGTTTAGATTTTATCATAAACCACAACTTGTTTGAGAAAATGTAGTAATATGACTGAAAAATTTTAAAGATTTCATTATCGTTTGTCTCTAAGAAATTATAGATTTCATTATCAAAAATTTTAGATGCAAATGATAATGAAATCTTTAAAATTTCTTTGTCATATTACTACATTTGCTCAAACAAGTTGTAGTCTATGATAAAATCTAAACAAATAAAAATCCTACTCTTGAATTGATAGAACACTTAAAAGACAATGACAGTGATGCTGATTCGTGGAATGATCGTGAAGAGCCATACAAACACCTCGCTTTAGAAGCAGACATCTAGAAGGCAACAACAGTAGAGTGCCACTAAACGGCAATGCATACACAAGATTATAAGTTTCAAGAATGACCTTGAGCTTGAACTCCGTGTTGATGAGCTTGAATGAGCCCGACGGAAGAAAGCGTTATTCAACCAAGCTACGTGTTGATAAGCTTGAGCTCTGCGATAATGCGGGCAAGAACAGGAAAGGAGGTGACAGAGAGGGCAATGTCGAGGAACAAGATGTATGTGCCTTGGTTAATGGAGGCTCTGCTATGACTATGAAGAGGGTAGGAGAAGGAGGCTCAGATGGCGAAGGGTAGGATCATGCCGACAATGGCAATGGCTATGGGTTCTCTTGCTTATGCAATTCCTTCACTGTGCTCACTAAGTCTGATCAAAGGATGTCATGGCATTATTTTTGCTATTTTATTTGCTGATGTGTGAATTTTTAGCTGATGTGGCAATCAACAAAGCTCAATCAGCGTTGACCATTAGTTTGATTAATGGTCAATTGGATGGAAGAACTTTTCACACAAAATGAAAAATTCATAGAAATTCTTTGTTCAGTTATAAAGTTGATAGAAGTTTTTTACACATTAATGAAAGTTTGTGGGGACCTTTTAGTAAATGAGATATCTAAAGAGTTGGTCATTGATAGAGCTCAATGGCGTCGTGCGATCCATGTAGCCGACCCCACTTAGTGAGATAAGGCTTTGTTGTTGTTGTTGTAATGAAAGTTTGTGGGGATTATTTACATTTTTCCCAAATATAATTAATCATTAAAATCTAAAAAGGTTGCATTATTTATATAATGAATTAATTGACAAAGGTTTCTGATATTAAAAAAAACACATTATCTTGGCAAAAAAGATATTGCAACAATTTGCAAGCTAGACTATCCAACTTATTTTTTTATTTTCCTTCTTTCAATATCTCTCGTCCTTTGTATCTGATGCTACCCATATGACCCTGAAACGGTCAACAAATAGTCTAAATCAGAAACCGCAATCTCCTTTCCATGCACTAAAAGAGACAATTTGTTTCCGTGATATTCTTCTTAAATAGTCAACGCGAACCTTAACTTTTAGGCTTATTTTTCAAAGGTTGGTGTGGGATTATAACCGAAAAAAGTTGCAAGAAGCAATATATGTTGAAGGGGTCAAAGTTGAAAAACATACTTGGTGCCAGCCACACGCGTATTGACATGGGTTTGGTCCTCAGGAAAGAGACGAGCCATGCCAAAGTCTGCAATTTTGGGCATCCATTTATCATCAAGCAAGATGTTACTGGCCTTGATGTCTCTGTGGATGATGCAGATGTGTGAATCTTCATGAAGATAAAGCAACCCCCTCGCTACCCCTGTGATTATGTCAAGCCTTCGTTTCCAATCTAGCTGCTCTCTCTTGTGTGATTCTGCAGTCAAACAACATCACAGTCGCTGTCACTCTCAATACAGGGAATGTTCTAGACATTGATTGACTTGACCAACATAGATACTGCAAGTCAATGTACAGAGGTTAAAGCCAAAAGTAAGAGAGTAAATTTTCAGAACTTCTATACCAGAAACTATACTCCTTGCAGTGACTAGCCGTACAGGCAATTAACTGCATAAGGAGATCCTAATTAATGCATTGTATGTCTGTAGTTTCTAGTAATTTTAATGCTTTGTGGCCTGCCGTGGGACTTTGAGATCAACCAATCGTAGTTTTTTTAATTTTTTCCGAGTCACTTCCCATTATAAAAGTAACAGGGACCCACATGACCATAATAGCTCAATATTAAAACTTGGCAGATTAAGTGGCCAACCCCCGACAAGAGATGAAAATAATAGAAAAGAGAAATTGCAGGGTTTTTTCTTGTAATTTAAGTCGTGATGGATTTGCAAGGATTAGTCAAAAGAGGTGTTCGGTTTAAACATTCGTTGCCTTGATGTATCCAATGAGTAATCCTACGCATGCGAAGTATATGGATTAGCTCTTAAGTGCAGTCTCCTTCAGAGTTTCAGAGCACGCAAACATTTTAATGTGAAGAAAGGACAAGATTGATGGATGGCTTAGGGTTGACGGCGTTGGTGGTGATAATGAAGTTTGAGGCAAGAAAATTCCAGAATTCTGCTACCAAAAGTAGAGACTTTTTGAGTCTATATGAGAAAATACGGAAAAGAAGAATTGGTTAGATCGTTGAAAGGTTTTATAAGGAAAAGGCACCTCCATAGTCAGCTTGCCCAACGTAAGAGTGAATTAAAGAGACAAACGCATTCACACCCTTCGTGGCTGGTAAAATCTGGGCCCAAGATTTCTTAGAATAAGGGAAGAGAGATAATATACAAGAAGTTCTGTACAAAATGAATATCATCTATAGAGTTATCTGCAGGCCAATACTTCTTTACTTAGTTTTACATTTCAAAATCAGACCGTACATATTTCAGAATATCTAAAATTTGAATGGCCTTCGTTTATCTATGATCATGTTGAACAGAAGAGGGATTGAAAATTGGGGTAAAAATACTTACTGAATAGAAGCTTGTCAAGGCTCTCATTAGAAACATACTCATACACAAGGAGCTTCTCTGTGCTATGGACACAATACCCCAACAAATTCACCACATTCCGGTGCTGCACACGAGACAACAACTTGGCCTCGTTCATGAACTCTTTGTTCCCTTGATTTGAGCTTTGTGATAACTTCTTCACTGCAATCTCTCTTCCATCATCCAATTTTCCCTGTAAGTCAGAACGGGAAAAACGAAATTTACAAAAAGAAAAGAGAAGAAAAGGAAATCAACCCACAAGTTATAATGGGTCGTAGGATTTTTCTGTTTACCTGACCGAGTAAAACCAAACATTCACTCATTTTTCTGTGAGACATTTTGTCAAACAGGAAGATGAGCGTGCACAGAGTTTAGAAAGCTAATTAAGTTTAAGGAACTGATGAATTCTTTCCGTGCATCCTATCTTGATTCGATGGAGTGATACTGTTCATTTTTCAAATTTGCAAAATCCTCAAACCCCTCTATGAATTCATTTTCAGAAACAAAAAATTTAACCGGTTGAATGGTTTCTCAGACATTGCAAGAACGAAAGAATTTTCCCGGTTCAATTTTCTCCGCCCAGCTTTTCCAATCAACCAAACATAAACAGATGATGAGATTGCTGGTAGGTCATACCTTGTAGACGGGTCCAAATCCTCCCTCACCAAGTTTATGATGAGCGTGAAAATTTTTCGTCGCCGCAAGCAAAGTTTCATAAGGAAAGATCTTCTGCTCCTGGGCAGCAATTCTCTCCAACTGTTCTTCGCTGCTTGCCTCTGATCAAACAGAACCGACCAAAAACGCTCAGTGACCAGAAGATAAAATCAGAGAAAAGAGAATCGAAAAAGAAAATCAAGGAACTGGGTATCGTTTGTTACCTCTACTGGAACCGAATTTGAAGGTTTTCATGAGATTGTGAAGAAAACTGTTAGATTTGTTCATAGTGTTTATGGTTCCCCAAACCAGCCCATGCAACAAAAAACAGAGGAATCCTCCTGAGCAGAGTGGTAACCTCTGTCTCCTCCGAAATTGATTTTCCGGGAAAACGAGAATTGCAGCCGGCGGCTGAAAAACCGAGTATGATGAAGAAACAAAGAGTTTCACCTGCAGATATTTAAAATTCTCTCCTTCCGTTTTAAGAGGATGAGCGGTCTGGCCTAGGGTAAATCGGGAATCCTATATCATATTGTCAAAGAGATACCTCTTAACTTTCACACGGTACAAATCATAAGATCAGAATAGATTACAAAAATCAAGAAAGTCAAACCATTAACAACGGCCTCAATTTTTACATTTACATCAACTTAGCTCTTTATGTGAAATTCTATATTCAAAGCCATTTACACGTTAAAAAGAAAAAAAAATTAACATGATAATTTTGTTTTTTGCAGATATTACGGATTCCTTAGGGGAAGTCAAACTACAGTAAGTCCACCTACAAGAAGTCCCCCTAGTCCAGCTGGCAGACTATGATGTAGTTAGGAGTTAGTTTTTGTCTTTTGCTTTGTTTTTCTTCTTTCTACCAAAATAAAAAGGTAAAGAAAAAGCCCTCCGATGTTAGAATTTGCGTGCGATTTGCTCATCCTGACGCGGCATCCTGTATGGTCTTAGATTATTTAAGGTTTTAAATTGAAGTCACAAATTGATCTGGATTATGTGAGCTGTCAATTTGATGGCTAAATCTCAATATAGATTTTTTCTATTGAGAGCCAATTTTTTGTTTAGCGACAAGATGTTTGACACCTTACTACTGTTAAATCAACATAGAATTCATTTAGAACTATGATTGTTAGATTGGCATAGTACTCATATTTTTAGTTAGTCTCACATGATTTAATAGTTATAGGACACTTAAGTATTTTTGTGTATTCTGTGCATTAAACAGAAAATTCTAATTATCTCAAATTTATTGTTCTTAAAAAGGAAAAAAAAAAAGAAGTACATAATGTTGAATGATTTATCAATTTTTTAAAATATGTCATTATTTTTTTTAATGAAAAAAAAAAATTGGAACCCTATTCCTTTAACTCATAATACTTCATACCATTTAAGTTATAAATATAGTGGTCATAATTCATCATTAATTTTCAAATTATTGTTTCAACATGACAAATTTATCTTTAAAATAATAATTTTTATAATTTTAAAGGATGAATTATCAGGTTATAAATTGTAGTGACCTACTTTTGTATAAATAAATAAATTTAAAAACTAAAGAATATATAGGCAGAGATAATTTTGAATTCAGCATTTCAAAAAATTAAGGAAATCAGATGGTATCAAACAGTTAATGGACAGTAGATATTTGCAATGATCTAGTATGATATTTTTCAAGTATATATTTATTGTTGAGTAAATTTATGAGTGAAAAAAATTTTAAATTACTTTTAGAAATTAAGAGACTACTGTGAATCTAAGTAAAGTTAATGAGCATAAATAAAATTTATGAAAAACATTATGGACAAAGAGCATTGTTTTATGGATAAAAAATTTGAGAATCAGTCTAAACAAAATTAGTTTCTAATCCAGTCCGATTGACTCCTGAAACTGACAGGCTTAAAAATTGTTTGAAATCCAATAAAACCGATAAAACCAAACTGAATAACTTGTTCAACCTTTCTTTTTTTTAATGACTATCCAACATAATTTAGAAAGAAAAAAATTGTACCAGAAGTAATCCTTCTTAAACCATTTATTAGGCTCAGCTAGTTCTACTACATCTACAATGATGATTTTTAAGAAATTCTTAAATTTAAGAACTAGTTTTTATTTCGATTTACTATTATAGTTTCTCATGCTAGTTGTCACGTGTAAGAATAATTTTTATATAAAAAACAGTACTTAAACAAAAAATAATAATAAAATAATAATTTACAATAAATATTAATGAAAAGTAATAAATATTCAAGTAGTTAAGAATTGATTGTGAAACTTATTTATGAGTTCTTAAGAGTTTTACCACTGTAATAAAAAGTTGTTTAAAGAGGTGAAAAGTTACATAAGCTGATGTAGCACTATAAAACTCGCAATAAAAATTTTAGTAAAATTCACCACTATAAATACTATTATACTTCAAAACCCCTCGTTTATAGCACCAGCACTTTCCTCCACTTTCAAAATCAAGAAATGTGTGGCTTAAAAATAGGAGTACTCTTTGCTTCTCATACTTGAGACATAGCAAATCTTTTGCTTTCTTTTTCTTTCCGCCTTTATCTTAATTATAATAATATTATTTTTACCACAAATATAAAGAAGAAGACAAGAAAAACAAGAGAAAAGTAGTTATACATACATATAAAAGTTTATTAAGCACAAAAATATTTATTATTTTGTTATATTGTATTTTTAATATATAAAATTAAAATAATATATTTCATTACTATATGATCGATTATAGTCGAAACTAATCAATTATTTATTAACTAATTTTATTTTTAAAACATTGTTTAATAGTACATAAAATATTATGCCACACTACTTTTTTATTTTTTTATTTTTATATATCTCGGTTTTTTTTTGTCTTGTCGGGCATGGGTCACCAATATATATATATATATATATATATATATATATATATATATATATATATATATATATATATATATATGTCAAGTTTTGATAATGGCTAGATTCACAGAAATAATTCAAATTGGAAATAATATTTACCGGTTACGCTTTGTTGTGTCGGACAGCAGTCGGTCGACCGGCTTCCATATTTTGTAGTAGCCAGTCGACCGGTCACATTTTGTAGCAGCCGGTCGACCGGCTCCCATATTTTGTAGCAGTCGGTAGATCGACTGTCAGGAGCCGGTCTACCGGTCACGCTTTGTTGTGGCAGATGGTCGACCGGCTGTCAAACAAATCCATCATACACATAAAAGTTTATAATAATATTATTTTTACCACAAATATAAAGAAGAAGACAAGAAAAACAAGAAAAAAGTAGTTATACATACACATAAAAGTTTATTAAGCATAAAAATATTTATTATTTTGTTATATTGTATTTTTAGTATATAAAATTAAAATTATATATTTCATTACTATATGATCGATTATAGTCGAAACTAATCAATCTATCTTTACTTATTTATTAACTAATTTTATTTTTAAAACATTGTTTAATAGTACATAAAATATTATGCCACACTGCTTTTTTATTTTTATATATCTCGGTTTTTTTTGTCTTTTCGGGCATGGGTCACCAATATATATATATATATATATATATATATATATATATATATATATATATATATATATATATATATATGTCAAGTTTTGATAATGACCAGATTTACAAAAATAATTCAGATTGGGAATAACATTTACCGGCCACGCTTTGTTGTGCCGGCCAGCAGCCGATCCATGTTTTGTAGCAGCTGGTCGATCGGTCACGTTTTGTAGCAGTTGGTTGACCGACTCTCATATTTTGTAGCAGTCGATCGACTTTCGTTTTCCACTGATACAGTATGACATATCAAACGATGGAAAAACACTACAATATTAAAAAGATGCTTTCATTTTTCGCTTGGAGCATATCAAACAACCCTTTAGTCTGATATACGAATACAATGACTAGCTAGTAGCTATTGATTGTTATCGGGAAAAAAAACAAAGAAAAAAAGGAGAGCTCTGATGAATATGACTAATTTATGACGTTTAAAAAATTAATTTGATATTAAATTTTTGTTTTATAATTATTAGAACGTTAGGAATCTTTTCCAATTTTGTAGTAAATACAAAATAAAATGATTCATTACACTAGATCTACGAATATTAAAATGAAATAATCAATTATATGCGACATTAAACTAATAACAAGATTATTTTAAATTAAAAAGCCTTGCACCAAAATTACTTTGAGAGTAATCTTGAAATAACTTCAAGTTCTAAGCCTTCTAGTACGAGTGATAGAAATGAAAAAGAAAAAATAATAAAAATAAAAATAAAAAATATTTAGTGTGAGATGAAAAAAAAAATATGTTTGGTATTTATTTTTTAATAAAAATGAATGAAGTTAATTTACTAAATTAACCTTTGAATTATAATTATTTTAGAAAAATCATTACGCTTCTCTAGAGCACAAATAAAAAATTGGGTTTCTATCAGGTTCACTATTTATCTTCTCTCTCAATATACTGCTTTTGTCCTTCTCTTTCGATCTATGCCTCGTCTCTCCCCCTGCCTCTTTAATTGTCGTCGTCCAATTTACGTGATGGTGGCGGAGAACACCAAGGGGGTCAATGGCAACAATCCTAAGGGGCACAAGTCTAGAGAACCAAACTAGGGATCCATTGCGGTGGTATGCGGTGGTGGCAAAAAATGTGACAGCGATGGGGATCAACAACAGCGGATTGGTGAGTGCGATGAAGAGCTGGAATAGGAAAACTATGTGAGGAAGAGCTAGAACAGGAGAAATTCAGGAAAAAAAAAAGGAGGATATTTCAAACATTTTATCTGGTTTTACATCTTGAAAACTATTTTTCCATGAAGATCTAGATGGAAAATTTTGAAAGAAAATAGTGGAAAATTTCCTAGCCAGTTTTCTAACAATTTTTTCCTTTTCCCTCTTAGGACACCATACCAAACAAGGGAAAAAATTAATAGTACTTGAATTCCTCGAATCCATTCCATGGAAAAGCCCTACCAAAGAGCCCTTAACACTCATGGATTTTTGAAGTGAACTCATGGCTTTTTATAATTTTTTGATTTGAGGTGTGTCTGGTAACTAAGTGGGCAAACATGAGTAAGTTAAATTAAGTTTAATTAAACATGTTGAAAGAAATCTAAGTTTGAATGAATGTGATTTATGTTTGGGAAACATTAATTTGAGTAAACGTGATTTAGTGTAGAACATGATATTTGGATGTTAGTATGTATAATTATCATAAAAGACATAAATTTATTTTCACCTATTTAACTCAAACCATTGTTTGATGTACCATTATTATAATATAATTAATATAAATTAGATAAATTACTTAGTTAATATATCTAATCCAATATCTACAAAATGTATAAAATATGTATATAATATATATATATATATATATATATATAAAACATATTATATGATATCTAATATAATATCTATTAAATATGTATATTTAACATTAAATATATAAAAGATATTATATAAGATAATTATGATTTGACAAATTCATTAGAATTTAGGCAAATCCATTATAATTAGCCTGCACAATTCTCGCCCACAATTTTAGTCTCTTGACTCTCACGCTACAATTTATCTTCAGACTCTCACCCTCTTAACTCTCACACCCAATCTCTCAGACTCTCATCTCTCACACCAGAATAATAGAGCACCACAGCTCCAGAAAGAGAGAGAGATACAGAGCACCAGAATAGCAACTCTTCCACTACTACAAATACAGGTCCCCCTTCATTTTTCTCGGCCATCCAATAAAGATTTCCCAAGCCCAACATAATTTTCCTGCTTCCCTCATTTATGGAAGGGGCCTCTATTTTGAGAAGCCAAAATAGATCATGACAGGAATGTAGATGTTGTTCTGAAAGAACAAGAGAGAAGCACCGGAAGGGCAATAGAGGAATGTGGAAGGACAAGATAAACAAATGTGATTGTAATCAATGTTGAAGCATGAATTTGCTATGGGTGAGTAAACGTTGTTCAACTTTATCTTTCGACCTAGTGCCAAACTAGTTTAATTTCCTTCAGACGATGTTACTTGCAAACATGGTTCATCTTTGTTGCACCGCTCTCCCAAACACGCACTTGAACTCTTGCACGTTTATAAAAGTTGTAAGAAATAACACTTTAAAACATTTATCATGTCCAAATGTGTTAAAAATTATTAAGGTCAATTAAATAATTTTATACTAAGTTTTCAAAAAAGTAATATATATCTTAATTTAGTCTGAAAAATATCTCCAAGACGCTTCTCATTAAAAAAAATCAAATAAAAAATTATGGCAATTGAAGACGGTTAGCTTGTTTTGATTACTATCACGTCACACTCCACAAAATGACATGTGATGCTAATAAGAAAATTTATATTAAAATTTTATTATGACTCTTATTTTGTCTCGAGATTTATGTACCGTTAGATGAATGAAAAAAATAAAATAAAATGACATGAATTTTGAAACATATTAGAGGGTGAAAAACTCATTTACATTGAAGTTGAGCTTCTCATAGACAATGCCCTTTATATTAAATTGATCTAGAAATTTTGTAATGTAATAATCTACTCTATAATTTATAATTCATATATAATTATCAATTGACTTCAATCTAGCTGAGAATTATTAGGGGTATATAAATTTTCTCTACTAAATCGATTCCAGTGTGTATGTCCAAGAACAAGTAAATAACTATAAAATGTCAAATTGGGCTTTTTTTAATTTTTAGTTTAGTTTTACAACGGAATTTGCCTTTATTTATTTTGTATATCTCTTTTATCGGATCCATTTGGGAATGAATTGTGTTACTATGCTCTTCCATTGGCACATTATAAGAAAATTCTTCCCCAACGCAACAACTTCAAATTCATCATCCTGAAATGAAGAGAAGATTACATATGTAGGTGTTTCAATAATAAAAATTAGACATACGTAGCAAGCACATCCTGGAGTAACAGAGGTCGTTGCAAACTCACATGAGGAAAAATCAGTATGTCTATATGTCTCCATTTTCTTGCGAGCATGAATACAACATTCTCCATTGGGGGACGTAAATCTAGACCAACTTGAATGCAAAGGAAATTTATTTTGATGCTTTTTTTGTTGAAATTGCTAAAACAAGGCTCATGATCTTTGAGATATTTTTGAGAATAGATCATCTGCTTGTTCAAATTGAACAAGCAGAGTATTTAGTCGATTTATATTATTATATTTTAAATTAAATGACCTAAATTTTAAGTATTTTTTTTAAAAATAATGAAATTTGAACCGTTAAAAGTATTTTGTTTGTCTAATTTGAACAAACAGAAGATTCATTATATGATATTTTCTCACTTCAAACATTCAAACGCTTAATGTATATTAAACCAAAAATTAACTCCATAATATTTCATATGGACATGAAACTGCAAATATTTCACTACGACAAGTCCAATTATAATATTTTTGAAAAAACATTTTCTTGTTTGTTGGTGGCTAGCAATTTACAATAATTTCTTGGCCAAAATGCAAAGATTTCCCCTTAATTAAGGGGATTGTACAACTTACTCTTCAATTTTAGAAGTTGACAATATCTTAATTTTGTGCAATGTGACCCCTTAATTGATTTTTCTTTTTTAAAATGTTGACGTCACTTGTCCATGTAAGCTTAAACAGTGGCAGAGAGAAGGGAAGACCAGGTGAGGCCTCTCCCCTCAAATTTTCAAAATATTTCAATATATATTTAATCTTTTTACATGGTTCTCCTATAAAATGTTATATATTAGATTTTTTTATTTTGGCCCCCTAATAAGTCAAATCAACAAAATTTATATTCAACTTATTATTTCAAGCGACAAAACAATAACCTTTTTAAATAATTTTTGCCGACATTTTTTGGAAAAAAAGTTAATATGTTAGATGTATTTTTTTGTTTAGTTGACTTTTCTTAGCTTACATAGACAATAGCTTTAGGATTTTGAAAAATAATTATAAAAGATTAATGCTGCACAAAATTAAAAATGTAAGAGAGTTTATTATCAATTTTAAAGTTGAAGGTATACATTACAGAAACTAAGTTAAAGATTTTTTTTAATTTTAACCTAATTAACACAAAAAGAAAAAAAATATTTTAGTGACAGAAAAATTCATTACTAAACAACAAATTCATTAACTGCCTCAAATTTATTGTTCTTAAAAATGAAAAAAGAAGTACATAATATTGAATGATTTATCAATTTTTTTAAATAAGTTATTATTTTTTTAATGAAAAAGAAGTTGGAACCCTATTCCTTTAAATCATATTACTTCAATTTCATGGCATTTAAGTTATAAATTTAGTGGTCAAATAATTCATCATTAATTTTCAAACTATTTTTTCAACATGACAAATTTATCTTTAAAATAATAATTTTTATAATTTCAAAGGATGAATTATCAGGTTATAAATTGTAGTGACCTACTTTTGTATAAATAAATAAATTTAAAAACTAAAGAATATATAGGCAGAGATAATTTTGAATTCAGCATTTCAAAAAATTAAGGAAATCGGATGGTATCAAACCGTTAATGGACAGTAGATATTTGCAATGATCTAGTATGATATTTTCCAAGTATATATTTATTGTTGAGTAAATTTATGAGTGAAGAAAAATTTAAATTACTTTTAGAAATTAAGAGACTACTGCGAATCTAACTAAAGTAAATGAGCATAAATAAAATTTATGAAAAACGTTTTGAACAAAGAGCAATGTTTTACGGATTAAAAAATTTTGAGAATCGGTCCAAACAGAAATCTATTCCTGATCAAGTCGAATTGACTCTGAAAAGTCAAAACTAACAAGTTTAAAAATTTTCTGAGAACTTGTTCAACTGAATAACTTGTTCAACCGTTCGATTTTTTTAATTGACTATGCAACATGATTTAGAAAAAAAAAAAGTTGAACCAGAAGTAATCCTTCTTAAACCATTTATTAGGCTCAAAGCTAGTTTTACTACATCCTTATCCTTCTAAACCCCTCATTCATAGCACTAGCACTTCCCTCCACTTTCAAAATCAAGCAACGTGGAGCTTAAAAATAGGAGCACTCTTTGCTTCTCATGCCTGAGACTTGGCAAATCTTGTTTTTTTTCTCCCTTTTTAACACAAATTGTTTAAAGCTTTCTTTTTCTTAATTATAAATATTATTTTTGTCACAAAAGTAATTATACATACATATATAAGTTTATTAAGATTAAGTATAAAACTATTTATTATTTTGTTATATTTTATTTTTAATATATAAAATTAAAATTATACATTTCATTACTATACATTCGGTTATGATCGAAACTATTACTAATTTATTAACTAATCTTATTTTTGAAACATTGTTTAATAGTACATAAGATATTATGCCACATTGCTTTTTGATTTTTTTAATTTTTATATTTCACAGTTCTTTTGGGGGGCATGGGTCACCAATGTCAAGTTTTGATAATGACCAGATTCATAGAACTAATTCAGATTGGGAATAACATTTACCTAAGCTAGTAATTAGATCAAAAATTCACAACGTTCAAAATATTCACCGATGTTATTTAGCCTGATATAGAAATACAATGAGTAGCTATTGGTCGTTCTCGGAAAAATAAAGCAGAGCTCCGATGAATATGACTAATTTATGAAGTTTAAAAAATTAATTTGATATTAAATTTTTTTTGTTCCAATTATTAGAACGCTAGGAATCTTTTCCAGTTTTGTAGTAAATACAAAATAAAAAAGGTATTTTTATTTAAAAATAAATCATTACTTAAAGTTCGAATAAATCATATCAAATACTAAAATTATAAGTTACTAAAATGAAATAATCAATTATATGCAACATTAAACTAATAACAAGATTATTTTAAATTAAAAAGCCTTGCACCAAAATTACTTTGCGAGTATTCTTGAAATAACTTCAAGTTCGGTCGTTTGATATGTATGATAAAAATAAAAAAGAAGGAAAAACAAAAAAGGAAAAGGGAGAATAAAAAAAAAAAAATATTTGGTATGAAATAAAAAAATAATAAAAAAAATATGTTTAGTATGTATTTTTTAATATAAAGAAATGAAGTTAATTTATTAAATTAACCATTGAATTATAATTATCTAAAAAAATCATTATGCTTCTCTCCTTCTCTCTCAATATACTGTGTCTCTCGTCTCAATCAAGAAAGCACAAAGAAAAAATTAGGTTTCTATCAGGTTCATCATTCATCTTCTCTCTTAATATACTGCTTCTCTCCTTCTCTCTTTATCTATGCCTTGCCTCTCTCTCTGCCTCTTTAATCGCCGTTGTCCAATTTACGTGATGGTGGCGGAGAAAACTAGGTGGATCAACAACGACAATCCTGGGGGGGGGGGGGGGGGGGATGAGGCTGGAGAACCAAACCAGGGATCCGTCGCGGTGGCACGTGGTAGTGGCAGAGAATGCGATAGTGGTGGGGATCAATGGCGGCGGGCTGTTGAGTGCGATGAAGAGCTGGAATAGGAGAACTGTGTGAGGAATAGCTAGAACAGGAGAAATTAAAAAAAAAAGGTATTTTGGACATTTTATCTGGCTTTACGTCTAGAAAACTAATTTTCCATGAAGATTTAGATGGAAAATTTTGAAGGAAAACAATGGAAAATTTCTTGACTGGTTTTCTAACAATTTTTTCCTTTTCCCCCTTAGGACACCATACCAAACAAGGAAAAAATTAACAGTACTTGAATTCCTTGAATCCATTAATTCCATGGAAAAGCCCTATCAAATAGTGCCTAACACTCATGAATTTTTGAAGTGGGACTCTTATCTTTATAATTTTTTGATTCAGGGTGTGTTTGGTAACTTAGTGGGTAAATGTAGGTGGGGCAAACTAGGTTTGATTAAATATGATTAGAAAAAACCTAAATTTAAGAGACATTTGAATAAATTTGATTTAGTGCAAAACATGATATTTGAATGTTAGTGTGCAAACGTGATTTGAGATATGTAATTATTATAAAGAACATAAATTTATTGTCACCTATTTAACTTTAACCATTGTTTGATGTACCATTATTATAATATAATTAATATAAATTAGATAAATTACTTAGTTAATATATCTAATCAAATATCTACAAAATGTATAAAATATGTATATAATATATATATATATATATATATATATATATATATAAAACATATTATATGATATCTAATATAATATCTATTAAATATGTATATCTAATATTAAATATATAAAAGATATTATATAAGATAATTATGATTAGAAAAATTCATTAGAATTCAGACAAATCCATCAAAAGTAGCCAGCACAATTCTCACCCACAGTTTCACTCTCTCGATTTTCATGCCATAATCAATCTTCAGACTCTCACCCTCTCAGCTCTCACACCCAATCTCTCAGACTCTCAGCTCTCACACTAGAATAACAGCTACTCCACGACTCCAAATACAGGTCCCCTTCGTTTTTCTCAGCCAGCCAATGAAGATTTCCCAAGCCCAATGTAATTTTCTCGCTTCCCTCATTTATGGAAGGGGCCTCCGTTCTGAGAAGCCAAAACAGAGTAGGACAAAAATGTGGATACTATTTTGAAAGAACAAGAGTTAAGCACTGGAAGGGAAGTAGAGGAATGTGGAAGGGCAGAACAAACAAACATAGTTGTAATCAACGCTGAAGCATGAATTTGTTGGGGAGTATACGTGGTTCAACTGCATCCTTTGACACAGTGCCAAACGAGTTTAATTTCCTTCAAACTACATTGCATGATTGCAAATATGGTTCATCTTTGCCGCACCACCCTCCCAAATAAGCACTCGGACTCTTACACGTTGATAAAAGTTGTTGTAAGGAACAACACTTTAAAACATTTATCATGTCCAAATGTGCCAAAAATTATTAAGTTCAATTAAATAATTTTATATTAAGTTTTCAAAAAAGTAATATAAATCTAAATTTATTCTGAAAAATATCTCCATGGCACTTCTCATTAAAAATAAATAAATAAATAAAATATTATAACACTCTTAAATGTATTCAAGTATAAATTACTAATACTAATTTTTCACATACTAAAATATAGAATGATAGTTATCTTAAATTTTCGTGCCAAAACGTCAACGCAGAAACAGCTGAAGACGGCCAACTTGTTTTGATTACTGTCACGTCACGCTCCACAAAATGACATGTGGTGCTAATAAGAAAATTTATATTAAAATTTTACTATGACTCTTAATTTTGTTTGGAGATTTATGTACCGTTAGAAGAAATAAACAAAATTAAAATGACATGAATTTTGAAACATATTAAAGGGTGAAAAACTCATTTACATTGAAGTTGAGCTTCTCATAGAGAATGCCCTTTATATTAAAATGATCTAGAAATTTGTAATGTGATATTATACTCTATAATTTATAATTCATATATAGTTATCAATTGACTTTAATCTAGCTGAGAATTATTAGAAGTATATAAATTCTCCCTAATAAATCGATTTCAGTGTGTGTGTCCTAGAACAAGTAAATAATTATAAAATGTCAAATTGGGCTTTGTTAATTTTTAGTTTAGTTTTACAACGGAATTTGCCTTGATTTATTTTGTATATCTCTTTCATTGGATCCATTTGGGAATGAATTGTGTTACTATGCTCTTCCATTGGCACATCATAAGAAAATTCTTCCCCAACGCAACTAGTTCTTCAAATTTATCATACTGAAATGAAGACTACATATGTAGGTATTTCAATAATGAAAATAAATCCTCGATAAGCAAGCACACCTTGGAGTAGCAGAGGTCGTTGAAAAACTAACATGAGGAAAAATCAGTATGTCTATATGGCCCCATTTTCATGCTAACATGAAGACAACATTCTCCGTTAGGGCACGTAAATCTAGACCAACTTGAATGCACAGGAAATTGATTTTGATGCTTTTCTGCACTTGCTCACTAATAGTTGAAATTGCTAAAACAGCGTCCATGATCTATGAGATATTTTTGAGAATGAATCATACGTCGTCCAATCTTGATTGTTAAATTTTAGATTTAATGGTTTAGATTTTAAATAATATTTTTTAAAATAATAATAAATTCTGAGCTGTTAGATTTAGATCCAACGATCTAGATGAGTCAAATATCTTACTTATTAAATTTGGACAAATAGGAGATCCATTATCTGATATTTCCTCTCTTCAAACCTTCAAATGCTTAATGCATATTAAACCACAAATTAACTCAATAATTTTTTTTATGGACATGTAATTCGCAAATAGTTCACTACGACAAGTCCAATTATAATATTCCTGAAAAAAAAATTTGCTTGTTTTTTGGTGGCTAGCAATATACAATAATTTCTTGGCCAAAATGCAAAGACTTTCCTTTAATTAAGGGGATTATACAACTTACTCTTCAATTTAAAAAGTTGACAATATCTTAATTTTGTGCAATATGACCCCTTAATTGATTTTTTTCAAAATGTTGATGTCACTAAGCTTAAACAGTGGCAGAGGCAAGGGAAGACTAGGTGAGGCCTCTCCCCTAAAACTTTTAAAAATTTTCAATATATATTTAATCTTTTTTCATGGTTCTCCTATAGAATATTATATATTCGATTTTTTCATTTCGGCCCCTTAATACAAAGTTTATCCTTCTGCTAGTGGGCTAAAAGAAGTCAAATCAACAAAATTTATATTCAATTTATTATTTCAAGCGACAAAACAATAGCCTTTTTAAATAATTTTTGCCAACATTTTTAGAAAAAAAATTAATATGTTAGATGTATTTTTTGTTTAGTTGACTTTTTTTAGCTTACATAGAGAATTGATTTAGGATTTTGAACAAACAAAAAAGTATAAAAAGATTTATGCTGCACAAAAATTAAAAATGTAAGAGAGTTTATTATCTATTTTAAAGTTAAGGTATACATTCAAGAAACTAAGTTAAATATTTTTTTAATTTTAACCTAATTAACATAAAAAGAAAAAACTATTGTAGTGACAAAAAAAATTCATCACTAAAACAACAAATTCGTCACTAATTTTTGTTTTAGTAATGCATTTGTAGTGGATTTTTCCATAAAAAATTCATTAGTAAAAATAATGATAGTAAAATTTTAGTGATATATTTGATTCCGTTACAAATTGTGATGGATTTTTCCATCAACTAATTAGTGACAAAATTTTTTGTCACAAATTCATCCCTAATTTGTGACAGAATATTTTGTCACTAATTTGTTATGGAAATGATACTTTAGTGACAGAAAAAATTCATCACTAATTTCATCAATAGGCAATCAGCCTGATTATGGTATTTATTTTATTAGTGTCAATGACTTGACTCGAACTTGTGTCCTCTATATTGTTATCAATATTTCTTACTATTGATCCAGTTAAAATATGTAATTAATTAATAAATAAATATTTATTTATTTTAATATATTATTTTGACAAGTTTAGTAATTTAGTGATAAATTTGTGATAGAATTTTCTATCACAAATTTGTCACAAAATTAAAAAATTAGTGATGAAAAAATCCATTACAAAAAATGAAATTTAGTGACCAATTTGGTCTATTACTAAAATCCCATCACTAAATCTCACATATTGTGTTGGAATTAAGTTACAAACTGAAATCCATCACTAAATTCAAGAGTTTTGAAAAATTGGTGACAGATTGAAATCTATGATTAAAATTCGTTTCAAATGACAAAATTAATGGATTTCAATCTGTTACTAGCTTCTAGAGTTTTGAAAAATTAGTGACAAATTAAAATATCAGTGATACATTGAAATATGTCTTTAAAATCCTTCATAAATTACAAAATTAGTGACGGATTTCACTTCTCACTATGTCCTTTTCTTTCTAGCAATGCAATTAGCCTATGTGATTGTCTGGCTCTGGCATCTTAAACTGTCCATGTGCTATCATTAATGATAATCAACATTGTAACCCCAAAATTATTCACGTTTGTCTTTGCTGATGCACGTCAACAAGTGGCATAATCTGCATCTGTATATGCTCTATAGTGTTAGTATCATATGAAAATCAAAAAGTTTTTCCACAAATAAAAATTATGCTTGCAAGATGGTGATAAACTAAGACAATGTCTGCAATAATCTCTCTCTCTTTCTCTCTCTTGGGTGAAAATAGTGATTAAAAATAAATGGAGTTTGGGAAGATGAAAATAGCATAATCTTGTTATACATAGTGTTGATTTTTTAACGTCAACGTCAAAAATTGACGCTAGATGCTACTCTTAAGAGAATCTATTATCAGTTTCTATAGCATCAGTTAAAATTGACGTTAAATATCTTATTTCCAAAAAGGAAAAAATGAAAAGTTTCTTTTGTGAACTCACGCCCTCTTTCGAGATTTTGTTTTTAGCTTCCCTCCAATATTTCCCCCGCACCCATTTCGGCTTCCCTCTAACGCCTCTTCTGTAATATCCTATATTTTCTTTATCCAAGTTATATTTTCTTATTTAAGTCAAAATTGATGTTAGAAATTAGAAAAAAATTGTTTTTGGATGCTTGGGAGGAAGTTATAAGGATAAATGAGCTAAGAGTAAGAGAAAAATAAAGTTCTGAGGCAATCAGTCGACTGATTAAGTAAAATAGTCAACTAATAGCATCAGAAATCAGACCAGGTTGCTGATATTTACAATCGGTCGACTGATAAAGAGAGATTAGTCAACTGATTATTCTTTGTCAGGCTAAAATTTTAGATTCTGAAGTAATCAGTCAACTAATTAGTATAGATCAGTCGACTAATGGCACATCAAGTATGGATCAGTCGACTAATGGCACATCAATCAACTATCGAGGAGTAATTAGTCAACTAATAGACTGCTAGAGTGCGAAAGTAAGTTGGTTTTAACTGAAAAATCAGTGAACAAATTTACCTAAACACCCTTATCATGCCAATGAAGCTTAGAAATAAGAGAGTAAGTTTAAAAAGGGGATTTCTACAATAAAAGACTCTTTAGACCCTTTTAGAAGCAAGAAGAGAGGGAAAAAGAGTAAATTCTAAAATTTACAAAAAAGAGAAAGAGAGAGAGAGAGAGAAAACGTGAAGAGCAAAGAGAAGAGAGAGAAGCAAGTTCTAGTGGAGATTTTGGCAAGAATGTCATAAAAGGTAAGTTCCAACTTGATTCTCCTAGTCTAGATAGATTTTAGAGCTTGAAAAATAATAGAATAAGAATTTTTAGGCTAAGAAAAGAAGAAAGAGAAAGGGGCTGATCTAGAGGTTGAAGAAACAGAGAATATTAGAGAAAAACTAGAAGATACTACTTTAACTTCAACTCTAGGAGAATCAAAGGTAGCTAGTTTTTCATAAAAAGAAAAATATTTGATGTATTTGTCATGGTTTTGTTTGATTTATGAAGTATTTGCATTTTAAAGATTTCCATGAACATATAGAATCATCTTTCTCTTGAAAAACAAATTTTATGTCCTTTTGGAATGACAGAACTCCAGAAATTCCCAATGAGATGACATAAATTTCTCATAGGATGTAAAAGTCCTTATGGGATGATAGACCCCAGAAATTCCTCATGCGATAATAGAAATTCCTCATGGTACATTGATTACTTTTCTTGAGAAAGAACTAAAGTATAGTGCACTATATTGAGAGAAAAACCATGGCATAGTTATGTGTTCATATTAGTTATATTTCATGGAATGAGTTTTTCTATTGAGATTGCTTTTATGACTAAAATGATGATAAAATTTTCATGAAATGTGCTAGCTACTGAGATTCATATCTCATCTTATTTTATGATTTTACCATTTCAGGGATTGAAGTAGAAAGAAAAGAAAAAGAAAAGAACTGAGCTTGTGATGTATTAGTTAGTTAAGTCGCTTTATTTTGATGACATTTTGAAGAGAATGTCACTACAAAAAAACTGGCATATAGTGGCATTTATTTTTGCTATATAGCGGCATTTGCAAACGCCACAACCCACTTTAGTGGCATTTGGTGAAAATGCCACTAAATTGATTGTTACAAGCCATTTAGTGGCGTTTTCAGCAAATGCGGGAATAAATGCCACTAACTATATACAATGGCGTTTATTGGGGCACTTCAAACTTGTCACTACATAGTGGCGTTTGTTAATACAAATGTCACTATATAGTGGCATTTGAAACGCACAAATGCCACTATATAGTGGCATTTGTCAACGTAAATGTCACTAAACAGTGACGTTTAAAATATAAAAATGTCATTATATAGTGGCTTTTGTTAGCACAAATGCCACTATATAGTAGCACTTGTCAACAAAAATGCCACTATATAGTGGCGTTTGTTAACTCAAATGCCACTATATAATGACATTTTAGAAGCACAAATTGCACTAAATGTGCATTTATAGTGACAATAGTTACTACAATTGTCACTATAATTTTATTTTGTAACATTTGAAAATACTACTAAAATGACAACGTACTATATTAACAGAATAGTTCCAGTTTAGTTAATTGAAATTTCAATATTCCCCCCAAATAGGTTACAACCCTTGTATACTTATATAAATGACAGTACAATCTAATAACAACTCTAGTCCAATATTCATAAACAAATGAAATCTACAAATGAGTTCTTCATTAATATAATAAGTTCAATGTTACCATACAAGTAAAATTAATACATATATTAATTCTTCATTAATATAATAAGGTATCTAAAGTAAAACATAAGTCCTAATTGCATAAATTAAAGAGTCTCATCATCGTCTTCACTATCCTCGTCATCATCTTCATTGTCTTCATCATCATCCTCCCTATCTTTATTCTCTTGATTACAAGACAATGGAGAGTTGGTTGCTGGTGCAGAATCATCTCGACTCCCTTGGAGGCTATGGACCATCAGTTCATTATGTTTTCGAATCATCTCTTCCACTTGAGACTTGAGATTTGTCATCAGCTCCATTTGAGACCTGAGACTTGCAACCTTTGTATGTAATTCACGAACAGATTGACTCGAAGACGTCTCACCTGCAAAACATGAAGTACGCCTAAACACTTAAGTAGGACATGGTCCAAATCCTAAGCCACGTACTCGTCCATGATACTCATAGCTTCCTAAAGCCAGAGCAAATGAGTCTTGATGTGAGATTGTAGTGGATGCAGTCCCTTGCGACTCAATCATAGTGATTTTTTCCTGTACACCCACATAAAAAATAAAACATTATTAACAATTGAATACATTAACTCACATTTCAAAATTTTTAATTACAAAATAACTTACAATGATGGCTTTCGCTTCATTGCTGATGAATGAGCCATCTTTCCTTTTATGAGTCGCAATCCAAAGTTCCGCCCTACTGACGGGTCTACCACGTTCAGTAGCCTACAAAATTAAAATCAATTATTTATGAAATAATATTATAAATTTTTAATTCAGGCTGTGGCGAAGGAATCTCAGGCTGTGGTGATGGAGTCTCGGGTTGTTGCATTTGAGTCTTAGACTGTGGCATTTGAGTCTCGCATTGTGGCATTTGAGCTGATATTGATGACATCCGAGGAGTTGGCTAAGTGTCAAGTGGAATGACTAGCTCTAAGCTTGGTAACTTCGCACCACAACTAGTTGGAGAACTTGGTAACATACTACCATTACTAGAAACTACTTTTCTAATAGTGGAGCCTGATTTGCTCTTTTTTTAAAATAATCTCTTCATTCCCTCTCTAGATTTCTTTTGCATTTTTGACTTATTTGTTAAAATAGAGAAAAAGAAAAAAAAATATTTTAGCAAAACTTTACTATTATATACATATACAAAAATACAAAAAATAATATAATAAAATAAGAACTAAGCATGGCAAACATATCAACTCTGGCCTCTTTTTTTTTTGACTTGGTAGTAGACTACCACTACTAGTAGACACATTGTAAGTGAGACAAAAAATCAGCCGTGAATCTTAACTTAACTAGATTTAGCATTAATTATACGACTGTTTACCCCTACACTTTTGGCTTCTAGCTTGCAGGAATCCGTAGGTTAGGTATGTAGGGGGTAATACTTCTATAAAAATTGCCTCCTTAGCTCTTAGTCACCTTCAGCATAACTAGTTGGAGAACTTGGTAACATACTACCATTACTAGAAACTACTTTTCTAATAGTGGAGCCTGATTTGCTCTTTTTTTAAAATAATCTCTTCGTTCCCTCTCTAGATTTCTTGTGCATTTTTTACTTATTTGTTAAAATAGAGAAAAAGAAAAGAAAAAAAATATTTTAGCAAAACTTTACTATTATATACATATACAAAAATACAAAAAATAATATAATAAAATAAGAACTAAGCATGGCAGATATATCAACTCTGGCCTCTTTTTTTTGACTTGGTAGTAGACTACCACTACTAGTAGACACATTGTAAGTGAGACAAAAATCAGCTGTGAATCTTAACTTAACTAGATTTAGCATTAATTACACGATTGTTTACCCCTACACTTTTGGCTTCTAGCTTGCAGGAATCCGTAGGTTAGGCATGTAGGGGGTATACTTCTATAAAAATTGCCTCCTTAGCTCTTAGTCACCTTCAGCATACCTCTTCTACTCCTTTCTAGTTCAAACACATTTTTTTATCCCCAACAACCATGGCCATAAATAAGTTCATTGATCTTACAATCAAGCCCAACGAAGAAGAGCTTGACTTGAACTTGTGTTTAGGCAAGGACAAAAGCGAAAGACATCTCGAGGGGTCTTCTGAGAAGCAAAGGAAGAAGGAGAAGATTGGTGATGAGTAGGAGGATAAAGTTGCTCACCTAGAGAAAGAGATAAAGAGCCTGAAGAAGCAAATAGGGGACATGGAGAAGTTGGCCAAACGCCAGGATGCAACAATGACTGCGAGAATAACCATGTACTTCTGCTGGTCCACTCAGTACTTTTGCAATCAACAATAGAAAAGTGTTGATTGCATGAATGGGATTTACAGTACTCTGGCTCAAATTGCTTGGTCTATCTCTCCCAGGAATAGCTCTGCATTGACAGTTCAATTCACAAACCCCAAGCCTGGACCTCCATCTTCCTTCGCTAAGCCGCCACGCACTTAGGTTATCATGTTTTTATGTTCGCCCCCTCTCCTCTTTTTGTCTTTGTTTTTGTTTTTGTTTTTGTTTTTGTTTATTGTAAATCATATCAATGCCAGGGGCGTCTTTTGAAGGAAGTCTTGTTTTATTTTATTTTTTTCTATTTTCATTTAAAATGATGAATATAATACATAAAGTAAATGATATAATACGTTTATAAATCATAATACATAAAGTAAAGAATATAATGATGAATATAATACATAAAGTAAATGATGAATATAATAAATAAAGAATATTTGGCTGAACTTTTCATTATAAAATAGTAATACTTGGTCTATCTCTCCAGGAAGGCAGTGGAAAGCAATAGAAATAAGAAAAGAGATGAGAGAGAAAATGGTGCAAGCTAGATGGCATAGAGACTAAAAAGATGTTTTGTGCAAAACTTTTATATTATATGAATTATGATAGTAAACAAAATTATATTAAATGGACAGTGTATAGTAAGGTGTTCCTATATATATATATATATATATTTCCTAACTGTAAATTCTCTTTATAAACATATTATATCATCATCACCATCACCACAGAATTTGAAAAATCTAAAAATGAATCTGTATTAAACTCTAAAAAATTGAACCTCTGAAAATTAAAATAATGTTCTGATTCACTTTGAAAATTTGGACCTAGAAAGAAAAATTAAATTCTAGTATCATCATGAGTCAAGCATGGACCCATGTTTTTTTACCCACATGCACACTATCATAATGTCTACATTTCATACTTTCAAGAAACTAATCACCCTAACCAAGAAGCCATCAAATATTCGTTGTTCATCTCTGATGGAATTGAATTAAAATAATATTCTCACCTTCTAATTCACAAGTCACACCAATAAATACAGAGCAACTGAGTCAATCTAGAAAGGAAAAAATTTTATGTTCAAATTATCTTAAAAATATTCGAATCTCTTCATTTTATTACAAATATACAAAATAAAATTATGCAAATTAGAGACTTATGGTTTAATGTATTTTTTTTATAATAATATACTTCAACTTTTATAATGGTGTTTTAAATATTCTGATATATTGGAGTAAACTAAATTTCAAAATAAGTCACTTTATAATAATATACTTCAACTTTTGTGTTCAAATTATCTTTAAAATATTTGAATTTCTTCATTTTGTGACAAATATATTAGAGTCAATCTATATCCAAAAAAAAAAATTGCAATGCGTATAACCATGGAATTTGAAAAATCTAAAAATTAAAAAATTAAACTCTAAAAAATTAGACCTTTGAAAATTAAACTCTAAATTTTAAATAGATAATGTAATGGCAATTTTGTAATTATTTGAAGAAAATGATCACTTGAGATAAAGGAAGGCAGATGGACGCAGGAAATGATGAAGATGGTAGATGAATTATTTGCCTTTATTTTATGTCTTGTCTTGGTTTATGATGAGAAGTGAGAAAATGAATGTTGGGACAAGATATTGGATATATGTTTGAAAAGTTGGTATTATTTTTTCACTCTCTGATGCGTACAAATATTTTTTTATGTCTTTTCTTGTTAACTAAGAGTTCCTAATTTCTCTTTAAATTTTAAATATTTTTTTGTTTTTTTAGATTTCTAGATTATTTTTTGTTTCTCTAAATTTTATTGTTTTTTTAGCTAATTACCGTTGTTAACTAAGAGTTTCTAAATCTTCCCTTAATAGTATTTGTAGTCAGAATATTTTATTTTATTTTTTAAAATTTTTTTGTTGCTTTAGATTTTTTAGATTATTTTTTTAATAATCTCTAGTATTATAAGATTTTTTATAATTATTTCTTTAGATTTTCTTTAGATGTTTTATAATTATTTTTTTAAATTGCAATATGAAGATTGAAGCATTTCAATAACAGCCTACAATAGTGTTCGTCCATCTCCCTTTACTCAAAGCTCTCTTTCCCTTCCTTCCATAAAAAACATTTGTCCTCAATCATCCTTTTTACTTTAATTTTTTAATACTTCCAACGTGAGCTTTCCTTTTCATTTTTTCAATAATTCTCTCTTTCTCTCTCCCTTCTTTTGTATCATTACCAACATCAATAATTACTCTTTAAGTCACATTTTAGACAATTATTACATTGCCACTCTTCCACATTAGACAATTTAACTCTAATTTTAAAATAATATAAATAAATATTGTTTAAGTCACATTTTAGGCAACTACTACATCTTCCGCTCTTCCACATTCACAAGTCACACCAATCTCAGAGACAAATATAGAGCAACAGAGGCCAAAGCGAAGACTGAAGAGGAAGCTGATTGATTTTAATTTATTTATTTTTAAACATATAAGAAAGTTTGCTCAAAACACACATAATATATTAATCTAATACCTTAAGCTTTGTGAAAGTGGGTGATCGAGAGTGCGACCAGATCTGAGAGATGACAGGCGAGGCGGCCACAGGACGGAGTTGAGATCAGATCTGCGACGTAGTGGCAATGGATCTGCCTTCATGCTACTGAGATGCGAGATCTGCCTTCATGCAATGAAGAGGAGAGACAGATAGATAATAAAGAGTGAGAGACTGAGAGAGACAAGATTTGGGAATTGAGATGCGAAACCTGCCTTCATGCAACGAAGAGGAGAGACAAACAGATAATAGAGAGTGAGAGACTGAGAGAGACAAGATTTGGGAATTAAGAATGAGAGTTTGAGAGATTGAGAGGGGCATGAGAGATAGATAATAGTAGAGAGTGAGAGACTAAGGGAGAGTGATGTTGAACTCATTGCATTTAAAGCACTCTCTAATTTTGATGATTGACAAATCAACTTAAAATAGTTCATGTCTAAAGGTTTTTGAATTTCAGCATCACGCTGGTCGACCACCTTGCCTGCACTCTCTAATATGCCATAAGTTTTGATGATGACAAATGTATTTGAATAGTGGCATTGATATATATAAAGATTAATTATCATATATATGCTACAAGTACTTAAGCATGATTATGTTATTTAATATGTATGTTGCATATATTGAATCATGCTATTAAACTAACCATTGGGTTTGCAAGTAAGATATATTTTATAGGTTGGTTCAAAACAAGAAGAGTGAGCATTGTATTGAAGAACAAAGAAAAGCAATATCATGCTTCACTCAAGGAAAACAACATGCAAGGATGAAGCTCCAAGAAATGAAGAATTAGAATATTTGAAGTCTTGGAAGCTTGGATGCATCAAGATAGCCTATGTGTTTACATTAGGTATATTTTATATAGGCTAGTATATTTGTGCAACTCAATAATTTAGATTTGCATACATTGGCTCAAGCATTTTTGAACAAAAAGATAGTGAGATATGAAGTTTTACAAAAGTTATTTTTTGACCTTTGGTCACTCCTTATATCATATCTCATAAATGAAAAATCGGTTTTTCAAGTATCTTAATCTCATTTGATAGTAGACTCAAATATCTTTTTAAAGGTATATTATTTATTCAAAACGGAGTCCAAATGAGAAATATATGACTATTTAAAATATAGTTTGAAAAACTGAAAGTTGATTTTACTATAATAAAAAATTATTCTGTTCTGACCTATAGTCAGTATTTTGATTATATCTTTTAAAAGAAAAATAATTTTTGAGTAAAACTTCTGTCATTTGAAACTAGACTCCAAGAGCTTTCCAACGGTATATTATTTGTTTAAAACGGAGTTCAAATGAGGGAGTTATGAATTTTTAAAGAAAGCTCAAAATCTGGACTGCACTATAAGTGCTGTAACGGCTATATAACGGCTATATAACGGCTAGTTTTGTAAAATCTTATATATATGACCTTAGATACACAATTTTGAGCTAGAACAAAGTCCTACAATGTGATATTAACTTCTTCTATCATCTTTGAGAGAAAGGAAAGCATTCTTGAGCCAAATCTTGCATATTCTCTATCATTAGAGTTATTAGAGCTTCATTTGTTTTCATCTACTCTTTAGAGAGAGTTTCTTTGTATTGTTGATTTTGATCAACACATATATTATTCTGAGTTGAGGTTCGCAAGTACCGGTGTTGGAAGAACTTGCTTTGGGTTGAGGAGGAGCCCGGATTCATAAATTCTCCATTGTGGTTTCGCAAATACCCGGATCGAATTTGCGTAGTTGTAGTGGTTTGCAAGTACCCGGATTAAACTTGCAATTATAGTGGAAATACTCAAGTGGTCTCTTGAGGACTGGATGTAGGCTTGGATTAGCCGAACCAGTATAAATCTCTGAGTTTGCTTTCTCTATCCCTTACTCTTTAATTTGTGCATATTGATATCTATTCTTTAATTCCTTGATCTTTATAATTATTTATCTTGACAGCACATTGATTTTCTGTATTGTATTTATTATCCTAAGCATTGTACTTTTACAGAAATTCATTTTAACTTCCAATTAATTCTTGTGAAAAATTTATAAAACCCAATTCACCCCCCCTCTTGGGTTCCAACCATTACTTTCAATTGGTATCAGAGCTTGGGCTCTTGATTTAAGACTTAACCGTCTAAGAGTAAATATGGTTGGATCTAGTGAGTGGTTTATGTCTGAAAATTGTTCTTTCACAGAACCTCCAATTTTTTATGCTAATCATTTTCAATATTGGAAGTATGAAATGAAAATTTTTTTAATTTCAGTAGACCATAAACTCTGGGAAATTATAGAAAATGGTTTTTATATGCCTGTTAAGGAAGAACAAGGAAAATACATTCCAAAACCCAAGAGTGAATGGAATGATACTGAAAGAAGTTTAGTGCAACTCAATGCTAAGGCAAAATTGATTATTTCTTGTGCATTGAGTCAAGATGAATTTTTCAGAATTTCCAATTGTGCAACTGCTAAGGAAATGTGGGAAACTTTAGAAGTTGCATATGAGGAAGATCTTGTTGCAATGGAATTAAAGTCTAGAAATCTCATTAATGAACTTGATATCGCTCAAATGAAAAATTGTGAAACCATTAATGAGATACGACTTGTGCTTAATCAATTGCAAGCTCTTGGTGTTGAACTTACAGGAAAATCTCAAATCACCAAGGAGATAAGAGAAAAAGAAAAAGGAGAAAAAGAGAAACCACAACCAAAAACTGAATCATCAAAGAAAGCTTACCTATCTTCCATTTGGAGAAATAGCAATTCCGATGAGGAGAACACAAATGAAGAAGCCAACACTTGTCTTGTGGCCAGAGATAAAGATGAGGTAAATTCATTTGACTACTCTTTTGAAGAATTACAAGATGCCTTTGATGATTTACATGAAGAATCTCTTATACTTGCAAAGAAACTAAATATTTCAAAACAGAAAAACTCTTCTCTTGAAAATGAGTTGGAAACATTGAAAAACGAATTTTCTATTTCCAAGGAAGAGAATTTTGTTTTTGAAAATCAAAACAGAACTTTGCAAGAAGAGAATTTGATTTTAAAGGCAAATATTTCTACCAACAAAAATTGCTTTTGTACCAAGTGTGATTCCTTGAAAAAGGAGAATGAGGATCTTAAAAACACACTTAAAAAACTTTCTCAAGGTAGAGAAATTCAAAACTCTTCTGTTGAGAAACAAAGTAGTAGCTTTAACAAAATTGGTTTTGTTCTTAACAAGTCAAATCAGAAATATTTCGAAAACTACTTTGTTCCTACAAAAATGTCCAAAAGTCCACCTTGCACTTGTTTTTATTGTGGACTGAAAGGACACAAGTCTTACTCCTGTTTTTATAAGAAAAATCTTGTTCATGGAGTAAAAATAAAATGGGTTCAAAAAGGACCTCATGACCCAGGCAAACCCAAAAAAATTTAGGTATCAAAGACAAAGGATTAATTTGCAGATTTGCCTCGAAGCAAGGAGCGGAAATAACTTTTCAATGGCTACATCATTCAAACTCCACTCTCTTGCATCAAAAGGAGGCAATGGATAAGTAAACATATAAGCTGGAATGCATTGTAAGAAATTTGACTGATATGTTTACTACTCTCTAATGCTTTTGTCTGTTCTCTAATATGCATTACATCTATCCTTGATACTCATGCATGCTATATCTGAAAACAATTGTTAGGTGTGCAGCTTATAGATTCGAATTTTGTTTTGAGCTAAAATCTTTCTTCCAAAATTTGCTCAAACTATCCTTTTTACCGCATCATGAAAACTTGCTTCCATTACACGCACATTTTTCTTGTCTTCACAACAATAAGATTACTCCTACCTATAGTATTTATCCTTGCTGTAATCTTATTTAAATATTTTCAATGAAATCAAATTTATTGTAAAATTGCATTTCATGGAAGCATAGCACTTTTATTAATATGGCATATCTTGAACATAATGTTGCTCCTAGTGCTCGAGATTTATTTGAACATCAAAGTGCTCCACCAAAAGTGTTTTGTAGGAGTTAATCCTCAAAATTATCCTCTAAAGCACATTCTTTCCTCTGCTCTCCGAAATCAGTAAGATTTATAGTTTTGAAGTTGGTTGGTCAACCAACGCTCCTATCAGTAGTCGACCAACGAAGCCTACATTGAACCAATGCTTGATAGATCTTGCAAATAATCAATCAATTAAGATCATTAAAATTGTAAGAAGACAGGATCGATCAAAAGAAGAGCAATGAGCAAAACAAGGATATCAAAATCTTGAAGAGGAACTTCAAGAAGCAACAAAAGTTTGCCAAAATTGATGAGTATTTCTATCCTTTACTTCTTCATTATTTAATTGAATGATACTCCTTGATCTCAATTGTACATTCCGGCAAATTTTTTTTGTCATACTTTCATTGCAATGACATATTGTTTTCTGACATCTTACATATTTGATCACAACATGACATATAAAAATATGTTAAATACTTAAATTATTTTTTTTAATACATCATGGTTTGAGCATTATACATATCATCTCTTTTACATAAGCTGTAACTTATGAACCATTGTTTATGGATTATAGTTTATATCTGATTATATCTTATTAATCCATATTACCTCAATTATGTTACTACATACTCTGATTATAATATGTTTTATCTTGAGTAAGTATGTAACTTGCTTTTGCTTTGAAATGATGATATATATATCCATGTCAGAAAATTCTTTCTATCTTTAAAATGGATATATATTTTTCAAAATATATATATCCTTCTATTGTACAAAATTTGTGCGGCTGATTTTCTTTATCTTTCTTTATTATTATAATTTTTTTTAAGTACCGTCATCTGAAAGAAACCACTTGCATTAAAAAAAAAACAAACCGAAGGATTACATTGCATTAAAAAAAAAGGGAATGTTTGCTCATAGATGAGCAATCTACAGGCGAGGTGGTCTCGGATTAGGTGGGTTGTATTGAATCATCACCCCTCGGCCATTCCTTCGAGCAAGAGACTGAGCAATGTCACGGAGGGTAGTGTAAATCCCATTCATACAATCAACACTTCTTTGTTGTTGATTGCAGAAGCATTGGGTAGACCAATAGAAGAACCTATCTATTCTTGAAGTCAGTGCCGCATTGTTGCGTTTAGCTAACTTCTCCTGGTCCTCTATCATCTTCTTGAGTTTCTTCACCTCCTGCTCCAAACAAGCAATTTTGTCTTCTGACGTATGGCCTGTACTAATCTCCTCAGCTTCTTCGATCTTCATCTTCTTCTTTTGGTTCTCTTGAGATTCCTCCAAAGGTCTTTTGCCTTTGTCCTTGCCTAGACTCAAGTTTAAGTCGAGCTCTTCCTCCCTTGCCTCTACTGTGAGATCAATGAACTTTCTTGCTGCCATGGTTTGGAAAATTCAGAAATTTTTGTAGGAGTATGAAGAGAGAGGAATGTCAGAAAGTTATAGGCTCAGAGATGAATACTCTTTGTGGTGTGGTAATTGAGAACTCTGGGGCAGTCTTTATAGAGAGAAAATTATGACTAAGAGCCAAAGAAGATATCTCTTCGCCGCACCCCTACACGCTCATCCTATGGATTTCTGCAAGCTGGAAGCCAAAAGTCTAGAGTACGCATGCACACCGATAACGCGTCACATTAATGGCAAAACCACGAAAGTCAATTTTCGGTGGATTTGCGGCTGATTTAATTTGTTTTGATTAGAAATTTTAAGGATTAATAAAATGGTGATATTCAGAACCGTATCACTCTGCTTTGTTGTGTTGTTCTTGAGAGCATACATGATTACATCATGCTGTGATTATATGTATCTAAGAACATATGTTGTGTATGCTATTCATGCATCATGAGCGAAGGCTATGGCTAAGAATAATATTTCATGATTCCACATGCACTCATACAAAATGAGCTGTCAAAATTTTTACATGTACTCATCCTCAAGATACATATATAAATTCATTTTCAATGGGTATATAAATTGCTTCCTTTATGCTGAAATTTATCTTATCCTTTATGAAGCAAATTTGTTTTGAAAAAGGACTTTAAAAATGCTTCTGTTATGTTAATATGTTTTATCATATGAAACAACATTCTTTTTGAAAAAGAAAAGATTTTAAAGATCTCTTTTGTTGTAGATAACAAAAGGGATGAAAAATATTGATGTTTCATATATGGATTATGAACTATATGGTTGAATATATCTTATTACACTAATCCATATATATTGCTTCCTTAGATGAAACGTTTCTAAATTCCTTCGAAGCAAAATGTTTTAGAAAAATATCGTGAATCTCTTGAATTGCTTCCACAATGCTGAAATTGCTTTGCCATATTGAAGCATTATCTGTTTTGAAAAGAAAATGATTTGAGTATCCTTATTTTAAATCACTTTTGCTATATGTTGAAATAATTTTATGCATATATGCAGAAATTATTTTTCAGAAATCTTGAAAAATATTATTATTCGATTTATGGATTATGATTAATATTCTTGTTTATATCATGCTTTGCTAATCCATATATCATACTTCTGCTGTGTGCTGTAAATATTTCTATCATATGACAGCAAATGATGTTTTTTTTTCAAAGAGTTTAATTTTTCTGCTATTTACTAAAAATGCCTCTTCATAAACAAGCAGAAATCATTTTCAATGAAAATATTGCAGAAATTTCTTCAAAAAATCTTACTTCAAAATTCTGCAATCAAAAATTGAATTTCCTTTATAATGATTTGGACAATCTTTTTCAAAGGAAAAATGTTATGAAATTCAGGGGGAGCTTTGTCTCACTTGAATGTATTTTTTTTGAAAAAGAATATATCTTGAAAAATTGGATATTCATTATTCATTATTCTTTTTCAAATTATGCAAGGTTTAAGGGGGAGCCTAAAACTCTTTCAAGTCTTATCTTTTGGCTCATTTCATTTGACATGAGAAAAATTTTTCTAAAATTTTCTTTTTACATGTCAATGAAATCAATGATAAGTTTTGATGTATCCTTACCCCATACTATATTGACATCTTCTGACATCCTGACTTAAAGAAGGTATGTGCTTTAACTTCTATATATTGTGTTCCTTACACCTTTTTGTTGATGTCAAATAGGGGGAGAAGAAACAATAGAAAAATATGTATACGTGCTTATAACATTGCATTCATTATCTTGTGATACATATTTTTCTGTGGTGATTTGTCATCATAAAAAAGGGGGAGATTGTTGACCCTAAGGCTATATGCCATAAGTTTTGATGATGACAAATGTATTTGAATAGTAACATTGATATATATAAAGATTAATTATCATATATATGCTACAAGTACTTAAGCATGATTATGTTATTTAATATGTATGTTGCATATATTGAATCATGCTATTAAACTAACCATTGGGTTTGCAAGTAAGATATATTTTATAGGTTGGTTCAAAACAAGAAGAGTGAGCATTGTATTGAAGAACAAGGAAAAGCAATATCATGCTTCACTCAAGGAAAACAACATGCAAGGATGAAGCTCCAAGAAATGAAGAATTAGAATATTTGAAGTCTTGGAAGCTTGGATGCATCAAGATAGCCTATGTGTTTACATTAGGTATATTTTATATAGGCTAGTATATTTGTGCAACTCAATAATTTAGATTTGCACACATTGGCTCAAGCATTTTTGAATAAAAAGATAGTGAGATATGAAGTTTTACAAAAGTTATTTTTTGACCTTTGGTCACTCCTTATATCATATCTCATAAATGAAAAATCGGTTTTTCAAGTATCTTAATCTCATTTGATAGTAGACTCAAAGATCTTTTCAACGGTATATTATTTATTCAAAACTGAGTCCAAATGAGAAATATATGACTATTTAAAATATAGTTTAAAAAACTGAAAGTTGATTTTACTATAATAAAAAATTATTCTGTTCTAACCTATAGTCAGTATTTTGATTATATCTTTTAAAATAAAAATAATTTTTGAGTAAAACTTCTGTCATTTGAAACTAGACTCCAAGAGCTTTCCAATGGTATATTATTTGTTTAAAACGGAGTTCAAATGAGGGAGTTATGAATTTTTAAAGAAAGCTCAAAATCTGGACTGCACTATAAGTGCTGTAACGGCTATATAACGGCTATATAACGGCTAGTTTTGTAAAATCTTATATATATGACCTTAGATACACGATTTTGAGCTAGAACAAAGTCCTACAATGTGATATTAACTTCTTCTATCATCTTTGAGAGAAAGGAAAGCATTCTTGAGCCAAATCTTGCATATTCTCTATCATTAGAGTTATTAGAGCTTCATTTGTTTTCATCTACTCTTTAGAGAGAGTTTCTTTGTATTGTTGATTTTGATCAACACATATATTATTCTGAGTTGAGGTTCGCAAGTACCGGTGTTGGAAGAACTTGCTTTGGGTTGAGGAGGAGCCCGGATTCATAAATTCTCCATTGTGGTTTCGCAAATACCCGGATCGAATTTGCGTGGTTGTAGTGGTTTGCAAGTACCCGGATTAAACTTGCAATTATAGTGGAAATACTCAAGTGGTCTCTTGAGGACTGGATGTAGGCTTGGATTAGCCGAACCAGTATAAATCTCTGAGTTTGCTTTCTCTATCCCTTACTCTTTAATTTGTACATATTGATATCTATTCTTTAATTCCTTGATCTTTATAATTATTTATCTTGACAGCACATTGATTTTCTGTATTGTATTTATTATCCTAAGCATTGTACTTTTACAGAAAATCATTTTAACTTCTAATTAATTCTTGTGAAAAATTTATAAAACCCAATTCACCCCCCCTCTTGGGTTCCAACCATTACTTTCACTAAAGAGCTTGCTACTGTCATATTCACTCTGTTTTGAGAGTTTGCTTCTGAAAATTTATTTTTCTCTGGGTGTATCAAGGAAGTTCTTTCTTTGAGTTTGTTTTTGTGAGGAAATGAATCTGTGAGGGGGAGAGACACCCTTGGAAAGAAAAAGATCTCTGTTGTAGTGGCTCACAAGTGCCCTTTTGTATAAACTTGTGGTTCATAGTGAAATACTCAAGAAGTATTCTTGGGGACTGGATGTAGGCTTGGATTAAGCTGAACCAGTATAAATATTTGTGTTTATTTCTCTTCCTTATTCATTTAATTGCTGAAAGTCTTTTAATTATTAATTACTCGACATCTTCCTTCATCTTTATATCACTCTGTTTTCTGTATTGTCAATATATTTCTACTGAACTTTAAATTATCTTGAACTTTCTATTATCTTTTAAGTAAATTTTTATTTAACTCAATTCACCCCCCTCTTGGGTTCCAGCCATATTTATCAATTGGTATCAGAGCTTGGGCTCTTGATTAAAGACTTAACAGTCTAAGAGTATAAAATGGCTGGTCTTGGTGATTGTATTTTACCTGAAGGAAGCTCATTTACAAAACCTCCTGGTTTTAATGGTAACCATTATAGCTACTGGAAATCCAAGATGAAACTTTTCTTTAATGTAGTAGACCTAGACCTCTGGGATATTGTGGAAAATGGACCTTACATACCTATGAAGGTTGTTGAAGGGCAAAGTATTCCAATACCCAAAAGAGAATGGTCTGAATCAGAAAAGAAATTGGTTCATTTAAATGCTAAAGCTATAATGATTATTGTTAGTGCCTTAAGTCAGGATGAATATTTCAGAGTTTCTAGCTGTACAAATGCCAAAGAAATGTGGGACACTTTGGAAGTTGCACATGAAGGAACTCAAGGAGTTAATGAATCAAAAATTAGTACTCTTACAAATGAATATGAAAATTTCAAAATGAAGAGTGATGAAAGTATAAGTGAAATGCAATTAAGATTTACTCATATTACTAACCATCTCAGAGCTCTTGGTGTAACTTATGCAGAATCTTCTCAAACCACCAAGATATTAAGATGTCTCACCCCCGAATGAGAAGCCAAGAGAACAACAATCATGGAAGTAAGAGGAGAATCCATGAAATCACTCACATTCTGGAAATGAGGCAAGAAGATGAATCCAATAAAAAGAAGACTCTCTCCTTAAAGTCATATTCCTCCAAGAAATTAGAAGCAAAAAGTAATGAAGAAGAAGAAATCAATGAAGAAGATCTTGGTCTTTTTATCAGAAAATTTAAAAAATTTATGAGGAACAAAAATACAAGAAAATGGAGAAAAGACCAAGATAGCAAAGAAGGCCCTACATGTTATAAATGCAAAAAAGTTGGGCATCTAAAATGGAAATGTCCACAACTCAACAAAGAACAAGAAGAAAAGAGAGGACATGACAAAAGTAAGAAGAAGGCATATGTATCTTCAATCTGGGTTAACAGTGAATCAGATGAAGAAAATAAAGAAGCTAATCTCTGCTTCATGGAAAAAGAAATTCAAAAATTGAATATACAGTCGGGCACTTCAAATAATTCAGAAAAGGAGGAAAATAGAGAAGCAGATCTTTGTCTCATGGGAAGAGATAATGAAGAGGTAACTTCTTTTGAACCCTTATATTCATTTGATGAATTGCAAGAAGCTTTTGAAGAATTGCATGATGAATTTGTACAGCTTGCAAAAAGATTAAGAATTTCAAAACAAAAGATTTCTTTGCTTGAGAGTGAAATTCTAAGTTTGAAAGATGATCTTAATATACTCAAGGAAAGAAATCTGGATCTGGAAAAACAAAATTCAGTTTTAATAGAGGAAAATGCAAGCATGAAATCTTTGCTTAAATATCCAAAAGATAATTGTCCTTGTTGTAGGTGCATTGATTTAGAAAAGGAAGATAAGGATTTAAATACCACCCTTGCAAAATTTACTCAAGGGAGAGACAATTTGAATATATTGCTTGGAAAACAAAGATGTGTTTTTGATAAAGCAGGAATAGGCTACAAGACTAAAGCTAGGCAAAAATATTATAAGAATTTCTTTGTTCCAGCAACAATGTCAAATAGTCCTTTCATTACTTGTTTCTATTGTGGCTTAAAAGGACACAGTTCTAACTCCTGCTGCTATAAGAAAATGACTCCAAATGTAAACAAGAAAAAGTGGGTTGTTAAAGGAACAATTAACAAGGAAGGACCCAAACAAATTTGGGTACCTAAAAAGAGCTAAAATTTCTGTAGGTTTGCCTCAAATCTAGGAGTGAAAAATGGTACTTGGATAGTGGTTGTTCCAAGCACATGACTGGAGATAAATCCAAGTTTCATTCCCTATCTCCAAAAGGAGGCAAAGTGACCTTTGGAGGAAACAACAAAGGTTTAATCAAAGGTATTGGTAAGGTTGGTAAGAACTCTTCAACATCCATTGAAAATGTATTATTTGTTGAAGGCCTCAATCATAATTTGCTTAGTATTAGTCAACTATGCGACAAAGGAAATAGAGTTATTTTTTATTCATCTTGTTGCATAGTTGAGAACATCATTGATAAGCAAATTAAGCTTGTTGGCCAAAGAATCAATAATGTTTATGTTATAAATCTTGATGAAGATTCTCCTATTGATTCTAAATGCTTAATTAGTGTAAATGAAGAAAGTTGGCTTTGGCACAGAAAATTGGCTCATACTAACATGAATCATTTAGATAAATTAGTCAAAAAGGATCCTGTGATAGGCTTACCCAAAATAAGATTTGAAAATGATAGACTTTGTGATGCATGTCAAAAGGGTAAGCAAGTCAAAAGTTCTTTCAAGACTAAAGAAATTGTTTCAACTACAAAGCCTTTACAACTTCTCCATATGGACCTTGTAGGACCATCAAGGACAAAGAGTCTTGGAGGCAACTCCTATGCACTAGTTGTTGTAGATGATTATTCAAGGTACACATGGACTCTCTTCTTAGCTCAAAAGGATCAAGCTTTTCAATCATTTCTCAAATTGGCAAAATTCATTCAAAAGGAACAAAGCTTGACCATTGTGAGAATTAGAAGTGACCATGGCGGAGAATTTGACAACCATAACTTTATGGAATTCTGTGATGAAAATGGGATTGAGCATAACTTCTCATCTCCTAGAACTCCTCAACAAAATGGTGTTGTTGAGAGGAAAAACAGAACACCGGGGGAGATGGCAAGAACAATGCTCAATGAAAGGGATCTTTCTCAATATTTTTGGACTGATGCCTTTAATACTGCCTGCTATATAATGAATAGAGTCCTGATAAGGCCAATTTTAAAGAAAACTCCCTATGAATTATACAGAGGAAGAAAGCCCAATATTTCTCATCTCCAAGTTTTTGGTTGTAAATATTTTGTATTGAACAATGGAAAAGAAAATTTAGGAAAATTTGATGCCAAAGCCGATGAAGGAATCTTCCTTGGTTACTTAAGCACTAGCAAAGCTTATAGAGTCTATAACAAAAGAACACAAACTGTTGAAGAATCCATACATGTTGTTTTTGATAAGTCTACCTCTTCTCTTAAAGACTGTACTAATGATTGTGAAGTGTTAGATTTCTTCAAAAACCTTTCCCTGGATGATAAAGTAAAGCAGGAACATGAAGGAAATGCAAAGGAAGATATCACCATGAATCAAGGAGAAGAAATCTCTCAAGAAGAGAAAATACCTCTTGAGGAGATTACTATCAGTAACAATAATGATCCTCCAAAAGACTGGAAGTATGCCAAAGGCCATCCCAAAGAACTCATCATAGGGGATGCATCACAAAGGGTAACAACTCGAAGCTCCCTTAGAAATGTCTGTAATCATTACGTCTTTCTTTCTCATAGTGAACCGAAAAACATTGATGATGCTATTATTGATGAATATTGGATCTTGGCTATGCAAGAAGAACTGAATCAATTTGAAAGAAGCCAAGTCTGGGATTTAGTACCTAGACCAAATAATCACACAATAATTGGCACAAAATGGGTATTTAGAAATAAACTAGATGAAAATGGAACTGTGATTAAGAACAAAGCTAGACTAGTTGCAAAAGGTTATAATCAAGAAGAAGGCATTGACTATGATGAAACTTTTGCACCTGTGGCTAGACTTGAAACTATTAGAATGCTTTTAGCTTTTGCATGCATACATGATTTCAAACTATTTCAAATGGATGTAAAAAGTGCTTTCCTCAATGGCAACATTTTGGAAGAAGTCTATGTTGAGTAACGCCCTGGTTTTGAAGATTTTGAAAAACCTGATTATGTATTTAAATTAAAAAAGGCTCTCTACGGTCTTAAGCAAGCTCCTAGAGCTTGATATGATATATTGAGTTCTTTTCTCTTAGAAAATAATTTTTCAAGAGGTAAGGCAGATACAACATTGTTCTTTAAAAAGGAAAAATATGACTTGATTATTGTGCAAATCTATGTTGATGATATTATTTTTGGGGCTACTAATGAAAAGCTTTACAAAGAGTTTGCCAAAATTATGCAAGGTGAATTTGAGATGTCAATGATGGGTGAACTGAACTTCTTTCTTGAGCTTCAAATAAAACAAATGGATCATGGTACATTTGTATGTCAAATCAGTATACTAAGGAATTGCTGAAAAAATTTGGAATGGAAAATGCAAAACCTGCGTCTACGCCAATGAGCACTTCAACATACTTGGATTTGGACGAAGAGGGTCAACCATTTGACATTACTAAGTATCGAGGTATGATCGGCTCACTTTTATACTTAACTGCGAGTAGACCCAATATCATGTTTAGTGTTTGCATGTGTGCACGTTTTCAGGCCTGCCCAAAAGAATCTCATTTTAAAAATGTAAAAAGAATTTTTAGATACTTGATTAGCACATCTAAGATGGGTTTATGGTATCCTAAAGGATCCTCAAATGTTTTAATTGGCTACTCAGATGCTGATTTTGCGGGTAGCAAAACTGATAGGAAAAGTACAAGTGGAACTTGCCAATTTGTTGGTAATTCTCTTGTCTCTTGCTTTAGCAAAAACCAAAATAGTGTTGCCTTATCTACAGCTGAAGCTGAATACATTGCAGCTGGAAGTTGCTGTGCTCAAATTTTATGAATGAAGCAACAACTTGAGGATCTTGGTGTATTTCTTAAAAATATTCCCATCAGATGTGATAATACAAGTGTCATTTGTCTGTCCAAGAATCCAGTTCAACACTCAAGAACCAAACATATTGAAATAAGACATCATTTTCTAAGAGATCATGTTCAAAAGCAAGATGTCTTACTTGAATTTATGCAAACTGAACTCCAATTAGCTGACATTTTCACACAACCTCTATGTGAGGAAAGATTTAGCTTTATAAGAAGAGAACTTGGTATGGTAAATCCCTTTGAACTTTAAATTGTTTCATCATTGCATATATGTTTAATTTGAATATTTTTTTTACCCTACTGACTTGAGCTTTGGAGTGTCCACTAACAATAATTTGCAGGAATTTATTCTTATACAAATCCCATAAGTCTTGGTCATTCCTCTACACTCTGTAATCTACAAAAATTTTTTTAAGATGGTTGGTTGACCAATGCTCCCATCACTGGTCGACCAACGATGCATCCATTGAATCAACGTCCAGTGCCAGGAGCCGAAAGCTGAACGATGAGACAGGTGGTCGACCAAGGTCTTCAGACTGGTCAACCAGTTTGAGACAGTAAGTAAGAAAGTCTATTCTGGTCAGGAGTGGTCGACCAGTTCTCTCACGATGGTTGACCAACGCTTGACATCTCGCTTTTCCATTCCCTCGATGGTCGACCAGTGGACTTACGTTGGTCGACCAACTCTTGACAGAAAGCCTTCCCTTACTTTTCTTCCTTCGATGGTCGACCAGTGTACATATGTTAGTCGACCAACGCTCATTTAATTCTGCAGCTATATATTACAATTCTCTGATTTTAAAATCATTCTTCACCGTTTCATTTAGTCAAACTCCTCTGTTCTCTGTGGTCGACCAAGCCTCCGCCATTCCCAGGTAAAATCTCTTCAAATTTTTGAACTCCAATCTTCATTTCCTTTCCAAATCGCATGTTCTAGGGCTTTTTCGAAGCCTTCTGCCCAAATACTTCAACCTTTGCCTCTTCTCCTAGTTTTTGCCCTAATCTCATGTTTCCTAAAGCTCCTTCAAATTTCTCTTATGGTTTCATCTTCACGGACAAAGAAGACAAGGACCAAAAACCCAAGTACTCTACCTATGGGAGATCTTCTGGTTAATGAGGAACAAAGAGAAAGGTATGCCCAATTTTTTCAATCTAGAAAAGTTCTTCTTAGCAAATACTTAGATTAGGATTATTTTGCTCAAAGAAATATGCCTTTCATTGATTGTCTGGAAAATATGGGTGTGAAGAATTTTGTTAAATACAAGGGTCACTGGTCTGATGAAGTTGTTAAAGCATTCTACACTACATTTGAATATAATTCAAGAAGAGGGATTTGTACTGCTGAGGTTAGAGGGACTAAAATTCTCTTCAGTGAAACTCAACTTGCCGAAATCATTGGGATTCCACCACCGGATAACTCATATTTGCATTTCTCTAATAGCTATTATTCTCTAAGCTCTATTGATTATAACAAAGAAGAAACTTATAGGACTATCAATAGAGAAGTTGAATACTCTGGTCAAGGAATCAAAATCAATGCTATGGATGCTAATGACAGGTTATTACTCAATGTTATTACTCATATTTTTATCAACAAACCTGGTAATTGGGCTGGAGGAAGTGAATCTGAGTTTCTTATTATGGCCTGTTTCTTAAATGGAACTCAGTTTAATATTCCTCACCTCATCATGGAACGGATGGCCTCGAGTGTCTCAAAACAACATACTCCTTTACCATATGCTCACATTGTCTCCAAGATTGTAAAACACTGCAAGATCAACAATCACTTCAACATCATGAAATCTGCCTCCATCATTGATCAAAACTCCCTGAGGCGGATGAATTTTGAATTAGTTGAAAACGAATGGAGAAGAGCTCCTGATAATGTAACTATGAAGAGGGCCCAAGAAAGAAGAGAAAGTGGGATGCGTGCTCACATAGCAGCAAGTGACAGTGAAGAAGACTCTGACGAAGAAGAGGAAACGGTTCCTCCAGTAGATTCCTTAGCCGGTCCTTCCATTTCTACTGAGCCATCCTCACAGATGCTGCGTGATCTGTTGGACAACTCAAATCACATGCTCACTTTAATTCTTCTATGAATACCAGACTTTAATCATTAGAAAGAGCATCCTCTACTCAAGCTTTTGAACTCCAGCAGATTAAGGACATGGTTCATGATCTTCATCAACGGCTTTGAGCAACCTTCACCCTTCTTTTTGTTGATGACAAAGGGGGAGAAGTATTCTGTGTTTTAGGGATTATGTTTGGGATTATTTTGCTACTTTTGTGTTGCTATGAATTTGCTCTCTAATTTTGTTTTATTATTATGCTTTTATATTTCCTGAACATATCTCTACTCACTTGTGCTACATTTAATGGTTATGGTACTGATGCTAAAACTATTCTGTTGGTTTAATATTTTTTTATCAAGTTATATGATTCAGGGGGAGTATATCAAATATTCAACTATTTTAATTTGGTTGTCATCATCAAAAAGGGGGAGATTGTTGAACTCGTTGCATTTAAAGTACTATCTAATTTTGATGATTGACAAATCAACTTAAAATAGTTCATGTCTAAAGGTTTTTGAATTTCAGCATCACGCTGGTCGACCACCTTGCTTGCACTGGTCAACCAATGAAGTCCAGAAACTAAAGAATGATTGGTAATATCACACTGGTCGACCACCATGCCTGCACTGGTCGACCAATGGATTACAGAAGCAAAAGATCAGTATCAAGTGACACACTGGTCGATCACTCTACCTGCCCTGGTCGACCAATGAACTCCAGTAAGTATCACTGCCACTCATTAGTCGACCACTCCTTGAACACTGGTCGACCATCGTGTTCCAGCAAGAAAAATGCTTTAAAAGCTGTAAAGACTGGTCGACCACCCAGCTCCAGTAGAAGAAGAAAACAAGCACTGGTTGACCAATGCAATATGACTGGTCGACCAACGTACCTGATGTATCAGTTCTGGAGCTCACTGGTCGACCATCGTGCTTAAGTGGTCGACCACCGACATCGAAAAAGAGTTGTAACGGCTAGTGTTTGCTGACGTAATACAAGATTTATTTTGGAATTTATCTCCAACGGCTTTATTCCTCTTTGGTCTTTAAATATCTGCCTTAAGGAGGTTATTTGTATCTGAGAAGAGAAATCAAGTGTGGCATATATCCTTGAAGATAATCCCATTCAAATCTCTGTATTGCTAAAGAGCTTGCTACTGTCATATTCACTATGTTTTGAGAGTTTGCTTCTGAAAATTTATTTTTCTCTGAGTGTATTAAGGAAGTTCTTTCTTTGAGTTTGTTTTTTTGAGGAAACGAATCTGTGAGGGGGAGAGACACCATTGGAAAGAAAAAGATCTCTGTTGTAGTGGCTCACAAGTGCCCTTCTGCATAAACTTGTGGTTCATAGTGAAATACTCAAGAAGTATTCTTAGGGACTGGATGTAGACTTGGATTAAGCTGAACCAGTATAAATATCTGTGTTTATTTCTCTTCCTTATTCTTTTAATTGCTTAAAGTCTTTTAATTGTTTAATTACTCGACATCTTCCTTCATCTTTATATCACTCTGTTTTCTGTATTGTCAATATATTTCTACTGAACTTTAAATTATCTTGAACTTTCTATTATCTTTTAAGTAAATTTTTATTTAACCCAATTCACCCTTCTCTTGGGTTCCAGCCATATTTATCAAGTGAGAGAATAATTGATATTTGAGAGGTAATTTTATCAAAAAAAAATGGAGGGCATGTTTCTCTGGTCACCTAAAAATTTTGCTTTATCAAAAAAATGGAGGGAACCCAAATAAATAGTAAAAAAATATTTTATACTAATTTAATAATAATTTAAATAAATATTTAATAGAAAAAATATCATCTAAATCAATATTTAATATTAAAAATAATTCAATATTATATCTATATTTATAATATTAAAAAAATATTTAACAATAATTTTAAAATAATATAAATAAATAATCTAAATATATATTTAATAATAATCTATATAGTGGCATTTAAGATAAAAATGCCACTATATATAGTGGCGTTTAGGGAACAAATGTCACTATATAGTGACATTTAAAGAACAAATGCTACTATATAGTGGCGTTTACGAAACAAATGCCACTATATAGCGGTGTTTGTCTTTAAAATATCATTATATTGTGAAATTTAACCTAATTAATTTACACTTTAATTAAATTTTTGTCCTCATTTCTTCAACAAAAGTGAGCCAGATATCTAGATATATCATGTACATATGAACTTTGGACAAAATAATTGCAATCAATTCAATTTATATAATTTTATAATTAAGACATAAACTTAATTGATCAAATGAGGAATGACATACTAAGCTAAGAGATCGAAGTACCAATACCAAGATCTTGAAGCCTTGCAACGTAACATTAAATAATAACCAGTAATTTTGAAGTTTTCATATATATAGAATGAAGAAGTATGACAACATTCAAAAGATAAAGATTATGTGTACAATTCCACTAATATATTCAATGCATGTACATATCATGACCAACAAGGACACACAATAGTGTGAAATAATGGTATCTATCAACCGAGTGGATAGAGATATCAAAAATAAAAAAAATGACACAATTATCAATTACAGAGCAAATAATTAAAAAGAAAATAAAATAATATTTATAACATAGTGGCATTTGTTTTGCCAAATACCACTATATAGTGGCGTTTGAGTTACAGACGTCGCTATATAGTGGCGTTTTACTCAAATGTCACAATATTTGTATTTAGTGGCATTTGTTTCTAAGTGTTACTAAACACATGTCATTATATCACTGTTTTTTTGTAGTGTGTTGTGTACTATGTATATAAATGACAAGTTTAAGAGTTTTGTATACCTATATGAAAATTGTAACTAAACTTTATATTTTATGTATATGAGGAAGATAACTTACAAGAAATAGATGCATATGTGCTTTGATTAAGTGTACATTTTAAGTTGAAGAAATTAAGCTGCATTTGATGTACCATTTATGAAGATAGAAATTTAGAACATACCAGTCGACTATTTATCAGTCGGCTGATACTTCTCTGTTTTCAATTTATACAAATTCAAAGATGATCAATCGACTGATAGCTTTCTGTGAAGTGAAAAATTTTATGTTTTAAATTATTTCAAAATTTACTTATTTTCATGTAATTAGATATTTTGTAAATATTTTCAAAAAAATATTATGTTGTACAACAAATTTTCCTTAGCCTGTATTAAAATTTTTGAATAATTGCATAATTGCATATATACACTAGTAGACGTTGCATCTTCTGTGTTGCTCCTCTTGCTCTACTGCCGCTAACCACTGTTGAGGAAGAAGCCACCAACCACCGTCGACGAAACCTCCATCGTGTTGCTCTGCCATTGACCACTGTCGGGGAAGAAGAAGCCACACGGACCACCATCAATGAAGTAGCCAGCCAATCGCTTGGAAATCTGAGGTGCTTTTGATTTATCCCCCCTTCTCTCTTAATTTGTAAGGTTGGAGATTGAATAGTTGTTTCTGAAATCAACATAGCTAGGGTTTTTGAAGTTTAGGTATTTTCCTTCTTTCTCTATGTTACTTCTCTCGTCTTAGGGTATTTCGAAATTTTTGTTCTTTGAAATGGTTTGATTGATATGTTTTTGAAGTTTTTAGTGAATGGTTTGATTGATATGTTTTTGAAGTTTTTAGTTTGGGTGAATGGTTTAACTAAGGTTATCTTTCCTTTTAGGTTGTTATTTCGAAATTATTGTAGTTTGTAGTTTGATTAGTCTTTTGTTTGGAATGTATTTCTCTAATCTCTGCTGCTTTATGTCACTTTCTTCATTGGTTTTGCTTGTGGACTTTCTGAAAAATCTTTCTAAGCTTTTCGCAAGTGTCAGACACTTTATACAGTAAGTTAGGCATTACTGTGCTACACATCACTTCAATACATTAAGTTAGGCATCACTGTGCTACACATCACTTCAATCAGTGATTTGTGCAGTCATATACTTGATTATGTCTTAGAAGCTCTTCTCATAATTTAATTTTGTCTTTTCTGGGAAGGAATTTCATTTGTTTCTGGAACTGCGTCTGTCTTTTTTCCAAACTATTTGGATTCGTGCTGTGAGTCCAGTGCAAAGTAAGGGTGCTGCACCATCAAGTGGCAAGCCATTGGGCATTTTGACTGCAAAATGCTGGTCAACCACTGTTTTGTTGGAGTATTCACCGTAGGTTATTGATCCGTCATGGTCATGGGAATTATATGTTAAAATTCTGTTGGGGCAATAATTTTCACTGTCTTGATTGCAATGAGAGCAGGAGCCACACGAACCCCAAACTGGACCCACTGCAGCTATATCCCCAATTTTGAATTTTGTGACACTATGACCCACCTTTGTCACTTCTCCCACAATCTCGTGCCTTAACTCGTCCCGTTCAGAAAATAATAAGAAAGCCTTATAATTAGTATATGTATAATGTATGTAGCAACAGTTATAAGGGGAATAATGCACAAAATTGGATGGTAATCAAGAGAAAGGTACCCGGCAACCATGGGATAGATGCTATGACCCAATTCATTCCTCAAAAAATGAACGTCACCGTGGCAAATCCCACAATACAGTATTTTCATGGTGATATCATGAACACCGTTTGCCCTTTATATTCAACGATAAATAGTGAAGCTTCTGCGTAAACTAGTTCCAGTAGGAAGCACAATAGTGCAGCTATATGCATGTGCTCTTTCCATATATACATATGCATATATATGTGTTTACCTTCGGGAGAAGTGGAAGGGGAAGACAATTCCTGAGGAGTCTCTAGCAGCTAAGCCATAGGCAGGTGTGCACTCCTTTTCTTGTCCTGAGAAATGGTGAGCCATATTGTTTCAAATTGGAACGTAGGTGGGTGATTTGGAGAGACAAGGGGACTCATTAGTCATTAGCTCTGAAATCTGACTTGTTCTATTTTTGAGTATGTGATTCTAAGGTATGACATGTGCCACACATGACTATATTTGGTCGGTGATAATTGTTTATGTGAAAAGTCAAATAAAGTGTGATCTTCTCACCAATTTTGTATTTTTTTAATTTATTTTTCTTATTCATCAGACTTTCTTCCATCCTATAAATTTTTAACTAAAACTTATACAAGAAGGAAAAGACTAGTTCTAAGTTTAACTAAAACATATCATATATACATTAATATTTGGCTTTATATTATATAAACTCAAAAGAACAATCTCTCATATCACTAGTTGAAAATTGAAAAGGCTAAATCGGCATATATATATATATATATATATAGCAAAGAGAAGTAGAGAAATAAAGACACCTCGCATTATGTCCCTGTTTTAGTTATTCTCATCTCAAGTGTGTACAACTAATAACTAATAAATCAATTTTTTTTAATTTTTTCTTGGTGACTGATTCATTTTGATTTGACACCTTTATGTTAATTAGGAATAAAATGTCAATTCACTTCCCAAAGTAATGTTCTTGTAAGTTATTAAGGGTCCAAATTTGTAGGGTCACTCAAGCCAGTAGACAGGTAGTTCATCTGTCAAAACACTCGGCAGCAATAAGCATTTTGTAATGCGTTAGTTATATAATTAAGCATTTTTGAGTTCTATGATTGGGTTGATTATGACACAGTGGATCATTAAATCAAGATATGAAACAGTAAGCATTTTGTAATGCGTTAGTTATATAATTAAGCATTTTTGAGTTCTATGATTGGTTTGATTATGACACAGTGCATCATTAAATCAAGATATGAAGTTGTCTAATCATTAAGAAAACTCAAGTTATGTGAAAGTGTCGTCTTACCAACTTCATTTTATTGATGTATTTTTAATTGTGATGGGAATGCCTTTTAATTTTTCAATGGGCCACGGATTCAGCCTACCTATTATTGTAGTGAAGGAGGCTTTGGTCTGGTATTACACCTTTCTCGGCCTTAGGCTAAGATCAAGTGTGCCTTTTTAATTGTGATGGGAATGCCTTTTAATGTTGAGTTACTGCTGCTGCATTTTTCAGTTTCTAATGGTAATTCAACATGGAGATTTACTGAAGATACTCTATAAATATATGCAGTTATTACCATTTCAACTAAATATGCCTTATCTGATGTTCCCCACTGTCAGGACGTGGATGAACTAGTAGAAGAGGTTGAAGAAGCTCGGAGAATCAAATTATTGCACCAGCCAAGAAAGGTACATGTTTTTTTTACCCCGTAATATTGCTGTAGCTGACAACTTTTTGTTTGATATCATTATACACCATGACATAATAGTACTAACAGTTAATTGCCTATTTGACACACATATTTTAGGACTAAATATCTTTTCTTGTCCTATGATTCTAATTTTGCGTCAGCTGGAGTGTATCGCTATTGAGATATGCTTACACTGATGGAAAATCACCTTTTACTGGATAAGTATAATCTTTTCAGGTAATTAAGGCTCAACTAAATTTTTTTTAAAAAAATTTTATATATTCATTGTATAGTGTATTTGCTGTTCTGTCTCAACTATGACTTGCACCTGTCAACTTCCAAAAAAATTTTCAATTGTGATGCTGATGAGTTATGTGATTTTCAATTGTGACTTATAAGACCTACTGCCTTATGGTATACCCTAGTTCAAATTGCTACCATTTACTTCAAACTTTGAGGTTTTAACCCTTGAGCTTTCCTCTGTTATCACATTTTTACCCTGTATTATACCATTATAATTAGTTAGCTATTGTGGATTATATATATATATATATATATATATATGTTAGTGAATTAGATTAAGGCTACAGGACTGAAAATAGACTTAGATCAGACAATTTCATTACAAAATTGGTTTGCTAGGACTCTATATTGGCTTTCTTATGCGGATATAAATCAATATACCTGTTATTGACTATTGATCAGTTGTTATTTCGTGGAATTTGGTGGACATGTGATAATATCTACTGAGCACGAACATATTTGATTTGTTTTCCCTATAGAACCATTTGATATTATGATGGAACCCACCCACACACAAAAAGGTAGAGTAGGGACTTGGTTCTGTTGATTAAAGAAGGGGTTGACGGATTTAAGTTGCTGATTTTTTGTTGATTAAAGAAGGGGATAGAAATTGGCCCTCTTAATTACAAGTTAATATGTATATCAAAGAGTACTTAGAATTTATTTTTTTTTTAAAAAAAGTCTTAGTTATTGTTGTTCTTGCTGTCAACAAGTACCTTTGGGACTGGGTGATGGAGTAAATCCAGAGAGCTGGTGGAGAACTGGAGATGGTCCAAGAGATACTGGTCCTGCAATATGATTCAGTTCCTATTATTTCATCAAATGATGCATTTTTTGCAAGTGTTAGATAAAGAACATTCCTAACGAGTACACAATTAATATAATTTTGGAATATTATTAAGTCATTATCTTCATTTATTATGAACTCTGATAATAAATATTATGTTTATAAGCACTTGATGCGAACAAGTAAAAGTTTCACCTGCAGAATGTCGACATGTTTTGAGAGCTAGTCACAATCTATGATTATGACTAGTTATAAAATTTATTTTATAAAGATATATAAAATTTGTACGTTTAGGATTTGCTAAAGTTTTTGTTTTTGGGACTTAGGATTTGACATAAAACTAACAATGTATGAGAATTTATTTAAATATATTTTCTTTTATAATTAATATGTTTAAGTTCAAATTTATATAAAGATTTAGTGTGATTTTTAACATTGATTTTCATAAAATTAACATTGTAGCATCAGTCAAAATTGATGTTGAACCATAAAATTAACAGTTGTTTTCATTTAATGTCGGTCAAAATTAACATTAAATGATAAAATAATATCAACTAAAACAACTTAATGTTGGTTAAAACTAACTTTAAAAAATAAAATTAATGTCAATTTTTATTTAACGTCAGTTAAAATTAATGTTAGATTATAAAATTATTATTGGTCAAAGTCATATAATATTAATCAAAGTTGATGTTTAAATTATAATTTTAGCTTTAGTCCAAACCGATGTTAAACAATAACATTTTATATCAATAAAAAATGACGCAAAATGAGATCGACGGATAATAAAATTACTGTCAATGTTGAACTTTAGTTATTCTCAAGGTTACTCAAATCAACATCAAATGATTACACCATGAAACACTTAATGTTGGTTTTAAAAATCGATATTAAATTAGTTAACGTCAATCAAAATTAACGCTAAAAAATATTTTTGACTTCTACTTTTTGTTTTGTAGTTAATATTGGTTGAATACAGCTTTTTGATTTATAACTTCGCGATCAGAATCAATCTATGGACCTCGTCCCTTAATTTTTTTTTGTTTTAATTTATTCTTTTAACTTATGAGAATTATTAAGATGTTTTCCTGTCTTCATCATTATATATCATGGCGCTGAACCAAAAATCTTTTGTATGTACTTAACTCTAATAATTTTATAAATCTTTTCTGTTAAATATCTCGACAGTATTAAAGAGTTGAAAATATTTGAATGATTTTTGTAAGTTAAATGATCAAAATGGAACTAAATAAAATTGATATTTAGAGAACCAAAATAAAACTTTAGATAGATTAAGAGATTAAATTGAAACAAGACAAAAATATTAAAAATTATTAAATTGAAACTTAAGATAATCATTAGGAATGAAAAAAATATTTTTTGTTAAATTAAAAATTATTAAATTACAAAAATAAAATAAGACAACATCTTTTTGTGCGATAAAATGACGGAAGAGCCAATTTAGAAGTTAATTGATATACATACAAGGAGGATTCAAATTTTCACAATCTGAAAAGTAATCAAATCAGACGGTGAGGAATTCATCAAGGCGTTCCCTTGTTAGCGTAACTATTTACCAGCGCCAAGGCATTGCTGGTGAACTTCTTCAAGTTCGTGACCTGATTGCATACACCCGTCTTCACCGGACTGTCCGGTACATCCTCGAATCCGTCCGTACACGTCCCCTCGTCCGTCAGCGCCGCGCTCATATACGTCTGCACGTTGCTCATCTGGAACCTGAACGATGCATTGCCAGCGTGGGCGGCTCCTATCCGTCGTATCTGCTTCATCGAGTCGCGAATTCCGTCGACGGCGTCTCCGAGGTTCGAGAAGCAGTCGTGGAGAGCGGAAGCGGCTCGTGAGTTTGCCTCGTAGTTGGCGGAGTGTGTGAGGTTGGAGATGTACGAGGCCACGCGGCGAGCATTGGAGAGGGTCACGGCAATGGCGAAGCGAGCGAGCTGGCCGGGGTTCTGCTGGACGGCATTGGCGTAATTAGAGAGGGAGTAGTGGCAGACGTCCGGGTAGAGAGTAGTGCTGCAGCTCCTGCGAATGAAATCGGCGCTGCCTGAACCGTCGTCGGCGGGCGCCGCAGTGGTCGTTGGTTGGAGGAAGAAGAATGTGGCTGAGTAGAGAAGGAAAAGAAGAAGGCGTTGGGTTCTCATGGTTGGTTCTGTTTCGGCGTCTATTGGTTTCGTACTTTGGGATGGCTTTTATCGATCATTTTGCGTAGGGGGGTTTAACTGTTTAAATAGGCAAGAATATTTGGTGGATTTACTTCATGACCACTATTTTTTTGTGGAATTACGACAATGCCATCCATTCCGTTTCATATGCCCATCAGGCAAAACGATGTTCTCCTTCTGGCTTATAGTTTTTAGTAACACCCATCTATTTTTTGGTTACATTCTGGTATAGAAACAACTTTTTTTTAAAAAAAGAAAACTGTTTAGTACATCAGTTTAAAGGAATGTGATTTAAAAATAGTTTTTAAATTTTTCTTAAATACAAAAAACAAAACATGTATTTTTAGTGAAAAAAGTTAATTCTCTATAACGTTATGAATCAAAATTTGTTTTTTCACCAAAAGAAATATTTATATTTAATGCCCAATAATATCTCAATTAAAATTGTTTCTTTTAAAAAATATTTATGAAAAATTCTAAAAGAATGTTTTATATATTTTTGAAAACATTGTTTTGAAAAATAATTAATAAGCACAATGGTATTTTCGTAATTTTGTATGTTTATCAATGACATTTATAGAAATATAAAATGAAAAAGAAAAATAAACATAGATTACTATGGTTATTAACGTAACTAAAATAAATAAAGACTTTTGTTTTCTTTCTTATTTTTGTGATGTTGTAGCTTTTGTTTTTTATTTATTTTTGTTTAAATACTAGTTTTGGTACCCACTGTTTCACTTCACTTTTGAATTTGATTTTTAGACTTTTAAAGTTTGAATTTGATCACTATAGTTTTTAAACTCACTAATAATAGCCATTGCTATTAAGATTTAGTGTTGAAGGATTCGTTAGTCAATTAGTAGTCTGTACTAGCACTGGTAAAATGGGCTTTGGCCCGCGGGCCAAGACCGGCCCGTCCGCATATGGGCGGGTTTGGAGATTGGAAAATTGGCCCGTTTAAAAACGGTCCTAAACGGGCCGGCCCGTTTAGCCAGCGGGCCAAATGGGCGGGGCCCGTGGGCCCCACGGGCCGGCCCATATTTTATAAAAAAAAATTTACAATAAATTCATAGTTTCATATTATACAATTTTGGAATTTATCCTAAAATTTTTTATTTATCCTACAATTTTAGAATTTATCTATCCATTCTTCACTTATTTTTTTTGTTTAAATTGTTTAACTCATCAATTCATTTTGGAATTTATCCTAAATAATTGATTTGGATGAGTTAACATACAATTTTGGAATGGAGAAATTCTAAAATTCTAGAAAACATACAATTTTGGAATATATTAACTTATTTTTTTTATTTTCTACTTAATATATTTTTTATTTTTACCCAAAAACATTAACTAAATTAATTTTATATTATATTATTTTAAAAAAAAAAAAGCTTAGCCCGCGGGTCGGCCCGTTTGGCCCGCGGGCTAACATGGGCGGGCTTGGATATAAGAATCCAAGCCCGTCCAAAAACGGGCCGGTCCGGCCCAGCTTGTTTTTTGGCCTAGCCTGTTACGGGTCGGGCCGAGCGACCCGTTTTCCCAGTGCTAGTCTGTACATATGTGACGCTTAGCAAGACATTCTGGTCAGTATGTTAATCTGTAATCAGCCCAGTTAGCAATTTTTTTTTAAAAAAGTTATTTGAAAGAAGGCTTACCATCGTTGTCCTCACCCTCCTCACTCTTTCCCAAGAAGAAACACTTTGAAGCAGAGCTCCACACTATACTACTGCACTCTGTTCAAGCGCCATTGATTCCAAGGCAATTGAAAGTCGGAGAAAAATAAGAGTCATGAACTGAGTTCTTGATCATTCGTGGTCAGTAAAGGATTCAAAACTTGATAGATTATTGGGCGGCAAATTTTTCTTCAGAAGAGCAAGAATGATGAACAAACCCAGAATCACATAACTTATTAAGTTTTGAATTAAAATATACACCATGATCCCGCGGAATTTTTTCATACTTTACTATTTTTTCAGGACGAGAGCAAGTACATGATTGGGCGCGTGAGCATGAAGATCAAGTCACTCTGCCAGCACTGTGACGGCCTTCATGAGATAATTCAAAATTTCAAATTATGGCTCTAGTTAATTCTTCAAATTAATATCTCATTGCATTCAATTTTTTTGCAGATGAACTGGGACGAACTAGATTTCGAGTTCTTAGGAAAACGCAGCGGACAGCCATACACAGTTCTACGAACATCTTCGTTCAAGGAAAGGGCGACAGAGAACAGCGGGTCAATCTCTGGTTTGATCCCGCCTCTGACTTCCACACTTACTTCATCCTCTGGAATCATCACAATATTGTGTAAGTCAGCTTCAACCTGGAGTTAAATTCCCATTCAATAATTAACATAACCTACCAATTGGGGATCAGATGATGGATTTTTCATACCCACACTATATATATGTATGTATTAATTAGATTTAATAAGAGGTTAATTATGAGTTCCTTTTATAAATTGTACTATGATTAAATTAGGTATTGGACTTACTAATGATGAGAAGGTCAGTAAAATTTCACAAAAAAAGGTCCCTATTCTTTATCTATATATGTGGTGTAATAGTCTTATTGAAAAAATATATTCTAAAAGCATATTAAGCAAAGAGAACAATTTTACTCTTTTTAGTTATTTTTTTTTTCTTTTATGTTATTTATATCTAATCATTAACTATGATCATGAGTTTGGGTTGCTGCCCTAAATACACATCCTTGATCTATTCTTCTACTTACATGTTAATTAATATGCTATGTTTTTGTATCTAAAACCGATCAAGTTCTTTGATTTAATTCAATTAAATCATTCAATTGGTATCAAAGCCTGGTTCTAGATATAAATTATAGCTATTATTTTTCATAATAGATCAGGAACTTTTTGCAATTCATGAATCATAAATTTGGAAATTTGTTTTTGTCTGATTTGGCAATTTTTCATTGGATTAATCTCAAAATTGTTTTGGGGTTTATCTTCATCTCTATCACACAAATTACATACTCAAAAATCAATATTTTGTGAGGTCGGAGCTTTTCTTTAAACCATTTATTTTTTTGCAAATTTTCGATCACGATTTCTCCTAAATCAATTTATGTTTTTTCAAAATCGATTTGGGGATTTTATTCAATGCTATTGCAAGACCAATATACTTGAAAATTTTATTTTTTTTCATTGATGATTTTGGGAGATCAAAGTTTTTTTTTAAACTGGTTTTCTACCCAAAATTTCGAGATTGATTTCTCCCAACTCAGGCAATGATCTTTGAAATTTTTTAAGAGATTCTTCTTATCGTACCTGTGTGGTTAAAACCCCTTAAATTTGGTGGAGTTTTGTCGCTTGAATAGTGAGATCAAACCGAGTCGATCTCGCAGGTCATCATGACTCGTTTACAGGGCGCCAAGTGAGGAAGAATGGCTTCCTACGCGAAGCCCACTCTCGGCTCAAGCGCATAGGCCCACTTTTAGAGTCCAAAAAATTTCAAAATTAATTATTTAATATTTCTACTTTTTTGGTAATTTTTCAAAAATTTTTAGACACCTTTATGTATATTATTTTATTTTATCTGAAATTGTTCTACAACTATATAATTTGAATTAGGGTTCATAAAAAAGTTTCTATATAGAACCCTAAATTTTCGATCTTTATTTTCAATCCCAACTGTTTAAACATGATCAACATTATCTATATATATGTTTAAACGTAATTGAATCAAATTTATCTGTATATATGTTTTCAATATTGACGTGATTAAGGCATATGTAATTTTGATTTAAACGCCTAAAATTTGAAAGCCTCACCTCCAAGGATAATTGAATCACGTCATTATGAAAGCCTTGCCTTTTATCCAAGTGTCAATTTGAATGAATGGATAAATTTATATGAAATTGATTCAATTGGTGAAATTGACAGATTACGTGTATATAGATAATCATCAAATGTCATTTTGGAATTACGAATATATAGGCAATTTGGGATTAAGTAATTGATAATTTAGGATTGCAGTCACACACACACGCACACTCACATATATATATATATATATATATATATATATATATATATATATATAGGATTCAATTCATATATTTATGTTTATCTCAATTTTATATGTATACTTAAATAATTTTAATCATGAGTATATTGATCAAATTTTTGAATTTTTTTATAAATTTGGGACTGAATCTGTTAAGAATCCTACTTTAGATATTGTACCCCCTAAAATTCAGCCCAAATTTATGATTATAAATTTGTGTTTTGTTTTTAATTGAGAGAAATTTTAGAATTTTTGATTGATTATGTGTTGGATTATGTAATTCCAAATTTGATAAATTCATGATTTTGATTTCATTAGATTATGTCATATGGACTTTTAATTTGATTTCTGAATACTTATAATTTTAAAACACCTTGGGGATGTATTTTCAATCAATGTAATCCATATAATTCCAATTGAATGTAGATATGATGGTTGCATATATAATCAATTGAATCCATTGATCAAAAACCTCATCTTCTCCTTCTTTGGGATTGTTATATATATATATATATATGTAAATCAACATCACTTTTTCCTCCAATTGAGTTGTGATATGCATTCATTATTATTGTGAATTAAAGCATATTTGGGATATATATCAAATAAGTATGTAACGTAAATTACTCCCAAATTAATATGCATGCTTTAATATACTTTTAGTGATCCTGAATATATGATGATTGGTTTTTCATCATTCCGTGATGACTACACTTGTGCCGATTACTCTCTTGGTGATATATACATATATATATATGCTTTGGTGATCATGATTATATTTTCAATTTAATTGATTTTCTTTTAAAAAAATTGATGTGATTGAGATAAGGAGATCGTGAATGAAAATTAAATTGGTATATGTGATCACAAAACTTTTGGTTACAATTGAGGTATATTGTATTTTTTTAAATTTGGCCTGAAAATTTTATAGGGATTGGAGATATTATTATCTGTTAAATATCCCTCATACTCTCTCTTAGTAGCACCGTTGTGTATTTTAATTATTTTAGAGACAATTTGTAATTATTTGATTACTTAAATTGTATTCCTTTATTTTAAATTGTTTCTAAATATTCTGTCAAATTATTTTAAATATCTAAAGATGCTATTTGAATAATTTTGTGAGGTTGTGAGCTCGCCTATTGTGGGTGCAATCTTTGATGTTATCTTTGCAAATAATATATATATATATATATTTTCAAAATAATTATGGCTTGAAAAAAAGGAAAAAAATAGCAATTATGGCAGCAATAAGTAATTGGTTTGAAATGTCATTAATGTACACACCTTATCGGAGTGACATTAATGTATGTTTCTTATGGTAAATGATTTTTCCCTTTTCGGTGTTGTTTTTGTATTTGGGTTAAATCTTATTTGATTTATATTTCTCCTAATTTTTGGTGGCTCATTTTGACCTAGAATTTCACCAAATGGATGTTAAGACAACATTCTTAGACGGTAATTTTTTAAATGATGTGTATATGGATTAACCTGATTGTTTTTCAGAAATATGGTCAAAAGCATCCAATATGCAAATTAAAGAGCTCTATATATGTTTTGAAATTGGCCTTAAGGTAATAGTACCTAAAATTTCACCATATTGTCACTTTGATCAGTTCAAGGAAAGTATGTGTCTAATCATTGTTTTTACATGATGACTAGTAGGAGTAAGTTTGTGATTTTAAATATTGTACTCTCAGTTTTTGGGCCTGAAATTTTTATGAGTATTTCTTACCTTCTAGTGGCACCTTAGTATATCATAATCTCTCTGTTAATGTGTCATAGTCAAGAAATTAATTTTTGGTCTATATGTGAATTGAATAATTTCATTAGACATGATATCTATTTATTTTATTTTGAATACAATTGCTGATGATTTGTATAACTGTAAACTTATTTATCGTGGTACAATTATGAAAATTTGTGAGTTGAATGATTAATTTTTTAATCATTATTTTATTACATTAATAATAATTATATCTCATCGGTGTGTTATCATTAATATAATTTGTTGTACAATGCACTGTTCGTTTTATACTTATATTAATTATCTTTCGAATACCCTATATGTATTAGAAATTTTGGTGATATAGATTTGTGCATTGTAATTATTATATTTCTTATTTATTATAGTTTGAGACCCCTAGGCAGAACCATAATAAGTGAGAAATTTTTTTAAAGGGCATGATTGGTTATGCATACGAAACCATTTAATTCTATTATCGCATAATAACATTGTGCATATTAAATATTTTCTTTTATTATTATCATGCTAGCCTCTTTGTCTATGCTTGACTTCTATCAAAACTTTAAATGAGACCAATTTTGAGGATTGAAAATAATATATGGATTTCTATCTGTCTATCACTAATATGGACATGGCTTTGAGAGAAGAAGAGCCTGCCGCTTTTACTACCTCGTCCACCGCTGTTGAAAAGGCTTCTCGTGGAAAAAAAGGGAACACTCAAACATGGTGTATCTCATGATGTTAAAACACACTATGGAGAAGTCAATTAGACAAAGCATTCCAGAGACCAAAAGGGTCCCATATGTTTTTTCTATTGGTAGTTTAATATATGTTCAAGTTTGTATTTGTCTCGATATTATTTTTGCTATTAATGCTTTAGGGATATACTTGAGCAACATTTGTTTAGGTCATTTGAAAGTCGTAAAAAGGTTATGAAATATTTGCAAGTAACCAAGGATCATGTGTTGACCTATAAGAAGTCTGATCAACTTTAGGTCATTGATTTTTCTTATTCTTATTTAGTATGGTTGCCCTGATGATCGAAAGTCTACTTCGAGCTCTATTTTTTATGATGACAGAAGTAGTTATCTATTGAAATAGTGTTAAATAGATTCTTATAGCTACTTCTACCATATAAGCAGAGTATGTCGCTTGCTATGAGGCCATTTGTCAAGCTATATGGCTGAAAATCTTAATCTCTAGTCTTCATATTGTTGAAAGCATTTTTAGACCGCTTGTGATATATTGCGACAATACTACTGCTATGCACTTCTCTTAAAATAATAGAAGCTCTCCTCGCTCAAAACACTTTGATATTAAATATCTATTTGCTAGAGAGAAAATTCTGGAATTTTAGACTCATGTTGAGCATCATGCTACAGAGAACATATTAGTAGATCCACTAACTAAAGGCTTAACCATTAGAGCTTTTCAGAATCATGTAGCTTATATGGGTTTAGTTAAGTCTTTTGATGTTTTGAGTTAGTGGGAGTATGAAATTTAGTATTTATTTAGTGTCATTCTTATGAGATATGTCTGAGATGACGTCACTTTTAGTATTATATCTCTTAGAGCATTTTCATATGCTTGGACCATGGGTCAGGATTGCACAAGGATCACATCTTTGTAATGTATATTCTGACACCAGTTTCACTTATTAGTCAAATCTTTTGTTCAGAATTGAGTATTTTGACATGTATGATGTTAGTGCCCCTATCAGACATGACTTTTGCCTTGTCAAATACTTATTGCCTCTTGTTATTTGACTTGAGGATTATTAACTTAAAGTGGCAACTCATAATTGACATATTAATTGCACAAAGCAATTTTGTTGTATTATTTAATCTGGTAATTATTTTACCTTTAAACCAATGATTTATGTTGTCCAAATGGGGAATTGTTGGATTTTTCATATTAACTACCATAAATCAATTATTTAAACATATATATATATATATATATATATTAACCAGATTTAATAAAAGGTTAATTATGAGTCCCCTTTATGAATTATACTATCCTCATTGGATTGAAACTAGGCCTTGTGTGGACTGACTAATAATGAAAAGGTCAGCCCATTAGGATTTCACAAGGAATGGTCTCTACTTTGCTTATATATATGGTGTAACAACTTCATTGAAGAAACACCTTTTAAAAGTATATTAGGCTAAGAGAGTAGTTTTACTCTTTTTAGTTATTTTCTTTTATCTTATTTATACCCGATCATTAATTATGATCATAAGTTTTGGATGCTGACCCAAGTACACATCCTTAATCTATTCTTCTACTTATATATTAATTAATATGCTCTGATCTTGTATTCAAAATCGATCAAGTTCTTGGATTTAATTCAATTAAATCCTTCATCAGAAAGATAAAATTAATTGACAATGGCAGTGTAATGCTAGTGTGGTCAAGTCAGCTGTGGCTGTTAGAATTAGTCCATGTGATGTAGCAATTAATTACGCTGAAGTCTGTTTGTTTCAGAAGTAACTATATTATTCATTCACACTGTGTCCATATATACTTAATAATCTATTTAATAATCAAGTTTTGAATCTTTTACTGCCCACGAATGGTCAAGAACTCAGTTCATGACTTTTATTTTCCTCCAACTTCCCGTTGCCTTTGAATCAATTGAAAGAGTGTAGTAGTACAGTGTTGGTGTTCCGCTTCGAAGTGTATCTTCTTACAGTGACATTAAAAGGCGAAGAGGGAAGAGGATGAGGAAGACAATGACTTGAAGGCAAGCCCTCTTTTAAATAACTAAATTTTTTTTTAAAAAAAATTGCTGACTGGGTACACATAATGATGACCAGGTTGATGACATTGATCAACATGCTGACCAAGATGTCTTACTCAACATCACATATTAATAGTCGATTAACGGATCTTAACATTAAAGACTATTTTATGAGTTTATAAATCATAAGGACCAAATTTTTAGTTTTGAAAGTTTAGGGACTAAATTCAAAAATGAGTAAAATTATAGGAACCAAAAGTGTTATTTAACCAAAATAAAACAAAGCAACATGATCAAAAGAAAGTTGAGAAAGAATGAACAAGAAGAACAAACTAACCTCCTCTTCTTTTGCGTTCTCCCTGATCCATCCAACGTTGTTTGTTACATGCAATGTTTTCAAAATTATATGGGTCACTTAACCAATAAAAACATTAATTTAAGGATTAATAGTTCAACTGTAATTAAAGTTAAACTAGAAGGTATTTAAATATATATATATATATACATTTGTTCATTCCATGAACATAGACGTCCAACCCATTCATATGTCAATTCTAACTATTAGAAATTCTTCTTAACACTTAATTTCCATAAATGGTTTTCATAGCCCCACATATCCTCATTACTCATTACCCTAAATTCCAAATATTTTCATTTTCCACTGAAGGGTATTATAAAAATAATTATATTTCAATCTAGTACCTTTACAGACTTATGGTTCATTCCGTCTCTCTCATTCCCTACCACTCATCGAATTATAAGAGGTACCAAATCCTTCATATCTCCACACACATACTACTATACCACCTACAGTAACACAAGAATCCGGGGTGTTACACTTACACTCACAAGTATAATATTCACATCAAACACTCATCACCATGAGGTTTATTTTATTATCATCACCGACACACAATACATGTTATCATCTACATGCATTTTCATCTCATATGTATGCCAAACATACCAACAATCAATCACATAATTTCATTTTATATAAATCAAGGAAACAAAGTCCTAGGAAATCAAATAATCAAGATAAGGGTATAACCCTTACTTGAAATTGAAACACTCCCGGCTCTCACAAAATGCCTCAACCACATATCAAATAATGCCTGAACCTATGAGACATCAAACATATGGCATAGCACATAACCACATAGGAAAAAGCCATGTCCAGATTGTGGCCCCTTGGGCTCAAGCCTTGGCACCACAATAGTCCCAAACCACCCCAAGCTCCTAAGCCTGATTGGCCTCATGTTTCCTTATAGGTGGTGTCGCCTTGGGTGCTAACACCCTTACTCTTCATTTGTGTGGCGCCTTGGGCGCCAAGCATTATACATAGGCGAAGAGCCTCGATTTTGGTTCAAAATCACCCAAATTCTCACCAATTCTCTTGATTTTCTTTTATAGGTTTTTATCCTTGATGTTTAGAGAGTATTTTGATATCAAGACCCCCAATTTAATTCCAAGTATTCAAGCCTAATTCATCAAATCTCTATCCCAAAATCCTAACTTTTCCTTTTTCTCTTCATACTCTTTAATCTCACCCTTAATCATGTTTAATCTATCAATTTTTGGTTTTAATCTCATCAATAATTATCTCAAAATGTCTTAAAATATAACTCAAGCTCCAAAACTCTCCAACAATCCCAATTTCTACCCAAATCCTCCTAAATTTGAAAAATAGAGAGAAAATAGAAAAGCTAATATGCCTACCTCAAATTCTTGCCCTTCTAGTGGTGGTTGGTCCTTGGAGACCGCCCCGCTAACGGAGAATAGTTGCCAAAGGCTTAGGTTTTGAACTTGAATAGGGAGAGTTGAGAGAAGGTGGAGAGAAATAAGAGTGAGGAGGTATGGAAAGAAATAAAATGAGGGAAACTGGATGACTCCATATATATACTCCTTTGGTGAAATTACTATTGGTCTTCTGGTCAAGCCCCAGTCGATCTTATTAAGGGTAAAGCCATAATTTCTCTAATTCGGGTATTTCTCATACTCTAGATACTAACAATTTCCCTTATTACATATTAGTCCCCCTTAAACTTAGTAATCATTTAGCTCCCTCAGTGCCACGTACACATCTTATTAGTCCCCAGTCACTAATTATTCTCCCTAAGGTGCCACTTCTAACCTCTCATTTCTTGTTAAGTAACCGAAAAAATTTCTCGTATCTAAATTATCACTTAAAATCAAATTTTTTAACACTCGAAAACCACAAATGTTACATTAAAGATTTTTCTAAGGACTTTGTCTTATGACATTGTAGGTTAGGTCACCCTTCTGATTTAATTTTTAAACATATAGATTGCCTAGGAAATAATGTGGATGATAATATGCTTTGTGAAATATGCCAATTAGCCACACAAACTAAGTTGCCATTCTCTAATAGTAGCAGCAAGTCTTCTCACATTTTAAAACTAATTCATGTTGATATATGAGGGCCTCAAGTTTAACAGGTGCTTCCTATTTCTCACAATTGTAGATTATTTCAGTAGGACTACGAGGACATTTTTAATGAAATTAAAATCTCAACTATTTTCTTTATTAAAAAAATTTCTTTATTATGATGAAAAACCAATTTCAAGAGTGTTAAAATTCTTAGGTCTGATAATGGGAGTGAGTTTTTAAGTAATGAATGTCAAAAAACCTTGAGAAAATTTGAGATAATACACCAAAGAACTTGTGTTTGTTCTCCCCAACAGAATGATAAAGTAGAGAGAAAAAATAGGACAATAATTCAAGTTGCTAGGTTTTTATTAATTGGTGCTAGTAACCCTATTAAATTTTAGGGTGAAGCCATCCTTCATGCTACATAACTTTTAAATAGGTGGCTTAGCGTCGTCATTAATTGGAAGACTCCAAATAAAATATTGTTGGAAGACTCCATTTTTTCGACTTTCAATCTAAACCATCTATTATAAAATGGATAATGTAGATGAAAAAAAAAGAACTTTGAATTTTCTGTAAAAAATTTAAAGAATCTACTTCCCCTTAAACCACACTCAAAGATATTGGCTAACAAAAATTCTATAACAAAAGATTTAGATAAACTCGATCTATTGATTTTTAGCCTTGGAACCAATTAAATGGGCAGGCTAAATTGAGTTGGATTTGGTAAGATAAATAAAAAACTATGGATAAAAAATGGGTCAAAAACTATTTATGGCATTTAAAAAATTTTCATGTGGGTCATGGGTCAATTCATGATCCATTTTTTAGGGTCAACCTACCCTAACTATTAGCTCATTCTTTTTCTTTTAAAAAACTTTTTTTAATTTATTTTAATTTTAAATTAAAATGTCGAATAACAATTTGATTTATTTTCATCCCTTCATAAAAAATTATTGCTATGTTAATTTTAGAAATATTTTAACCAATACTTTTTTTCGGTTACACAGATATATATCTTTTATATATATATATATATATATATATATATATAGACACACATATATAAAATTAGACCAATGCTAGAGATGGAGTGCCGGTGCTAGGGACAAAGTGAGATTGAGAAAAGAAGAGAAGTAGTGGTGATTGAAGAAGTGTGTAGAACACTGAAGCAGAAGAAGTGAACTGACCTAGGGTAAGGGCATGCACGGGGGAACACGATTTACTCAAACACTTTGTCTTAGAAGCTAAGGAAACTTCAAAAAAAAAAAAAATATATATATATATATATATATATACATATATATATATATATATATATATATATATATATATTCCGGATTCACGAATTGAATTTTGTTGAAAATTAACCCACCACTCGACTCGCTAATAGTCGAGCTGAAGATTTTTAACTCAGTCCAACCCATAAACTTAAGACAAACCAATCCAACTGTGAGTTGGGTCCGGTTGGCAAGTTAGTAGGTCCCTTGCTCACCTACATGTGTGTTTGTCTATATGTATATGCGTGAATGTGCTAGTGTACAAGTGTGTATACTCAGACAAATCTATACTAACTCTCAAATTGTTAATCTAATCTATCATATTGGTCTTTCATAGTTAATTAGATTTTGTATTAAATAATTAAACTCACCATTTAAGACTCTTAAGCACAAAAAAGCTAAGAATCATTACAATAATTCAAAATACTTCCGAGTGCTTCTTTATTTTAACCTCCAATAGTACTCTAAACTCTAACCTCTAGTGTATGTGTGCATAAATAGATTAAATGATTAACCCACATACAACCCATCATAAATGGGTTATATAATGATCCAATCCATTTATGACCCTTGTCAAATTTGAATGGATTGATGATTTAGGATAAAAAAAAAAAAGACAAGTGGGTTTAATTGAGTCAATTTTGATACCCTTAGAACCAGCCTACTGAAATTACTTGGTTTAGTTTGAAAACAATTATATCTGTAAATATGCTTATAGCAGTTTTAGCAACCCTTTTGCAATCCTTCATCTGCCTTCTTATTTTGGGTACTAGACGTATTCATATTACACATGTAATATATATATATATATATATATATATATATATGTTAAGCTAAAAAAATATTTTAAAAACTAAAAACATGTGTTTTAATTAAAGAATCCCAAAGTAGGCATGTAATCATACCTCTGTTTTTCTTTTATTGATCCAGAACATCCGAGTCATGCATTAAAAATTGCAGTAGCTAAATTACTTCCAAAGCAGTGTACACAAATAATTAAACCATTTTTAAATAAATAAAAACCCATGAATTCATGTGGCATACGATTAACTCAGAAATGATAAGCAAATCTTCAGGGAAATAAAAATGCCCAAAAAAAAAAATCAAACGCAAGTTTGCTTGTTTTTAAAATGAAAATAAAGCACAGTCATCATTAAAAACAAGAAAAGGAGCGAGAGGAGAAAACAAAATAACAGACTTCATATTGTTGTCCACCAATATAGTGTACTATCTGTGTTTGAGTGCAGAATTTCGCCATTAGTGTGGGGTACACATCAATCGAACAGCGTGACTGCGCCAAAGCTCTCCTAACTCGTGCTTGAGTATGCAGCTAGGCAGTCACCGCCCATTTGAAAAAACTGCAAATAACAAGAAGCCAATTAAATCAACAAGTAGTGTTCTACCGTTCTATGGTAGACAAGGTTCAGCATTTTACCTATCATCTTTAGGGTACTGTGGTTGAGTACAAACTTGTTGACAGCAAGAGTGCTCAGGTTTCTGACTCTCGGTTATTCCACGTATCAGCCCATCAAGATCTTCCAAAATTTCAATCCCTTTAGCCCATTTTCTCAAGGAGCTGATATAGTTGTCCAGATAACTTACCATCCCTAATTTAATTTCTTGTAGTCTCGCATCCACATGAGGCTCCACCCTTTTCTTCTCCAATTCCACCCCGTCAGCTGAGCCAATTTGCCAGGACGAGCCAAAAGTGAACAATTTTTCACCTTTGCTCAGTAACCGCCCTTCTGATTTTGGTGAAGAATTGAGAGGCCACTTGCCTTTTTTAAACTCGTTTGCCAGTGCCTTCACCCTCCAAAACTTGATGACATCTCATTATCATATTTGCCCACTAACTCCTGCACATATTTTACAGCATATAGAGCGGTGTTCTGCTTCAAGCTTTCCATCCCTTGTTCCATTCCGAAATATTTATACTGTCTGGCCATATAAGCCAGGTCAATGTCTATATCTATATGGGGATATTCATTAAAAAATCTTTCATATAGATCATGTACCCGCCATCTTTCAACTGGCAATTTCATTTTAATCTCTAAATCTTCCATCTCTTTTATATATTGATACACAATACTAAATTCACATTTATTACACAATACTAATAACGGATCCTTGTCTCTCTTCTGATTCTGTATTTGTAGCATCTACATCCTTTTCTGCTCCTAATTTTGATATAAACTCCGCAAAGATGTCCTCATCCCATTCTGTATCGCTTATGACACTTCCATGTAAGTTCGACAACTCTTCTGTTCTTGATTCTTTCCTTTCCATACTCAATTCAGAAGAGGTTGTATCAGGAACTTTCCCTTCCACATCCGCACTAGGCTCCAGTGATGAAGACGAATAGTTGCTTCGTTTTGGTATACTCAATCCAACTGGATTGTATAAAAGTTAGTATACTGTGATAAACTTTTAAGTACGCAAGTTCAACCTTAGGCTATGTACTTTAGAGTAGTTTATGTGTAAACTTTTCAAGCATAAAATTATTAAGATTCATGTAACTTGATTTGTAAAGATCACCCAGTGCGTATATAAATAGCCCTTCTACTTGGCGATGGTAATTAACTTAAGAAAGTGAATAAAAAATTGGCTTTAAACTCCACAAAATTATAGTCCTAAAATTCTCCAATTCTTGTTCCAACAGACTGTCTTTAATGTCTATTTCGTAAAATTGAGGGCGAGGAAGAAGGAAGATATGAAGTTGAGTCTTACCATTGGCTTCTTGAGCAGGAAATGTGAATGAGTTTCTATGCGGGTCTAATTTCATAATTTGATTTGAATTTGCAGGAATGCATTCGCTTTGATGCTCATCTACTAGCTTATGATCAAGAATCTCTGCCCCTATCGAGACTTCTGCATCAAATTCATCGCCCTGTATTAGTGTTGCTTTCTCCAATTCTGCATGTAACTCAAAAAAAATTTAAATTGTTCACGTAGAGCCAAGAAAGAGCATAGAAATACAGATTGTTGGGAAAAACGGCGGTATGCGCAGAATCAAAATAATTCCACAGACCCAGGATAATTCCCAAAATACAATAGACAAAAATAACACCAAAAAATTTTAGCGTGGAAAACCCAAATTAGGTAAAAATCACGGGACCCGTAGGCCGCTTAAATCTTCCACTATAGTAATAATGGGAATACAAACTTCACTCTTAGGTGGACCTCTCACTCACAAAAAATACTACAACAGTATTTCTTCAATTTGTGAACAATAACCCTCACAAATTGGACTCACTATTTTTCCTCTCAGAAACTTTCTGAGACACTCTCTATATTTTTCTTCTCACTCTTTTCTCTCAAAAGTGAGGCTTCTCTGGATGCTTGAAGGATGATTTATGAAGGGAGGGAATGACTCTATTTATAGAGTCATTCCTCCACCAACCTTCTGCGTTGCACCAACCCCTCTGCCAATTTTTCCTTGCGCAGCCTCTTCAGATTTCAAAAGAGGAGGTGCCTAACTTTGACAAAATTGACTTTGGAGTAAATTATAAAATTTTGGTTGCAATTTTAGTTAAATTGCAACTTTTGCCATTTTTTTTTAATATTATAATACCTGGGCCTCACTTATGGAGGGACCCACCTTTCACAGATTGTGTTAGATGTTTCAAGAATTAAAAGAAAACCTCCATCAGCAACTTGGAGTAACATAGCCAGTTGCGGACCGGAAACAACATCAATGGATTCAGATGCACCATAACCAAGGAATCCTGGTCTTTGAATTTGTGTTTCCACATGGCCTTTATTCCCTGTTAACATGGACACAACTTCTTCCATCGTGGGACGTGACTTTGGATCACCTTGAGCGCACCGTCAACCTATTTCGATGCAGTTTTCCACTTGCTCACTTATTGCTGAATCTGCTAAAATAGGATCCATAAATTCAAAGCTCCTCTTCTCGTGGTAACATTTGTATGCCTATCCCCAAAACAAAAAAAAAAAGACAACAAAGTAACTTGACAATGTTTCATATATAAGGGATGTAACTGAGAGATATGACTAATATTTATGTTTCAATATTCACCCAATCAAGCAGATTTTCTGCATTGTCCGGCAGGTTGACCTCTGTCATTTTTCGGCCACTGACGATTTCTAACAACAAAACGCCATAACTATATATGTCCGCCTTCACTATTAAATATAAATCTTTCCAATACTCTGGAGCTAAATATCCCCTGTTGTATTGTATGTTTTACATGCTACTTAGTGTCTGATCAATCTTATGAAATATAAAATCTTCAAAAAGAAAATGGCATTTGTGATTAAAAGTATTGGACACTCTTCAGGTTCAGTCAATGCCCTCCCCCGGCCCCTATCCCCAAAAAAAAAAGAATGTCTATTGAGTATGATATGATTCTAGAAATTGATCTATGCAAACTTCTTTTCTTTTCCTTTTTTTTTTTTGGGTCATCGTGTTTTGTGTGTGCTGATTTACTCATATACTTTTGCACCTCCCTTTAAAATAGCATATCTCTCTCTCTCTCTCTCTCTCTCATTCATGTAGACATTATTTGCACCGGGTCTTTTCTCATATAATCAATTGTCTTATACATCGAATAATATGAGATTTTAACCATTTCAATCATGTTATGTGCTACGTTAGTAACTCTGTTAACTCGCTAACGGTGTTAAAAAAAGAACATATTTGAAAAAAAATTTAAAATATGTGGGACATATTTGACCAAAAAATAGTTTAGGGACATGAATGAAAATGCATGTAAACATTAAGAACATGTGATATACTTTTCTCACTAAATTATTATCATGATCTGGCTCATCAAGCTATTGAAATTTTTTGGCTCACGAAAATTTAAAAAGTTTTATTGCTGCGTTATTTGGTCATATGTAGTTTGTTTCACATGTGGTGTCCCAAAAGTTGGTTATTCTCTTGCTTTCAACAATGTTGGTATATGTACAAAATAAGGTAGCATAATTTAAGAAAAAAAGATAAAGTGCAAAAGAGAGAAGGTTGTTGTTTCTAAAGGTCTGTTTGGTTCGCACTACATGGTAGGAATGGAAAGAAAAAGAAGAATGAAAAAGAAAAAAAGAGAAGGTAAAAAAGTTGTTTGATATAGAATGGAAAAAGGAAAATGAGAGAGAAAATAAGATTATTAATTATGTATTTTTAAAATAAAAATAAAATAATTTTAGGGGTAATTTTACTAAATTACCCTTCAGTTCTTCATTGCTTTCTGTCCAGCTTTCTTCAAATTTTGAGGGGTATCAAATAAACTCAGATTTTATTTGCACCAGGTATGTTGAATTCGTTCTCGTCATCGTACTCGTCTCTCTCGCTGTAGCACTTGCCTTTTGCTCATCCCTCTGTTCTCGTTGTCGTACTTGTCTCTCTTGCAGGCGATCTCATTCTTGTCTTCATCTGTTCTCGCCATCGCACTCGCCTTCCACTTCTCCATCTAATTCGACATCTTATGCCCTTCTCTCAAGATCAAAGTAGTTTTGGACATGTTCTTGGTTGTTTGCTCCTTTCCTTTTGATTGGCAGAAGATAGTTGAGGATTGGGATGATTGGAAAAATGGAGCAACCTCTTCATTTCCTAGTTTTTTCCATTAGGAGGCTAGCGCTTTCCAAAGGTTGTGAAGAGGAAAATGCCGTATGCATAAAGGAGGAAAACAGTGTCAATGGAATGATTCCATTCCTCCTAAGCGAACGGACCAAACCATGGAAATTTTATTGTACACAGGATTTTTGTGTTCCATTCCTCCCTAGACACTAAACCAAATGCACTATAAAAGTAAGGAAACAAAGGAGTTAAGACAAAAAACCAATGGACAAAAGTACATACCATCATCTTTCTACTTGAAAGCATTTGGGATAATTAAATACTTAGAGAATATTTTAATTTTGACCACGAACAATTTATTAGAATTTATTATAAGCTCATGGGTCAAATACATAAAACTATTTTGTCTCTGCTATATTACCAAGTGATAGTCATTTAATTGAGGCATAGATCAAAGACTTTCTCTTGATAATCAATGTCACAAAGAAAGATAAAAATGAGATAAACTAAATATGGTCAAAGCAAACACATGATATCAAATATGTTTTTCTACTTCATTGTCCTTTTTCTTTTTTCTTCTTTTTCTTGCTTCATAAGTCATAACCTAAGCATGAAATAGATAAATCAATCATTTAAAAAAATCTAAAGCAGATCTCTTTTCTTTCATGGAATAAGAGCAACAAGAATCTAAACTTATTTACAACATGTTTGGATGGGCGTTCATAAGCATTAAAAGCATGATTGGTGGGGCAGACTCACATTTGCACAAAAATGGCTCTGTTTGGATATGCTTTGGACCTCCAGCCATAATCTATTCCAGTCCTAGACTCACTTGAATACAAGCATTTCTAAGTAGATTATTTGCACAATCGATTATGGTTGGAGAGGTTTTAAGTGGGTATTTGGAAACTCGTTGGGTAAACCTAAGTTTAGACATAACTGATTTAGAGCAGAATTAATTTTGTATGAACGTGATTTATGTTTGAAAAATGTTATCAAAAAAGTGATTTTTGGAAAATAGATTTCATTTAGATATTGGTTAACAAAAACACTTTTGAATGTATAATTATCAGAATGAGTTTGAATATTATATTATATTTTTTTTCTTATTATTTCTATCATATAAAAATATAACTAAAAAATATTAATGTTTTGATTATAATTTTTAAATTATTAATACTAATATTTGATTTAAAATATATATTTATAAATGTTGATTAAATAAATTTATTTATTTTAGGAAAAAAGTAAATCTCATGTCTCTAACGTTTATACGCACTTTCATTTATGTTCCTAAATTTTTTTTTTATCAAATATGTTTTACATGTTTCAATTTTTTTTTTCAAATATGTCATTTTTTAACACCATAAAAAACTAACAGCAATGCTGACTGAACTTCCCACATGGTTGCCACATGAAAGAATTCTACGTCACATGGTGTATCCAATGGAATGACGACACGTGGTGCAGGCTTTATTTTGAAAAAAAACAAGCAAAGTGCATTTGGGTAAATTTGAACACAAGACCTCAAAGGTAAATAAAGCACCCTTAATCATTGAGTCATTGAAACACCTCTGACACATGTATGTATAAGAACTTTTGTTATTGTATTGAAAATTCAAAATAATATAACCAATTATTATATGTTACAAAACAGTGATAAATCTTATAATAAGATAATATGTTATTATCTTACATAACTTATTTTAAATTATATAAGAAGTTAAAAAATTAATAACAAATCTTAAAATATAAATTTAACTATTATTTATACTTAATAAAAATTAACTTTATATTAAAAATAATTATAACAATATGTTATGCATATAAAAAAAAATTGACATAAGATTTGATATTATCATTTTTAATTATAATTAAATTTTATAATGTTTAAATCTTATTAAAAATAATTATAACAATATGTATGCATATTAAAAAGAATTTTGATATAAGATTTGATAATTTAATTTTTCATATGCATAGCATATTGTTATAATTATTTTTTAAAATAAAGTTAATTTTTGTTAAGTATAAATAATAATTAAATTTATATTTTAAGATTTGTTATTAATTTTTTTAACTTTTTTATATAATTTAAAATGAGTTTTGTAAAATAATAGCATATTATCTTATTATAATATTTATCATTGTTTTATGACATATGATAATTGGTTATATTATTTTGAATTTTGAATACAATAATAGAAACTCCTATATATATTTCTTTTTTCATATATGTCAAAGGTACTTCAATGGCTCGATGATTAAGGGTATTTCTTTTACCTTTGAAGAATTGGGTTCAAATCTCTCTAAATACCCTTTGTTCATTTTTCTTCAAAATAAAACCCATGTTGCTTGTCGTCATTTCATTGGATACGCCATGGGATGTGGAATTTCTCTACGTGACAAGTATATGGCAGTCATGTAAAAAGTCTAGTCAGCATTGTCATTAGTTTTTTGATGGTGTTAAAAAAAATGACATATTTAAAAAAAAATTAAAATATATAAGACATATTTGACATAAAAAAAATTTGGAGACATGAATAAAAGTATGTATAAATGTTAGAGACATGCGATATATTTTTTCCTTTATTTTATTACCATTTTTGAGAGAAGGAGAGAGAGTGGTCAATTATAAAAATAGTTATATCCACTGATTTCAGAACCGGACCGGACCGACCGGTTCGATCGGTTGGACCGGGAACTGGTCCGATTAACCCCTAAAAATCGGTTAGTGTTCGAACCGGTCAAAAACTGGTTGAACCGGCTGAACCGGCCGGTTCACTGGTCTAACCGGTTTTTTTTTTGGGTCAGTTTGCTTTTTTTTTTTAGCCACTTTGGTCACTTTGTTTTTCTTATTTTATTATTAGATGTTGAAGAAATGGAAAACTAACCAATTATAGAGTCAATTGATAAATGATAATTTTTTTTGATTAATTGTTTTATTTTTGTTGTTACTTATAAATATTTATTTGAATATGTTATCTTGTTAAAATACCTTTTGTGTAATTGAATATTAAATATTATTTTTAATTAATTTTACATTTGCACATATATAAATTATGATATGTTGATATGTAATTATAATTATATAGTTATTTTAAATAACTTATTTCGTTATTTTTATGTATATATTTTATTTTTTTAATTTTTTAATTACTATCGCTTCGACCGCGGTCCGACCATTGAACCTTGAACCGATGCCCCCCGGTTCAATGACCGTTTTGGTTATGAAAACCTTAGTTATATCTCTTCATATCTCTTCGCATCATCATCATGCATCAGAGAAGTTTTGCCACGCCACATGTATCCAACTACTCATATCTCTTCACATCATTATTCATCAGAGAAGCTTTGCCACTCCACATGTATCCCACTACTCATATCTCTTCATTTCTCTTCACATCATCAATCCTATTGCACATTATGATTCATTGCTCCAGAGTCCAACGTTTTGCTGCTTCTTCAATCCCAAAAACGCACTGAGACAAGGGCATAAAGCATAGCGACATGCAAATCGTGAAGGGCGACGACAACATGTGACAACTCTCTCTCTCTCTCTCTCCTCTCTCCCTTTCCCCTTTGTTATGAAGTCCTTGTGAAGGATGAAGAGGGTGACACTGGAAAATTTTGGCTGTAGACGATTTGTGGATAATCGATTTTATGAAAAAGCTACAACATTCCACTTCTACACAAAATCGATTTTGAAATTGATCATGAATGTAGAACCAAACACGATAATTTTACTGAAAAATCGATTTTCAGCACATGAACGCTCGTTGAAGGTTGTCTCCCATAGAACCAAACATGCAATAAGACTCTGCAGACTCTTATACCCCTTTGTTATCTTTTTTTTTTTTTTTGCATTTTGTCCATTTGAATATTTTCGTCGTCCCTTTGTTGTGGAGAGAAGAAGGAAGGGGAGAGGAGGCCGGCGAAGTGCACACCGTGGTGCAGGTCGCCAGTCACCAATAGCCTCTGGTTGCTTCGATCGTTGACCTTCGACTGGAGAGTCAAAGAGGAAGAGGAAGAAAATATGAAGGAGCTCAAAGACTCACAAGTGAATATAGATAGAAAATTAAGCAATATTGAGGGTGATATTCAACAATCACAAACCACCACTAACAACCATTTTTGCATTCTCGAAGGAGCTATCTAAGAGTTGACCAGAGCAGTCCAAAAATCCTTGAAGATCACCACCACTTCATCATCGTTAGGCCAAACAATGGAAGAGGAAGTGGAAGGCTCAGAACCAAACAATGGACTAGAGAGAGACTTTAGAGACTGAACATGTGGAGACTAAAGGTCGATGAGGAAGACTCTAGAGACTGAAGTTAAGGTGACTTTGTGGTGTGGGACTGAAGCTAACTAAGGTATGGATGAAGCATTGAAGTTGACTATAAATATTACGTGAGAGATTGATACAATTATATTTAATTAAGAATTAAATATAATTGTTATAATTGAGGAAAAATTAATTGAAATTCATAAAAATTAAGAAGGGAACTGAAAAATTTAAAAAATTCATGTATTTTATTAAAACATTGTTATACTTTAACTTCTACTTGTATTATTTTTTATGTGAGTTTGTTAATCTTATTTTGCTTAACTTCAAGAGTAATATTTAAATAATTATTAAAAATAATTAAATCAAATTTAGAGATAAAATAAATAAATTCATTTTATTAAAACATTTATAAATGTATATTTTTAATCACATATATTAGTACCAATAATTAAAAAATTATCATTAAAATATTAATATTTTTTTACATTTTCATATGATAGAAATTAAATAAGGATAAATAAAATAAAACAATATAATATTCATACCTTTTTTAGTAATTAAAAATTCAAAAGTTCTTCTATTAACGAATATCTAAACGAAATGTATTTTCTAAAATAACTTTTCTGATAACAGTTCTCAAATATAAATCACGTTCATACAAAATCAATTTACTCAAAATTAATTTTGCGCAAACTTAAATTTATCTAACAAGTTTTCAAATACCCCCTTAATACTCTTGGCAATAATTCAATTTTCACCCTAACATCTTTTATATATGTTAAAGAAGGAACAATATGGTTGGCATTTCACTAGGTCAAAAGAATATTCTTTTTGCATCATTGAAGCTTCACTTTTAAAAATATTCTTTTATACTTGTTTTACAAAACTTTATGTAATAAAATCTTTATAAGTTCAACTAATATCTTAAGGCAATATATTCATAACAAATATTTTCACTTTATTTCAAATAATCACAAATATTAATATTTATAAAAAATGCTATTTAATAAAATATTTTGGCATCATCAGACATGAGAGAAATCCATTGGGCCAACAACTAATCTTCTTCTTCTTCTAGAATGGTGTTTTTGTTGTGACAATAGGAGATTGAAGACTATCAATATTTTGTGGTGACTACAAAGTATCCTCCTTCTTCTAAAGAAGAGAAAAATTTAAGGGCAATTTTTTATTTTATTTTATTATGTATGTTGATATGTCCGCCACTTGTTGCAGACATTGGCAATGATATGGCCTATGGAGGAATTTGTGTCAGCATTTTTTGTTACTATATTTAACGATATTAGCCCAAAATTAAGATATGATTGAAACAAATTAAAAACATATGTGGATGAAATCAGCAAAACAAAAAGTTAAAAATGAGATTAAAACTCGAGTCAAATGCGTTATAATAAAAAATGTACTTGTCTTTAAAAAAAAACAAATACTTTATTCCCTAATTTATTTAAATAAAAGAATTAAAAAAATTCCATATCATTTGGATATTGTATGATTATGAGAAAAATATATGAAAGATATTCAAACAATAAATTATGTAATTTTTATATATTCGTTTTAACTAAGATATAATGTTTTATTTTTTATATTTTATAATAGTTTACGGGAGTAACATGTTATTATTAAATTTTTTCACTAAATTGTAAGGCTAAAATAATTTTTTTGTCCGTTAACTTCAGGTTCATTTTATCCATTAGATTCATTTCGTTCTAATTCAGTTAATTAACTTTACTATAAATTAACTTTACTATAGGTTTCATTTTAACTAATTTTGTTTTGTTTCAACCTCATACCTTAGCTTCCATGGTAATATGCCCACAAGAATTGAAAAAACATAAGAACATTAATCAAATTAAAGCAATAACATGACAACAGACAGGAAGTGAAGAGAACCCACAAAAGACAATTTTTTTTTTCGATAAAGACAAATACACAATGTTTATAATAATGATAACGAAATATATTATAGCAAGAAAGATCCAAGTTAACAAAAGGTTATCAGAGTTTTATATATATATATATATATATATATAGACATGATGAAGCATATTTTTAGAAAGCCCAGTTTGTTTTTGATAATGGCCTTGAATATTCGTTGGACCAAAGATTGTTGTTACAAAAGCATGGCCTATTCCTCCTCGCTTATCTAAGTCTGACCTTCTTATCTCTATGAATTTTTGTCTTATTTAAGTTGGACCTTTTCTGCTTTTAATAAACGATGTTAGTAGGAACTATGCTGGACCTGCAGAAAGAAAAGGAACATAGCAGGAAAAAAAATGATGTGTGTCAAAACATGGAAAGCATTACTGTACTACTAAAGTCTATTTTATTCTTTATGCTGCATCTTGCTTTGTTCCCCTTGCTGAGCATTTAATGGAGGTTGAAGAAGTTGAAGAATTACAATTAATGATCTTTCAGGTGGAGATTCAAATCCTTGCAACAAATAGCTTTCTCTCTTCCCTCCATGAAGAGGAGGACGAATGACATAAATTATTACAAGAAAGAATCTTCTCATCTACTACATTCTTCTCTTCGAAAAAGTATTTATACTCCGTGTAAGTTAGGTTGAAGAGGTGAAAGAGGTTTTAAGTCTTCGTTCAAGAAATTTATTGTTTTATCTGTTTATCTTTTCTTGTCGAAGAGGGTTATAAAAACTTTTGAGTTGAGCTTGTGTGAGGTTATAATCACTCTGTAATTATCTGGTCTATTTTTTGAGTTTAGAATGTAAAAATCAAGAGGCTTGTTCTTAAAAGAATTATTGTAAAAATCTGGAAGCTTGTTCCTAAAAAAGTGTTCTTGAAAATTTCAGTTTGATTATTAGTTATAGAAAACCTTGGCTGTGAGTTGAGGGAGAGGACGTATGATCTTGGGCTAAAGATATGAATCTTTTGAGATCTTGTGTCATTTTTTTTTTCACCTCTCATTATTGTCTTTTAATATTTACTTATTATTACTTTTCATCCTCTTGGAGATAAAATCTTATTTTAGAAAATAGTTTTTGAAAAATTTGTTAGAGCATTTTCAATGATGAATCTCAATTGAGTTATTTATTGTAGATCCCACAATGCCATTTCATCACTTGTGGCTTTAAGTAATTCTCCATTCCAATGATTCATCTCTTAAAAACTCACAAATGAGTTCCACAAATAACTTTAAACTACTTTAACATTTATTATTCTCCACTAACATTTATTGTGAGTTGATTATCTTATTATTATTTTTTGTATAAAAATCGTTCTTACGCGTAGCAGTTAAGGTGACAAACTATAGTGATGAACCTCAATAGGATTCAATTTTTAAATTTAAAAACTCTGTAAAAAATCTAATTAAAAATGCTCTTAAAATACAATTCAATCCTCTTTCTTTTGTTTTCATCATGTCTAACAACATAAATGAAAGTGTTAGAAGAGCTAAGCTACCAAAAAGTTACATTTATGTATGTTGAGCATTTTGGTGGAAGGAAATTTGATTTTCTTTAAAGGATTAATTAAATTGAAATAAATTAAAATTAAGAGACCAAATTATAACAAAATAAAGTTAAATGAACAAAGTAAAATTTAAAGTAAAGTTAAGGGATCGAATTAAAATAAAATTATGGAACAAAAATGAATTTTGAGATAAAATCAAAGAACCAAAATAATATTTTAGTCAAATTATAATTAAACAATTAAAGAGAGAGAATAGACGCAGTTCCACTTAAAAAAGAAGAAGAAAAGTTCCAAACGCCAAATTAAATCTCTTTACGACCTTTTCGGCTTTTTCTCAACAATTCAAAGATGCAGATCCTCTCAATTTATTCAAGAAATTGACTTGGTGATATAAAAAGAGATAAAAAGAAGGGAGTAGGTGCAGGAGAGTTCAGCGCACATTTATTGTAAAAAAAAATATAATTATTATCGTGGCTAAATGTCTTAAAATTATAATTAAAAAGTATCTGATTCCTGTTGACAGTAGACGATCCAGATCGAAAAGAAGGCGTGTGAGACCAATACACCATTTTGTTCATGGAATGTACAATGCTCTCGCTATTTCTCTCTTGAGTAATTTTTTTATTTAGTCCCTGATATATTATAATTATCTTAATTTGATTTTTAAAAATTAAATATTTCAAGTTAGTCATGAAAGATTATATTTATCTAAATTTTATTTGTCTATTTGTTAAAGTAACTTTTAGTAACAAAAAATTTAAAATCTGGCAACTGTAAATTTGGTGATTTAGCAGCAAAAAGAATCAAATTGAGATAATTGTAATTTTTTATGGACTAAATTTTCAAGGACCAATTGGGATACTGGTAATTTTTAGGTATTAAATTGATAATTTACTCCTCTTTCTATCACTTTTCTATTATATCATGTGCAATACTAGAGGATTAATAAAAATAAGGTAAAAGTAATATTTATCCATGAACTTTGACCCTTATTTTAATTATAACAAAAAATTTTATTCTATATCAATTATAACCAATATGTTTTCAATTAGTTTTCAGTATGCTTCTAGGCCTAATGTCATCAAAATATTTAAAGACAAATACTGATGTAACGTCATATCTTACTGTAATACCCATGAAAAATAAAATATAAATATTTGTTTACAAACTATGGTTACTATGCTAGTATACGGTACTGTTTACCTGTATAATACTATTTACGTATATGGTACTGTTCATTTATACAATCAAAATGTCAAGTACTAGATGTGGTTTGGTCATAAGAGACAACTAGAAAGAAGTTCGTAGGAGAAAATGACGTTTTATGTGTGAAAATACCTTCAGGGACTAAATTGAAAGGATTGATTTGAAAAGAAACTTAAAGGTTTAAGGTAAAAGGATAGTTTTTCCTTTAAGTTTTCAATAGTAATAAACATAAAAATTTTTCATCGTACGCGTAAGGTGTACAGTAATTGCATTATTAGAAATGTTATTTTCATAAATAGTAAATTAAATATTTTATTAACGTATAGTGTCAAATAGTACCCTTGACTTTTACTATAAATAGGCCCTTCCATTTCACTTATAAACTCACACCTTCAACTTCTCTTCTTCTCTCCTTAAATTCCTCTTACTTCAATGCTAGGCTTGTGAGATTTTGGGCCTTTCCTTTTCAGCTTAGGTAAGGATACTATGCCCTTTCTATGTCTTTCAAATTTTAGAAGTTATTTTCTTAAGTATGCTCTGTGCTTGCGGCCTTGGCTGATCTTCCACATCAGAAAAACTGTCCTTAGCTGTTTATATGTTATTTTGATTATCTGATTACCGAAATAGAATGTAAACTGTGAAGAATACATGTCTAGGAAAGTTCTGGCTAAGGAAAGACCTGATTTTTAAGTGTTTCCAGTGTGACCCTCCACTCTTTCCTGGTAACTTACCTGGTGTACTCTTTTACAGATTGTATTCTCTATTTCTGGTATAAATAGTAACTGTATGTATGAATAGTGATCGTACATATGAATAGTAATCATATGTATGAATAGTGATCATGTGAACAGTAACCATATATATGAACAGTTACAGTACGTATGAACAGTATCTGTACGAAAACAATCCTGACGTATTTTCTCTAATCTTTCATGAAAATCTCCGTAGCAGAACACCGAAATTCACCTGAGAACTCTTGTCTGTAATGACTTAGAGAAGCGATGCTCGTACGGAATACAGGTGAGTGAAACGACCCCGTTTTAATAGAGTTTTAGCATTACTAGTGATAAAAAGTATGTCGTAGGACACTCCCAAGATTCATAGGGGGAAATTGGATTCAAAATGGTGAATATAATGAGATAATTAATCCAGAAGTATGGATAAGAAAAAGCAAGTATCTCATGATGATGTGAAGATTGAATCTCTTGAATTGTGGTTTATAAAGCTATAATATAGTTATCTACTATACCTGTTATATGGATGAATATTATATTGAGCTTCTGATTATGATATGAAATGCTATTGATTGTGATTGAGCGGGACAGTACCCCCTCTCACGGCAAGGCGAAAAACCCGGTTGACAGGGTGTCTTGACCAATGAGTGTGGAGACAACGATTCCCTTAGTAGGGATATAGCCCGGATTGGTGATAAATCCGTGAGGCGCCCTAGCTAAGAGGATGAGGTTGTGCGTCATGGCGGAAATATACATAATTGGTGAGCCGGCCTGTGTGCGCTCTCCGGGATATATTGCCATTGACGAGTACTAGTAACGTTTGTTGAATTGGATGAATTTTTATCTTCTTGTATGTAAAAGGATGATGTTGTGCGTCATGGCGGAAATATACATAATTGGTGAGCCGGCCTGTGTGCGCTCTCTGGGATATATTGCCATTGACGAGTACTAGTAACGTTTGTTGAATTGGATGAATTTTTATCTTCTGTCTATTGGTTAAGTATGAGCCTTTGGATATGCTTGCATGACTGGTAATGTATTTGAATTTTATTAACGCGAGGCCGATTCGCTCATTGAGTTTAAAAGCTCACACTGTTTGTACAACCTTTTTGTTCAGATCAGGTTGTCATCGAAGAATATCTGCTAGAAGAGTAGATCACTTTGGACCCTCCCACTATCGGGTAGGCACCTCTATTGTTGTAGATTATGTTGCTCTGTAATCGTCTAGGACATCTAGGTCAGGGGTTCGACATTTGGCTTGTATGTCAGTATAATAATGTATTTTAAATTGATAATCTATTATTACATGCAAATCATCTCTATGATTTTCAGATAAGAAAATTTGATATATTTATCGGAAGGCTTACAGTGATGAGAGATTTATCATTGTGCCGGTCATGTGCCCAGAAAACGGGTCGTGACACTTACACACATTAGCACTAAATCATCCATTATGAATGTGCTACTTAAATACCAAGTTAAAATGACTAAAATATAATGTAATTTTTAAAGATATATTTTGAGTTCAAAATAATTAAGATGACATAAAGCAAAAGTATTTTTAGACCTAGACATGTTAGATGTAAAGGGAGTGTGAGTTTGCTTAGTTAAATGACATGTGGAGCATTCTTTTAACACTGCAACAGTCAACAACATGATTCTTTATTTCACCAAAACATCTCAGTTTAACCTGAGGAATATATCCAAGCCTCAAATGCCGCAAATATGAAAGATTCTCATCAAGAATACAACTTAAAAATGAGAAGGCTTGTTTTCTTGATTGACAGAAGTCAACATGTACATTCCTTCTTTTTGTCTTTATCAATCATCCTCACCTTTCCACACTTGAGGGATCCTGCATTAAACGAGTCTGAATAAAAGATATCTTGCATGACAAATCTTTGGTTAACTTTCAAATAGAGATCAAGTTATATATGAAGGTAGGAACATACAACACACCATGTAAGATAATATTGGACCCTAAAATGGGTTGTAACCACATGGCGTAATTTTCTACTCCAACTAATTGAAATAAGATTAGGTGAGTGTCAAGTTCATTTGATAGCTGTAAGAAAAAAGGACGATTACTCTCAATTTGAGATGGGAGCTTTTAACATTTCTTTGAAATCTCCATGAAGGCATCACCCGGAACCAAACTCTGATATCATGATAAACTTTGGAGAAGAAAAGAAACAGAACCACTCAACAGGGACAAAACAAAATACTGAAATTTCATTGATTAACAAGTGGATGTACACGGAGGCATATATAGAGAAGTGTACAACTGAAAAAAGCGATGACTAACGTAATAGAAAACATATGCAACTAACTAGCGGTCAACTTTCCCAATAGATATATGGATAATGTACAGTGAATGTGGCCCAAGCAATCTTATGAATTGGACCCTAAAATGGGTTGTGACCACTTGGAAGCTGTGGGGTTAGTCAAATGGATCAATATGTAAAAGGTATATTAAGCTTAGAAACCTAGCTAGATAAATTGAAGATTTCATTAATGTTATATCCATGGTTATTCGTGATGTTCTCGAAATTTATAGTGGCCTTAGTGCATGTTTGGGGTTGCGTTGGCGGCGAGGGAAACGGGGTTGAGGATATCCAAATGGGGTTTGAAGAAATATGATAATGTTTGGCACAGCGTTGCACACAACCATAGTAGATTTCATCTACGTTTGCAACTTTGTAACCACGGTGCAGGCACAACGAATATTTGGAGCTTTTCCGACATACTAAACGTGGTTGGCCAGAGGAATTTGATAGATTTTTGCACTACCCTTCCCATTTTCTAATGCTTCTCTCTCATGCAACCTTTGCTTTGCTTTCCTTTGCTCTGTTTCTTGCTCCCAAAACAGAGAAATGTTTTCAAACCATTGAAAATTTTCAAAACTCTTAATGTGATTCATTTTCTTTCATGATTGTGCTCTAAAATGATATAATGAATCTTCAAATAAGTTAAAAGGAAATTCTGGGTTGATCTGGAAGCCAAACCCAAGAGAAAAGTAGAGAAAACTAGAAAAAAGTTGCAGTAGGGACTAAAGTGCAATTTATAAAAAGTTTACTGGTTTCGATTTAATTTTGAAAAATATATATTCTTAATCTAGGGTCCTAGATGAAGTGAAATATGAGATCAAATCAAGTAAAGAACATAAGGAAAAATCTTGACAGGGACTAAAGTGCATAAAATAAAAAGTTTATAGGGATTGATTTAAATTAAAAACTAAATATATTCTGGAACTAGGGACTTAGATGAAGTTAGATATGATCTTAAATTAAGTGAAAGATAAAATAAAAATTTTGATCTAGGACCTAACTGAAAAAATAAAAAAGTTTATAGGGGTCGATTTAAATTCAAAACATAATATATTCTAGAACTAGGGATTTAGATAAAGTTAAATATGTTCTTAAATTAAGCAAAAGACAAAAGAAAATTTTCGATCTAGGCCCTAATTGAATAAACTAAAAAGTTTACAGAGATTGATTTAAATTCAAAATAAAATATATTCTGAAACTAAAGATCTAAATGAAATTAAATATGATCTTAAATCAAGTGAAATGGATCATATTCGAGACATTATTAGGGATTAAATGATAGAGCATATATAAAATAATTAATCGTCATTTATAAAATAAATTATTTTATTTATTTTGAAAATGAATCTCTTAATTTATTATTATACAATTAAGTTCATAATTTTTTAAATAGCATTGAAAATTATAATTTAATTTAATTAATTTAATTTGTCAAATTAATGAGAAGCTTGTTTTCATTAAATTATTATAAGCTTATTTTCATTAATTTTAATTGAGATAAAATTAATTTAATAGAGAAAAAAAATTATATTAAAATTTAGTTAGAAATAAAATTAATTTAATAGAGAATAGAAATGTTTTGAAATTTAATTAGAGATCTTTAAATTACTGTGAATAATTAGTGATTAATTAAATTTTTAATTAGTAATTACAAAATAAAAAATTAATTTATTAATAAAAATGATTCATTAGTGATTAATTAATAATATTAGACAAATAAACAAAAAATTTAAATTTCCTTTTAAATAAATGACAATAAATAATAATGTTACATCAAAAATTAAATAAAAAATTATGCCTTTTCTGATAATTTTACATTTCAAACCACGTTTACACACTAACATTCAAACATCATGTTCCTATACTAAACCACGTTTGTCCAAATATCTCCCAAACATAAATCACATTTATTCAAATCTAATTTTCTCTAACCACATTCAAACAAACCTAATTTATCTCACCCACGTTTAATTCATCGGGTTATCAAACACACTCTTATTAAGATGCCGTTGCAGCAAGTGGATATGGTGTGGGAGATGCCTTAGTTCCCTTGGATTAAAGTGAATACTGATGGGGCGGTGAATCAGGGTGGTGAGGTGGGGTCTTGTGGAGTTTTACTGAGAGATTATGAGGGGCATTGGATTGAACTGCACAAGAGATGGTGGGTTGGTTGGATTCGGTTTCTGAAAATTTCTACGGGTATTGGTGGGTTGGACATTTTTTTTTTAATTTGGCAATTTAGGTAAAAAATTAGAAGATGAAAATGTAGAGGTCCAGAGGTCGGCTCGGGTTCTCGGGCTTGTGGCTAGGTTCGAGGTGTGGTGGTGGTGGCTCCTAACAGGTCCCCCTCGGCGTTCAACCTAACCTCACACGGCTCCGGCTAGATGTCACGGCTCGCGACGGGTTGGAAGAGCAGAAGTCGTGCCGCGGCTCGTGTTCAAGGTGGAGCAGAAGGTGTCGCGGCTCCCTTCAATGCTTCTTGTTCTCTTTGCTATGCATTTTGACTCATTCCCAACCTAAATCCCAAATTCTGTCCTCGACCCTTGCAGACTGAGTGCAATGCTCTTTCTCTTCTCACTCAATGTCATCTCTCAATTTCATACCATCGAGAAAGGGTAGGAGCAAATGTTCGTTCTTCTCAAAGCCAATGCCACTGGGTATGTCCTTCTCACCTAATGTTATTGATTGAGCTGCCGAGCCGCTGCTTTGTACTAATTGATTAAGGAATGTGAAGTTTTGTAGCTATATCTTTTTGTTTAGAAATATGTTTTTGGAAGACATTTCAATAACTGTTTTAGGATTTTGTTTATTTGGAATTTTCCATACCATTAATTTTCAAAATAGTTGTGGAGAATTTTCCTTTCTGACTGGGTTGACTTGGACCTGGAGGTCTCATTTCCTTCCTAGAGCCTCAATCCCAATTTCCGAAATCCTACTCGCATGAAACTCGTTTACCAGGAAAAATAAACAGAGCTATATAAGTTCATCTTGTTGCAGAGCAGATACTCCTTCGACCCAACAAAAGAAAAAGAGAATTCCTCCAAGGCCATCATCATGTTTAAAACTTTTTCTGGCAATATCTGGGAAGGAATCAAGACTCTTTGGCGCAGAGTGGATCAAAGTGAGAATCAAATATATACAACTTTCTTCTTTCTGTAAATTTATTTTCCGGATTCTTAGCCTTGACTTAAGTGGATTCTTATTCTTTTGCTTTGTGGCGTTTGATCAGAGGGACGCAAAGATCAAGATTTGGAAACCTTAGCTGTCCTGGGCTGCAAGTTCTTTTCCTTTGAGACCTTAGCTTCTGCTACTCACAACTTTCGTCCTGAAAATAAGTTTCATGAAGATTACTCTGGATCCATGTTCAAGGCAAGATCTTTAACCTGTTTTACCTATTGTTTATGTTTGGTCTTGTTGGGATAAAGTTGAGTAGAGAAAATTGAACTAGGACTTAGGAATTATGTTTTAATTTTCAATAAAGTGACCATAAAGCATTCCAGGCTTTTGATTTACCCATTTCCCCACTAGAGGTTTTTGGAATCTAAAGAAGTAAGCAAAACAATGAATTTCCAAGCTGAGAAAGGAGAAAGGAGAATAAGATTTTGTGGAAGGCGGCAATGTTTGCGACTGTTTGGTGTCTTTGGCTGGAGAGAAATGCTAGGGTGTTTAAACAAAGTTTTCTTCCTTCTCAACTATTGTGGGATAGAGTTCGTTTCGTTGCTTCTCTATGGGTTTCGGCTAATGGTTTTTTCAAAAGGGTTGCCCTTTGAAAATGTTTATGGAGATTTGGAAACCTTTGTTGTACCAACCTTGTTTTTAGGCTTTTTGTTTCCTTTTCTAGAGGATATCTTATTCTCCTTTTTCTCCTTGTCTCCACTTTTTCTATTTCTTTGTATCCCTCTTTCTTTTTTAATAATATTTCTTTTTCTATCCAAAACAAAATGAATTTCCAAGCTGAAAATGAAAAAAAAGAGGTCTTCCACTTTACAAAACATATCAACATACCACCACAAAATTGGAATTCACTAATTTTTCGTCCTCATAATTTCACTTAATGTTTAATTTGATCCTTATACTTTAAAAAATTGTAGCTGAGTCCTTGTATTTTTATGAATTTTCAATTTAGTCCCTGTTAGTTACTATACTTTCATTAATGTTCTATCATTTTTTTTGTGTGGCAAACTATGTGCATATTAGTGCTCTAAATATACATAACTTATATCAAAAAAAAAAAAGAATGAAAGTAGATAATTAAGTAAAATTAACTCACACATAAAAAAAATGATGCAACCAATATTGAGTTATTTAGATAAGTTAGCTTAAATTCTGTATACTTGTAGGTCAAGACAATACATAGTTGATCACATTAGGAAAATTTAACAAAATATTGACAAAAGTTTAACAATTAACAATAGAGAATAAATTAATTTTTTTAAAATTCTAAGGATCTAATTATAAATTTAAAACTATAGGGGGACTCATTTGAAAATCAAGTAAAATTATAAGAACCAAAAGAATAAATTAACCTTTATTATACATAGGAAGCCTAAAATTGCAAATAAGATTTATTAAATTAGACCTCATGAGTGGAATTCATCAAAATGAAATTCGAAATTTAAGCTGCAATGCATTGAAATTAAGAGTGGTGAGCGTGGCCCTTTGGCCTGTGCTATACACAGGGAATATTGAAGGATGGGACAGAGATTGCCGTGAAGAAGTTATATGCATGGCGAAAGACTAAGGAGTTCTCGACAGAGATAGTATGGTTGAGTCGCCTGCATCACCACAATGTGGTGAAATTGTACGGATACTGCGCTTATAACAACCAACTTCTAATTGTTTATAAGTATTATCCCAATCGTCTTCACGAGCTTTTATACAGTAAGTGCTTATTTCGAGGTTGAGCATTACTGCTTATTTCGAGGTTGAGCATTACTTTCTCAGCAATTTTCCAAAGCTCTTTTCACTGAGATTGTTCTCCCCGAACCTCTTGATATCTCCTCAAAAATCTGCATTGCTGAAGCCATAACAACATGATATTATTTTCACCTCAGCATATACATCAAGCACAGTGATCTTTTGACCAATTTTCTTCATCCTAAATTCTTTTTTATATCTGTTTTCGCCCAAATGAATAACTTAAAAATTAATGTGAGCCATGGTACAGCATCTGAGGGAAGAGAGCAGCTTAATTGGACACAGAGATATAAAATAATGGAAGGCATTGCAAACGGTCTAAATTACCTTCATAATGGCTCCCAAAATGGCGTCATCATCCACCGTGACATAAAGCCCAGAAATATCTTCCTTGATCACAAGTGGAACCCAGTACTTGGTGGCTTTAACATAGGAAGACAATTCCTTGAAGATGAAACCACTGTCTCTACACGTGTGGTTGGGACTTTGTAAGCTTTTGCATTTGAACTTGGAAGCATGAAAACCTCTATTGTGTGTTTGCGTGTGTGTGTGACTGGAGATATTGTCTTAGTTTAACCTCACCTCTCAAACTATTTGTCATATATTTTTTCATTTTTGGATAAATTGATAAAGTTTTCTTAATTTATATTCATTTGATGCTAACAGTTAAAACTTATGAAATATATACAGCGGATATATAGCTCCAGATTATTTGATGAATGGACGTGCATCAGCAAAGACAGACATGTATAGTTTTGGGGTTACGATGCTAGAGCTCATCAGTGGCAAAAAAGCCATCAATTATGAGCTACAAGAGGCGGGACTCCTAGTTGGTTGGGTAAGGAGTATTTTCCTCAATACTAAACTATCTAAATGTGATGGATTAAAAACAATACGTTATGATGAAAAAAAAATTTCTTTAACCTAAGAGATTGTGCAATTTGTTCCTTCAACTTTAAAAGTTGATAATAAATTCCCCTGAACTTTCAATTTTGTACAACACAATCCTTACTCTATTTATCTATCTAGGTTGAAAAATGTCAAATTAAGAATTAACAAAAAGTATATCTAACATATCAACCTAAGGGTCTTTTTGTTACAAAAATGTTAGAGAAAATGACACAAAAATATTATAATTTTCTCACTTGAGATGATAGATCGGATGTAAGTTTTTATGATTTGACCTCTTTAAGCTTACATAGATAGATGACGTTAGGACTTTGAATTAAAAAAGTGAATAAAAGGTATGCTGCACAAAATTGAATGTTTAGAAGGGAGTGAATGAAAGGTTTATGCTGCACAAAATTGAATGTTTAGAAGGGACTAATTGCTAACTTTTAAAGTTGAGGAAATAAATTGCACAAAGAGTTATTTGCATTTTAGCTAAAAAAATTATTTATATTGCTGATAACTAATAAGACATGACACAAGCAAATGTTTTCCCAACAACGAGATAATTGAACTAGTCATAGTTAAATATTTGCAAGTAACATATCCATATGAAACATTATTGAGTTGGTTTATTATGCATCAGGCAAAAGAACTTTTCAAGAAAGGCAAGATCTTAGAGATTGTAGACCCTGTCTTAGCAGATTCGGTAATAAGAGAGCAAGTGGAAAACTGCGTTAAAATAAGTTTATTGTGCACTCAGTTGAATCCAAATTCACGTCCCCAAATGGAGGATGTTGCATCCATGCTAGCAGGGAAATGGGGCCATATAGAGACACCAGTTTTTCCTCATGTCAGTTTGCAACGATCTCTGCTACTCCAAGATGTGCTTGCTTATTGAGGTTTTATTTTCATTATTGAAGCACCTAGATATGTAATCTTCATTTCAGGATGATGAATTTGAAGAAGCAATTCGCGTTGGGGAAGAATTTTCTTATGATGTGTCAATGGAGGAGCATAGTAACAAATTCACAGTTCATGCCCAAGATGACCATGGTAAGACTGACTTTCTTTTGTCAACTTCATTTAAATTTTTTTTGATAATGTAGAGGAGCTTTTTGTCCTTTGAAATATACAAGAAGGTTGTGCAAAGATTGGGCAGAATTTGTAGATTTTAAGATAATTTTTTTTTGATGAGGACAAGGAGAACTTTTGTACCATAATTTGGTAGACTTTAAAGCCAATTTGTACTTGGTGATTATATATGCAGACTAGGTGTCCTTTTGAAACAAAATCTGTGTATGAATTTATTTATTTATTTAAATTCATACAGGCAAAGAGTAAATTTATTCTCTGGTTTCTAAGCATATGATTGTAATGGATTCTCCATTTTTTTCTTTGTGTTGTTTGATTAGAGGCACAACATGAAAATTTTGAGAAAAAAATAGCTGCGCAGAATTGTCAAAAGTTTTCCTATGAAACCTTGTATGATGCTACCAACAAATTTGCTTCCCAAAATGTGATAGGTCGTGGCGGCTTTGGACTCGTCTACAAGGTAAGATCATTAAGCAATTTTGCCCATTATTGATGTTTAGTTGTTAGTGATTAAAAAGGTATTCATGTAAGTCAAAATTAATTGAAATAATAATTAAAACTCATGGTTGTAGTCCTTTGTCCTACAGGGGAAGTTGGACAACGGGAGAGAGATTGCTGTGAAGAAGTCATCAACAATGTCAGCACAATTGAGGAAAGCATTGATGAAGGAGGTAGATTTGCTAAGTAGAGTGAAGCACCCCAATGTGGTGAAATTGGTTGGTTATTGCACCGATAACAATGAACTTTTACTTGTTTCTGAGTATGTTCCTAACAAGAGTCTTGACAAGTTTTTGTTTGGTAAGTGCTTAAATGCCTCATCCTCGTCTTCTAATCATTTTCGTAAATTTTCTATAACTGCCATGTAACAAGTTAATAACCTTACAATCTGCACATCAAACACATACATTGAATATGGCTTTTTTTTTTTTTTTTTGGCGTTAAGGACCAATCTTCCCAACACCTGAGTCCTCCTTTGTTAGAGGATTAATAAATAATAATTATGTGAGTATTGTTATAGGTCCCAACAGAAGGGAGAATCTTAATTGGAGACAGACATACGGCATAATCATAGGCATTGCAAAAGGTTTGAGTTATCTCCATGATGATTCTCAAAATTGCATCATTCACCGTGACATAAAGGCCGGTAATATATTGATTGATCACAAATGGGTGCCCAAAATTGCTGACTTTGGCATTAGTCGTCTTTTCGATGAAGATCAAACCCATGTCTACACCGGTGCAATTGGGACTTGGTATGCCTTTGAACCATTTATTATGTATCCATAGAGAGCTATGTGGAACAAGATCTCATAAATTGTTAATTTATGGGATAAGAATGAGATTTACCAAATTTATATTCATCAAGTACAGTGACACTACTTGTAAAACATCTACAGGGGATATATTGCCCCAGAGTATTTGGATCATGGACATGTGTCAGTGAAGACAGACGTATACAGTTTTGGGGTTTTGGCATTAGAACTTATCAGTGGCAAAAAATTCTCATTTATGCCACCGCAAGAGGACAATGCTATAAGCCTACTTGATTGGGTAAAGACTACTTTCCCCAGATACTCAACTTATTAAATGTTGTTAATAAAAATCCTAACAATAAAATTTCACTTCATCCTCATTCCTTCTATAGGCATACAAACTTTTCAAGACAGGTAGGATATTAGAGATCATGGATAGAGCTTTAGCAGATTCGGCAGTGGTGGAACAAGTGAAAAACTGCATCATAATAGGTTTATTATGTGCTCAAGGTGACCCAAAGTCACGTCCCGACATGGAATATGTTATATCCATGTTAACAGGTCAACCAGGCCGTAGAGAAATGTTAATTCGTAGACCAGGAATCTATGGTTACAGAGGATATCACTCAAGCAGAATTTTTGGTGAGGTTGAACCCATTAATTTTGATTTCAGCTATTATATTAACATGCTCATGACGACTTTCTTTTCATTCTTCAAATCCATATTTCAAGCTCTTTCTTGGCTCTCTATGAACAGTCTTATGATTTTACGTAAAATATGCAGCATTTGGAGGAGCAAAACAATATTACAGTGTTCAGTTTGAAGCACAAGTCCCATTAGTGGATGAGGATCAAAGCCAGGGTAGTGCTTCTTCAAATTCCAGTGAATTTATGTTAGAAGATCCCCATACCAACCCCAACACAATTCTTGCCCAAGATGATAGTGGTGAGACTGAGCTCCTTATCTTCCTTCTTTCTCAAGTCCAAAATTATCATTTTGTGATAACTTAGTGCATGATTTTTTTTATCCATTAATTTCGTTATGAAAATGTAACACTACTTATTGATTTATTTGGGTTCTTATTATTTTCAGATCTGTTAAATCAGAGTTGATCCACTAGCTGCAAATCAAACACATGATATAATGGTGGACAACAAAATAAAGTTTGTTCTTTTCGTTTGTGCTCTCTTTCCTTATTTAGTTTTTGATGATAAGTTGTATACTTGACTTAGAGAGGAAAAGAAGAAAAGGAGTGAAAATGTGTTTGTTTATTTATTTGCATCATTACTTCCTTTGTTCATCCATTTTTGAGTCAACTGTTTGCTACGTGTATATATAAATTTGTTGGCAATTATGTAAAAATTGTTTAATTGTTGGCAACCGTGGATGGTACTCTGATGTGAGATCCTTTGTTCATCTATGTTTGTTTTATAGATGCATCTCTTTTTATTATTATTATTTTTTTTTCAAAGGGCCAACCTTGACTTCTTATTTTCAATTTTTTGTGATTTGTTCAGAACAAAGGTGTCAAGCCGTAAAAATTACAATACCTTAGATTCTTTCAAACAAGATACACAAAAAAATAAATTATTTTTGTATAATTTGCAACGAATTCATATAGCATATAATTTACACAAAAATAAATACAAATATAGATGCCTGGAGGAAAATGGAAGGAAATGGAATGAAGTGAATGTTTAATTTTAAATTTTTTATTTAAGTTTAAATCTAGCAAATATTTTTCTAAAGAAATGTGCTGATTGAAAAGCATGAATGGGAAGTGAAGAAGAACATTTATATGTTTAAATTCAAATAAAAAAGAATATCAAACAAAAATATTCGTTTTCTTTATGGGACAAGCAAATGTTTTTCCAACAAGATAATTGAACTAGTCATAGTTAAATATTTGCTAGTTACATATCTATATGAAACATTATTGAGTTGGTTTGTGGTTGATTGTGGATCAGGCAAATGAACTTTTCAGATATCGTGGACCCTGTTTTAGCATATTCAGTAATAAGGGAGCAAGTGGAGAACTGCGTTAAAATAAGTTTATCGTGCACTATTAAATCCAAATTCACGTCCCTGAATGAAGGATCTTGTATCCATGTTAACAAGGAAATGGGGCCATATAGAAATACCAATTTTTCCTCATTCACTACAACCTCATCTACTCCAAGATGCTTGCTTATCGAGGTTTTATTTTCATTTTTGAAACCTCTGCATATATAACTTTTTTTTAGGATGATGAATTTGAAGAAGCAGTTTGCGTTGCAGAAGAATTTTCGTATGATGTGTCAATAGAAGAGCACAGTAACATATTCACAGTTCATGCCCAAGATGACGATGGTAAGACTGAGTTTCTTTCTTCAACTTTATTATTTAAATTCTTTCAATAATTGTCGGTGCAAAATCTAGTGGTCCAATTTTTTTTTATTAAGGCATCTTTTTTAAAATCTGGCCAACAGGCCTGCCAAATAAAAGAAGCAAATTGATTTGGGCCTCATCATGTTTGTTTCATGGTTAAAACTGACCCAGTAGCTTAATGGAGGTTGAAAAGTGGCGGCACCTTTTTGGACTTGTCAGGATAGTACATAAACTGAAAAGAAAATAGGACAATCAAGGCAAGAAAGCATGAGGGTGCAACAGAAAGAAAATGTTGTTAGTGTATTTATTTGGAAAAACGAGCAGACAAGGTTCAAACAACAGCAACCATATCTCACGGCTCGCCAAGGCAAAAACATATCTATATCTAATTATTCTCGTAACATTTTCTATAATTGCCATGTAACAAGTTAATAACCTTACAATTATAAGTGCTCCACATCAAACTCATACATTGAATATGGTTTTTTCTTTTTTTCTTAAGGACGAATCCTCGCAACCCCAGGACTCTAATAAACTATGTGTTGGGTGTATATGTGTATATACTGATAATGATAGTATAACAGTGATGCGAACTTGGCTAGTATCGTTCAAGTAATAAAGAGTGAGTAAAGAGTATCGTCTTCATTGGTATGGAGGTGCCAATTATTCGAAAAACTAAAGTAAAATACAATTTAGATAGTCTTTTGAATTGAAGGTAGCTATATGGTGAGAATTTTAATTCAAATGACAGCAAACTGAGTAAGCAGAAGCACAACTAAACAAAATAGAAACAACAACAACAATAACAAAGTCTTATCCCACTAGGTGGGGTCGGCTATATGAATTGTATGACGCCATTGAACTTTAAACATTTTTCATAGGATTAAAATAGAAACACCAAGATTAAAAATCTAGAATTGCTAATCCCCTTTCATTTTTCATAGGATTTATTGTCTTTTTCTCACTCTTGATCTCACCAACAATACATACTAATTTAAGGCGCTTGAATTCTTAGAGGGATTTTTTCAAATCTCAACTAAGATAAAACCTAAATTCCTATAACCTTTTATGCAAAATTAGGTTCAATTATCAAACAAGCCTTAATTTGATTATATGAGATTAATGTTTATATTCCTATAACATTAATGTTAGGTACCAGATAGGCCCATTTCTGTTAAGGGGTAATTAAGGATTTTTAGGGGTGAGTTTGTTATGAGTGAGGTTATTATAAATAAGAGGTATGTGGTGTGTAGGGGCATATCAGGGAGATTATTGGTAATGGAATAGGTTATGTAGTCTGGTGACTGTCAGTGCAAAAGCTTAACTCTAGATGAGGATCAATTTTGGAGTTTTGATCTCATTTAGTTGATTATTTGAGTAATGTTCTTTTGTGTTTATCTTGCTTTTTGTGAAATATCAAAGTTTATTGTTCTAACAGTGGTATGACCTGTCAGATCATCGAGAGAGAGAGAGCCATGAAATAGGTTTGTTTTACGCCATCTAAAATGTTGAACCGGATTGAAGTTGTTGAGGAGAGATTGGATAGACTGGAAAAAAGAATGGAGGATCTGAAACACAAAATGAAAGAGATGAAACAATCCATCTTGGCTGAGCTAAGGCATCTTCTTGAAAAGGAGCCCATGAATGAAAATAAAAAAGATGGAGAAAAGCAGCATGTGAACAAAGAGGGAATCAAGAACATCGTGGCTGTGAGGCAACTGTTAGTGATGGAAAAAGCCAAAAACGGTGATGTAGGCGCGAGTAAGTCGAAGAAGGAAGCATGGGTCTCAGGTGGTACTAAAACCGTTATCATCCAATGGGATAGAGGATGCTACATGGAGTTGGGTCTAGATTGGGCCAAGCCCCATCGTGGATGGGCACATAACCTGGCTTCAATCGGGATTGAAATTGAAAACTTGATTTCTTCACCAGCATTCAAGGACCCGCTAGCAAAACGACTTGTGACTCTATCTTCTTCATTGTTTTCCTCTATGGAAAATCTCTAAGGGATGCATTAGCCATGGTCTCAGGGGAAAAACCATGGAATTCACCATTTATCCTACTCTGAACTCTTGGAAAGGAAGTCATAGGGTCAGTGCTTTCATTGCGGAGAGAAGTAACTCCCTTTGCATCGCTGTGCTGATTGTCAGTTGAGGCTAGTAATTATAGGTGACGACAAAAAGCTAAATGATGAAGGTGAAGTGCTGGCTATTGAAGTAGATGAAGATCTGACTAAGGATGCATTAGAGTGTAACAGTGATGGGAGTTTGGCAAATAGTGTTCTAGTCTTATACCCATTACTTTTTGTAAACAAAGCATACTCCATGGTGTTACGAGTAGAGAAACAAAGAGTTATGCAGGGAGATTTACTTAGTAATGTTGATAGCAGTAGCAGTGCTATGATGGTGAAATCTTCACAACAAGGCAAAAAAAAAAACACAATACCAAAAAAAAAATCACAAAAAAGATGATAAAGTTTGTCAATATTGCAAGGCAACAGGACATGTGAGGGACACCTACTTCAAACTAGATGACTACCCTAGTATAAACAGTTAAAAAAGGAGAAAGGAGCTGCAAATGGAAAAGGATATGCAAATATGGTTAATAGCCCATTTGATGAAGGTACTGAAAAGAAGAAAGATATGATAACAGCAAAATGGAATCCTTTAATGACAGACCTAATCCAGCAAGAGGTGAATCACATACTAAAAGGTAAGCACACAACTGAAAGTGAGCAAGTGAATTTTGCTCAGATGGCAGAGTTTGCTAGTAATACCATTTTAAAACCCTCTTTGGCTACTATGTTGGATGAGTTTTGGATTATAGACACAAGTGCAACTAACCATACATGTGTAGTTAAGAAAAGTTTTATAAATTTGAAGTCCTTGACCAAGAAAATACTTATGTACTTACCAGATGGGAGTACCAAAATAGTTCAAACTAGTGGAGACATCCAATGACATGAAAACTTAGTATTGAATAATTTTTTATTGATTCCTACTATTGTGAATGCAATTAGTCTTGTGTGTGAATGTGGTTAGCCGTGTATGTGTGAAATGTAGTTAGCAATTGTGTAGTTAGCTATATCTTCTAACTTAGAGTAATTATAGGAGGATGGAAATATGTACTACCTATAAAAGGATTTGAATCTACTGAAATAACATATAACAAAGTATTCTTTCTATTTTCACATGGTATCAGAGCTTGAGTGTTTTTCTGCTTTGTATTTCATTGCATGAGTAACATCTTGTTCAAACAGTGCCCAGAAACTCTTCCCGCGGCTATTCAAACGTGGTGGCTTCCCTTCCTGGCGTTAGATCTGAAATCTGATTATATCACGGTATTCGTCTCCTCTCCGGCGTCATATCCCCAGAAGCCTGTCATTGTCAGTCTCTGTATGCACCGCCATGCGCTGCCACTCTGTAACGCCTCACTTTTGCACGTGCTGCCACTCTATAATGCCGATCTCTTCTTTCCGGTTGTATTTTAGTCAACGCGCCGGAGATTTGGCTTCATAGAGGTTACATCGGCTAATCCCAAAGTTTTGCTACTATCCACCATCGTCCTCCGCTATGATCGTCGTCGGTAGCTATCTGAATCCATTTTCAACCTTTTCCTCTATTTTTCAAGGTTCCTCAAGGCTTCTTACCTCGGTATACTAATAGCATAGCCTAATTAAATTTAAATACGGTAAGCATTTTCCTTAATTAGAATTCTGCTGCCTCCTGACTATTATTTGTGTTTTTCAAAGTATTTTCTCCATTTTCTTTGAAGCTTCTAAAGATTATACTCAATCCAAGTATGACTGAAACTAAACCCTTCTCTAGTATTTTGCCACCAAAAAATTAATGGGGAGTTCAAATTATATTTCTTGGTCTAAGTCTGTGGAATTATGGTGTATAGGTCAATGTTTAAAAGATCACTTGACCACTAAACTAGATGCTGTGATGGAGGAGGATAAAGATACTTGGCAAAGAACTGATGCCTTATTATTGAGCTTGTTGTGGCAGTTTATTGATTCTTCTCTTCACCTTATATATAATAGTTACAACAATTGCTATGATATATGGAATTAGATGAAGACATTATATAGCAATGATGTCCAACGTCTTTACTTTGTGGTTTCCAGTTTGCTCAACTTAAGGCAATCAGAAATGCCTATTACTAATTTTATGGGAAAATGGGCATCACTTAAGAATGAATATAATTCTATTCTTCCTCTTGGTGAATCTGCCCAGAATGATTTAGCTCAGAGAGACAAATTCTTCATGGTTTGCATTCTCGCTACTCTAAAGTCTTGAACTTGCTCCAGTATGGGATCAAATATCGGCTAGTCCCACAATCCTTTTATGAATGAAGTTTTCTCTTGGCTTCTTCGGGTATCATCTATTTGTGCATCTACTACACAAGGGACTTCCACTGTAGATAATTATGTTCTAGCCTCTCGAATTCAAGACCAGAGTAGAGATCATGACGGTAGTCATGGGAATCATCCTAGGTGTAACTATTGTCATAAGTGGGGGCATACTAGGAAAAATGATACAAGTTACATGGTCATCCTCCTCATGCTAATGTTGATCAAAATATAGAATCTCAGCATGTTGATGGACAACCTCAAAATCTTTACTTTTCTTTGGAGCTGATCTTGAGAAATACCTCCAATTTCAAGCATCTTACCAGTTCTCTTCCTCATCATCTGCTGCATCCATTGCCCACACTAGTAATTTAGTTGCTTGTGTCACTCAGTCTTCCTCTTTTGGTACTTGGGTTATTGATTCTGGTGCCTCTGAGCATATGTCTGGTAATCCTCATCTCACTTTTTAAACTCAAATTCTTTACCTTCGGTTATTGTTGCTAATGGCTCTAATACAGTTGCTCAAGCTGTTGTAAGGCACAACCCTTACCTTCTGTGCCTCTGGAACATGTTCTTTATGTTCCTTTTAATCTTGTATCTGTCAGTGAGATCACCCGTGCTTTAAATTGTTCTATTAAATTTGATCCTTACTCTGTTGTTCTCCAAGACCTTGGTACGGGACAGACGATTAGCACAGGATGTGAGTCACAAGGGGCTTTACTATCTCATCATCCACCAGCTACTTATGTTGCTTGCCTTGCCACAGATTCTCCTACTCTTCTTCACCATCGTTTGGGCCATCCTAACTTCTCTAAATTTAAGAAGAGGCTCCTTATTTGTTTTCTTTGTCTCGCTTAGAGTGAGTCATGTCAGCTTAGAAAACAGTCTCAGTTATCTTTTCTTAAGCGTGTCAATAATCGGGCCCCTTCTCCTTTTGCTTTAGTCTATTCTAATGTGTGGGGCCCTAGTCGTGTTATGTATTTTTTGGGATTTCAATACTTTATTACCTTTATTGATGATTACTCTTGTTGCACTTGGTTATATTTAATGAAAAATTGTTTAGAGTTATTTTCTATTTTTGAATCATTTTGTGCTGAAATTCAAAATCAATTCGATGCATCAGTCAAAATTTTGCACAGTGATAATGCTCATGACTATTTTTCTATTCCCTTTGTAAAATTTATGTCATCTTATGGCATATTACATCAGTCCTCTTGTGCTTACACACTTCAACAGAATGGTGTTGCTGAGCATAAAAACAAACATCTTATTGAAACTGCTCGCACTCTTCTCTTACACCATCATGTTCCTACTCACTATTGGGCAGATGCTATTCTTACTACTTGTTATCTTATTAATCGAATGCCTTCTTCCGTTCTTTAGCACAAAATTCCAGACTCTATCTTATTTCCTTCTCAATCTTTGTATGCTCTTCCCCTTCGTGTCTTTGGGTACACGTGTTTTATTCATAACATGTCTCTTGGAATGGATAAATTATCAGCTCGTGCAATCAAATGTATCTTTTTGGGTACTCTAAATCTCAAAAAGGTTACAAATGTTTTTCACCCATTACTCGTCGCTATTATTTATCTTTAGATGTCACGTACTTTGAAACATCGCCCTTCTATTCCTCGTCTTCATATGAGGATCCTTCTATATCTGAAGTGTTACAGCCGATCCATCTCAGTTCTCTTTTCTGAGCCTATCCCTATTGTTTCTGAGGTTCCTTCATCTCTACCCTTGTAGGTTTACCATCGGTATTTTCAACTCTAGACATCACCTCTTGCTGACATTCCTACTAACTCACCTTCTGTACCAGCGTCTCCACCTATTATGGCTCTACCTCCTGACGATGATTTCCCTATTGCCTTGCAAAAAGGTAATCTTTCAACTCGAAACCCTCATCCCATTTATAATTTTCTAAGTTATCATTGTTTGTCTCCCTGCTATTGTGCCTGTCTCATCTTTATCTTCTACTTCTGTTCCTAAAAATATCAGTGAGGCTTTTTCAGACCCAGGGTGGACACAAGCCATGGTAGAGGAGATGACTACTTTGCATAATAATGGCACTTGGGATTTAGTCCCTTTACCTCCTGAAAAATCTCTTGTTGGCCGTTGCTGGGTTTATGCAATCAAGATTTGTCTAGATAGTAACATTGATCGGCTTAAAGCCTATTTAATTGCCAAGGGCTATACCTAAGTATTTAGTGTAGAGTTATGATGATACTTTTTCTCCTGTGGCTAAGATGTCTTCAGTTCAATTACTTCTGTCAATTGCTGCTATAAAACATTGGCCATTGTATCAGTTAGATATCAAAAATGATTTTCTTCATGGTGAGCTTTAGGAGGAGATTTATATAGAGCAACCATTTGGCTTTATTACTCAGGGGGAGTTTCATTTGGTATGTAAACTTTGTCGTGCACTTTATGGTTTAAAACAATCTCCACGTGCTTGGTTCAGTCGGTTCAGTACTGTGGTTATGGAGTTTGGTATGGTTCGAAGTGTATCTGATCATTTTGTTTTCTATAGACATACATCAGAAGGGCAATGCATTTACTTAGTTGTCTATGTAGATGATATTGTTATTACTGGCAATGATCAGGATGGCATTGTTCAATTGAAGGATCAACTTTTTAAACATTTTCAAACTAAGGATCTTGGCTCACTGAATACTTTCTTGGCATAGAAGTTGCTCAATCAAGTCATGGAATTGTCAATTCTCAAAGGAAGTATGCCTTAGATATTTTGGAGGAAACTGGGATGCTTGATTGTAAATCTATAGACTCTCCTATGGATCCTAATGTGAAACTAGTAACAAGACAGGGGAAGCTTTTTACAGATCCTGGGAGATATAGACGGTTGGTTGGAAAACTTAATTATTTCACTATTACTCGACCTGATATATCTTTTGATGTTAATGTTACCAGTCAGTTCCTTTAGTCTCTTTGTGACAGTTATTGGATGCAGTGGTCAAAATCCTTAGATATATCAAAGGTGCTCTAGGTAAAGGGATTTTATATGAGAATCATGGTCATTCCCAAGTAGTTGGATACTCTGACGCTGATTGGGGGTTCTCCTTCTAATAGGAGATCTACTTCTGGATATTTTATTATAGTAGGAGGCAACTTAATATCCTGGAAGAGTAAAAAGCATAAAGTTGTTGCTGGGTCAAGTGCAAAAGCAAAATATCATGTGATGGCCTTGGCAACCAGTGAACTTATTTGGTTGAAACAGCTTCTTCAGGAGCTAAAGTTCGGTGATGTATCACAGATGAAGCTAATTTGTGATAATCAAGCTGCATTACATATCACCTCCAATCCAGTTTTTCATGAGAGAACCAAACATATAGAAATTAATTGTCATTTCATTCGAGAGAAGATCTTGTTTGGGTGCATTATCATTAATTATGTTAATTCAAATGACCAATTGGCAAATATCTTAACTAAATCTCTTAGGGGTCCTCGTTTTGTAACAAGCTGGGTACATATGATTTGTATGCTCCAACTTGAGGGGAGTGTTGTAAATGTAATTAGTCTTATGTGTGAATGTGGTTAGCTGTATATGTGTGAAAATGTAGTTAGCAGTTGTGTAGTTAGCCGTATCTTCTGACTTAGAGTAATTATAGGAGGATGGAAGCATGTATTGCCTATAAAAGGATTTGAATATACTGAAATAACATATAATAAAGTATTCTTTCTATTCTTCACACCTACCTTCAAACATAACCTCTTATCAGTTAGCAAATTATCAGAGACTAATTCTTTGAAATTTACATTCTACCCAAAGACCAGAAGACTAAAAAGGTCATTGCTGTAGGTAAAATGAGAGAGCATCTTTATGCACTTGATACAAAGTCTTTCACTGTAGAGGCTATTAATAATGGTTGCAATTTGATTTCTAGTGTCTATACTATTACGAATGAATGCTTTGTAAATAGTGGTAGTATGTATGTATGGCATCAGAGGATGGGTCATCCATCTGAGAAGGTTATGCAACATTTGCCCTTTTATCATAATCAGAATAAGCATATTACAAGATGTGATGTGTGTCAATTTGAAAAGCAGACAAACTTCCTTTTTTTGTAAGTAGTAGCAATACATCTGGAATTTTTGATTTAGTGCACATGGATATTTGGTGACCTTATAGAGTTGAGAGCTTTATAGGAGCAAGATATTTTTTGACCATTGTAGATGATTTTAGTAGATCCAAATGGGTGTATTTAATGAGGGAGAAGAACCAGGTGGTTCATGTCATGAGAAAATTCTTAGCATTGGTTAAGACCAAATACAACAAATCAGTGAGGGCTGTACGCATAGATAATGGAGCAGAATTTCTAAGTATATCATGTCAGGTGATGTTCAAGGAGGTTGGAATATTACATCAGAGGAGCTATGTTTATACACCCCAGCAAAATGGGGTAGTAGAAAGGAGACACAGAAGCATTCTACAGTTGGCAAGGTCAATGTTATTTCAATTAGGGATAACAATAAAGTTTTGGGTAGAGGCCATATTGCATGCAACTTATCTATTAAACAGACTTCCTCTTCAATAGGTTGGAGAACACCTTATCAATTGTTGCATAACAAACAAGAAAAATTATGGTAACATTAAGTGCTTAGTGTGTCTATGCTAGTAAACTATTACAAAGCCTCATAGAGACAAATTTTCACCTAAAGTATGTATTTGTAGGATATTCCTTCTGATAAAAGGGATACAAGGTGTATGATATTGCTACAAAAACATTTATTGTATCAAAGGATGTCATTTTTCATGAAGATGTTTATCCCTTTAAATCTACACAGCCATGTAATATTGCACCTAAAGACACATTACCTTTACCAATTATTTCCTTTGACCTAGAAGAAGTGGACAGTATACACCTACACTAGTATGCAGTTATCAAAGGATGTCATTTTTCATGAAGATGTTTATCCCTTTAAATCTACACAGCCATGTAATATTGCACCTAAAGACACATTACCTTTACCAATTATTTCCTTTGACCTAGAAGAAGTGGACAGTATACACTTACACTAGTATGCAGTTATGACTAATCACTGCATTCACCTAGAGATAGCAACAGTTCTGCAGATAATATATCTAATGGTGCAACCATCCTAGATGAAAGACTTTGTATGCCAAGCATCAAGCAATACTCACAGCAATGGGCTCGAAAAAACACATTCTTTGACTCATACCTCCTCTTTATTCCTTTATTACACCTAAACATTTCTTCTACATATACGTTTTTTGTTACAAATTTGTCTGTGATATAGGAACCGAAGAGCTATTCAAAGGCAAAAGATGATGCAGTGTGGGTGGAGGCTATGAAGGCTGAAATTACAACCTAGAAAAAAATTAAAGGTGGGAAATTATTGATCTACCAGGAAATAAACCCATTGGGTGTAAATGGGTCTACAAGGTTAAACATAAAGCTGATGGAAACATTGATAGATGTAAAGCTAGGTGTAATACCCATAAAAAAAATATAAATGCATATTTGCAAACTATGGTTACTATGCTAGTATACGGTACAGTTCACCTATATAATACTATTTACGTATACGATACTGTGCACTTATACAATCGAAATGTAAAGTACTAAATGTGGTTTGATCATAAGAGAAAACTACAAAGAAGTTTGTAGGAGAAAATGACGTTTCATGTGTAAAAATACCCTCAGGGACTAAAATGAAAGGACTGATTTGAAAAGAAACTTAAAGGTTTAAGGTGAAAGGATAGTTTTTTCTTTAAGTTTCCAATAGTAATAAAAAATTCAAAGCCATGTCTTTCTGCGTTTTGCATAGTAAGTCGAATTATTAAGGTGCACAGTAAATTGCATTATTAGAAATGTCATTTTCATGAATAGTAAATTGAATATTTTATTAGCGCATAGTATCAAATAGTACCATTGACTTTTTTTATAAATAAGCCCTTTTATTTCACTTATAAACTTACACCTTCAACTTCTCTTCTTCTCTCCTTAAGTTTTTCTTACTCCAATGCTAGGCCTCTGAGATTTTAGGCCTTTCCTTTTCAGCTTAGGTAAGGATACTATGCCCTTTCTATGTCTTTCAAATTTTAGAAGTTATTTTCTTAAGTATACTCTGTGGTTGCGGCTTTGGCTGATCTTGCACATCAGAAAAACTGTCTTTAGCTGCTTACATATTATTTTGATTATCTGATTACCAAAATAGAATGTAAACTGTGAAGAATACATGTTTAGGAAAGTTCTGGCTAAGGAAAGACCTGGTTTTTAAGTGAGTCCATTGCGACCCTCCACTCTTTCCTGGGAACTTACCTGGTGTACTCTTTTACAGATTGCATTCTCTATTTCTGGTATAAACAGTCTCCATATATATATGAATAGTGACTGTATATATGAATAGTACTATATGTATGAACAGTATCCGTATGTATAAATAGTGACCGTATATACGAATAGTATCTGTACATATGAATAGTAACTGTACGTATAAATAGTGACCGTACATATGAATAGTACATATGTATGAACAGTGTTTGTATGAAAACAATCCTAAATTGTTTTCTCTAATTTTTCATAAAAATCTCTGTAGCGGAATACTAAAATTCACCTGAGTACTCTTGTCTGTAACGACTTAGAGAAGTGATACTCGTACGGAATCCAAGTGAGTGAAACGAACCCGTTTTAATAGAGTTTTAGCATTACTGGTGATAAAAAGTATGTCGTAGGACACTCTCAAGATTCATAGGGGGAAATTGGATTCAGAATGACGAATCTAATGAGATAATTAATCCAGAAGTATGGATAAGACGAATCAAGTATCTCATGATGATGTGAAGTTTGAATCTTTTCAAAAATAGTTTAATTGTTATCTTGATTTGTGGTTTATAAATCTATAATATAGTTATATATTATACCTATTATATAAATGAATATTACATTGTACTTCTGATTATGATATAAAATACTGTACTATTGATTGTGATTGAGCGAGACAGTACCCCCTCTCACGGCAAGGCGGAAAACCCAGTTGAAAGGGTGAATTGACCAATGAGTGTGGAGACAACGATTCCCTCAGTGGGGATATAGCCCAGATTGGTGATAAATCCGTGAGGCGCCCTAGCTATGAGGATGAGGCTGTGCGTCATGGCAGAAATATACAAAATTGGTGAGCCGGCCTGTGTGCGCTCTCCGGGATATATTGCCATTGATGAGTACTAGTAACGTTTGTTGAATTGGATGAATTTTTATCTTCTTATATGTAGTTTCTAACTATGTCTATTGGTTGAGTATGAGCCTTCGGATATACTTGAATGACTGGTAATGTATTTGAATTTTATTAACGCAAGGCCGATTCGCTCACGGAGTTTAAAAGCTCACACTCTCTATAAAAATTTTTTTGTTCAGATCAGGTTGCCAGCGAAGAATATCCGCTAGAGGAGTAGATCACTTTGGACCTTCCCGCTGTCGGGTAGACCCCTCTATTGTTATAGATTATGCTGCTCTGTAATCGTCTAGGACATCTAGGTTAGGGGTTTGGCATTTGGCTTGTATGTCAGTATAATAATGTATTTTAAATTGATAATATATTATTACATGCAAATCATCTCTATGATTTTCAGATAAGAAAATTTGATATATTTTCTTCATATTTATTAAGGAATTGTTATTTTGATAACATATATAATTTAAACTCACGGGTAGAATTTATCGAAAGGCTTACAGTGATGAGAGATTCATCATTATGCCGGTCATGTGCCCAGAAAACGGGTCGTGACACTAGGTTGGTAGCTAAAGGGTATCATCAAATAGAGGAAATTGATTTCCATGATAATTTCTCACCCGTAGAAAAGGTTGTCACTGCTAGGATCCTCTTAGCTTTGGCAGTAGTTCACACATAGCCACTCCACCAACTTTACATCACAATGCTTTTTTACATGGTTATTTGAATGAAGAAGTGTATATGCGAGCACCAGAAGGTTATGAAAAAGTAAGGCAATGGCAGGTCCTCAATCTAAGAAGATCTCTATATGGGCTGAAGCAACCTTCCAGACAATAAAATACAGAACTTACAGTTCAGCTTAAGTCCTATTGGTTTACACAATCATCTCATGATCATTGTTTGTTAGTCTTATCCACTCCCACATTTTTTCTAGCTTTATTAGTATATGTAGATGATATTTTACTTATTGGCAATTCAGACTCAGAGATTCTTAAGGTGAAGAAGATCCTTGATTGCAAGTTTACTATCAAGGACTTTGAGCATGCCAAATATTTTTTGGGTTTGGAGTTTACTCGGACAGCAGCTGGTTTATGGGTCAACTAAAGGAAATATATTTTGGATCTACTTGAAGACACTAGACTGGTTGGATGTAAACCAACGGCCTCTGCTTTACCTAAGGTTGCAAAATTCTGTAGTAGTAAAGAAACATTATTACCTAATCTGCAACAATATAGAAGATTGATTAGGAGACTTCTTTACTCAGGATTTACTTGCCAGATATATCTTATGCCACACAACAACCTAGCCAATATGTTCAAGCACCAAGGGAATGCCACTGGAAGGGAGCATTACATATTCTGAGATATCTAAATGGGTGCCTCTCCTTGGGGTTCTTTTTCCTATCTACAAACTCTTTACAAATAATTAATTGCCTATTGTGATGCAAATTGGGGCTCATGTCTTGACACTGGTAGATGTTTGACTAGGTACTTTGTGTTCTTGGGTGATGTACTCATTTCATGGAAAACGAAAAAGTAAGTAATAATATCTAGATCCACATCAGAGGGAGAGTATAAAGCAATGGTTGCTACAATGTGTACGTTGCAATGGATTTCATATATACTTCGTGATTTGAAAATACCAGTTTCTAATCCTTTTCCGCTCTACTATGATAACAAAGCTGCTATACATATAGCAAAAGACCCAGTGTTTCATGAGAGAACTAAACACCTTCACATAGATTGTCATTTTGTTCGAAACAAGGTGAAGGATGGTTTTGTTTCTCTATAACACATCTCTTCAACCTGTCAGATAGCAGATTCCTTCACAAAGGCTTTAGCAGTTCCATCATTTAAGATTATGGTGTTCAAGTTGGGCTTGCTAGATTTCTACCAAGCTTCAACTTGAGGGGGATGATAAAATATGACTTGTGTGTATATGTGTAAATACTGATACTGATAGTATAATAACTGACATTAGTAGCAGTAGTTAGCATCAGTAACAATAGCAGAATTTTGGCAAAGGGTCAAATATAAAGCTTACTAATGATTCTCCTAAAGGTTTCTGGATTTCGTCTTAAGTATCTATTTTAAATTTCTTATCATACTCTATTTATAGTAAAGTTGGTGTTTTGCTCAAGAGGGTTTGCATAGGTTTTGTTCCAAACATCCCTATCTCAGATAAGCTTAAGCTCATATTTTCTTTGGTTTATGGATATCCCTTTCCTTGTCCTGACAACTTTCATGTCGAGAAAAATACCTCAATTCTCCTAAGTCCTTGATTTTGAAACTTTCTATTGGAACCTTCTTGAGTTCTATCAAATGTTCACTGTTTCCTTTTATCATAAGGTCGTGTACATATACCAGTAAAATAACAACCTGGTCACCTTTCCTTTTAGAGAAAAAAGAGTAGTCATTCTTCTTTGGATGTATCCATGATCTAGGAGGATATTGGTGAGCTTAAGATTCTACTGTCTAGAGGCTTGCTTTAGCCCATAGAGGAATTTTTGCAACTTGCAAGCCATTTGATGTTTCTGCTCAATAGAAAAACCTTGAGGTAAATCTAAATCTCCCAGTAGAAAAGCATTATTGACATCCAAGTGGCATGTAATCCAGTCATTCATGGCAGAAAGGGCTAAAACAGTCTTAATGTTCTGATAGGGTCTTACTAAGATAACAGATGACAAAACTCAAATACTGAATATTACTGATATTATTGAAATATAGAAAATATATCTTCCAATAGGGAAGATATAGGATTACAGTAATGAACTAAGCAGAAAATAGACTCACTCAAACAAAGATAATCACAACACAGACTCAGAAAATACCACAATACAGTAAGCACACACAGTAATGAAAACACTAGACATTTGAGAAGTCTAGTTCTCTCCCAAGCCGACTCCCATTCCCTCTATGCCTTCCACTTTTCCTCTCTCCCTATTTCTCCTACTCTGCTCTACTAACTTGCCAGCTCAGCAGCTAGTTAGGCTGCTGCCCTTTTTCATTTTCCCTTGCCACATCATCATTTTCTTTAACAGCCCTAATTCTTTTATCCCTAGGCACAATCCTTCTCTTATAAACATTATGTAATGAGGGCCCAACATTACTCCACCCGATGAGATGCACCTTGTCTTCAAGGTGAAATTTGAGAAATTGGTTAAGGATTGTATCATAAGATTCCCAAGTGCTTTCAAATTCTAGTAGCCCCTTCCACTTAATCAGAACTTCTTTAGTCCTATCCGTAATTGATGTAAGTTGCTTCATTTCTTCAGGCTCCATTACCAATTCTAAATCTTCTGTCAATGCTGTTGGAAGTGGTTGAGGTTGTACCTTCGTTTGTAGTGATTTTTTTAGTTGGGAAACATAGAATACAGAATGAATATGGGCTGTTTCTGGGAGTTTCAATTTGTAAGCCACTTGCCCAGTCTTTTCTTCCACCTTAAAGAGGCTATAAAATCGAGCACTTAGCTTCTCATTCATCTTTTTTGCCAGTGAATTTAGTCTGTAGGGTCTCAGCTTAAGGTATACCAGGTCCCCCTTCTCAAAAGAGACATCTCTTCTTGATTTATCAACATACTTCTTCATGGACTCTTGTGCCTTAGAAAAATGATCCTTAAGCTTTTCTATTATTACATTTCTGTTGTGAATCTACTCATTTTCTTCTTCCACTAAAGAAGTCACATCCTCAAGTTTAATAGGGTCAGTGGGTCCCTTCCATATAAGGCCTTGAATGGTGTCATTCCAATTGATTGATTAAAATTGGTATTGAACCAATATTCTGCCCATGCTAGCCATTGTGACCACTTTCCTGGCTTGTCTGATGTAAAACACCTAAGATAGGTCTCTAAACTCTTATTTACCATTTCCATCTACCCATCAGTTTCCAGATGATACATGGAGCTCCGTGCAAGAGTGGTACCTGACATTCTAAACATTTCTTGCCAAAAACTACTTAAAAAGAGCTTATGTTGGTCAGAAACGATGGATCTTGGCATTCCATGCAATTTAACAACCTCTTTCACAAAAACTACAGCCACTTCTTTAGCATTGTAAGGATGGGAAAGGGGGATGAAATGAGCATATTTCGTCAATCAGTCTACTCCACAAATATGGTGTCAAATCTATTAGACTTGGGTAATCTAATTATGAAATCAAGACTAATATCCTCCACACTTGTTTTAGAATAGGCAATGGTTGTAATAACCCAGCTGGACTTCTTGCCTCATACTTATTCTGTTGACAAGTGCAACACTTAACCACATACTCTTAGATATGTTTTTCCATCCTTTCTTAATAGAGAAACGCAGACATCCTTTTGTAGGTCCTTAGATATCCCGAATGGCCACCCATGGGTGTATTGTGAAATTCAACAATTAATAGTGGGATTCTTGATGAGTCTTTTAGTAAGACCAGTTGTCATTATATAAAAGACACTTGGGCGGGTTGTTATTGCAAATAACCTGCTGCAGTATCATTGATAACCTTTCATCCTTCTTAATTTCTACTTCTCAACTAAGAATATCATTATATTGTTGTTGCAAAGAAAAAGCCTTGAATTTAATTTCTTATTTTCTGGAAAGTGCATCAGAAACCTTGTTATCTTGGCCTGGTTTATAATGTATCTCAAAGGTATACCCCAGCAATTTTGATACCCAATTTTGTTGTTCATTCCCTAACTTCCTTTGTTCTAATAGGTACTTTAGTGCCCTTTGGTCATTCTTAATAATAAAGTGGTGGCCCAACAGATAATGCCTCTTACTGCTAACACTATTGCCATTAGTTCCCTTTCATAAACTAACTTCAACTGATGCCTTAATGCTAAGGCTTGACTGAAATATGCTATGGGCCTTTTTTTTTTTTTCTGCATAAGAACAGCCCCAATCCCTACGCCAGATGTGTCAGTTTCGAGCTCAAAGGATTGTGAAAGATTTGGTATTGCTAAAACTGGAAGTGTCTTCATTGCTTCCTTCAAATTTTCAAATGCTTCCCCAGCTTCATTTCCTTACTTGAAGGCATCTTTTTTAAGCAATGCTGTCAGAGGTGCTGCAATCTTCCCATAATTCCTTACAAATCCCTGGTTAAGCCAAGAAATCCCCTCAAGGCTTTTAAGTCTTTTGGATTAGGCCATTGTACCATAGCTTTGATTTTTGAAGGATTTGCCTTTACTCCTTCTGCTAAAATTATATGTCCCAAATAATCCAATTAGTCTTAGCAAAGACACACTTCTTTGCATTGATTACTAGCTTGTGTTCTTGTAAGATTTGCATGGTCTCCCTTAAATGCTTCATATGGGAATGAAAGTCAGGGTTGTAAATTAGAATGTCATCGAAGAACACCAAAATAAATTTCCTTAACTGTTGCTGGAAGACGTTATTTATCAAGAACTGGAACGTGGCTAGTGCATTCGTAAGACCGAAGAGCATTACCATGAATTTGTAGTGTCCTTGGTGAGTATGAAACACTATTTTTGCTTCATCTCCTTCCTTCATTCTAATTTGGTGATAACCCGACTTTAAGTCGAGTTTAGAAAACATCAGAGGCTCAATTCATCAATCACTAGAATTGGGAACTTATCTGGTGCCGTTATTTTGTTTAATGCACGGTAATCCACATAAAACCTTCAACTACCATCTTTTTTCTTAACCAATAACACTGGGCTGGAATATGGACTACTGCCTGGGCGAATTAATCTAGCTGTCTCATTCACCAAATTTTTTATTTCAGCTTCCTATGAATGAGGTAGCAGTACGGCCTAATGTTTGGTAGTCATTCACCTTGTGTAATTTCAATTGCATGGTCTCTTACCCTTCTTGGTGGCAGACCTTGAATAGGTTGATGCACTGTGGGAAATTGCTTTAATAAGCTCTGGACCTCAATAGGTACTTCTTCTTCCACTCCTTCACAGTCATTTGGCCAAACTCAACTATATAACCTTGCCTAGCCTTCCTTAAATTTCTCATTATGGATTTTAGAGAAACTAAGGTCTTTACCAGTGATGAATCTTCCTTTATCTTTATTTCCTTCTTTCCAATAGTGAATTTCATTGTCAATTCATCCCAATTCATTTTAATCTCACCAAACAATCGAAGCTATTCCACCCTTAACACCATGTTCGTCTCTCATGAAAGCTTTGCTATAGCTTTATCCTTTGCATCTCAACTTCCACTGCCGGGCATATGTGCCTTTCCCGCACCTTGTATCCATCGCCCAATGAAACTTCGAATACCTTTGAAGCTTGAATGGGTATATTCAATCTCTCCATCAGCTCAGTTGTAATGAAATTATGTGTGGCTCCACTGTCAATAAGAATGAGAACTTCCTCCTTTTTACCTTCCCTTTTAGTTTCATTGTATGATTTCTAGTTAATCCCACAATTGAATTCATGGATAATTCCAATACTGGAATTTCCTCATCCTTCGTAGTCCCAACTTTCGGTTCCTCTTCATCTTCTCCTTCACAAGGTTAGAGAATCATCACTTGAAGCTGTCTATTTTTGCATTTATGGGTGGGACTATACTTTTCGTCACATATGTAGCATAAACCAGTGCCCTCTTCTTCATAACATCATCATAAAAAAACCTTCAAATTTAGGTACTAGAATTTTTGTTACTGGTCAAGGAAACAGAGCTCGTTACCTTTTGTTTTTCTACAATGATTGCCTTTGATTCAGTCCCTTTAGAGGTAACCGGGTTAAAGGTGGTCGTTCGGGTCAGTTCGGACCCACTCAAGATCCGAGTCCACCCTCTATTGGGTTTTCTCACATTCCATTTAGTAGCTACTACAGTTTTCAGATGTTTAGATAAATAATCCTCCTTATTCTTTTCGACTGTGTTATTCCTCTCTTCTCCATTATGGGCCAAGTCCATCGTTTCTTGCAATGACCCAAATCTCATAATCCTGAGTTCAGCCCGTATATCCTCCTTCAGCCCATTCCTAAATGCATCCATCAACATATCATCTGAAGCCTCACTCAACGGCACCGATAGGGTCTCAAACTTCTCTCGATATTCCACCACCTAACTGGTTTAATACAGTGCCATCAACATCTTATAAGCGTCGCCGGCCTAAGAATGTTGGAATTGATTGAGGACCTGTCACTTGAAGTTAGCCCATGTCTTCACTGGGTGATGAACCTCGAGCCATTGGTACCAATTCAGTGCTTTATCTTCTAAGCACAAGTTAGCAGCTTCTAGCTTCTCGCAATCGGCAATAATGTTTACAGGGAAATAGCTTTCGAGTTTAAACAGCCACCTAATCTGATGCTCTCTCGCGCATAAGGGTATCTCCAGCTTTTGAAATCTTGAAGGGTCATTCTCCACCATTTGTTGATGACTTGTCTCTTCTGTACCTCTAGCAGATGCTTCGCTATTCACCACATGAACTCCATCGTCCTTGTTCTTACCTCTATCTTCCATCTGGGTAAGTGAATCCTTCATTTCCAACATCCATAACTTCATCATCTCCATATCACTCTTCATAGTCTCGAAATCTTTTTCCAAACATTCTACTCTACCCTCCATTTTTGTGTTTACCATAATCCACTAGATCGAAGGCTTTGATACCAATTTGATAGGGTTCCGCTAAGATAACATTTGACAAAACTCAAATATTGAATATTACTGACATTATTAAAATGTAGAAAATATGTCTTCTAGTAGGGAAAATATAGGATTACAATAATGAACTAAGAAGAAAAAAGACTCACTCACAAACAAAGATAATCACAGCACAGACTCAGTAAATACCACAATACAGCAAGCACACACAATAGTGAAAAAACTAGACATTCGAGAGGTCTAGTTCTCTCCCAAGTCGACTCCTGATGCGACTTTTCTGACAAGTGTATCGGATCACAACTATAGTATAATGAGAGAAAGAGTTATTTTCCTCAAGGATCAACTTTTAACAACTATTAATTTCCCTAATTGAAGTTATATTTGGATGGATGAAATGGTTGTAATGAGATTGATTTTAACTAAAAGTAAACTAAATTAAGGGTAAAAGAAGTTAACTAAGCAACGAGAAATATCACAATAACAAAGCTAGTATAGGGGATTGATTCACTTGACTCCTAATATGATTTATTCATAGACAAACGAATCTTTTAGTTATTGGAGAATACTTCAATATAATTGTAAATTTCTTTTAATGTTGATTAAGTTCTCTAAAATATTTGAACCTAATTCCTTGAGAAACAAATCTTCCTTACTCAAATAATTAGCTAATGTCTTAGTCAAATCATTCGGTTAGGAGTTTAAGCTTAGGAACTTATAAGAATCACACAAATAAGATTATCTATGTCTAGATTAACCTGATTTACGGTAGAAATTACAAAGGCATGTCTATACCAAGCTATGTCTAGCATTAATATAAACCCTAGTCTCATTGAATGATGGCCAAGCATCCAAGAATCATGTAAGATAGTAAAATCTACTCCAAGAATCGAAATTGCATTTATATCAAAGTGTTCAACAACAAAACTTCATAGGAAGTCAATTTATACCAATTCCTTAAACCCTAGAGATTTAGTTACACATAGAAAGAAAGAAAATAATATCACAAATCTACAACTAAACATGATACAAGAGGAAGGAGAGTGAGAAAGAAACTCTAAACTCAGTAGAGAAGAGGACTCCCTTTTCCTCCAATGTGCGCTAGTAGAGCTCCTTTGTTCTCCAATCAAAAGATCCCATTTTTCTCTTCAGAACTGCTATTTATAGGCTCTGTTATGTGCATTTCTAAAGTAAGGCACCTAAGCGCCATGCTAAAAACACAAAAACTATCAATGGTTGGCACCTGGGGCACCCTACGTGGTGCCTGAGGCGCCACCTTCAGAAATTGAGATAAAGAGTTAGATGGCTGGCACCTCGGGGCACCCTGTGTGGTGGTAGCATATAGGAGGGCAGGCTGAGAGTTGAGGCCCTGGCGCTTGAGGTGCCATATGTGGCGTTAGCCACCAGATTTGTTGCAGCTCAGCACTTTGCATCAGAAATTCCTCAGTACTCTAACTTGCATCAGTCCAAAAAGGGATCCTACAAGGAAAATGCAATAAAATAATCCAAAAGGCAGGGAAAAAGGGGATTAAAACAAGATAAAAAGGCAAACTACAAAGCACAACTAAACTAAGCAGAAACTAAGATAAAGAGTGCAAAAGGAAAGCAAAATAGGACCAAGGGGAAGAAAAAGCCTAATAAAACTATATGAAATAAACCAAAATAATAGACTTATCAACTCTCATTCCCTCCATGCCTTCCACTTTTCCTCTCCCCCTATTTCTCCTACTCTACTTCACTGACTTGCCAGCTCAGCAGTTAGTTAGGCTATTGCCCTTTTTCATTTTCCCTTGCCACATTTTCTTCAACAACCCTAATTCTTTTATCCCTAGGCCCATTCCTTCTCTTATAAACATTACGCACTGAGGGCCCAACATTTTCACAATTTTAGCCATAGGAGAAAAAGTTTCCATGTCGTCTATTCCCTCAATGGCGTCGTGCGATCCATGTAGCTGACCTCACTTAGTGGGATAAGACTATGTTGTTGTTGTTATTGTTGTTTAGCTTTATACCTTTCAAGATTTCCTTTGGCATCATACCTTGTCTTGTTGACCCACTTGCTGCCTATGACATTCTTCCCTTGTGGTAAAGGGACAACCTTCCATGTATTATTGGCTTTAAGAGCTGTAATCTCTTCTCTCATCACTTCAACCCACCTTTGTTCTGTTCTGGCTTCTTCAAAGGTACTAGTTCCTTTATATTAGACATCTTGGAAAGGAAACATTGATAATTACCTAACAAGTGATCATATGAAACAAAACTACTGATAGGATAATTACATTGAGACTTAGTCAAAACATATCTCTGTGCCAGATTGTAAAGTTTGACAGTCTTGTTGGATCTTCTGACAATATGATCACTAGTGTCACCATCTTCTGAAGAAATGCTTTGATCATTTCTGGGCAAGACTAGCACATTTTGGATCTCCTCATTTCACCTGGATATGTGTTTAGGTTGATTATCTTGGTTTGTAACTTTATTCTGATCTAATTCAATAAAATCATCACCACTGTTCATATCAGAACTAAAGGTACTGAACCTACTTCTGTAGTCTTTGTAGAAAGGAATGATGTTCACATGGAATTACAACTAACAAAAATCTTTCTTTCTTGTATATCATATAACTCGTATCCTTTTCGCAACTCAGCATATCCCAACAAGATAGAGGGGATAGCTCTATAGGACTTAATTTGTCTTTTATATAGACATTAGTGGCATATGCAAGACATCCTATAACTATAAGATGTCCTAACTTAGGTTCCTTACAATGAAGCAATTCATAAGGAATTTTATTTTCTAATTTTTTACTAGGCATCCTATTGATGAGTTAAGTAGCACTTAGGACATTGTCCCCCAAAAATATATAGGAATATTACCTTGAAACTTTAAAGCTCTAGCCACATCTAACAAATGCCTATGTTTCTTCTTAACAACCCCATTTTGCTGAGGGGAATGAACATAACTCTTTTAATGTATGATCCCTCAGGTATCTAGGATTCATCCCATTGTTAATGAATGTTGTACCATTATCAGACCTTATAGTCTTTATATTAATAGAAAAATTATTTCTTACTTGCGCAATAAAACTTCTCAAGCAAGCAATAATGTCACTTCTAAGCTTTAAGAGATATACCCAAGTAAATCTAGTGCAATCATCAACAAAATTAATGAAAAACCTTTAATTATCATATGTATCACTACTGTAGGGACCCCACAAATCAAGATTAAGTAAAGCAAAGGGCTCTTTAGTCCTAGACTTGCTAGCAGTAAAGGGAGTGCGAGTTTGCTTAGCTATAGGACAGATGGAGCATCCTTTAATACTGCAACAATCAGCAACATGATTCTTTAATTCACCAAAACATCTCAGTTTAACATAAGGAATATGTCCAAGCCTCAAGTGCCTCAAATATGAAAGATTCTCATCGTGAATACAAATGATAAGACTTGTTTTCTTGTTTGTCAGGAGTCAACATATACAATCTTTCTTTACCAATCATCCTCTTGAGGGTTCCTACATTAAACAAGAGTTCGAATTAAAAGATATCTTGCATGACAAATCTTTGGTTAACCTTTAAATAGAGATCAAGTTATATCTAAAGTTAGGAACGTACAACACATCATGTAAGATAATATCAACAAAGATTTTACAATCTCTTATATTGCATACCCTGGTAGTAGTACCATTAGGAAGCCTAACAGCGTGTGGCAGGTTATTATTCAGAGTTTTGTTTTTTAATTAATGAGTCAGTTTTGATTATAAGTGATATGATTAGTGCTCTTGTATCAAGAAGCAATTTAGGGCAATCGCAATTTAAGGATATGAAGAGTTGCTTACTTGCATAATTAGCAAGAGTGGCGGCATTTGCATGAGCAATGCTGTCAGTGTGATTTTCTTGCTCATGATTCCTCTCAAGCAACTTTAAAATTTGTTTATATTGCTCTTGACTTATATGATGCTCTAGAACACTATCTTGAGCTTTGTTTTCAGTGGTGACACTACTAGCAGAAGCTTGTTGACTGACTTTCTTTTTCTGTTTAAAATTCGAGGGTCATGCCCCCTCTTATTGCAATGCTCATATAAAAGATTCCACTTCTTTTTTCTTCTATTTCCCTTACTAGAGGTTTACAAGGCAGTAGAGTCTAAGGGTGTATTAGTGTTAATACTTAACGCCATGCTTCTCTGGCTCTCTTCTTGCAAGGTGCCATGAGAAGAATTTGACTTCTTGTTGAAGTATGAGAGTCATTCAGGCCCATCAAAAATTGATGAAGTCTTTGATTTTTGCATAAATTCATTGCACCTTGCCTTATCACAAGAGCAAACTGGAATCTCTAAAATTGAGGCTAACTCATCCCCAAGATATTTGAACTTCGTAAAATATGTTATGTTCATAGAACCTTGACAGAGGGTATGTATATGCTTGAGAAGAAGGAAAATTTGTGTTCCATGCGGCTTGTCAAAGCATTCTTGTAAATCCTTTCAGACCTATGTTGCTTCTGTTAATTATAAAACACCACTTAAAAGATCTTTAGTCACTGAAAATTCATTATCTAAGTGAGGACTATAGCATTGACTCTGTCCCATATTTCTCTTTGATTTTATTCAACTGTATTTCTCTAACAAGTCTCATCTTTGAAGCCAAGTTTGTTCTTGCTTAATAATGCGATTTTCATAGTCCTATTCCGCTGGGCGTAATTTTCTGCTCCAACCAATTGAAATGAGATGAGTGTAGTGCTAGGTCCATTTGATGGCTGCAAGAAAAGAAGATGATTACTTTCGATCTGAGTAGGAAGCTTTGAGCCTTCCTTTGAAATTTCCACAAGGGCATCACTCAGAATTGAGCTTTGATACCATGGTAAACTTTGGAGAAGAAAAGAAATAGTATCGCTCAACAAGAAACAAAACAAAATACTACAATTTCATTGATTAACAAGTGAATGTACACGGTATAGAGAAGTATACAATTGAAAAAAGCGATAACTAACATAATGGAAAAGATATGCAACTAACTTAGCTGTCAACTTGAATCCCAACAGATACGGATGAATGTACAGTGAATGTGGCCCAAGCAATCTTCTGAATTGGACCCCATGATGGCTGTGACCACTTGGATGTTGTGGGGTTAGCGAAATGGATAATGTTTTGTGAAAGGTATATTAAGCTTCGCAACCTAGCTAGACAAATTGAAGATTTCATTAATGTTATATCCATGGTTATTAGTGATGTTGTCCAAGTTCATAGTGGGCTTAGTAAGATGTCGTTACAGAAAGTGGATATTGTGTGGGGGAAGCCTTAATTAGTACCCTTGGATTAAAGTGAATACTGATGGGACTGTGAATCAGGGTGGTGAGGTGGGGTCCTGTGGAGGTTTATTGAGAGATTACGAGGGGCATTGGGTTTATGGCTTTTCAAGATGTTTTGCTGCAGTCCCAGTCCCTAAAGTTGAATTGTAGGGAGCTATTGAGGGTGTTCGTTTGGCCTTAAGCAAGAATTAAACTCATGTTATTCTAGAAAGTGATTCTAAGTTACTTGTGGGTGCTATTAGGGATGTAGGGAGTTCGGGTTGGTTCAAATTGAGTCATTTTTTGGGACTGAACCGCACAATAGATGGTGGGTTAGTTTGGTTTGGTTTCTAAAAATTTCCAAGAGTATTGGTAGGTTGGACTCTTTTTTTTTAATACAATTTGGCAATTCAGTTGAAGGACTGGAAATTGAAAAGCCTGTTCGTTCATAGAAGGTAAACATATAAATGCCATGCCACCCGTACATTCTCATTATTATTAATTTTTATTTATTTTGAATTATAGGAAGAAATTAAAGATTCTAACTTATAGATGGATATGCACATAGGGTATGAAGTATTTGAGAGAACAACATACTTCAGAATTGTAGGGAACTTAGTGCTGTACTTAACAACAAAGCTTCATGAAGGAACTGTGAAATAAACAAACATCGTTACTGTTGGGTTTGACTTGAATTTTGTGGGTGACCCGGTTTGTAATCCGACCCACGACCCATGACCCATAACCCATTATTTCCTCTATATATATGTGTAATGGAATTCATGAAGTAGTTGATGTAATTTCTCTCTGTATAGCTTCTATCAGAAATAATACAGATATTCTTTCTATCCGTGGACGTAGGTCGCATTGACCGAACCACGTAATTTCTTTGTGTGTTCTTCTCAATCTTTCTCCTTGATTTATTGCCTTACAATAACCTAACAAGTGGTATTAGAGCCTTGGTTCGTTTTTTGTTCGTCGGTTACTGTAGCACGTCCGGAAATTTTTAGATCCAGCTCCAAAATTTCAGATCTTGCCTCGATTTAGTTGTTTTGGAGCATAGGAGACCATTCTCTGCATCTTTGGTGCCTTGAAGAACGTCGGAGACCAATTTTTGGTGGTAAGAAAATTTTTAGATCTAGTTTTAAATCTCAGATCTAGCTTGATTCGCTTATTTTTTGGGAAAAAGAGACCGTTTATTGCATTTCTAGTGCATTGGAGATCGTTTTTCAGTTGTTTTGGTGAGTTTTTACGGTTTGTGAGTACTGTTCATCGCCGAAATCTTCATCGGAAGTACTGTTCACCGCCGGAATCTTCATTGGAAGCATTGTTCATCATCTTCTACGGCGAGGTACTGTAGCGGTCAACGGTCAACGGTATTGTAGCGACTCGGATACTGTAACGACTCAGAACTGTAGCGACTCGGCACTGTAGCACGGTCAACGGTCAACGATACTATTTGGTCAAAGTTACTGTTTGGTCAAAGTTGCTGTTTGGTCAAAGCTGCTGTTTGGTTAAAGTTGCTGTTTGGTCAAAAATTGCTGTTTGGTCAAAGCTGCTGTTTGGTTATAGTTGTTGTTTGGACCAAGTTTTCTGTTGCGATCGTTATTGTTTCCTCGACACGATTCCGGTGAGTTTATGTTTAATTCAGAAAAGAATTCTGAATTTATGTGTGAATTTACTGGATTGTGTTAGATTATGCTAGATTGGATTTCTGGTTTACTGCTGTGAATTTTGTTGGACTGCTGTGTTGAATTTCTGTTATTGAAGTTCTGGTCAGTTTGCAAGGTTCTGAACAGTTTTGTGAAATTCAATTTCTGATTGCGAAATTTGCTAGTAATTTATCTGCTGTTATTTGAGAAGATGTTGATTCATAAATTCGATATTGAGAAGTTCAATGGATCGAATGACTTCACTTTGTGGAAGGTAAAAATGAGGGCACTTCTGGTTCAGCAGGGATGTGCAGTGGCATTAGAAGGAGAAAGTAGTCTACCTAACACGTTGAAGGAAGAGGAGAAGAAGGAAATTTTGGCAAAGGCTCATAGTGCATTACTATTGAGTCTGACAGATGAGGTGTTGAGAGAAGTAGTTGATGAATCAACTGCTGCAGGTTTGTGGAAGAAATTGGATGATAAATACCAGAAAAAGTCTCTCACAAACCGGTTATATCAAAAGCAGCGTTTGTATACCTTGCGGATGACAAAAAATATGCAAGTAAAAGACCATCTTGATAATTTTAACCGGATCATCCTGGATTTACAGGGTGTTGGGGTTAAGATAGATGATGAAGATCAGGCTATCATTCTTTTGTGTTCTCTACCAAATTCATATGAGAACTTTGTTGACACTATGTTGTATGGTAGAGATAGTATCTCTGTTAATGATGTCAAAGATGGTTTGCAGTCTAAAGAGCTGAAGAGAAGAGTCTCTAGTTCTAATGAGGATGGTGTAGAAGCAGGTTTGTATGTTGGCAGAGGCAGAGACATTAAAAGGGATGATGGAAAAAGAAGCAAGTCACGGTCTAAGTCGAGGAACAAAGGAGGACCTCGATGTTATCACTATAAACAGAAGGGGCACATCAGGAAGAATTGTCCACAGAGGAAGAAGGGAAATAACGAGAAGGAATCGAATACCAGTGGTAGTGCTGCGGTGGTGCAAGATAGTTCTGACGAAGAAGAAGACATTGATGTTCTCACAGTCAGCACCTCTGGTTCTGCAAATACTTGGGTCTTGGACATAGGTGCATCTTATCATATGACTTTTTCACGTGAGCTGTTTACTTCTTTTAAGGAGTGGAATGGTGTTGTGAGATTGGGTGATGATGAGCAGCTTAGTGTTAAGGGCAATGGTTCTGTGCAGATTCAGATGTATGATGGAATAGTCAGGACACTTGATACTTGGTATGTTCCTGGTCTACGGAAGAACTTGATTTCTCTTGGTACTATAGACAAACAAGGGTACAAGTACTCTGGAGAGAATAGACAGTTGAGAATTTCCAAAGGTGCTCTGGTTATAATGAAGGGTAAATTGCAGCATGGCATTTACTTTCTGATTGGTAGTTCAGTGATAGGGACAGTGGCTGTATCTAAATCTTTAGGGAAGAATGATGATTATACAGAGTTGTGGCATTGCCGATTGGGACACATGAGTGAGAAGGGGCTGTCAATTCTAAGTAAACAAGGATTGTTAGAAGGGGCAAAAACTGGGAAGCTAAAATTCTGTGAAGTTTGTGTTATGGGTAAACAACGCAGAGTTAAGTTCAGTTCTGGGAAGCATACTTCTACAGATATTCTGCAATATGTTCACTCAGACTTGTGGGGTCCTTCTCCAGTTGAATCTCAGGGCAAATGCAAGTACTTTGTTACTTTTATTGATGACTACTCTAGAAGGGTTTGGGTATATTTTCTGAAATCCAAAGATGAAGTGTTTGGGAAGTTCAAGGAGTGGAAGACCATGGTTGAGAAACGGACTGGAAAACAGGTCAAAACACTCAGAACTGATAATGGGTTAGAGTTTTGTAACGCTCCATTTGATGAATTTTGCAAGCAAAAAGGTATAGTGAGGCATCGCACTGTACGTCATACACCACAGCAAAATGGAGTTGCAGAACGTATGAATCAAACACTGTTGCAGCGTGCGAGATGCATGCGATTAAACGTTGGCTTGCCAAAACAATTCTGGGCTGAAGCAGTTAACACTGCTTGTTATCTGGTGAATAGATCGCTATCTACTGCAATTGATTTTTAGACTCCTCAAGAGGTATGGTCTGGTAAACCTTCTGATTATTCTGGCCTGCGTATATTTGGTTGTCCTGCTTATGCTCATGTGAATGATGGTAAACTAGAGCCTAGGGCAATGAAATGCATATTTCTAGGGTATGCACCTGGAGTTAAAGGGTACAGACTGTGGTGTACTGAAAAGGATAGAACTCCAAAATTTATTACTAGCAGAGATGTAACTTTTGATGAGTCTGCTATGTTTGGTCAGAAGGAGGAGCTTGGTAGTCATGCAGGTAATAATGATCAAGGTGCCAACCAGAAGGTGGAAATTGAAGTTCAAACTTCAAAAAGGGTTATAACAGACCCTGTACAACAGCCTAGGGAAGAAGAAGAATCACAACCTACAGCAATAAGGAGGGAAAGAAGAGAAATCAGAAAACCTATAAGGTATGCAGATTGTGTTGATATAGTTGATATTAATTCAGTTGCTTATGCCTTGGCAGTAGGTGAAAGCATTGATTCTGATGACCTGAGATCATATAAAGAAGTAGTTGAGAGTAGAGAAGCATCAGAATGGCTGGTTGCAATGAATGAAGAGATGCAATCTCTTGAGAAGAACGAAACATGGGATCTTGTACCGTTACCAAAGGGAGTGAAACTGGTAGGATGCAAATGGGTCTTCAAGAAGAAAGAAGGTATTCTTGGAGTTGAACCAGCAAGGTTCAAAGCACGACTCGTGGCCAAGGGTTTTTCACAAAAGAAGGAAATTGATTATCATGAAGTTTTCTCCCCTGTTGTGAAGCATAAAACCATTCGTGTCCTTTTGTCCATGGTAAGTGTTTTTGACTTGGAGTTGGAACAATTGGATGTGAAAACTGCTTTCTTACATGAAAATTTAGAGGAGCAGATCTATATGTCACAGCCAGAAGGATTTCTTGATTCTGGGAAGAAAGATCATGTATGTTTGTTGAAAAAGTCCTTGTATGGTTTGAAGCAGTCTCCTAGACAGTGGTACAAGAAATTTGATGCATTCATGACTTCCCATGATTTTCTGAGTAATCAATTTGATAACTGTGTCTACTCTAAGAAACTTGCAGATGATTCTTATATTTATTTATTGCTATATGTTGATGATATGTTAATTGCTGCAAAGAACAAGGTTGAAATTGATAGTTTGAAAGCCTTGTTGAGCAGTGAGTTTGAGATGAAGGATTTGGGTGCAGCCAAGAAGATACTGGGCATGGAGATTTGGAGAGATAGAAGTGCAGGTTTACTATATGTATCTCAAAAGAAATACATAGAAAAATTGTTGCAGTCTTTCCAAATGAATAATTCTAAGCAGGTTAGTACTCCGTTGGCGGCACATTTTAAACTTGATGCTAGTACAATACCTACTACAGCTGAGGAAAAAGGGTACATGAGTTCAGTGCCCTACTGTAATGCTGTTGGAAGCTTGATGTATGCAATGGTGTGTACTAGGCCTGATCTGGCTCATGCAGTCAATGTGGTAAGCAGGCTTATGAGTAATCCTGGGAGAGCTCACTGGAGTGCAGTTAAATGGATTATGCGGTATCTGAAAGGTACGAGTAATATTTGCTTGGTTTATGGTGCTGATAAATCTGATAGTGGCTTGGTTGGTTATACAGATTCAGATTATGCTGGAGATCTTTTGAGGAGGAGATCCTTAACATGCTATGTCTTGACTCTGAATGGATGTGCTGTCAGTTGGAAGGCAACACTTCAATCTACAGTTGCCTTGTCTACCACTGAAGCAGAATACATGTCATTGGCAGAAGGAGTTAAGGAAGGTATGTGGTTACATAGTTTGATTGATAGTCTGGGGTTAAATATTCAGAGACCTATTATTTATTGTGATAGTCAGAGTGCATTAAGTTTGGCCAAGAATCCAGTCTACCATGAGAGGTCAAAGCATATTGATATCAGATTGAATTTTATTCGAGATGTGATAGAAGACAAGAAATTATCCATCAAGAAGATAGCCACAGCAGATAATCCAGCAGATATGTTGACAAAGGCTCTACCTTCAGAGAAGTTCAAGCATAGCTTGGACTTGGTGAATGTTCGCATTCCATGAAGCCCTACAGGGCTTAAATGACAGAGATGAATTTGTACTTAGTTCTGGTGATTTGAGAGAATTCAAGTCAAGGAGGGAAATTGTTGGGTTTGACTTGAATTTTGTAGGTGACCCGGTTTGTAATCCGACCCACGACCCATGACCCATAACCCATTATTTCCTCTATATATATGTGTAATGGAATTCATGAAGTGGTTGATGTAATTTCTCTCTGTATAGCCTCTATCAGAAATAATACAGATATTCTTTCTGTCCGTGGACGTAGGTTGCATTGACCGAACCACGTAATTTCTTTGTGTGTTCTTCTCAATCTTTCTCCTTGATTTATTGCCTTACAATAACCTAACAGTTACCAACTGGTCTGCTTCTGTGTGGATAACACCACTCGCAGGGGCCTACATAGCAGATGCCTATCTTGGTCAATATTGGACGTTCCTAATCTTTTGGTAACTAAATATCCACATTAACATTATTATTCGTATGAGCATTTTTGAATTGCACACATTTGCTTATGAGCATCAATATGCGTATGGTAGTGTCACATATGCTTATATGCATCAATATGCATATAGTAGTGTCACATATGCTTATTAGTCAGTTCGGCTTGTTCTTGGCCGATTCGACAAATTCTTAATTGATTCAATCACTCAATAATTTTGAGATTATTTCAGACCAGACTCTAGTCCAGTTTTAAAAAAACTAATTTGCCTTTTATTTTTGCTTACATGAACTTTATTTTTTCTTTCTAATCATGCTAATCGTATAGAAAACACCACAAGAACAACAAAATTAACAACGGAGAAACAGAGACAGCAAACAACAATGATGATGACAGCAAAAATGAACAAAACAGCAGAAACAAAAACTGACAGCAACAGAATAGACAATGACAACAGGAAATAACATCTGCCAGCAAGGAAACAACAGCGGCAACAAGAATAAAATCTGACAGAGGAAGAAAAATATAACAGACAATAGAGGAATACAATCTGACAAAGAAACAGCAATGACAGCAAACGCCGTGGCAGAAGAATAAGGTAGTGTGGTTAAAGAAGAGGCGTACCTATACTCCCGTCTAGCGTATTTACAATGTGCCAAAGCTATAATTCGACACACACACATGTATATAAAGGGGTAATGAGGAGAGAAAAGAATACTCTTTTTACATTTCCACAAGGTACAAATCAAAATACCTAGCTAACAGTGCAATGAACAATAAAATAGTAATAAAAGAAAAATCAATGAGCCTAAACTTGATAATGTGAGCTGGTTTGGCCCCCTCGGATGGCTGTCCTTTGGTCCCTCCCACGGACATGCATTGATAAAAACAAAGGGGTTACTCAAAAAGTTTAACAAGGAATTAATATCCTACTTTCTTAAATCCAATATCCAACAAATCATTTTAAAGGGAAGTCAGCTAACAATTCAATTGTATCTCAGAAATTAAAACCAACCCTACACTGAACAGCACATGAGGGAAGATGACCAGCATGAAAGTTAGCCAAAACAACTTTACATACACGTAATAGATCGCATAAGGTGCGTCAAAACTCATGGCTAAGCTTCCTGTTCGTAACATGGCAAAAGGTTTAAAACTAACAGGCTTTTTATTCCTAGTCCAACATTTCAAACATGAGCCAAGAACATGAATTAAATTGTAGGAGCAACCCGCCAAAACCAGGCTCATGTAATAAAAAATTTTCAGGTTATAATCACAGCAACATTCCAAATCCATACTCCTGTTTCGACACAATAAAATTCCATTTTATAATCAGAAGATTTCCACGTTATGACATCAAATTCTGATATTGCAATCAAAGCGGTTTCAGAACTTCGTTGATGTTATAACTTATAACATTGAGGTATCAGATTGTAATAAAGAACTTGAAAACCACGATGATGCTACAACATTGAAATACCATATCATAACCAGAGGGTGTTAGAGCCGAACCTGTGTTTTGACATTGCAATACGAAGTTATAATCAGGAAAGGAAAATTGAATTCGTGTTATAACACATTAAAATCTCCAATTATAATCAAGAAGTTCAGAACTAGATTCAAGTCATGATAAGCTGAAATTTCCAACCATAGTCAAACAACTCCGAGCAAGGTTCGTGCCATGATAATCTACAATTCCGGATCAAACACTCTCAATCCCAAAATGTGATTAATATTTTGTATTATGATTAAAAAGTTTCAAAGCAGGTACCAAGATTTCAGCACCTGAATTATAATAAGAAGAAATTTTAGACTATAATCATACCATTTCAGCACAAGATTGTCATTTCTTACTTGAATCAAGAATTTTTTTTTTTTTTTTTAGAGTAAGAATTCCGAACATAGAGCATATTATAACAACCTGAAAATCTAGATTACAATCATACCTCTTAAGTTCAAGATTAATGCCCTGGATTGAAACCAAGAAACTTTAGAACAAGATGCAAATGAATGAAATCCTAACAATATGAGATTCTAGATTATAATCACCATTTCAACTCAAGATTGATGCTCTCAATCAAACAAGACCTTTCATTACAAGAGTGAAAGATTCCAACACATGAATTAGGTCCTAATAATATGAAATTCCACTAACAGCAAAGCAAAGAACAAGATTCTCACAAAAACCGAACCCATATCTTCCTAATCCTATCAAGATTCCAAACAAGTACACATGCACCATCCATCGACGGCCTCAACTCTGAATTGCAGGTCAAACACATATCTTCATAGTTCAATTTTTTTATATTTATTTTTTGTAAGCAATTTGTTATGGTCTCTACTTTTATTTTTATAATTTTCAATATTTTTATTATTCTTATTATCATTACTGTTTATGTTATTTATTTTGAATTTGAAAAGGGGAATCAGATCTGGAAGCCTCCTGGTCTTATACATCCAACCGTTGATATTCCTCTCGTATTTTGGTCTATTTTTTATTTTTAAAATTTTTAAGATTAATTCATATTTGTCCGATCCTAGTCGATGGTCGGCCCATTCAATGGTCAAAATCTTGTCCGCATTTTGATTTATAAAATCACTCTTTAACCTTCCGATCTAGGTCAACGATCAACACATTCGAGGGTTTATAGTAAAATTATAATAAAATTACAATAAATATAGAATTTAATTTATAAAAATATAAAATTACAAAAAAATTTAAAATTAATTTATCAAAATATAAAATTACAGTAATTTAATTTACAGAAAAATAGTATTTAATTTAGAAGAATGTAAAATTTAAGAAAATATGCAAATTAATTTATAAAAATATAAAAAATGACAATGAAATTAAAGTAAATATAGTATTAATTTAGAAAAATATAAAATTATTAATATAAAATAATTTTCATACACTATATTTTTGGAATCAACCTGACTTAGCACACAAAGAAATATAGACAGAAAGATATCAGTCTTGTGGATGATTTCATACATTACAAAAATATAGTTTACTCAATAAAATTATGAAAATACAATGTATGAAAAATATAGAATTTTCCACTAGACTGATATAAAATGCCACTGGGTATGTTCTTCCTCTCACCTACCTAGTATTAATGACTGAGCTGTATGCTTTTAAGAGATGCCACTTTGTACTAATTGATTAAAGAATGTGAAGGTTTTATAGATATATATATGTCCTTGTTTAGAAATATGTTTTTGGAAGACATTTCAATTACTGTCTTAGAATTTTTTTTTATTTGGAATTTTCCATACCTTAAATTTTTAAAACAGTTGTGGAGAATTTCCCTTTCTAACTTTATTAGTAAATTATAAATTGTGACTGTAAATGTCACGGCCCAAATCCAGGTTCATGACCGGTGCAGACAATGCCTAACCCCACATCGTTGCAAGCTTAGGACTTTCTTAAAAATCTTACTTTCTTTATCTCAAATATTCCTTAATCTAAAACAAATCAAAATTTTTATGAGTATAGATGATCACAAAGTCATCTTCATTTTCATAACTATACATAAAAGTATAAATAAACCTTCCTTCAAATTAAATTATAAATTTTTCAGCTTCACTACACTCACTAGTATTTTCCCTTACATAATACGTAATCATATTACACAACAGTATGTGACTTACCTGATTACAGAACTTTCCTAGAATTATACAACTTAACATAAATTGAGGTATTATACCTTTATTCTGAACAAAAGGGGAAGTATTCTTAGCATACACGTCATCGAAACTAGAGAGTCTTCTGTACCTGAAACGGTGAGGGGGTGAGTCTGGTATACTTGGCTCACCATAAAACTAGTCCTACCTATCACATACATTCAACTATGTGTACCAAAAGTACATATAATCATACATGAACATATGAGTACTTATAAAATAAATAATTGATGAAGTAAATATGTGTCAAGAGTAAACCATCATGAGAGAGTTCATAAACAATTGCATGCACCTCACCCGAAGGCATCATCCCAACCGTATACGATATCCTTGCCCGAAGGCGTATCCCGCTTGTAGATAATGTCCTTGCCCAAAGGTGTATCGTGCCCATAGGTGATATCCTCGCTCAGAGGCGTATCCTACCCGTAGGCAATATCCCTGCCCATATGTGTCAACTTTATTTCACCCCCACCGTCAAAGGGACGTTAAAGTGCATGAAATCTTCATTTCTTTCAAATACAAACACATGTATAAACAAGAATATCCACATACACATCATGAACATTAACAAATCTATGTCATTCATAATCATCAATGCATTTTTTTTTTTGATAGTAAAAGAAGTATTATTAAGGAGAAAAGAGAGATACAAAGGGAATGGTTACAAAAGGTGGAGGACAAGAGATCCTCCTAAAAAAACATAATCATCAATGCATATCATATCTTTTCACAAGATTTAATTCTAATACATTGATAGACACACAGTTACAAAGGTATCAATATCAATTATTCACATACATTTCCTTTGCAAGTTCAATTTATACACAGATAATGTCTCAATCCAAATAAATAGAAAGTATATTCATTTATTATTTTATTACATCTCTAGGAAACAAAATTTTTAAAAAATAAATCAAACAAGATAATGTTATATCTCTCACCTGGAGTCCGAGCTATATTTTTACACTTTATACTCAAAGATAGAAACCAAGAGCCTCATCATAAACCTAAAAATTAATTCTAGCAAGTATCAACACCAATTCAGAACATAGGATATTAATCATTTAACTTTATTTTATTTTGAGGATAAAATCAGATCCAAACTTAAGAAATTTCTAGGAATAAACTATAACTCCAAAAATTATGAAATTTGGTACAAAGCCTTGTTCGTATGTTGACATACTAGAATAAAAGTTTCAAAATTTAATTCTATCGTTTAGTCTCAATAAAGACCCTTTTAGTAACTTAGATCAAAGCTATTTAAATTTTGTTTAGGTATTATTTTCTATTTAATAAATCTATCAAACCGTAGCCAATTGCTATGAAATTTTGTAAAAAATTAGTGTAAGGTCTTGCCTATATGCCATAAAATTTTCAAGTTAAAATAAGGTCATTTAGCCATTTCATAAAATCCAAAATTCATAGAAGCAGGCAATTCTCATGAGTTCAAAAAATAGCTCTGCATGTGCATCAAAGTAGCTTAATCATCATTCTCATTTACATACCCAATTTGATTATACTTAATCAAGTTGGGTAAGAACAAATCCATAAATATAAACTAATGGTAAGCTTCTCTTAATTGTTAGGTTCCCACATAGAAGTTCTAAAGTTCAAACCTGTGATACTTTCCTCAGTTTTCTTTTTTCAAACTTTTACTTCTATTTTCTTTATTCGATTTAAACTCATATTTCACTTAATCTAAGTCTATAGATTAAGAATATATATTCTTTTAAAATTAAATCAATCCCAGTAAACTTTTCAATATTTTCAGTTTAGTCCCTATAGTTTACTGTCATGCTTTTCCTCTTAGTTTGGTCCTCCAAAACAAATCCATAATTCCACTTTTAGAACATAATAGGACAGCCCAAATTCACACAGATCATGAATTGCAGCAAAAGACCAGAAATTACACGACACCTCAATTTACCCAGATCAAAAGATATCACCCCAGATCTTCAGCCCATAAATGTGTGTCTATATATATATATTCCTCTTTCTTTTTTCTCTTTTGGTATTACCCTTGACCAACTATCAGAAACCTAGTCCTAAGTTTCAACATCTAACCTTAATTTCCTTTGCCAGAAATCAATTTAATTTTTAGATTAAACACAAACAACAACACACAGGTTGCAGAGGAGAAGAACTCAGAAATTCCCATCCCTTACCTTGTCAATTTTACTTTTTTTTTCTCCAGCTCTCGGTTTGATCTATGTTCTGCTTCGTCCTCTCTGTTCTCCTCTATTGATCCTATCATTTCTCTGCTCTCTCAGTTCTGTTTTACAGCCAAGCAACAGGGAAGACGAAAGAAAAAGAAAGGGAAGAAGGTAGAGGAGAAGAGGAATGCCGGCTGATGGGGAAGTCTTCCCGTGACCTTCTCTCTTTCTCTCACACCCATGATCTCTTTTCTCACTTGGTCTCCTCTTTATGCCCCCTTTCAATATAGATAAATTAAGTAAAACTAACTCACAAAAAAAATGATGCAACCCATATTGAGTTATTTAGGTAAGTTAGTTTAAATTGTGTATACTTGAAGGGTCAAGACAGTACATAATTGATCACACTTGGAAATATTGACAAAAGTTTAACAATCAACAATAGGGAATAAATTAATTTTTTTTAAAAATTCTAAGGACCTATTTGTAAATTTAAAACTATAGGGGGACTAATTTGAAAATGAAGTAAAATTATAAGAACCAAAAGAACAAATTAACCTTTATTATACATAGGAAACCTAAAATTGCAAATTGAAATTCGAAATTTAAACTACAATGCATTGAAATTAAGAGCGGTAAGCGTGGCCCTTTGGCCTGTGCCATACATAGGGAATGTTGGAGAATGGGACAGAGATTGCCGTGAAGAAGCCATCAAAGGATCCATGGAAAGAAGATCAGAGGAAGTTGTTCTTGACAGAGATAGAATGGTTGAGTCACTTGCATCACTGCAATGTGGTGAAATTGTACAGATGCTGCATTCGTAACAACTAACTTCTGATTGTTTTGAAGTATTATCCCAATAATCTTCAAGGGCTTTTAAAATGTAGGTGCTTATTTTGAGGTTGAACATTACTTTCTTTGCAATCTTCCAAACCTCTTTTCACTTAGATTGTTCTTCCGAACCTCTTGATATCTCTTCAAAAATCTATATTGCTGAAGCCATAACAAGATGATATTATTTTCACGTCAGCGTATACATCAAGCACAGTTTTGACCAATCTTCTCAATCCTAAAATCTTTTTTTTTTATTTTATATCTGTTTTCGCCCAATGAATAACTTAAAAATTAATGTCTGAGCAATGGTACAGTATCTGAGGGGAGAGAGCAGCTTGATTGGAGACGGAGGTATAAAATAATGTAAGGCATCGCAAGTGGTTTGAATTATCTTCACAGTGGCTCCCCAAATAGCATCATCCTCCACCATTACATAAAGCCCACCAATATCTGGCTTGATCAAGAATGGAACCCATTGATTGGTGGCTTTTACATGGGAAGACAAATCCACGAAGATGAAACCACTTTCACTGACCGAATAGTTGGGACCTAGTAAGCTTTTACATTTGAACTTGGAAATATGAAAACCTCCATTTTGTGTGTGTGTGTGTGTGTGAGAGAGAGAGAGAGAGAGAGAGAGAGAGAGAGAGAGAGAGAGAGAGAGAGAGAGAGAGAGAGAGAGAGAGAGAGAGAGAGTATTGGTATTGGAGATAGTGTCTTAGTGTAACATCATCTTTCAAACTATTTATCATATACTTTTCCATTTCTGGATAAACTGATAGAATTTTGCTAATTTATATTCATTTGATACTAACACTAAAAACTTATGAAATATATACAGTGGATATATATGGCTCTAGAATATTGTTACAGTGGACAGGCATCAGTAAAGATAGACATGTATAGTTTTGGGGTCACAATGATGGACCTCATCAGTTGCCAAACAGCCGTCTTTTATGAGCTACAAGAGCGAGCACTCCTAACTGATTGGGTAAAGACTGTTTTCCACAATACTCAAATATCTAAATGTGATGTATAAAAAAAATATCTTACAATTTAAAAAAAAGTTCTTTAACCTAAGAGATTGTGCAATTTATTCCTTCAACTTTAAAAGTTGGTAATAAATTCCCCTAAACTTCCAATTTCGTGCAGCGCAAAATATTTTCTCTATTTATGTAACTAGGCTGAAAAATGTCAAACTAAGAATTAACAAAAAGTATATCTAATATATCATCCTAAGGGTCTTTTTGTTACAAAAGTGTTGGAGAAAATGACAAAAAAAAATTATAATTTTCGCATTTGAGAGATAGAACATATGTAATTTTTGATGATTTGACCTCTTTAAGCTAACATAGATAAATGACATTAGGATTTTGAATGAAAATTCCAATAAAAGGTTTATGCTACACAAAATTGAATGTTTAGAAGTGACTTGTTTCTAACCTTTTAAAGTTAAGGAGATAAATTGCACAATCCCCCAAGTTGAGAGGAGTTCTTTGCATTTTAGCTAAAAAAAATTATTTATATTGCTAATAACTAAAAAATCATGACATGAGCAAACGTTTTTCCAACAAGATAATTGAATTAGTGATAGTTAAATATTTGCAAGTTACTTATCCATATAAAACATTATTGAGTTGGTTTGTGGTTTATTATGCATCAGGCAAGAGATCTTTACAAGAAAGGCAAGATCTCAGAGATTGTGGACCATGTTTTAGCAGATTCGACAATAAAGAGAGTCGAAAACTGCATTCAAATAAATTTATTGTGCGTTCAGTTGAATCCAAATTCACGTCCCTAAATGGAGGATGTTGTATCCATGTTAACAGGGAAATAGGGCCACATAGAGACACCAATTTTTGCTCAAGTTAGTTTGCAACAACCTTAGCTACTCTGAGAAGTTTGCTTATTGTTAGACTATTATCTTTAATACATAATTGTCAACAGAAGTTATTTTGCTTGGCTGACAAGTAATTGTTGTTAACAGATGCAACGAAGTAGTGCCAATTGTAGGAGAAAAAATGAAATAGGTCCTTCAATGACAAAGATATTATTGGCCGACTCCAGTTAAGAACTGCATAATGTTTGTCAAGTTTTGTGAAAAGTGTCAAAGGCATGGCCATATACAAAACATCCCAGCTTATGAATTACATTCAATTATCAAACCATGGTCATTCAGGGGGTGGGCTTTGGACTTGATAGGTCAAATACACCCTTCTTCGTCGAAAGGACACAAAAATATTTTGGTCGGAGTCAATTATTTGCCCAAATGGGTTGAAGCAATCACTCTAAAAGATGTGACACTTCAAGATATGATCAATTTTATTGAAAACCACATCATTTATAGGTTTGAAATACCACAAACTTTGACAACCAATCAAGGTATAGTTTTCACTGGACAAAAGGTCATGGAATATGCCAATACCAAGAAAATTAAGTTGATTATGTTGATGCCATATTATGCGCTGGCAAATGGTCAGGTAAAAGCCTTAAACAAAATACTTATAAGTTTGATTAAAAAGTGTATTGGTTGACAACCAAAAAGTTGTCATAATACTCTTGATCAAGTTTTGTGGGTGTATAGGAATTCGCCAAGAGAATTGACAAACACATCACCATACAAATTAGTTTATGTTTATGATCATATTGCCTGTTGAAATTAATCTCCAATCAATTCGTATTCAAAGAAAAACAAAGTACCAATCGAAGATTATTGGAATTCAATGTTTGACGAATTAAACGAATTAGACAATGACAGATTAATTACTCTAGAAAATTTAATTTGACAAAAAGAAAGTTTTACTAGATTTTACGACAGTCGAATTAAATACAAGTCTTTTAAATTAGGCGAGTTAGTATGTAAGGTAATTTTGCCCGTTGAAAAACATTATCGAGAATATGGTACATGGTCACCAAAGTGGGAAGGACCATTTGTAATTACTAAAGTATTTTCTGGTAATGCTTACGTGCTTGGTGAAGTTAATTCTGGATTAAGAGTGAAATCAATCAATGGCAAGTACCTAAAGTAGTATAAGCTGTCAATGTATGAAGTAAAAATTGAATAGAGATGCTATCGAAAAGAAAAAAACATTGCATTTCATTGAAATTTTGTACAATGTACTTTACATATAAGAATTTGTCAAATAAATTTGATCGACAGTAATAATTAACAATTAATTGCATATGATGTAGTTGTTCCCACAGGGCTGCCAAGGTTTCTTTCTCTGCACAAGTTGTTAGATAGCCGGTCTCCAATGACTTCATTTTGTCAGTTGTGGCTTGAGCTCTAACTGCAGTGGCTTTGGTATTTTGCTTGATCTTTTGTTGGTTTACCAAACGACTGGTCATAACTTTGCCAAGTCTGTCTTTTTGCTCCTCGGCTTTCTTCAGGTCCTCTTTGGCTTTTCTAAGTTCTTCTTCTATCCTCTTGAGGTTTCTTTTTAACCTGTCGATATCATCATCAATGAGTTTTTCTCTTTTCTTCCCTCTGACGAGAAGTTCTTGTTGTCGATTTCTGTTAGACTTCAGGTGTATTTGGCTTGCCACAAAAAGGAGTTTATAGCTTATTTGACTAGCTTATAAGCTTGTTAGAAGTGTTTGGTAAATGAGCTTATTTCAGTAACTTATAGCTTATTTTGAAGCGCTACTTTTTGTAGCTTATAACTTATAGCTTCTGTACTTTTCTTCTTGTTTTACACTTGTTATTTTATCTCAATACCTATTAGATCCTTTTGTTTTATTCGTAACCTAAATCCCCAAAATACTTTCATTGTGAATAATTTTTATTTTTATTTAAATTTTTTATCTTTAATTAAATTTATTTTAAACAAATATATATATATATATATATATATTAAAGAAAAAAAATGTGATATATTTAATATATAAGTATATATTACACATTTTCAACATAACTATATATATGTAAGTATAATATATAAAATATATATATATATATGATATAATACTATATATTAATTAATTATATATATATAATAATTTAAATTTATTTAATTAAAAATAAAAACTAATATGTTCATTTTATATTATTTTGTGATTATAAAATAATGCAAACACTTCTATGCCATTTTACGTCATTTTACACTTTTCAGCTACTTCAATAGTTATTTTTACCAAGCACTTCTAATTTAGTAAGCTAGCTTATAAGCTTTTAACTATAAACTTTCAGCTAAAAATTAGCTTATAAGCTTTCATCTAGCTTATAAGCTTTTAGCTAGCTTATCAACTGTTTTTGCCAAACACACCCTTTAAATCCCTCAGTTGTCCTAAAATGATTTCTTTTTCTGATACCTTCCTTTCTTAAAAAGAGATGACTTGTTGAAGGAAGGGGCTTTGTACTAATTTCCTAGTTAACATGATTTTTGTGCACTTTTTCTTGACATCTGAACCTTGATTTTGCTTGAATTTTACTGATATAATTCTTTTGGCCTCAAGATTTTCTAATTTGGAAGTCCTCAAGCTCATTGTTACTTTCTTGATTTACCCTCATTTTTATGCTAATAATTGGTGTTTAATCTCATATTCCATGGTACAAAGATTGATCACCAATTAGAGGAGAGGAAACCAGCTTTCGACCCTGCATTTTTAGAAGAGGAATTCTTGCCCAGTAGCCCAGCACCCAGTGCTGGAGTAGCAGAATGGTTAGCAATTGTTTCTGCCTTCCACCACTGCAGTGGTGAAGACCTGCCGCTGCAGTGCCAACGCTGGCTATCCAACGCCCAACGCAGGAGTTGCAAATTTCTAAAATGCATTTTGCTTCCACTGCTGCAGCAGTGAGTTTCCACCGCTGCAGTTGTAGCCCTCCGATACTGTCTTGATTTTCTGTGCTCCATTGCTGCAGCAGTGAAGATGTGAGCTACAAAGGTTATTTTATAGGGTAATTCTGATACGGATCAGAGGGAAAAATGCTGTTTTGGCTGAGAAGAGCAAGGGGAACCTAATCTTTAAGGCTTAGGAGCTCAAATCCACCATCAAACTTTAGATTCATGGCTTCATTTATGTAATATCCCAGATTTTTTAATAGTATAGTGAATTTTTCTAAAGTAAAAAAATGATAAATAAATAAAATTATTTTGAGGAATTAAAATTTTAAATTTTGGATATATAAAAAAAATAAATTTGCAATAGGAAATGAATTAAAGTAGTAAATAAATAAGTAGATAAAAAGGGAAGAAAAGAATCATAAACAAATTTTGAAAAGTATAAATAGAATTTTTACCTAATAAATTAGGGATCTAATTGAAAGGAAAAAGAATGGGGAGAAACCTTTCAATATTTAAACCAAAAGAAATTGGTTGGCAATCTTTATAACCACACACGTACCTTAGTTTCTCCATTCTTCTTGACCGACGTCAACTCTTCAGGAGGAAAAGGATGTCTTAACTCCATTTAGCTTTCTTAAGCCATTCTCTCTCCTTCCTCTTCATGAACCTTCTTTCTTCCTCTCCTCCATTTCTTAAGCAAAACCGAGAGAGAGCTTCTGTACCGAAAAAGAGAAATAGAGGACTTCTTTAAATCTTAGTTGGAAACCGAAAAGGAGAAACACAACAAAATAAGGTAAGCTCATACCTTCTATTTCTTTCATCTAATTTCATGAAGGAATGAATCTAAGAACTGAATAAACAAGCAAAACTGAAAGTAATAACTAGAAATAGTATATGATGCAGAAAATAGAGCATGCCCGACATGAAACATGAGTTCTACAACAGTAATTGTTTTCTTAATCTTTAAGAGAATTATTGAAGTTAGGATTAATTCATTATGAAGATTTTCTAAGAAAAGGTCATGACAGCAGAACATTGAAGGGTAACGAACAAAGCTGATAAATTTTCTTCTGCACAATTTTTCTCATCTATGAATGAAGCTATGAAATTTAGCATTTAAGATATAAATGTCTATTTTCAAAGATTTGGTTAAGAATAAAGAACAAAGAACAGAAATTGAAAAGGAGGGAGGGAAGAGGAAGATGGAAAGGAGAGAAAGAAGGAGGATGGAAGAAAGAATGGTCTACAGAATTTAGACACTATGGGTTGTTTTGAATGGAAGGAAAACTTTGCTAGGTGCTTAATGTTGAGTAATTCTTTTAAGCTGAAAATAATGAATTTATAATGGTCTAAGCATGGTTAGATTTAGCTGAATGTAGTGTAAAAAAAAAATAGAATGAAAATTTGATAATTGGAATAAAATCCTATTTTTGTTGTCATTTTACTGCCTAAGCTGTTTTGGACTATTTGAGGTATGAAATGAATTTCAATGGTAATGAAATTTGGCATGAAATTAGGTATGGTGTCCAAGAATATTCCAAGAATATTCCTTAATTATTTCAGAAATTTCTGAAATGGTTTGGTATCTTTAATGCACCTTAAACAGTAGTTGAAAATTTGAGAATATGGAAACAAAACTGATTTGAGATGTTATTAATTATTTGTCCTTTGGACGACTAAATGAGGCCGTAAAATCTTTGTAATTTTATGACAACCTCTCAATATATAAAAGGCTTAAACTGGAAAGTTTCATGGTGGTTGGAAGAGTTTAGCCTGGTGAAACGCTTAGGAACCTAACTATATTCTGTGCAGAAACAAATCTGAATAGAATTGGATTTTAGTCTTTGTTCAATGGCCAAATCACTTGATTTTGACTTGAAAATTTTCTGGTGCCTAGTTAAGAAGTTATACTATGTGTCTATCAAATTTTGTAGCATTTGGCTAAGATTTGATAGGTTTAGTAAATAGAAAACAGAACCTATCAAAAAATCTGTCAATCTTGACCTGAGGTCAATAATGAGGCCTTTAGAAAGGTCAAATGAGGAAGATTTAATCTGAAATTCTTATCCTAGTTTGTCAACACATAAAGAAGGTTGTGTGACAAATTTCACAATTTTAGGAGTCATAAATCAATACCAGAAGTTTTCTAAAAAAATTGCTAAGAAAACTAGCGTTACCATAGAATAAGATTAGGAGATTGGTAGCCTATGTTTTGGTTTAGTCATATTTCTTGCTTAACTTGATTTCTAGGCCGTCAGTGAGATCTCTGGCTTTCCTCCTCCTGTTTAAGGCATAGGTTTGGCATGGACTCGAGGTGAGTGGAATGATACTCCCTATGACTAAGTGTTTTCTTTAAGGCTCCTTGCATCATAGTGAGAGCATGTGATACATCTATTTAAAAAGAAGAATGATTGATATGTAATGGTATGTTGAACTCATGATGCTATTGTGTTTGAATGGAATAGTAGTATATAATTAGTTTACAGACTTGTGTGGTGTTACATATCATAATTATGTTCTTTCATGAATGATGAGGTTGTGTTAAGGATTGTGAATTATTTGTGACTTCCTGGTATACTAAGTTCGTTATGGTGAGATGAAAGTCTTGTATACAATAATTGAACTTTCCATATATGAGAATGTTATGTGAATCGAGTTGAGTTGTAATATATCTTGATTATTGTATTTATTCCTCTATGAATGGTTAAAGCATATTGTTGCTGAATGCTTGTTCTATGTTATAAGATCTTTGCTTGTGATTGTTATTGTGTTTAATTGGAAAAGAAGATTTATATATGGAGAGATAAGGGTGGATGCGGCGGGGGCTACGTGCAACGATCTAGTGGTACCTTGGATGACCTGGTTGGTACGGAAATTTGTATGATTGAGTTGTTTGTTATTGTTATGAGGAGAATTGAATTGTGTGATATTATGACATGATTTTTTTAATGGATGATAGACATATGATATCATTGTGATGCATTATATGTGTTTTTCCGTCATAGTGTAGTATTATTCCCTCATTGAGCAAGTGGTTGGCTCACATTGTTTTATTAACATTTTCAGACTCGATATTTGAAAGCGAGTATTCGTTCAGGGAGTAGGGGATTCCCAATTCAAGACCCTATTTGATTCCGGGGACGATTTAAATCTTGATCTTATATATATATATATATATATATATATATTGTTTTAATGCTCTAGAGTTGCTCAATGATCGTATAGGTAACCTAGGATTGAGATTTCTTCTATAGTAAATCGAGACATAATGTATAGGAGTGATTCAATTGTATTAAAGATTTGCTTCTAAATATTTTAGTTATTTAATTTATTTGTCATGGTGGAATGTATAGAATATATATATGGTGGTATAATTGTTGTATTTAGCTATTGTGGACAATCAAAACCAATTCTCCATAGATGAAACTTGTTTTATTTACCCACTTTAGAATATTATGTACGTCGTTTTGATAAAATAAACTAGGTTCCGAGGTAAGGCCAGGCTCACTCTCGTGCCTGTCATGTACCCTAGGTGGGACGTGACAATTTATCCCTCTTTCTATTTGATGTCATTTATTTTTCATGAGTAGCTATATTTTCTCTCTAGAGTTGCTATGAACTTGATTCCAAAATAGGATTTCTCTCTCTCTTTCTCTGTCTGTCTCTCTCTCTCTCTCTCTCTCTCTCTCTCTCTCTCCCTCGCTTATGTATTCATACTTCGATTCAATTATATCTATCTTTCTATTCATTTTAAATGGTGTTATTTATGGATTTGATTACCCCATGGTTAACTTGTTGCTTTTACTGAACTCGGGAGATGGATGTGAGAGTAGATCACTGTTTAGGAAGGACGAGTGTGCTAATCTTAACTTAAAAATTTCGCTTATTAGCTAATAAGAATATTAGTTAATCTAGTTTAGCCAAATTAGATTATTTAGTATAGACTTAGCTCACTTAAGGAATTAAGTAAATGTTAAGTATCTTAATTGTAATTCGGAAGGATTTTTTTAAGTTGATAGAGTGAGCTACGATTAACATAGACTTTTGATAGAATTGTTAGTGCATGAAAAAGGTGTTGAGATTCCTAAGATGGAAGAAAGGGATTAGTGACTTTAGGCCTTTTAATATATTAATTTCTTCAATAGTGAGGGTCTTTATTGTTAATTTATTAAAAATCATAAAAAGAATTTCTCTTGTTTGAATTTTACTCTTCAGCTCTAGTTAGAGCTATCTTCAATCCAACATTTTCATCTAACTAATTCAGTTAGATTTCTTGGGTAGTTAGCCACTTATTCCTTGAGAGAATGATATTTTACTCACTCTTTATTACTTGTGCGACTAGTGTACTTGTCATATCACTAACACTTTATTGGCCAAATGTTTGATAAAATCACTGAAGGTCGAATACAGGCTTCAACAAAGATTGATAGTTGTAACTTGACAGGTTCAAGTTCATCAAAATAGCTTGAATCTTGCTTCTCATAGACTCATCTAAAGCAAGTACCTTAAAAGGATAGTCGAGGAAATTCTTCAATTCCTTTAACAATTCTTCAACCTTTAAGTCTGTCGAAGACTTCTCTGGAACCAAAGGGGAAATTGCTGATGGAGAATGATCACCCGACAATAGGTTGATTAATTTATCCAAATCCATGTTAGTGCTTGAGTCTTTGGGGAATTCGACTTGGACTGTCGGGTGAGTTGGACTGGGAAGAAGAGAAATATTAGCCATCAAAGACTCCATCTCTATGTTTTCCATGATCTCAAATAGAGTCGGGCTGACAGGTGAGCGACTTTATTTAAATCGATGAGAGCTAGAAGGTATAACCTCTTGGCTGTGCTTACCAGGTGATAGAGCCTATTGAGGAGACTGAATGACTATTGATTACCCGATAGGAAAAGCTTTTGTCGCTTTTATTGTGAAACCTTCATGACTTGGCTCGACTTCCTTCTCCTGACAATGGAAAAGGTAAATGAGTATATTACATTTGACAAATTATAGTATTCAACATTTAGAAAATTATATCTTGGACCCAATAGCAAGATTAGAGGCTACTAGGCTGTCATGTAGTTTAGACTTCTTAGACACATGTCCCACATTAGAAAGAGCCCCTTTTCTTTTTGTCAGAACTTTCTCTTTTTCTGGCCTAGTAAGTGTCTTTTTAGACTTTGTGGGTTTGGGAGATGAAGCAGTTGGTCGGTCACTTGTTTTGATCGTTTTTTTTTCTCTTTTGAAGTGGCTGACTATCTTTTTCTTCTTCAAACTTGACCAGTTGCTCTTCCAGTCACTTGTAAATTAAAGCCTTCTTCAATGAAAAAGCTACGAAGGATAGAAACAATGTTAGTCATCAGAAAATGACCGTTGTCTGAAAATGAATGGGATCATATACCTTGATGAAAGGCTTTAGATTGTTCAAAAGGAAGGGCAAACCGACGAGCGATAGTAACTCCTTCATTTTTTGTTTGAAAAAGGTTCGTTACAGAAAGGCACTTTTCAACAAATTTGAAGTTACCAGTCCTTGTCAGTTCCCTAGGAAATATGTTGGCCAAACTAAAATGAGCACATGGAAAAAGGACTGGATTTGGAAAAGGAACTTATTTGATAAATTATGGTCGAATGTCGGGATATTGTAAATATTTAAAACCATGCCGGGTATTGTGCTCTTGTTTTAGTTTGGCCATGACTTCCTCCACACTTTGAACAATCCAATGAGGATACTGAGGATCCCACTTTATATTGTAAAGTTTCTCAAAAGCCCGAATTTCCTTTAGATGCTCACTTTTAGTTTTTGACACTAGGTCCCGTTCATGTAAAGGAAAATCGACAAGAATGTTAAAGCAAGTTTTGAAGCTTTAACGATATAGTCAGTAATACTTCGACCACTAATTGACAAAGCATTCCGAAAATCCTTGCAGAGGTTTGAAGGGTGTGAGCTCGAAGGTCAGCTTGTGCCTTTTATTTTCTTTCATAAGCTTTTGGATATCTTCCGTGGTAGTGACATAGGCATTGACAAGATTATTGCTAGGTGCAGGTGAATAGGGTACTAGAATGGACTGGCAAAAACCTATATCAAGCATCCACATTGGGTAGATAGACATAAAAGTTGCCATTTTTAGAGTTGGGAGCACCTGCAAAAATGATTTTTCGACAGAGGTAACTCGACCAGATCGAAAGATTCTCCTTGCCAGATGTTATCGGTTGAGTGAACCATACTGGACCTTCTTAACGATCAACAAAAGGGGCAAAATTGATTTGTTTGGATTCAAGGGAGATAGAATGAAAGACTTTAAAGTAATGAAAGAAATTGTGCTTCTTGTCTCTAGTTAGAGAATCGCATGAAAAATAACAAAGTTTTGGCTCATTTGTGCCTGACATGTGACTAGCCAACTGATCATCACTCAGAGATTTGAAGGTTAATTGTTGTTCCAAAATGGCATTCAACCAAAGTTGTAATAGCCAAATAGGGTCTTTGACATTCTCTTTTCTTGATTGAGCCCTAATATTGTTAACCATTTGACTCATACAGTGAAAAAGGTTGGCTAGAAGCCATTGGCTTATGGACAGTTAGGTACCTTCGTGAATAAGATTGGCTAGAGGTTGAAGGGATTTGGCTATATTTACAGACTTGGAACCAAAAGCATAAACCGAGAGCCAAAGAAGGAGAAAACCTACATGCTCTTCGTCCGACATGACATATGCATTTGTATGGTAAAGGTTCACAAAAAAAGAAAAGGAAATGTTTTAAGGTGAATAAACCTCTATGATATAGTGAGGTTAGAGGAAATGATGAATAATTCTTCTATCTGGTCGAAGGCCCTAATAGCTGACACATCAAAAAGTGTTAGACCCATCATACTATAGGGAAAGTGGAAGTTGGTGGTGGTCTTATTCCAGAAAAAGATTGATATACCGATTGTGGTAGGATCGACTCTCATGGTATGTCGGGAGAGTTAGATGAAATAAAAAATACCAGTTTCTTTCCAAAATTGGCCTTTCTATGCTTGTACCCTATCAAGCCAGGCATGATATCTGTCAACCTTAGAGGGAGCTGTTCTAAACATCCTCTTAGCATTTTTGAAATAATGGATTGGTATAGATGAAGCTAAACCAAGAATGGCTTCATCAGGGGTTTTGCAAGGGAAAGGAGAGTAAAGGTCCCAAGAACACATGAGGAGGAAAAGAAAAAGAATCAGGAATAGGGATTATTAGCTTTGATTTCTGCCATAACTTTGACCTATTTACAACCAGGTCTAGGATGATGTTTTTGGCACTGGTTTTCTCAGAGACTTTCTTGGCAAAAGAAGCTCCAACGTTAGAGGATGCCATTAGTAGTAGCTCAGTGGAAGGTGAAGGTACTTGGAGGAATAGAGAAAAAGGAGCAGCGTGAAAGAGAGAGTAAGTGAAAATGTTAGAGTAAGGGAATAAACGACTAGGGTTTAGGGTTTTAAAAAAATGAAGAGACAGAAGGGCGGTAACGACTCATATTTCAAGATAAATCTGTCATATTTAGATAATCATGATCCTAAGAGCCTATCATTAGAGATCGACCGTTGGTTACGAAGCCATTTAAAATTTAGTTTTCTCCATGTATGTTGAAAACAAAATTTTAGGGGGATCATGTTAGATGATTATTTTTAATACATAATTGTTGATAGAAGTTGTGTTGCTTGGCTGACAAGTAATTGTTGTTAACAGTTGCAACAAAGTAGTGCCGATTGTAGAGTCAAACTAGTAATTTGGCATGTAGGAATTCGATAAAAGCAAGTAATCTAGCACATAGGAATTCAATAGGGCAGAATAAGTTGAATGGACAAGAGTCAACTTGAAGTGATTCATGATAACACCATCAAGTATATTAGGGATAAGTCTATCAAAGTAAAATAGTTAGAAGCACACCATTCGACAAACAAGTTCGAGACAATTATTAAAAAAATTGTCGCTTATGTGTCAAGTATATGTGTCAAATAGATAGATAGACAGTTATAAGTTTAGAAGCCTATAATATTAGTGCTTTCTATATAATTGAGGTTGGCATCTCTTAATAAAACATCCTAATATCTCACTTAGAAGAATAACGGATCAACATCAAAGTATGCTTTCCTCCTAAACTTTCTAGTTAATTTTAATTCAAAGTTCATCTTTTGAACTTCTTCGTTTTTTCTTCTTTTAGCTTTTTGCTATAATTTTATTCAAGTTATATATCACTTTCTTTTATTATTCTGCAATTTATTGCACTTTCATTAACTTTTCTGCAATTCACTTTCTGTAATTTATCTTTTATGTACTGTCATTTACTTCTAATTTACTCTCTTTGTCTTACTGCTTTTATTTAACTTTTTTGCAAAAGTGTATTTCCAGCCTTCTTTTCTTTATTTCATGTAGTTACTTTTCAAGTTACATTCACTAAGCATTCGACACATTTTATAGTTTACTAAAACGAGATTATCGCATAATTTTGAAACCACATCATTCTCGATTTTGATTAAGTATTTGTTGCCGAATTTGGGTAAAACCAAAAATCACCATAAACACTTATCGAGGTTTTATTTTCATTATTGGAACACCTACATATGTAATCTTTATTTTTGGATGATGAATTTGAAGAAACAGTTTTCGTTGTGGTAGAATTTTCTTATGATGTATCAATGGAGGATCATGGTAACATATTTATAGTTTGTGCCCAAGATAACCATGGTAGGACTGAGTTTCTTTCTTTCACTTCATTATTCAATTTTTTTTTATAATGTTGAGGAGATATCTTTCCTTTGAGATAAACAATAATATTGTGTAAATATGAGGAAGAATTTGTAGAATTTAAGATAATTTGTTAGATGAGGACAAGGAGAACTTTTGTACCATATTTTGGTAGACTTTAAAGCCAATTTATACTTGGTGATTATATATGCAGACTAGTGCCCTTTTAAAAAAAAATTTGTGTATGCATTTATTTATTTATTTAAATTCATATAGGCATAAAGTAAATTTAATCTTTGGTTCTAAGCATATGATTGTAATGGATTCTCTATTTTTTGCTTTGTGTTGTTTAACCAGAGGCACAACATGAAAATTTTGAGAAAAAAATAGCTGTCCAGAATTGTCAAAAGTTTTCCTATGAAACCTGATATGATGCTACCAACAAATTTGCTTCCCAAAATATGCTAGGTCGTGGTAGCTTTAGACTCGTCTACAAGGTAAGATTATTAAGCAATTTTACCCATTATTGACGTTTAGTTGTTGGTGATTAAAAAGGAAGTCATATAAGTCAAAATTAATTGAAATAATAATTAAAACTCATGGTTGTAGTCCTTTGTTCTATACTATTAACAGGGGAAGTTGGATGATGGAAGAGAGATTGTAGTGAAGAAGTCATCATCAATGTCAAAACAATTTAGGGAAGCATTGAAGAAGGAGGTAGATTTGCTGAGTAGAGTGAAGCACCCCAATATGGTGAAATTGGTTGGTTATTGCACCAATAACAATGAACATTTACTTGTTTCCGAGTATGTTCCTAACAAGAGTCTTGACAAAACTTTATTTCGTAAGTGCTTAAATGTCTTACCCTTGCCTTTAAGTCATTCTCGTAACATTTTCTATAACTGCCATGTAACAAGTTAATAACCTTTCAATTATAAGTGTTGCAAATCAAATGCATACATTGAATATGGCTTCTTCTTTTTTTTTTTTAAGGACCAATCTTCTCAACCCCCTGAGTCCTTTGTTAGAGGATTAATAAATAATAATTATGTGAGTAATATTATAGGTCCCAACAGAAGAGAAGATCTTAATTGGAGACAAACATATGACATAATCGTAGGCATTGCAAAGGGTTTGAGTTATCTTCATGATGATCCTCAAAATTGCATTATTCACTGTGACATAAAGGCTGATAATGTATTGATTGTTCACAAATGGATGCCCAAAATTGTTGACTTTGGCATTGGTCGTCTTTTCGATGAAGGTCAAACCTATGTCTATACTGGTGTAATTAGGACTTTGTATACCTTTGAACCATTTACTATGTATCTATAGACAGCTATTTGTATGTGGACCATAATCTTATAATTTCTTAATTTTTGGGGTAAGAATGAGATTTACCAAACTTCTAATCATGAAGTACACAGACACTTCTGAAACATCTACAGGAGATATATTGCTCCAGAGTATTTGGATTATGGACATGTGTCAATGAAGACAGACATATATAGTTTTGGAGTTTTGGCGTTAGAGTTTATCAGTGGCAAAAGATTCTCATTTATGCCACTGCTAGAGGACAGTGTTATAGGCCTACTTGATTGGGTAAAGACTACTTTCCTCAAATACTCAAGAACTTATTAAATGTAGTTAATGAAGAAATTATGACAAAAATATTAACAATAAAATTTTACTTCATCCTCTTTCCCTCCATAGACATACAAACTTTTCAAGATAGGTAGGATCTCAGAGATCATGGATAGAGCTTTAGCTAATTTGATAGTGGTGGAACAATGTAAAAAATGCATTATAATAGATTTACTATGTGCTCAAGGTGATCTAAAGTCACATCCAATGTGGAATCTGTTATATCCATGTTAACTAGTCAACAAGATCATAGAGAAATGTTAATTTGCAAACTAGGAATCTGTAGTTATAAGGGTATCACGCAAGTAACCTTTCTGTTGAGTTTGAACTCATTAATTTTGATTATAGCTATTATACTAACATGCTTGTAAGATATTTCTTTTTGTTCTTTCATATCCATATTTCATGCTCTTTCTTGGTTCTCTATGAACAATCTTATGATTTGGAGAATCAACACAATATCAGAGTGTTCAGTCTGAAGCACAAGTCCCACAAGTGGATGAGGATCAAAACCAGGGTAGTGCTTCTTCAAATTCAAGTGAATTTATGTTAGAAGATCCCATACTAACTCCAACATAACCCTTTCCCAAGATGACAGTGGTGCGAGTACTGAGTTCCTTATCGTCCTTCTTTCTCAAGTTCAAAATTTTCATTTTATGATAACATAGATGCATGAATTTTTTTATCCATTAGTTTTTTGATAAAAGTGGAACACTACTTGTTGCTTTATTTTGGTTCTTGTTATTTGTAGATTTGTTAAATTAGAGTTAATCCACTGGCTGCAAATTAAACACACATGATATAAAGGTGGACAACAAAATGAAGTTTGCTCTTTTCTTTTGTGCTCTTTTTCCTTATTTTTTTTATGATGATGAAAGTATGCTTGACTTAAAGAGGAAAAAAAGGAGTGAAAATGTGTTTGTTTATTTATTTGCATCATTACTAATAGTAATGGCTAGCTTCCAAGAGGGGGTGAATTGAGTTTATAAAAAATTTGCTGACGCTTGTTGGAAGTTAAAGAAGATTTAAAAACAATGCCAAGCTTTTTATAATAGTAAAAACATAGCAATGTCAAGATGAATAAGTATGGAATGAAAATAATTAAAGATAAAGCTTTAAACAATTAAGGAGTTGAGAGAAAGAGAAATTATTACAATTATTTATACTGGTTCAGTTTAAACCAAGCCTACATCCAATTGTCAAATCAACTTCTTGAGTATTTCACTATCAATCACAAGTTTATATAATTGGGCACTTGTGAGCCACTACAACAGAGATTTTTTCTTTCTTAAGGGTGTCTCTCTCCCTTACAAAGTGTTTCTCTTAAACACTAACTCAAGGAAACCCTCCTTGATCAAATTACTCAAAAAATAAAGTAGATGAACTGAGTTGACTCTCTTAAATAAAGTTGATATACAAATAAAAGCTTTCTAATCAGTAAATGATTGGCAAGAAACTAATTCAAAGATTTCAAAGTCATAGAAAATGCATTCTTGTTGATTTAACACCATTTGAAGTTTATATTTATAGCCCTAGGTGTAAAAGATCTATTGGAAGAAGATCAAAGATGATATCAGTAAATATCTTCAGAAAATAGCTGTCGATACTGATGTCATCATGTTGGCAATCAATTGGTAGGTCCTCGATAGTTGATTAATACCCTTTAATGAGGTGCCGATCGACCAGTAGTAACTTGCGGTCGACTGGTAACTCTCTGTTGTCTTTTCAAAATTAGTTTCAGACCTTATTGGTCGACTAATGCATAGTAACTAGTCTATTGATAACAACTAGGAATTAAATTTAATTCTAAATAGAGAGTAACTGGTCGATTGCTTACAAACAAGTGGTCGACTAGTAAGTTTATTGAGACTTAGTCATATTCGAATTAGAAAGCAACTGGTCGACTGTTATTGATGTATCGGTTGACTAGTAGCTACTAGGACTTATAAAATAAGATTTTTCAAAACATTTTATATTCTAAATCACAATAACCTCATCCAGTATTTTTCCAACTTAGAAGGAGACAATGATTAGAGGGGATGGGAGACGAAGAGTGACTGGTTGCTGGCGAGACTCTAGTTGTAAAGGGACTGAGGGAGATGATGGGTAATGACTAGCTACTGGTGAGACTTGATCGAGAGAGGGCCAGAGGGGCTTAGAGATGGAGAGTGACGGTGAGGCAGAGTTTTAGAGGGAGACGACAGGCAATGACTGGGGCGAGAATGGAAAAACATATAGAGAGGTTAGACATCTACAACGACGATAATGAGATGAAGGATTGGAGAGCAGGAGGATCCTAGTGCCGTTAGATCAGTTTGATCCGATGGCTCCCATTTATCTATCGTTTTTCCAACATTTTTTTTAAAAAAATTACAATTATCATTTCATATTTATTATTATGCTTACAATCATCATTGGATCAATTGATACTTGTAAAATTTAGAGAGAGAGAGAGAGAGAGAGAGAGAGAGAGAGAGAGAGAGAGAAAGAGGGAGTAAATGGGAGCCTCCTTGTGTACAGGAGGCAATCCTTGCATGAGATGAAGACTTGAGGATGAGTCGCTGAGAGACCATTGACCATGAGATGATGATGATGGATGGAGATGGATGCTTGTGATTTAGGGATTAAAGTTTTCTTCTTTTTATTAAATTAATTTAAATTAGTTTAACTAAAAATTATTAAAATATCCTTAAATAAATATTATATATATCATGAGAACATTTTAGTAAATTTAGTAAAATTATTAAAATATATCTAAATAAATATTATATATCTTAAGGACATTTTAGTAAATATAGTAAAATTACTAAAATGTCTTTCAAGGACGGTCCTTAGTCTATTGCTTTCTTATCTATCAGAGCCTTTCTAATTCTCTAATTAATTAAAATATATACCATGGAGTGAGCACTAGTAATTATTATTGTACTTAAGAGGCATATTTCTTTTCCACACTTATTTAGGTCTCTATAATATCCCTTATAAGTTAATTATAGTATTATATATACATAAATATTATTTTTTTTTTAAAAAGAAATCCTATTTATCGCTTCCTCAAAGTGTTTGATTCTTGATTTAAAATATAGACAAAGTTAATAACAATGAGTTTGCATTACAACACTAAAAAATGTCAACCTTGAGTTTTTAGCTAGTGAAATAGCTATTTTCATTACACGGGATTTCATGTAATTAATTTCCTGAATCCTCTATAAGGGATCTGATTTAGAAACTATCACTTTGTGGAAGATTCTTTGCTTTGTTATGGCCAATTGTATATTATATAGCTAATTCATACTTTTGCAGGATTTCAAACTTCTCTAGCTACTTCAATTTCCTCCTCTTGTTCTCACTTCTAGTTTATTCGTATAAGTTTATTTAACTGTCATTTTCTACTTACCAAAGAAGACCGTTGGAAGCGCCAGTTAGGAGAGTTGAGCAGATGGTTTGGAGCTATGTGAAAAAAGGTCGAGGAAGACCAAAAAAGACACTTAGAAAAATTATTGAACATGATCTTCTAGTAAATGAGATATCTAAAGAATTGGTCATTGATAGAGTTTAATGGCGTCGTGCGATCCATGTGGCCGATCCCACCTAGTGGGATAAGGCTTTGTTGTTGTTGTTGTTGTTTCTACCTACCAAAGGTTGTTCTCTTTTTACAGGACAATCAAATATGAAAGTAATCTTTGCTTATTCTCAATTTTTAAATTCTTTTAGAACATCTATCTTAGCCACAAGCCTTAAACATTATAGTATCCAAAGTACTTCCAAACAGCATAAACAAACACTCACTTTTTATATAATTACAAAGTGAATACATGTAACTCAGCACCAGTGTCCTCTAGGGCCACAACTTTAAAAATAAACAAACTCTCATGATGCAATAATACAAAAGACGAGATAGAGAGAAGGAAAATGTTGTTTACCTCTCTCTTCCCTCTTCCCCAAAAGATTTAAAAAATGACAAAACTACTGGGTCCTAATTCTGTTTCCCTAATTAAACTGATGCTTGTGTAGAATCTACCTAGCACTGGAACCTCTGTTACATCCCTACAGCTTTGCAAGGTAGGCCTTCCCTCACAAAAATATAATTGACAAAATGGCTTTACCTCATTAGCCTACACATACATGCACTCATCATCCTCCTTTCCCATAAAGGCAATGATGGACACAACTCTTAGATAGACCCTAGCAAAAATAGTTAGACCAAGTTATCATGAATAGATATATAAACATATTAGAAAATGACCTTGATATGCTTATATATCTGTTCATTAACTAATCTATTTATCTTTGGTAGGTTGAATCTACATTAAAACCATGAATAAAGCATAAAAGGAAAATGGCAGGCTTCATTTTGTTGTCCATCATTATATCAAAGAGACCATACTAGGATTCTCCCTTCTCCACAAGGGAACCTCCACTGGAACTTTGTTAAAATTGAAGTGATGCATTGGTGATTTGTCTAATGATCGCTTGATTGCAGCTTGTGGATCAACTCCTATATAGCAAATCTTCATTTTACAAGAACTTAATAAATCAACTAGTTCAATCTCAACATAAAATTAATAGAAAAATGTTGTTCCATGCTATGTAAGGGAAACAATTTACCTTTCGTTTTATCTCTTTGGCATGGTAGACCATGAACTTCTTATGAAACAAGATAGCTTATGTTCCTGAGGAGTTCTATATTTCTCAGATCACGAAGATATTGTAAAATTTCTTAGAAAAGGTCTAACCCTTTGTCCCCTTTCATCAATGAGCTAATACAGTGCTTAAGAAACTATATGTCTGCTTCAAGTGCTTGGAGTCTCTCGTAAACACAATCCATCTCTTCTTCTATAGCAAGCTAAAAATCCATTTATTTTGCTCTTGAACCATTTTGCTAAAAATCCAAATATAGCTCATTCTTATCTCCATTCAACTCCCCATATTCAGCTTCTGTATCAACTGCATCAAAAAGTGGAAGAAGCCTCTTGGTTTTTGGACTTGTGATTTTCCTCCCCTGATGATGCTTACCATTTATTTCCTTTGAATGACCATTCGTAAATCCATTTACCTGGTCTCTATAATCATCATGCTCATGGTATCATCTAAGTTTTGCTCTTCTTCATGGTTCAGAATATAACTAACTTTTCTTCTAGCACTTTCAGCTGCTCTAAAATGGATACCCCCTCTTCCTCAAAGTTAGCCAATGATTCCTCCAAATATATAACACCATCCATAGGGGTGTTCTTGTTGTTGCTGCTTTCTTGATGGCTATGGAAGCCATTTTCTTCCTTTGCTTCATAATTCAAATCAATAGATAGGCCATCACTATCTTCAGAATTGCTACAAGAAGCAGATGAAGTTCTAATTCTCTCGTTGTTATCTCTTTTTGACAACACAATTTTCTCTCCAATTTCATATTCCTGAACCTTCTTTTGATATGCTTCAAGCTCCCTTTCTAGCTCTTGCTTCTCCTTCTCCCTCTTTACCGTAAGCTCATTCATAAGCTGCAAAGCTTTTGATTATACTTAGATTTTTCTTCCATCATCCTTTGGTACTACAAAGCTTCCATCAGATTGTTCTACTTGAAACTCATCACCCTAAATTTGTGTTGCTTCTTCATATGCACATAGGATTAAGAAGTGCTTTGAAATTTTGTTATAAATATCTTATTCCCATTGGTGTCGCTTCCACAATAATTATCATTTCTAGTTTTAATGTACCAAACTGCTATTTATTTTTAAGTTCAAAGGACCAATCTAAGCTATTTATTCTCAAATTTGAGATTGTTTCATAACATGCAAATAACGCCTTAAAAAGTTTTATTGCTTTGTTATTTGGTCATATGTAGTTTGTTTCACACAAGGTGTCCAAAATGTTAGTTATTCTCTCGCTTTTAAATGGTTGGTATATGTGCAAAATACGGTAGCATAATTTAAGGAAAGTAGATAAAGTGTAGAAGAGAGAACGTATCTCTTTCCCTCCTCAATCGATGATTCTTGGCTACTTGATTAGGCATTTCCATCTCTTAAACTAGAAAGCGCTTTAGCTTAGGGTTCGCTCCTCTCACGTTCTTCGAGTGGCTGTAAACAAAAGGGTTAAGGCAAAAAACCAATGGACAAAATACATATCTTCATCTTTCTACTTGAAAGCATTTGAGCCAATTAAATATTTAGAGAATATTATAATTTTGACCACAAATAATTTATTACAATTTATTATAAGTGATATCGGGTATTTTTATATACTTTTTAGTCCCTATCTTAGTCCTATGGCTATTCCAATGTTGCCAATTCTCTAATTTTATTATGTTTTGGAATTTATTGGGTATAAACTATTTATGGATTGAATGTGTTTCAATTTTATATTTTTAGAACTTGAATTGTAAAATGCTCAATTTAATTCCTACAAATTTTAATTTTAGAGAGAAAAATGCTGACATGGACAAAGATGATGATTTGGATGCTAATGTGGCACTTTTTGGATGATGCAGATGCTGACTAGGATATGCTGGATGTGGGGCCCACTTGAACTCTTATTGAATGCCATGTAGTCAGAATTTGAGGGCATGAATATTAAATTTCGTAGGTCAGAAAGCAAGGCTGAAATATCAATTCTTCCATGCTGTTCTGCTGCTGCCATACCTATGTTCTGCTGCTGTTTCCTACTTTCTGCTGCAGAAATATTAAATCTGCTGCTGCCATGCCTACTTTCTGCTGCAGAAACATTAATTATACTGATGTTTTGCTATCAAAGTGCTGCTACATCATGGAGGAAGCATCTAGGGTAGAATATTCTAAGGCATTGAAGGGGCATCAGTTTTAGAAATAAGAATACATTCATTTTAGGCAACCAGACTTAGAAAATTCGCAGCTCTCTCTTCCCCTCTGTTTTTGCTTCTGTTATTGGCTGTTTTGCTCTTATGGAGGGCTAAGTTTTCATTGTAATTAGTCACTAGACCACTGGGATGTTGTAGCTTGAACTAAGAATGCAAGTTAAGTGTTTTGTTCTCCATTTTCATCTCATTTCGTTTCTGTTTTGCTGTCATGTTTATTTTGCTGTCAAATTCTGATTAGAGCTTGAGTTGTAACATAAACTGACTTATATATAAGACATAACCTTGCTTGACTGATTAGGAAAGTGAGGAAGGCGAAATGACTAGTTAAATGATATATTTAACTTGGTTTGGTTGAGATTTTCCACTGAATGCATCTAGTTATAGTAGAGAGATGTTCTTGACTGTAATTAGTAGCATTAAATTCTAGATGTTATTCTAGAAACATTTTCATAAAGAACCAAACAATGGAATGAGAACAAAACTGAATCAATGAGTTAGGTAATGATAGTTACACTCCCATGAATCCTAGTGGCTGATTACATAGTCTCTTTACTGTCAATTTCTTGCAATTTCTGCTGCTGCTGCTGTTACTGCTGTTGCTGCATATTTTGCTGCTGTTGTAGTGTTTAATTGCTGTTCTGTTTTATTTAGTTAGTTAGTATTGCTACAAAACCCCCCCCCCCACGTTTATGTACTCTTAATTGGTGTTTAGGTGTTTAGAACGATTAATTAGTATCAAGAAGTGAGGCTCCTTGAGTGAATACGACCTGGGGATCACTATACTGCAAATTGCCACAAATTCAATTCTGGGCGATTTGGCATCGTAGTGGCGTGAACCAATAAGCTCATGGGTCAAATAAATAAAACTATCCTGTCTTTGATATACTAATAGGTGATAGTCATTTAATTGATGCATAGATCAAAGACTTTCTTTTGATAATCAATGTCACAAAATTTAAAAATGAGATAAACTAAAGATGGTCAGAGGAAACACATAATATGAAATATGTCTTTTTACCTCATTGTCCTTTCTCCATTTTCTTCTTTTTGTTGCTTCATTAGTCATAACCTGAGCATTAAAGAGATAAATCGAGCCTTTAAAATCTAAAGTAGTTCTCTTGTCTTCCATGGAATAAGAGTAACACGAATCAAAACATATTTAATAACTCTTGGCAATAATTCAATTTTCACCCTTACCACTTTTATATATGTTGAAGAAGGAATAATATGGTTGACGTTTCACTAGGTCAAAAGAATATTCTTTTTGCATCATTGAAACTTCACTTGAGAGATATTTTAAGAATATTCTTCTATACTTGCTTTACAAAACTTTATGTAATAAAATATTTATAAGCTCAATTAATCTCTTACGGCAATTTAGTCAAAAAAATATTTTTACTTTATATTTCAAATTATCATAAATATTAATATTTATCAAAAATGCTAATTAATAAAATATTTTGGCATCATCAACAGCAAACATAAGTGAAACCCATTGGACCAACAATTCTTCTTCTTCTTCTTCTTCTAGAATAATGTTTTTGTTGTGATGATAGGAGATTGAAGACTATCAACATTTTGTGGTGATTTCAAAGTCTCCTCTCCTCCTACACTGTTGAGTTCTCAATTTAGTATTATTTGGATACTAAATCCCATCTCTTCTTGGTCTTTTTTTTATTGGCTTGTGATTTTTAACTCTTGTTTTAAGTAGTTTAGATTAGTTTTTAGTTTCCTTTGATCTTTTAGTAAATAGAGTGATTTCATGTTTTAGATCTGCGATTTAATAATGTTATTTGTTATTTTTGATGTAGGTTGAGTTGGTGAGAAGTTCGTGCTAGAAGATGGAATGTTAGAGTTAAAATTCTGAAAATGCTAGAGTGGTTACTGTCTCCCACAGCTATAACAGTAGATTCCACAGCTATAGTGGTGGAATGCTAAAAAAAACATTTTGAAGCCATCTTCTCTGCCAGCCACCGCTATAGCGGTGGAACCTAAACATGTTTTTAAGCTATCTTCTCTGCCTTCCATCGCTATAGCGGTGGGAATTTACCGCTATAGCAATGGTTCGCGATTCTGCACTGATTTAAATAGCGCAAAAATAGTTTTTTTAGGTCTTTCTGAGTGGGAAACAGAGCAGAGGACTCCGATTTTGCTAGAGGAAGAGAAGGAATCCCATTTTGAAGCTCTCTGAGCCTGATTTCCATCAACCCAAGTTGGATTCATGGAGTTTGCTCATTCTTTTACTGTTTTCTGTAGTTTTAGAGCCATAAATGGTTAATTTCTTTGTTCTAGGGTTGCTATGAACCTAATCTTTGATTAGGAATTGTTTTCTCTCTAACATTGTGGTTGCTATACAATTAATACATTCCTATCATTCATATATTTTGAACTTGTTGTAAAATTGGCTATTTTATGATTTGTTTGTTGCTTTCATTAAACTCGGGAAAGAGAGATGTTGTAGAACGCTGAGTGGTTAGGGCGAGTGTTTGAACCTTAGAGGTTTTACTTGTTAATTAATAGGGATATTAGTTAACCTCGTTTAATCGAATTAGGTTAACATTCAATCAGCTTAAACTCACATAAGAGATTGTGTTAGAGTTGAGTAGATTAATTTAGATTCAGAAGAATCACTTTAAACCTTTAGAAAGCTTAAGATTAAAGTGTATTATTGTTCAGAATCATAAGTGTTAAGGAGAGTTAGCAATTCTTAAGACGAGAGAGGGGGATTAGTAATTTCAGGCCTTTTATTTGAATTATTTATATTCGATTTTATTGTAATCCGATTTTACTTCTTAGTTCTTTAATTAGAGCTATCTTCAATCCAAAATTGGTTTGCCTAAATAATACGTTTAAACTTCTGGAGTACTTAACACGTTAGTCCCTATGGAAACGATAACTCTTACTCTATCACTTTATTATTTGTGTGATTGGTGCGCTTGTCAAATCGCTCAACATACATCTCCTCCTCCTCATCCTCCTCATTTTTTCTAAGGAAAAAGAGAAAAATCCATGGGCAAATTTATTTTATCATGTATGTTAATATGTATCCGCCACGTGTCGTACACATTGGCAATGACGCGGTCTATGAAGGAATTTGTGTTAGCATTTTTTGTTACTATATTGACAATGTTAGCCTAAGGGACATAATTACAACAAATTAGAAACATGTGGGACAAAACCATCAAAAAAATATGTTAGGAATAAAATTGAAATTTAAGTTAAAAATTAAAGATAAAAAATATACTTTTGGTTGAAACAATTTTTTTTTAAAAAAAGACATACTTTATTCCCTAATTTATTTAAAAAAATTAAAAAATTACATATCGTTTGGATATTATATGATTATGAGAAAAATATATGAAAGATATTCACGCAATAAATTATGTAATTGTTATTCATTTTAACTAATATATAATGTTTTATTTTTTATATTTATAATAGTTTAAGGGAGTAAAATATTATTATTAATTTTTTTTCATTAAAATTATAAGGCTAAAATAATTTTTTTGGTCCGTTAACTTCAGGTTCATTTTGTCCATTAGATTCATTTGTTCTAATTCAGTTAATTAACTTCACTATAGGTTTCATTTTAACTAATTTTGTTTTGTTTCAATCTCATCCTTAGCTTCCATGGTAATTTGCCCACGAGAATTGAAAAAACATAAGAATATCAGTCAAATTAAAGCAATAACATCACAATCGACAGGAAGTGAAGAGAACCCACAGGACAACAACAACAACAACAATAACAACATAGCCTTATCCCACTAAGTGGGGTCGGCTACATGGATCGCACGACGCCATTGAGCTCTATCAATGACCAACTCTTTAGATATCTCATTTACTAAAAGGTTTCGTTCAATAATTTCTCTAATTGTCCTTTTTGGTCTTCCTCGACCTTTTTTCACATGGCACCTATTGAGGAAAAAATGGTTGAAAGTCGTTTAAGATGGTTTGGGCATGTGCAAAGAAGACCGTTGGAATCGCCAGTTAGGAGAGTTACAAAAGAACAATTTTTTTTTTTGATAAAGACAAAAACACAATGTTTTTAAGAATGATAATGAAATATTTCATAGCAAGTAAGATCCAAGTTAACAAAAGGTTATTAGTTTTCAGGGACTAGATTTTCAAGGACCAATTGAAATACTTGTAATTTTTTAGTGACTAAATCGATAATTTACTCTTCTTTCTTTCACTTTTCTATTATATTATATCATGTACAATACTAGAGGGTTAATAAAAATAAGGCAAAAGTAATTTTTATGTCTATGAACTTTGACACATGTTTCAATCATAACCCAAAATTTTATTTCATGTCAATTATAACCTATATATTTCTAATTAGTTTTGAGTATGCTCTTGGACCTAACGCCATTCAAATATTTAATAGAAGATACGGACGTAGCGTCCGTTATTATACACGCATTAGCACTAAATCATCTACTCTAAATGTATTATATTAAACATCAACTTAAAATGACCAAAATACTATATAATTTTTATAAAATATTTTGGGTTCGAAGAAAATTAAGATGAACATATACAATCCTTCTTTTTCTTTAACAATCATCCTCAGCTTTTCACTTCAGGGATCTTATATTAAACAAGAGTCTGAACATGACAAATCTTTGGTTAACTTCCAAATAGAGATCAAGTTATATCTGAAGGTAGGAACATACAACACATCATGTAAGATAATATCAGCAAAGATTTTACAATCTCCTATACTGCATACCATGGTAGTAGTACCATTAGGAAGCCTGACAATGTGTGGCAGGTTATTATTCACAGGTTTTTTAATTAATGAGCCAATTTTGATTATGAGTGATATAATTAGGTGCTCCTGTATCAAGAAGCCATTCAGGACAATCACAGATTTAAGGATATGAGGAGTTGCTTACCTGCAGAATTAGCAAGAATGGTAGTACCTGCATGAGCAGTGCTGTCAGCGTGATTTTCTTGCTGGGGATTCCTCTCAAGCAGCTTTAATTTTTCTTTTTTCTTTTATATTGCTCGAGTTATAGGATGCTCTGGAACACTATCTTGAGCTTTGTTTTCATTAGTGACACTGCTAGCAAAAGCATGTTGATTGGCTTTCTTTTTCTATTTAAAATTCGGGAGAGGGGGGTAGATAATCTTCAAACAGTTATTTTTTATTTCAAGCCCCCTCGTATTGCAATGCTTACATAAAGGATTCCTGTTCTTTTTACTTTTATTTCCCTTACTAGAGGTATACAAGGCAAAAGAATCTAAGGGTGTGCTAGTGTTAATACTTGATGCCATCCTTCTCTGTCTCTCTTCATGAAAGAGCATTGGACATGCCTGATTGACGAAGGATAAATAAGGTGACATGAGAAGAATTTGGCTTCTTGTTGAAGTATAGGAGTCATTATGGCCCATCAAAAATTGGTTAAGTCTTTGATTCCGCATAAATTCACTGTACCTTCTTGTCTTATCGCAACTCATCACAAGAACAAATGGAATCTCTACAATAGAGGCTAACCACTCGCCGGGGCCTACATATATAGCAGATATTGGACCTTCCTAATTGCTTCTCATTTATCTTTCGGCAACAAAATATCCACATTCACATCAATATCTGTATGAGCGTTTACGATATTTACACACACATATTTTAGTTAACAAATTAGATAGCAAAAGTTTATTAATCTGAGTTCTAAGTTTTGTTTTAGAATAAATACGACACTCTCTGCCCCTAGAACTATTAAAAATTAATACACTCTTTAGTTTTATAATTATAAAAAATACTATACTTTACTCTACATTTATATTTGTCTAGAGAAGTTTGTTACAGTCCATTTTCTAACACCACATTTAAACAAAACTAAAATAATATCCATTTACCTAAATACATATTCGGTGCTTTTTTTCACAAGAAAATAAAATATTTGACATCTTATTCTGAACTAACAGTTAAAAAAAATTTCACAATGTATAAAAATTGATGTTCTTATATTAATAAAAGGTATTTTAATTAAATAAAAAAAAATGCAGCATTAGGTTGTCAAACACCGAAAAATATACTGTAATGAATCTCTATAGGTAAAAAAATATAAAATACGATAATGTGTAGAAAGGGTGGATATAATTTACTTTTCGTTTTAAGTCGAATATGTTTTATTCACAAGATGTCATCTTTTAGGGAAATGACTATGGAAGGCAAAAGGGGATGATGATTGAAGCCAAATGAAGCTCCACGACTCGCCTTTCTGACCGGCGGTAGAAAGACTTGACTAATCCGAATTTTCAAACCCTCTATATCACGACAACCAGACTAACGCTACCAGGAAGAGTAAGCAAGGAGGTTGAAGATGAATTGAAGACAATAACAACGATTGGTGGTTATGACGTTGTGAGGTCCCTCAAAGTCCAATGGTCTTGAAAATTGCAATGCGAAAAGAGTGAGAGAGCAGTGAAGAGTGAAGACGAAGATGTTATCAACATTTTGGCAGGGTGGTAGAGAGAGAGTTCACACTGATCGACTCTGAAGTCGCTTTACGATTTTGATGATGTGGTAAAATAGAAAACGTGTCGTTTTCAAATTCATACATTTCATAGCTTCATTTCTGGGCATCTTCTTCCTTCTCTGTCTCGAGTTTTAAAATAAATTTATAAGTATGGATTGACGTAAATTTACTAGGAAAAACAAACAGAGCTATATAGGTTCATTTTGTTGCAGACACAGTTGCTCCTTCGACCCAACAAAAGAAAAACAGAGAACTCCTCCAAAACCATCATCATGTTTAAAAAATTTTCTGGCAATATCTCTAAAGGAATCAAGACTTTTCGGAGCAGAGCAGACCAAAGTGAGAATCAAATCCCTAAACTTTCTTCTTTCTGTAAATTTATTTTCCGCGTTGACTTCAGTGGATTCTTATTCTTTTGCTTTGTGGCGTTTGATCAGAGGGACGCAAAGGTCCATACTTGGAAATCTTAGGTGCCCTGGACTGCAAGTCCTTTTCCTATGAGACCTTAGCTTCTGCTACTCAAAACTTTCGTCCTGGAAATAAGTTTCATGAAGATGGCTTCGTATCCATGTACAAGGCAAGATCTTTAACCTGTTTTACCTGTTGTTTATGTTTGGTCTTGTTGGGAAAAAGTTGAGTAGAGAAAATTGAACTAGGACTCAGGAATTTTGTTTTAATTTTCAATAAAGTGACCATGAAAGCATGCATTCCAGGCTTTCGATTTGCCCTTTTCCCAAGAAAGCTAGAGGTTTTTGGAATCTAAAGAAGTAAGCAAAACAATGAATTTCCAAGCTGAAAAAAGAACAGAAGTCTTCCACTTTACAAAACATATTAAAATACCACCACAAAATTGGAATTCACTAATTTTTCGTCCTTATAATTTCATTTAATGTTTAATTTGATCCTTATACGTTAAAAAATTGTAGCTGAGTGCATGTATTTTTATGAATTTTCAATTTAGTCCCTGTTACTATATTTTCAGCTATGTCCTATTAAATTTCATTTATGTGACCGACTATGTGCATATTAGTGCTCCAAATATACATAACTTAATACAAAAAAAAATGAAAGTAGATAATTAAGTAAAATTAACTCACACATAAAAAAAAATTATGCAACCAATATTGAGTTATTTATATAAGTTAGCTTAAATTCTGTATTCTTGTAGGGTCAAGACAATACATAATTGATTACATTAAAAAAATTTAACGTACTGACAAAAGTTTAACAATTAACAATAGAGAATAAACTTAATTTCTTTTTTAAATTCTATGGATCTAATGGTAAATTTAAAACAATAGGGGGACCCATTGGAAAATGAAGTAAAATTATAGGAACCAAAAGAATAAATTAACCTTTATTATACATAGGAAACCTAAAATTGCAAATAAGATATATTAAACTAGACCTCATGAGTGAAATTCATCAAAATGAAATTTGAAAATTAAGCTGCAATTGTATTGAAATTAAGAGTGGTGAGCGTGGCCCTTTGGCCTGTGCTATACACAGGGAATGTTGGAGGATGGGACAGAGATTGCCGTGGGGAAGCCAAATCCAAGGGAAGGAGATCAAAGGAAGGACTTAAGCCAAATCCAATGGTTGAGTCGCCTGCATCACCCCAATGTGGAGAAATTTTACGGATACTGCGCTCATAACAACCAACTTCTATTTGTTTATAAGTATTATCCCGATTGTCTTGGCGAGCTTTTAAACAGTAAGTGCTTATTTTGAGGTTGAACATTACTTTCTCTGCAATCTTCCAAACCTCTTTTCACTTGGATTGTTCTTCCGAACCTCTTGATATCTCTTCAAATATCTTTAATGCTAAAGCCAGAACAAGATAATATTATTTTCACCTCAGCATATACATCAAGCACAGCGGTTTTTTGACCAATCTTCTCAATTCCAAAATCTTCTGTCATATCTGTTTTCGCCCAATGAATAACTTAAAAATTAATGTGTGAGGAATGGTACAACATCTGAGGGGAGAGAGCAGCTTGATTGGAGGCAGAGGTTGAATTATCTTCACAGTGGCTCCCGAAATGGCATCATCCTTCACAGTGACATAAAGCCCGACAATATCTGGCTTGATCAAGAATGGAACCCATTGATTGGTGACTTTTACTTTGGAAGGCAAATACTTGAAGATAAAACCTCTGTCTCTAGAGTTGTGCTTGGGACTTATGTACGCTTTTACATTTCAACTTGGAAGTATGAAAACCTCTATTTTGTGTGTGTATGTGTGAGAGAGAGACAGAGACAGAGACAGAGAGATAGAGAAGCAAGGAGTGAGAGAATATTGGAGATAGCGTCTTAGTTTAACATCATCTTTCAAACTATTTATCATATATTTTTTTTTATTTTTGGATAAACTGATAAAGTTTTGCTAATTTATATTCGTTTGATACTAACCACTAAAAACTAATGAAATATATACAACGGATTTGTACCTCCAGATTTTGTTATGAGTTGTCGTGTATCAACAAAGACAGACGTGTATAGTTTTTGGGTTACGATGTTAGAGCTCATTAGTGGCAAAAGAGTCTTAAATTTGAAGGAAGAGGCGCCGAAAGACTTAACGGAGTGGGTAAAGACTATTTTCCTCAATACTCAAATATCTAAATGTGATGGATTAAAAAAATACATTACAATGAAAAAATTTCTTTGACCTAAGAAATTGTGCAATTATTCCTTCAACTTTAAAAGTTGGTAATAAATTCCTCTAAACATTCAATTTTGTACAGCACAAAATCCTTACTCTATTTATCTATCTAGGTTGAAAAATGTCAAATTAAGAATTAACAAAAAGTATATCCAACATATCATCCTAAGGGTCATTTTGTTATGAAAATTTTGAAGAAAATTACAAAAAAATATTATAATTTTATCACATGAGATGATAGTTGGATGTAATTTTTTATGATTTGACCTCTTTAAACTTACATAGATAAATGACATTAGGATTTTGAATAAAAAAGTCAATAAAAGGTTAATGCTGTACAAAATTAAATGTTTTGAAGGGATTAATTCCTAAACTTTTAAAGTTGAGAAAATAAATTGCACAATCTCCTAAGTTGAAAGAAGTTCTTTGCATTTTATCTAAAAAAAATTATTTATATTGCTGATAACTAATAAGTCATGGCACAAGCAAATGTTTCCCCCAGCAAGATAATTGAACATGTCATAGTTCAATATTTGCGAGTCATATCCATATGAAACATTATTGAGTTTGTTTATGGTTTATTATGCATCAGGCACGTGAACTTTTCAAGGAAGGCAAGATCTCAGAGATCGTGGACCTTATTTTAGCATATTCAATGTATAGGGAACAAGCGGAAAACTGCGTTAAAATAAGCATATTGTGCGTTCAATTGAATCCAAATTCACGTCCCCGAATGGAGGATGTTGTATTCATGTTAGCAGGGACATTGGGCCATATAGAGACACTGATTTTTCCTCATGTTAGTTTGCAATGATATTTGCTACTCCAAGATTTGCTTGCTTATCGAGGTTTTATTTTCATTACTGAAACACCTACATATGTAATCTTTATTTTAGGATGATGAATTTGAAGAAGCAGTTGGCGTTGGAGAAGAATTTTCTTATGATGTGCCAATGGAGGAGCATAGTAACTCATTCACAGGCCATCCTCAAGATGACCAATGTGCACTTGGTGATTATACATGTAGATTAGGTGCCTTGTGAAACAAAATTTGTGTATGAATTTATTTATTTATTCAAATTCATACAGGCATAGAGTAAATGTATTCTTCGATTTCTAAGCATATGATTGTAATGGATTCTCTATTTTTTGCTTTGTGTTGTTTAACCAGAGGCACAACATGAAAATTTTGAGGAAAAAATAGCTGCCCAGAATTGTCAAAAGTTTTCCTATGAAACCTTATATGATGCTACCAACAATTTTGCTTCCCAGAATGTGCTAGGTCGTGGCGGTTTTGGACACGTCTACAAGGTAAGATCATTAAGCAATTTTACCCATTATTGATTTTTAGTTGTTAGTGATTAAAAAGAAAGTCATATAAGTAAAAATTAATCGAAATGATAATTAAAGCTCATGGTTGTGGTCTGATGCGCTATTTCCCGATAAGTGTATCGGGTCGCACAAGTAGTAAAGTGATGAGAAAGAGTTATCGTCCTCAGGGATTGACTTTAACAATTACCAATTTCACTAGATCAAGTTATATTTGGACGGAGAAAAAAGGTAAAGATTAACTGAAAGTAAACTAAACTAACGATAATGAATTAACTAAACACCAAACAAAGAACTACGCCAAAACACAACGGGTAGGGGATTGACTTTCTTAGCTCCTAATCCGATTAATTCATAGACAAACCAATCTTTGAATCGTTAAAGAATGCTTAGATACATTCACAAATTCCATTTAGTGTTGGTCGAATTCACGAAAATATTTGAATCCAATGTCTTGGTGAGCAAATCTTCCTAGCCAAAATAATTAGCTAATGTCTTAGTCCAATTAATTGGTTCGGAGTTTAATTTCAAGAACTCAGACCACGCAAACAAGATTATCTATGTCTAGACTAACTCGATTCACGGTAGAAGTTACAAGGGCATGTTTATATCAAGCTATGTCTAGCATTAATACAAACCCCAAATACATCTAAGTTAAATGATTGCAAATCACTTAAAAGGAAATAAACCAATAACAACTACTCCAATAATCAGAAAAGCAATTGTATTTAAGCATCCAACAACAAAGCTTCATAGGTAGTCAATATACATCAATCCCCTAAACCCTAGAGTTTATAACAAGAGGAAGAAATACATAACAAATACACAACAAAATTTGATCAAGAGGAAGGAGAAAAAGGAAGAAAAGCTTCAAACTCAGTAGAGAAGAGGTCTCCCATCTCCTCCATCCTTGCCCTAGCAGAGCTCCCTTGCCCTCCAACCAAAAGATCCCCAAAACTTCTGCAAAAGAGCTATATATAGAAGAAAACACGCAGATAGGCGCCTGGGCGCCAAGCAGAAAACAAAGGGAAATAGCAGAATGGCGCCAAGGCGCCCTGAGTGGCGCCTGGGCGCCACTTTCTGGAGCTTCAGACAGAGAGTTGTGGTGCTGGCGCCTCGAGGCGCCCTGCATGGTGCCTGGGCGCCAACCATTAAATGTTGAGGCTGAGAGTTAAGCTTCTGGTGCCTGAGGCGCCATGCGTGGCACCTGGGCGCCAGCCTCCAGACTTGCATTATATCAGCACTTTGCTTCTGAATCTCATCAGCACACCAGCTAGCAGCAGACCAGAAAAGAAAGTCTACAAGAAAAATACAACAAAATGCATAAAAAGGCAAGGAAAGAGATTAAAACAAGATAAAGCAAAGCAACTACTATGTACAAAGAGGAAAGCCAAAATAAAGGACAAAACAAGCAAAAGGATAACAAAAATGGGACTAAGGAGAGGAAAAGGCCTTAAGAAACAACCTAAATTAACCAAAATAAAGGACTCATCATGGTCCTTTGTCCTATGCTATTAATAGGGGAAGTTGAACAATGGGAGAGAGATTGCAGTGAAAAAGTCATTAACAATGTCAAAAGAACTGAGGAAAGCATTGATAAGGGAGGTATATTTGCTTAGTAGAGTGAAGCACCCCAATGTGGTGAAATTGATTGGTTATTGCACTGATAACAATGAATTTTTAATTGTTTCTGAGTATGTTCCTAACAAGAGTCTTGACAAACTTTTATTTGGTAAGTGCTTAAATGCCTCACCCTCACCTTCTAATCATTATCGTAACATTTTTTATAACTACCATGTAACAAGTTAATGACCTTACAATTATCAATGTTGCACATCAAACGCATACACTGAATATGGCCTTATTTTTTTTTGTAAGGACCAATCTTCCCAACCCCTAAGTGCCTTGTTAGAGGATTAATAAATAATAATTATGTGAGTAATGTTATAGGTCCCAACAGAAGAGAGGATCTTAATTGGAGTCGGACATACAACATAATTGTCGGCATTGCAAAGGGTTTGAGTTATCTTCATGATGATCCTCCAAATTGCATTATTCACCGTGACATAAAGGCTGGAAATATATTGATTGATCACAAATGGGTGCCCAAAATTACTGACTTTGGCATTAGTCGTCTTTTCGATGAAGATCAAACCCATGTCTATACCGGTGCTATGGGGACTTTGTATGTCTTTCAACCATTTACTATGTATCTATAGAGAGCTATGTGGACCATAATCTCATAATTTGTTAATTTATGGGGTAAGAAAGAGATTTACCAAACTTCTATTTATCAAATACACTTATACTACTTGTGAAACGTCTATAGGGGATATATTGCTCCAGAGTATTTGGATAATGGACACGTGTCAGTCAAGACAGACGTATACAGTTTTGGAGTTTTGATGTAAGAACTTATCAGTGGCAAAAGAGTCTCATTTATGCCACCCCCAAAGGACAATGCTATAAGCCTACTTGATTGGGTAAAGACCACTTCGTTGGCAATATTTATTTTATAAATAATGTTTAATATTGACAATTTATTTGAGTGGACTAACATATTAATATTGTATATTTATGTACATTTTGGGACATATATATTTGGTTGCTATCTTTAATTAGTTTCATAATAAGATATTATATTTTGTGTTAAGGGACCTATTTTATATATATTTGTTTTGGCCTGAAGTGTTAGTGAAAATATTAAATGTGTAGATAACCAACCTAAATAATAACAGTGATGAGGTGTTATTGTAAAAGTGTCAATTTATTAGTCGACCCATGAGTCGACTCATGAATATATGGTTATGGGTAGTGGTTCCTTGGATTATATGAAAAAACAAACCTTTGGTAGAAAATAGAGAGATTATTTGTGTTTCCATCACACCACAGGTTGAGAGAGTCTCTCATATATTTCTAGAAGAACCTATCCCTTTGATATGTATTTAGGATTACAATGGATCCAGATACGCTTCCTATTTATGTATTTATTGTGTTCTTAGTACTAATCAAGATCGACAAACAACATTATTATTTTTGAGTATTTTCCACACTTTGAGTTTCCATAATTCTAGATTTTTTGGCTTAATTTTCTTTCAATTAGTATTAGAGCTAGGTTCTGATAAGTAGTAAGAACCTTTTGAGTTTAAAAATCTGAATTTGGGTTTAATTTTTGAATTTTTTGTGAAAAACCCTGTGTGTGTATAAATTTCAAATTTGGTAAAATTAGGAGAATTTTTAGGGTTCTTTGGTGTTAAATATCTGATTATACACTAATCTCGCACCTGATTAAATAAGTTTTTTCAAAAAAAAAAAATCTGAATTGAGAGAAATTTTTGTAGTTGAGGAATTTTTGGGATGAACCTTAGAATTTAGGATTTCCTAATTAAATGTGATTTTGGGAGATTTTGGATCATTTTCACCAATTTTATTGAAGTTCCAATTCATTTTTGAATATGTTTGAGTCAGAATTCATGAAAATGATGTTTTGGATGTGATTTTTGGATTTTTTAGATGAAGAACATTAATGTCCATCTAGAAAATTTTTTCCAGATTTTGCGGTACTGTAGTAGTTACTGTGCGACACTTTAGCGATACTGTATAGGCATTGTAGTGGTACTATATTATTGCTATACATTACTGTAGCATACTGTAGCATTGATCGTTGACTTTGATTGTTACTGTTCATACAGAAAATTTGTTTTTTTATTAAAAAAATAACTTCAAATCATATCATATGGTTTTTCTCATGAATCCTAATCAATCTAAAGTATATTTTCTTGTTAGAATTAAATTGATTGAACTATTTAGTTGCACAAAATAGCTAATTTAGGTAAAAATAATTTGATTTTAACAAGAAAACTTGTGAAATGCTTATGCATATTAAATATTCCAAAAGAGTTTAGTTGGCCAGGCTTAAGGTAGTTAACAAATGTAAAGCATATTTGAGAGACTTGTTTAGCATGTGCCGGCCTAAAGGAAGACATGTATTGAGTAAGTATATTTGTTCTACATTGGTTTGAGTAGAAAGTGCCACTTACAAACATTTGTTCTACCTAAAGACTACCAGGTGTTGATGTACTAGACATCTTTAAAATATGATTGAAACTTTTTATGTACATGTGGCTATTATATATACACTCTAACTCAGTTAATAGAGTTATTTTGTTTTACATGTACAATTTGATATATATATATATATATATATATATATATATATATATATGAGTATTTTTATGAGCTTAATCATTGGTTTACTATATTTGTATAGAAAGTGTCACTTACAAACATTTATTCTGTCCAAAGACTAATAAGTGTTGTTGTACTAAATGATAGGAATCCAAATACCATGCTAAAGGAAAAATTTTACTAGTTCGCATCACTAAATTTGAGATCCATTTTTTCCTATAATCCAAGTGGAAAGAGCCAAAATAATGTGGAATATGACTTGAAGATTGCTTATCTTATTTTAAGAAACTTTTATTATTTGATTTAGGCATTTTTACTATTAGGAAAGTTTTCAAGTCAGATTAATTATCATATTTTAAGAAATTTTTATTATTTGATTTATTGCCTTTTGAATTAGTTTCCTTTTAGCTATTAGTTTCGCTTTAGCCATGGTTTTCAAAACCGGACCGGTTATTAAACTGGTAGAGCCACAGGTTCAAGGTTCAGTGGCCGGATCGTGGTCGAACCGGTGATAATTAAAAAATATTTAAAATATACATAATTTAAAACATTAAAATACTTAATATAATTGATAATTCATAACAATAAGTGAAGGAAATAAGAAATAGATTAATCCATAATTGATAATTCATCACAACTCATAATACCCACAATTTCAAGTTAAGTTTTATTGTGAAAATACCTTTATAAAAGCCTTTATATTTCAAAAGAGTAAGTCAAGTCCCCACATTGCTTAGTTTTTCTTCTCTCTGGATTACATTTTTGTTTCTTTTTATTTGCTTATCTGAACACGAACATATTTAATAGTTGCAAAATTACTTTTGTCTGCCTCATATAAGCAATAGACAATAGCAAAAAAAAAACCCCCAAAAAAATACCCCTGGAAAAGAAAAAAAAAAAGACAAAACTGGTTCAACCACATAACCGCCCAATTTGGCCAATTTTCATGATTCAACTCCAGTTCAACCCCCAGTCGATTTTTCAGCCAGACCGGACAGGACCATCCTCTGATTCTTGGTCGAACCGGCCGGTCTGGTCCGATTTTGCAATCATGGCTTTTAGCTATTAGTTTTCTTTTAGCTATTAGTTTCCTTTTAGCAATTAGTTTCCTTTTAACTATTAGTTTCCTTTTTCTGTAATATACTTTGTAATGCCTTTAAATAGGCATTTTCATTCAATAAAAATCAGAATACTTTTAGTGAAAAAATTTCTTTTTGGTTCTTTGAAGAACTTTTGAACTTATCATATTTTTATCTGTGGCATTCATACTTGAACTTATCAATCGAGTTTTCCATCCCTTGATTTTGGTATCTTCATCATACCAAGTTTCACATCTCTTTATAGATGTTAGGTTGCGATTTTAATTCAAATATGTAGTAGAACGACCATAGGGACTAATTTTTGTTACAGGTTTCGTCATAGGTTGACGAGGTTCGTATCATTTGGTATTAGAGTACAGTTCTAGTCTCAGAAAAAAATATCTAAAGAAAGTACTTCAGAAGATACAATGGGTATGAAACCAATTCATGAAAGGATAGAGCGAATAGTGTCCAATTTCTAAAGAGGGCGGCCTAGGCATTTCAATCCACACCATGAGGCATACACGTGACTTGGATTGCAAGAATTCACAATTTGCTTTGAAAGTTGTAGATTCACCTAAGAAGCCATCGCCTAAAAATACTTTTGTAGAAGAAATTTTTGAAACTGATGGAATTTGGGCTCAAGATCAAATTTTTATTAGTGATGCAAGTGAAGTAGAAGATGAAAAACAAGAGAAAAAGGAGAATGAGAACGTAAAAAGTGAAAAAGACAAGGAAATTGAAAATACCACAAAGAGTGAGGAAGTGATTGAAAGTGAAGAGAAGATAAAAATAGGGAGGTGCAAAAAAAGAAGAATTGGGAGAAATCGAAAAAGAAAACATATTCACTATTTTTGATATTTCTCTGCCTAAAGAAGTCAATTCTCTTTCCTAGGCATTATTACACTCTATCTTCAAGATTCAAGGAAAAATCTTCTTTCAAGAGGGGAAAAAAATAATAGGAATCCAAATACCATGCTGAAGGGAAAATTTTGCTATTTCGCATCACTAAATTTGAGATCCATTTTTCTCCATGATCTGGGTGGAAGGAGCCAAAATAATGTGGAATATGACTTGAAGATTGCTTATATTATTTTAAGAAACTTTTATTATTTCATTTAGGCATTTTTATTATTAGGAAAGCTTTCAAGTCAGATTAATTATCTTATTTTAGGAAATTTTTATTACTTGATTTATTGCCTTTTGAATTAGTTTCTTTTTAGCTATTAGTTTCCTTTTTTCAATTAGTTTCTTTTTAGCTATTTTGTAATGCCTTTAAATAGGCCTTTTCATTCAATAAAAATCATAATACTTTTTTAGTGAGAAAATTTCTTTTTGGTCCTTTGAAGAACTTCCAAACTTATTAGATTTTTATCTGTGACATTCATACTTTGACTTATCAATCAAGTTTTCCATCCCTTGATTGTGGCATCTTTATCATACCAAGGTTCACATCTCTTTATAGATGTTGGGTTGCGGTTTTCATTCAAATCTGTAGTAGAACGGTCCTAGGGACTAATTTTTGTTACGGGTTTCGTCACAAGTTGGCAAGGTTCGTATCACTAAACATCTCTAAATATAATTAAGACCCTTGTGTGTACATGTGAATAATATATTATATCTCTAATTTGTGTTAATAGAGAAATTGTGTTTCACATGTACAAGTTGATATATACTTTGTGTGTAATGTATATATATGAGCTTGTGTATTATTAAATACATATATGTGCTATCTTGAGCATGTTATTTATTGTTCTATTACACTATTTGCTACTATAAACATATCTACCATATTAATATTATTTTTGTGCTTAATTTCACGAATAACAATAGGATGAAAAGAACACATTGTGATAATATTGGTTGCTTATATTTAGACTATGCATTAAGAGTTGAACGCCCAACAGAGTTGATCAGTAGTGGTACTACTATTTAGAGAACTGCATTTGAGAAATATGAGCATTCAAATCTCATGAGTCTACAAATCATGCAACGCACAATTCTAAAATCCATTCGTGATGCGATTCTAGAATCGAGTGATGGTAAGAGTTTCCAAAAAGTGATCTCTGACTAATTTCGCTCCAAACTAAAAGGTCAAAATTAGCGCTATTTTGACTTAACTAGTTTCAATGAGACATAAGGGTAAGAGAAACATAAGGGAGTACATCATACTTGTGCTTTTAGTTCTAATCTTTCTTTCTCCTAAATGCTCATAAATGAGCTTATAACTCAATTTGTGCAAGGAGAGAAGAGGTTAAAGCATGACAAGGATAAGAGTGCTCATTTAGCATCCTCTCTTGGTACTAAGACATCCTCTAATAAAAGGAAGATGACTCATGAGAAGCACTATATAGTTCAAGGGGTATACATATTAGCTTTGTCAATACTAAAATTAATTTAATTTTGGTATCCAATGATACTTGGTGAGTAGATTCGGGTACAACTACTCACACAAGTGTATCTATGCAATATCGCATAAGCGTGCAAAGGCCAATTGATGGTGAAAGATACATCTATATGAGTAATGACAATCAGGAGGTTATGGAAGCTATCAACTTATTTAGATTATATTTAGGGAATGAACAAATATTAGATTTAGAAAACACTTTCGTTATACCGTCTTTTAGACATGATTAATTTTATGTTTCATGTTTGAACAAATATGGGTATCCTTGTTCATTTTATAATGAAACATTCAGTGTTTTCTTAAATTCTAAATGATTGTTTCTGATTCATTAATTGATAATCCTTATAGTTCAAAAATGTGAGGAAAACTTATAGCTATGTGAAAATACATTTTGTAAAATTGGTACTAAGCTTAAATTGACTGAAGATGACATAAGTGTGTGTGGCATATCTCTAAATAGAGTATGCAGAGGTTTATGTCAAATTACATTCTACAAGTATCCACTATTGAAAATATGAATATTTGTGTTGAATGTATTAAGGGTGAACTGGCTAAAATTAAGGGAATAGGTGCTACTAGAGCTAGTAAGACTTTGGACTTGATGCAATCTATATGTGGTTCATTCACTATAGTTTCTTGGAATGGACAATGATATTTCATCAACTTCAAAGACGATTACTTTAGATTTGAGTACATGTACCTATTACATGTGGAATCCTAGTCATTGGACGTGTTCAAGGTTTTCAAAGCCAAAGTTGAGAATTGATTAGGCAAGAAAATTAAGGTCATTATATCTAATTGTGAATGTGAGTTCTATGGTAGATACGATGGATTAGGTGAATATTGTCAAGGGCTTTTTGCCAAATATTTTGCTTAAGTGTGAGAATGTGCCACAGTACACCAAGTCGTGGACTTCAAATCAAAGTGATGTTGTTGGGTAGCATAACCCTACTCTTAAGGACATTGTGAGAAGTATGATTAGTCGTTCTTCTCTACCATAATTGCTTTGGGAGAAGCTCTTAAAACTGTTGTGTATATCCTTAACAGAGCACCTAGTTAAGCAGTACAAAAGACCCCATATGAGTTGTGGACAAGCGAGAAATCTAGTATTAAACACTTACATATTTGGGGTTGTCTAGCTGAGACCATGCCGTATATGCCTATGAGAGAAAACTAGACCTAAAGACTATGAACTACTACTTCGTGGGATGCTCAGAAAGTCAAAGGATTTGACCCTTAGACCATGTCCTTTCTTGAGACTAGGAATGCCTATTTTATTGAGGATGTTGGTCATAGTGGGAGTGATTAACTAAAGAACATTGTATTTGAAGCGGAATACGCGAGTTATCCTACTATTGTTACAGGAACACTTGATTAGGTAACACTGCCTGGGAAAGTTGAACTTGTAAATGAGGGAACTATTAAAAACACTATGGTTATGAGAGAAAGGTCACTCTGATTCATGATCAAGAGATTCATTCTCCTAAATCTGAACAACAACAAACTCAAGTGGATGTGCCATAAAGGAGATCTACTAGAGAGAGTGAAAGTGCTTATTCAAATGACTGTGTCATTTATTTGTAGGAGCACACATTTGATATAGACATGCAAGATGATCTAATCACTTACAGAGAGACTATGTAATCTAGTAACTCTGAAAGTTGATTCATGCCATAAGGGATGAATTGTAATCCAAGGATAAGAATGAGGTATAAGATCTAGTAGAGTTATTACATGGTGTGAGTCCAATTAGTTCTAAATGGGTATCTAAAATTATATGAGACTCGAGTGGTAATATCGAAAGATATAATGAATATATAGTAACCAAAGCTTATACTCAATAAATGGGCATTGATTTTAAGAAAATCTTTTTTTTTTTAGTTTTCAAATGATTCCTTTAGAGTCATAATGGCACTTGTAGCTCATTATGATCTAGAGCTACATCAAATAGATGTGAAACAGTGTTTCTCAATTGTGACAATGAAGAAACAGTATACATAGTGTAGTCGAAGAACTTTAAATCTAAAGATTCAAAGCACCTAGTATATAAGTTGTATAAATCCATTTGTGGTCTTAAGTGGGCATTTTAGCAGTAGTACTGGTATTTTGATATATTGAATTTCATATTTTGGATTCACAGAGAATCCAGTTGACCACTGTATATACCTCAAGTTGAGTAGGAGCAAGTTTGTGATACTAGTTCTGTATGTGTTGACATATTATTAGCTAGTGACAATATGTCTTTTTTCCATGAAATCGAGTCTTTTCTTTTAAACAAATTTGAAATGGAAGACCTTGGTGAGACTTGTTCCTAGGATTGAGATTCATAGGTATCGCACTAGACATACTTTAGATTTATCACAGAAGGCATACATTTAGCTAGTGACAATATGTCTTTTTTGCATGAAATCGAGTCCTTTCTTTCAAACAAATTTGAAATGGAAGACCTTGGTGAGACATCTTTTGTTCATAGGATTGGGATTCATAGGTATCGCACTAGACATACTTTGGATTTATCACAGAAGGCATACATTTAGAGAGTATTGAGCCGTTTTAGCATGTAAATATAAGAATGACCCAAACATGGCTTATTAAGTGGGAGCTAAATGAGATTTGAGACACCTTCAAAGGATGAAGGTCTACATGCTCACTTATCAGAGGTTAAATTGTTTGAGATTATCAGTTAATCTGATATTAATTGCGGGATGTATGACAAGCTATGTTCATATTGGATGAAAAAGTTATATTCTTGAAAAGTGTCAAACAGACACTTATAGCTTCTTCAACCAATTGGGAGAGTTTCTAGCCTGCCTGTTGTGAAGCATCCATTTAGGTAAAACAACCAGAGTTTGCCTAAGTTTAATCACGCCTAAGTCTAATCACATATATATTAAGTTTCTGGTTGTTAAAGATTGTTCAGAGTAATATTGTGTCAATAGATCATATGGGTACTGATCATATGATTGCAAAATATCAGTCTAAAGATTTATCACCAAGAGTATTTTATGAGCACATAATTCATATAGATGTGGTAAAACTTTTAAATAATTGATTGGTTGTATTTTTAGATATTCATTTATAGTGTTTATAATATATGAATATGTATTTTTCATATATATTTATGTGTGTGAATATATGTTTAGATATTCATTTGTAGTAGATCAAAGTACGCTTCATATTCGTGTATTTATTGTGTTCTTAGTACTTATCAAGATCGACAAACAACATAATTGTTTTTGAATATTTTCTGCACTTGAATTTTCATAATTCTGGATTGTTTGGCTTAATTTTCTTTCATACTTTCCTGAAATACTCAACAACTTATTAAATGTAGTTAATAAAGAAAATATGATGAAAATATTAAAAATAAAATTTCACTTCATCCCCTTTCCTTCCATAGGCATACAAACTTTTCAAGACAGGTAGGATCTTAGAGTTCATGGATAGAGCTTTAGCAGATTCGGCAATGGTGGAACAAGTGAAAAACTGCATCATAATAGGTTTACTATGTGCTCAAGGTGACCCAAAGTTACGTCCCGACATGGAGTGTGTTATATCCATGTTAACCAGTCAACAAGGTCATAGTGAGATGTTAATTCGCAAACCAGGAATCTATGGTTATAGATGGTATCACTCAGGCAGCCTTTCTGGTGAGTTTGAACTCATTAATTTTGATTCTAGCTATTATACTAACATGCTCATGATGGCTTTCTTTTCATTCTTCAAATCCATATTTCATGCTCTCTCTTGCCTCCTCTGAACAATCTTATAATTTAAAGTAAAATATGTAGCATTTGGAGAAGCAACACAATATTACAGTGTTCAGTCTAAAGCACAAGTCCCACTAGTGGATGATGACCAAAGCCAGGGTAGTGCTTTTTCAAATTCAAGTGAATTTACGTTAGATGATGGAGGTGAGACTGAGCTCCCTGTCTTCCTTCTTTCTCAATTTCAAAATTTTCATTTTATGATAATGTAGATGCATGATTTTTTTTCTATCTAATAATTTCATGATGAAAGTGGAACACTACCTATTGATTTATTTTGGTTCTTGTTATTTGCAGATCTATTAAGTCAGAGCTGATCCACTAGCTGCAAATCAAACACACATGATATAATGGTGGACAACAAAATGAAGTTTACTCTTTTCTTTTGTGCACTCTCAAGTTTTCTCTTTTCTTTTGTGCACTCTTCCTTATTTTGTTTTTGATGAGTGTATGCTTGACTTAGAGAGGTAAAAAGAAAAGGAGTGAAATTGTGTCACTACAAAAAAAAAAGACTTTTGGTGGCGACTTAAAGTCTAAAAGTCGCCACTAAAAGTCTTTGGTGGCGACTAAAGTTGTTGGCGTAAGTCCGTGGCTGATTCTTTTGGTGGCGACTTTCAAAAGTCGCCACCAAAAGTCACCTTTAGTGGCGACTAAAGTCACCACCAAAAGTCATTTTTATTGCAAAAAAAAAAGAAAATTCGTGAAAAAAATGATTTTTGGTGTCACCAAAAACTACCTTTGGTGGCGACTAAAGTCGCCACCAAAAGTCACTCGTCATCTTTTTAGATCCGGATTAGCCCGGAAGGTCGACCCGAGATCCATTCGACTCGTGCGGGTCTTGACCGATCCAATAACTCGCTATCCCGAGCTGACTCGATTTTTTTGTGTGCAATATTCAAGATTATTTGAAATTAAATCAAACATGTCCATACCTGAGATTCGAACCTAGGTCCCTTGCTTGCAGCTATGTGTGTCTTGCCATTCTGCCACTGCTTCATTTGTGTTATGTAAGTGCAAAATATTATATATATCTATATATATAATCTGTTAAAAATATTTGAAGTCAAAAATATTTTAAAACAAAAATAAAATAATATTAAACTTAACAAAAAGTAAATATATAATTACTATTGGAGTCACCACAAAAGTCCAACTTCAACTAATTTCATAAAAAGAAAAACGATTTCACTTAAAAAAATAGACTTCAGTCGTCACCGATAATCTAATTTTTAAAAAAAATTTAAAAAATTAAAAAATTAAAAAATTAAATTTCTTTTAAATAAAATTAAGAAAAATAAAAAAAAATTTTGAATTTTTTAAGTAAAAAAATGAATTTTTTAATTTTTTTTAAAAAATTAGACTTTTGTCACCACCAAAAATCTAATTTTTTATTTTATTCTAAAAAATCTGACTTTTTTTTATTTTTTTTAAAAAAAGACTTTTGGTGGCGACTATAGTCGCCACCAAAAGTCTAATTTTTTATTTTATTTTAAAAATCTGACTTTTTTATTTTTTTTAAAAAATACTTATAGTCACCACCAAAAGTCTAATTTTTTAATTTATTTTAAAAAATCTGACTTTTTTTATTTTTTTTAAAAAAAAAGACTTTTGGTGAATCTAATTTTTTATTTTATTTTAAAAAATCTGAGTTTTTTTATTTTTTTTAAAAAATACTATAGTCGCCACCAAAAGTCTAATTTTTTATTTTATTTTAAAAAATCTAACTTTTTTTTATTTTTTTAAAAAAATACTTATAGTCGCGACCAAAAGTCTAATTTTTTATTTTATTTTAAAAAATCTGACTTTTTTTTATTTTTTATTTTAAAAAGACTTATAGTCGCCACCAAATGTCTAATGTTTTATTTTATTTTAAAAAATTTGACTTTTTTTTTATTTTTTTAAAAAATACTTTTGGTGGCGACTATAGTCGCCACCAAAAGTCGACTTTTAGTGGCGACTATAAGAGTCGCCACCAAAACTCAACTTTTAGTGACGACTTATTTAGTCGCCATTGGAAATCAATTTTCTTGTAGTGTGTTTGTTTGTTTATTTGCATCATTACTTCCTTTGTTCATCCATTTTTGAGTCAATTGTATGCTACAAGTACATATAAATTCGTTGGAAATTATATAAAAATTGTTTAATTGTTGGCAGCTATGGATGGTGCTCTAATGTGAGATCCTTTGTTCATCTCTGTTTATTTTATAGATGCATCTCTTTTTCATTTTTTTCTTTCAAGGGGCCAACCTTGACTTCTTATTTTCAATTTTTTTGATTAATTTAGATCAAAGGTGTCACGCCGTAGAAATTACAATACCTTAGATTCTGTCAAACAGGATACACAAATAAATAAATTATTTTTGCATAATTTGCCACTAATTCATACAGCATACAATTTACAAAAAAATAAATTTAAAAAAAAACTCAAATGAAGCCATAATGCAAATAAATAGACAAACATAGATGCCTGGAGGAAAATGGAAGGAAATGGAATGAAGTGAATGTTTAATTTTTACTTTTTGTTTAAGTTTAAATCTAGCTAATCCTTTTCTAAAGAAATGTGTCGATTGAAAAGCATGAACGTGAAGGGAAGAACAAAATTTATATGTTTAATTAAATGCAAATAAAAAATATGAAACAAATATTTCAGTTTACTTTCCTTAGCCTCTGCCATTTTGGAATCAAACGCTGCTAAGAAGAAAGTAATGTCTGTTCATTAGCTATCATGAGCAATATGCAGCTATTAAGTATTGAGGAAAATAGTCTTTACCTTACCCAATCAAGCAGGCCTATCGCATTTTCCTTCGGCGGCGGCATAAATGAATATTTATCGCCACTAATTAATTCATTCGGAGAATCTCAAATTAAACAATACAGTTCAATAACTTTTTACTATCTATTTTAGTAAATAAAATATGAGACTTTTTTCCTGGCCAATAAATTAAATAAAATATGACACGTTGATGTAAGCAAAAAGAGAAAAATAAATACATTGAACAATTCAACAGTTGAAAGTATTAGGTTCAATTATTATTATGAAAATATGATGACTTGGGATAATAATTAGCACTTTAGGTCTCTATAATATCCCTTACAAGTTAATTATAATATTATATATATATATATATATAATATAAAAAGAAAGAAAGAAATCCTATTTATCACTACCTCGAAGTGTTTGATTCTGTTTTGTTGATTTAAAATGTAGACAAAGTTAATAACGATGAGTTTGCATTACTACACTAAAAAATGTAGACAAAGCTAGTGAAATAATTATTTTCATTACACAGGATTTCAGTTAACTATAATTTCCTGAATCCTCAATGCGGGACTTGATCTAGAAACTATCACCTTGCGAAAGATTCTTGCTTTGTTGTAGCAGTTGTATATTATATAGCTAATTCATACTTTTTTGCAGGATTTCAAACTTCTCTAGCCACTTCAATTTCCTCCTCTTGTTCTTTCTTCCAGTATATTCGTATAAGTTCATTTAACTGTCATTTTCGACCCCCCAAAGGCTGTTCTCTCCTTAAAGGACAATCAAATATGAAAGCAATATTTTCTTATTCTCAATTTTTTGATTCTTTTAGAACATCTGTCTCAGTCACAAGCCTTGAACATTACAGTATCCAAACTGCTTCCGAACACCATAAACAACCACTCACTTTTTATGTAATTACAAAATGAATACATGTAGTATACAAGTGACTCACCCCCCCTCCCTTTTCTCCTCCTCTTCAGAAATAAACAAACTCGCATGTGATGCAAATAATGCAAAAAATGAGACTGATAGACAAGGAAAAGGCTATTTATCTCTCTCTTCCCTCTTCCCCAAAAGATTTAAAACGCTGTCGTTTTGCCAAAAGTACAAAAGTACTGTCGTTTTGATCATTTGCCTTCGTGAGTCCATCTGCTACCTGATCTTGAGAGCTAACCTGATGAACAAGTGGAAGAAGCCTCTTGGCTTTTGGACCCCTGATTTTCCTCCGCTGATGATGCTTACCATTAATTTCCTTTGAATGACCATTTGCATATCCATTTACATGATCTCTATAATCATCGTGATCACGGTATCATCTAAGTTTTGCTCTTCTTCATAGTTCGGAATAACCAACTTTTCTTCTAGTACTTTCAGCTGCTCTAAAATGGAAAACCTCTTTTCCTATAAGTTAGCCAAGGATTCCTCCAAATGTATGACACCATCCACAGGGGTGTTCTGGTCGCTGCTGCTTTCTTGATGGCTACAGAAGCCATTTTCTTCCTTTGTTTCATAATTCAAATCAATAGATAGTCCATCTCTATAATCAGCATTGCTACAAGAAGCAGATGAAGTTCTGATTCTCTCAATGTTGTCTCTTCTTGACAGCATATTCCTGAACTTTCTTTCGATATGCTTCAAGCTTCCTTTCTAGCTCTTGCTTCTCCTCCCTCTTTACCATAAGCTCGTTCATAAGCTGCAAAGCCTTTTGATTATACTCAGATTGTTCTTCCATCATCCTTTGGTACTGCAAAGCTTCCATCAGATTGTTCTGCTTCAAACTCATCACCCTGCATCCGGTGTTGCTTCTTCAGATGCACGTAGGATTAAGCTTCCATCATATTTACGTACATAAGCTAGTATTTTTCAAGATAGATGTCCTATTTCAATTCATCAATTTTTTACCCAAAAAAAGGAGAGCAGCGCCTCTGAAGTGCTGTGCGCCAATTACAAAGTGTAGTTGGCTCAAGCACTTCTCCAAAAAAAGTCATCAATTCATTTTAAGAAATACTTTAAAATTTTGTTATAAATATGCTTATTCCCATTAGTGTCGCGTTTGCTATGCTACTATATTAATGTACGAAACTGCTATATATTTTTAAGTTCAAAGGACCAATCTAAGTTATTTATTCTCAAATTTGAGATTGTTTCATAACAAGCCAATAACGCCGTAAAAAGTTTTATTGCCTAGTTATTTGGTCATACGTAGTTTGTTTCGCCCGAGGTGTCCAAAAAGTTAGTTATTCGCTTGCTTTTAACATGATTGGTATATGTGCAAAATACGGTAGCATAATTTAAGGAAAGTAGATGAAGTGCAGAAGAGAGAAGGCAAAAGTAGACTGTCGCTTCTAAAAGTAAGGAAACAAAAGGGTTAAGGCGAAAAACCAATGGAGAAAATATATACCCTCATCTTTCTCCTAAAAAGGATTTGGGCCAATTAAATATTTAGAGAATATTTTAATTTTAACTACGAATAATTTATTAGAATTTATTATAAGCTCACGGTCAAATAAATAAAACTATTTTGTCTTTGATATAATAATAGGTGATAGTCATTTAATTGATGCATATATAGATCAAATACTTTCTCTTGATAATCAATGTCACAAAGAAAGATAAAAAATGAGATAAACAAAAGATGGTGAGAGCAAAAACATAATGTCAAATATGTTTTCTTACCTCATTGTCTTTTCTCCATTTTCTTCTTTTTGTTGCTTCATTAGTCATAACATAAGCATTAAAGAGATAAATCCAGCCTTTAAAACAATATAAACTGTAAAGCAGTTCTTTTTCTTCCATGGAATAAGAGCATAAAGAAACAAAACATACTTAATAACTTTTGACAATAAATCAATTTTCACCCTAACCACTTATATATATATATATATATATACATACATATATACATATATATATATATATATATATATATATATATATATATGTTAAAAAATGAATAATATGGTTGACGTTTAACTAGGTCAAAATAATATTTCTTTTGCATCATTGAAGCTTCACTTGAGAGATATTTCAAGATTATTCTTTGAAAACTTTATGTAATAAACTCTTTATAAGCTCAACTAATCTCTTAAGGTAATATATTCAAAACAAATATTTTCACTTTACTTCAAATAATCACAAATATTAATATTTATAAAAAAATGCTAATTAATAATAGCATGATTCAATATATGCAACATATATATTAAATAACATAATCATGTTTAAGTACTTGTAGCATATATATGATAATTAACCTTTATATATATCAATGCTACAATTAAAATATATTTGTCATCATCAAAACTTATGGCATATAGCCTTAGGGCTAACAATCTCCCCCATTTTGATGATGACAAATCTCCAAAGAAAAATATGTATCACAAGATAATGAATGCAATGTTATAAGCACATACATATATTTTTCTACTGTTTCTTCTCCCCCTATTTGACATCAACAAAAAGGTATAAGGAAGTCAATATACAGAGGTTAAAGCACATACCTTCGTTAAGCCAAGATGTTAGAAGATATCAATACAGCATGGGGTTAAGATACATCAAAACTTATCATTGTTTTCATTGACATGTAAAAACAATTTTCAAAAATATTTCTCATGTCAAATGAAATGAGCCAAAAGATAAATCTTGAAAGAGTTTTAGGCTCCCCCTTAAACCTTAAGTAATTTGAAAAAGAATAATGAATATCCAATTTTCAAAATGTATTCTTTTTCAAGAACATTTATATATATTCAAGAGAGACAAAGCTCCCCTTGAATTTCATAACCCTTTTTCCTTTGAAAAAGATTGTTAAAATCAGTATAAAGGAAATTCAGTTTTTTATTATAGAATTTTGAAGTAAGACTTTTGAAGAAAGTTTTGCAATATTTTCATTGAAAATGATTTCTGCTTATCTATGAAAAGGCATTTTAGTAAATAGCAGAAACATTGAAATCTTTGAAATATGTAACAAAAAATAAGCATCATTTGCTGACATATGATACAAATATTTGCAGCACACAGCAGAAGTATGATTTATGGATTAGCAAAGCATGATATAAACAAGAATATTAATCACAATCCATAAATCAAATAGTAATATTTTTCAAGATTTTTTAAAACAATTTCTGCTTATATGCATAAAAGCATTTCAACATATAGCAGAAGTAATTTAAAATGAGGATATTCAAATCCTTTTCTTTTCAAAACAGATAATACTTCAATATGGCAAAGCAATTTTAGCATATTGGAAGCAATTTAAGAATTTCATAATATTACTTTTTTTAAAACATTTTGCTTCAAAAGGAATTCAGAAACATTTCATCCAAGGAACAATATATATGGATTAGTGTAATAAAATATAATCAAGGATATAGTTCATAATCCATACATCAAACATCAATATTTTTCATCCCTTTGTCAACAACAGAAGAGAGCTTTTAAAACCTTTTCTTTTTCAAAAAGAATATTGTTTCACATGATAAAACATATTAGCATAGCGGAAGCATTTTTAAAGTTCTTTTCAAAACAAATTTGCTTCACAAAAGATAAAATAGAGTTCAGCGCAATGGAGGCAAATATATTGCAAATCACAGCAGAAGCAAATGACAATGGATTAATTAGAAGATATAAATATAAGAATCCATAATCCATAAACCATTAAGTGCAAAGAGTGAAGGATATATATATATATATATATATATATTTTTTTTTTTTTTGAAATTGATCATTTAAGCATATCTATTTTGAGATGAGTAATCATACCTCTCAAAACTTTTTTACCCATTTAGGTGATCGTTCTTACCTTTCTTTTTCAAGAGCTTGTTTATCCAAGAATTGTCTTGGCATGGACATAATTTATTTTGCAACTCTTGACTATTTGATGAAGATTTTAACCTTGTATAATTTGACTGTCCCTTGGAACAAGTCATTCTTATCTTTAGGCTTCTTCATCAACAAAGAAGTATCCTTGCACAAGATGTGATTAGTAGATCCAAAAATCATATAATCATTTGATAGATGACAGGCAAGAAAAGTTACTTCAAAGAATTTTAGTGGCAAAAGAAATATTTTTCTCCATTGAAAGATGAGCCACTATAGTTCATATTTGGCTTGAGGTGCAAAAGAATATTGAAAATAATATATGACCCTTTTTATCCATTGTGTCTCTATCTACACTTTTTCTGTTTCAACTTTCAAGGAGTTTTCAAAATAGTTTTTAATCAGCTTAGAAAATTTTTCTTGCCATTAATCTAATCTTTTCATAAAACTCATAATACTTAATGGATTAAAGATCTATTTCAAGCAAGGATAGAAATTACTAATTTTTTGAGTGTGCATGCTTGATTAGAATCACCATCTTCATTGTTGAATCCTTCATTCTCAAGGTTGATTGGTTGTCATTTCAAACTTAGGCTTGAGAGTATTTTACCTCACAAAATAATGTGACTCTTAATTTTAGGTACCCAACCAATTTGGGTCCTTAACGGGTTAATTCATAAATCTCAAGCAATTGAGACGTTTATTATATCAATAAGAATAATATGCCTCCATGGAATCCAAAAATTTTTAGAAAAATTATTCTTCTTTAATGATTGATATCATAAAAAGCATATAAGATGAAAATCTTTTGAAGTGAGGATTTCTAAACACTTTTCTTTTCAAAATGAAATATGATAAAGCAATTTTTGGAACTAACTCTTTTGAAAGAATGATTCTATGAAAAGACCATTGGAAAAACTTTGGCAAAAAGAATTCCAAATTCTTTTATTTTGAAAAACAAATTATGCTTCAAAAAAGCATAAGATGTAGAAAGAGATGCAACACAATAGAAACAACATATATATCCTTTTAAGAATAATAATAAAAGATATTTTAATAGGATATATAACAAATGCAAATTATATACTCATATAAAATATACCATTTTAAAATTGGAGTACATAATAACACAACAATTTTCTTGGATTAGCAAAAGATATAACCAATATAAGGCATAATCCATAGGTAGAAGAAGATTTCGAGTGAGTACTCATTGAGATGCATCTTCAATGATGAGTTCCTTAGGATGACTTTTGGCATACCTCAGATTCTTTGGAAGATTATCATTGTTGCTTGATGGCTCCTTCTCATGAGATAACTTTTCTTCTTGAGGCTTTTCTTCTTCTTGAGATATATTGGCATTCTCTTTAATGCCATTATCTTCTTTTGAAATAAGGGTACTCATTTTTTTTTTAACTTTGAAATTAATTTTCTGCTTTTGTATAAAAACATTTTGGTGCATAGAGGTCGTTTTGAAATAAGGATCCTTGAATTCTTTTCTTATCATAACATTTTTTGCTTTAACATGATAAAGCAATTTCAAATCATTTTTCAATACCTTTTTGAAATAATTCTTCTTTAAAGAATGGCACAAATTCACCACAGTAGAAGGATATATATATATATATATATATATATATATCATTATTTCAAAGCAAAAGCAAGTTACATACTTACTCAAGATAAAACATATTATAACCAGAGTATGTAGTAGTAAAATTAAGGTGATATGGATTAATAAGATATAATTGGATATAAGCTATAATCCATAACAAATGGTCCATAAGCCATAGCTTTGAAAAGATATGACATGTATGATGCTCAAATCATGATGAATGGTATAAAGACAATTTAAGCATTCAACATATCTTTGTATGCAATGATGTGATCAAGTATGTAAGATATCAGAGAACAATATATCATTGCAATGAAAGTATGTCGAAAAAAAGATTTTCCAATATAGCCAATTATGATCAGGGAGTATCACTCAATTAAATAGTATAGTAGTAAAGGATAGAGACACTCATCAATTTTGGCAAACTCTTATTGCTTCTTGAAGTTCTTCCTCAAGATTTTGATATCCTTGTTTTGCTCATTGCTCATCTTTTGATCTTATCTTCTTGCAATTTTAATGAACTTAATTGATTGATTATTTGCAATATCCTCTTGAAAACAATCTCTTATAAGATCACCCATGAAGCTTTGAAGAGATCAGTAAGTACATAGCAGCAAAATTCAAATCCTTCATTTGCTGTCATGTGCTGGTCGATTAATGTGTGCCAAGTGGTTAACCATCGTGGGGATGAGAAAGTGAGAAGGAGCTTGTTGTCAAGCATTGGTCGACCATCGTGAATGAGCTGGTCGACCACTCCTCGCCAGAATATCCTTATTTACCCACTGTCTCAAGTTGGTCGACTAGTCTGAGTACCTTGGTCGACCACTTGTCTTAGCGTTCAACGTTCTTCTCCTGGCGTTGGGCGTTGGTCCAATGTAGGCTTCATTGGTTGACCACTGATAGGAGCGTTGGTCGACCAATTAACTTCAGAACCATAAATCTTATTGATTTTGGAGAGCAGAGGAAGGGGAGTGCCTTAAAGGATAAATTTGAGAATTAGCTCCTGCAAAACACTTTTGGTGGAGCACTTTGATATTCAAATTAGTAATGTTTAAATAAATCTCAAGAATCAAGAACAACATTATGTTTAAGATATGCCATATTAATAAAAATGCTATGCTTCCATAAAATGCAATTTTACAAGAAATTTGATCTTATTGAAAATATTTAAATAAGATTAGAACATGGATAAACACTACAGGCAAGAGTAATCTTATTGTTGTGAAAGCAAGAGAAGTATACATGTAATGGAAGCAAGTTTTCATGATGTGGCAAAAAGGAGAGTTTATGCAGTATTTAGAAGAAAGATTTTGGCTCAAAACAAAATTTGAATCTATAGGCAGCACACCTAAGAATTGTTTTCAGATATAGCATGTATGAATACCAAAGATAGATGAAAGGCATGCTAGAATACAAGCATAAGCATTTGATACAGTAAACATATCAATCAAATTTCTTACAATACATTCCAGCTTATATGTTTACTTGTCCATTGCCTCCTTTGGATGCAAGAGAGTAGAGTTTGAATAATGTAGTCATTGAAAAGTCATTTCCGCTCCTTGCTTCGAGGCCAATATGCAAATTAATCCTTTGTCTTTGGTACCCAAATTTCTTTGGGTTTGCCTGGGTTATGAGTTCTTTTTTGAACCCATTTCATTTTTACTCCATGAACAAGATTTTTCTTATAAAAGCACGAGTAAAATTTATGTCCTTTCAGTCCACAATAAAAACAAGTGCAAGATGGACCATTGGACATATTTGAAGGAACAAAGAATTTTTTGAAATATTTCTGGTTTGATTTCTTTTTAGAAACATGACCATCTTTGTTAATGCTTCTTCTTTGTTTCTTAACAAAAGAGTTTAGAATTTCTCTACTTTGAGAAAGTTTTGCAAGTGTGTTTATAAGATTATTATTTTCCTTTTTTAAAGAATCACACTTGGTACAAAAGCAATTTTTGTTGGTAGAGTTATTTGCTTTTAAAATCAAATTCTCTTATTGCAAGATTCTGTTTTGTTTTTCAAAAACAAAATTCTTTTCCTTGAAAATAGAAAATTCATTTTTCAATGTTTCCAACTTATTTTCAAGAGAAGAGTTTTTCTATTTCAAAACACTTAATTTCTTTGCAAGTTTTTAAAACTCTTCATTTAAATCATCAAAGGCATCTTGTAATTCATCAAAAGAGTAGTCAAATGAATTTACCTCAACTTCATCTCTAGCCACAAGACAGATGTAGGTTTCTTCATTTGTGTCCTCCTCATCAGAATTGATATTTCCCCAAATGGAGGATAGGTAAGCTTTCTTTGATGATTCAGCTTTTGGTTGAGGTTTCTCTTCGTCTCCTTTTTCTTTTTCGTCTATCTCCTTGGTGATTTGAGATTTTCCTGTAAGTTCAACACCAAGAGCTTGCAATTGATTAACTAAAAGTTGTATCTCATTAATGGTTTTGAAATTGTTCATTTGAGCAATTTCAAGTTCATTAATGAAACTTCTATACCTTAATTCCTCAGCAGTAAGATCTTCCTCATGTGCAACTTCAAGAATTTCCCACATTTCTTTAGCATTTGCACAGTTGGAGATTTTGAAAAATTCATCTTGACTCAATGCACAAGAAATAATTAGTTTTGCCTTTGCATTGAGTTGCACTAAACTTTTTTCAGTATCATTCCATTCACTCTTGGGTTTTGGAATGCATTTTACTTGTTCTTCCTTGACAGGCATATAAAAACCATTTTCTATAACTTCCCAGAGTTTATGGTCTACTGAAATTAAAAACATTTTCATTTCATACTTCCAATATTGAAAATGATTAGCATAAAAAACTGGAGGTTCTATGAAAGAACAATTTTTAGACATAAAGCACTCACTAAATCCAACCATATTTACTCTTAAGCAGTTAAGTCTCAAATCAAGAGCCCAAGCTCTGATACGAATTGAAAGTAATGGTTGGAACCCAATAGGGAGATGAATTAGGTTTTATAAATTTTTCACAAAACTTTATTGGAAGTTAAAATGATTTTCTGTAAAAGTACAATGCTTAGGATAATAAATACAACACAGAAAATCAATTTGCTATCAAGATGAATAATTATAAGGAGCAAGGAAATAAAGAATAGATAATAGTAAGCACAAATAAAGAAGTGAGGGATAGTGAGAGCAAACTCAGAGATTTATACTGGTTTGGCTAATCTCAAGCCTACATCTAGTCCTTAAGAAGTCACTTAAGTATTTTCACTATACTTGTAAGTTTGATCTGGATACTTGCGAACCACTACAAAGAATTTCGTTAGCCAAGGCTCCTCCACAACCCAACGGAGAATTTATGAATCCAGGCTCCTCCTCAACCCACCGAAAAATTTTTGCTAAACTGACTTCTCTACAACCCAAAGGAAAGCTCTCTCAATAAATACTCTATCAAGGAATACTCTCCTTGATAATACAACTTAAGATAATATTTGTGTTAATCAAAATCAACAATTAAGAGAAACTCTCTAAAAACAAAGTATATGTTACATTGATAAGCTCACAAGGATATAATCTGCACAAGAGAGAATTTACAGATGATGCTCAGTAATTGGAGTGTTCTCTCATCTGTTTTGATAGCCCCCAAGGTTGATATATATAGCCCAAGGACGAATAAGACCATTGGAGACAAATCCAAAGTAGTTCCATAATGATATCAGCAAAAGTTAGTCGTTACAATGCATTTTCTGGTGTCGGTGATCGACCAATATAGCACGATGGTCGACCAGTGTAGTCCAGAAGTGATTCATCAGTCACACTGGCCGACCAGTGTAAATGGGGTGGTCGACCAACGCTTTTGGTTCCTCCTCAGGATATTGCTTACTGGAGTCTGTTGGTCGACCAGTGTAGATAGGATGGTCGACCAATGCTTATGGTCTTCAAGAATCTTTGTTTCAGGAGCTCGTTGGTCGACCAATTAGGATGGGGTGGTCGACCAGTGCTCAAATACTTTTGTTTCTGGAGCTCGTTGGTTGACCAATTAGGATGGGGTGGTCGACCAGTGCTCAAAGATTTTGCTTCTAGAGCTCGTTGGTCAATCAATCAGCATATGGTGGTCGACCAGTGCTTAAAGATTTTGCTTCTGGAGCTCGTTAGTCAACCAATCAGCATAGGGTGACGACCAGTCACTTGTTATCTTTAAATACTTTGTTTTTAGAGCACAGTGGTTGCTTTCTTGATGCATTCAAGCTTCCAAGACTTCAAATCTTCTAATTCTTCATTTTTTGGAGCTTTGTTGTTTTCTTGAGTGAAGCATGATGTTGTTTTTCCTTGTTCTTCAATCCAATGCTCACTCTTCTTGTTTTTTAACCAACCTATGAAATATATCTTACTTGCAAACCCAATGGTAAGTTCAATTCATGAATAGCATGATTCAATATATGCAACATATATATTAAATAACATAATCATGCTTAAGTACTTGTAGCATATATATGATAATTAACCTTTATATATATCAATGCTACAATTAAAATATATTTGTCATCATCAGAACTTATGGCATATAGCCTTAGAGCTAACAAACCTAGCTAGACAAATTGAAGATTTCATTAATTTTATTGTAAAATTCAAAGATTGTGATGAACTTATAATCATGGAAATGAATCACAAAAAAATTGAAGTATAAAACTCTGATCAGTCATACTAAGTATTTACATTTGCTATTTTATACACACATAAGCTGCTAAACTACCAAATAATTCTACAACTAACTATTTACAAATAGCTTAACTACCAACTAGCCACTAACTAATCTGTTAACTCACTAACTAATATGTTAACTATCATTTTACATGAATGTTGATGCTATATTGATGCTACTGCTATATTGCTACTGATGCCACTAATGCTAATGCTGAGTTATTCTGATAACATATTTCTTTAGTTATATCCATGGTTAATAGTGATATTTCCAGGTTCATGTTATTTTAGAAAGTGATTCTAAGTTACTTGTAGATGGTATTAGGGATATAGGCAGTTTGAGTTGGTTCAGACTGAGCAATTTTAATGGGATCAAACCGCATGGATGATTGGTTGGTTTAGTTTAGTTTCTAAAATTTTCTATGGGTATTGGTGGGTTGGAATTTTTTTTTATTTGGCAATTTAGGTAAAAGACTAGAAGATGAAAAGCATGTTAGACTGTTTCATACTAGGTAAACATATATATGCTATGCCACCCTTCAATTATCATTATTATTAATTTTTTTTATTTTGAATTACAAGAAGAAATATTCTAATTTATAGAAGGATATGAACATAGGGTATGAAGTGTTTGAGAGAATAGCATACTTCAAAATTGTGAAGAACTTAGTGTTGTACTTAACAAAAAAGCTTCATAAAGGAACTATGAAATAAACAAACAACGTGGTGTTAAGAAAACTGAACTAGACTGGCCATTCGAACAGAAAAATCAGTGAACGGGCCAGTCGTTAGGTTTGGAATATACTTAAAAACCAGCGAGAGATTAAACCAGTAAAAAATTAGTTAAACTGGTCCAAAACCGAAAAAACTAACCAGGTGACATGATTGGCTAGTTCTTCTACTACCGAGAAAAAAAATCAAAAATAATAGAAGAAGAGAAGAAAGAGAAGAAGAAAAAATATAACTAGTTCGATTTTTCCCCTTACTTTTGTAGAAGCATAAGCAAAGCAAATTAAAAAAAATCAATACAGAAGAAGAGGTGGAAGAACGGTAGAAGCATAACAGTAAGAGAAGGTGAATGATGAGCAAAAGTGGAAGGGAAAGGAAGAGAGAAAAGGAGCATAAGGACTAAAGGAGAAGAGAGATTTGAATTACATTGAAGGAGAAGAAGGGACAAGCAACCATTTTAAACCGTCCAATCAAACCGTCTGATCATTTGATTGGACGACTAAAAATAAGGACAAACTCAAATGTCATGGCTGTTGGATCTGTTTGATCCAACGGCCACAATCATCCAGCACAAAACGCACCGTACTTAACCTTTTTTGTCGTTTATACTTCCTTCAATTAGTCATATGTGGACATGTGTCCCACCCATCAACCCACTCACATGACCCAAAACCCACCCACTCGACCCCCTTCCCTTTTGGTTTCCTTTTCCACGACGTCATTCCTCCCCATTATTTTGTGCTTCGTCATCATCATCATTGTCTTCGTCGTCTTCATCATCATCTTCATTCCTCCCTGTAATACCCTGAGGATTTATTCGAATAAAAAAGTTTGAAATTTATTGGAAAATTTAATTTCATAGAATTTTTTTTTAACAAAATATTCTTAAGGACCTAGGCAAAAATATTTCTACATTGAGTGGAGTTTTAATTTAATTTAATTTAATTTTTGTTACTTGGCAGAAAAATAGATTAAAGTGGTGTTGGAGTAAATTTGGGTGAAATATAAAATACCAAGAATGTTAGAAGGACCCAAGTGAAATAAGAAACTAAAGGAAGGGAGTTGAATGAGATTTAAGCAAAGAGAGAATTAGTGGTAAACATATGGGGCCATCTCCCCCTTGGACGTGCTAAATTGTTAGAAGCCATAATAAATAACAAATTATAATTAAATAAAAGAGAGGAAAACATGGTGTGAGTCATCATCCACTAAAAAAAAAAGAAAGAAAAAGAAAGAAGACAACACACACCCACTCTTGTCTTCTCTGTCATTTTCATCGGGTGTGTGTGCTAAGGGAGAAAGAGCATCTGCGAAAGATGAAAGAATGGAGAGGGATCTTTTAATATTTAAGCCAAAGAAATTGTAGTAGCAACTCATTAATCCTTTCAACCATGAAATATATATATATATATATATATATATATATATATATATATATATATATATATATATGTATATCATGTGTAACCCACGTTCTTTAGAAAAATATATTTGTAAGCAAGTGGGGAAAACAAAACAAACACTCATGTCATCAAAGTGTCCCCATCTCCCTTTAATAATACACACCTCCTTCCCTTTCCTAACATCATTCACAGCCGCAAGAGAGAGAGAGAGAGAGAGAGAGAGAGTAGCAGCAAAATTTTTCTTCCTCCATTTTCTTATGCAAAAATAGAGTTTTTGTTTTGGAAAAAGGACAACATCCTTAAACTTGGATTTCTCTGGGTGTTTTAGGGAGTTACCCATGTGACTAACCTACACAAATGTTGAGGAAGGAGTGGCAGTGATTAGGGAGCAAAAACATATAGAAAAACCAGTAAAACCACTCAAGAACAATATGAACTTTGGGTTTATGATGAGGCTCTTGACGTCTCTTTTTAAGTATAAAGTGTAGAAATATAGCTTGGACTCCAAGTGAGAGATCTATTATTGCCTTGATTTATTTTTAGAATTTTGTTTCCTAGAGATGTAATAAAGTAATGAATGAATATATTTTCTATATATTAGATTGAACTTGCAAAGGAAATGCATGTGAATGATTGATGATTATAAATAACATAAATTTATTAAAGTTCATGATGTACATATGGATGCTCTTGTTTGTGCATGTGATTATATTTCAAAGAAACATAGATTTTAGACACTTTTGCATCCCTTTGAGGGTGGGAGTGAAATAAAGTTGAATTGTTTGATGTCCCTTTGAGGGCAGGGGTGAAATAAGGTTGAATTATTTGACATTCCTTTGAGGGTAGGGGTGAAATAAGGTTGAATTGTTTGATGTCCTTTTGAGGGCGGGGATGAAATAAGGTTGATGCTTACAGACGAGGATATAGCCTACGGGCAGGATACACCTTCGGATGAGGATATAACCTACGGGTAAGATATGCTTTCGAGCGAGGATATAGCCTATGGGCAGAATATGCCTTTGAGCAGGGATATTACCTACAGACAGGATGACGCTTTCAGGGGAGGTATATGTAAATATTTATGAACTCTTTTATGATGTTTTTCTCTTGACACATATTTACTTCATGAATTATTTGTGTTATGAGTGCTCATATGTTCATGTATGATTACATAGGCATGCATAGACGAATGTGTGTGATAGGTAAGACTAGTTTTATGGTGAGCCAAGTGGACTGAACTCACCTTCTCATGGTTGCAGGTACAGAAGACTCTTTAGCTTTGATGATGTGATTGCCAAGAATATCTCTCATTTTGTTCAGGGTAAAGGTATAACACCTCAATTTATGTTAAATTGTATAATACTAGAAAAGCTCTGTAGTCAAGTAAGTTATATATTATTATGTGATATGATTATGTATTGTAAGAAAAAATACTAATGAGTGTAGTAAAGCTAGAAATCCTATAATTTAATTGAAGGAATGTTTATTTATACTTTTATGTATAGTTATAAAAAAGAAAGATAACTTTATGATCATCTACACTTATAAAAATTTTGATTTGTTTTAAATTAAAAAATATATGAAATAAAAAAGTAAGAATTTTAAGGAAGTTCTAGGCTTGCAATGGTGTGGGGTTAGACATTGTCTGCGCTGGTCACAAGTCTAGATTTAAGGGGTGACACTCCCCAAAGGGACAAGGACCGGATCCTATCAAGGATAAGACAAGATGTGAGAGAGAGAGAGAGAGAGAGAGAGAGAGAGAGAGAGAGAGAGAGAGAGAGAGAAGACCAAAAGAATGAAAGAGAGAAGAAGCGCCAACACAGCTGTAATTATCTTCATTTTACCAATGCTCATCTTGCCTCGTTCTCTCTCAATTACTTTTTCACTTAAGCTTCTCTCATTTACTTGCAGTGATTATCTTCACTGATGTTTTGTTAAAAAAAATTGTATAATTAAATATTATTTTTAACTAAATTTAAATATTTATATTTATGATATGTTTTATGTAATTATGTAATTATATATTTTATTTTTTTAATATTTTTAAAGTACTATCGGTTTGAGTATAGTTCAAAACGATCCGATTATTGACCATTGAACCGGTGTCAATATCAGTTTAATAACTGGTCTAGGTTTCAGAATCTATTAATTATAAAAAGTACTATACTTTAAATTTATATTTGTCTAAAGAAGTTTGTTACAGTCCATTTTCTAATACCACATTTTAAAAAAAAAACTAAAACAATATTCATTCACCTAAATACATATTGGGTGCTTTTTTCTCAAGAAAATAAAATATGTGACATCTTATTTTGGACTAACAGTTAAAAAAAAAGGTTTCACAATATATAAAAATTGATAAAAGGTATTTTAATAAAAAAAATACAGTATGCTGTCAAACATCGAAAAATATACTGTAATGAATCTCTATAGGTAAAAAATATAAAATCAGATAATGTGTACTATATTTTGTAGTTATCAAGAACAAGCATATACATTTAAAAAATAGAGGAGAGAATTCTATAATTTTAAATAGTTGTAGAAAGGGTGGATATAATTTACTTTTTGTTTTATACTTGGAGCAGACGGACCGAAGGTTAAGACAAGAGAAGAGAGAGAAAGAGAGGTGAGACCAAAAGACTAAATGAGAGATGAAGCACCGGCACATGTAGGGGTGAGCAAATGACCCGCGGACCCGCTTAACCTGCACAATTCGACTCAATCCGTATAGTTGGGTTGGATTAGGTTGGGTTCGCAGGTTGGGTTGGGTTACGGGTTTGAAGTTTTGAACCTAACTCAACTCGCGAATCCGATCAAATTTAAATATTTATATTTTTATATTTTTAAAATATTATTTGGTATTTTTTTTTTTACAAAATTGGCTAAGGATTGTTAAAAAAGAAATTGATTTAAGGAATAGTATGGATAAAGTTGAAAGAGTTAAAGCAAATAAATATTTTATGCTAATAATCTTATGTTTAATGTTGATAATTTTATATTTATACTTACATTTTTTGTTTACTTTTTTATTTAATTATTTTAGAGATATTGGGAATTAATGAATGATGATGGTATGGGACTAGAGGATTTGAAAAATGAAATGTTTGAAATAAGTAAATTTTCTAACATTTATAAATTTATATTTTCCTACTTTAACATTGTTTCTATAATACTAATTGTTTTTTCAATTATTATCTTAGGACTAAAAAGCCATAAGCTCTTGGCTTTTGGGATTGAAGATTGAAGAATGAAGATTGCTAAAATAAAGAATATTTGAATATAATTATGATGTTGTGTGAATTGTGAAAGACTAAAAGTTCTTTCTTATTTTATTTTTGTATTGTGTCTTGGATTTATTTGTAATTTAAGATTATAAGTCTTGAAGAATAGATATTGTATTTATCTTAGTTATTTACCTTACTCGCCATTGTTTATGGTTTGAGTATTTTACATTATTTAAGGTTGAAGAAAATAGATCAATTTGTTGGCTGTTACTGTAAAAAAAAAAACCAACTCATCCAACCTGCCCAACCCAACCCGGTTGGTTCGGGTTCAGCATTTTTGCGGGTTGGGTTGGTTCGGTTTCAACAATAAAAAATATTGAATCCGACCCAACCTAACCCGTACATCTTTGATTAGTTCGGGTTACCCTCAATCCAAATCAACCCAACCCGCGCTCACCCCTAGGCACATTTAATTATCTTCATTTTTTCAACGGTCATCGTCATTTTCTCAATGTTTCTCTTTGCCAATTAATTGGCTTCTTCTCTGTCACTTACTTTTCCCCAACTCTTCTGTCTCATTTACTTGCAGAAATTATCTTTATTGATGTTTTGTTAAAAACAAAATTTGTATAATTAAATATTAAATATTATTTTAAATTAAGTTTGAAGATTTATATTTATGATATGTATTATATAATTATGTATAGTATTTTAATATTTTTAATTATATATTTTATTTTTTAATATTTTTAAAATATTATTAATTTGATCACAATTTAACACGATTCAATGACCTGTCTAACTTTCAGAATCTATTAATTATAAAGAAAAATATTATACTTTACTTTGAATTTGTATTTGTCCAAAGAAGTTTGTTACAATCTATTTTCAATTACCACATTTAAAAAAAATGAAATAATATCCGTCTACCTAGATGCATATTGGGTGCTTTTTTCACAAGAAAATAAAATATGTGACATCTTATTTAAAAAAAAGGTTTCACAATATATAAAAATTGATGTTCTTATATTAATAAAAGATATTTTGATTAAAAAAATACTATCAAACATCGAAAAAAATACTGTAATGAATGTCTATGGGTAAAAAATATAAAATCAGATAATGGGTGCTATATTTTATAGTTATTAAGAACAAGCATATACAATTTAAAAATAGAGGAGAGAATTATATAATTTTAAATAATTGTAGAAAGTGTAGATATAATTTACTATTTGTTTTATACCAGAAGTCAAATTTGGGTTAATTTGACTTTGAACCGACAAAGTAGACTAGAGATTGTTTGGTTTCAAACTGGGTTGACTTGGACCTGGAGGTCGTCTTTACCAGGTTACAGAGCTATACAATTTCAACTTGTTGCAGACACAGTTGCTCCTTCGCCCCAACAAAATTCTTCCGGCAATATCTCGAAAGGAATGAAGACTCTTTGGCGCAGAGTAGATCAAAGTGAGAAACAAATCCCCAAAACGTTTTTCTTTCTGTAAATTTATTTTCGGGATTCTTAGCGTTCACTTCAGTGGATTCTTATTCTTTTTCTTTGTGGCGTTTGATCAGAGGGACCCAAAGATCCATACTTGGAAATCTTAGCTGCCCTGGGCTGCAAGTCCTTTTCCTTTGAGACCTTATCTTCTGCTACTCACAACTTTCGTCCTGAAAATAAGTTTCATGAAGATGGCTTCGTATCCATGTACAAGGCAAGATCTTTAACCTGTTTTACCTGTTTTTTATGTTTGGTCTTGTTGGGAAAAAGTTGAGTAGAGAAAATTGAACTAGGACTCAGGAATTTTGTTTTAATTTTCAATAAAGTGACCATGAAAGCATGCATTCCAGGCTTTCGATTTACCCTTTTCCCAAGAAAGCTAGAGGTTTTTGGAATCTAAAGAAGTAAGCAAAACAATGAATTTCCGAGCTGAAAAAAGAACAGAGGTCTTCCACTTTACAAAACATATTAAAATACCACCACAAAATTGGAATTCGCTAATTTTTCGTCTTTATAATTTCATTTAATGTTTAATTTGATCCTTATATGTTAAAAAATTGCAGCTGAGTGCATGTATTTTTATGAATTTTCAATTTAGTCCCTGTTACTATATTTTCAGCAATATCCTATTAAATTTCATTTATGTGACCAACTATGTGCATATTAGTGCTCCAAATATACATAATACAAAAAAAAAATGAAAGTAGATAATTAAGTAAAATTAACTCACACATAAAAAAAATGATGCAACCAATATTGAGTTATTCATATAAGTTAGCTTAAATTCTGTACTCTTGTAGGGTCAAGACAATACATAATTGATCACATTAAAAAAATTTAACGTACTGACAGAAGTTTAACAATTAACAATAGAGAATAAACTTAATTTTTTTTTAAATTCTATGGATCTAATAGTAAATCTAAAACAACAGGGGGACCCATTGGAAAATGAAGTAAAATTATAAGAACCAAAAGAATAAATTAACGTTTATTATACATGGGAAACCTAAAATTGCAAATAAGATATATTAAACTAGACCTCATGAGTGAAATTCATCAAAATGAAATTTGAAAATTAAGCTGCAATTGTATTGAAATTAAGAGTGGTGAGCGTGGCCCTTTGGCCTGTGCTATACACAGGGAATGTTGAAGGATGGGACACAGATTGCCGTGGAGAAGCCAAATCCAAGGGAAAGAGATCAAAGGAAGGAGAGCGAAATCCAATGGTTGAGTCGCCTGCATCACCCCAATGTGGTGAAATTTTACGGATACTGCGCTCATAACAACCAACTTCTATTTGTTTATAAGTATTATCCCGATTGTCTTGGCGAGCTTTTAAACAGTAAGTGCTTATTTTGAGGTTGAACATTACTTTCTCTGCAATCTTCCAAACCTCCTTTTACTTGGATTGTTCTTCCGAACCTCTTGATATCTCTTCAAATATCTTTAATGCTAAAGCCATAACAAGATGATATTATTTTCACCTCAGCATATAAATCAAGCACAGCGTTCTTTTGACCAATTTTCTCAATTCCAAAATCTTCTTTCATATCTGTTTCCGCCCAACGAATAACTTAAAAATTAATGTGTGAGCAATGGTACAGCATCTAAGGGGAGAAAGCAGCTTAATTGGAGACGGAGGTATAAAATAATGGAAGGCATCGCAAGTGGTTTAAATTATCTTCACAGTGGCTCCCAAAATGGCAGCATCCTTCACCAGAACATAAAGCTCGAAAATATCTGGCTTGATCAAGAATGGAACCCATTGATTGGTGGCTTTAGCTTAGGAAGACAACTCTTTGAAGATCAAACCATTTTCACTGACCGAATAGTTGGGACTTCGTAAGCTTTTGCATTTGAACTTGGAAGTATGAAATGTGTGTGCGTGTGTAGTGTAACATCATCTTTCAAACTATTTATCATATATTTTTTCATTTTTAGATAAAGTGATAGTTTTGCTAATTTATATGCGTTTGATAATAACACTAAAAACTTATGAAATATATTCAGTGAATTCATGGCTCCAGAATCCGTGGCTCCAGAATATATGACGAAGGGATGTGCATCAGTAAAAACAGACGTATATAGTTTTGGGATTACAATGCTGGAGCTCATCAGTGGCATAAAAGTCGAGGATTTTAGGAGAGAAGAAAACGTTTCACTCCTACTTTGGGTAAAAACTATTTTCCTCAATACTCAAATATCTAAATGTGATGGATAAAAAAAACGTTACAATGAAGACAAAAATGTTCTTTAATGTAAGAGATTGTGCAATTTATTCCTTCAACTTTTAAAAGTTGGTAATAAATTCTCTTGAGCTTTCAATTTTGTGCGGCATACAAAATCCTTAGGGGCCGTTTGGTATCCAAGAAAGGGTTGGAATGGAAATGAACTAGAAAAATAGAAAGGAAGAGAGAATGGAAAAAGGAGGAGGAAAAGGAAAAAAAAACCTGTTTGGTATGCAATGGAAAAGAAAGAAAGAAAATAAAATTATTATATTTTTTTAAAATAATAAAAAATAAATATAAAAATAATTTACTATTTTGCCCTTAACCATAGTCTTAGAATAGCCGGTCGACCGGCTGCCAGTGCCTGAAAGGAGCCGGTCGACCGTATGGCATAGCCAGTTGACCGGCTGCTGCAAGCTGGTCGATCGGCCTGTTGCAAGCCTGTCGATCGGCCTGTTACAGGCTGGTCACCCGTCGGCCGATCGCCTGCCACCATGTTTTGAAAGGTTGGATCTTGCTTGTTGAGCGCTATTATTGTGACCATGAACAATTCAAAATTTGCACTGCTGAAGCATATGATGGTTTGTGGTTTATTATGCATCAGGCACATGAACTTTTCAAGAGAGGCAAGGTCTCAGAGATTGCAGACCCTGTTTTAGTAGACTTGGTAATAAGAAAGCAAGTGGAAAACTGTGTTAAAATAAGTTTATTGTGCACTCAGTTGAATCCAAATTCACGTCCTCGAATGGAGGATGTTGTATCCATGTTAGCAGGGAAATGTGGCTATACAGAGACACCAATTTTTTGTCATGTTAGTTTGCAACTACCTTTGCTTCTCCAAGATGTGCTTGTTCATCGACGTTTTATTTTCATTATTGAAACACTTGCATATGTAATCTTCATTTCAGAATGATGAATTTGAAGAAGCAGTTCACGCTGGGGAAGAATTTTCTTATGACAATTCAAGTTGGGAGCATAGTAACACATTCACAGTTCATGCCCAAGATGACCATGGTAAGACTCGTTTCATTCTTCAACTTCATTATTTAAATTTTTTTTCTGATAATGTAGAGGAGCTTTTTTTTTTTTTTTTTTACTTTGAATAATACAATAAGGTTGTGCAAAGATCAGGAAGAATTTGTAGATTTTAAGAATCATATTTTAGTAGACTATAAAGCGAAATTGTACTTGGTGATTATACGTGCAGACTCGGGTGCCCTTCTGAAACAAAATTTGAGTATGAATTTATTTATTTATTAAATTCATATAGGCGCAGAGTAAATTTATTCTCCAGTTTGTAAGCATATGATTATAATGGATTCTCTATTTTTTGCTTTGTGTTGTTTGATTAGGGCCACAACATGAAAATTTTGAGAAAAAAATAACTGCCCAGAATTGTCAAAAGTTTTCCTATGAAACCTTATATGATGCTACCAACAAATTTGCTTCCCAAAATGAGCTAGGTCGCGGCGGTTTTGGACTCGTCTACAAGGTAAGATTATTAAGCAATTTTACCCATTATTGATGTTTAGTTGTTAGCGATTAAAAAGGAAGTCATATAAGTCAAAATTAATTGAAATAATAATTAAAAGTCATGGTTATAGTCCTTTGTCCTCTACTATTGACAGGGGAAGCTGGATAATGGGAGAGAGATTGCGGTGAAGAAGCCATTATTAATGTCAGAAATATTGAGAAAAGCACTGGAAAAGGAGGTAGATTTGCTGTGTAGAGTGAAACACCCCAATGTGGTGAAATTGGTTGGTTATTGCATCGATAACAATGAACTTCTACTTGTTTCTGAGTATGTTCCTAACGAGAGTCTTGACAAGCTTTTATTTGGTAAGTACTTAAATGCCTCACCTTTGCTTTCTAGTCATTCTCGTAACATATTTTGTAACTACCATGTAACAAGTTAATGACCTTACAATTATAAGTGCTGCACGCATATATTGCATATGGCTTTTTATTTTTCTTTAAGGACCAATCTTTCCAACTCCATGAGTCCTTTGTCAGAGGATTAATAAATAATAATTATGTGAGTAATGTTATAGGTCCCAACAGAAGAGAGGATCTTAATTGGCTACGGACATATGGCATAATCGTAGGCATTGCAAAGGGTTTGAGTTATCTTCACGGTGATCCACAAAATTGCATCATTCACCGTGACATAAAGGCCGGTAATATATTGATTGATCATAAATGGGTGCCCAAAATTGTTGACTTTGGCATTAGTCGCCTTTTGGATGAAGATCAAACTCATGTTTATACTGATGCAATTGGGACTAGGTATGTGTTTATTATGTATCTATAGAGAGCTATGTGGACTGGAATCAGATCCTCTAACTTAGCAATTCTGTGACTTTGGGTCACGTGATTTTTCAGCACTCAAATGGACGGCCACGATGCAGATAATTTTTTCACTACAAGGCGTCAAATAACTTTTTCATCAATAATATTTCACTTTCCACGTCTTTAGGCATTGTAACAAATTGTTTTACTTTTTTTTTGGGTTTATTTTGGGGTTTTCTTTTATTTATTGTATTGGCTTTTTTGTCATAAAAAGACAGCAAAATTATGAAATAAAAAGATATTAAATTCTCTAAATTTGATTTGGTTATATTAAATTATTTTTTTAATATTACACCGAAGACAATTAGATAATGTATTAAACTCACATATTTTTCGTAAATTAATTCTATTGATAAAAATAAATCAAAAGTAAATCTTACAACATATATTATAGATAGGCAAAAACTAAACGGTATTTTAAAATATAAAATATTAAATATACTCTAATCAAATTTAGAGAATTTAATATCTTTTTATTTCATAATTTAGAGAGTACAGTGTTTTTTATGACAAAAAAAAAACCAATACAATAAATAAAAGAAAACCCCAAAATAAACCCAAGTCACGTCACCCAAAGACACAGAATTACTAAATTAGAGGATTTGATTCCATGTGGTCCAGGATCCCATAATTTGTTAATCTATGGGGTAAGAATAAGATTTACCAAACTTCTATTCATCAAGGACACTGACACTGCATGAGAAACATCTACATGGGATATATCGCTCCAGAGTACTTGGATTGTGGACATGTGTCAGTGAAGACAGACGTATACAGTTTTGGAGTTTTGCTGTTAGAGCTTATTAGTGGCAAAAAATTCTCATTTAAACTACCACATGAGGACCATCCTATAAGCCTACTTGATTGGGTAAAGACTACTTTCCTCAAATACTCAACAAATTATTAAATGTTGTTAATAAAGAAATTATGATGAAAATATTAACAATAAAATTTCACTTCATTCCCTTTCCTTCCATAGGCTTACAAACTTTTCAAGACAGGTAGGATCTTAGAGATCATGGATAGAGCTTTAATAGATTCGGCAATGGTGGAACAAGTGAAAAACTGTATCATAATAGGTTTACTATGTACTCAAGGTGACCCAAAGTTACGTCCCGACATGGAGTCTGTTATATTCATGTTAACAGGTCAACAAGACTGGAGAGAAATGTTAATTCTTAGACCAGGAATCTATGGTTATAGAGGGTATCACTCAGGTAGCCTTTCTAGTGAGTTTGAACTCATTAATTTTGATTCCAACTATTGTACTAACATGCTCATGACGGCTTTCTTTCTCAAGTTCAAAATTTTCATTTTTTGATAATATAATAGCATGATTTTTTCTATCTATTAGTTTCATGATGAAAGTGGAACACTACTTACTGATTTATTTTGGTTTTTGTTATTTGCAGATCTGTTAAATCAGAGTTGATCCACTAGATGCAAATCAAACACACATGATATAATGTTGGACAACAAAATGAAGTTTTCTCTTTTCTTTTGTGCACTCTTTCCTTATTTTATTTTTGATGATGAGTGTATGCTTGACTTAGAGAGGAAAAAAAAAAAAAGGACTCAAAATGTGTTTGTTTATTTATTTTCATCATTATTCCTTTGTTCATCCATTTTTGAGTCAACTGCGTGCTACATGTATATATAAATTCGTTGGCAATTATATGAAAATTGTCTAATTGTTGGCAGCCGTGAATGGTGCTCTGTTGTTCATCTCTGTTTGTTTTATAGATGCATCTCTTTTTCATTTTTTTTTTTTTCAAAGAGCCAACCTTGACTTCTTATTTTCAATTTTGTTGATTAATTCAAAACAAAGGTGTCATTGCCTTAGAAATTACAATACCTTAAATTCTCTCAAACAGGATACACAAATAAATAAATTATTTTTGTATAATTTGCAACGAATTCATATAGCATACAATTTACACAAAAACAAGTAAAAACAAAACCCCAAATGAAGCCATAGTGCAAATAAATAGACAAATATAAATGCCTGGAGGAAAATGGAAGGAATTGGAATGAAGTGAATGTTTAATTTTAACTTTTTCGAATCAAGCATTGCTAAGAAGAAAGTAATCTCTGTTCATTAGCTATCATGAGCAATATTCAACTATTAAGTATTGAGGAAAATATTATTTTCCTTACCCAATCACAATCAAGCAGAATCTAAAATATTATACGTTGATGTAAGCATAAATGAATATTCTTCACCACAAATCAACTCATTCAGAATCTCGAAATAAACAATACATTTTAATAATTTTTTTACTATCCATTTTGGTAAATAAAATATGATACATTGATGTAAGCAAAAGAAAAAAATCTATATATATATATATATATATATATATATATATATATATATAAGTTGAACAATTCAACCGTTGAAAGTATTAGATTCAATTATTATTTTGATACCTATTGTTCACTCAATTTTTTGATTTAGTATATATATATATATATATATATATATAGTTTAGAAATTTATAACCAAATTCTTATACTTCTATACATTTTTAATTTAGTCATAAAATTTTGTAGATATTTCAATAAATTTTACTAATTAATGTGACTAGTTATATGTATATCAACATTTTGAATATTCATGATTTATATTAACAAAAGAAATATAAGTAAATTATAAAGTAAGATTGATTTAAATATCTGACATGTCATGAAACATTGAAACTTATTAGTAATTCAAGTTATTAGTTAGCTTGAATTGTGTATAATTATAGTGCTAATTATGAGAAGAACTACCGGAAATTCTGGCTTGAACGTGACTCTTAATTAGCAATTAACCTAGTTGAAAAAGGTTGTGCTAGGACCCACCCGTTTTACAACTTGATTTTGTCAATTATTTTTTTTGAATAAGGCCAAAGGCCCAAGAGCTTTCAATTATTGAAAATTGAGAGAGTCAGCATGCAACAAAAGACCAGAAAGTATAGAGTAACATGTTGTCTCCAAAGAATTATAACCATGGTTAGAAAGGAAATGAGCTACCTTATTTGCTGTTCTAGCCATATGCTTGAAAGAAAAAAAATCAGAAATCAGAAGCTAAATCATGGATGTCCAAGGCCAATATGTCTAAAAGGGATAAATCGAGCTTTTTGGTGTATACTTGTACTAGATATTCAAACAGTCAGACTCCACTTCAATTTCTTAGAAACAATGGCATCTCGCAATTTGAGTTGTCCAGCAAACTCTAAGGACCTCTGCAATTTTAGGATTGAGAGACCCAGACAATTCCTTTTCTGCTATTAGGAGAATTTTACTTTGAGATCTACGAAAAACAGCACCAACCCTCCATTTCACAGAAAATCTCACACCAGCATCTGTATTGATCTTTATCTTACCATCTCTCGGTGGTTGCCATTACCTTGGAGTAGATGGGTGTATCAAGAACTTGATTCTGTCAATGAGAAGCCTCGTGACTCGGAATTTTTCTAGAAGGGATTTGATTAATTTAATAATTTTTTATTCAATATTTTCACGTTTTGATCCCTTTGACCCATTTCAACCCATTGCGCCATTTCTCAAAACAGTCCATTTTGTTCCCACCTAAAAAGACTTTTTTCTTTTGCGTTAATGTTTATTTAAAGGACAATCTCTTTGCCTTTCATATTATGCCACTTAGTGAGAACAAATTATCTGTTGGGCGTATAACTTCTGGTAGAATATTTGACCATCTGAATTATTAATTTTATAGATTAATTATCTAAATTTTGAGATTTTTTTAAGAGTCTCCTTGAAATCTAAGAGATCAACAACTTAGATGAATAAAACAAGATCTCTTAGATGAATAGAACAAGATTCTCTTTTTTTTAATAAAAAAAAAATGATCCTAAAATCTGAATGATGGTTTTCTTTTCATTTTTCAAATTCATATTTCAGCTCTTTCTTGGCTTCTTATGAACAGTCTTATAATTTTAAGTAAATTATGCAGCATTTGGAGAAACAACACAGTATCGGTGTTCAGGATAGCACTTCTTCAAACTCAAATGAATTTATGTCATTTTGAAACAACAATTTATCCAAATGTAAGTTTTTTCATTTTGGTAATCTAACTCACCATTCATTGTGGTCGGTAGACTGAACCCATTAACTCAACATTTCAAATTTTACAGTGAATTAAAAATTCAGTTTTTGAAAGATATCTTTTTTAAAAAATTATTCTTAGTTTTTTTAATTTAGTATCTAAAAAATACTCTTCTTCCAGTTTAATACTTCAAATATATCGTCTCTTAATTCCGTCTTTTGAAAATTATTTTTCTTTTATTTTGATTCTTAAAAAATTAAAATATCTCAATTTAATCCTCAATTTTTTTCAATCAAAATAGTTACTACCGTCAAGCAAAAACATAATTCCATGTGACCTTACTAATAAAATGGATCTGTTTGGGTGTCAGCAATTCCGAAAAATAAAAACTACTTTTATAGCCCACAATGGCTTTGTGAACGAATCATTTTGGTTACAAGAAAATATTTAGGAGACTAAATTGAAATATTCATCTTTAAATGACCAGATCAAGATAAAAAATCATCTTTCTAAAAATCAAATTTAGAAGTATTATCTTTGAAAAATTAAAAAAGGTTTAATTTTAATTTACTCCAAATTTTATTATACAACAATCTATGTATCTCTGTGATTTTCTCTCAAATTTTGGCTTCCAAGGTAACTTGGACCCTAACCAAAGACAACTCACTTACTTCCCCCCATGGCTGAGACCAGGGATGAGGACGATGGTAGAGGCTATTCACAGGGATAGAGACGGACTCCCGCCCTGTGGGATTACCATTTTTACTCAATTTTGATTATGTTCTTGATCTTAATACCATCTAAATATTTAATGACAGATACTGACATGGTATCTTATTTCACACATGCTAGCACCAAATCATCCACATTGTATGTGCCATGTGAGATACCAATTTAAAATGATCAAAATATAATGTAATTCTTTTCAAACCCAAAATATGTCTTTAAACAATACATTGTATTTTGGTCATTTTAAATTGGTATTTGATATGATATATTCAGGATGGATGATTTAGCGCTAATGTGTGTAAGATGAGATGTCACGTTAGACTTTATCGTTATATATTTGGATGATATTAGGCTCAAGAACATATTCAAAACTAATTGAAAACATATAAATTATAATTGACACGAAATAAAATTATGAATTATAATTGAAACATGGTTCAACCTTCGTATGTATAAAAATTACCTTTGCCTTATTTTTATTGACCCTCTAATATTGCACATGATATAATAGAAAAGTGATAGAAAGAAGAGTAAATTATTGATTTAGTCCTTAAACATTATAGATATTTCAATTCGTCCTTGAAAAATTAAGTGCTTTAATTTAGTTCATGAAAAATTACATTTATTTTAATTGGTTCTTTTTGCTGCTAAATCTCAAAACTTACAATTGCCAAATTATAAAGTTTTCATTACCAAAGTCACTAATAAATAGATGGATAAAATTAAGATAAATATAATCTTTCAAGAACTAAACTGAGACATTTAATTTTTTTTAAAAGATCAAATTAAGATAGTTATAATATATCATAGACTAAATTAAAAATTTACTGTAGAGAGAAATAGCGAGAGCGATGTACATTCCACAAAAAAATATAAAATAATAGTGTATTGGTCTTTCACACCTTTTTATCTATTTCATTTCACCAAGTCAATTTCTGAAATAAATTGAGAGGATCTACACATCTTTGAATTGTCGAGAAAAAAGGTGGTAAAGTATTTAGGGTTTGGAATTTTCTTCTTCTTCTTAAATGGAACTGAATCTACTCTCTCTCTCTGTTTAATAGTTTAGTTATAATTTGACTAAAATGTTATTTTGGTGTTTTGACTTTATCTCAAAATTCATTTCTGTTCCATAATTGTTTTTTAATTTGATCCCTTAACTTTACATTAAATTTTACTTTGTTTCTCTAATTTTATTTTGTTCTATAATTTGGTCTCTTAATTTTATTTTGTTCCAATTTAATTAATCCTTTAAAGAAAACCAAATTGTTCTTTTTCTTCAACACCACCAAAACATACCGAAATGTAGTTTTTTGGTAGCTTATATGTTTCATATATATATATATATATATATATATATATATCTCTCTCTCTCTCTCTCTCTGATAACCTTTTGTTAGCTTGGATCTTACTTGTTATAATATATTTCATTATCATTATTAAAAACATTGTGTATTTGTCTTTATCAACCCAAAAAAAAAAATGGTTCTTGTGTCGGGTGTGTTCTCTTCACTTCCTATTTTTTGTGAAGTTATTGCTTTAATTTGATTAATGTTCTTATGTTTTTTCAATTCTTGTGGGCATATTACCACGGAAGCTAAGGGATGAGGTTGAAACAAAACAAAATTAGTCAAAATGAAACCTATAGTAAAGTTAATTAACTGAATTAGGAACAAAATGAATCTAATGGACAAATGAACCTGAAGTTAATGAAGGAATTAACAGGATTAAATTTCTAATCCTAGATCGGTGTAGATACAAACTACAGCATATTAAATAATTGGAACATAAAAAGGATGAACAGAACATGTACCTGACATTATTGCGCTATCCATCTCGAACAGTAGAACAGAGGAAATTTTTAGGGTTGTGTGAGAGTGATACTACTCTCTGTCTGATAAATGTGTTGTCTAAGGTTAGACTGACTAATGGGATGCCAGTCTATTTATTATCAGACGAGAGCAGGGACTTCTCAACAGGCTATGTGATTGGCCCAACCCATCACGGGCCACTCACAATATAGAAGCCCAATTATAATATTCATATATTAAAGGCTATATATTAGAATAATATAGTTAATATGTTAATGATTTTTAATAATTGATTAATGCATATCCAAAATAGGATATATATATATATATATATATATTATATTAAAATTCAACAATTCTCCCACTTGGATAGCAATAGTCAATTATTAAAATGCAATAATCATTAAGGCTAAAATACCAACTATATTTATAGCACATGTCAAGAAACATAAGCTTTAACGATGCAGAAATAGTATCCGATAGGGAAGTAAATCATACAAAGTAAAAGCCCATATTTCATACAAACAACAATGAATATGGATAAGCATAATTAATTAAAAGAAATATGCAATCCAAGAATAGTCCAAGCATCTGAAAATGCTAAAAGAGATATGATAACAAAAGTGACGTCATCTCATAAGAATAACAATCAAGTAAATGTAAAATTTCAGACTCCCACTAACCCAAAACATCAAAAGACTTAACTAATCCCATATGGGTTACATGATTCTGAAAAGCTTTAACAGTTAAGCCTTTAGTTAGTGGATCCGCCAACATGTTTTCTGTAGCGAGATGTTCAATACGAGTCTGAAACTCCAGAATTTTCTCTCTAATAAACAAATATTTGATATCAAAGTGCTTTGATCGAGAAGAGCTTCTGTTGTTTTGAGAGAAATAAACAGCAGCAGTGTTGTCGCAGTATATCACAAGTGGCCTAGAAATGCTTTCAACAATGTGAAAACCAGAGATTAAGTTTTTCAGCCACATGGCTTGAGAAGTAGCCTCATAGCAAGCGACATACTCTGCCTCCATGGTAGAAGTAGCTGTAAGAGTCTGTTTAACACTCTTCCAAGAGATAGCTCCTTCTGCCATCATAAAAATAGGACCGGAAGTAGACTTATGGTCGTCAGGGCAACCTGCAAAATCAGAATCAGAATAACCGATGACCTGAAGTTGATCAGACTTCTTGTAGGTCAACATGTAATCCTTGTGTAATACCTAAGAAAAATAAAATATAAATATTTGTTTACAAACTACTGTTACTATTTCAGTATATGATACTATTCACCCATATAATACTATTTACGTATACGATACTGTTCATTTATACAATCGAAATGTCAAGTACTAGATGTGGTTTGGTCATAAGAGAAAACTAGAAAGAAGTTTGTAGGAGAAAATGACGTTTTATGTGTAAAAATACCCTCAGGGACTAAATTGAAAGGACTGATTTGAAAAGAAACTTAAAGGTTTAAGGTAAAAGGATAGTTTTCCTTTTAAGTTTCCAATAGTAATAACAGAAAAATTTTCCATCGTACGCGTGAGGTGTACAGTAACTGCATTATTAGAAATATCATTTTCATAAATAGTAACATGAATATTTTATTAGCGCATAGTATCAAATAGTACCATTGACTTTTCCTATAAATAGGCGCTTTCATTTCACTTCTAAACTCACACCTTCAACTTCTCTTCTTCTCTCCTTAAGTTTTTCTTACTTCAATACTAGGCCTTTGAGATTTTGGGCCTTTCCTTTTCAGCTTAGGTAAGGATACTATGCCCTTTCTATGTCTTTTAAATTTTAGAAGTTATTTTCTTAAGTATGCTCTGTGGTTGCGGCCTTGGCTGATCTTCCACATCAGAAAAACTGTCCTTAGCTGTTTATATGTTATTTTGATTCTCTGATTACCGAAATAGAATGTAAACTGTGAAGAATACATGTCTAGGAAAGTTCTGGCTAAGGAAAGACCTGGTTTTTAAGTGCGTCTAGTGTGACCCTCCACTCTTTCCTGGGAACTTACCTGGTGTACTCTTTTACAGATTGCATTCTCTATTTCTGGTATGAATAGTAACCGTACGTATGAATAGTGACCGTATATATGAATAGTGACCGTACATATGAATAGTAACCGTATATATGAACAGTAACCGTACTATTGTATTTTCTCTAATCTTTCATGAAAATCTCCGTAGCAGAACACCGAAATTCACTTGAGCACTCTTGTCTGTAATGACTTAGAGAAGCGATGCTCGTACGGAATTCAGGTGAGTGGAACGACCCCGTTTTAATAGAGTTTTAGCATTACTGGTGATAAAAAGTATGTCGTAAGACACTCCCAAGATTCATAGGGAGAAATTGGATTCAGAATGACGAATATAATGAGATAATTAATCCAGAAGTATGGATAAGACGAAGCAAGTATCTCATGATGATGTGAAATTTGAATCATATAGTTATATACTATACCTGTTATATGGATGAATATTATATTGAGCTTCTGATTATGATATGAAATGCTATTGATTGTGATTGAGCGGGACAGTACCCCCTCTCACGGCAAGGCGGAAAACCCGGTTGACAGGGTGTCTTGACCAATGAGTGTGGAGACAACGATTCTCTCAGTAGGGATATAGCCCGGATTGGTGATAAATCTGTGAGGCGCCATAACTAAGAGGATGAGGTTGTGCGTCATGATGGAAATATACATAATTGGTGAGTCGGCCTGTGTGCGCTCTCCGGGATATATTGCCATTGACGAGTACTAGTAACGTTTGTTGAATTGGATGAATTTTTATCTTCTTGTATGTAAGAGGATGATGTTGTGCGTCATGGCGGAAATATACATAATTGGTGAGCCGGCCTGTGTGCGCTCTCCGGGATATATTGCCATTGACGAGTACTAGTAATATTTGTTGAATTGAATGAATTTTTATCTTCTGTCTATTGGTTGAGTATGAGCCTTTAGATATGCTTGCATGACTGGTGATGTATTTGAATTTTATTAACGCGAGGCCGATTCGCTCATTGAGTTTAAAAGCTCACATTGTTTGTACAACCTTTTTGTTCAGATCAGGTTGCCAATGAAGAATATCCGCTAGAAGAGTAGATCACTTTGGACCCTCCTGCTATCGGGTAGGCCCCTCTATTGTTGTAGATTATGTTGCTCTGTAATCGTCTAGGACATCTAGGTCAGGGGTTCGACATTTGGCTTGTATGTCAGTATAATAATGTATTTTAAATTGATAATCTATTATTACATGCAAATCATCTCTATGATTTTCAGATAAGAAAATTTGATATATTTATCGGAAGGCTTACAGTGATAAGAGATTCATCATTGTGCCGGTCATGTGCCCAGAAAACGGGTCGTGACAAAGTTGGTATCAGAGCAATGGTTGTTAGGTCTCCTAGTGATTACAGAGCAAGGTAACCTTAGTGGAACCTTCTCTATCGTTGTGAACCCGGGCACAACTATAGAGGGACGGCTCTACTGAAGGTCCTGTAGGATGTTTTCATTTCCTTTCCCTCCGTGACTTATCTCTTCTTAGGAATTATGTTCTCAGTTTTAGTTTTAGACAGATGTGGCTACACTTTTGAACTTAGTCAAGGAAAAGTTATTTGTTTTGATTCCGTTACTGTCGGATCAAATTTTTATATGGTGGATTTTATAAGCTGAATTCATGATTGAATTTGTGTAGCTATATTATTTTAGGGTACCAGCCAATAAAAGAAACCACTTGCATTAAAAACAAAAAAAACTGAAGGATTACATTGCAAAAAAGAAGAAGTTTACTCATGTATGAGTAATCTAAAAGCGAGGTGGTCTTGGATTAGGAGGTTTGTATTGTATCATCACCCCTCGACCATTCCTTGGAGCAAGAGACATAGCAATGTCGCGGAGGGTAGTGTAAATTCTATTCATACAATCAACACTTCTTTGCTGTTGATTGCAGAAGCACTGAGTGGACCAATAGAAGAACCTATCTATTCTTGAAGTCATTGCCGCGTTATTGCGTTTGGTTAACTTCTCCAGATCTTCTATCATCTTCTTGAGGTTTTTCACCTCCTGCTCTAAACAGGCGATTTTGTCCTCCGAGCTATGGCCTGTGCTAATCTCCTCAGCTTCCTCATTCTTCTTCATTTTCTTCTCCTTTTGATTCTCTTGAGGTCCCTCGAGAGGTCTTTTGTCCTTGTCCCTGCATAAACTTAAGTTTAAGTCAAGTTCTTCTTCTTTAGCCTCTACTGTGAGATCAATATACTTCCTTGAGGCCATGATTTGGAAAAATTTAGAAATTTTTGTAAGAGTATGAGGTGAGAGGAATACTGGGGGATTGTAGGCTCAGAGATTATTACTCTTTGTGGTGTGGTAACTGAGAATGTTGGGATGGTTTTTATAGAAAAAAAATTAAGACTTAGAGACAAAGAAGATATCTCTTCACCGCACCCCTACACGATCAACCTATGGATTTCTACAAGCTGGAAGCCAGAAGTCTAGGGTAGGCGTGCACACCAACAATGCGTTGCATTAATGCCAAAACCACGAAAGTCAGTATTCGGTGGATTTGCGGCCGATTTTACTTGGTTTTCCCATTTCTCCCGTTGGCATTTTCTGAAATTTAAAGAAGTTGATGATATAGCCATTAAAGATTGCCTTGGATGCTTTTATGATGAACTGAAATGCATTTCTCTGTTTTATTGTGTTGTTCTTAAGAGCCTTCAGTTGAGTATAATATACATAATTGATTGAATCATGTTGTAATTACATGTATGTATGTTATTCATGCATAATGAGTGAAGGCTACGACCAAGGAGAATATGTGATGATCCTACATATACTCATAGAGAATGTGAAATCAAAATGACTTGGATAGAATGAAATGTGTAGAGGATGATATATCTTCATGGTTACACTTACTTACATATAATGCTTTCGTGGGCAAATGAAAGGCAGTGATTTCCTTACATCATGATAATGCTTAAGGCATGCGATCGTAAGCAGTTAACTTTGTTTTAAAATATATATATTTACATATATATTATGTGTAAGTCTAGAGTAAAGACACCGATTAGAATATAAGATAAGGCTAATATGAGACTACCCGATCATAGAGTGATATCGTGATCTGAGATTACACTATAAGACAAGTATAGAGTGAGGAAATTATAGATTGAAACGGCGATTAGTCGAAAATTTTGAGAAAAAAAATGTCAAGATTAGCCAAAAATTTTTTGAGGAAATCTTTGACTTATGTTAATTGCATTAAATTATATTTACTATTTACTTGCATGTCCGACATTAATTGCTGGCATTACGACGTATGTGATCTGTAAACCTTATAGCGAGCGGCGTATAGGTTGTGGTGGCTTTAGGTCCAGGGGCTTCGGGTTGTCTATAAATCTTGTATGCCCGTTACCCTACTCATCGCACCAAGCAAACCTACTTCTTTCATTACATACCTATTTCTCAATTTCCATTCCTTTCTCATTCGAAGTTATTTCTGAGATCCCTAGAGCAATGGCCGATAATAAGTCTTTCAACTTGAATTTTGAGACTGGCAATGTAGAACTTGATTTAAATCTAAGTCTCGGAAACAACAAAGGGAAGAGACCTGTAGACAGGTCACCAGAAATTAAGAAGAGAAAGAGGGATGTAATAGAGTTGGAGGAGGACAGTACTACAACATCCTCAGGAAATAAGCTTGCATTCCTGGAGCGTAAAATCGAAAATCTGGAGCGTAAGATAGAGAGCCTAGAATACAAGACAGAGGACCAGAAGCGACTAATAAATCGTCTCTTTGAAAACCAAGAGAAACTGATAAACCGTCGTTTCGGGGAACTAGCTAATCGAGTTGATAGACATTCAATGTTTGCAACTCAAAATTTTCGTGACCAACAAACAAGGTGTATTGACTGTATGAACGGAGTAACTTCTGCTCTTCGCCAAATTTCCCAGACGCTTCCTCCAGAAACCCTTTCTAGGCTACAACGATTAGCTTCCTCCTTAAGGTCTGAAGCACCTTCCTCTTCTAGACCTGGAGCACCTTTTACATTTCAAAAGCCTCATTGTCCTTAATTTATTTTTTCTTTTGTTTGTATCTAAAGCTATATTTGGTCTAAGCTTCATGTATTAAAATTATCTATGTACTAGAAATAAAATTTAAGTTAGTATTTAGATCTTCTTTGTTGAAGTAATTCCTTTTACTGAAAGAACTTGATGAATGAGAAGATGTTGGACTTATATTTCGTACTTGATTATGAAAATTCTAAAGCAGAGTATGGTAATATCCTTTTGACTGAGAAGAGTTACTAAAATGATATTTCATTGCATTTCTGAGCTATGGAGGAGTGCTAAATAAGTATTTTATGAACCTATATATAGAGAACTATGGGTTTGCCCTAATCATTGAAGGGATACGACTCTATATGAGTCATTGAGGTGAGAGGAATTTCCATATATATAATTATGTATGAGGAGTATGTTATTTACTTAACACATTTTCTGGGATTGTTCTTCCTAGAGATTTATGTAATAATTTTACGTGATTTTTCCTTTTATATGACGCCTTCAGCTGAGAGTATCGCCTTAAGGTAGAAGGATCGCCTTCGGGCAAGAGTATTACCTATGGCCAAAATGATGCTTTCGGGTAAGGTGTTTGTAATCATAAAACTTATAAGCTATGTGTGTAGTATCATGTGTTCTGATATTCAATGTGAACTGAAAAGACCACGTGCCACTTTTGAGATGACACCTATTTGAGGTTTTACATAGAGACAGAGTTCGTCTCTGATTAGGTGGTTTGAGTTTGGTAAAGGTTATGAGGATGAGACACTTTATGGTACAAAAGGTTGTGAAGAATATCAAACTGATGAGGAAGAGATTGTTTGTTGTTTAGAAAAGGTAAAAGTCCTATGCAAATTATTGATAATGCGGTCTAGAGTTCACAGTCGATGGTATAATGTTCTTGTAAATCTCACCAAGGGTGTGATGAGGTTCAGGAAGAATGAGATGCGAAGAATGAGATATGGACGAAGTAACCACACTTATTTCAGTCTTGAGGTGAGTTTTGAATTCGGGGGACCGAATTCTCTTAAGAGGGTGATAATGTACTACCTAAGAAAAATAAAATATAAATATTTGTTTACAAACTACTGTTACTATTTCAGTATACGGTACTATTCACCCGTATAATACTATTTATGTATACGATACTGTTCATTTATACAATCAAAATGTCAAGTACTAGATGTGGTTTGGTCATAAGAGAAAACTAGAAAGAAGTTTGTAGGAGAAAATGACATTTTATGTGTAAAAATACCCTCAGGGACTAAATTGAAAGGACTGATTTGAAAAGAAACTTAAAGATTTAAGGTGAAAGGATAGTTTTCCTTTTAAGTTTCCAATAGTAATAACAGAAAAATTTTCCATCGTACAAGTGAGGTGCACAGTAACTGCATTATTAGAAATGTCATTTTCATAAATAGTAAATTGAATATTTTATTAGCGCATAGTATCAAATAGTACTATTGACTTTTCCTATAAATAGGCGCTTTCATTTCACTTCTAAACTCACACCTTCAACTTCTCTTCTTCTCTCCTTAAGTTTCTCTTACTTCAATACTAGGCCTTTGAGATTTTGGGACTTTCCTTTTCAGCTTAGGTAAGGATACTATGCCCTTTCTATGTCTTTCAAATTTTAGAAGTTATTTTCTTAAGTATGCTCTGTGGTTGCGGCCTTGGCTGATCTTCCACATCAGAAAAACTGTCCTTAACTGTTTATATGTTATTTTGATTCTCTGATTACCGAAATAGAATGTAAACTGTGAAGAATACATGTCTAGGAAAGTTTTGGCTAAGGAAAGACCTGGTTCTTAAGTGCGTCCAGTGTGACCCTCCACTCTTTCCTGGGAACTTACCTGGTGTACTCTTTTACAGATTGCATTCTCTATTTCTGGTATGAATAGTAACCGTACGTATGAATAGTGACCGTACATATGAATAGTAACTGTATATATGAACAGTAACCGTACGTATGAACAGTATCTGTACGAAAACAATCCTAACGTATTTTCTCTAATCTTTCATGAAAATCTCCGTAGCAGAACACTGAAATTTACTTGAGCACTCTTGTCTGTAATGACTTAGAGAAGTAATACTCGTACGGAATCTAGGTGAGTGGAACGACCCCGTTTTAATAGAGTTTTAGCATTACTGGTGATAAAAAGTATGTCGTAGGACACTCCCAAGATTCATAGGGAGAAATTGGATTCAGAATGACGAATATAATGAGATAATTAATCCAGAAGTAAGGATAAGACGAAGCAAGTATCTCATGATGATGTGAAATTTGAATCATATAGTTATATACTATACCTGTTATATGGATGAATATTATATTGAGCTTCTGATTATGATATGAAATGCTATTGATTGTGATTGAGCGGGACAGTACCCCCTCTCACGGCAAGGCGGAAAACCCGGTTGACAGGGTGTCTTGACCAATGAGTGTGGAGACAACGATTCCCTCAGTAGGGATATAGCCCGGATTGGTGATAAATCCGTGAGGCGCCCTAACTAAGAGGATGAGGTTGTGTGTCATGGCGAAAATATACATAATTGGTGAGCCGGCCTGTGTGTGCTCTCCGGGATATATTGCCATTGACGAGTACTAGTAACGTTTGTTGAATTGGATGAATTTTTATCTTCTTGTATGTAAGAGGATGATGTTGTGTGTCATGGCAGAAATATACATAATTGGTGAGCCGGCCTGTGTGCGCTCTCCGGGATATATTGCCATTGACGAGTACTAGTAACGTTTGTTGAATTGGATGAATTTTTATCTTCTGTCTATTGGTTGAGTATGAGCCTTTAGATATGCTTGCATGACTGGTGATGCATTTGAATTTTATTAATGCGAGGCTGATTCGCTCATTGAGTTTAAAAGCTCACATTGTTTGTACAACCTTTTTGTTCAGATCAGGTTGCCAATGAAGAATATCCGCTAGAAGAGTAGATCACTTTGGACCCTCCTGCTATCGGGTAGGCCCCTCTATTGTTGTAGATTATGTTGCTCTGTAATCGTCTAGGACATCTAGGTCAGGGGTTCGACATTTTGGTTGTATGTCAGTATAATAATGTATTTTAAATTGATAATCTATTATTACATGCAAATCATCTCTATGATTTTCAGATAAGAAAATTTGATATATTTATCGGAAGGCTTATAGTGATAAGAGATTCATCATTGTGCCGGTCATGTGCCCAGAAAACGGGTCGTGACACCTTGGTTCCCTACAAATATCTCATGACCTTCTTCACGGCTTTCCAATGACCCAAACCTGGGTTGCTCAAGTATCTCCCTAAAGCATTAACAGCAAAAGCGATATCGGGACGAGTACAAACTTGAGCATACATTAAACTACCAACAGCGGAAGCATATGGGACCTTTCTCATTTCAGATATCTCTGAATCATTTTGAGGACATTGAGATTTAGATAGTTTGTCACTTTTCTGAACAGGTGCAGCACATGGGGACAAGAATGCATGTTAAACTGCTTGAGGATCTTTTCAATATATCCTCTCTGAGACAATCCAAGAATGCCACGTGACCTATCATGATAAATCTGGATGCCTAGAACAACTGAAGTATCACCAAGGTCCTTCATATCAAAGTGGCTATTTAACATTAATTTTGTCTCAGTCAAAAGGTTAACACAACTACTTGCAAGCAGAATATCGTCGACATATAAAACAAGAATTATAAAATTGCTCCCACTAGTCTTCAAATAAATGCACTGATCTGAAGCATTTTCCTTGAAGCCAAAAGAAGTGACAACACGATCAAATTTCAAGTACCATTGCCTGGATGCCTGCTTCAGTCCATAAATGGACTTTTTAAGTTTGCAAACCAAATGTTCTTTACCTGGTTCAATGAAACCATCAGCCTGAACCATGTAGACATCCTCGGCTAGATCTCCATTTAGAAAGGCTGTCTTTACGTCCATCTGGTGAAGTTCTAAATCAAAGTGAGCTACAAAAGTCATAACAACCCGAAATGCATCTTTCGTAGAAACTGGTGAGAACGTCTCCTTATAATCGATGCCTTCCTTTTGACTATAGCCTTTTGCTACTAGTCTAGCTTTATACCTCTCAACGTTTCCATCTAGACTACGCTTGGTCTTAAAGACCCATTTGCACCCAATCGGTTTGCAACCATCTGGCAATTCTACAAGATCCCAAACATCATTATGAGACATAGAAGCTAATTCATCATGCATGGCATTCAGCCAATCAGAAGCATGAGAACTAGAGATAGCCTCCTGGAAAGTGATAGGATCGTCATCATTATGGAGATCAAACTCATGCTCCTGAAGATACACCACATAATCAACTGGTATAGAAGGCTTGCGTACTCTCTGAGATCTTCTCAATAGAGGTGCTTCTGCAATGTCATTTGGCGGTGCCACTACATCTTGCGGTGCCATTACACCTGTTTCAGCAGTATCATCAGTTTCCTGTTCAATAACAGGTGGTGCCACTACATCATGTCCTCCTTGAAGTGTCTGATCATCATCATGAGCGACTGGAACCACAATATTCATGGGAAGTAAAACAGGCGACGTTGGAGCTGTGGTCCGATCTTCCTTGAGAGTGATTGGTTGTGGTGTATGACTCCCACTATCTAAATCATCCTCAAAGAATATCGCTCTGTCAGACTCAATAACTCGCGTAGAATGAGAAGGGCAATAGAATCTGCAACCTCTAGAGCCCACGCAGTAGCCGATGAAGAAACCACTAACAGTTTTAAGATCAAGCTTCTTCAATTGAGGATTATAGGGTCTAACCTCTGCTTTACAACCCCACACATGAAAGTGTTTCAAACTCGGCTTCCTTCCACTCATCAGTTCGTAGGGAGTTTTCGGCACAGATTTGCTAGGTACCTGATTAAGATGTACACGGCTGTCTTTAAGGCATCTCCCTAAAGAAAAACTGGTAACGATGTATGACTCATCATGCATCTTACCATATCCATGAGTGTTCGATTACGTCTCTCTGCAACTCCATTCTGCTCAGGAGTACCAGGCATAAAGTATTGAGCTTCAATCCCACATTCATCGAGAAATTTGGCAAATGGTCCTGGATTTCTCCCAGTCTCACTGTATCTGCCATAATACTCACCTCCTCTGTCGGATCTCACGCATTTAATCTTCTTTCCAGTCTTTAATTCAATAGCAGCATTGAAGGATCTGAAGGCATCCAAGGAACTAGATTTTTCTTGGAGGAGATCTATCCAACCAAATCTCGAGAAGTCATCTATGAAGGTAATGAAATACCTATATCCACCCATAGCAGTAGGTGTAATAGGTCCACATATGTCAGTGTGAATCAACTGTAACACATCATCACACCTATTTGCTCCTTTCTTCCTAGTCTTGGCAGTGAGCTTGCCTTTAATGCAATCGATGCAAGTGTCAAAATCAGAGAAATTGAGATCATGAAGAATACCTTCCTTAATCAGTCTTTCAATCCGGGGCCTAGAAATGTGCTCTAAGCGTCTATGCCACAGCATAGAAGAACTTTCATCAATCCTATTACGCTTATTTCCAACAACAGAGTTAACAGACATATTATTTAAATTCAGCATGTAAAGCTCATCACATAATACTCCTGAACCGACAGTAACAGAATTAAAAAATGTAAAGCTCATCACATATTATTTCCATTACTGAATTCAAAAATGTAGCCATATTTATCCAAAGCTGAAATTGAAATCAAATTCCTTCTCATAGAAGGTACATAAACAGCGTCTTTTAACAATAAAGTATGTCTAGAAGGTAAAAGTAATGTAACAACTTCTATTTCTTCCACCGATACTCTAGCTCCATCTCCCACAATGATATTGGATTCAGCATCACTTGGCTTCCTCAGGCTTGTGAACCCCTGTAAAGAATTCACAACATGAATGGTTGTACCTGAGTCAAACCACCAAGTATTGGGAGCAACATCAATCATATTTGATTCATAACAAGCCAAAGCTAGGAGTGTACCTTGCTTGTCAAGTTTCCTCTTGAGAGTATAACAATCATCCACCTTATGGCCATACTTCTTGCAATACTTGCAGTTTCCTTTGAAAAAATTCTTCTTTGGCTCTAAGTGTTGAGAAACGTTTCCCCCTTTCTTCTTGTCACGTTGAAACTTTCCTTTGTGACCTCTCCTTTTCTCAGACTTAGCACCAGAAGAAGAAGCAGTAGCAAACTGAACACTGTATACTTTCCCTTTCTTTATGGAATCCTCTTCTTGAGAGACAATGACAATCATTTCATCAATCGTCCATTCAGTTTTCTGAGTATTATAGGAGGTTTTTAGAACGTCAAACTGAGAAGGGAGTGACTCCAGTACTTGCCAGATTAGATAGCTCTCACCAAGATCAACCTTGAGAGACTTCAATTTATTAAAATAGTGGACTAACTTCATGATGTGCTCACGAACTCCACTAACACCATCATATTTAGTCTTCTCAATCAGAGAGAGATACTGGCCCTTCTGAGCTTTATCAAAAATAGTGAATTTCTCACCAACGGACTTCAGAAAATCCTTAGCATTCTTGCTCTCTGGAATACTCTGTCTAATAGACTTTTCCATGGTGTATTTCATCACCATGAGACACACCCTGTTGGAGTGCTCCCATTTTTCACGAGAAGCCCTTTTAGTAACAGTGGACTCAGCAGTAAGAGCAGGGGGCTCTTCCTCTCTTAAGGCCAAGTCCATATTAGTGATGGCCAAATACAAATCCAGAGATTCTTTCTAGTCCTCAAAATTGGTCCCATTTAGTGTTTTGACAGAAGTTAATTGCATAGGCAGGAAGGCTGGCATTAAAACAACAAAAGAAAACATTTAATATGCATAATGTCATTATGCTATAAGAGAATTAAATGTTTCTATGTGCACAGCCAATCAAGCCTGTTAGAGAGAATTTCTTATCTACCTGGTCCCGCCTAAGGGTCCCGAACCAAAATAAACAAAAAATATAATAATACAATACTTTAGACCTCATATCATCATCTAAATTTTGAATGCCGATAGGGTATTCAAAATAATTGATAGAGGTATTGATTAACATGGTATTGTATAAGAAATTACATTAATAATAATATACCAATAGGATATAATTATTATTAATGCAATAAATTAGACTAATAATAATGATTAAAAAAGGATAAAATAAATAAAATTTTAATCATTTAAATCGAAGATTTTGCATAATTGTGCCCACGATAGGTGAGTTCACAATCATACAAAACAAAAGACAATTATATTTGACAGAATAAATGATTATTAATGAGGGAAAAAAAAGGTAAATAAATAACAGAAAAATCAAAAAACAAAATTAATAAAAGGGAATAATTTTCATATGGACTGAAATTAATTCCATCAGTAGGATAGCTTACTGGGGAGAGTACAACATACCTAAATGTTGTTAACAGAGTGAGGAACTTCCACAAAAAATTTCAGTCCAAAAATCCAAGAGTACGATAGTTAAAACAGCAAATTAGTCTCGGATTAAATGAAATAAAATACTTAGGGGTCCCAAAAAAATTTCAAAAAATTACCAAAAATAATATTATATAATTATTTAATTTTTCATAAAAAAAAATTTGGGGCCAGGAAAGTTCAGCACCCGCCCACACGCGCCTGGCCCGCGCGTGGGCTTCGCCAGGGAGGGTCATCTTCTTCACCCGACTCCTTGTAACCGGGTCGCGCGACCCGTGAGCGTGACCCGATTTGTTCTCCCACATCTGGCCATGAAAAACACTGATATTTTAGGGCTTTTGTTCGAAATGTTACGAAAAAGAGAAGCCCTCAATCAATTTTGAAAAACAGAGGCTAGATTTGGAGAATCAGTGTTCGAAAATTTTGGGAGAAAAATGGTTTAAAAAAAACTTTGGATCTCTCAAATCCCTCGATGAAAACCCCTCGGTTTTGATTATGTTATTCGAATAATAGCATAAAACATAAACCCCAAATCAATTTCGAAAAACATTGGTTGGTTTTGGGAGAAATCAAAAACGAAATCTTGAGGGAAAACGGAAACAAAAAAAATTGTTTAAACTCCCTAAAACGTCGTTCAAACCCTCTGATTTTCACTTATATTATTCGTATAAATGTTTTGAATCAAAGCCCTAAAACAATTTTAAGATTAACCTAACAAATTATGGCAAACAAAATTTGTTTTAAAATTTGGGTTTAGGGAATTACGAAAATCAGATTTAAATTCCTAATTAATAGTCATAGTTTGTACTACCAACCAGGCTCTGATACCATTGAAGGAATTAAAAGGATTAAATTTCTAATCCTAGATCGGTGTAGATACAAACTACAGCATATTAAATAATTGGAACATAAAAGGGATGAACAGAACATGTACCTGACATTATTGCGCTATCCATCTCGAACAGTAGAACAGAGGGAATTTTTAGGGTTGTGTGAGAGTGGTACTACTCTCTGTCTGATAAGTGTGCTGTCTAGGGTTAGACTGATTAATGGGATGCCAGTCTATTTATTATCAGACGAGAGCAGGGACTTCTCAACAGGCTATGTGATTGGCCCAATCCATTACGGGCCACTCACAATATAGAAGCCCAATTATAATATTCATATATTAAAGGCTATATATTAGAATAATATAGTTAATATGTTAATGATTTTTAATAATTGATTAATGCATATCCAAAATAGGATATATATATATATATATATTATATTAAAATTCAACAGTTAACAGACCAAAAAAATTATTTTAGCCTCATAATTCTAGTGAAAAAATTTAATAATAACATTTTACTCCCTTAAACTATTATAAAATATAACAAATAGGTAAAAATATATCTAACGTCTTTATAGTTTTACTTAATCATGAATTTGGTCCATATACTTTAAAAACTAAGAATTTAGTCTTATAGTTTCCAAAATCATGAATTTGGTCTCTAGTATTAGTTAACAGTTAGTTAATGATTAGTCTGAGATATATGACGCTGATTAAGATGCTTCTATCAACATTAAGATCCACATTAATACCACACATGTCAAAGTAAAATGTTGATGTAACGCCACGTATTCAATTTTATTTTCCTCTATCTCTTTTCCTCTTTTCCGTGTGGGTCATTGAAGTGGCTGGTCTTCATGATTGGGTGAAACTATAAGGATTTTAAATATATTTTTATCTAAAAAATAAAACATTATATATTAGTTAAAATGAATATCTAAAAATTACATAATTTATTGTGTGAATATCTTTCATATATTTTTCTCATACTGATATAATATCCAAATGATATGCAATTTTTTTATTTTTTATTTAAATAAATTAGGGAATAAAGTATTTTTTTGGGGAAAAGTATATTTTTCATTTTTAGCTTTTGACTTTCGAGTTTTAATTTAATTCCTAACTTTTTTTTTGTTAGTTTTGTCCCATATGTTTCTAATTTATTTCAAGTATGTCCTTTAGGCTAACATCGTCAACGTAATAACAGAAAGACAAAAGTATCTCTAACATTTACACCCATTTCAATTATGCCACTCAACTTTTTTTTTTGGGTGGCAAACATGTTCCATGTGTTTTATTTATTTTCAAATATGCTCCAAAACGATAAAAATACCATTCTTCTTCTTCTTCTTCTTCTTCTTCTTCTTCTTCTTCTTCTTTCTCTCTCTCTCTCCCACCAAAATAGTGGAAGTGGACCCTGGAAGGCCTAAATTGAGGTCTCGAAGGACCAGCACCTCAATTTTAGATTTTGGCAATTACCAACAATTCCAAGCACTTTCTTTTCCTTTCCTAATCCCATGTGGTACCCCTGCCCATTTTTCGATACCTGAGTATAGCCGAAATCTGTAGGACTCTGACTGGGGGTTGACGAAGGAGGAATGCAAGTCATCAATGGTGTATAGCACCCTGCAGTTCACCAATTCTTGTGGTTCCTTTACTCCGACGATGCCTTGCAAGAGCGTCTACGCTGATGGCGGCAATACGGGAATTTCCCCAAATTACATGGCAAACACCTAGTCTTTAAAAGTGAAATTGAGAGGTCCATTGCATTTGGCAAAGAGAACCAGTTGCAGAGAAGGTGGATTGGTGGAACAAAAGATGGAGCCACCTATCCCTGGTTTTCACATTAATTCGTTCAAGAGAGATAGAGAGATGTCGGCGATTGGGGAGAATAGGGATGCGAAGAGGAAAACTGATTCACTGCCTGGCACAGCATGCCAGGCAGTGTGCTTGGCGATCGTGGGCCGCACAATGAGTGTGGGCCCCACACTCGTTCACTGTGGAGGGGGAGAGAGAGAGAGAGCATTTTTGTCATTTTAAAACATATTTGAAAATAAATAAAACATGTGGGACATATCTACCACAAAAAAGTTGAAGGGCATAACTGGATGGGGGAGAATAGAGATGTAGAGAGAGAGAGAGAGAGAGAGAGAGAGGACATTTTTGTCACTTTAAAGCATATTTGAAAATAAATAAAACATGTGGGTCATGTCTACCACAAAAAAGTTGAAGGACATAATTGAAAATAAGTATAAACATTAAGAACATGAAGTATACTTTTGTCTAACAAAAAATGCTGACACAAATTCCTCCATAGGCAATGTCATTTTCAAGTTGTGTGACACATGACAAACACATCAACATACATGATAAATAAAAGATTTCGCCATCTATTTTTCTCTTTTTCTTTAGAAAGATGAGGAGGAAATCACCACAAATTATTGATAGTCTTCAATCTTCTATTGTCACAACAAAACACCATTCTAGGAGAAAAAAACAATTGTTGGCCCAATGGGTTTCACTCATGTTTGATGATGCCAAAAATATTTTATTAATTAGTATTTTTCATAAATATTAATATTTGTGATTATTTGAAATAAAGTGAAATTATTTTTTTTGAATATATTGCCTTAAGAGATTAGTTGAGCTAATAAAAAAAATTGTTACATAAAGTTTTGTAAAACAAGTATAAAAGATTATTCTTGAAATATCCCTCAAGTGAAGCTTCAATAAGAAAAGGATTTTTTTTTTGACCAAGTGAAATACCAACCATATTGTTCCTTCTTTAACATATTGTTGCCAAGAGTTATTAAATATGTTTTGATTCTTGTTGCTCTTATTCCATGGAAGAAAAGAGAACTGCTTTAGATTGTTTTAAAGGCTTGATTTATCTCTTTCATGCTTAGGTTATGACTGATGAATCAACAAAAAGAAGAAAAGGGAGATAGGTCAGAGGTAAGAAACATAATTGATATTATGTATTTGTTTTAGGTATGCTCTAGTTTATCTCATTTTTATCTTTCCTTCTGACATTTATTATCAAGAGAAAGTCTTTGATTTATGCACCAATTAAATGCCTATCATCTATTAGTATATCAAAAACAAAATAATTTTATTTATTTGACCCATGAGATTATAATAAATTCTAATATATTATTCGTGGTCAAAATTAAAATATTCTCTAAATATTTAATTGGCCCAAATGCTTTCAAGTTGAAAGTTGATGGTATGTACTTTAGTCGACTTTTTTACTGCCATATTACACTTTTATTTTTAAATTATCCAAGGCGTCTTTTTTTTTTTTTAAATTTCTAGATGTAACTTATTTTTACAATACAAATAAATATCTGAAACGTGTGTTGTCTTTGTCAAACCCAAAAACTTATGTCATCCCTAACAGGAGTTACTCATGTGTCGTCGTTCTATAATAGGTGAACATTCAAAATCCGTATGACATTATTTATTTGTGAGAGAGAGAGAGAATGAGAAGGAATGAAAGAAGCAAACTATAAAAGAGAGAGAAATTACTAACAAGAGAGAGTTAATTGTAGAGTATTTAATGAATTCGGGCAAAATGAGATTTGTGACATAAGTAATAAAGGAGAGAGCGACTAATATTTTGAAATTTTAATATAAAAATGATTTTTTTTATTTTATATTTGATATAAATATATAATAATAATAATAATAATATTTTTCAATAAAACATTAATTCTTAATTTATCAATATAAAATTAAAATATATATATATATATTAAACCAAAAGATATATTGTAACAAAATCTATTTGATTCTTAATGATCGAGGGATTACTATTTAAAGATAAAAAAATTAATTGAGGAGATATGTTTTAGGATTTACTACTAATTTTTAAAGTTGAAAACTATGAATAATAGTAATATGACGCTTTCCCAAAACTGAATAACGAGACGTATCAGTAACTTCCTTCTGGTCCCCTCTCAAGGACTTCTTGAAATATGTACATTTAACCTTCCTCATTAATAGGAATCCCTTTCGCCAATTAAGCAATACTGGTCATGCTATCTCCACAGATGCTCAACTTCCCTGACATCGCCTCAAAAATCAAATTAATTTTGGGGCATTAAATTTGAATTAATTTTTTGGCTTAATATATATATATATATACTTTTAATTTTATATTGATAAATTAAGAATCAATAAAAATATTATTATATATATTTATATTAAATATAAAAACAAAAAATTTATTTGTATATTAAAATTTCAAAATATTAATCTCTCTCTTTATTGCTTGTGTCAGAAATCTCATTTTTTCAGAATTTATTAAATATTTCACAATTAACTTTTTTTATCAGTAGTTTCTCTCTCATTTATTACTTGTTTCTTCCATTCCCTCCCATTTTTCCCTCTCACTCTCTCTCTCTCTCAAATAAATAATGTCAAACGAATTTTGAACATGTGTTGCTTATCAAAATGGTGACACATGTGTCGGCCCTTCTATATGTTGCCTTTCACAAAGACAACACACGTGTCAGACATTTATTTGCACGGAAAAAATGGGATACATTCGAAAATTAAAAAAGAAAAAAGAGATGCCTTGGGAATTCAAATATAAAAGTGTAATATGGAAGTAAAAAAGTCTACTTTTGTCAATTGGTTTTTTGCACTGTTTACAAGACCATACCAGCCAATTCAACCGAGAATCGATTACTGATCCGGTCTGATTTACTCAAAAAATTAGCTAGCCATTAAACTGGTCAAAAATTGGTCGAACCAGTCAAAACCGGTGAACTAGTTAAACCTGTTTTTGTTTTTTTTTTTTTAAATTCACTATTTACAAAATACAATTTTTTCTCATACTTGTATTGGATTTAGCAAGCTTTTATTTTTTTATTTTTATCTTTTTTTAATTCTATCATGTTATATTTCTTTTTTTCTTAATTATTTTTTCATAATAATATTATTTTTGTCATTAAAACAAATAAGAGAACAAGAAAAAAATTGAAAACCAATTACACACCTATACATATATAATAATAATAATAATAATAATAATAATAATAATAATAATAATAATAACAATAATAAGTTTACTAAGATTAAGTTTGAATTTTTTTATTAATTTATTATATTATATATTTTTAATAAATAAAACAATATATATATATATATATAATTATCGATTTAACTATGATCAGACTAGTAATTTGTGAACCAATATATCAACCAGCAAATTTTCAGTCCAATTTTTAAAAAATTGATTTTTTGTTTTAACCCTTTTGTTTCCTTACTTATAGAAATAGCATTTGATGCTACCTCTCTCTTCTGCACTTTATCTACTTTCCTTAAATTATGCTACCCTTTTTTTTTTCTTTTTTTGCACATATTAAAAGCAAAAAATTAAGCAACTTTTTGGATACCTCAGGGGAAACAAAATGCATATGGCCAAATAATGAGGCAATAAAACTTTTTAAATTTCGTGGGCCAAAATATTTTGAATTGTGATAAACTCATTTCTGAAAATGTGTTTTAAAAATAATTAAATTAATCAAAAACAAAAAGTCCTTGCACTAACACAATTTTGTTTGTAATTATATGAAATTAAGTGTCTGTTTACATTACTTGCATGTACTTTTGGGATAGTAATTTTTAAGGTGTTATTTCCATATTATGAAACAATCTCAAATTTGAGAATAAATAGCTTAGATTGGTCCTTTGAACTTAAAAAATAAATAGCAGTTTGGTACATTAAAATAGTAGCATATCAAGCTAGAGATGATAATTATTACGAAAGCGATACTAATGGGAATAAGCATATTGATAACAAAATTTTAAAGAATTTCTTAAAATGAATTGAGGACTCTTTTTGGGACAAAGAATTGAAGAATTGAAATAGGACATTTACCTTGAAAAATACTAGGTGTATGTGGCGTAAATATGATGGAAGCTTAATGCTACGTGCATTTGAAGAAGCAACACAAATGCAGGGTGATGAGTTTGAAGCAGAACAATCTGATGGAAGCTTTGCAGTACCAAAGGATGATGGAAGAAAAATCTGAGTATAATCAAAAGGCTTTGCAGCTTATGAATGAGCTTATGGTAAAGAGGAAGAAGGAGAAGAGCTAGAAAGGGAGCTTGAAGCATATCAAAAGAAGGTTCAGGAATATGATATTGGAGAGAAAACTATGTTGTCAAGAAGAGATAACAGCATGAGAATCAGAACTTCATCTGCTTCTTGTAACAATGCTGATGATAGTGATGGACTATCTATTGATTTGATATGAACCAAAGGAAGAAAATGGCTTCTATGGATGGTGTTATACATTTGGAAGAATCATTGGCTAACTTTGAGGAAGAGGGGGTATCCATTTTAGAAAGAAAAGTTGGTTATTCTGAACCATGAAGAAGAGCAAAACTTATATGATACCATGATCATAATGATTATGGAGATCAGGTAAATGGATTTGTGAATGGTCATTCAAAGGAAATAAATGGTAAGCATCATCCAAAAGCCAAGAGGCTTCTGCTACTTTTTGATGTAATTGATACAGAAGCAGAATATGGGGAGTCGAATGGAGATGACAATGGGCTATATTTGGATTTCTTGCAAAATGGTTCAGCAGAAAAGGATGAAATGGAAGAAGAGATGGATCGTGTTTACGAGAGACTCCAAGCACTTGAGAGAGAGAGAGTTTCTTAAGAACTGTATTAGCTCCTTGAGGAAAGGGGACAAAGGGTTAGACTTTCTCCAAGAAATTTTACAACATCTTCATGATCTAAGAAACATGGAACTCATAGTCAGGAACATGAGCGATCTTGTTTCATAAGAAGTTCATGGTCTACTATGCCAAATAGATAAAACAAAAGGTAAAATGTTGCCCTTACTTAGCATGGAACAACATTTTTCTGTTAATTATCTGTTGGGATTGAAATAGTTGATTTATTAAGTTCTTGTCAAATGCAAATTTGCTATATTGGAGTTGATCCACAAGCTGCAATCAAGCGTCCATTAGACAAATCACCAATGCATCACTTCAATTTTAACAAAGTTCCAGCGGAGGTTCCCTTGTGGAGAAGGGAAAATCTTGGTATGGTCTATTTGATATAATGCTAGACAACAAAAATAAGGCCTGCCATTTTCCTTTTATGCTTTGATCCTGGTTTTAGTGTCCAAGTAGACCCAAATGGGAGGATGATGAGTGCATGCATGTGTAGGCTAATGAGGTAAAGCCATTCTGTCAATTGTATTTTTGTGAGGAAAGGCCTTACTTGCAAAGCTGGAGGGATGTAACAAAGATTCCAGTGCCAGGTAGATTCTACATAGGCATCAGTTTTATTAGGGAGACAGTATATGCATAGAGCCTCTAAGACATTAGGTTTCAAGACTTTGGTGCTCACACTATCTTATGAAGTTGTGAATCTTTGCATGTGGTTTTTAGAAAAAAAAAATGTGCAACTCAATTGTTTATAATTTTCTTTTTAAATTAACTATATTATATTTAAATTTATTTTTAAAAAATTATAAAAGTTTTTATATCCAAATATTATAATAATTATTGAATATAATGTAATAAAATATAAAAATGTGATAAAGTAGATTTATATACTAAATAATATAATATAATATAATTATATAAAAAAAATTTAATTTTTTTAAAAAAAGCGGACCGATAGCCAACTCATTTAAGCCCGTTCTTAAAAGGCCTAAATTTTGATACCTAAGCCAACCCAAAAGTGGACAGGCATTTTGATATTAGTAATGATTATTTTTCATCTATTTTATTATCGATTCAATAGAAACTCAGAAAAATAATTGATTAATTAACCATTTAAACTATTAATTTTACTATGTTGTTGTTTATTTTTTTTTTAAATGCTTTAGAGCAAAATGATTTAAGAGAAAATAGATAATTCAACGGTAGGGATGGCAATTGATCCACAAGGATTTCTGCATTTGGGATCTCATGTTTGAAAAACTTTTTCCTACAAGGACGGGGACATGGATTGTATTTCTCGCCCGCAGGATTCCCATCTTTGAAGATCATTTTAATAATTTTACTAAATCTACTAAGATGCCCTCAAGATATATAATATTTATTTAGGGATATTTTAATAATTTAACTAAATTTATTAAAATGCCCTCATGTTATATACAATATTTGTTTAGAGATATATTAGTAATTTTTAGTTAAACTAATTTAAATTAATTTAATTAAAAAAGAAAACCCTAATCCCAAAATCACGAACATCAATCTCCATCCATTGTCATCGTCTCATGGTTAGTGGTCTCTCACCAACTCAGCCTCAAGTCTTCGTCTCACCGCCACTCTTGTCCTAGTCACTGTTTGTCATTTTCCTCTACAACTTCGCCTCATTGTTAGGGGTGTATAAAAGATCGGTTCGGTTCAATTTTGGGCATGAACTAAACCGAGCCGCCCTAGTCAGTTTACTTAAATTTGGGACCTATTCGATTGTTATTTTGGGTGGTTCGATTCAGTTCGTTGTTGTCAGGCAATTTTGTTCAGTTTTTGGACAGTTTAATTAGATGGTTTATAATTTTTTATGTCAACATTTTTTTAAAAAAAAATTAGAGATTTATGTAAAAAAAGGATCTCACTCTTATATATTTTTAAGAGATGCAATTGTTATTAATAAGAATTTCAGACTTATTATATAATATTTAACATTAAAAAATTTCAAACTTGCTAAATATAACTAATTAATTTTATCTGACAATTCTTATTAAGTGAACTAACTAATTTCGTTTAATTATTTTTTAGTGCTGAATTCAAAGATATTAATATAAGTATTGTCTAATTTTTTTAATATATATATATATATATATACAAATATAATATAATATATAAAATTTATTTTTTAATTATATGTTGTTCGATTCGGTTAGTTATAACCGAACCAAACAAAAAATTTCACCTTTTAAAAATTTGATATGGACCTCATTTTTTGGTTCTTTTTTCAATTTTTACTCAGTTCGATTCTGTTTGGTTCAATTCGGTTGGTTTTGTACACTCTTACTCACTGTCACTCTTTATCTCTAAGCCCCTCTAGCCCTTTCTTGACTTGAGTCTCGTCAGCAGCTAATTTTGACTTGTCATCTCCTTCAATCCCTTTACAGCTTGTGTCTCACCAACAGCCAATCACTCTTCGTCTCTCATTCCTTCTCTCATCACCATCTCCCTCTACCTCAGCCTTCACTATTTATCTCTTGTCAGCAGTAAGGTTGTTCATAAGTGTGGATCTCTGGGTGAATTTGCACTCATTCTATTTTGTATGTATTTCTTTGCTTGCCACAAACTGTTGAGCTTAAATTAATGTCAATATGTGTATATCCTTCAACATTTCTTTTTTGGAAATTAGAGAGAAAGAGAGAGAAAGAAAGCCCTCTCTCTATGTTTAGGTCCTCTTGCCAAGCAAGGACCATTCGATGGGGTGGGCTCCACCTGCCATGTGGGGCTCACATAAAATCCAATGGTCCATGCTTGGCAAGCATGGCAGAGAAGCTTTTCCCCTCTCTATTCGTCCTTTCATTTATGTTAATCAATTTCTTTTCCTATTTGTTTAGTTGATCAGACTTCAACATTTATTGGGGAGTCCTTGTAGGGACTAGTGGGGACTTGGACATGGATGAGAGATTACTTTTAGGGATGACAATAGAGACTTGCTTTTGGAGACCTTTCTTTTTTGTAGAAAAATGAGAAGAATTTTTCCCTTGAAAGCAATTCGAAGACAAGGATAAGGATCACACTCCTCAGCCCATAGGGTTCTTGTACCTGGAGGATATTTTAGTAATTTTATAGTTAAAATAATATAAATTAATTAATTTATAGAAAATATTAAAATAATATACTAAAAGACCTAATCTCTCTTCTCTTCCATCGAGTCTGCACTCCACTTCTTGGTCGCTTACTCACTCGGTGTTGTACTATTCTTCCATTGTCTCTTCACCTCTCAACCGCTCACTCACAAAGAGAAAGTAGGAGACGGCTGGCAATGAATCGAAGAGGAAGACCGGGAAATCGGAGAGGAAGGAGCATAGCACATTTAAAATAGAGAAAAAAAAGAAAACAGAGAGGAAAAGCGTCAAATCACAGAGGGCAGAGAGTGTGACGACCGCTGTTGCCTGCCATTTGTTCTCGTCGACCGCTATTGCCTGCCATCTACTCTCACCGACTGCAGTTTCCTACAATCTACTCTTGCGGACCGCCGTTTCCATTTCCGTCGTTGTCGATTGTTACAAAAAGCAAGCTCATTTTCCCTTTTAGTCTTGTAAATTTCAGATTTCTTAGTTTGTTTGTGATTTCAGTCTCTGTTTAATTTCACTGCTTTCTTATTTCTTGTATGGTTGGATCCTATTTGTTTTATTTGTTAAATCCTACAGCTTCCTTGTTTCTTGTAAATTTCAGATCCCATTAGTTTGTTCTGATTTCAGTCCTGTTAAATCTTTTTTGGCTAGCCCTTTCGGTCCATGGTTCCATTGTTGAAGCTATTGTATCAATCTCTCTCTTTTTTGATTTTTTTAAAACCATTTTATTAAGATTTCGGGGAGTTAGGGGATTCGGGGATCGGAGATGGGAAAAAAAATTTCCCTGTGGCGGGGATCGGGTCGAGGACTGCAAAGAAATGAGCTCGCGGGGAGGTACTTCCTGCCCGTTGCCACATCTAATTAAAATTAATTAAAAATATATAAATTATAATTAATATAAAATAAAATTATGAGTTATAATAAAAATATGAATCATAGTTAAAACTTAAGAGTGTGAATACTACTTTTATCCAAAAGCAAACAATACTTAAAAATTCTTAATGATCTTGGCTTGTAGAGGATTATGAAGCCCCCTTGACCTATCTTTTCTAAGAAGCAAATTTGTTAATAGTATCATATAGGGATTCATAGGCTTCTGACAATTTTGGGCAGCTACTCTTTTCTTCAAATTTTCATCTCCGTCCCTCTAATCAAACAACACGAAGCAAAAGATAGAAATCATTGAAGTCAAATGCATAGAAATCAGAGAATAAATTTACCAAAAGAAGACTGTTACTTTTTTGTCCTTTTCAATAGGAAAAGAATTTTTGCTTCACGTGTATTAAACTAATTTGAATAAATATTACCCTTGATGTTAGTCAAGAATGTGGATCAAGTCAATAAAGCTAATATTCTGAAGCTAGTGGACTTTATTTGTACTACCAATTTAGGCAAGGTATCTAGGGATGCCATTACTCCTTGAAAGGTTTTGTAAACACACCTATGAGTATTTGGTGGAAAGAGTTAATTTTAGATTGACTGGTTGGAAGACGGGTTGCCTCTGAATGACTGGGAGAACTATTTTGACTAAGCATGTTGTAGGGGCTATGCAAATTATGATATGCAATATATTAAAATACCTCGTAGCATTTATTTATAAATTGAAAATTTGCAGCATAATTTTATTTTGGGACATAAAGAGGATAATAAAATATCTCATTTACTTGGAGGCAAATTTGTCTCTCGATGAGGGCCTGGAGTGCATCACACTACTGATATTAAGGAGGTTTTCATTATGAAAGTTGGCTTGAGAACCATGACCCAACCACAACTATTTTGCACATGCTAAGGGATTGCCCTTGTGCTGCTTCAGTGTGGTTGAGGTCCCTTTGTAGCTCTAAAATAACAGAGTACTCTAGTTGTGATTTCACTCGATGGATATTGATAAACTTTGGAGAAGAAAAGAAATAGGACCACTCGACAGGGAACAAAACAAAATACTAAAATTTCATTTACATACTAGTGGATGTACACGGAGGTATATATAGAGAAGCATACAATCGAAAAAGTTGATCAAGTGACATGACAGAGAACATATGCAACTAACTTAACGGTCAACTTGAATCCCAACATTCCCCCTTTGACGTTGTACAAATCAATGACACCAAGTTTAAGAAGCAAATTATCATGTTGAGATTTCCCTCATGCTTTGGTCATTATGTTAGTTAATGTTCCCCTGAAGGTGTGTGGTTTAATTGAATGATTTTCTCCCGTAGTTTGTCCCTCACAAAGTGGTAGTCAGCCTCAATATGTTTAGTTTGTTCATGAAAAACTGGGTTGGGTGCAATTTTGTAGGGTAGCTTGATTGTCACAATGCAGAATAGTTGATTTGTAAATCTCCATGCCCAAATACTTTAAAAGACCTCTGACCCAAATGATTTCTACTACCATGACTGCCATACTTCTGCATCCTGCCTTAGTATCTTCCACTGTGTTATGCTTTTTTTTCTTCCATGAGATCAAGGAATCTCCTAGCTTAACACAACCTTGTTACTGATCTTCTAGAAATACTGCAAGTTGCCCGATCAGAATCATAGTAGGCAGCCACCTTCAAATTCCTTCACAAGGAAAAGAATAAACCGAGTCATGGCCTTCCTTTTAGATGTTGTATTTCTCCTTGCTGAAGCTAAGTGTAACTTCTTAGGTTTCTGCCTAAATTGGGTAAGTGTCTGCATAAAAAAAATAATGCGAGGTCTAGTAAGGGTCAAATATAAAAGCTTAATAATGAGCCTCCTAAAGATTTCTGGATTTCATCTTGAGAATCTATTTTAAATTTCTCATCATACTCTTTTTGTAGTAAACTTGGTGTTTTGCTCAAGAGGGTTTGCATATGTTTTGTTCCAGACATCCCCATCTCAGATAAGCTCAAGCACATATTTCCTTTGGTTTATGGATATCCCTTTCCTTGACCTGCCAACTTCCATGCCGAGAAAAATACCTCAATTCTCCCAAGTCCTTGGTTTTGAAACTTTCTGTCAGTACCTTAGTTCTTCTATCAACGTTTCACTGTTTCCTTTTGTCATAAGGTCATGTACATATACCAGTAAAATAACAACCTGGTCACCTTGCCTTTTGGAGAAAAGAGAGTAGTCATTCTTGCTTTGGATGTATCCATGATTTAGGAGGATATTGATGAGCTTAAGATTCTACTGTCTAGAGGCTTGCTTTAGCCCATAGAGGCTTGCTTTAGCCCATAGAGGGATTTTTGCAACTTGCAAGCCATTTGATGTCTCCCTTCAATAGGAAAACCTTGAGGTAAGTGTATATATATATATATATATATTTCTTCATCCAAGTCTCCCTGTGGAAAAGCATTGCCGACATCCATGTGATATGTAATCTAGTCATTCATGGCAGCAAGGGCTAAAACAGTCCTAATGGTCACAATTTTAGCCATAGGAGAAATAAGTTTCCATGTTGTCTATTCCCTCTTGTTGACTGAACCCCTTTGCCACAAGTCTACTTTATACCTTTCAAGATTGCCTTTAGCATCACACTTCGTCTTGTAGACCCACTTGCTGCCTATGACATTCTTCCCTTGTGGTAAAGGGACAACCTTCCATGTGTTATTGACTTCAAGAGCTGCAATCTCTTCTCTCATCACTTCAACCCACCTTTGTTCTGTTCTGGATTCTTCAAAGGTACCAGTTCCTTTATATTGGACATCTTGGAGAGGAAGCATTGATAATTACCTAACAAGTGATCATATGAAATAAAATTGCTGATAGGCTAATTACATTCAGACTTGGTCAAAACATAGTCTCTATGCCAGATTGGAAGCCTGACAGTCCTGTTGGATCTATCGACAACATGATCACTAGTGTTACCATCTTCTGAAGACATGCTTTGATCATGTCTTGGGAAGTCTTGCTCATTTTGGATCTCCTCATTTCCCCTAGATGTGTGTTTAGGTTGATTACCTTGGTTTGTAACTCCATTCTGCTCGAATTCAATTAAGTCATTGCTATTGTTCGCATAAAATCTAAAGATACTGAACCTGCTATAGTCTTTGCAGAAAGGCAAGATGTTCACATGGAACTTGACATCACAACTAAAAAAATAGTTTTTTCTTGTATAACATATAACTCGTATCTTTGCAACTCAGCATATTCCAACAAGACAGAGGAGATAGTTCTAGGACTTAATTTGTCTTTTATATAGACATTAGTGGCATATGCAAGACATCCTATAAGATCAAGATGTCCTAACTCAGGTTCCTTACCATGAAGCAATTCATAAGAAGTTTTATTATTTAATTTTTTTACTAGGCATCCTATTGATGAGGTAAGTGGCACTTGGGACACATTCTCCCCAAAAATATGTAGGCATATTACCTTGAAACTTTAAAGCTCTAGCCACATCTAACAAATGCATATTTTTCCTCTTAACAACCCAATTTTGCTTAGGGGAATGAACACAACTCTTTTGATGTATGATGCCTAATGTATCCAGCATTTGTTTCATCCCATTGTTAATGAATGTTATACCATTATCAGACCTTATAGCCTTTATATTAATAGAAAAATTGCTTTTTACGTACGCAATAAAACTTCTCAAGCAAGCAATAACGTCACTTTTAAGCTTTAAGAGAAAAACCCAAGTAAATCTAGTGCAATCATCAACAAAATTAATGAAAAACCTTTAATCATACATATCGCTACTGTATGGACCCCACAAATCAAGATGAAGTAAAGCAAAGGGCTCTTTAGTCCTAGACCTTCTAGCAGTAAAGGGAGTGTGAGTTTGCTTAGCTAAAGGACAAATGGAGCATCCTGTAATACTGCAACAATCAGTAACATGATTCTTTAATCCACCAAAGCTCTTAGAAAAACATAAGGAATATGTCCAAGCCTCAAGTGCCACAAATATGAAAGATTCCCATCGTGAATACAACTTAAAGAATGATAAGACTTTGTTTTCTTGTTTGTCAGGAACTAACAAATACAATCCTTCTTTTTCTTTACCAATCATTGTCACAGATGCAACTTGAACTAAGTCCACAAAGTCTGCTATCCACAATGGCTGCAGCACATGTACTTTCTAGCTACTACTCATGTGCTACTGGCTTTTTTTCTCTCATTGTCAACTCTTGTATGTGCATGCCCATGAGCCCATGTGCTCACACCATGCTTTTATTATTTGTCCATGTTTTCTTATTCCCTTAAAACTAGTATAAATAGGATGCCAACCTCAGTGTAAGGTTCATCTAGGAATTGAGAAATATATCTAAGTTTTTAACTTAGTTTCTTAGCTCTATTTTCTCTTTTCTTCCGATCTTTGTTGATCCCTATGCCATATTTTAGTATCAGAGCAAGGTTCCAGAGAGAGGGAACTCCTGAAAACCTCCTAAGACCCACTGTTCAAAGTTTTCCGATGAACTCAAAATCGGCCAGCTTCGAAAGTCCCATCTTCGGTGCTCTTTCAAGGAAATAGACGTTGCCATCGTGATCGGAAGGCTTCAAAACCTTGGATTGGAGAAGATCGACGCTGCCTGACCATCCATGCACCCTCACGCACTAACCGACGAAAGCTCACATGCCGGCCATCTCTCCCACGCGCCTACCAGAGGTTGAAGACGACCACGTCACCACCATCAACCACTCAATGTCAGCCATGTGTCCTGATTAGCCACGTGTTGTGCTGAATCATCATCCACGTCATTATATAGTCATCTGCCACGTAATCAAGTTCATCCAATCATTGAGTGCCATGTGTCCAAAAGTGTCCACGTCATCGTTACATGTCATTATACAGTCACCAACACGTCATTCCATCTGCTAATCACCATTTGCCATGTGTCACGAGTTGCCACGTCATCATAACTTTTCAAATTCACATATTCACCCCAGAATTGTTTTAAAATTCCATTTTCTGCCCCAATACTTTCCAAAATTATAGATTGGCCCCCAATATTTTCTAAAATTTTATTTTTGCTCCAAATTTTCTAAATTTACAAAATCACCCCAAAACTTCTTGAATTTCTATTTTTGCCCCAAAACTTTTGCAAAATCTATTTTTTACCCATCATCTTTCCAAAATTGCACAATTGCCCCTAATCTTTCTAAAATTTCAGTTCAGCCCCCAAACTTTCCATAAAATTTTAGTTTAGCCCCTAAAAAAATTCCAAAACTCGCATCCAACCCTTGAATTCTTCTAAATTCCACCCAAATCCCTAAACTTTTCTAAATCTCACTTCAATCCCTCAAAAAAACCATTTTAAAAAAATGCCTCTCAGGCACAGACAAAGTCAAGATCTTGAATTAGAAGAATTGTGACAACATATTTGACAATTGCAGGAAGTTGTAGATGCCCAACAAATTCAATTGGAGGGCCGAAGAGAGCTCCAAAGCAATGATTCAAACAAGAGTACTTCGACGACATCCAGTAACCATCGACCATGGAGACAAGTGACCCGTACCAATGATATCAGAGTAGAAATTCTCGATTTTGAAGGGAGGCTCTAACCTGACGAATTTATTGACTCGCTGCAAGCAATCAAAAGAGTGTTCGAATATAAAGAAGTACCTGAAGAACAAAAGGTGAAGATTGTCGCCATCAAGCTAAAGAAGCACGCCTCTATTTGGTGGGAAAATCTCAAAAGGAAGTGTGAACGTGAGGGAAAACGCAAGATTATAGCATGGGAAAAGATGCGACGTGAGTTAACGCGTAAGTTCTTGCCTGATCATTATTATCAAGATAATTTTATTCAGTTACAGAACTTATGTCTAAAGTCTTTGACTGTGGAAGAGTACACTCAAGAATTTGAGAAACTCATGATGAAGTGCGATATCTAATAGAAAGATGAGCAGACTATCACATGCTATCTTAGAGGGTTAAACAATGAGATTAGCCACCTGGTCCAACTTCAACAATATTGGACACTAGATGATGTCATTCGACTAGCTATCCGTATCGAGAAACAAACAGCCAGAAAGTTATCCTTTCAACCCTCTTTTTCCACCAGAAGATTTTCTAGCAACCAAAAAACTCATGAACAACTATCCCGTTCATCCAGCGAGCCCTTCTAATAATTGTAAAGGACTCTCGTCCTAAGGCCATTAAATGCTTCAAATGTCAAGGATTCGAATATATTGCCTCCAATTGTCCCAATCAGAAAGTTGTCACTATTATTGAAGGAGATGCCTATGAAATCTCCAAAGAGGAAGACGAGCCAACAATGCAAGAACTAATGTACAACAATGAAGATACACTTGCAGATCAAGGTGAGGCATTAGTGATTCGCCGAAGCCTGCATGCTGCACAATCAAGAGATGAGTCATGGTTGCCACACAACATTTTCTATACCCGCTGTATCACAGAGGGTAAAGTATGTGACGTTATCATTGACAACGGAAGCTGTGAGAATGCGGTATCCACCTATATGGTAGATAAGTTAAAGCTACCTACCAGTAACCATCCGCACCCATACAAACTTTAATGGCTTAACAAGGAAAGCGAGGCAAAGGTTTCTAAACATTGCCTTGTTAATTTTTCGATTGGCAAAAAGTACCGTGATGAAGTTTGGTGTGATGTGGTACCAATGGATGCCTGTCACCTACTTCTGGGAAGGCTATGACAATTCAATCGTTGTGTCCAATACAACAGTTATACAAACACATACTTCTTTGTAAAAGACAGAGTGAAAGTAAGGTTAGCATCATTGCCACCTGAAGATTACAAAGGCAGGCCCGAAGCTAAGCCAGTGGTAACTTTAGTCACCAAGGAGAAGATCAAGGTGACAAAAACAGAAGCCCAAGCTATGAGCCTCTTCCTTCTACTTAAGGCAAATGACGAAAGTGTTCTTTCACCAGACGTTCAACAATTGATAGTTGAATTTCCAGATGTAGTTCCCAATGACATTCCCCTAGGATTGCCTCCCATGCGAGATATCCAACATGCCATTGACTTCATCCCAAGAGCAGTTATCCCTAACAAACCCACTCACAGGATAAGTCTACAGGAATACACTGAAATTCAATGCTAAGTTGAAGAGTTACTAAAGAAAGGCTTAATCAAGGAGAGTATCAGCCCAAGTGCTGTGCCAGTGCTGCTAGTGCCAAAGAAAGATGGGAGTTGGCGAATGTGTGCTGATTGTCGAGCCATCAACAAGATCACTGTCAAGTATTGATTTCCGATTCCTTGACTTGATGATATGTTAGACCAGTTACATGATGCCACTATCTTCTCCAAGATAGACCTATGAAGTGGGTACCATCAAATCAAAATAAGACCAGGAGATGAATGGAAGACTGCATTCAAAACTAGAGATGGTCTATATGAATGGGTTGTCATTCCCTTTGGATTATCTAATGCCCCGAGCACTTTTATGCACTTAATGAATCAGGTACTTCGTCCTTTCATCAACAAATTTGTTGTTGTTTACTTTGATGATATTCTTATCTATAGTAAGAATCAAGAAGAACATACGAAGCATAGATCCTTGCAGATCAATTGACATCCCTACCTTTGAGTTATTTATTTTTGATCAAATCATTTAGCTTTGAAGCATTTTTTTTAAAAAAAAGTATTAAAAAATATAGTAAAATTAATAGTTTAAATGGTTAATTGAGTAGTTATTTATTGCATTTTTATTGAATTGATAATACAATAGATGAAAAATAATCCCCAAATAATTATTGGTTGGACTAGTGGATCATAAGCACAAGCCTTAGTCTATTGCTTTCTTATCTATCAGTGCCTTTCTAATTCTCTAATTAATTAAAATATATACTGATGGAGTGAGCACTAGTAATTATTATGGTATTTAAGGGGCATATTTCTTTTCCATACTTATTTAGGTCTCTAATATCCCTCACAAGTTAATTATAATATTATATATATTATTAAAAAAGAAAGAAAGAAAGAAATCCTATTTAGCACTACCTCAAAGTATTTGATTTTGTTTTAATAACGATGAGTTTGCTTTACTACACAAAAAAAGTCAATCTTGAGTTCTTAGCTAGTGAAATAATTATTTTTATTACATGGGATTTCAGGTAACTATTAATTTTTTGAATCCTCTATACGGGACTTGATTTAGAAACTATCACTTTGTGGAAGATTCTTGCTTTGTTTTGGCCAATTGTATATTATATAGCTAATTCATACTCTTGCAAGATTTCAAACTTCTTTAGCCACTTCAATTTCCTCCTCTTGTTCTCACTTCCAGTATATTCGTATAAGTTTAATTAATTGTCATTTTCTACCTACCAAAAGTTGTTCTCTTATAAAAGGACAATCAAATATGAAAGCAATCTTTGCTTTTTCTCAATTTTTTAGTTGTTTTGGAATATCTATCTCAGCCACAAGCCTTAAACATTACAGTATCCAAAGTACTTCCAAACAGTATATAACAAACACTCACTTTTTATATAATTACAAATGAATACATATAGTATACAAGTGACTCAGCCCCCCACTTCAAAAATAAACAAACTATTGTATGATGCAATGATGCGCTATTTCCCGACAAGTGTATCGGGTCGCACAAGTAGTAAAGTGATGAGAAAAAGTTATCGTCCTCAGGGATTGACTTTAACAATTACCAATTTCACTAGATCAAGTTATATTTGGACAGAGGAAAAATGTAAAGATAAACCGAAAATAAACTAAACTATCAACAAGGAATTAACTAAACACCAAACGAAAAACTACGCCAAAACACAACGGGTAGGGGATTGACTTTCTTAACTCCTAATCCGATTAATTCATAGACAAACCAATCTTTGAATCGTTAAAGGATGCTTAGAAACATTCACAGATTCCATTTAATGTTGGTCGAGTTCACGAAAATATTTGAACCCAATGTCTTGGTGAGCAAATCTTCCTAGCCAAAATAATTAGCTAATGTCTTAGTCCAATTAATTGGTTCGGAGTTGAAGTTCAAGAACTCATATGACCACGCAAACAAGATTATCTATGTCTAGACTAACCCGATTCACGGTAGAAGTTACAAGGGCATGTTTATATCAAGCTATGTCTAGCATTAATACAAACCCCAAATGCATCTAAGTGAAATGATCACAATCACCTAAAACCAGTTAAACCAATAACAACTACTCCAATAATCAGAAAAGCAATTGTATTTAAGCATCCAACAACAAAGCTTCATAGGAAGTCAATATACATCAATCCCCTAACCCTAGAGTTTATAACAAGAGGAAGAAATACATAACAAATACACAACAAAATATGATCAAGAGGAAGGAGAAAAAGGAAGAAAAGCTTCAAACTCAGTAGAGAAGAGGTCTCCCAGCTCCTCCATCCTTGCCCTAGCAGAGCTCCCTTGCCCTCCAACCTCCAGATCCCCAAAACATCTGCAAAAGAGCAATATATACAAGAAAGCCCGCAGGTGCAGAACCGGGTGTGGCGCCTAGGCGCCAAGCAGAAAAAAAGGAAAAAGGGGGCTGGCGCCCAAAACAGCTGGAAACAAGGAGTGGCGCCTGGGCGCCCTGGGTGGCGCCTGGGCGCCACGTTCTGACTCTTTGGCAGAGAGTTGAGGGGCTGGCGCCTCCAGGCGCCTCCATGTTCCAGACCAGAATGGAAAGCCTACTAGAATGTACAACAAAAAGGCGTAAAAAGGCAAGGAAAAAGACTAAAATAAGATAAAGCAAAGCAACAACTATGTACAAAGAGGAAAGCAAAAATGAAGGACAAAGCAAGGAAAAGGATAACAAAAACGGACAAAGGAGAGGAAAAAGCCCTAAAGAAGCAACCAAAATAGAGGACTCATCAACTCCCCCAAACCAAAACTATTGCTTGTCCTCAAGCAAAACACTAATCTAAAAACCATGCCAAACAAAACCAACAGATTTTTCAAGATAGAGAGGAAGTGCTCAACAACATAAAACATTAAACAAAATCAATTCAATTCCACATAGTCATCTTCTTAAAACCAAACTTGGCATTGGGTAATTGAGAATTTAAAGATGAACATGATACTTTTCCAAGCGTTTTTAAAGACAAATTGCAAACACCCTCACTTTCTCAAATTACTCTCCGCAAACTTAAAAGAAAATATCTTTTTCATAACAAACTCGGCTCTCAAGGAAAACTTCTCAAACAAGGATATTTTTAATAAAAAGTGATCGAAGTGAAGACAGTGCGCCTAATCCACACATCTCCCCCTCAACCTATGCAAGAAGAAAAGATCACGAGGTTAAGGAACAAAGAGTTGCCCGTGCGCCTAAACCACACAACAACACCTTGACCATCACCTTTATTTGCTAAGAAAATGTAATTCATTGGTTAGAACAAGTGTTGTGCGCCTAATCCACACTACACTTCCTCAACTTAAATCACACTTCTATTTTATTTAATTAAAATTGTTTTGCTTTTTTTTTTTATTTTTCTCATCATTTTTTTTTAGAGAAAGCAGTCCCTTATTGAGCAAAATGTTGTCATAAAAAGAGATAGAAAATTTCAAGATTTTGAAAGAGTGCTTTAAGAAGGTTGAGAGGGTCGACAACTTTTAATTAAAAAGCTTGAGATTTCTCAAATAAATCTAGAAATTCTGAAAAACCAAATTTAAGTTAAATTTTAAACAAGATGACTATGTAAAGAATTAATTGAAAATAGAATAATATAAAACTTGTAAAGCACATTCCAATCTATCAAGAAAAATCCAAAGATATGATGGTCAACAAAAACAGAGACATTCCTTTTGAAAAGAAGATTTAGATGTATCACCCTAAAAACAATCTTCTTAACCCGAATTACAGAAGAGATTACCGAGGCATGTCTATATTAAGGCTAAGACAAGCATTAATACAAACCCTAGATTCATTGAAGATGGTAGCTAAGCATCCAAGAGCAATAATAACAGTAAAATCTTCTCTCCCCAAACCTAAACAACATATTATCCTCAATAACAAACCAGTAGGGAGCGGGGTTCAAAAAGGAAAGCTATGCACAGAATTAAACCATCACAAAGGCACTCAGAATTAAAATGCGAAAAATAAATACAAGGACTAAACAGAACAATAATTAAAGCAACGAATAAAACTAAAAGCGAAATTAAAAAGATAAAATGGAAAGAAACTTGGGTTGCCTCCCAAGAGCGCTAAGTTTATAGTCCTTAGCTAGACTTTACCCGGTTTGTTTAGCTATGCCGGCACCACATCCCTCCACAGAAGAGATTTTGCAATCCATGAGAGTTTCCATAGGAGGATGAGCAGGTGGGCTTTGATTGTTTTCTGCCTTAGTTGCAGGTTGAGCTTGTTGGGCTCTTATAGCGTGTAAAGCTTGTATTTGGTCTATGCGAACCGACCTTCCAATTTCTGGGTAGAATACTAATGAGCTTGAGTCGGTGATACCTCGCATAAACCAGTGAAAAGTAAGAAAGAAAATTTAAACAAAAGCAAAGCATGTACAAGTATAAGAGTAAAATTTACAGTATAAGTATGTACAGAAAAAGGCAAAGTCCAAACTACAACCCTACTAGTTACTCTTAATATTGTCAACACCGTCAATCCCCGACAACGGCGCCAAAAACTTGATGCGCTATTTCCCGACAAGTGTATCGGGTCGCACAAGTAGTAAAGTGATGAGAAAAAGTTATCGTCCTCAGGGATTGACTTTAACAATTACCAATTTCACTAGATCAAGTTATATTTGGACAGAGGAAAAATGTAAAGATAAACCGAAAATAAACTAAACTATCAACAAGGAATTAACTAAACACCAAACGAAAAACTACGCCAAAACACAACGGGTAGGGGATTGACTTTCTTAACTCCTAATCCGATTAATTCATAGACAAACCAATCTTTGAATCGTTAAAGGATGCTTAGAAACATTCACAGATTCCATTTAATGTTGGTCGAGTTCACGAAAATATTTGAACCCAATGTCTTGGTGAGCAAATCTTCCTAGCCAAAATAATTAGCTAATGTCTTAGTCCAATTAATTGGTTCGGAGTTGAAGTTCAAGAACTCATATGACCACGCAAACAAGATTATCTATGTCTAGACTAACCCGATTCACGGTAGAAGTTACAAGGGCATGTTTATATCAAGCTATGTCTAGCATTAATACAAACCCCAAATGCATCTAAGTGAAATGATCACAATCACCTAAAACCAGTTAAACCAATAACAACTACTCCAATAATCAGAAAAGCAATTGTATTTAAGCATCCAACAACAAAGCTTCATAGGAAGTCAATATACATCAATCCCCTAACCCTAGAGTTTATAACAAGAGGAAGAAATACATAACAAATACACAACAAAATATGATCAAGAGGAAGGAGAAAAAGGAAGAAAAGCTTCAAACTCAGTAGAGAAGAGGTCTCCCAGCTCCTCCATCCTTGCCCTAGCAGAGCTCCCTTGCCCTCCAACCTCCAGATCCCCAAAACATCTGCAAAAGAGCAATATATACAAGAAAGCTCGCAGGTACAGAACCGGGGCGCCTAGGCGCCACGTGTGGCCCCTAGGCGCCAAGCAGAAAAAAAGGAAAAAGGGGGCTGGCGCCTAGGCGCCCTGGGTGGCGCCTGGGCGCCAGCCTAAAACAGCTGGAAACAAGGAGTGGCGCCTGGGCGCCCTGGGTGGCGCCTGGGCGCCACGTTCTGACTCTTTGGCAGAGAGTTGAGGGGCTGGCGCCTCCAGGTGCCCTGCGTGGCGCCTGGGCGCCAGCCATCAGATGTGCAGCAGAACCTCAGATTCTCCATGTTCCAGACCAGAATGGAAAGCCTACTAGAATGTACAACAAAAAGGCGTAAAAAGGCAAGGAAAAAGACTAAAATAAGATAAAGCAAAGCAACAACTATGTACAAAGAGGAAAGCAAAAATGAAGGACAAAGCAAGAAAAAGGATAACAAAAACGGACAAAGGAGAGGAAAAAGCCCTAAAGAAGCAACCAAAATTAACCAAAATAGAGGACTCATCATGCAATAATGCAAAAGATGAGACAAAGAGACAAGGAAAAGGCTATTTACCTCTCTCTTCCCTCTTCCCCAAAAGATTTAAAAAATGACAAAACTACCGGATCCTAATTCTGTCTCCCTAATAAAACTAATGCCTATGTGGAATCTACCTGGCACTAGAACCTTTGTTACATCCCTCCAGCTTTGCAAGCGAGGCCTTTCCTCACAAAAATACAATTGATAGGATGGCTTTCCCTCATTAGCCTACACACACATGCACTCATCATCCTCCTTTCCCATAAAGATGATGATGGACACAACCTAAGAGATTCTTATATAGACCCTGTCTAGCAAAAATAGTTAGACCAAGTTATCATGAACAGACATATAAACATATTAGAAAATGACCTTGATATGCTTTTATATTTGTTCATGATTAACTAAGTCTATCTATCTTTAGTAGGTTGAATCTACCTAAGAATTTTTTGACACAACACACAAAAATTTAGGTCTACTTGGATATTAAAACCATGGATAAAGCATAAAAGGAAAATGGCAGGCTTCATTTTTGTTGTCCACCATTATATCAAATATACCATACCAGGATTCTCCTTTCTCCCCAAGGGAACCTCCGCTGGAACTTTGTTAAAATTGAAGTAATGCATTGGTGATTGATAAATCCAAGATATTGATTAATTTATGTAGTTAAAAATGACAATTATCTCTCCCTTGGCTTTAATTTGCAATCCTTTAGCATAAATTATCTATGTTTTTATTGAATTTCTTGTTACAATCTAGATTTCTTAGTATTTTAATTATTTTACCACTTTCTTTCCTCTGTTGAGTGATTTTTGTTTTTTGTTTTGTGTAGTATAAAATTGGAAGAAAACAAGTGAAAAATGAAAAAAAAAAGGAGTAGCAAAGGCCCAGTGCTCGTAGCTGAAACCATGCACATGACAGAGGGTATTTAAGCAAATAATTGTGAAATTAGGTTATCTTTTTGGCTAGAGAACAAGGAAAGGATGCTTGGAACTCAATTTCAGAAGAGAGAAACCATTCTACATTGTGTTTCAAGTTCTTTTACTTGTTTTTCTTCCAATTGTATCATGGAAGCATTGATTTTCATTGTTGTGGTGTATTTTTTTGTCATGAGTAGTTACATTCCTTAGGCTACGACAAGATGTAACATTTTCTTTTGTATATGTGAACAATTTCTCTTCTTAATCAATGTTATTCTTTTGTTCAGTGTTTGTTCTTGATGCCTTTCGTGACTTGGCCAATCATAATTGTGTACCTTGGTTTATGTTTGAGTTTGGGAAAACCTTATATAAACTTGATATAATTAAATTGAACATCATAGCTAATTGAACCTAGGATTAGAGTTTAATTGTTGTGTGGAAGTTGTTATTCATCCTCTTAGTGCCTAATGCCTTTCCTTGTTTATTTAAATTAAAAGAATTAATTAAACAAACAAAGTTTAAAACAAAGTTAATCACCAAAGAATTAGGATTTAACCAACATAGCTAGAAGATAATTAATGATTAAGTAAGGTGTCGTTCACTAGATGATATGTTAAGTGAAACTGAATCCTTAGTCTCTTTTTCTTGATTGTCTTTATTCCATGTTAATTTCCTTTGCAATTTCTTTTTGTTTGCATTAGTTAGTTTTAGTTTAGGCATTTAAATTTTTCTTTTTGAGCTACCTTCAATTCAAAATTTGGACGTCTAAATAGTATAGTAATAGTTCCTCAAGTACTTCACACCTCAATTCCTTTGAGATCATACTTTTTCTCACTCTTTACTATTTAAATGATCGGTATACTTGCCAAGTTTGCATCAATGTTTGTCTAATGTGTTAGCCCTAATGTATTATGCTATAAGTTTTGATGATGATAAATATGTGAGAATTATAGTATGATTTAATCTTCTTGGCCCAAATGAATGATTGAATCTTCTTGGCCCAAATAGTATGATTTAATCTTTTTGTCCCAAATGAATGATTTAATCTTCTTGGTCCAAATGTATGATTTAATCTTCTTGATCCAAATGCATGATTCAATCTTTCTTGGCCCAAATATATTTAATGCTTTACATATTTAAATATAGTAGTATAAATTGATTTTTGATAAAGTTTATCGGTTATTGAAAAGTATGATAAAGTTTATTGGTTGTTGTAATATAATTTGAAAAAGAATGCTTTTTACTATAGCACTTTTGAAAAATAAATTTGATTGTTGAAGAAGTATGATAAAGTTTATTGGTTATTGAAAAAGTATGATAAAGTTTATTGGTTGTTATAATATAATTTGTAAAAGAATACTTTTTACTATAGCACTTTTGGAAAAGAAATTTGATTGTGAAAAAAGTATGGTAAAGTTTATTAGTTGTTGAAAAAGTATGATAAAGTTTATTAGTTGTTGAAAAAGTATGATAAAGTTTATTGGTTGTTGTAATATAATTTGAAAAAGAATACTTTTTACTATAGTACTTTTGAAAAAGAAACTTGATTGTTGAAAAAGTATGATAAAGTTTATTGGTTGTTGAAAAAGTACGATAAAGTTTATTGGGTGTTGTAATAAAATTTGAAAAAAGAATACTTTTTACTATAGCAAATTTGAAAAAAGAATATTGATTGTTGAAAAAGGTTGATAAAGTTTTTTGGTTGTTGTAGAAAAGTTGAAAAATGATGATGAAGCTTACTGTAGCAATTTTGACTAAAGCAATCATTGTAGCAGCAAGGTTTCACTATATAAAGGGGACTTCACAACACCATTTGCATCAAGTTTCAATTGTTCATTTCTCATATTATCTTGAGTTCCATTCTCTCTAAATTGCTAGAGAAAAATTCTGAGCTTAATTTTTGCGTTATCTACACTTTGAGAGTGTCTACCATTATTTTTCTTAAGCCTTCAAATTTAGTTGCTCAAGGATTGGTTCTTTGAGTTAGTGTTTGAGAGAAAACACATTGTAAGGGAGAGAGACACTCTTGAGGAAGAAAAGATCTATGTTGTAGTGGCTTACAAGTGCCCAATTACATAAACTTATGGTTTATAGTGGAACACTCAAGAAGTTATCTTGAGGATTGGATGTAGGCTTGGGTTAAGCCGAACCAGTATAAATCTCACTGTTTGATTTTCTCTTCCCTTGCTCTTTAATTATTTATATGTTCTTTACTTCCTTGGACTCTATATTCATTCATCTCTTTAATTGTTTTTAATTGTACTCCATATTTATTCATCTTGATCATACTTATTTTACTTTCATAAAAAGCTTGGCATTTTTTTTAAAACTTCCTAAACTTCCATCAAGTCTTAACAATATTTTTTAAACCCAATTCACCCCCTCTTGTGTGCTAGCCATTTCTATCAATTGGTATCAGAGCTTGGGCTCTTGATCAAAGACTTAATCGTTTAAGAGTTGAAATATGGCTGGCTTTGGTGATTGTGTTTTACTTGAAGGAAGTTCCTTTACTAAACCCTCTAGTTTTAATGGAAACCATTACACTTATTGGAAGTCTAAGATGAAAATGTTTTTCGATGCGGTAGACCTTGATCTTTGGGATGTTGTGGAAAAAGGTCCCTATACTCCTACTAAGGAGGTTGAAGGGAAAGTTATTTCAAAACCTAAAAGTGAATGGGATGATACTGAAAAGAAACTTGTCTATCTTAATGCCAAAGCAAAGATGATCATAGTTAGTGCTTTAAACTAAGATGAATATTTTAGAGTTTCTACCTGTGCAAGTGCTAAAGAAATGTGGGATACTTTAGAAATTGCACATGAAGGAACTCTTGGAGTCAAAGAGTCAAAAATAAGTACTCTCACCAATGAATATAAAAATTTCAAAATGAAAAGTGATGAGAGTATTAGTGAAATGCAATTGAGATTCACTCACATTACTAACCATTTGAAAGCTCTTGGTGTTTCTTATTCAGAAAAATCACAAACCACTAAGATTCTAAGATGTCTTACCCTGGAGTGGGAGGCAAAGAGGACTGTGATTATGGAAGTAAGAGGAGAGTCAATGAATTCCCTCATAGCCTTGTTTGGGAAACTCCAAAACTATGAGTCCAAAATAATATAGATGAGGTAAGAGGAAGAAACCAAGAAAAAGAAGACTCTCTCCCTTAAATCATCTTCTTCCAAGAGGGTGGAAATCGATAGTGATGATGGAGAAGAGGAACTTGAAATCAATGATGAAGACATTAGTCTCTTGGTCAAAAAATTTAGTAAATTCCTAAAAAAGAAGAATACAAGAAGATGGAGAAGAGACCAAGATAGCAACAAGGAAGGTCCTACTTGTTATGAATGCAAAAAGGTTGGACACATCAAATGGGATTGTCCACAATTCATCAAGAAGCAAGAAGGAAAGAAAAGCTATGACAAAGTGAAAAAGAAAGCATATATTTCTTCTGTATGGGGAGAAAGGGAATTTAATGAAGAAGAAAATAAAGAAGCCAACCTTTGCCTTATGGCAAGAAAATATGAAGAGGTAAACATTCTTGAACCTTTACACTCTTTTGATGAATTACAAGATGCTTTTGAAGAACTACACAATGAATCTTTAAAGCTTGCTAAAAAGCTAAGTTTTTCAAAGCAAAAAGTTTCCTTACTTGAGGATGAAATTTCAAAATTAAAAGATGATCTTATTGCACTAAAGAAAGAAAGGCTTGTTTTTTAAGATCAAAACAAAATTTTGCAAGAAAAAAATGCAAGCTTAAAAGAATTGTTTGTCTCTCCAAAAGAAAATTGTCCTTGTTGTGAATGCATTGAATTAGAAAGAGAAAATAAGGATTTAAAAAACACCCTTGCAAAATTTACACTAGGAAGAGACAATTTGAACATATTGCTTGGAAAATGATGATGTGTATTTGACAAAGCCGGCTTGGGATATAAGCTCAAAGCTAGTCAAAAATACTACAAGAATTTCTTTGTTCATGCAACTATGTCAAGTAGTCCCTTCACTACTTGTTTTCATTGTGGTTTAAAAGGATATAATTCCTATTCTTGTTGGTATAGAAAGAATATTCCCTATGGAAATAAAATGAAATGGGTTCCCAAAGGAACATCTAACAAAGAAGGACCCAAATAAATTTGGGTACCTAAAAAGAAAACTTGATTTTGTGAGATAAGTGTGCCTCAAGACAAAGAGTGGAAAATGGTACTTAGATAGTGGTTTCTCAAAGCACATGACCGGCGACCAATCAAAATTTCTCTCTTTGACACCAAGAGGAGGCAAAGTGACCTTTGGAGGAAATAACAAAGGTCTAATAAAGGGAATAAGTAAAGTGGGTAAGAATTCCTCAACTTCTATTGAAAATGTCTTATTTGTTGAAGGCCTCAATTATAATTTGCTTAGTATTAGTCAACTATGTGACAAAGGCAATAGAGTGATTTTTGATTCAAGTCGTCGCATAGTTGAAAATATTAATGATAAGCAAGTTAAGATTGTCGGTCAAAGGATCAATAATGTTTACGTTATAAATCTCGATGAAGATCCTTCTATAGACTCTACATGATTAATTAGTGTTAGTAATGAAAGTTGGTTATGGCATAGAAGACTAGCTCATGCTAGTATGAATCTTTTGGATAAACTAGTCAAGAAAGAACTTGTGATTGGCTTACCCAAAATTAATTTTGAAAAAGATAAGCTTTGTGGTACTTGTCAAATGGCAAAGCAAGTTAAAAGTTCTTTCAAGACTACGGATATTATTTCTACAACTAAGCCTTTGCAATTACTTCATATGGACCTTGTAGGACCATCTAGGACAAAAAGCCTTGGAGGTAACTCCTATGTACTAGTTGTTGTAGATGACTACTCAAGGTACACATGGACTCTCTTTCTAGCTCATAAAGATCAAGCTTTTAAATTTTTTCTAAAACTTGCAAAGTTTATTCAAAAAGAGCAAAGCTTGACCATTGTGAGGATTAGGAGTGATCATGGTGGAGAATTTGATAACCATGACTTTATGGAATTCTGTGATGAAAATGGCATTGAGCATACCTTCTCATCTCCTAGAACTCCTCAACAAAATGGTGTTATTGAGAGGAAAAATAGAACTCTAGAGGAGATAGCTAGAGCTATGCTCAATGAAGGGAAACTTCCTCAATATTTTTGGGCGAATGCGGTTTATACCGCTTGTTATGTAATGAATAGAGCCTTGATAAGGCCAATTTTAAATAAAACCCCATATGAGCTATATAGAGGAAGAAAGCCCAACATTTCTCATCTCCATGTGTTTGGTTACAAATGCTTTGTTTTAAACAATGGAAAAGATAATTTCGGAAAATTTGATGCCAAAGCTGATGAAGCTATTTTTCTTGGATATTCTAGTACTAGTAAAGCATATAGAGTCTATAACAAAAGAACTTTACTTGTTAAAGAATCTATACATTCTTTTTTTAATGAATCTAACCATTTCCTTAAAGATTGTGATGATCAACATGAAGTGTTAGATTACTTCAAGGACCTTTCATTAGATGATAAAATGAGGAAGAACCAAGAAATATGTCACATCCCAAAATTGAACATGTGAAAAGATACTACTCATTTGATAAAATTCTCAAACATACGTTATTTACATATGTTCTGTAAGGTTTTACATTCAACCTTAATCATTCATTCCACACTACAGAATTATATTCATCTGATAAGCAAATATAGACATACATAGTCTGATATTTCTATCTCATCGCAAGCCTAGGAGACCTATAGAAAGTACAGAGCGTTCCTAGTATCCACATTAATAAGTACTGGTATCCCACCAGACAGAAATAGAGGATAATTCCAAGGGGCTTCTATTCTTCAAACGGATACTCTTGTTCTTTGTTTTCTGTATCTGAAAAAAATAATCATAGGGAGTGTGAGTTTATTTAAAAACTCAGTAAGTAAATAACTGTACTATATAGAATATCAAAAGTACAAATACCACATTTACTCATATAATTAATTGTCTTATATATCGAGTAGTATGGGACTCTAACCCTTTCAAACTCATGAATAAGATTTCTTAGATATACAACGAGTAGTATGGGACTCTAACCCTTTCAAACTCTTGAATAAGATCTCATCGGTATACACCGAGTAGTATGGGACTCTAACCCTTTCAACTCGTGTATAGGTTTCATAGATATGCACTGAGTAGTATGGGACTTTAACCCTTTCAAACTCGTGTATAAGCTTTCTTAGATATACACCGAGTAGTATGAGACTTTAACCCTTTCAACTCGTGTATAGGTTTCATAGATATGCACTGAGTAGTATGGGACTTTAACCCTTTCAAACTCGTGTATTAGATCCTGTAGATCTTTACTCATTGACAAGATAGTGAGAATTTATCACATAGCACAATTGTCATGAAATAAAATAATTTCTACATACTCTTATTTCTACCGATCATCATATACTCCCATATGAAAATTGATTGCTTATTATCCAAATAATATTGTAAATGGGACTTATATTGTACTTTGACTAGTAATATCAAATTAGCTGAGCAAGGTTATTCACTCACCTTGATGTTTGTCCAAGTTTACCTTGTTCCACACTAGAATTTGTGTAGGAAAATTTCCTAGTAAAATATATTACAAGGAAACATAAGAAAGGAAACAAAATTACGAAAATACGCAAAATTTTCTGATTGCTACAGTAACGGTTTGCTACAGTGCCGGTTCGCTACAGTACGTTGACTGCTACAGTACGTTGACTGCCGACACTACAGTACTGCTACAGTAACTCGAAGAAAAATTTCCAGATTTTCCCGAAATTTCTGGTCGCTACAGTAACTCGGTTTTTGCAGAAGTTTTTTGCAGAAATTTCTAACAAATTCATCCTTTCCTTTCTTGTTTCAAAACCAGAATTTTAACTTTTTTAACCGATTATAACTCAAATATAACTTCTAAAACAACTGAGATTCACGAATTATCATCAAAATCTTCAAGAACAAAACCTCCTCTGATCTTCTACATAAACTGAAATTTAAGGAAAATAATGAGATTAAAGCTTACCTTTGATCCTTACAAAGCTTTTGAACCGAACAAATAATCAAAACTCTAAAGATCAAGGAAAGGATTTGAGAAGAGGATGAAGAAAACGAGAGAAAGCGAACTTCAGTCTTCCTTCGGTTGAGTGAGAAATGAGGGGGGGTTACTATTGAAGCTTTATATTAAATATTTCTAATGGGTTATTCAATAACACATGGGTATCCATAACCCAACATCCAAACCCATCCAGTCAATTTACAATAAATGGACTAATTGACCATTTTGAAACCACTTTTCCATGAATTTTATCATTCTTAGAATATATCCCACATTGTGCAAATATTTAGTCCAGTCATTTAACTCAATTTTCATAAATAATATTCAAAGAGAACAATTAAATATGAAAATTAAAAATGACCAAAATAAATAACTAAAGTAACGTTGTAGAATTCTAAAATACTCTTAAGCAAATTATATTTCGAAATTAACGGGTATTACAAAATAACACCCAAAAAATGATGATGATCATGATGAGGGTGATAAATTGCCACAAGAAGAGGAGAAGCCTCAAGAAAAAGAAAAGCAACAAGAAGAAGAGAAACTACAAGAGGAACCACCAAGCAACAATGATAATCTTCCAAAGGATTGGAGGTATGCAAAAAGCCATCCTAAGGACCTCATCATTGGAGATGTCTCTCAAAAGGTAATAACACGAAATCCTCTTAGGAATGTTTGTAACCACTTAGCCTTCCTTTCTCAAGATGAACCAAAAAATATTGATGATGCAATTATAGATGAACATTGGATCTTAGCTATGCAAGAAGAACTAAATCAATTTGAAAGAAACTAAGTTTGGGAATTAGTTCCTAGACCCAATGAACATCCAATAATTGACACAAAATGGGTTTTTAGAAACAAACTTGATGAAAATGGAATAGTGGTTAGAAATAAGGCTAGACTTGTTGCAAAAGGTTACAACCAAGAAGAAGGCATTGATTATGATGAAACTTTTACACCTGTAGCTAGACTTGAAGCTATTAGAATGTTATTGGCATTTGCATGCATAAATAATTTTAAATTATTTCAAATGAATGTGAAAATTGCCTTTTTAAATGGCTATATCATGGAGGAAGTTTATGTTGAACAACCTCCCAGTTTTGAAAATCATGATAAGCCAAATAATGTTTTTAAATTGAAAAAGGCTTTATATGGTCTCAAACAAGCTCCTAGAGCTTGGTATGAGAGATTGAGTTCATTTCTTTTAAATAATGGATTTTCAAGAGGAAAGGTCGATACAACCTTATTCTTCAAAAATAAAAAGCATGATTTAATTGTAGTGCAAATATATGTTGATAATATAATATTTGGTGCTACTAATGAAAGTTTGTGCAAAGAGTTTGCTAAGATCATGCAAGGTGAGTTTGAAATGTCAATGATGGGAAAACTCAATTTCTTCCTTGGGCTCCAAATCAAACAAATGGATAATGGAATATTTGTTAACCAAACCAAGTATGCAAAAGAGTTGCTCAAAAAGTTTGACATAGAGAATACAAAACCAATTGCTACTTCCATGAGTACCTCAACAAACTTGGACAAGGATGAAAGAGGTCAACCATTTGATGTGACGAAATATAGAGGCATGATTGGCTCTCTACTGTACTTAACCGTGAGTAGACCCGATATTATGTTTAGTGTATGCATATGTGCAAGATTTCAAACTATCCCCAAGGAATCTCATTTTAAGGTTGTGAAAAGAATTTTTAGATAGCTGGTTGGCACATCTCAAATGGGTTTATGGTATCCTTATGGATCCTCTAATTTTTTTAATTGGCTACTCTGATGCGGATTTTGCGGGTAGCAAAATAGAAAGAAAAAGTACAAGTGGAACTTGCCAATTCTTTAGTAGTTCTCTTGTCTCTTGGTTTAGTAAAAAGCAAATTAGTGTTGCTTTATCCACAGCTGAAGCTGAATACATTTCAGCTAGGAGTTGTTGTGCCCAAATCTTGTGAATGAAACAACAACTAGAGGATCTTGGTGTATTTCTTAAAAATATACCCATTAGATGTGATAACATAAGTGCTATATGCTTATCTAAAAAATCCTGTCATGCATTCAAGAACTAAACATATTGAAATAAGACATCATTTTATAAGAGATCATGTTTAAAAGAAAGATGTCTTTCTTGAATTTGTACAAACGGATTTTCAGTTAGCTGACATTTTCACGAAGCCTCTTCCTGAAGATAGATTCAACTTTATTAGGAGAGAACTTAGGATGACAAATCCAAATGAACTTTAAAAATTATTTTTCCATTGCATGATTTTTAAATTTTGCCTTTAATCTTTGATTTACATTACTAACTTAAGCATCAGAATGGCTGTCAAAATTTTTGCAGGTACTCATCCTCAAGATACATATATGAATACATCTTGAAAATTACATTTGTTTAATATGCATTGGTTGAGAGGGAGCCAAATCTATACTTAAATCCTCTATATCTTTAGACTCACTTTATCTGACATGTAATGTTTTCCTTAACTATATATTTTTGGCATATCAATGATAAGTTTTGATGAAATTTTACCCCATGATGTCATATGATATTCTTGCTTAAAGAAGGAATACGTTTTAGCCTTTATATATTGCCTTCTTTATACCTTTTTGTTAATGTCAAATAAGGGGAGGAGGATATGGAAAGAAAAATATGTGTATATTGTATAATGATTTTACATTGTAACATAATTTTTGTTGACGGCTTGGCAAGCGTACCAATCGTGCAAGTAATATAGTGAAAATTAAGTAAAAGAATCGTTCCCACGAGGATTAACTTGTTAATTACCCGAGAAATTAAGTTATATTAGTTAGACAATGCAAATTTCGATGGTTCTTGACAGAAGGAAAATAAAAATGTAAAGTTGAGTTAGGAGTGAGTTGTAGGTTGTATGAACTCTAAACAAGCACAATGAAAATCACAGGACAAATGCAATTTAATTCACAAGATGAACACAGCCTAGGATTGCTAATCCCCCGTCGCTTTTCACAAGTTTTAATCCCTCTCTCTCTTGTTCTCACCGGCCATACATACTAATCTAGGATACAAATATGCTTAGAAGGATTCTCCCGAATGCCAACTAAAACTCAACCCGAAATATCATAATTCCTTATGTATTCTTAAGTTCCGAAAATACACAAACCCTAATCTGACTATATGAGGCTAATATCTATATTCCTATGATATTAACGAATCTATCCCCTCTCCTTTGTGGTTCAAGAACTCATACTATCCATTCTATGGTCTAGGTTTTACATTCCTCTCCCAAGTATAGCAAAACCACCAAACATTCCATTAAATTGATCAAGTTTAATGAAAGCAAGAAAATGAGAATGAATAAACATGTATTAATGGCCAAACAATCACAAGAGTCAAGAGATTAACAAAACTTAATCCAAACTAGGGTTCATAGCAATCCTAGTATAGAAATTTAGCTACACATCACCAAAAAATACAGAAAATGAGAGAAGAGAAGAGAAAACTCTATGATTCCAAGTTGGGTAGAAGAAAGATTGCTTCAATCCTCTCCAAAAGTTGGTTGCCCTAGCTTCCAGAGGTGAAATCGCCGCTCCCCCTTCTGTTCCAACCCAGAATGACCTAAAAATTCAGTCCAAATTGCCTTTTAAAGCCTGCTGCACGTGACAGTAAAATGGTCCGTGCGCTTAAGCGCACGATTTTCCCGCTTAAGCGCGATCAGCAAAAGAGTTACACGCTTAAGCGCACATAATTCACGCTTAAGCGCATTTTGGACAGAATGAAGCCTCCAATGTTGCAAGATTCACGCTTAAGCGTGCATATTTCCCGCTTAAGCGTGAAAGTGGCAGAGAGGGATCCCTTGTTGAGCTTTATGCGCTTAGGTGCATGAAAATCCTGCTTAGGCGTGAGAGTGACAGCAAAATCTTCATTTTGAGCCTCTTTTTCTTCTCCAAGGTTCCTCTTCACGTCAATTAAATCTTGGTTAATGGATTTCTCATCTTTCAACAACATTTTCCTAGCTGAAAAACCTGCAAAAGCAAAATCACCAACATAGTTACAAAAGTAACCCAACAAGAATGTGATTAGAAGCCCAAGAATTGCATTTCTTAACCTAAGAGTGAGGTATGTATGCAACTATTCAAAAATTAGGTATTAAAACCCTAATGACAGCCAAAAGTATGCCAATATGACAGAAATCTCCATAGAATATATATGAATGCTAAGGATTCATCAATCCCCCAAACTTGAACTTTTACTCGTCCTCGAGTAAAGAAATTAAAACATGTTGTAATCAATAAATCAAGACAAGCAAGGCTTCAACTCTCTTTTAAACCCTCAAACGCTAATTTTTTAAAATTGCAAAGAGATGAAATTTACGTCAGTCTATAGATGCCTTCAGGTTCTAAAATAAACAATGCTTCCTCACAAGTTCTTGAATTGTGTGTGTGCCTTAGCCAAGATTCAATTTCATGCAAGTGTTTAGTTGAAACTTCAAATAGTTTAAGAAGCATGGAAACAATCAATATTGACAACTCCATAAGCCTATCCTTATCCTCTTTCTCTACTAAGCTAAACTTTGCACCATTCTTTGATCAAAAGGACTTTAAGCTTGTAATGTGGCTTTGGGCAATGGCTACCAAATGAAGGGTAAAGGAAAAAGACAAACATCAAGAGAATTATGATTTAGCATCAATAAATATAACACTTTTTCCTTCATTCTCCTTTATTTCTTTTATCCCATGCTTTTCTTTTTCTTTCTCTATTCTTTCAAATTGCATTTTTCATCAACATATTTTTTAAATCTCACAAAATGAAAATATGCAATCATCATAAAAATTTGTTGCCATACTCAATCTTCATAGATTTGCATGTCTCTTGAGAGTAACAACTTCAATGTGCTCTTCAAATTTTATTTTAAATTTTTTTTGAGAGCACTCTTTTACTTCATTTCTTCTTCCACTCTTTGATTTTCTTGTCTCTACACCTCCATAAGCAACATCACTTTTTCAAACTTCATAGATGCTATTATTCTCTTGAAAAAGGGGTTAGACATTGTTTTTCAGGCTTGAAAGGTGGGGCTAAAGTGGGTAAAAGAAAGAATTAACAAATTAATTAAAATTTTTTTTAAAAAAATTAAAAGCTCAAAATCGGGATCAATGGGTAGCATAATAAAAGGATGGCTTGAAAGGCTCAATCGCACAAAGGAACTGCCTAAATCATTTCTCCAAACAATGCATAATTTAGAAATGTCGTTTCAAAAGAGTTTAAACATAGGTTCTAGAATTCTTAAAATTGATAAATAACCATACTAATTAAACTACAAGAATTTTCTATGAACAATTGCACTTAAAATGAATTCTGGCTAATTTGTGCTTAAAAATTTTCAACAACTCCAAGGAAGCAAAGTTTATTGGACAACCTGAACACAAATATAGACTTCACAAAAGACTTTCATCCTATGCAACAAGTAATCAGTAGATTCATCATAAGGCTTTCACAAGAGTCAATTTCCAGCCATCCAATCTCAACAAACTGAAATACTAACAAAAAATTTCAATGCATTCATATAATTCCACAGATCACCAAAATCCTCCCCCAAACTTGAGGTGAACATTGTCCTCAATGGTCGAATAGACGAGAATAAATCAAATGAACAAAAATAAGGGGGCCAGCAAAAGATAACTAAAATAACCAAAAATACTGGAAATTAATAATAAAGAGATCAACAGCCAAAATACAACGTCTCAACCAAATAGACGCTGATCCAATAAATCCAAAAGAACTAGTCAATCATCAAAATGCTCAAAAACACAAGTCTGAAATAAAGTTCAATTACAATAATTCAAAAACAGAAATATAACAGAAACATAAATCCTAGCTATCGTCCTCCTCATCAACTCCCGTTGCTTCTTCTGCATCTCCTCCTTCTTCTGCCTCTCCTTCTTTTGCTTCATCTTTAGCTCCTCCACCTTGGGATAAATCCTAACCTTCAGTGCTAACCCCATTCTGTAAAGCCCATGCATTGCCAAAACTTCGCTGATAATGCCACATATTCTTCATCATTACCTCAAGATCAGAGACGTGCTGATTAACAGACAAAAGTATGACAGTGGGAGCCGGGGTAGAAACCTGAGAGGGCTGAAGGGCAATAGGAGGTCTAGGAGCACTACCAGTAGTGGCATCTTCAGCAGCAAATTTATCCAAGAGCTCCTTTGTGATGGACTTGGAAGGAGAAAGCAGTGTTTCCCCCTCCATAGGCACTTTCTGAGCGGCACACAGTTTGGTTATCAGGTAAGGGTATCCCAGAATTCCCACCTTCGCCTGTGCCAAGGCTTCAATGTTCTTCGCGATTAACAAGCCCAAGTCCACAAATTTTCCCTCCATAATACAGTAAATGAGAGTGGCTCTTTTGACATTGACATCCGAGGTATTGGTGGTCGGGAGGAGGTTGGATTGAGATAAAACACACCATGCTTTGGCCACCGGAAGGAGGTCAGCTCTCTGTAACTTGAGAGGTGCATTCTTTTTACCCAAAATCCATTGTGCACCAGGTTTGCACAATGTGTCAAGCACCCTCTCAGGATTTGCAGGGATATCATCAATGTGATGCTGATAGAGGCAAAGAGCTGCTATAATTCCAAAATGTCTGTTGATAGTAGCAGCAGAAAAATCAACTTCTACACCTCTAACCATGGTCTTATATTCCCCCAAACCATCATCTTTGACTTTCCTAGCATTGGCATAAAATTCTTGTACCACTGATAAGCAACTGGTGGATTTTTCCATAAACACATACGGGTCCCAACCTCTTTTGGCAATTTGTTCTAAAATCTCAGGATAATCACCGGGGCTAAGCGCAATTGCCCTCTCCCTGACATATTTTTTTATGCTTACTTTGTTCTTATACCAATTTTGGTGCTCTAGGGTTCTAAATTTCAAATTATCAAACGGGAGGGAACCACTAGACCCAATTTTTTCCTTACCCCTTGACCTCTTCTTGGATGCCATATGTTTCCTGTGACAAATTCAGCAAAGTATCCCAAGAACAACAAAATATATCAACACTAAATAAGCCCTATGTTCTTATAATTACAAAATTTCAAAATTTTGCCTAAGTTTCAGAAATTGAACCACTAGGCCTACCAAAATCATAAAGAATGATGAGAGACATTACCTAGAGAGAAAAATGGGAGGAAATATGGAGAAAACCCAAGGAACATGGAGGATGGCACCCCACACGGCGTATCCGATGCAGAAAAGCGAAGAGCCCACAGTGGAGAAGCTTCAAGACACCAAAAATGGGAGGAGGTCGGCGAAAAATGGCCGAAAAGTGAGGGAGAAGGGATGTATGGACAGTTTTATAGATGGAGGTGGCTGAAAAGTGGATTAGGGTGGCTGGGGAAGGCAAGTCGCGGCTGGGGGGCTTGGGAGAAGAGATTTCAAAAAATTTTAGGGCAAAAAGCCCTAATTTGGCTTTTAAGGACGTGGCCGCACGCTTAAGCGTGCCGATACCGCGCTTAAGCGCGATACCTTCAGCAGAAAATTCTCCCTTTTTTTTTTAAAACATGGCTCGCTCGCCTAAGCGGGTGTTAATGCGCTTAAGCGCGATTGGACCCGAGAGCACCATTATATTTTCCCATATTCCGCTTAAGCGTGTCCAATATGCGCTTAAGCGCATTTGAACCCGAGAACAACTTCAAAATTAGCCTTTACACGCTTAAGCGTGTTCTGTATGCGCTTAAGCGTGAATCCATTAGAGAGCATCTTTAAAATTAGCCTTTACACGCTTAAGCGTGTTATATATGCGCTTAAGCGTGTACCCATCAGAATGACAGCAAAATTTTTAGCAGAAACAAGTCCAAATTTTCCCTGATTAAGCAACACTGACGTTTTAATCACCAGCCAACAGGTCCATACCCTTCACACAATAGACTTAGCTTCTCAAGCTGATTACATGGAGATTCATCCAAACATTACTGCAATGACATTTATGTAAACATCTCCAAAAATTTCAAATAGGCTACTACATCAAATGTCATCCCCCAAACTTATTTGAGTCTATGTTTCCAAACATCAGCAAAATTTCCATCTCCTCAGAACAGCAATGAACATCATAAACATACCATAATGAGAGATCAGCTACAGAAAACATGCAACTAAGCTACAGAGCTAAGCAACTACACTACAGCAAATTATTAACTAAACTAACTTCACACAACAACTTATGCAGCACAGTAAAAGATCACACAGCCGTACATACACATAATCAACACAAACAACTAACTATTGCCGAAAATAAAAGGAAGAGTGTAAGAAAGCTTGGGGTGCCTCCCAAGAGCACTTTATTTATAGTCCTTAGCTGGACTTTACTGAAGCTCCTATGCCATGGGTTGGATGAGTGGTAGAGAAGTCTTCTCTCGCTCAATTTCGCCACCAAGATAGTGCTTCAATCGATGGCCATTCACTTTGAAGCTTCTAGCACCCTCCAGATCTGAAATCTCCACAGCTCCATGTGGGAAGGCTTCTTTGACAACAAAAGGCCCTGACCATCTAGACTTCAGCTTTCCAGGAAAGAGTTTGAGTCTAGAGTTGAAAAGAAGAACTTGTTAGCCTGCTTCAAAGGATCGGGGGACTATTTTGCGATCATACCATCTTTTCACCTTCTCTTTGTACAATTTAGAGCTTTCGTAAGCTTGAAGACGGAGTCTTCAAGTTCATTTAATTGCAAGAGCCTCTTTTCTCCAGCTTTCTTGATATCAAAATTTAAGAATTTTGTGACCCAAAATGCTTTGTGCTCTAGCTCTACGGGGAGATGGCAAGCTTTTCCATATACTAGCTTGAAAGGGGATGTTCCAATTGGAGTCTTATATGCAATTCTATAAGCCCACAAAGCATCGTCTATCCTCTTTGCCCAATCTTTTCTTGAAGCATTGACTGTCTTTTCCAATATCCTCTTCAATTCTCGGTTAGAGACCTCAACCTGACCGCTTGTTTGAGGGTGATAGGGGGTGGCTACTCGGTGCTTGACACCATATTTAGTCAGAAGATTATCCAAATACTTGTTACAGAAATAAGTCCCACCATCGCTAATTAAAGCTCGTGGCACCCCAAACCGAGAAAAGATGTTTTTCTTCAAGAAATTTACTACCACTTTTGAATCATTTACTGTGGTAGGAATGGCTTCCACCTATTTAGAGACGTAGTCGACAGCCACCAGTATGTATTGGCATGAGAAGGAAGAGGGAAATGGCCCCATGAATCGATCCCCCATACATCAAAAATCTCTACTTCAAGAACACTATTGAGTGGCATTTCATGTTTTCTTGAGATGTTGCCACTTCGTTGACACCGATCACAATTTTCTACAAACTTTCTAGCATCCTTAAACAAGGATGGCCAATACAGTCCACTTTTCAACACCTTAGCTACTGTTCGAACACTGCTATAATGACCTGCATAGTCTGAATTGTGACAATGCCATATCACACTTGTCATCTCTTCTTCTAGAATGTAGCGGCGAACTATCTGATCGGTACAAATTCAAAAGAGAAATGGTTCATCCCAAAAGTAGTTTCGCACATCATGGATGAACCTCTTCTTTTGATGGGTGTTTATATCTGGTGGCAATCTACTACACACAAGGAAATTCACGTAGTCTGCATACCATGGCAGTTGCTTGTCTCCTACTAGAAATAGCTGCTCATCAGGAAAATTCTCATTGATTTGCGGCTCCATTTCAGCTTGAGCATCATTGCTTAGGCACGAGAGGTGGTCAGCAACTTGATTCTCACTCCCTTTTCTATCTTTAATTTGCAAGTCAAATTCTTGCAGTAGTAGAATCCATCTGATTAACCGGGGCTTCAAGTCTTTTTTCTCAATAAGATATTTGATCGCTGAATGGTCAGTATGCACAGTGACTTTTGTTCCCACCAGATATGCTCGAAATTTATCAAATGTAAATACCACAGCTAATAACTCTTTTTCTGTGGTGGTATAATTCAATTGAGCATCGGCTAGTGTTCTGCTAGCATAATAAATGGGATGAAAGATCTTTTCACACTATTGACCTAACACTGCCCCCACTGCATAGTCGCTTGCATCACACATCAATTTAAAGGGTTTCTTCCAATCCGGTGCAACAATAATAGGTGCAACAACAAGCCTCTTCTTCAACTCAATAAATGATGCCAAACACTCCTCATCAAAGCAAAACGGAGCATCTTTTTCTAGCAAATGGCACAATGGCTTAGCAATCTTGGAGAAATCTTTTATAAATCTCCTATAGAAACCAGCATGACCGAGGAAGCTCCTGACTCCTTTTACAGACACTGGAGGGGGAAGTTGGTCAATGGTCAAAACTTTAGCTTGATCAACTTCCAAGCCCTTCTTGGAGACTTTATGGCCAAGTACAATGCCTTCTTGCACCATAAAATGGCATTTTTCCCAATTAAGCACCAAATTGGTTTCTTCACATCGCTCTAGAACTTGTTTCAAGTTGCCAAGACAACTATCAAATGAAGTCCCAAAGACTGAGAAATCATCCATAAAAACGTCAAGGCATTTTTCCACCATATCTGAAAATATTGCCATCATGCATCTCTGGAATGTTGCCGGTGCATTACACAAACCAAATGGCATTCTCCTGAAAGCAAATGTACCATATGGACATGTGAATGTTGTTTTTTCCTGATCGTCTGGTGCAATGGCAATCTGGTTATAGCCTGAATAGCCATCAAGAAAACAGAAAAATTCTTGGCCAGCCAACCTGTCTAGCATCTGATCAATGAATGGTAGCGGGAAGTGATCTTTCCTTGTCTCCTTGTTCAATTTGTGATAGTCCATACATATTCTCCACCCTGTGACTGTGCGAGTCGGTATCAATTCATTCCGAGTGTTAGCCACTACAGTCATGCCTCCCTTCTTGGGGACACATTGAACTGGGCTCACCCATGAACTATCAGAAATAGGGTAAATTATTCCAGCATCCAACCACTTTACAATTTCCTTCTTCACCACATCTTTCATTACTGGGTTTAATCTTCGCTGGTGCTCAATAGTGGGAGAATATCCTTCTTCAAGCTTTATCTTGTGCATACAAATCGAAGGACTAATGCCTCTTATGTCGGCGATCGTTCATCCCAAGGCTTTTTTATGTTCCCGTAAGATTCTCAATAATTTTTCTTCTTGCTCCAAACTCAACAGAGAAGACATAATTATTGGCAAGGTTGACGATTCCCCCAAATATACATACTTCAAATGGGGAGGCAAGGGCTTGAGCTCAAGTACAGGTGGCTCTTCAATAGATGGCTTAGTGTCATGTCCCATCTCGGTGGTCAAATCTAATGATTCCACTTGTTTGTGGTATATAGGAGTGGCATTCAACAGGTTCATACACTCAACTACTTCTTCATCATCTTCATCCACTTCCGTAGCTACGAGAGATGACTTAAGTGCATCTTCATAATGCACATTCTCAAAGGTGGTTTGTACCACTCTGTCCACCATAGCATCCACCACAGAAATTCTGTAGCACTCCTCTGGATCATCAGGACATTTTATTGCTTTAAAAACATTAAACTTCACCTCTTGGTCTTGCACCCTCATAGTGAGCTCTTCTTTTTGCACATCAATAATAGTTCTCCCGGTAGCTAAGAATGGTCGTCCCAAAATGATAGGGACATCATGGTCTTCTTCATAATCCAAGACAATGAAGTCAGCTGGGAAGATGAACTTATCCACCTTAACTAACACATCTTCCACAACTCCTCTAGGATACGCAAGAGTGCGATCCGCTAGTTGAAAGGTGACTGTAGTCGGTCGAGCTTCACCCAATCCTAGCCTCTTGTATATGGACAGAGGCATTAAGTTTATGCTCACTCCCAAGTCACAGAGAGCTTTTCCACTGAATTTATCCCCAATTGTGCAAGGTATGTTGAAGCTTCCCGGGTCTTTAAGCTTTGGTGGAAGCTTGTTTTGCAAGATGGCACTACACTCTTCAGTGAGTGCTACAGTTTCATATTCACAAAGCCTTCTCTTCTTGGACAAAATATCTTTCATGAATTTCACATAACTTAGCATTTGTTCAAGTGCTTCTGCAAAGGGGATATTGATGTGGAGTCTTTTAAATACCTCCAAGAATTTCTTGAATTGATGATCCAATTTTTGCTTCTCAAATCTTTGTGGAAATGGAGGTTGTGGTTGCATTTTGGGTTTCGGGTGCTCAATGAGGGGCTCAACTTCATTTTTCTCCGGAGTGACTTCTTCTTGATCTTTCCTTTTCTCAACTTCGGCTGTCTCTGGATTACCCTCAATCTTTTTCCCACTTCTCAAAGCAATAGCTTTACAGTGCTCATTTTCTTCTCTTCTAGGATTGGTCTCAGTGTCACTAGGAAGAGTACCTTGAGGTCTACTATTTAGAGCATTGGCCAATTGTCCCATTTGGGTCTCCAAATTTCTAATAGCCACATTTTGGCTCTGAATTAAAGATGATTGATTCTGGATCACGGCATCGTTCTTGGCCATATATTGCATGAACATATCTTCCAAAGTGGGTTTCTTTTCCACCTGAGGTGGTGGGGCTCTGTTCTGGTTATTGAAGCTGGGTGGTTGAGAAGGCCTACTAGATGATGACGAGGCCATGGGGTTGAGACAATGATCATTGCTCCATGAGAAGTTCGGATGATTTCTATTTCCCGGATGGTAAGAATTTGAGTAGAAGGTATTCTGGTTCCTCTGGTGATTGCCCATATAATTTAACTGTTCCATAGTAGAATTCTCTTCACAGCAACCATTAGTGTGAGCACCCCCACAGAAGTCACAGCTTGGTGCCGGATTACTCACTGCATTTACTCTCACCGACTCTTGTAGTCTAGCACACAACATCTCAACCTTTTTAGTTAGGGCTTCATTCTGGGCCAAAATAGTGTGAAAAGTGTCTAACTCCAACATCCCTTTCTTTGAGTTGCTCTTGGCTCTGATGGAAGTGTTCTGACTAGCCTCCATGGTCTCAATAATGTCCTTGGCTTGCTCAATTGATTTGCCCAACAATGCACCGCCAGCTGCGGTATCCAGTTTATCCCTGGTTTCATAATTCAATCCACTAAAGAAGATTGAGATTTGTTGCCACTCTTGAATGCCATGATTCGGGCATTTCCTCAACATCTCCTTGAATCGTTCCCAAGCATTGTATAATGTCTCTCCATCTTGTTGAAGGAATGCTGTAATCTCATTTCTCAATTTTACTGATTTGGAGGGAGGGAAGAATTTATCCAAGAATTTCCTTCGCAGTTCATCCCAAGTAGTTATACTCCCCAGTGGTAGAGTCATCAACCAATTCTTTGCACCATCCCTTAAGGAGAAAGGGAATAATCGAAGGCGGATGGCATCATCTATAACTCCATTCAGCTTGACCATATCGCAAATATCAAGGAAGTTCACAATATGATTGTTCGGATCCTCCATAAGACTTCCCCAAACTGGTTCTGTTGTACCAGATTTAACATCATAGCCTTCATCTCAAAATTGTTGGCTCCGATCGCGGGCTTCACTATGCTTGAAGCATTCCCAGCATTAACAGGCGAAGCGTAATCCCATATTGCTCTAAATCCCATTTAAGGCTCATCAACAACCCCGTTTCCAGCATTGATCTCATCACCCTGGTGATTCAAGTTGTCTTCAGCCATTTCTTTTTGTATAGCTTGGCTTACTTGAGCTTCTCTGGCTTTAGTTTCCTTCCTAACTCTTCTTGCTAGTCTTTCAATCTCAGGTTCGTAAAGAAGGTCTGAAGGATTGAGGGTACCTCGCATACGTAATGAAAGGTACTAATTAGCAAAGAATGGTAGGAATAACAGAATTAACACAAAAACTAAGATGACTAACTAAGAAAAATAAACAAAGAAAAACAGCTATTGACAAAGGTCTAATCTAACACTTCTTAATTCCTATGAATATTATCAACAACCGTTAATCCCTGGCAACGGCGCCAAAAACTTGTTGATGGCTTGGCAAGCGTACCAATCGTGCAAGTAATATAGTGAAAATTAAGTAAAAGAATCGTTCCCACGAGGATTAACTTGCTAATTACCTGAGAAATTAAGTTATATTAGTTAGACAATGCAAATTTCGATGGTTCTTGACAGAAGGAAAATAAAAATGTAAAGTTGAGTTAGGAGTGAGTTGTAGGTTGTATGAACTCTAAACAAGCACAATGAAAATCACAGGACAAATACAATTTAATTCACAAGATGAACACAGCCTAGGATTGCTAATCCCCCGTCGCTTTTCACAAGTTTTAATCCCTCTCCCTCTTGTTCTCACCGGCCATACATGCTAATCTAGGATACGAATATGCTTAGAAGGATTCTCCCGAATGCCAACTAAAACTCAACCCAAATATCATAATTCCTTATGTATTCTTAAGTTCTGAAAATACACAAACCCTAATCTGACTATATGAGGCTAATATCTATATTCCTATGATATTAACGAATCTATCCCCTCTCCTTTGTGGTTCAAGAACTCATACTATCCATTCTATGGTCTAGGTTTTACATTCCTCTCCCAAGTACAGCAAAACCACCAAACATTCCATTAAATTGATCAAGTTTAATGAAAGCAAGAAAATGAGAATGAATAAACATGTATTAATGGCCAAACAATCACAAGAGTCAAGAGATTAACAAAACTTAATCCAAACTAGGGTTCACAGCAATCCTAGTATAGAAATTTAGCTACACATCATCACAAAATACAGAAAATGAGAGAAGAGAAGAGAAAACTCCATGATTCCAAGTTGGGTGGAAGAAAGATTGCTTCAATCCTCTCCAAAAGTTGGTTGCCCTAGCCTCCAGAGGTGAAATCGCCGCTCCCCCTTCGGTTCCAACCCAGAATGACCTAAAAATTCAGTCCAAATTACCTTTTAAAGCCTGCTGCACGTGACAGTAAAATGGTCCGTGCGCTTAAGCACACGGTTTTCCCGCTTAAGCGCGATCAGCAAAAGTGTTACACGCTTAAGCGCACATAATTCATGTTTAAGCACATTTTGGACAGAATGAAGCCTCCAATGTTGCAAGATTCACGCTTAAGCGTGCATATTTCCCGCTTAAGCGTGCATATTTCCCGCTTAAGCATGAAAGTGGCAGAGAGGGATCCCTTGTTGAGCTTTATGCACTTAGGAACATGAAAATCCCACTTAGGTGTGAGAGTGACAGCAAAATCTTCATTTTGAGCCTCTTTTTCTTCTCCAAGGTTCCTCTTCACCTCAATTAAATCTTGGTTAATGGATTTCTCATCTTTCAACAACATTTTCCTAGCTGAAAAACCTGCAAAAGCAAAATCACCAACATAGTTACAAAAGTAACCCAGCAAGAATGTGATTAGAAGCCCAAAAATTGCATTTCTTAACCTAAGAGTGAGGTATATATGCAACTATTTAAAAATTAGGTATTAAAACCCTAATGATAGCCAAAAGTATGCCAATATGACATAAATCTCCATAGAATATATATGAATGCTCAGGATTCATCAATTTTCTTTGGTGATTTGTCATCATCAAAAAGGGGAAGATTGTTAGCCCTAATGTATTATGCTATGAGTTTTGATGATGACAAATATGTGAGAATTATAGTATGATTTAATCTTTTTGGTCCAAATGAATGATTTAATCTTCTTGGCCCAAATAGTATGATTTAATCTTCTTGGCCCAAATGAATGATTTAATCTTCTTGGCCCAAATGTATGATTTAATCTTCTTGATCCAAAAGTATGATTTAATCTTTCTTGGCCCAAATATATTTAATGCTTTATATATTTAAATATAGTAGTATAAATTGATTTTTGATAAAGTTTATTGGTTATTGAAAAGTATGATAAAGTTTATTGGTTGTTGTAATATAATTTGAAAAAGAATGCTTTTTTACTGTAGCACTTTTGAAAAAGAAATTTGATTGTTGAAGAAGTATCATAAAGTTTATTAGTTATTGAAAAAGTATGATAAAGTTTATTGGTTGTTATAATATAATTTGAAAAAGAATACTTTTTATTGTAGCACTTTTGAAAAAGAAATTTGATTGTGGAAAAAGTATGATAAAGTTTATTGGTTGTTGTAATATAATTTGAAAAAGAATATTTTTTTTACTGTAGCACTTTTGAAAAAGAAACTTGATTGTTGAAAAAGCATGATAAAATTTATTGGTTGTTGAAAAAGTATGATAAAGTTTATCGGGTGTTGTAATAAAATTTGAAAAAAGAATGTTTTTTACTGTAACAAATTTGAAAAAGAATATTGATTGTTGAAAAATGTTGATAAAGTTTTTTGGTTGCTGCAAAAAAGTTGAAAAATGATGATGAAGCTTACTGTAGCAATTTTGACTAAAGCAATCACTGTAGCAGTAAGGTTTCACTATATAAAGGGGACTTCACAACACCATTTGCATCAAGCTTCAATTGTTCATTTCTCATATTATCTTGAGTTCCATTCTCTCTAAATTGCTAGAGAAAAATTCTGAGCTTAATTTCAGCGTTATCTATACTTTAAGAGTGTCCACCATTATTTTCCTTAAGCCTTCAAATTTAGTTGCTCAAGGATTGGTTCCTTGAGTTAGTGTTTGAGAGAAAACACATTGTAAGGGAGAGAGACACCCTTGAGGAAGAAAAGATCTATGTTATAGTGGCTTACAAGTGTCCAATTGCATAAACTTGTGGTTTATAGTGGAACACTCAAGAAGTTATCTTGAGGACTGGATGTAGGCTTGGTTTAAGCCGAACCAGTATAAATATCGTTGTTTGATTTTCTCTTTCCCTGCTCTTTAATTATTTATATGTTCTTTACTTCCTTGCACTCTATATTCATTCATCTCTTTAATTGTTTTTAATTGTACTCCATATTTATTCATCTTGATCATACATATTTTACTTTCATAAAAAGCTTGGCCTTGCTTTTAAAACTTCCTAAACTTCCATCAAGTCTTAGCAATTTTTTTAAACACAATTCACCCCCTCTTGGGTGCTAGCCATTTCTATCATAATGCACACTTGATTGTAGCTTGTGGATCAACTCCAATATAGTAAATTTGCATTTTAAAGAACTTCATAAATCAACAAGTTCTATCCCAATAGAAATTTAAGAGAAAAATGCTGTGGCAGGGGCAGCAATTTACCTTTTGTTTTATCTCTTAGGCATAGTAGACCATAAACTTCTTATGAAACAAGATCGCTCATGTTCTTGACTCTGAGTTCCACATTTCTTAGATCACGAAGATGTTGTAAAATTTCTTGGAGAAGGTCTAACCCTTTGTCCCCTTTCCTCAAGGAGGTAATACAGTGCTTAAGAAACTCTCTGTCTACCTCAAGTGCTTGGAGTCTCTCGTAAACATGATCCATCTCTTCTTCTATAACAAGCTTCTCCTTCTCCATTTCAGGTTGAACTATTTTTCGAGAAATCCAAATATAGCCTATTCTTATCTCCATTCAACTCCCCATCTTCTGCTTCTGTATCAATTGCATCAAAAAGTGGAAGAAGCCTCTTGGCTTTTGGGCTCATGATTTTCCTTCCTTGATGATGCTTACCATTTATTTCCTTTGAATGACCATTTGCAAATCCATTTACTTGATCTTATAAACATCATGATCATGATATCATCTAAGTTTTTCTCTTCTTCATGGTTCAGAATATAACCAACTTTTCTTCTAGCACTTTCAGCTGCTTTAAAATGGATACCCCATCTTCCTCAAAGTTAGCCAATACAACAACAACAATAACAACGACAAAGCCTTATTCCACTAGGTGGGGTCGGCTACATGGATCGTACGATGCCATTAAGCTCTATCAATGACCAACTCTTTAGATATCTCATTTATTAGAAAATTCCGTTCAATAATTTTTCGAAGTGTCCTTTTTGGTCTTCTTTGACCTTTTTTCACAGGGCTCCAGGCCATCTTCTTAACTTTCCTAACTGGAACTTCCTACGGTCTTCTTTGAACATGCCTAAACCACCTTAAACGGTTTTCAACCATTTTTTCTTCAATAGGTGCCACTCCAACTCTACCTCATATATGATCATTATGGATCATATCTCTTCTTGTATGACCACATATCCAATGCAACATCGTCATCTCCGCCACTCTACTTTTATGTTCTTGTTGACCTTTCATCGCCTAACATTCACTCCCATATAAAATCGCTGGTCTTATAGCAGTACGATAAAACTTTCTTTGAGCTTATCAAGTACTTTCCTATCATAAACAACCCATGATGCCATTCTCCACTTCAACTACCCAGCTTGTATCCTATGTTTCACATCTCCAATAATTTCACCATCATCTTGTATAACCGATCCCAGATACCTAAACTTTGACACTTATGATACGACCTGATCACCAATTTAATCTCCAACTCTTTCCTAGCTTGTCGCTTGTTAAACTTACAATGCATATATTTGGTCTTACTCCTGCTCAAACGAAGACCCTTCGATTCCAAAGTATCTCTCCATAACTCAAGTTTAAAATTAATCTCTTCCCTTGGCTATGAGAACAACATCATCTGCAAAAAGTATGCATGTAGGGATTTCTTCTTGGATGTGTTTTGTCAAAACATCTAAAACCAAGTCAAACAAATAAGGGCTCAAAGATGATCCCTGATGTAGGCCAATCTTAATAGGGAAGTCTCTAGTCTCCCCTCCAGACATTCTCACACTAGTTGTAGCCCCCTCGTACATATTTTTTATAGCTCTAATATATGCAACTCGTACACCTTTCTGTTCCAAGTCTTTCCATAGCACCTCTCTTGGTACTCGATCATAGGCTTTTTCTAAGTCAATAAATGCTATATGCAAGTCTTTTTGTTTACTCAGATACCTTTCCATCAACCCTCTTAGAAGATAAATGGCTTCCATAGTAGACCGTCCTAGCATGAGTCCAAATTGATTTTCAGAAATACTTGTCTCCATTCTTAACCTATGTTCAATTACTCTTTCCCATAATTTTAGAGTGTGACTCATAAGTTTAATCCCTCGGTAGTTTGTGCAGTTCTGGATGTCTCCTTTGTTTTTATAAATAGGCACTAAAGTGCTTCTTCTCTATTCCCCAGGCATTTTCTTGGACCTTAAAATCTCATTAAAGAGCTTAGTTAGCCAGATAGTACTCTCCTCCCCTAAACATTTCCAAACTTCAATAGGAATACCTTCAGGACCAATAGCTTTACCATTATCCATTTTTCTAAAAGCTTCCTTGACCTCATCAACCTTAATCCTGTGATAATATGCCAAATTTTGTTCTCTCTCCAATGATTCCTCCAAATATATAACATCATCCACAAGGGTGTTCTTGTCGCTGCTGCTTTGTTGATGGCTATGGAAGCCATTTTCTTCCTTTGCTTCATAATTCAAATCAATAGATAGTCCATCATTATCTTCAGCATTGCTACAAGAAGCAGATGAAGTTCTGATTCTCACGCTGTTATCTCTTCTTAACAACACAATTTTTCATCCAATTTCATATTCCTGAACCTTCTTTCGACATGCTTCAAGCTTCCTTTCTAGCTCTTGCTTCTCCTCCCACTTTAACATAAGCTCGTTCATAAGCTGCAAAGCCTTTTGATTATACTTTGATTGTTCTTCCATCATCCTTTGGTACTGCAAAACTTCCATCAGATTGTTCTGCTTCAAACTCATCACCCTGTATTTTTCAAGGTAGATGTCCTATTTCTATTCTTTGTCCCAAAAAAAGTCCTCAATTCATTTTAAGAAATGCTTTAAAATTTTGTTATAAATATGCTTATTCCCATTAGTATCGCTTCCGCAATAAGTATCATTTCTAGTTTGCTATGCTGCTATATTAATGTACCAAACAACTATTTATTTTTAAGTTCAAAGGACCAATCTAAGCTATTTATTCTCAAATTTGAGATTGTTTCATAACATGCAAATAACGCCTTAAAAAGTTTTATTGCTTTGTTATTTGGTCATATGTAGTTTGTTTCACACAAGGTGTCCAAAATGTTAGTTATTTTCTTGCTTTTAACATGGTTGGTATATGTGCAAAATACGGTAGCATAATTTAAGAAAAGTAGATAAGGTGTAGAAGAGAGAATGTATCTATAAATAAACAAAAGGGTTAAGGCGAAAAACCAATGGACAAAATACATATCTTCATCTTTCTACTTGAAAACATTAGAGCCAATTAAATATTTAGAGAATATTTTAATTTTGACCACAAATAATTTATTAGAATTCATTATAAGCTCATGGGTCAAATAAATAAAAAAGTCTTTGATATACTAATAGGTAATAGTCATTTAATTGATGCATAGATCAAAGACTTTCTCTTGATAATCAATGTCACAAAAAAAAAGATAAAAATGAGATAAACTAAAGATGGTCTGAGCAAACATATATTATCAATTTTTTTTTACCTCATTGTCCTTTCTCCATTTTCTTCTTTTTGTTGCTTCATTAGTCAAACCTAAGCATTAAAGAGATAAATTGAGCCTTTAAAACAATCTAAAGCAGTTCTCTTTTCTTCCACGGAACAAGAGTAACAAGTATCAAAACATATTTAATAACTCTCGACAATAATTTAATTTTCACCCTAACCACTTTTATATATGTTAAAGAACGAATAATATGGTTGACGTTTCACTAGGTTAAAAGAATATTCTTTTTGCAACATTGAAGCTTCACATGAGAGATATTTTATGAATATTCTTTTATACTTGTTTTACAAAACTTTATGTAATAAAATCTTTATAAGCTCAACTAATCTCTTAAGGCAATATATTCAAAAAAAATATTTTTACTTTATTTCAAATAATCACAAATATTAATATTTATCAAAAATGATAATTAATAAAATATTTTGGCATCATCAACAGCAAACATGAGTGAAACCTATTAGGCCAACAATTACTATTTTTTTGTTGTGACAACAGGAGATTGAAGAATATCAATATTTTGTGAAGAGAACCTAGACTACAAAAGAACATTTTTTATTTTTGATAAAGACAAATGCACAATGTTTTTAAGAATGATAATGACATATTTCATAGCAAGTAAGATCCAAGTTAACAAAAGGTTATTAGTTTTTAGGGACTAAATTTTCAAGGACCAATTGAAATATTTGTAAATTTTTAGGGACTAAATCGATAATTTAGTCTTCTTTCTTTCACTTTTCTATTATATTATATCATGTACAATACTAGAGGGTTAATAAAGATAAGGCAAAAGTAATATTTATGTCTATGAACTTTGACACATGTTTCAATCATAACCCAAAATTTTATTTCATGTCAATTATAACTTATATATTTCTAATTAGTTTTGAGTATGCTCCTAAACCCAATGTCGACCAAATATTTAACGAAAGACACTGACGTAGCATCCATTCTTACACATGCATTAGCGCCAAATCATCCACTCTAAACATGTTATATTAAAGACTAACTCAAAATGACCAAAATACTAAGTAATTTTTATATTTTGGGTTCGAAGAAAATTAAGATGAAGTAAAGCAAAGGGCTCTTTGGTCCTAGACTTGCTAGTAGTAATAGTAAAGGGAGTGAGAGTTTGCTTATTAAACACTGCAACAATCAACAACATGATTCTTTGTTTAACCAAAACATCCTAGTTTAACATAAGGAATATGTCCTTGCCTCAAATGCCACAAATATGAAAGATCTCATCAAGAATTGGAATTATAAATATACATACATATATATATATATATATATATATACACATACATATATATATATAGTAGAGTGGCAATTTTGTAATTGCTAAGAGATGATTATTGATTGTAAGAAATTATATATGAAAAGAAGGGAGAGGGAGAGAATGACTAAAAAGGACGAAAGGAAAGGAGAGGTGAATTGTTGATCTCATTCAAAATTGATCATTTACAAGTATCATGCCTCTATTTATAGAGGAAATGGATCCCCTGAGAGGGGTGCTCTTCCAACCATGGCTAAGACTTAGAGCCAAGGTTTAAATTATGGCTAAAAAAGCATGGTTAAAAAGTGTCATAGTTAAAATTTTTAGCAACATTTTTTATTGTTGTTGAAAGTTTTAGCTTCGGTTTAAACCGTTGCCAAAAGTTTTAGTCATGGTTTAAACCGTAGCTAAATGGAAGAGCACCCTACCAACTGGGGATCCTATAGATTCCATATGTTGGCCAATACAATGCACTGCAGAGGAAATTTCTACACTTTTTTCTTTATACATCAATAATTGCCATATTTCTAGAGTTTTTAATTATTTTTATTTTCATCATATTTTTATTTTTTTTTCACCGTCACTTTTCTAATGGATTTTTCTACATTAACATTTTAATTTTAATTTTTCTAGATTAATTATTTAACATTTTAATTTTAATTATTTAACTGTTATAACCATGACAAATGTACCAGTAGCTGCAATAGTTGCAACAATTGCTAATCCTATAAACATTGTGCCAAACGTATCGCTTTTAGAAAACCCTATATTGGAACAAGTGTTTGGGACGACCCCAGTTTCACCAAACCTAGTAAGCAATCAAACAACAAGGTTTACACCTTAATATGGATTACCTCAGGGGTATGTCCCTCCTGTAATGACTCAACTTGGGATGGGAAATCAATTAATCAATCTTTTATGTCAAACAGCTCAATGCCAAACAATAAGTTATGCATTGAAAAATATGGTAGGAACAAGCACTCCCACTGTGTTTCGACAGGAAAGACTGAATTTGGTACTTGTTTTTCCAAACATGTAAAGAGATATGCCAAATATTGGCACTACATCTGCTTTGAGTTCATTGGCTAACATTCGACAGCTAATGAATGAAAGTAATCATGACATGGTGAGCATGCTGACACAATAAATGAGTGTTGTGCTCAAGCCCTTAATGGAAAATACAAATAATGCGTGTAATACGCTAGCCCTACAAATTGGTAGACTAACTCAAGCCTTAGGGATTGTTGTACCTAAGAATGCTCAGCAAGAACAATTGATTATGGCTCAAGATCAGGGCCAAAATCAATAAAATAAACCTAGTACAGGGGCAAGACCAACCTCAACCTCAGTTGAGATATGGTCAAGTACAGATGTTATGTCAAAATGACCCATAAGTAAATAGTGCCATGAGAGAGTTCCAACAAAACTTTGTAGGAAAACAAGTCCAACATAATGTAAACTAAGTCATTGAACATAACCTTAATAGATTTGGTTTCAACATAGGCTATACTAATAAGCTTTATTTTGCTTCAGCGTTCCTTGACTAGGTTCAATAGGTAGAATTGCCTAGAGAAATGGTTAAGGTTCCTAAATTATCTAAGTTCGCTAGAGAAAATAGAGAATCGACCATCGAACATATCGCCTGATATACCATTAAAATGGGAGATCTAGTGACAGATGAAGGACTCAATAAGATTCTTTCCTAGTTCACTCACAAAAAATGCATTCTCATGGTTCTCAACACTGAAACCAAATTCCATTCATTCTTGGGCACAAATGGAAAGAAGTTTCCATGACCAATTCTTCATAGGAGATCTAAAAGTTGGTCTGACAGATTTTTTCAATATTAAAAGATTATACAACGAATTTGTCAAGGATTACTTAGCAAGATTTAGGTAGATGAGGAGTATGTGTTTTACTCTAATTCCTGAAGTTGAGATTGTCAAAATGGCTATCAGAGGCCTAGATTATTATATTAGAAAGAAGCTTGTAAACCAACATTTAGTTGACCTTGCCCAACTGGGGGTCAAAGTTTGAAAAATAAAACAGTTGAAAGCTAAAAAGGTGCAAAAACAAAAAAAAAATCCTCAAAAGGGAAAAAGTAAACTATGTCAGGATAGAAACATCTAACAAAGAGAAAGGAAATGCGGAGTTTGATATAAATCTTACTGAGTTAAAAAATGGACCTCCCTTCACTTGTCAGGCTATAAAGCCAATGAGGGCCAAAGAAAAGATGAGCTATGTCAATAGAAAAGTGTATACATTCGACCAACGAAAGTCGAACAAATTTTTGATGTTTTGTTAAAGGAAAAATAGATAAAATTGTCGGATACTCATAGGCTGTTAAAGCCTGATGAAATTAAAGATAAAAAATATGGTAAATTGCATAATGTACTTGGTTATGTGACTAACGAATGTGGATATTTCAGGGACTAAATTCAAAAGGCTTTGACAGAAAAAGAATGAAGTTTGCTGATAAAAAGACATATATGAAGGTTGACATCGATCCTTTTCAGACAAATGTTCTGAGATTGATAGCCAAATTCCCTTGAATATTGGCATGGTCAACGCAAAAGGAAAATGGAAGATGAATGATGCAATAAACTCATATGAGTTGCATGACAGTGATGATCCTATGATAGACAATTTTGATGATTTTGATATTTATCAAAAGTCATGGGAGATATATGAGGAGTTCATGTTTAGAAAGAGAGACAAAGTGGCAATCAAGATGTGCCCGAAGTGTATTCACTTATATGTTCCAGAGGCCATAGAATCTCATCAAAAAGTAATGGCTGATGCCCGATTACTCAAATATCAGAAGAAAGGGAAATTTTGTAAGAAGAATTCTTAATATATACCATCCTATACACCAAGGTCTTGGTCGCATCACTCAGATAGGCCGAATTCTAATGGTTAGTGGACTGAAAAGCCAAAGGAGTTAGTCGAGAGTAATAAGCCAAATTCCCAAGACCATAACTGACATGTTAAAACACGAGTGCCACCTGCAAAGATAAAGGTTGGCCAATGGTGTAAAAACTCTGCAATGGCAAACAAAGATTATGCCAGGAAGAGTAGATTCCAAAAGAATCAACCTTTCTAGAATTAAGATTACTGACATGGAAAAATAATGCCATTTGGTCAAAGAGATCTTGAACATCTGGCTTACCATTGTCAAAAAGTCAGAAAAGAAGGTTACAGAGATATAGACAAGCACAGAAATGAAGAGCCTTGGCAGATGCAATTTAAATAAAAGAGGAACCATTAGGTTCAAGAAAAAAATGTTTAGTAGTCGGGACTAAGCTAACAGCTCAGAATACTGAGGTAACTCAACAAGAAACTTCCAAACCACAATAGGAGAGTACACAACCACACCCTAACCTTTTGAGTATATGGCTTGAGGCAGAGATTGCAAATATTTGAAAATCGACACAACTAACACCTCTAAGATCAGACGTTGACAAGAATATACTTTTCTCTCTTCCCAAGAAAAGGTAGCCAGTCTGACTGGTCGAGACTGAAAAGAACGAATGTGACAAGAAAAAACATATGGCCAAATTAAAAGAAAAAAGGAAAGACTTTGAAGATTGGTGTCACAAAGAGGTCAAGGTGATCTTGGAGGATCCCACAAATGACATGTGTAACGTCCTTATTTTACTATACTAAAATCTGAATTTTTTTTTAAATTCTAATGCTTAATACTCGTACCTTCAAAAAGAACATTCTACAATTGTTCTCAGTACAAATCATAATTGGTTATACATAATAATCAAAATTCTAAACATAAGATAATTTTACATTCGTTTGAAATAAATTACAAATCTGTCGTACATAGTAATTTGATATCTAAACTTAAAAAAATAATCTATAATTCTAATACTTAATAAACTTGAGTGCTCTAATAGTGTTCAATCAATCTTTACACCTTTCCCCTTATACTCAGCCCCTGAAATGGTCAGTTGGAAAAGCACAAAAAGGTAAGATAAGGGTATCTCAGTAGCTAGCATAATTTTATAAACATTTATAAATATACCATTTCAGTCATAAAAGCACTTATATCATAAAAATCAGTCCATGTAATATAAATTCTCAGTTCAGTGTAATAGGTTGATGAAAAATTAGCAAGCTGATATATAAATAAATCATGGAATCAAGAATAGTTGGTGGCACACTCAACGACATGGAAAAGATAGTCTGCAGAACTACTTTTTCCAAGCTGAACATGAGAGAAAGGCTACTGCAGTCCTTTAACTCAAGCTAGAAAGATTCCAAGCTAAAACATGGAAATATAATTTCCAAGCTGACATGGAAATAAAATTTCCAAGCTGACATGGAAGCAAAACTCCCAAGCTGAACATGGAAGTAAACTTCCAAGCTGATATCATGCTAATTTCATCATGAAAAATATATTTCACTTTAAATAAAACTTCATGGACATAAAATATTCAAGTAGTAAAACAAGCTTTTATGAATTGCTAAGCTACCTGTAATTTGTAGTTTGACTTTTTAGCTCAAATAACTATTCAATCTGTCTTGAAATTCGTTTCATGATTTTTGACCATTGACCGTGGGGTAGTTTGCACTGGTTTTGGTTCTGATTTTTGCTTCCTATTCACTGCCACTTCTCCCTTAGCACTTGTGTGGGTTAGTAATAGAAGAATCTCCTCAAAGTAGCTCAGAAAAATCGAGTTTAACGTTGCTATTTTCTTCTTCCAAAATCTCTATTTTATGGTTGAAAAACAGAGAATATTTTTCTGCTTCTGTCCAAGCTGCTGGATTCTCTTTTTCTCACTCTCTCTCGGTTGTGAATGGTGCAAGGAAAGGGGAGGAAGATGTTGCTATTTATAGCTAAGAATGGGAGGCAAGTGGAAAATTCCTTTTGAATATTCAAATATCTCTCTAAAGCCTAGAAATATTTAGAAAACTCAAGATAACTCAAGATAAACCTAGACTAACCTAGAATTCTCTAGAATTATCTATACTAGAAATGTTTAGAAAACTCAAGATAACTCAAGATAAACCTAGACTAACCTAGAATTCTCTAGAATTATCTATACTAGAAATGTTTAGAAAACTCAAGATAACTCAAGATAAACCTAGACTAACCTAGAATTCTCTAGAATTATCTATACCATTCTACAATATTCTACACTTATCTAGGAAATTCAAGAATATACAAGATATCTGTAGAACATACAAGATTCCTCTAGAACAATCTAGATTCATCAAGGACATTCAAGAGATTTCTAGAGTCTCAAAATAAAAAAAATATTAAATATTTAATCCATAATAATTTGGGATGTTACAACATGGACCAGAAGAGAGAAACTTTATCTAACGTTAAACAAGGGGGCAACTCATCAAGTTCAAACCTGAATATCAAGTGACCGACATGGATTTATCGGCTGACGAGATTATCGAAGTTCTTAATGATCCTAAAGACCTATTAGGTCTCAATGATGACGAAGAGTTCAATCTAGACTTTGACATGGATCTAGATGACTCGATCATGGCTATGGGTACAACTTTGTCAGAAGTAGGATCTGATGATTGTTCAGTGGACAAAGATTACTTCAAGCTTGGGCCATTTACTGATAAATATGGTTTATTCATAGATGATGATGAGTAGAACCCAATTGAGGGAAAATTCAAAGATGTCAAAGATGAGGAGAAAGAGAATGCAGATAAACACCTTGTCAGCATTGGTTAGAATCTTATCTCCGTGATACCGCTAGAATATGTGGCAATTTTGTGGTAATAGTGGTTCACGCCACTACGATGCCAAATCGTCTAGAATTGAATTTGTGGCAATTTTGTGGTAATAGTGATCCCTAGGTCGTATTCACTCAAGGAGCCTCACTTCTAATTGCTAATTAATTGTTCTAAATACTAAGTATACTAATTAACTACACGGGGGGTTTGGTTGATGACAGAAGCATAAAAATTAGCAACAACAGCAAACAATAGCAGTAATGGCAACAGCAAATCAGGACAGGATACAGAACAATACCAAAGATACATGTAATTAATCTTTGGTTTCCCTAGAAGTGTAATCATCATTATACTTTTTTTAAAAATTAGTTCCAACTTCATCTATTATTCTAGCCATCAACTAAGTTTTCTAGAAAATCTCCTAGAACTTGGACACATTAAGTCTTAACTGGAATATTGTTCTCACATAATCGCATATTGGCAACTTAATCAAATCCTACTTACTAAACATGCATAGCAACCACATACATACGAGTTCAACAAGGTTTACCCTCTAATGGAGTAATAAAAACAGGAATCAAGCCCATATAACTTTTCTAAATAGAAAAATATACAGAAATAAGAACAAGAGGAAAAATAGGGATTAACTGAAATAGATTAGGTCAGAAACACGTATCTATTTAGAAGCATTCAAATTACATCTCCTAGTTCCACCAAATATTAATTACAAAAGGGGTTTTAGCCCTTCATAAGGACTAAAACAAAAATACAGAGGAGAAACTATAGAAAAGCTAAACTATTACAGAGGAAAGGAAGAAGAAGATGTCTATTCTATCTTAAATGAAATATGATCTATTCCCTTTGTAGTAGCCCCTTAGAGGATGAAAATGCCCTAGTTCATGCTGTCATTTTCCATCTGAAAGCCTATAGCAAGTGCAGCACCTTGGGTAGAAGCAATGCATGGAAATGGAGTTGCTGGAGGGACTTTTCTACACTAGAGAGTTGACCTGTGAATTTGCCATTTTAGGTAAACTTTAAAAAGCAAAAGAGGCTGAATTACTGCTCTAATTCAAAATAGCAGTGGGGCCCACATCAGCATATCCTAATTAGCACCAAATCATCCAAAAAATGCCACATTAGCTCCCACATATGCACCCTTGTCCATGTCATCAATTTTTCTTTCTAATTACAAAATTAAAGCATAATTAGTCCATAATTAAATTACATCCATTTAATTCTAAAATATAACAGAATCATAGAGTTATCAAGAAAATGTATGCAATAGGACTAAGATAGGGACTAAATTGTATATAAAAATGTCCAATATCAAATCCCCCACACTTAGCCTTTTGCACTCCTGGGCAAAATCTAATTCAAAACATATTCAGAACGTCAAAAGAAAGCAGGAAAGCATGCATGAAAGGAATAGTCCAAATTTGAAAAGGTTTAGCACTTAAAGAAAATGAATCTTAAATTTCTAAAGTTTCAAGCATCGTGGCAATTTAATTTGACAAGAATGAATTAAAGTAATTAGCCTCCTTACAAGAGATGTGTATACACTATATTCTTTCAAGTATTTAAGGGTAACTCACTTAAAATTGAACTTATCACAAAATCACTACCATAAGCTTGTCAAGTATCTAAAATCTCCACTACTCATATTCATATGCATGCTTGAATCAAAAGGACTTTACAAGAATGTAATGTTGGGTGGGAAACAATGGAGAGAGAGAGAGAAGGAAAATAGAATAAAGGTGGAAAAAACTTGGGAAAATGAAGGAAACAACTTAAGAACATGAAGAGCATTAGCTATGTCATTACAAGAGATTGAATATAAATAAATTTTAGGTATAAAAAGTTCTATCTACTCCTTCTTTTCTTTGTTGCTATTCTTTTCTTTTCTTCTTTTCGACATCGACATATTTTCTATTTCAACCATAATATTTTTTTTCACTTTCTTTTTGAATGATCATTCTATTTTCCTTTATTTATTTATTTTTTTCTTTTGCTTTGGAGTAGAGAGAAATATTGATTTCAAAATATCCCAAAATTCACAAAAATTTTCAGCACATCAAATCTCTGAAAGAATTTAAATGCTCTTCACTTCTCAAATTGGGAAGCAAAAATTCTGGTTTAGAAGGAAAAAGTGGTGGTGGAAAATGGAAGAAGGAAAGTGGGAACAAGGCACAAAATGGCATACAATGGAAACAACACAAGGAATGGCAATTTGGCTAAAAATGGTTCACAAAGAAATGCCTAAATCATCTCCAAGCATGCACATGTAAAATGTGGCCTCAACAAGATTCAAGACAAGTTCTAGAGTGATAATTCATGATAAGTGCAACACTCAACAAGAGAGAATAGCATATTTGCAATTAGGCTCAAAATCTCACAATTTAAAGACTACTACTAAAAATCATTGAAACCAAATTTATTGCCATTTTACTTGAGTTCCTTAGAAAAAAAAGATTGAATTATTTTCATGCTAAATCAATCAAACACTTAAGCTATTTCATCATGCATGCTCTTACACAAAAACTCCACCAAATTTTCCAAAAAGAAAGCATTAAATTCAGACAAAACAAAGTAGTAAATTCTGCACTGTAGAATTTCTGGCGACTCAGCTTACCGACACAAAAAAAAAATATGCGAAAGACATTAAATAAAATTCTACAGCTAGAAGACATATAAAGCATTAAAAACATGTAAAGAAAGTAGCAAAATTCGTGTCCAAACAGTACAAAAAATTCATGCTAGACAACTTAAAAATTCTGGACAAAACAGAGAAAACAGAGAAAAAAATGTAGAAAAATTTTAAATCAGAAACCAATGCTTTCTCCAATTAAATTCTCTCCCCCCACACTTAAACATTGCATTCTCCTCAATGAAAATCAGCACCACACATCAAATAAAATAAAGAGGACATAAATTAAAAAGGAGGGAAGTGTACAACCTTGTCATGGAAACGGTACACTGTAGAGTCAGATTTCCTCTATAATTTCTTCTTGGAAGCCCTCATAGAACTTCTTTAACCTTTGCCCATTCACCATGAATTGTTGGTTGGTGGCCTCATTTTGAATTTCTACTGCACCAAAAGGAAAGACATTAGTAATAACAAAAGGGCCAACCCATCTAGAGCGAAGCTTACCGGGCACGAGCTTGAGGCGAGAATTGTAGAGAAGGACTTTGTATTCCACTTGGAATTCTTTCTTCTCAAATTTCTTATCATGTAAAGCTTTTATCCTCTCTTTATAGATGCGAGCATTCTCATAAACCACTAGCTTTAGTTCTTCTAATTCTTAAAGTTGTAACTTTCTTTCCTTGCTGGCTAAGGTCATGTCTATATTGCATTGCTTAACTGCCCAATATGCCTTATGTGCAATCTCCACCCACAAGTGACATGCTTTACCAAATACCAAACGGTATAGGGACATGCTGATGGGAGTCTTGAAGGCTGTTCTATAGGCCTAAAGTGCATCATCGAGCCTCTTGCTCCAATCTTTTTTTTGTTGGGTAACACGGTTTTCTCTAATATTTACTTTATCTCTTGGTTGGAGACTTCTGCTTGCCCATTAGTTTAGGGGTGATAAGGTGTAGAAGTTTTGTATGCCACCCCATATTTCTTCAATAACCCTTGCATGTTTCTATTGTAAAAGTCTGATCCTTGATCACTGATTATGGCCTTGGGGACACCAAATTTGTAGAAAATATGTGAATGAAGAAAGTCTACAACAATAATAGGATCATCAGTTCAGGTGGCTTTAGCTTCCACCCACTTCGACACATAATCTACAGCAAATAAAATGTACATAATGCCAAAAGAAACAAGAAAATGACCCATAAAGTCTATACCCCCACACATAAAAAATATCACAGAAAAGAAGAGGCTGTTAAGGCATTTCATTTCCCTTTGACACATTTCCAGTTCTTTGACACCTAGAGCAATTCTTACAAAACTCATAAGCATCCCTAAACAAAGTGGGCCAATACTAACCAAAATCTAACACTTTTCTAGCAGTTCTTTGGGGATCAAAGTGTCCACCACATGCAAGAGTATGACAAAAAGTAAGCACAAATACAAACTCATGATTTGAAACACATCTCCTAACAATTTGATCACTATAAACCTTTCATAAATAAGGGTTATCCCAAACATAGTACTTAGCTTCACTTTTTAATTTATTCAATTGATGTTTATTTTGGTATGTAGATAATTCATATGCAATAAGAAAATTCACTAAATCAAAATACCAAGGTTCACTAGTACCATATAAAAGGAAGTAATACACATCTGGAAAGTTGTCTTTGATAGGGAGATGTTCCAATGGAAGCTCAGAAAGCCTACTCAAGTGATCTGCTACTACATTCTCCACTCCACTTTTATCTTTGATCTCCACATCAAATTCTTGGAGAAGTAGCATCCATCTAATTAATCTCGGCTTTGCATCTGGTTTCTTCAACAGATATTTCAATGTTGCATGGTCAAAAAACACAATTACTTTAGAGTCAAGCAAATATGAACTAAATTTATCTAAGGCAAAAACAATTGCTACAAACTCCTTCTCTGTGGTTGTGTAATTTGACTGAGCCAAATCAAGAGTATGAGAAGCATAAGCTATCACATGCAACTTCCCCTCTACTATTTGTGAAAGTACTGCTCCTACAACATAATTGAAAGCATCACACATGAGCTCAAATGGGAGCTTCCACCGTAGAGGTTGGATGATAGGAGGAGAAGTGAGTTGCTTCTTCAACTCATCGAAGGCTAACCTGCAAGCATCATCAAAAACAAAATCAATTTCTTTTTGGAGGAGTCTAGATAGAGGTAGAGCGATCTTACTGAAATCCTTGATAAATCTCCTATAGAATCCTGCATGGCCAAGAAAAGAGTGAACTTCCCATACAGAAGCGGAGTAAGGTAAAGAGGAGATAACATCAACTTTTACCTTATCTACTTCTATGCCACGAAATGACACTATGTGACCTAGAACTATCCCTTGCTCTACCATGAAATGACATTTCTCATAATTCATGACCAAATTCTTTTCTATGCATTTCTCAAGTACTCTCTCCAAATTATTTAAGCATGCATCAAATGAGTCTCCATAAACAGAAAAATCATCCATGAACACTTGCATGCAATCTTCTAACAAATCAAAAAATATACTTATCATGCATCTTTGAAAAGTGCCAGGTGCATTGCAAAGACCAAAAGGCATGTACCTATATGCAAAAGTGCCAAAGGGACAGGTGAAGATGGTCTTCTCCTGATCTTCAAGTGCTACTTGAATTTGGAAATATCCAGAAAAACCATCAAGAAAACAGTAGTGAGACTTTCTAGCAAGTCTCTCAAGCATTTAATCAATAAAAGGAAGAGAAAAATGATCTTTTCTTATTTCTCGGTTCAACTTCCTATAATCAATGCAAACACGCCAACAATTTTGGACTTTAGTGGTTACTAACTCATTATTTTCATTTGTTATTATAGTCACCCCAGTTTTCTTTGGTACCACTTGCACCGGACTCACCCATTCACTATCAGAGATAGGATAAATAATTCTAGCTTAAAGGAACTTACTTACCTCCTTCTTGACCATATCAAGAATCATAGGGTTGAGTCGTCTTTGGGGTTGCCTTATTGGTTTAGCCTATTCTTCAAGAAGAATTCAATGCATGTACACAGAAGGGCTAATCCCAAGAATGTATGCTAAAGTCCACCCAATTTCCTTCTTATTCTTTTTCAGCAAATTTATCAATTTTTCTTCTTGATTGGGGTTCAAGTTGTTGGCTATAATGACTAGAAGTTTGTCTCCTACTTCCAAGAAAGCATACTTGAGGTTTTCTGGTAATTCTTTTAACTCCAGTACAGGTGGTTAGATAGTGGATGGAATCTATTTTTGTGGAGTCACATCCAAGGAGGCACCTACATATTCAGATTACTGAAAGATATAATCCTTGGCTAGAGAGGAGGAAGGGTTAGCAGCACAAGAAGAAAGAGATGAAGAATGTACAACATTACAGTTTAAATCACTACACCTACAACTACCTAAAACAGAAACATAATCTAAATCTAGGTTAGAGAAAATGACAGAATCAGAATGTAAATCAGAATGCAACTCAGAATTGTCAAGATTTAGAAAATTTTCAATTTTAATACAAGCTTGACAAAATTCAGAACTAGCACAATTACACTCAAGGGCATCAACCAAATCAGAAAACTCAGGAAAATCAGAGTTAACTCAGCTTGGAAACCATCACATGCCTCATCAACCAAATAATCTAGAAAGTTAACCATATGCACACTGGAATGATTTTCCATAGGATGTTTCATGGCATCTAAGATATTAAAATCAATTTTGTTGCCAGCAAACTCTATGGACAAAGTCCCTTCATGCACATTAATAATGGTTTTTTGTAGTTTTCAAAAAAGGTCTACCAAGTATTAATGGTGCAAGGCCAATAGTGTTATCATTCTCCATATCCAAAACATAAAAATCAGCAGGAAAAATAAAATCCTTAACTCTCACCAAGACATCTTCAAGAACTCCCACTGGGTGTGCTGTACTCTGGTTGGCCAATTGAACTATCACTCCTGTTAATGAGAGGACACCAATCTTGAGGTTGGAGTATACTGATTTAGGCATGACATTGATTGAGGCTCCCTAATCCAACATAGCATTAGAGAATTCCATGTTGCCTATTATGTATGGTATTGTGAAAGTTCCAGGATCTTTGCACTTTGGTGGCATGGGTGGTTGGATTAGTGCAGAAACATTCCTTCCCAAATTTACTCTCTTATTGCCCCTTAAACGCCTCTTATGAGTGTACAACTCTTTGAGGAACTTGGCATATTTAGGGATTTACTTAATTGCTGCCAAAAGTGAAATGTTGACCTCTATTTTTTTGAAGGTCTCCATGATCTCTTTATCCATCTCAGATTCAGAAGCTTTCCTTGATTGAGTTTGCCTATATGGGAAATGGAGAGGTATTTTCTGAACCACTTCTTTATCCTTTTTCTTTTACTCACTGGTTGAAGATGAAGGCATACTTTTCTGCACCTCTAAATTTTCTGGTTTAGATTCAGAAGGTGGACTATCCACTTACTTACCACTACTCAAAATGATGGCACTAACATTCCTTCTTGGATTCACTACTGGTTGAGATGGGAAACTCCTTGAACCTTGACTTTTCAGCTCATTCACTATTGTGGCCAACTGACCAATTTGAATCTCTAAGTTCTGGATATTTATTTCTGTTCTTTGCTGGAATTGAAGAGTATTGACAGTCAGTTACTTCATTAAATCCTCAAGACTAGGCTCAGGTTTCTTAGGTACTAGAAGAGGTGCATGGCTAGGTTCAGATTGACTATATCTTATATGGGGTGGCTGATAAGGAGGATTAGAGGTATTTCTATACTTGAAAGCTGGATGGTCATGCCACCCAGGATTATAGGTGGAGGAGCAAGGGTCATACCTTTATTAATTGAAGTGTATTGGCAGTCAGTTGCTTCACTAAATCTTCAAGACTAGGCTTAGGTTTCTTGGGTACTGGAAGAGGTACATGGCTAGGTCTAAGTTAACTATATCTTACATGGAGTGGCTAGTAAGGAGGATTGGAGGTATTTCCATACTTGAAAGCGGGATGGTCACGGCACCCAGGATTGTAGGTGGAGGAGTAAGGGTCATACCTCTATTGTTGTGGTTGCTGCATGGTTCTACTAAGGAATATGCCAACACATAACTCAGTTGGAGTCTCTTGCAGCTAAGGACATTGATCAGTATGATGGGTATTCAAGGAACAAATACCACACACTAAAGTAGAGGGGGTAATTTTGATCTCTGATTTAGTGCTAATTACCTCACCATTGAAGCTAACTCTTCCAATTTATTTTCTATCCTTAGCTGCTCCATAGGAGGTGTCCTTACTTCATTCACAGTAGTTGCTGCTGGATCATTCAGTCTTGTGCCAAATTGCTATGTATTTTGAGCCATCTTGGCTAATAATTCATTTACTACAGCAGGGGTTTTATCAACCAATGCCCCATCAGTAACTGTATCAACTATATATCTATTCATTGGCATTAATCCCTCAAATAAATACTAGATGAGAAGCTGCTCTGAAATTTGGTTGTTTGGGCAGCTTGAACACAACTTCTTAAATCTCTCCCAAAACTCATGTAAAGACTTACCATTTGATTGCCTAATCCCACTGATGTCTTTTTTTATTGCTGCTGTTCTGGAGGCTGGGAAGAATTTTTCTAAGAACATCTTTTTTAAGTCATCCCATCTTGTTATTATAGCAATTGGCAAGTAGTATAGCCAATCCTTGGCTACCCCATCCAAAAAGAAAGGGAAGGCTATCAACTTGATCTGATCTTCTCCCACTCTATATGGTCTCATGGTAGAGCAGACAACATGAAATTCTTTCAAGTGTTTGTGTGGATCTTTTCCTGTAAGACCATGAAACTTAGGCAGTAAATGAATAAGACTAGACCTTAATTCATAATTGGCATCTAACTCAGGATAATTTATGCACAATGGTTGATAATGCACATCAGGTGCAATAAACTCTTTAATGCTTTGCTTAGGCCTATTTTGAGGCACCTGTGCATTTTGATTATCCATCCCAGTTGTCTCAATTGGCTCAAAACAAGTTGACTCTAACACAATATCAAATTCGGAGTCTGATTCCAACTCTACACTATTGACAGCAGGATCAATAAATTTATAAAGAAGTTCAGAAACTATGCTACTCCTAATACTATTGTTTCTTGCTAGCCTATGGAATGTCCTATCAATTTCAAGATCAAATGTGGATAAATCCACATAAAAAGACCTTCTCATACACTAGGAAGGCAAAATTCACAAGAAAATAATAGAAACACTGAAAACAGCAAAAGCACTACAATAAGCTCGAACCGATGGAAATCACCAAAAAATGAAGTATCTCAAAAAAATCTGATTTTTATTGGAAAAATCCTTCACAAGTTGGAGAAACAAACACAAAAAATAGAATTCAAAAATTCGATCTATAAAAATCACACCAAAAATTACAATTAATTAAAAAAATAAAAAAACTTAAAAAATGAAAAGAGGGCATAAACGATGGAATTTGGAAAAATGGCCACCTCGTACTAGGCTAGTAGCATGTAAGGGTCACAACTTGCTTAAAAAGTTAAAAACTAGTGGTATACCAAGTTTGAGGTCAATCAAAGATAGTCAGGGTTTTACCGATTTGGAAAATGACTAGTTTTCGAGAAAAAAAAATGAAAACTTGTAAACCATTTCAACAACACTAAATAACTTAAAATTCAACAAAGGCACTCGTAAAAAACTAATTAGACAACTTAGAAGTGAATTGGCTCTTCGGAAACAGTACCAAAATTCTTGTTCATGCACTATGATGCCAAATCATCTAGAATTGAATTTATGGCAATTTTACGGTATAGTGATCCCCAGGTCATATTCACTCAAGGAGCCTCACTTCTAATTGCTAATTAATTGTTCTAAATACTAATTACACCAATTAACTACATGGGGGGTTTGGTTGATGATAGAAGCATAAAAATACAATAACAGCAGCAAGCAGCAGTAGTAACAGCAACAACAAATCAGGACAAGATGCAGAACAATATTAGAGATGCATGTAATTAATCTTTGGTTTCCCTAGAAGTGTAATCATCATTATCCTTTTTTAAAAAATCAGTTCCAATTTCATCTATTATTCCAGCCATCAACTAAGTTTTCTAAAAAATCTCCTAGAACTTGAACACATTGAGTCCTAACCGGAATCTTGCTCTTACATAATCGCATATTGGCAACCCAGTCTAATCCTACTTACTAAATATGTATAGCAGCCGCATACATACGAGTTCAACAAGGCTTACCCTCTAATGGAGAAATAAAAACAGGAATCAGGCCCATATAACTTTTCCAAATAGAAAAATATACACAAATGAGAACAAGAGGCAAAATAGGGATTAAACTGAAATTGATTAGGTCAGAAACACTTATCTGTTTAGAAGCGTTCAGATTACATCTCCTAGTTCTATCAAAGATTAATTACAAAAGGGGTTTTACCCCTCCATAAGGACTAAAATGAAAATACAAAGGCAAAACTACAGAAAAACCTAAACTATTGCAGAAGAGAGGAAGAAAAAGATGTTTGTTCTCTCTAAAATGAAATCTAATCTATTCCCTTTGTAGCAGCTCTTTGGAGGATGAAAATGCACTAGTTTGTGCTGTCATTTTCCCTCTGAAAACCTACAGTAAGTGCAGCACATTGGGCAGAAGCAATGAATGTAAATGGAGGTTACTGGAGGGACTTTTCTGCACTAGAGAGTTAACCTGTGAATTTGTCATTTTGGGTAAACTTTGGGAAGCAAAAAAGGGTGAATTGCTGCTTTGATTCAGAATAGCAGTGGGGCCCACATCAGCATATCCTAGTCAGCACTAAATCATCCAAAAAATGCCACATCAACTCCTACATATGCACTCTAGTCTATGTCATCATTTTTGCTCTCTAATTACAAAATTAAATTACATCCATTTAATTCTAAAATATAATAGAATCAGAAAGTTATCAAGAAAATGTATGCAATAGAACTAAGACAGAGATTAAATTATATATAAAAATGCTCGATATCAATGACCTAGAAGATTTGTTGGAGGATTGGTTATTTGTAGAAGATGACATACATTCAAGATTTGACAGTCTAAGAGATGATTAGAATGCAAGACTTGATAATTTTGCCAAATTTGGGAAACCAATTGACGTGCAAAAGGTACATTTACGCCCTCTGCATTTCAAGGCCTCAGTGGAAGGAAAGCCTACCAACAGGGTCCTAGTAGATGGCGGAGTTGCCATCAATCTAATACTAAGAGCCATATTTAAGAGGCTTCGAAAGGATGAATCTGACTTAATTCAGATGGATATGGTTGTCACTAATTTTAGTAGTAAATCTTCTCCTTTCGATGGAATAGTCAGATCGGTCAAAAGGGCTACCCTCTTTGTGGTAGTTCCTTCTAAGTCTAGTTATAACTTACTTTTGGGTAGAGATTGAATCCACACTGTTGGAGCTATCTCGTCGACTGTGTACCAAAAATTGATCCTTTTGAATAGCGAAGGACAAGTAGAGGTCGTTGAAACAGATGATAGTCCATGTTACTTATAGCAACTCTACGTTGACTTCAAGATTTATACACCAAAGGTCATACCAGTTGCGACTGAGGATGGGGTAATTAATAAATATGCTTTAAAAGTCTGTTTAATGGATCAATTTGGTATCAAATTGATGGATAGGGCCAACGAGAATTGGCCAAGTATAGGAGAGGCCGATTAAAATTGGCCAAATGACAGCCATGAGTCTTAAGACTTAATTGGACAGATTGTCGACCTATCTAGCCAACAAAGCAGTCAATACAACAGAAGGTATATTGTCAAACTGCATTATTGATGATGACCCTTTGGGATTTGAGAAAGGACCTAATGAAAAGATAAATGTTGATGCAGAAGATCCTTTGGAAGAAGTGAACTTAGGCACTAAAGAGAATAAGAGACCTACTTTAATAATCGCATTTCTGCCAAAGGAGTTCAAAGAAAAACTTGTCATGCTCATTTCTGAATATAGAGGTTACTTAGCCTGGGATTACAATGATATACCTAGTTTAAGTAGAGACCTCGTTGAACACAGACCACTACTCAAAGAAAGATGCGGACCTATCAAACAGGCAAATAAGAGATTTGCTCCTGAAGTGGTGTTAAAAATCAAAGAAGAGGTCAAAAGGCTACTCAAAGCTAAGTTCATCAGAACTACCAGGTATGTTGAATGGCTTTCTAATATAAATTCAGTTGTTAAAAAAATGGCAAGTTAAGGGTATGTATTGACTTTAGGAATTTAAATCTGGCAACTCCTAATGACAAATATCCTATGCCCATAGCGGATATGTTAGTAGATACCATGTCCGGGTATGAAATTTTAAGTTGTATGGATGGTCATGCAGGTTATAATCAAATTTTTATAGCCGAAGAGGATGTGTCAAAAATCACTTTTAGATGCCCAAGAGCTATTGGGAGATACGAGGGGGTTGTTATGCCTTTTGGCTTAAAGAATGTAGTAGCCACCTATCAAAGAGCAATGAACACCATCTTTGATGATGTGATTAGGAAGTTTATGGAGGTTTACATCGACGACGTCATTGTCAAGTCGGAAGATAAGCAAAACTACTTGACACATTTGAGGCAGGCTTTTGAAAGAATGAGAAAGAACAACCTTAAAATGATTATGGAGAAATGTGCTTTTGGAATGTCGGCTGCCAAATTTCTAGGATTTTTAGTCCATAAAAGCATCGAAGTGGACAAAAACAAAAGTAGAGCAGTTTTGGAAGCCATCGCACTGATGAATAAGGAATTACAATCATTTTTGGAGAAGGTGAACTTCTTAAGAAGATCCATATCTAATTTTTTGGGTAGGACCAGAGTCTTTTCACCTTTGGTCAACCTAAAACCTGAGCAAGAGTTCATCTAGGAGCCTTGTCACCAGGAGGCTTTTGATCAAATTAAGCATTATCTAATGAACCCTTCAGTTATGATGTCACCAATACCACGATAGCCACTAAAATTATATATTTCAGCTTTCGAGGAAATAATAGGATGTTTACTGGCTTAAAATTATGAGATTAGTGTCAAAATAGTCGTTTACTACCTTAGTCAAGTCCTAAACAATGCAAAAGCAAGATATAATGCAATTGAAAAGTTATGCTTATCTTTGTATTTTTCTTATACCAAGCTGAAATATTATATGATAATTTGTAATGTATTTGTCGTGTCAAAGACTGATATAATAAAATTTATGTTATCCAAACCTATTCTCAATAGATGTATTGGTACATGGACAATTGCGCTGTCAGAATTTTCTTTACAATATGTTCTAGAGAAAGCCATCAAAGGCCAATCATTAGCTAGCTTTTTAGCCAACCATCCTGGTTTAGACATTGATAATGACATAAATTTTGTCAGATTAAAACCTTGGCATCTTTATTTCAATGGTTTAAGGCACAAAAAAGGAAGTGGCATCGAGATTTTAATTATATCCCCTCAAGGAGCTCCAACTAAACTTATGTTTGAAATTAAGTATTCTTGTTCTAGCAATGAGGCTGAGTATGAAGCTTTAATTTTTGAGTTAGAAATATTTTGTCAAATGAAAGCATGAAAGGGTACATATACTTGGAGATTCCCAGTTAGTCGTTAAACAACTTACTCGGGAATACAAATATGTTAATCAAAATCTGATAAAATATTGTGCTATAGTGAGTAAGTTAATGAAAAAGTTTGACGATGTGATTGTCCAACACATCCCTAGGGGGTCAAACAAAGAAGCTAATGACTTAGCTCAAATAGCTTCTGAATACAAAATTTCTCAAAAGGTTTTGTCAGATTTAATAGAAATCAAAGAACTTTTGTACCCTTTAGAAGAAAGAGATGTGTTACAAAATAATGTTCATACAAGTAATGATTGGAGAAAAGCAATCATTGCTTATTTAGAAAATTTGAGTTCTGATGTAGAACGGAAGCTCAAACACAGAGCATTAAATTTTGTACTGTTGGGTAGATAATTATATAGGAAGAGGGTCAACGGACAGTTAGAAGAATGCTTGAGTGAGTCAGAGGCATACATCGCCTTGTCGGAAGTCCATGAAGGTATCTGTAGAGCTCATCAAGCAAGTGAAAAAATGAAGTGCATCCTCCAACGACGAAGATTTTATTGGCCAACACTAGTTAAGGATTGTATAATGTTTGTCAGGTCTTGTGAAAAATGTCAAAGACATGGCTGAATATAAAACATTTCAGCTAGTGAGTTATATTCAATTATTAAATATTGACCATTTCAGGGATGGGCTCTAGACTTAATTCGCCAGATACACCTTCTTCTTCGAAGGGACATAGATATATTTTAGTTGGAGTTGACTATTTCACCAAGTGGGTTGAAGCGATTGTGTTAAAAGATGTCACCCAACAAGATATGATTAATTTCATTCAAAGTCATATCATTTACAGATTTGGGATACCTTAAACTCTGACAACCAATCAAGGAACTATTTTCATTGGACGAAGAATTGCCGAAAAAGTTAATTATGTCAATACTATACTATGCGCAGGCAAATAGCCAAGTTGAAGCTATTAACAAAACTTTTATAAGCCTTATAGAAAAGCATGTTGGTCGACAACCTAGAAATTGACACAATACCCTTAATCAGATTCTATGGCATATAGAACTTGCCAAGAGAATTAACAGGCACATCGTCATATAAATTAGTCTATGATCATAATTGTATCCTACCTGTTGAGATCGATCTCTAATCGGTTCGCATTTAAAAACAAGATGAATTACCAGTTGAAAGTTATTAGGGTTCAATGTTCGACGAGTTGAATGAGTTGATTGATGAAAAATTAATTGCTTTAGAAAATCTAATTCGACAAAAGGAACGAATTGCGAAATGAAAAATTAATTGCTTTAGAAAATCTAATTCAAAAAAGGAACGAATTGCGAAATTTCATGACCATCGAGTTAAATTTAAAGCTTTTAATTTGGGCAATTTGATGGAAGGTAATTTTGCCAATTAAGAAACGTTATTGAGAACATAGTAAGTGGTTACCGAAATAGGAAGGACCATTTATAATTACACAAGTATTCTCAAGAAATATTTATGCTCTCGACGAAGTTAACACTGGGATAAAAGTAAAATCAATCAATGGCAAATACTTAAAGCCATACAAGCTGACAATGTGTGAAGTAAAAATTAAATGTGTCCTTATAGCATTAAAATTTTCACATTACATTGACATGCTAAATTAAAAAAATGAATAAAACTTGTCAGATTAAAAAGACCAACAATACAAATAATCTGTTGGATGAGTTTAATTGACACCATCACACTTGACGAAGTCAATCCCAAATAGAAGCCAATCTTTCCTTTTTGGTGTAGGCCGTCAAATAGCCAATCTCCAAAAGTTTCATTTTCTCGGTAAGTGCTTGGGCTCTGACTGCAATGATCGTAAAATTTTCGTTGATTTTCTCCTGTCTTCCCAAATACTCAACCGTATTATTGTCAATTATGTCCCTTGTCGTCTCGAGTGACGCTAGTTCTTCCTTGGTTTTTTAGATTCTTTTTTCCAAATTGTCAAGGAATTGCTTTGACATGGCAATACTATGACTAATGTAGTCCCAACTTTCTTTACATTTTACAATTCCGTCATCCTACTGGTCTCAGTTAGCCTTCAAGTCTCGTAATTGGCCAAGAATGACTTCTTTTTCTGACATCTCCTTTTTGTAAGAAGAGATGATATAGTTGAAAGAAAGAGCTTCGTTAGATAAGTCATTTATAAAATCTTTAAAATTTGAATAAAGATTTTGACAGGAGATAGAGAGCTCTGACCTTACTGGGTTGAGTTTAGCCAAACAACTTGAACTCTGCTTCTCAAAGACCCATCAGATGCAAGAGCCTTGAAGGAATAATCTAGGAAGTTCTTTAACTCTTTCAATAGTTCATCAACCTTCGGGTCTGTTGAAAACTTGTCTAGAACCAAAGAAACGAAAGGAATTAGGTTACTCAACAAAAGACTTATTATTGCATCTAGATCCAAATCACCAGTACTTGGACGAGCAGAAGGTCCCACTTGATCTGTTAAGTGAATTAGACTAGAGGTGGGAGACATAGGAGGGACATTAGCCATTAAAGCCTCAATGTTAAAATTATCCATGATCACAAGTGGTAGATCATCCTGTGAAGGCAGGTCGATAGTGGTATAACTTTGGTTGAACCGTTGAGAATTGGAGGAAACAAGATCTTGCTCGTGTTCCTCAAAATGTGGAGGTTGTAAAGAAGAAGAATCAACGGCTGCTGGTTCCTTGGCTAGAAAAGCCTCAGTTGTGTTAATAGTGAACCTTTCTTGAGGCGATCCGATAGGCTGTTCAGGGCCAAGTGGTGCTATCAAAGCTTCCACCTAAAGAGTGTCAATATGCAAAGCCTCAACCTAAGGGATTTCAGTAAATGTTTCAACAACTGATACTCCTTGGAAAGCTCTATTTGATTCATCAGCTGTTGGAACTATTGCAGTGATGGGAGCTTCACCCTGGAGAGCTCCAACAGATTCTTTGGAAATCAGGCTTAAGACATCTTGACCCAAACTTGAAACAAATTTGAAAACAAATTTATGAAAGATAGTATACATGCTCAATGTAAAAACAAATTTTTGTCAAGGATCATACTCTTTGGGTTTAAAGGTATCATTTGTCAGATGTTGTAGGTGAAATTAAGTGCTTAGGAGTAGACTCTTTGTCCTACCAAAAGAAATAAAGTGAGTACATTTCATTTCAACAGATCATAACACCCGATAGATAAATATACCTAAGACTCGACAGTGGGGTCAGGTACAACTAAGCCTTTGTATGCTTTGGATTTTTGGCTGCACGATCAGCCTCAAAAAATACTATTTTTCTTTTTACTGGGGCCTTTGGCTTACTAGTTTCTTTGGACATGTTGGTTTGAGGAGAAGAAGCAGCCAAACGATCTATTGTTATAGTCATCGATTGGTCATTCGCTTCAACCAATCTCTTTCTTCTATATTGAAGATCTTAACAATCCTCTTCTTGTTCCTCCGACTCGATGACGACGACCTGCTCCACTGGTCTCTTGTAGGCCAAAGGTTCCTTTAAGGGGAGCGTTGGAAGTAAACTTATACGTGTCAGTGGTCCGAAATGTTCAGTGCCTTGAAGTAAAAGATTGAATACCTTGGGCAAACTCGCTGGCAATTGTCACAACATTAGATTGTTTAGAAGGAAGGGTAAGCCGATGAGTGAAAGTAATCTCATCATTCTTTGTTAGAAAAAGATTCATAACAAACCCAAGTCTTTCGACAACTTTAAAGTTACTTGTTCTCGTCGGTTCCCCAAGAAATGCATCAGCCAAACCAAAACGAACACAAGGTAAGGGCATTAGGTCTAGAAAAGGAACTCTTTCAATAAACTATTATGGAGTTTTGACATCCAAAAATTCTAAATATTTGAACCCATTTTGAATCCTATACTCTTGTTTTCGTTTGGCTATGATCTCTTCCATGTTCAGAATGATCCAATGGTCGTAGCGAGTATCCCACTTTATCTTGTACTATTTCTCGAAGAGTCAAATTTTCTCCAAATTCTTACCTTTGGTTTTTGTTGTCGGATTGCATCCCTACACAGGAGAGTCGACAATGATGTCAAAACAGGTTTCAATACTTTGATGAAATGATTGGTAGTATTTTGACTACCAATCAACAAAACATTTGGACACTCCTTGCAAGACTGTAAAAAGAACAAGCTTGAAGCATTGATGACGCTTATCATTTTCCTTCGTTAATTGCCTAACATTCTCTTCTTTAGAGATATGAGCGTCGATAAAATGATCTTCTGATGCAGGTGAGCAAAGCAGTAGGATTGATTGACAGAGACTCATTTGTCGAGTGACCATGTTAGGCAAATACACATAAAAGCTAGCAACTTCTATGCTGGGAGCCCCTCCAAAGATGACCTGTTAATAGAGGAATTTCAACCAAATCGAGATGCTTTCTTTGTCAAACGTTATTGGTCAAATAAACCATCTTGGATCCTTCTAGTGCTCAGCGAAAGGGGAAAAGTTTATTTTTGTTTAACTCTTGGCAATTGAATGAAAATTTTTTGAAGAAGTAGTAAAAGTTTTATTTTTCATTATTAGTGAGGGAATCACAAACCAGATAGCAAAGCTTTGGTCCATATGAACTAGATATATATCCCGTCAATTCATCGTTCACAGGCCGGGTTGATAGGTGTGGCTCTAAAATAGCATTCAACCACAGCTACAGTAACCAGATGGGGCCTCTGACATTTTCCTTCTTTGTCTGAGCCCTAATGTTGTCAACCATTTAACTCATACTTTGGAAGAGATTAGCAAGGAGACATTGGTTCAAAGCCAATCAAGCACTTTATGGATGAGGTTGGCCAGGGGCTGAAGTGATTTGGCTACAGTTACAGATTTTGAGCCAAATGCATAAGCTGATAGCCAAAGCAGAAGGAAGGCAACATGTTCTTTATCTAAACTTTTGTGGCGAAAGTCTACAAAAGAAGAAAAAGAGGTATGTTTGGAAGAATAACCTTTATATTTTGATGAAGTCGAAGGTAAGGGTGAATGAGTTCCCATCTGGTCGAAGACCTGAGATAGCTGCTATGTTAAAGACTGTTGGACCTATCATGCCATATGGAAAATGGAAATTGTTAGTGGTCTTGTTCCAAAAAAAGACTGAAGCTCCCACCATGGCAAGGTCGATTTTGATAGTGTGTCAGGAAAGTTGAATGAAATAAAAAATACCCATCTTTTTCCAAAAGTTGCCTTTCTTGGTTTGTACTCTGTCGAGCCAGATGTAGTATCCATCAACTTAGGAAGGCGGAGTCCGAAACATCCTCTGACCCTTCTTGAAGTAGTGATTAGGTATTGATGAGGCCGAAGTAAGAATAGCCCCGTTAGGAGTCTTGTAAGGGAAAACCGATCGAAGGTTCGTCGAGAAAGTTTCTGAGGATAGTACAGGTCCCAGAAAAAGTAGTGGGGGAGTAGAAGAAGAATCAACAACGAAGATTATTACTTTAGATTTCAGCCACATCTTTGAAGCATCTATAACTAGGTCACAAATTGTGTTTTTGTTCTTGGCAATGGCAGACTGTTTAGTAGAAGAAGAAGTTCCAGCTTTGGATGAAGAGGCCATCGTTGAAATTAACTTGGGAATGAAGGTTTCTGAGAATACTGAATCAAAAAGAGGAACAATGTGCAAATAGCATGAATAGCAAAGTAAGCAGTTTGATGACTTGGCCTAGGGCACACGAAACGTCAAGAGTATAGTGACGATTCACGTGCCGAGATAAGGCTATCGTATTAGGGATAATCATTATACTGAGCCAAATCCCTAGAAATCTAGTACCAGTTACGAGGCCGTTTAAATTTTAATTCTCTCTATGTCTGTCAAGAACAAAAATTTAAGGGGCATATCTTAGACGATTATTTTAAAAATATATAATATTTATATTTGTTAGACAAGTTAGCTTGATCAACAAATAATCGTCCTCAATGTTGCAATAAATTAGTGCTAATTGTCTAAGTGTTAGAGCAATAATTTGGCACACTCGAAAAGATCAATGATTTGATAGAGACGAAGTCAACAGAAGGGTTAAATGGACATCTTTGTGACACACTTGTGTATGACAAAGCAAAATTGTGAAAAGCTCGTCACTCAATAAACAAATACATGGTCTTTGAGCAGGTCATCTATGTGGAGAGACGATGGTCTATCATTTGAAAATAAATCGTTGGTCAAACGTTGAAGGCAAGGGAAGTTGAAGCCATCAAAGACAGTTACTCTGCCAGGTGGCTAAGGTAGTTTTGTCAGATCTTGTAAACTGCTATGTACGTGGGTTTAGGTAGTTATGTTGATCAAATGTAATCATAAACTGTCATGTAGGTGGCAAATAATTAGGTAGGTAGTTACTTCAGTCATTTGCCTATAAAGACTTGTTTAATCATTGTAGAAAGGGTTGGCAACTCTTGATTAAAAATCCTAACATCTCACACAAGTAGAATTAAGGATCAACATCAAAGTATGCTTTCTACCCTACATTTCAGTCAAGTTTAAATTCAAAGTCTTTTACATTCCATCTCTTTTATCTTTCAGCAATTTACTGCACTTTCATTTATCTTTCAGCAATTTACTCGCTTTCATTTACATTTCGTACTTTAAACCTTCTGCAATTTACATTCTATCGATTACTTTTCGCCCTTTACTTTCTGCAGTTTACCCTTCTGTACTTTACATTCTACAATTTCCTTTCTGCACTTTACTCTCCACTTTTATTGTTTTTATTTAACCTTTCTACAAAAAGGACATTTCAGGCTTCACGTTCTTTTGTGAAGTAAATCTCTTCCGACACACTTTCATCATAAACAATATTACCGCATAACTTTAGAAACTCAATCATTTTGCCTTTGACTAAAAACATCTTATAAACAAATTAACACAAGAGATTTGTTGTCGAATCCCGGTCAGACTAAAAAAGGCCGAAAACACAAATACAACTTAAAAATGAGAAGACTTGTTTTCTTGTTTGTCAAAAGTCAACATATACAATCCTTCTTTTTATTTACCAATCATCCTCTTGAGGGATCCTACATTAAACAAGAGTCTGAATAAAAGATATCTTGCATGACAAATCTTTGGTTAACTTTCAAAAAGAGATCAATTTATATCTGAAGGTAGGAACATACAACACATCATGTAAGATAATATCAGCAAAGATTTTACAATCTCGTATACTGCATACCATGGTGGTAGTACCATTGGGAAGCCTAACAATGTGTGGAAGGTTATTGTTCACAGGTTTTTTTAATTAATGAGCCAATTTTGATTATGAGTGATTAGTAGCTCCTGTATCAAGAAGCCATCGAGGACAATCACAGATTTAAAGATATAAGGAGTTGCTTACCTGCAGAATTAGCTAGAGTGGTAGTATCTGCATGAGCAGTGTTGTCAGCGTGATTTTCTTGCTGGAGATTCCTCTCAAGCAGCTTTATTTTTATTTTTTTTTATATATATTGCTCTTGAGTTATAGGATGCTCTGGAACACTATCTTGAGCTTTGTTTTCATTAGTGACACTGCTAGCAAAAGCATGTTGATTGGCTTTCTTTTTCTATTTAAAATTCAGGAGAGTGGGGTAGATAATCTTGAAACAGTTTTATTGCAATGCTTACATAAAGGATTCCAGTTCTTTTTCACTTTTATTTCCCTTATCAGATGTATACGAGGCAATAGAATCTAAGGGTGTGTTAGTGTTAATACTTCATGCTATCCTTCTCTGGCTATCTTCGTGAAAGAGCATTGGACATGCCTGATTGACGAAGGGTAAAGGTGACATGAGAAAATTTTGTCTTCTTGTTGAAGTATAGGAGTCATTATGGCCCATCAAAAATTGGTTAAGTCTTTGATTCTGCATAAATTCACTGTACCTTCTTATCACAACTCACAAGAACAAATGGAATCTCTAGAATAGAGGCTAACCACTTGCAGGGGCCTACATAGCAGATATTGGACCTTCCTAATTGCTTCTCATTTATCTTCGGTAACAAAATATCGACACTAACTTAAATATCTGTATGAGCATTTACGATTTACACACACATATTTTAGTTAACAAATTAGATAGCAAAAGTTTATTAAATTGAGTTCTAAGTTTTGTTTTAGAATAAATTACAACACTCTCTCCCCCTACAACTATATTAATACACTCTTTAGTTTTATAATTATAAAAAAATGCTATACTTTACTCTACATTTATATTTTTTTAGAGAAGTTTGTTACAGTCCATTTTCTAACACCACATTTAAACAAAACTAAAATACGATAATGTGTAGAAAAGGTGGATATATTTTACTTTTTGTTTTAAGTCGAATATGTTTTATTCACAAGATGTCATCTTTTAGGGAAATGACTATGGAAGGCAAAAGGGGATGATGATTGAAGCCAAATGAAGCTCCACGACTCGCCTTTCTGACCGGCGGTAGAAAGACTTGACTAATCCGAATTTTCAAACCCTCTATATCACGACAACCAGACTAACGCTACCAGGAAGAGTAAGCAAGGAGGTTGAAGATGAATTGAAGACAATAACAACGATTGGTGGTTATGACGTTGTGAGGTCCCTCAAAGTCCAATGGTCTTGAAAATTGCAATGCGAAAAGAGTGAGAGAGCAGTGAAGAGTGAAGACGAAGATGTTATCAACATTTTGGCAGGGTGGTAGAGAGAGAGTTCACACTGATCGACTCTGAAGTCGCTTTACGATTTTGATGATGTGGTAAAATAGAAAACGTGTCGTTTTCAAATTCATACATTTCATAGCTTCATTTCTGGGCATCTTCTTCCTTCTCTGTCTCGAGTTTTAAAATAAATTTATAAGTATGGATTGACGTAAATTTACTAGGAAAAACAAACAGAGCTATATAGGTTCATTTTGTTGCAGACACAGTTGCTCCTTCGACCCAACAAAAGAAAAACAGAGAACTCCTCCAAAACCATCATCATGTTTAAAAAATTTTCTGGCAATATCTCTAAAGGAATCAAGACTTTTCGGAGCAGAGCAGACCAAAGTGAGAATCAAATCCCTAAACTTTCTTCTTTCTGTAAATTTATTTTCCGCGTTGACTTCAGTGGATTCTTATTCTTTTGCTTTGTGGCGTTTGATCAGAGGGACGCAAAGGTCCATACTTGGAAATCTTAGGTGCCCTGGACTGCAAGTCCTTTTCCTATGAGACCTTAGCTTCTGCTACTCAAAACTTTCGTCCTGGAAATAAGTTTCATGAAGATGGCTTCGTATCCATGTACAAGGCAAGATCTTTAACCTGTTTTACCTGTTGTTTATGTTTGGTCTTGTTGGGAAAAAGTTGAGTAGAGAAAATTGAACTAGGACTCAGGAATTTTGTTTTAATTTTCAATAAAGTGACCATGAAAGCATGCATTCCAGGCTTTCGATTTACCCTTTTCCCAAGAAAGCTAGAGGTTTTTGGAATCTAAAGAAGTAAGCAAAACAATGAATTTCCAAGCTGAAAAAAGAACAGAGGTCTTCCACTTTACAAAACATATTAAAATACCACCACAAAATTGGAATTCACTAATTTTTCGTCCTTATAATTTCATTTAATGTTTAATTTGATCCTTATACGTTAAAAAATTGTAGCTGAGTGCATGTATTTTTATGAATTTTCAATTTAGTCCCTGTTACTATATTTTCAGCTATGTCCTATTAAATTTCATTTATGTGACCGACTATGTGCATATTAGTGCTCCAAATATACATAACTTAATACAAAAAAAAATGAAAGTAGATAATTAAGTAAAATTAACTCACACATAAAAAAAAATTATGCAACCAATATTGAGTTATTTATATAAGTTAGCTTAAATTCTGTATTCTTGTAGGGTCAAGACAATACATAATTGATTACATTAAAAAAATTTAACGTACTGACAAAAGTTTAACAATTAACAATAGAGAATAAACTTAATTTCTTTTTTAAATTCTATGGATCTAATAGTAAATTTAAAACAACAGGGGGACCCATTGGAAAATGAAGTAAAATTATAGGAACCAAAAGAATAAATTAACCTTTACTATACATAGGAAACCTAAAATTGCAAATAAGATATATTAAACTAGACCTCATGAGTGAAATTCATCAAAATGAAATTTGAAAATTAAGCTGCAATTGTATTGAAATTAAGAGTGGTGAGCGTGGCCCTTTGGCCTGTGCTATACACAGGGAATGTTGGAGGATGGGACAGAGATTGCCGTGGGGAAGCCAAATCCAAGGGAAGGAGATCAAAGGAAGGACTTAAGCCAAATCCAATGGTTGAGTCGCCTGCATCACCCCAATGTGGAGAAATTTTACGGATACTGCGCTCATAACAACCAACTTCTATTTGTTTATAAGTATTATCCCGATTGTCTTGGCGAGCTTTTAAACAGTAAGTGCTTATTTTGAGGTTGAACATTACTTTCTCTGCAATCTTCCAAACCTCTTTTCACTTGGATTGTTCTTCCGAACCTCTTGATATCTCTTCAAATATCTTTAATGCTAAAGCCATAACAAGATGATATTATTTTCACCTCAGCATATACATCAAGCACAGCGGTTTTTTGACCAATCTTCTCAATTCCAAAATCTTCTTTCATATCTGTTTTCGCCCAATGAATAACTTAAAAATTAATGTGTGAGGAATGGTACAACATCTGAGGGGAGAGAGCAGCTTGATTGGAGGCAGAGGTTGAATTATCTTCACAGTGGCTCCCGAAATGGCATCATCCTTCACAGTGACATAAAGCCCGACAATATCTGGCTTGATCAAGAATGGAACCCATTGATTGGTGACTTTTACTTTGGAAGGCAAATACTTGAAGATGAAACCTCTGTCTCTAGAGTTGTGCTTGGGACTTTGTAAGCTTTTACATTTCAACTTGGAAGTATGAAAACCTCTATTTTGTGTGTGTATATGTGAGAGAGAGACAGAGACAGAGACAGAGAGAGATAGAGAAGCAAGGAGTGAGAGAATATTGGAGATAGCATCTTAGTTTAACATCATCTTTCAAACTATTTATCATATATTTTTTTTTATTTTTGGATAAACTGATAAAGTTTTGCTAATTTATATTCGTTTGATACTAACCACTAAAAACTAATGAAATATATACAACGGATTTGTACCTCCAGATTTTGTTATGAGTTGTCGTGTATCAACAAAGACAGACGTGTATAGTTGTTGGGTTACGATGTTAGAGCTCATTAGTGGCAAAAGAGTCTTAAATTTGAAGGAAGAGGCGCCGAAAGACTTAACGGAGTGGGTAAAGACTATTTTCCTCAATACTCAAATATCTAAATGTGATGGATTAAAAAAATACATTACAATGAAAAAATTTCTTTGACCTAAGAAATTGTGCAATTATTCCTTCAACTTTAAAAGTTGGTAATAAATTCCTCTAAACATTCAATTTTGTACAGCACAAAATCCTTACTCTATTTATCTATCTAGGTTGAAAAATGTCAAATTAAGAATTAACAAAAAGTATATCCAACATATCATCCTAAGGGTCATTTTGTTATGAAAATTTTGAAGAAAATTACAAAAAAAATATTATAATTTTATCACATGAGATGATAGATTGGATGTAATTTTTTATGATTTGACCTCTTTAAACTTACATAGATAAATGACATTAGGATTTTGAATAAAAAAGTCAATAAAAGGTTAATGCTGTACAAAATTAAATGTTTTGAAGGGATTAATTGCTAATCTTTTAAAGTTGAGAAAATAAATTGCACAATCTCCTAAGTTGAAGGAAGTTCTTTGCATTTTATCTAAAAAAAATTATTTATATTGCTGATAACTAATAAGTCATGGCACAAGCAAATGTTTCCCCCAGCAAGATAATTGAACATGTCATAGTTCAATATTTGCAAGTCATATCCATATGAAACATTATTGAGTTTGTTTATGGTTTTTTATGCATCAGGCACATGAACTTTTCAAGGAAGGCAAGATCTCAGAGATCGTGGACCTTATTTTAGCATATTCAATGTATAGGGAGCAAGCGGAAAACTGCGTTAAAATAAGCATATTGTGCGTTCAATTGAATCCAAATTCACGTCCCCGAATGGAGGATGTTGTATTCATGTTAGCAGGGACATTGGGTCATATAGAGACACCGATTTTTCCTCATGTTAGTTTGCAATGATATTTGCTACTCCAAGTTTGCTTGATTATCGAGGTTTTATTTTGATTACTGAAACACCTACATATGTAATCTTTATTTTAGGATGATGAATTTGAAGAAGCAGTTGGCGTTGGAGAAGAATTTTCTTATGATGTGCCAATGGAGGAGCATAGTAACTCATTCACAGTCCATCCTCAAGATGACCATGGTAAGACTGAGTTTCTTTCTTAAACTTGATTATTTAAATTCTTTCGATAATGTAGATGGGCTTTTTTTCCTTTGGAATATACAACAAGTTTGTGCAAAGATTAGGAAGAATTTGCAGATTTTAAGATAATTTGTTAGATGAGGACAAGAACTTTTGTACCATATTTTGGTAGAATTTAAAGCCAATGTGCACTTGGTGATTATACATGTAGATTAGGTGCCTTGTGAAACAAAATTTGTGTATGAATTTATTTATTTATTCAAATTCATACAGGCATAGAGTAAATGTATTCTTCGATTTCTAAGCATATGATTGTAATGGATTCTCTATTTTTTGCTTTGTGTTGTTTAACCAGAGGCACAACATGAAAATTTTGAGGAAAAAATAGCTGCCCAGAATTGTCAAAAGTTTTCCTATGAAACCTTATATGATGCTACCAACAAATTTGCTTCCCAAAATGTGCTAGGTCGTGGCGGTTTTGGACTCATCTACAAGGTAAGATCATTAAGCAATTTTACCCATTATTGATTTTTAGTTGTTAGTGATTAAAAAGAAAGTCATATAAGTAAAAATTAATCGAAATAATAATTAAAACTCATGGTTGTGGTCCTTTGTCCTATGCTATTAATAGGGGAAGTTGAACAATGGGAGAGAGATTGCAGTGAAGAAGTCATTAACAATGTCAAAAGAACTGAGGAAAGCATTGATAAGGGAGGTAGATTTGCTGAGTAGAGTGAAGCACCCCAATGTGGTGAAATTGATTGGTTATTGCACCGATAACAGTGAACTTTTAATTGTTTCTGAGTATGTTCCTACAAGAGTCTTGACAAACTTTTATTTGGTAAGTGCTTAAATGCCTCACCCTCACCTTCTAATCATTATCGTAACATTTTTTACAACTACCATGTAACAAGTTAATGACCTTACAATTATAAATGTTGCACATCAAACGCATACACTGAATATGGCCTTATTTTTTTTTTTGTAAGGACCAATCTTCCCAACCCCTAAGTCCTTTGTTAGAGGATTAATAAATAATAATTATGTGAGTAATGTTATAGGTCCCAACAGAAGAGAGGATCTTAATTGGAGTCGGACATACAACATAATTGTCGGCATTGCAAAGGGTTTGAGTTATCTTCATGATGATCCTCAAAATTGCATTATTCATCGTGACATAAAGGCCGGAAATATATTGATTGATCACAAATGGGTGCCCAAAATTACTGACTTTGGCATTAGTCGTCTTTTCGATGAAGATCAAACCCATGTCTATACCGGTGCTATTGGGACTTTGTATGTCTTTGAACTATTTACTATGTATCTATAGAGAGCTATGTGGACCATAATCTCATAATTTGTTAATTTATGGGGTAAGAATGAGATTTACCAAACTTCTATTTATCAAGTACACTTATACTACTTGTGAAACATCTACAGGGGATATATCGCTCCAGAGTATTTGGATAATGGACATGTGTCAGTCAAGACAGACGTATACAGTTTTGGAGTTTTGATGTTAGAACTTATCAGTGGCAAAAGAGTCTCATCTATGCCACCTCCAGAGGACAATGCTATAAGCCTACTTGATTGGGTAAAGACCATTTCGTTGGCAATATTTATTTTATAATAATGTTTAATACTGACAATTTTTTTGAGTAGACTGACATATTAATATTGTATATTTATGCACATTTTGGGATATATATATTTGGTTGCTATCTTTAATTAGTTTCATAATAAGATCTTATATTTTGTGTTAAGGGACCTATTTTATATATAGTTGTTTTGTTCTGAGGTGTTAGTGAAAATAGTAAATGTGTAGATACCAGACCTAAATAATAACAGTGATGAGGTGTTATTGTAAAAACGTCAATTTATTGGTCGTCCCATGAGACGACTCATGGATATATGGTTATGGCTAGTGATTCCTTAGGTTATATGAAAAGACAAATCTTTGGTAGAAAAATAGAGAGATTATTTGTGTTTTCATCACACCAAAGGTTGAGAGAGTCTCTCATATTTTCCTAGAAGAGCCTACCTCTTTGATCTGTGTTTGGGATTACAATGGATCAAGGTACTCTTCCTATTTGTGTATTTATTGTGTTCCTAGTACTTATCAAGATCGACAAATAACATTATTATTTTTAAGTATTTTCCGCACTTTGAGTTTCCATAATTCTAGATTGTTTGGCTTAGTTTTCTTTCAATTGGTATTAGAGCTAAGTTCTGATAAGTAGTAAGAACCTTTTGAGTTTAAAAATTCGAATTTGGGTTTAATTTTTGAATTTTTTGTGAAAAACCCTATGTGTGTATAAATTTCAAATTTGGTAAAATTAGGAGAATTTTTAGGGTTCTTTGATGTTAAATATCTGATTATACACTAATTTCGCACCTGATTAAATAAGTTTTTCAAAAAATAAATCAGAATTGAGAGAAATTTTTGTAATTGAGGAATTTTTGGGATGAACCTTAGAATTTAGGATTTCCTAATTAAATGTGATTTTGGGAGATTTTGGGTCATTTTCACCAATTTTATTGAAGTTTCAATTAATTTTTGAATATATTTGAGTTAGAATTCATGAAAATGATGTTTTGGATGTGATTTTTGGATTTTTTGGATGAAGAACATTAATGTCCATCTAGAAAAATTTTTCCAGATTTTGCGGTACTGTAGTAGTTACTGTGCAACACTTTAGCGATACTGTATGGGTATTGTAGTGGTACTATATTATTGCTATACATTACTGTAGCATACTGTAGCATTGATCGTTGACTTTGATTGTTACTATTCATACAGAAAATTTGCATTTTTAAAAAAAAAAAATAACTTCAAATCATATCATATGGTTTTTTCTCATGAATCCTAATCAATCTAAAGTATATTTTCTTGTTAGAATTAAATTGATTGAACTATTTGGTTGCACAAAATAGCTAATTTAGGTAAAAATAATTTGATTTTAACAAGAAAACTTGTAAAATGCTTATGCATATTAAATATTCCAAAAGAGTTTAGTTGGTCAGGCTTAAGGTAGTTAACAAATGTAAAGCATATTTGAGAAACTTGTTTAGCATGAGTCGGCCTAAAGGAAGACATGTGTTGAGTAAGTATATTTGTTCTACATTGGTTTGAGTAGAAAGTGCTACTTACAAACATTTGTTCTGCCTAAAGACTACCAGGTGTTGATATACTAGACATCTTTAAAATATGATTGAAACTTTATATGTACATGTGGCTATTATATATACACTATAACTCAGTTAATAGAGTTATTATGTTTTACATGTACAATTTGATAGATATATATGAGTATTTTTATGAGCTTAATCATTGGTTTACTATATTTGTATAGAAAGTGCCACTTACAAACATTTATTCTGTCCAAAGACTAATAAGTTTTGTTGTACTAAATGATAGGAATCCAAATACCATGCTAAAGGAAAAATTTTACTATTTTGCATCACTAAATTTGAGATCCATTTTTTCCTATAATCCAAGTGGAAAGAGCCAAAATAATGTAGAATATGACTTGAAGATTGCTTATCTTATTTTAAGAAACTTTTATTATTTGATTTAGGCATTTTTATTATTAGGAAAGTTTTCAAGTCAGATTAATGATCTTATTTTAAGAAATTTTTATTATTTGATTTATTGCCTTTTGAATTAGTTTCCTTTTAGCTATTAGTTTCGCTTTAGCCATGGTTTTCAAAACCAGACCGGTCATTAAACTGGTAGAGCCACCGGTTCAAGGTTCAGTGGTCGGATCGTGGTCGAACCGGTGATAATTAAAAAATATTTAAAATATACATAATTTAAAAAATATATATATAATTTAAAATATTAAAATACTTAATATAATTGATAATTCATAACAATAAGTGAAGAAAATAAGAAATAGATTAATCCATAATTGATAATTCATCACAACTCATAATATCCACAATTTCAAGTTAAGTTTTATTGTGAAAATAGCTTTGTAAAAGCCTTCGTATTTCAAAAGAGTAAGCCAAGTCCCCACATTGCTTAGTTTTTCTTCTCTCTGGATTACATTTTTGTTTCTTTTTATTTGCTTACCTGAACAGGGACATATTTAATAGTTGCAAAATTAACTTTTGTCTGCCTCATATAACCAATAGACGATAGCAAAAAAAAAATCCCCCAAAAAAAACCCCCAGAAAAGAAAAAAAAAAGACAAAACTGGTTTAACCACCCAACCGCCTAGTTTGGCCAATTTTCACGATTCAACTCTGGTTCAACCTCCAGTCGATTTTTTAGCCAGACAGGACAGGACCACCCTCCGATTCTTGGTCGAACCGGCCGGTCTGGTCCGATTTTGCAATCATGGCTTTTAGCTATTAGTTTTCTTTTAGCTATTAGTTTCCTTTTAGCAATTTGTTTCCTTTTAGCTATTAGTCTCCTTTTTTCTATAGTATACTTTATAATGCCTTTAAATAGGCCTTTTCATTCAATAAAAATCAGAATACTTTTAGTGAGAAAATTTCTTTTTGGTTCTTTGAAGAACTTTTGAACTTATCAGATTTTTATCTGTGGCATTCATACTTGGACTTATCAATTGAGTTTTCCATCCCTTGATTTTGGCATCTTCATCATACCAAGTTTCTCATCTCTTTATAGATGTTAGGTTGCGATTTTAATTCAAATATGTAGTAGAACGATCATAGGGACTAATTTTTGTTACAAGTTTCGTCATAGGTTGACGAGGTTCGTATCATTTGATATTAGAGTACGGTTCTAGTCTCAGAAAAAAAAATATCTAAAGAAAGTACTTCAGAAGATGCAATGGGTATGAAACCAAATCATGAAAGGATAGAGCGAATAGTGTCCAATTTCTAAAGAGGGGGGCCTAGGCATTTCAATCCACACCATGAGGCATACACGTGACTTGGATTGCAAGAATTCACAATTTTCTTTGAAAGTTGTAGATTCACCCAAGAAGCCATCGCCTAAAAATACTTTTGTAGAAGAAATTTTTGAAACTGATGGAATTTAGGCTCAAGATCAAATTTTTATTAGTGATGCAAGTGAAGTAGAAGATGAAAAACAAGAGAAAAAGGAGAACGAGAACGTAAAAAGTGAAAAAGACAACGAAATTGAAAATACCACAAAGAGTGAGGAAGTGATTGAAAGTGAAAAGAAGATAAAAATAGGGAGGTGCAAAAAAAAGAAAAGTTGGGAGAAATCGAAAAAGAAAACACACTCACTATTTTTGATATTTCTCTGCCTAAAGAAGTCAATTCTCTTTCCTAGGCATTATTACACTCTATATTTAAGATTCAAGGACAAATCTTCTTTCAAGAGGGAGAGAATAATAATAGGAATCCAAATACCATGTTGAAGGGAAAATTTTGCTATTTCGCATCACTAAATTTGAAATCCATTTTTCTCCATGATCTGGGTGGAAAGAGCCAAAATAACATGGAATATGACTTGAAGATTGCTTATATTATTTTAAGAAACTTTTATTATTTCATTTAGGCATTTTTATTATTAGGAAAGCTTTCAAGCCAGATTAATTATCTTATTTTAGGGAATTTTTATTACTTGATTTATTGCCTTTTGAATTAGTTTCTTTTTAGCTATTAGTTTCCTTTTTTCAATTAGTTTCTTTTTAGTTATTTTGTAATGACTTTAAATAGGCCTTTTCATTCAATAAAAATCATAATACTTTTAGTGAGAAAATTTCTTTTTGGTTCTTTGAAGAACTTCCAAACTTATTAGATTTTTATTTGTGGCATTCATACTTTGACTTATCAATCAAGTTTTCCATCCCTTGATTGTGGCATCTTTATCATACCAAGGTTCACATCTCTTTATAGATGTTGGGTTGCAGTTTTCATTCAAATCTGTAGTAGAACGGTCCTAGGGACTAATTTTTGTTACGGGTTTCGTCATAAGTTGGCGAGGTTCGTATCACTAAGCATCTCTAAATATAATTAAGACCCTTATGTGTACATGTGAATATTATATTATATCTCTAATTTGTGTTAATAGAGAAATTGTGTTTCACATGTACAAGTTGATATATATTTTGCGTGTAATGTATATATATGAGCTTGTGTATTATTAAATACACATATGTGTTGTCTTGAGCATGTTATTTGTTGTTCTATTATAGTTTTTGCTACTATAAACATATCTACCATATTAATATTATTCTTGTGCTTAATTTCACTAATAACAATAGGAAGAAAAGAACACATTGTGATAATGTTGGTTGCTTATATTTAGACTATGCATTAAGAGTTGAACGCCCAACAGAACTTATCAGTAGTAATACTACTATTTAGAGAACTACATTTGAGAAATACGAGGGTTCAAATTGCATGAGTCTACAAATCATGCAACGCACAATTCTCAAATCCATTCGTGATGCGATTCTAGAATCGAGTGATGGTAAAAGTTTCCAAAAAGCGATCTCTGACTAATTTCGCTCTAAACGAAAAGGACAAAATTAGCACTATTTTGACTTAACTAGTTTCAATGAGACATAAGGGTAAGAGAAATATAAAGGAGTACATCATACTTGTGCTTTTAGTTCTAATCTTTCTTTCTCCTAAATGCTCATAAATGAGCTTATAACTCAATTTGTGCAAGAGGAGAAGAGGTTAAAGCATGACAAGGATAAGAGTGCTCATTTAGCATCCTCTCCTGGTACTAAGACTTCCTCTAATAAAAGGAAGATGACTCATGAGAAGCACTATATAGTTCAAGGGGTATACATATTAGCTTTGTCAATACTAAAATTAATTTAATTTTGGTATCCAATGATACTTGGTGAGTAGATTCGGGTACAACTACTCACACAAGTGTATCTATGCGATATCGCATAAGCGTGCAAAGGCCAATTGATGGTGAAAGATACATCTATCTGAGTAATGACAATCAGGAGGTTATGGAAGCTATCAACTTATTTAGATTATCTTTAGGGAATGAACAAACATTAGATTTAGAAAACACTTTTGTTATACCCTCTTTTAGACATGATTAATTTTATGTTTCATGTTTGAACAAATATGGGTATCCTTGTTCATTTTATAATGAAACATTCAGTGTTTTCTTAAATTCTAAATGATTGTTTTTGATTCATTAATTAATAATCCTTATAGTTCAAAAATGTGAGGAAAACTTATAGTTATGTGAAAATACATTTTGTAAATTTGGTACTAAGCCTAAATTGACTGAAGATGACATAGGCGTGTGTGGCATATCTCTAAATAGAGTATGCAAAGGTTTATATCAAATTACATTCTACAAGTATCCACTATTGACAATATGAATATTTGTGTTGAATGTATTAAGGGCGAACTGGCTAAAATTAAGGGAATAGGTGCTACTAGAGCTAGTAAGACTTTGGAGTTGATGCAATCTATATGTGGTTCATTCCCTACAGTTTCTTGGAATGGACAATGATATTTCATCAACTTCAAAGACGATTACTTTAGATTTGAGTATATGTACCTATTACATGTGAAATCCTAGTCATTGGACGTGTTCAAGGTTTTCAAAGCCAAAGTTGAGAATCGATTAGGCAAGAAAATTAAGGTCATTATATCTAATTGTGAATGTGAGTTCTATGGTAGATACGATGGATTAGGTGAATATTGTCAAGGGCTTTTTGCCAAATATTTTGCTTAAGTGTGGGAATGTGCCACAGTACACTAAGTCGTGGACTTCAAATCAAAGTGGTGTTGTTGGGTAGCATAACCCTACTCTTAAGGACATTGTGAGAAGTATGATTAGTCGTTCTTCTCTACCATAATTGCTTTGGGAGAAGCTCTTAAAACAGTTGTGTATATCCTTAACAGAGTACCTAGTTAAGCAATACAAAAGACCCCATATGAGTTGTGGACAAGCGAGAAATCTAGTATTAAACACTTACATATTTGGGGTTGTCTAGCTGAGACCATGCCGTATAAGCCTATGAGAGAAAACTAGACCTAAAGACTATGAACTGCTACTTTATGGGATGCTCAGAAAGTCAAAGGATTTCAAATTTTATGACCCTTGGACCATGTCCTTTCTTGAGACCAGGAATGCCTATTTTATTGAGGATGTTGGTCATAGTGGGAGTGATTAACTAAAGGACATTGTATTTGAAGCGAAATACGTGAGTTATCCTACTACAGTTACAGGAACACTTGATTAGGTAACACTGCCTGGGAAAGTTGAACTTGTAAATGAGGGAACTATTAAAAACACTATGGTTATGAGAGAAAGGTCACTATGATTCATGATCAAGAGATTCATTCTCCTAAATCTAAACAACAACAAACTCAAGTGGAAGTGCCATAGAGGAGATCTACTAAGAGAGTGAAAGTGCTTATTCAAATGACTGTGTCATTTATTTGTAGGAGCACACATTTGATATAGACATGCAAGATGATCTAATCACTTACAGGGAGACTATGTAATCTAGTAACTCTGAAAGTTGATTCATGCCATGAGGGATGAATTGTAATCCAAGGATAAGAATGAGGTATAAGATCTAGTAGAGTTATTACATGGTGTGAGTCCAATTAGTTCTAAATGGGTGTCTAAAATTATACGAGACTCGAGTAGTAATATCGAAAGATATAATGAATATATAGTAACCAAAGATTATATTCAATAAATGGGCGTTGATTTTAATAAAATCTTTTTTTTAGTTTTCAAAGGATTCATTTAAAGTCATAATGGCACTTGTAGCTCATTATGATCTACAGCCACATCAAATAGATGTGAAACAGTGTTTCTCAATTGTGACAATGAAGAAACAGTATACATAGTGTAGTCGAAGAACTTTAAATTTAAAGATTCAAAGCACCTAGTATATAAGTTGTATAAATCCATTTGTGGTCTTAAGTGGGCATTTCAGCAGTAGTACTGGTATTTTGATATGTTGAATTTTATATTTTGGATTCACAGAGAATCCAGTTGACCATTGTATATACCTCAAGTTGAGTGGGAGCAAGTTTGTGATACTAGTTCTGAATGTGTTGACATACTATTAGCTGACAATATGTTTTTTTTGCATGAAATCGAGTCCTTTCTTTCAAACAAATTTGAAATGGAAGACCTTGGTGAGACATCTTTTGTTCCAAGGATTGAGATTCATAGGTATCGCACTAGACATACTTTGGATTTATCACAGAAGGCATACATTTAGAGAGTATTGAGCTGTTTTAGCATGTAAATATAAGAATGACCCAAACATGGCTTATTAAGTGGGAGCTAAATGGGATTTGAGACACCTTCAAAGGATGAAGGTCTACATGCTCACTTATCAGAGGTTAAATTGTTTGAGATCATCAGTTAATCTGATATTAATTGTGGGATGTATGACAAGCTGTGTTCATATTGGATGAAAAAGTTATATTCTTGAAAAATGTCAAACAGACACTTATAGCTTCTTCAACCAATTGGGAGAGTTTCTAGCCTGCCTGTTGTGAAGCATCCATTTAGGTAAAACAACTAGAGTTTGCCTAAGTTTAATCACGCCTAAGTCTAATCACATATATATTAAGTTTCTGGTTGTTAAAGATTGTTCAAAGTAATATCGTTTCAATAGATCATATGGGTACTGATCATATGACTGCAAAATATCAGTCTAAAGATTTACCACCTAAAGTATTTTATGAGCATTTAATTCATATAGATGTGGTAAAACTTTTAAATAATTGATTGATTGTATTTTTAGATATTCATTTGTGGTGTTTATAATATATGAATATGTGTTTTTCATATATATTTATGTGTGTGAATATATTTTTAGATATTCATTTGTAGTAGATTAAAGTATGCTTCCTATTCGTATATTTATTGTGTTCTTAGTACTTATCAAGATCGACAAACAACATAATTATTTTTGAATATTTTCTGCACTGAGTTTTCATAATTCTGGATTGTTTGGCTTAATTTTCTTTCATACTTTCCTGAAATACTCAACAACTTATTAAATGTAGTTAATAAAGAAAATATGATGAAAATATTAACAATAAAATTTCACTTCATCCCCTTTCCTTCCATAGGCATACAAACTTTTCAAGACAGGTAGGATCTTAGAGTTCATGGATAGAGCTTTAGCAGATTCGGAAATGGTGGAACAAGTGAAAAACTGCATCATAATAGGTTTACTATGTGCTCAAGGTGACCCAAAGTTACGTCCCGACATGGAGTGTGTTATATCCATGTTAACCAGTCAACAAGGTCGTAGTGAGATGTTAATTCGCAAACCAGGAATCTATGGTTATAGATGGTATCACTCAGGCAGCCTTTCTGGTAAGTTTGAACTCATTAATTTTGATTCTAGCTATTATACTAACATGCTCATGACGGCTTTCTTTTCATTCTTCAAATCCATATTTCATGCTCTCTCTTGCCTCCTCTGAACAATCTTATAATTTAAAGTAAAATATGCAGCATTTGGAGAAGCAACACAATATTACAGTGTTCAGTCTAAAGCACAAGTCCCACTAGTGGATGACGACCAAAGCCAGTGTAGTGCTTTTTCAAATTCAAGTGAATTTACGTTAGATGACGGAGGTGAGACTGAGCTCCCTGTCTTCCTTCTTTCTCAATTTCAAAATTTTCATTTTGTGATAATGTAGATGCATGATTTTTTTCTATCTAATAATTTCATGATGAAAGTGGAACACTACCTATTGATTTATTTTGGTTCTTGTTATTTGCAGATCTATTAAGTCAGAGCTGATCCACTAGCTGCAAATCAAACACACATGATATAATGGTGGACAACAAAAGAAGTTTACTCTTTTCTTTTGTGCACTCTCAAGTTTTCTCTTTTCTTTTGTGCACTCTTCCTTATTTTGTTTTTGATGAGTGTATGCTTGACTTAGAGAGGGAAAAAGAAAAGGAGTGAAATTGTGTTTGTTTATTTATTTGCATCATTACTTCCTTTATTCATCCATTTTTGAGTCAATTGTATGCTACAAGCTGTGGATGGTGCTCTAATGTGAGATCCTTTGTTCATCTCTGTTTGTTTTATAGATGCATCTCTTTTTCATTTTTTTCTTTCAAGGGGCCAACCTTGACTTCTTTTTTTCAATTTTTTTGATTAATTTAGATCAAAGGTATCACGCCGTAGAAATTACAATACCTTAGATTCTGTCAAACAGGATACACAAATAAATAAATTATTTTTGTATAATTTGCCACTAATTCATACAGCATACAATTTACACAAAAATAAATTTAAAAAAAAACTCAAATGAAGCCATAATGCAAATAAATAGATAAACATAGATGCCTGGGGGAAAATGGAAGGAAATGGAATGAAATGAATGTTTAATTTTAACTTTTTGTTTAAGTTTAAATCTAGCTAATACTTTTCTAAAGAAATGTGTCGATTGAAAAGCATGAACGTGAAGTGAAGAACAAAATTTATATGTTTAATTAAATGCAAATAAAAAATATGAAACAAATATTTCAGTTTACTTTCCTTAGCCTCCGCCATTTTGGAATCAAACGCTGCTAAGAAGAAAGTAATGTCTGTTCATTAGCTATCATGAGCAATATGCAGCTATTAAGTATTGAGGAAAATAGTCTTTACCTTACCCAACCAAGCAGGCCTATCGCATTTTCCTTCGGCGGCGGCATAAATGAATATTTATCGCCACTAATTAATTCATTTGGAGAACCTCAAATTAAACAATACAGTTCAATAACTTTTTACTATCTATTTTAGTAAATAAAATATGAGACTTTTTTCCTGGCTAATAAATTAAATAAAATATGACACGTTGATGTAAGCAAAAAGAGAAAAATAAATACATTGAACAATTCACAGTTGAAAGTATTAGGTTCAATTATTATTATGAAAATATGACTTGTGATGAGTCCTCTATTTTGGTTAATTTTGTTTGTTTCTTTAGGGCTTTTTCCTCTCCTTGATTCCATTTTTGTTAGCTTTTTGCTTGCTTTGTCCTTTATTTTGGCTTTCCTCTTTGTATATAGTTGTTGCTTTGCTTTATCTTATTTTAATCTTTTTCCTTGCCTTTTTACGCCTTTTTGTTGTACATTCTAGTAGGCCTTCCATTCTGGTCTGGAACATGGAAACTGAAGTTCTGCAGCACATCTGATGGCTGGCGCCCAGGCGCCACGCAGGGCGCCTGGAGGCGCCAGCCCCTCAACTCTCTGCCAAAGAGTAAGAACGTGGCGCCCAGGCGCCACCCAGGGCGCCCAGGCGCCACCCAGGGCGCCTAGGCGCCACTCCTTGTTTCCAGCTATTTGGGCGCCAGTCCCATTTCCTCTTTGTTTTTGCTTGGCGCCTAGGCTCCACACGTGGCGCCTAGGCGCCCCGGTTCTGCACCTGCGAGCTTTCTTGTATATATTGCTCTTTTGCAGATGTTTTGTGGATCTTTTGGTTGGAGGGCAAGGGAGCTCTGCTAGGGCAAGGATGAAGGAGCTGGGAGACCTCTTCTCTACTGAGTTTGAAGCTTTTCTTCCTTTTTCTCCTTCCTCTTGATCATATTTTGTTGTGTATTTGTTATGTATTTCTTCCTCTTGTGATAAACTCTAGGGTTAGAGGATTGATGTATATTAACTTCCTATGAAGCTTTGTTGTTGGATGCTTAAATACAATTGCTTTTCTGATTATTGGAGTAGTTGTTATTGGTTTAACTGGTTTTAGGTGATTGTGATCATTTCACTTAGATGCATTTGGGGTTTGTATTAATGCTAGACATAGCTTGATATAAACATGCCCTTGTAACTTCTACCGTGAATCGGGTTAGTCTAGACATAGATAATCTTGTTTGCGTGGTCATATGAGTTCTTGAACTTAAACTCCGAACCAATTAATTGGACTAAGACATTAGCTAATTATTTTGGCTAGGAAGATTTGCTCACCAAGACATTGGGTTCAAATATTTTCGTGAACTCGACCAACATTAAATGGAATCTGTGAATGTATCTAAGCATCCTTTAACGATTCAAAGATTGGTTTGTCTATGAATTAATCGGATTAGGAGTTAAGAAAGTCAATCCCCTACTCGTTGTGTTATGGCGTAGTTCTTCGTTTGGTGTTTAGTTAATTCCTTGTTGTTAGTTTAGTTTAGTTTCGGTTTATCTTTTCATTTTTCCTCTGTCCAAATATAACTTGATCTAGTGAAATTGGTAATTGTTAAAGTCAATCCCTGAGGACGATAACTTATTCTCATCACTTTACTACTTGTGCGACCCGATACACTTGTCGGGAAATAGCGCATCAAGTTTTTGGCGCCGTTGCCGGGGATTGACGGTGTTGACAATATTAAGAGTAGCTAGTAGGGTTGTAGTTTGGACTTTGCCTTTTTCTGTACATACTTATACTGTAAATTTTACTCTTATACTTGTACATGCTTTTGCTTTTGTTTAAATTTTATTTCTTACTTTTCATTGGTTTGTGCGAGGCATCACCGACTCATGCTCATTAGTATTCTACCCGGAAATTGGAAGGTCGGTTCGCATAAGCCAAAATACAAGCTTTACACGCTATATGAGCCTAACAAGCTCAACCTGCAACTAAGGCAGAAAACAATCAAAGCCCACCTACTCATCCTCCTATGAAAACTCTCATGGATTGTAAAATCCCTTCTGTGGAGGGATGTGGTGGAGGCATAGCTAAACAAACCGTGTAAAGTCTAGCTAAGGACTATAAACTTAGCGCTCTTGGGAGGCAACCCAAGTTTCTTTCCATTTTATCTTTTTAATTTCGCTTTTAGTTTTATTTGCTGCTTTAATTATTGTTTTGTTTAGTTCCTTGTATTTATTTTCCTTATTTTTATTCTGAATGCCTTTTTTGATGGTTTATTTCTGTGCATAGCTTTCCTTTTTGGACCCCGCTCCCTACTTGTTTGTTATTGAGGATAATATGTTGTTTAGGTTTGGGGGAGAAGATTTTACTGTTATTATTGCTCTTGGATGCTTAGCTACCATCTTCAATGAATCTAGGGTTTGTATTAATGCTTGTCTTAGCCTTAATATAGACATGCCTCAGTAATCTCTTCTGTAATTCGGGTTAAGAAGATCGTTTTTAGGGTAATACATCTAAATCTTCTTTTCAAAAGGAATGTCTCTGTTTTTGTTGACCATCATATCTTTGGATTTTTCTTGATAGATTGGAATGTGCTTTACAAGTTTTATATTATTCTATTTTCAATTAATTCTTTACATGGTCATCTTATTTAAAATTTAACTTAAATTTGGTTTTTCAGAATTTCTAGATTTATTTGAGAAATCTCAAGCTTTTTAATTAAAAGTTGTCGACCCTCTCAACCTTCTTAAAGCACTCTTTCAAAATCTTGAAATTTTCTATCTCTTTTTATGACAACATGTTGCTCAATAAGGGACTGCTTTCTCTAAAAAAAAATAAGAAAAACAAAAAAAAAGCAAAACAATTCTGATTAAATAAAATAGAAGTGTGATTTAAGTTGAGGAAGTGTAGTGTGGATTAGGCGCACAACACTTGTTCTAACCAATGAATTACATTTTCTTAGCAAATAAAGGTGATGGTCAAGGTGTTGTTGTGTGGTTTAGGCGCACGGGCAACTCTTTGTTCCTTAACCTCGTTATCTTTTCTTCTTGCATAGGTTGAGGGGGAGATGTGTGGATTAGGCGCACTGTCTTCACTTCGATCACTTTTTCTTAAAAATATCCCTTGTTTGAGAAGTTTTCCTTGAGAGCCGAGTTTGTTATGAAAAAGATATTTTTTCTTTTAAGTTTGTGGAGAGTAATTTGAGAAAGTGAGGGTGCTTGCAATTTGTCTTTAAAAACGCTTGGAAAAGTATCACGTTTATCTTTAAATTCTCAATTACTCAATGCCAAGTTTGGTTTTAAGAAGATGACTATGTGGAATTGAGTTGATTTTGTTTAATGTTTTATGTTGTTGAGCACTTCCTCTCTATCTTAAAAAATCTGTTGGCTTCGTGGTTTTTAGATTAGTGTTTTGCTTGAGGACAAGCAATAGTTTTGGTTTGGGGGAGTTGATGAGTCCTCTATTTTGGTTAATTTTGTTTGTTTCTTTAGGGCTTTTTCCTCTCCTTGATTCCATTTTTGTTAGCTTTTTGCTTGCTTTGTCCTTTATTTTGGCTTTTCTCTTTGTACATAGTTGTTGCTTTGCTTTATCTTATTTTAATCTTTTTCCTTGCCTTTTTACGCCTTTTTGTTGTACATTCTAGTAGGCCTTCCATTCTGGTCTGGAACATGGAAACTGAAGTTCTGCAGCACATCTGATGGCTGGTGCCCAGGCGCCACGCAGGGCGCCTGGAGGCGCCAGCCCCTCAACTCTCTGCCAAAGAGTAAGAACGTGGCGCCCAGGCGCCACCCAGGGCGCCTAGGCACCACCCAGGGCGCCTAGGCGCCACTCCTTGTTTCCAGCTATTTTGGGCTGGCGCCTTCCTCTTTGTTTTTGCTTGGCGCCTAGGCGCCCCGGTTCTGCACCTGCGAGCTTTCTTGTATATATTGCTCTTTTGCAGATGTTTTGTGGATCTTTTGGTTGGAGGGCAAGGGAGCTCTGCTAGGGCAAGGATGAAGGAGCTGGGAGACCTCTTCTCTACTGAGTTTGAAGCTTTTCTTCCTTTTTCTCCTTCCTCTTGATCATATTTTGTTGTGTATTTGTTATGTATTTCTTCCTCTTGTGATAAACTCTAGGGTTAGGGGATTGATGTATATTAACTTCCTATGAAGCTTTGTTGTTGGATGCTTAAATACAATTGCTTTTCTGATTATTGGAGTAGTTATTATTGGTTTAACTGGTTTTAGGTGATTGTGATCATTTCACTTAGATGCATTTGGGGTTTGTATTAATGCTAGACATAGCTTGATATAAACATGCCCTTGTAACTTCTACCGTGAATCGGGTTAGTCTAGACATAGATAATCTTGTTTGCGTGGTCATATGAGTTCTTGAACTTAAACACCGAACCAATTAATTGGACTAAGACATTAGCTAATTATTTTGGCTAGGAAGATTTGCTCACCAAGACATTGGGTTCAAATATTTTCGTGAACTCGACCAACATTAAATGGAATCTGTGAATGTATCTAAGCATCCTTTAACGATTCAAAGATTGGTTTGTCTATGAATTAATCGGATTAGGAGTTAAGAAAGTCAATCCCCTACTGGTTGTGTTATGGCGTAGTTCTTCGTTTGGTGTTTAGTTAATTCCTTGTTGTTAGTTTAGTTTAGTTTCGGTTCATCTTTTCATTTTTCCTCTGTCCAAATATGACTTGATCTAGTGAAATTGGTAATTGTTAAAGTCAATCCCTGAGGACGATAACTTATTCTCATCACTTTACTACTTGTGCGATCCGATACACTTGTCGGGAAATAGCGCATCAACTTGGGATAATAATTAGCACTTTAGGTCTCTATAATATTATAATATTATATATACATGTACATATATATATATATATAATATAATATAAAAAGAAAGAAAGAAATCCTATTTATCACTACCTCAAAGTGTTTGATTCTGTTTTGTTGATTTAAAATGTCGACAAAGTTAATAAGGATGAGTTTGCATTACTACACTAAAAAATGTCAACCTTGAGTCCTTAGCTAGTGAAATAATTATTTTCATTACACAGGATTTCAGTTAACTAGAATTTCCTGAATCCTTAATGCGGGACTTGATCTAGAAACTATCACTTTGCAAAAGATTCTTGCTTTGTTGTAGCCAATTGTATATTATATAGCTAATTCATACTTTTGCAGGATTTCAAACTTCTCTAGCCACTTCAATTTCCTCCTCTTGTTCTTACTTCCAGTATATTCGTATAAGTTCATTTAACTGTCGTTTTCTACCCCCCAAAGGTTGTTCTCTCCTTAAAGGACAATCAAATATGAAAGCAATCTTTTCTTATTCTCAATTTTTTGATTCTTTTAGAACATCTGTCTCAGCCACAAGCCTTGAACATTACAGTATCCATAGTGCTTCCAAACACCATAAACAACCACTCACTTTTTATGTAATTACAAAATGAATACATGTAGTATACAAGTGACTCACCCTTCCCCCCCCCCCCCCCCCCCTTTTCTCCTCCTCTTCAGAAATAAACAAAACTCGCATGTGATGCAAATAATGCGAAAAATGAGACTGAGAGACAAGGAAAAGGCTATTTATCTCTCTCTTCCCTCTTCCCCAAAAGATTTAAAACACTGTCGTTTTGCTAAAAGTACAAAAGTACTGTCGTTTTGATCATTTGCCTTCGTGAGTCCATCTGCTACTTGATCTTGAGAGCTAACATGATGAACAAGTGGAAGAAGCCTCTTGGCTTTTGGACCCCTGATTTTCCTCCGCTGATGATGCTTACCATTAATTTCCTTTGAATGACCATTTGCATATCCATTTACCTGATCTCTATAATCATCGTGATCACGGTATCATCTAAGTTTTGCTCTTCTTCATAGTTCGGAATAACCAACTTTTCTTCGAGTACTTTCAGCTGCTCTAAAATGGATAACCTCTTTTCCTATAAGTTAGCCAATGATTTCTCCAAATGTATGACACCATCCACAGGGGTGTTCTGGTCGCTGCTGCTTTCTTGATGGCTACAGAAGCCATTTTCTTCCTTTGTTTCATAATTCAAATCAATAGATAGTCCATCACTATCATCAGCATTGCTACAAGAAGCAGATAAAGTTCTGATTCTCACGCTGTTGTCTCTTCTTGACAAGACAGTTTATTCTCCAATTTCATATTCCTGAACTTTCTTTCGATATGCTTCAAGCTTCCTTTCTAGCTCTTGCTTCTCCTCCTCTTTACCATAAGTTCGTTCATAAGCTGCAAAGCCTTTTGATTATACTCAGATTGTTCTTCCATCATCCTTTGGTACTGCAAAGCTTCCATCAGATTGTTCTGCTTCAAACTCATCACCCAGCATCCAATGTTGCTTCTTCAGATGCACGTAGGATTAAGCTTCCATCATATTTACGTACATACGCCTAGTATTTTTCAAGATAGATGTCCTATTTCAATTCTTCAATCTTTTGCCCAAAAAAAGTAGAGCGGCGCCTCTGAAGTACTGTGCGCCAATTACAAAGTGTAGTTGACTCACAGCACTTCTCCAAAAAAAGTCATCAATTCATTTTAAGAAATACTTTAAAATTTTGTTATAAATATGCTTATTCCCATTAGTATCGCGTTTGCTATGCTACTATATTAATGTATCAAACTGCAATTTATTTTTAAGTTCAAAGGACCAATCTAAGTTATTTATTCTCAAATTTGAGATTATTTCATAACATGCCAATAACGCTGTAAAAAGTTTTATTGCCTAGTTATTTGGTCATATGTAGTTTGTTTCACCCGAGGTGTCCAAAAAGTTAGTTATTCGCTTGCTTTTAACATGGTTGGTATATGTGCAAAATACGGTAGCATAATTTAAGGAAAGTAGATGAAGTGCAGAAGAGAGAAGGCAGCAGTAGACTGTGGCTTCTAAAAGTAAGGAAACAAAAGGGTTAAGGCGAAAAACCAATGGACAAAATATATACCCTCATCTGTCTACCTAAAAGGATTTGGGCCAACTAAATATTTAGAGAATATTTTAATTTTAACCACGAATAATTTATTAGAATTTATTATAAGCTCACGGTCAAATAAATAAAACTATTTTGTCTTTGATATCATAATAGGTGATAGTCATTTAATTGATGCATAGATCAAATACTTTCTCTTGATAATCAATTTCACAAAGAAAAATAAAAAATGAGATAAGCAAAAGATGGTCAGAGCAAAAACATAATGTCAAATCTGTTTTCTTACCTCATTGTCTTTTCTCCATTTTCTTCTTTTTGTTGCTTCATTAGTCATAACATAAGCATTAAAGAGATAAATCGAGCCTTTAAAACAATATAAACTGTAAAGCAGTTCTTTTTCTTCCATGGAATAAGAGCATCAAGAAACAAAGCATATTTAATAACTCTTGACGATAATTCAATTTTCACCCTAACCACTTATATATATATATATATATATATAGAAGGAATAGTATGGTTGACGTTTCACTAGGTCAAAAGAATATTCCTTTTGCATCATTGAAGCTTCACTTGAGAGATATTTCAAGAATATTCTTTCAAAACTTTATGTAATAAACTCTTTATAAGCTCAATCTCTTAAGGTAATATTCAAATAATCACAAATATTAATATTTATAAAAAATGCTAATTAATAAAATATTTTGGCATCATCAAGCATGAGTGAAACCCATTGGGCCAACAATTATTATTCTTCTTCTAGAATAGAGTTTTTGTTGTGACAATAGGAGATTGAAGACTCAATATTTTGTGGCGATTTCAAAGTCTCCTTCTTCTTCTAAGGAAAAAGAGAACAATTTATGGGCAAATTTAGTTTATCACGTATGTTGATGTGTGTCCACCACGTGTTGCACACGTTGGCAATGACATGTCTAAGAAGTAATTTGTGTCAACATTTTTTGTTACTATATTGATGATGTTAGTTCAAAGGATATAATTGAAACAAATTAAAAATATGTGGGATAAAACTAATAAAAAAATATTAAGAATGAAATTAAAACTTGAGTCAAATATTAAAAATAAAAAATGTACTTTTGCCTAAAACATTCTTTTGGAAAAAAAACAAATACTTTATTCCCTAATTTATTTAAATAAAAAAATTACATATCGTTTGGATATTATATGATTATGAGAAAAATATATAAAAGATATTCACACAATAAATTATGTAATTTTTATTCATTTTAATTAATATATAATGTTTTATTTTTTTTATATTTTGTAATAGTTTAAGGGAGTAAAATGATATTATTAAATTTTTTTCACTAAAATTATAAGGCTAAAATAATTTTTTTGGTCCGTTAACTTCAGTTTCATTTTCTTCATTAGATTCATTTTGTTCTAATTCAGTTAATTAACTTTACTATATATAGGTTTCATTTTAACTAATTTTGTTTTGTTTCAACCTCATCCCTTAGCTTCCATGGTAATATGCCCACAAGACTTGAAAAAACATATGAACGTTAATCAAATTAAAGCAATAACTTCACAATAGACAGGAAGTGAAGAGAACCCACAATTATAAAAAGACAAATACACAATGTTTTTAATAATGGTAATTAAATATATTATAGCAAGTAAGATCCAAGTTAACAAAAGTTATATATATGAAACATATATATATATATATATATATATATATATATATATATATATATATATGAAACATATAGGCTACCAAAAAGCTATATTTCTATATGTTAAGCATTTTGGTGGTGTTGAAGAAAAAGAAAAAAAAATGATTTTCTTTAAAGTTAAAGGATGAATTAAATTGGAACAAAATAAAATTAAGAGGCATAACAAAATAAAATTAAAGAAACAAAGAAAATTTTAATGTAAAGTTAAGGGATCAAATTAAAAAAAAATTATAGAAGAAAAATGAATTTTGAGGTAAAGTCAAAACACCAAAATAATATTTTAGTCAAATTATAATTAAACTACTAAAGAGAGAGAGAGAATAGATGCAATTCCCACTTAAAGAAGAAGAAAATTCCAAACCCTAAATAAAATTTCTTTGCTACCTTTTTTGAGATAAGAATAGCTTCTTTATATTTGGTGGTGGAAAATGCAAAATAAAATTGAAATCTCAATCTCAATCGTTCGATTATTAAAGGGACAATTCAAAAATGTAGATCCCCTCGTTTAATTTAAGAAATTGACTTGGTGAAATAAAAGAGATAAAAAGATGTGTAAGACCAATATTTTTTTGTGGTATGTATAGTGTTCTTGCTATTTCTCTCGAAACTAAATTTTTAATTTAGTCCTCGATATATTATAACTGTCTTAATTTTATTTTTAAAAATTAAGTATTTCAATTTAGTATTTAAAAGATTATATTTATCATAATTTCATCTATCTATTTGTTAAAGTATAAAAAATTTAAAATTTAGCAACTATAATTTTTGAGATTTAGTAATAAAAAAAAATCTGGTTGAAAACCGTTTAAGATGGTTTGGGCATGTGCAAAGAAGACCGTTGGAAGCGCTAGTTAGGAGAGTTGAGCAGATGGTTTGGAGCCCTATGAAAAAAGGTCGAGGAAGACCAAAAAAGACACTTAGAGAAATTATTGAACGGGATCTTTTAGTAAATGAGATATCTTAATTTTGAGTATGCTCTCTTAATTTCTAAAAGATCCCGTTCAATAATTTTTAAAAACATTAAACACCAACTTAAAATGACCAAAATACTAAAAGTAATTTTTAAAAACATATTTGGGTTCCATGAAAAATTAAGATGAAGTAAAGCAAAGGGCTCTTTAGTGTTGACCCTAAGGCTATATGCCATAAGTTTTGATGATGACAAATGTATTTGAATAATAACATTGATATATATAAAGATTAATTATCATATATATGCTACAAGTACTTAAGCATGATTATGTTATTTAATATGTATGTTGCATATATTGAATCATGCTATTAAACTAACCATTGAGTTTGCAAGTAAGATATATTTTATAGGTTGGTTCAAAACAAGAAGAGTGAGCATTGTATTGAAGAACAAGGAAAAGCAATATCATGCTTCACTCAAGGAAAACAACATGCAAGGATGAAGCTCCAAGAAATGAAGAATTAGAAGATTTGAAGTCTTGGAAGCTTGGATGTATCAAGATAGCCTATGTGTTTACATTAGGTATATTTTATATAGGCTAGTATACTTGTGCAACTCAATAATTTAGATTTGCATACATTGGCTCAATTATTTTGAACAAAAAGATAGTGAGATATGAAATTTTACAAAAGTTAGTTTTTGACCTTTGGTCACTCTTTATATCATATCTCATAAACGAAAAATCAGTTTTTCAAGTATCTTAATCTCATTTGATAGTAGACTCAAAGATCTTTCCAAAGGTATATTATTTATTGAAAACAGAGTCCAAATGAGAAATATATGACTATTTAAAATATAGTTTGAAAAACTGAAAGTTGATTATTCTGTTCTGACCTATAGTCAGTATTTTGATTATATCTTTTAAAAGAAAAATATTTTTTGAGTAAAACTTGGCTCATTTGAAACTAGACTCCAAGATATTTCCAACGGTATATTATTTGTTTAAAACGGAGTTCAAATGAGGGAGTTATGAATTTTTAAAGAAAGCTCAAAATCTGGACTGCACTATAAGTGCTGTAACGGCTATATAACGGCTATATAACGGCTAGTTTTGTAAAATCTTATATATATGACCTTAGATACACGATTTTGAGTAAGAACAAAGTCCTACAATGTGATATTAACTTCTTCTATCATCTTTGAGAGAAAGAAAAGCATTCTTGGGCCAAATCTTGCATATTCTCTATCATTAGAGTTATTAGAGTTTCATTTGTTTTCATCTACTCTTTAGTGAGAGTTTCTTTGTATTGTTGATTTTGATCAACACATATATTATTCTGAGTTGAGGTTCGCAAGTACCGGTGTTGGAAGAACTTGCTTTGGGTTGAGGAGGAGCCCGGATTCATAAATTCTCCATTGTGGTTTCGCAAATACCCGGATCGAATTTGCGTGGTTGTAGTGGTTTGCAAGTACCCGGATTAAACTTGCAATTATAGTGGAAATACTCAAGTGGTCTCTTGAGGACTGGATGTAGGCTTGGATTAGCCGAACCAGTATAAATCTCCGAGTTTGCTTTCTCTATCCCTTACTCTTTAATTTGTGCATATTGATATCTATTCTTTAATTCCTTGATCTTTATAATTATTTATCTTGACAGCACATTAATTTTCTGTATTGTATTTATTATCCTAAGCATTGTACTTTTACAGAAAATCAACTTCCAATTAATTCTTGTGAAAAATTTATAAAACCCAATTCACCCCCCTCTTGGGTTCCAACCATTACTTTCATTTAGTGCCGGACCTGCTAGTAATAAAGGAAGTGCGAGTTTGCTTAGCTAAAGGACAGATGGAGCATTCTGTAACACTGCAACAGTAAACAACATGATTCTTTATTTCACCAAAACATCTAGCCTCAAATGCCACAAATATATATATGAAAGATTCTCATCATGAATATAACTTAAAGAATGACAAGACTTGTTTTTCGACATATACAATCCTCCTTTTTCTTTACCAATTATCCTCACCTTTCCACTTGAGGGATCCTGCGTTAAACAAGAGTCTGAATAAAAAGATATCTTGCATGACAAATCTTTGGTTAACTTCCAAACAGAGATCAAGTTATATCTAAAGTTAGGAACATACAATACATCATGTAAGATAATATCAACAAAGATTTTACAATCTCCTATACTGCAAACCATGGTAATAGCACCATTGGGATGCCTAACAGTGTGTGGCAGGTTATTATTCACAGGTTTTTTTTATTACTAAGCCAATTTTGATTATGAGTGATATAATTAGTAGCTCCTATTTGGATTGATTGAAAATTGCGTCCCATTGCTTAGTTCGAAACCAAGGTGAAGGAAGAAGTCCCACATCACCTAGATTTCAAAGAGAGAGGAGATACCAAGGCTATATAATATAAGGGAGCCAAGGCCTTAGTTTCTAAGTGTACTAATACAAATATATTAGCTTGTATTTAATTTTCTCTATTCTTTCTTTATACTCTTGTTTTAAGTAGTTAGAGGTGTACATTAAATACTTGCTTGAGAGAGTGAGTGCATTTGGGTGCAGGATATTTGAGAAAAATTTTTGTGTGTAGTAAAATATTTCACATAATGTTTCATTTGGTTGTCTTTGACAACAGTCTTTTTTTTTTTTTTGAAATTTCTACGTCACTCTCTTGTATTGTAATTGCATTTATTATTCTATTTTATTTCTATGGTTTATTTGTGACAATAAATTCTCAATGGGAAAATTGAATTTTTCCCAACAGCTAGCCATTAAGGACAAATTGAAGATTTCATTAATGTTATTGTAAAGTTCAAAGACTGTGATGAACTTATAATCCTCAAGATGTCTTACAACAAAATTGAAGTATAAAACTCTGATCAATCATATTAAGTATTTACATCTGCTATTTATACAAACATAAGCTACAGAACTACTAACTAATTCTACAACTAACTATTTACAAATAGCTTAACTACCAACTAGCCACTAACTAATCTATTAACTCACTAAGTAATCTGTTAACTATTATTTTACACGTATGCTGATGCTATGCTGAAGCTACTGCTATATTGCTACTGATGCCACTGATGTTGATGCTGAGTTATATATTCTGATAACATATTTCTTCAATTATATCCATGTTATTAGTGATATTCTCCAGGTTCATAGTGGGATTAATAAGATGTCATTACAACAAGTGGATATCAAGAAGCCTTAGTTCCCTTGGATTAAAGTGAACCTGCAGGGTGGTGACGTGGTGTTCTGTGGAGGTTTATTGAGAGATTATGAGGGGCATTAGATTTATGGCCTTTCAAGATGTTTTGCTGTAGTCCCTGTCCTTAAAGCTGAATTGTTGGGAGGTTCGTTTGGCCTTAAACATGAATTAAACTCATGTTATAGTATTAGGGATGTAAGCCGTTTGAGTTGGTTCATATGGGATTGAACCGCACAAGAGATTGTTGGTTGGTTTGGTTTCCGAAAATTTATATGGGTATTGGTGGATTGGACTTTTTAAAAAAAAAAGGCAATTTAGATGAAAAACTGCAAGATGAAAAGCATGTTAGACTGTTAGTTATACCAGATAAACATGTAAATGCAATGCCACCCTTCAATTCTCATTATTATTATTTTTTATTATTATTTTGAATTACAAGAAGAAAAGATTCTAATTTATAGATGGATATGAACATAGGCTATGAAGTGTTTGAGAGAATAGCATACTTCAAAATTGTGAGGAACTTAGTGCTGTACTTAACAACAAAGCTTCATGAAGGAACTATGAAATATGCAAACAACGCTGCCAACTGGTCTGCTTTTGTGTGGATAACACCACTCGCAGGAGCCTACATAGCAGATATTGGACCGTCCTAATTGCTTCTCATTTATCTTTTGGTAACAAAATATCTACATTAACATCAACATCTGTATGAGCATTTAATTATGATTTACATAGTTAACAAATTAGATAGCAAAAGTTTATTAAACTGAGATCTAAGTTTTGTTTTAGAATAAATTATAACACTCTCTCCCCCTACAATTATTAAAAATTGTACACTTTTTAGTTTTAAAATATACACTCCTCTTCCGTTATACTTTACTCTAAATTTATATTTGTCTAGAGAAGTTTGTTACATTCCATTTTCTAATATCACGTTTTTAAAAAAACAACTAAAATAATATCCATTGACCTAAATAGATATTGGGTGCTTTTTTCACAAGAAATAAAATAAGTCACATCTTATTCTGGACTAACGGTTAAAAAAAAAAGTTTCACAATATATAAAGTTTGATGTTCTTATATTAATAAAAAGGTATTTTAATTAAAAAAAATACAGCATTAGGTTGTCAAACATCTAAAACTATACTTTAATGAATGTCTATGGGTAAAAAATATAAAATCAGATAATATGTACTATATTTTGTTTATTAAGAACAAGTATATACATTATAAAAATAGAGGAGAGAATTATACAATTTTAAATAATCGTAGAAAGGGTGGATATAATTTACTTTTGGTTTTATACCACAAGTCAAATATGTTTTAAATTGGGTTAATTTGAACCGGCACATGTAGCCCAGAGATGGTTCGGTTTCAAACTGGGTGGACTTGGACCTAGAGGTCTTCTTTTATTATTATCTTTTTTGCTGAATATTCTGCGAAAAATATGCAGAGCTATACAAGTTCATCTTGTTGAAGACTGATAGAGTTGCTGAGAATTAAAACAGTAAAATAGAGAATAAGAAAAATAGAATGAGATTAGAAAATGAAATATGGTTGATGAGTATCAAATTCAGATAACCCTTACATGAAAATCCCATCTCATATTTATCCTACTGCATTTAATCGAAAGCATAAAATTGCAGAGAAGAAATAATCATAACAGATTGCAACAGTTGTGGTCCCCCCCCATATTCTCTCTCTCATATAATTCCCCACTAGCCAAATTGATTTTCACGCGTCCTTCATTCCCTTCTCAACAGACCAATTGTCCTCATTTCCCACATCACTAGCTCAATTAATTGCCACCTTACCCTTTCTATCAGTAACTAGATTCATATCAAAGACACAGCTGCTCCTTCGACAAACAGAGAATTCCTCCAAAACCATCATCATGTTTAAAAAATTTCCTGGCAATATCTCGAAAAGAATCAAGACTCTTTGGTGCGGAGCAGATCTAAGTGAGAAACAAATCCCTATAACTTTCTTCTTTCCGTATATTTGTTTTCCCGTTTCTTAGCTTTTGACTTCAGCGGATCCTTATTCTTCTGCTTTGTGGCGTTTGATCAGAGGGACGCAAATATCCAGACTTGGAAATCTTGGCTGCCCTGGGCTGCATGTCCTTTTCCTTTCACACCTTAGCTTCTGCAACTAACTACTATAGTCTTGAAAATATATTTTATGTAGGTTTCTTCGACGTCATGTACAAGGCAAGATCTCTAACCAGTTTTACCTGTTGTTTATGTTTGGTCTTGTTGGGAAAAAGTTTAGAGAAAATTGAACTAGAACTTAAGAATTTTGTTTTAATTTTCAATAAAGTAACCAAGAAAGCGTTGCGGGCTTTCGATTTACCCATTTCCCCAGAAAGCATTGCAGGTCTTGTTGGAATTCATTTAATTATTAGTCCTTATAATTTCACTTAATGTTTATGTTAGGATACTGAAAGGCAATTAATCAAAGAGAATGATAGAGAAGAACATACAAAGAAATTACGTGGTTCCGTCAATACGACCTACGTCCACGGACAGAGAGAGTATTTGTATTATTTTCTGATAGAGGATATACAGAGAGAAATTACATCAACAACTTACAATGAATTCCCTTACACACATATATATAGAGGAAATAATGGGTTATGGGTCGTGGGTCGGGTTACAAACCGGGTCACCCACAAAATTCAAGTCAAACCCAACAATTTCCCTCCTTGACTTGAATTCTCTCAAATCACCAAAACTAAGTACAAATTCATCTCTGTCATTCAAGCCCTGTAGGGCTTCATGGAATGCGAACATTCACCAAGTCCAAGCTATGCTTGAACTTCTCTGAAGGTAGAGCCTTCATCAACATATCTGCTGGATTATCTGCTGTGGCTATCTTCTTAATGGATAATTTCTTGTCTTCTATCACATCTCGAATAAAATTCAATCTGATATCAATATACTTTGACCTCTCATGGTAGACTGGATTCTTGGTCAAACTTAATGCACTCTGACTATCACAATAAATGATAGGTCTCTGAATATTTAACCCCAGACTATCAATCAAACCATGCAACCACATACCTTCCTTAACTCCTTCTGCCAATGACATGTATTCTGCTTCAGTGGTAGACAAGGCAACTGTAGATTGAAGTATTGCCTTCCAACTGACAGCACATCTATTCAGAGTCAAGACATAGCATGTTAAGGATCTCCTCCTCAAAAGATCTCCAGCATAATCTGAATTTGTATAACCAACCAAGCCACTATCAGATTTATCAGTACTATAAACCAAGCAAATATTACTCGTACCTTTCAGATACCGCATAATCCATTTAACTGCACTCCAGTGAGCTCTCCCAGGATTACTCATAAACCTGCTTACCACACTGACTGCATGAGCCAGATCAGGCCTAGTACACAACATTGCATACATCAAGCTTCCAACAGCATTACAGTAGGGCACTGAACTCATGTACCCTTTTTCCTCAACTGTAGTAGGTATTGTACTAGCATCAAGTTTAAAATGTGCCGCCAACGGAGTACTAACCGGCTTAGAATTATTCATTTGGAAAGACTGCAACAATTTTTCTATGTATTTCTGTTGAGATACATACAGTAAACCTGCACTTCTATCTCTCCAAATCTCCATGCCCAGTATCTTCTTGGCTGCACCCAAATCCTTCATCTCAAACTCACTGCTCAACAAGGCTTTCAAACTATCAATTTCAACGTTGTTCTTTGCAGCAATTAACATATCATCAACATATAGCAACAAATAAATATAAGAATCATCTGCAAGTTTCTTAGAGTAGACACAGTTATCAAACTGATTACGCAGAAAACCATGGGAAGTCATGAATGCATCAAATTTCTTGCACCACTGTCTAGGAGACTGCTTCAAACCATACAATGACTTTTTCAGCAAACATACATGATCTTTCTTCTCATAATCAAGAAATCCTTCTGGCTGTGACATATAGATCTGCTCCTCTAAATTTCCATGTAAGAAAGTAGTTTTCACATCCAGTTGTTCCAACTCCAAGTCAAAAACACTTACCATGGACAAAAGGACACGAATGGTTTTATGCTTCACAACAGGGGAGAAAACTTCATGATAATCAATTCCCTCTTTTTGTGAAAAACCCTTGGCCACTAGTCGTGCTTTGAACCTTGCTGGTTCAACTCCAGGAACACATTCTTTCTTCTTGAAGACCCATTTGCATCCTACCAGTTTCACTCCCTTTGGTAATGGTACAAGATCCCATGTTAAGTTCTTCCCAAGAGATTGCATCTCTTCATTCATTGCAACCAGCCATTCTGATGCTTCTCTACTCTCAACTGCTTCTTTATATGATCTCGGGTCATCAGAATCAATGCTTTCACCTACTGCCAAGGCATAAGCAACTGAATTAATATCAACTATATCAACACAATCTGCATACCTTATAGGTTTTCTGATTTCCCTCCTTTCCCTCCTTGTTGCTATAGGTTGTGATTCTTCTTCTTCCCTGGGCTGCTGTACAGGGTCTGTTATAACCCTTTTTAAAGTTTGAACTTCAATTTCTACCTTCTAGTTGGCACCTTGATCATTATTACCTGCATGACTACCAAGCTCCTCCTTCTGACCAAACATAGCAGACTCATCAAAAGTTACATCTCTGCTAGTAATAAATTTTGGAGTTCTATCCTTTTCGGTACACCACAGTCTGTACCCTTTAACTCCAGGTGCATACCCTAGAAATATGCATTTCATTACCCTAGGCTCTAGTTTACCATCATTCACATGAGCATAAGCAGGACAACCAAATATACGCAGGCCAGAATAATCAGAAGGTTTACCGGACCATACCTCTTGAGGAGTCTTAAAATCAATTGCAGTAGATGGCGATCTATTCACCAGATAACAAGCAGTGTTAACTGCTTCAGCCCAGAATTGTTTTGGCAAGCCAGCGTTTAATCGCATACATCTCGCACGCTGCAACAGTGTTTGATTCATACGTTCTGCAATTCCATTTTGCTGTGGTGTATGACGTACAGTGCGGTGCCTCACTATACCTTCGTTCTTGCAAAATTCATCAAATGGAGCATTATAGAACTCCAACCCATTATCAGTTCTGAGTGTTTTGACCTGTTTTCTAGTCCGTTTCTCAACCATGGTCTTCCACTCTTTGAACTTCCCAAATACTTCATCTTTGGATTTCAGAAAATACACCCAAACCCTTCTAGAGTAGTCATCAATGAAAGTAACAAAGTACTTGCATTTGCCCTGAGATTCAACTGGAGAAGGACCCCAGTCTGAGTGAACATATTGCAGAACATCCGTAGAAGTATGCTTCCCAGAATTGAACTTAACTCTGCGTTGTTTACCCATAACACAAACTTCACAGAATTTTAGCTTCCCAGTTTCTGCCCCTTCTAACAATCCTTGTTTACTTAGAATTGACAGCCCTTTCTCACTCATGTGTCCCAATCGGCAATGCCACAACTCTGTACAATCATCATTTATCCCTAAAGATTTAGATACAGCCACTATCCCCATCACTGAACTACTAATCAGAAAGTAAATGCCATGCTGCAATTTACCCTTTGTTATAACCAGAGCACCTTTGGAAATTCTCAACTGTCCATTTTCTCCAGAGTACTTGTACCCTTGTTTGTCTAGAGTACCAAGAGAAATCAAGTTCTTCCGTAGACCAGGAACATACCAAGCATCAAGCGTCCTGACTATTCCATCATACATCTGAATCTGCACAGAACCACTGCCCTTAACATTAAGCTGCTCATCATCACTCAATCTCACAACACCATTCCACTTCTTAAAAAAAGTAAACAGCTCATGTGAAAAAGTCATATGATAAGATGCACCTGTGTCCAAGACCCAAGTATTTGCAAAACCAGAGGTGCTGACTGTGAGAACATCAATGTCTTCTTCTTCGTCAGAACTATCTTGCACCACCGCAGCACTACCACTAGTATTCGGTTCCTTCTCATCATTTCCCTTCTTCCTCTGTGGACAATTCTTCCTGATGTGCCCCTTTTGTTTACAGTGATAACATCGAGGTCCTCCTTTGTTCCTCGACTTAGACCTTGACTTGCTTCTTTTCCATCATCCCTTTTTGTGTCTCTACCTCTGCCAACATACAAACCTGCTTCTGCACCATCCTCATTAGAACTAGAGACTCTTCTCTTCAACTCTTTAGACTGCAAAGCATCTTTGACATCATTAACAGAGATACTATCTTTACCATACAACATAGTGTCAACAAAGTTCTCATATGAATTTGATAGAGAACACAAAAGAATGATAGTCTGATCTTCATCATCTATCTTAACCCCAACACCCTGTAAATCCAGGATAATTCGGTTAAAATTATCAAGATGATCTTTTACCTACATATTTTCTGTCATCCGCAGGGTATACAAACGCTGCTTCTGATATAACCAGTTTGTAAGAGACTTTTTCTGGTATTTGTCATCCAATTTCTTCCACAAACCTGCAGCAGTTGACTCATCAACTACTTCTCTCAATACCTCATCAGTCAGACTCAATAGTATTGCACTATGAGCCTTTGCCAAAATTTCCTTCTTCTCCTCTTCTTTCAATGTGTTAGGTAGACTACTTTCTCCTTCTAATGCCACTGCACATCCCTGCTGAACCAGAAGTGCCCTTATTTTTACCTTCCACAAAGTGAAATCATTCGATCCATTGACCTTCTCAATATCGAATTTATGAGTCGACATCTTTTCAAATAACAGCAGATAAATTACTAGCAAATTTCGCAATCAGAAATTGAATTTCACAAAACTGTTCAGAACCTTGCAAACTGACCAGAACTTCACTAACAGAAATTCAACACAGCAGTCCAACAAAATTCACAGCAGTAAACCAGAAATCCAATCCAGCACAATCTAACACAATCCAGTAAATTCACACAGAAATTCAGAATTCTTTTCTAAATTAAACATAAACTCACCGGAACCGTGTCGATGAAACAATAACGATCGCAACAGAAAACTTGGTCCAAACAACAACTATGACCAAACAGCAACTATGACCAAACAGCAACTTTGACCAAACAACAGTTTTTAACCAAACAGCAACTTTAACCAAACAGCAGCTTTGACCAAACAACAGCTTTGACCAAACAGTAACTTTGACCAAATAGTACCATTGACCAAATAGTACCGTTGACCGTTGACCGTGCTACAGTGCCGAGTCGCTACAATACCGTTGACCATTGACTGCTACAGTACCTCGCCGTAGAAGACATTGAACAGTGCTTTCGATGAAGATTCCGACAAAGAACAGTACTTTTGATGAAGATTCCGACGATGAACAGTACTCGCAACCGTAAAAACTCACCAAAACAACTGAAAAATCATCTTCAATGCACTAGAAATGCAATAAACGGTCTCTTTTTCTCAAAAAACAAGCGAATCAAGCTAGATCTGAGATTTGAAACTAGATCTGAAAATTTTCTTACCACCAAAAATTAGTCTCCGACGTTCTTCAACGCACCAAAGATGCAGAAAACGGTCTCCTATGCTCCAAATCAACCAAATCGGGGCAAGATCTAAAATTTTGGAGCCAGATCTGAAAATTTTCGGACGTGCTACAGTAACCGACGAACCAAAAATGAACCAAGGCTCTGATACCACTTGTTAGGATACTGAAAGGTAATTAATCAAGGAGAATGATAGAGAAGAACACACAAAGAAATCACGTGGTTCGGTCAATGCGACCTACGTCCACGAACAGAGAGAGTATTTGTATTATTTTCTGATAGAGGCTATACAGAGAGAAATTACATCAACCACTTACAATGAATTCCCTTATACACATATATATAGAGAGGAAATAATGGGTTATGGGTTATGGGTCGTGGGTCGTGGGTCGAGTTACAAACCGGGTCACCCACAAAATTCAAGTCAATCCCAACAGTTTAGTTTGATCCTTATGCTTTAAAATATTGGTAGTTGAGTCCTTCATTTTTATGAATTTTCAATTTAGTCCCTGTTACTATACTTTCATCAATGTTTTACTATTTTTTTATGTGACTAACTGTGTACATATCAGTGCTCTACATATACATAACTTATACACAAAAAAAAAAAGAATTAAAGTAGATAATTAAGTAAAACTAACCCACACATATAACAAATGTTGCAACCAAAGTTATTTAGATAAGTTAGCTTAAATGATGTACACTTGTATCGACAAGACTACACATAATTTATCACATTAGGAAAATTTAACAAAATATTGACGAAAGTTTAACGGTTAACAATAGAGAATAAATTGACATATTTTAAAATCCTAAGGGTCTAATTGTAAATTAAATCTATAGGGGGACTCATTTGAAAAGTAAATAAAATTGTAAGAACCAGAAGAATAAATTGACCTTTATTATTATACATAGGAAACCTAAAATTGCAAATAAGATTTATTAAAATAGACCTCATGAGTGAAATTCGAAAATGAAGCTGCAATGCATTGAAATTAAGAGTGGTGAGCGTGGTCCTTTGGCCTGTGCTATACACAGGGAATGTTGGAGGATGGGACACAGATTGCCGTGTGGAAGCAATGGGATGGAGAGATAGAGGAGTTCTTGATGAAAGAGATAGAATGGTTGAGTCGCCTGCATCACTGCAACGTGGCGAAAATGTACGGATACTACGCTCATGACGAAGAAATTCTGATTGTTTTTAAGTATTATCCCAATAATCTTCGAGGGCTTTTAGAGAGTAAGTGCATATTTTGAGGTTGAACATTTCTTTCTCTGCAATCTTCCAAACCTCTTGATATCTCTTTAAAAATCTGTATTGCTGAAGCCATAACAAGAATATATTATTTTTGCCTCAGCATATACATCAAGCACAGCGGTCATTTAACCAACTAAAATCTTTTTTTATATCTTTTTTCGCCCAATGAATAACTTAAAAATTAATGTGTGAGCAATGGTACAGCATCTGAGGGGAGAGGACAACTTGATTGGGCAAGGAGATATAAAATAATGCAAGGCATCGCAAGTGGTTTGAATTATCTTCACAGTGGCTCCCAAAATGGCATCGTCCTCCACCGTTACATAATGCCCAGCAATATCTGGCTTGATCATGAATGGAACCCATTGATTGCTGGCTTTCACTTAGGAGCACAACTCCTTGAAGATCAAACCACTTTCACTAACCGAATAGTTGGGACTTGGTAAGGTTTTACATTTGAACTTGGAAGTATGAAAACCTCTGTTGTGTGTGTGGGTGTGTGTGTGTGTGTGTGTGTGAGAGAGAGAGAGAGAGAGAGAATATTGGAGGTAGTGCCTTAGTGTAACATCATCTTTCAAACTATTTATCATATACTTTTCCATCTTTGGATAAACTGACAGAGGTTTGCTAATTTATATGCATTTGATAATAACACTAAAAACTTATGAAATACATACAGTTACAGTGAATATGTAGCTCCAGAACATATGGCAAGGGGATATGCAGCAGTAAAGATAGACGTGTATAGTTTTGGCGTCACAATGTTGGAGCTCATCAGTGGCAAAGGAACCGTCTTTTATGAGCTACAAGCGCAAGCAGTAGCACAACTAACTGATTGGGTATAGACTATTTCCACAATACTCAAATATATCAATGTGATGAATAAAAAAAATACCTTACAACGAAAAAAAAATTATTTAACCTAAGAGATTGTGCAATTTATTCCTTCAACTTTGAAAGTTGGTCATAAATTCCCCTAAACTTTCAATTTTGTGCAGCACAAAATATTTTCTCTGTTTATCTAACTAGGCTGAAAAATGTCAAACTATGAATTAACAAAAAGTATATCTAATATATCATCCTAAGGATCTTTTTGTTACAAAAAATGTTTGAGAAAATGACAAAAAAAATATATTATAATTTTCTCATTTGAGATGATAGAACAGATCTAATTTTTGATGATTTGACCTCTTTAAGCTTGCATAGATAAATGACACTAGGATTTTGAATGAAAAATCCAATAAAAGGTTTATGCTACACAAAATTGAATGTTTAGAAGGGACTAGTTTCTAACCTTTTAAAGTTAAGAAGATAAATTGCGCAATCCCCCAAGTTAAGAGGAGTTCCTTGCATTTTAGCTAAAAAAAATACTTATATGGCTAATAACTAAGAAGTCATGACACGAGCAAACGTTTTCCCAACAAGATAATTGAGTCAGTCATAGTTAAATATTTGCAAGTTACACATCCATATAAAACATTATTGAGTTGGTTTGTGGTTTATTATGCATCAGGCAACAGAACTTTACAAGAAAGGCAAGATCTCAGAGATTGTGGACCCTGTTTTAGCATATTCGGCTATAAGAGAGGAAGTGGAAAACTGCATTAAAATAAGTTTATTGTGCATTCAGTGGAATCCAAATTCACGTCCCCAAATGGCGGATGTTGTATCCATGTTAGAAGGAAAATGGGGCCATACAGAGACACCAATTTGTGCTCAAGTTAGTTTGCAACAACCTAAGCTACTCTGAGAAGCTTGCTTATCGAGGTTTTATTTTCATTATTGAAACAACCACATATGTAATCTTCATTTCAGGATGATGAATTTGAAGAAGCAGTTCGCGTTGGGGAAGAATTTTCTTATAATGTACCAATGGAGGAGCATGGTAACACATTCACAGTCGATGCCCAAGATGACCATCGTAAGACTATTTTCTTTCTTCAACTTCATTATTTAAATTTTTTTGATAATGTAGAGGAGCTTTTTTTTTTTTTTTCCTTTGAAATATACCACAAGGTTGTGCAAAGATGACAAACAATTTGTAGATTTTAAGATACTTTGTTAGATGAGAACAAGCAGAACTTTTGTACCATATTTTGGTAGACTTTAAAGCCAATATGGACTTGTTGATTATACATGCAGAGTAGGTGCCCTTCTAAAACAAAATTTGTGTATGAATTTATTAAAATGGATTCAAACCAAGGGTACAGAAGAGGTCCCTAAAAATTAAAATGAAGAAGGGGGAGGTAAAAAGATAGAAAGCAAGGATGAACACGGAGTTCTAAATATTATGTTTTATTTCATATCTGCATATGTATAATATTTAGAACTTCGAGTTTGTCCCTGCTTTCTATTTATTTATTTATTTAAATTCATACAGGCATAGAGTAAATTTATTGTCTAGTTTCTAAGCATATGTTGTAATGGATTCTCTATTTTTTGCTTTGTGTTGTTTAACCAGAGGCACAACATGAAAATTTTGAGGAAAAAATAGCTACTCATAATTGTCAAAAGTTTTCCTATGAAACCTTATATGATGCTACCAACAAATTTTCTTCCCAAAATGTGATAGGTCGTGGTGGCTTTGGACTCGTCTACAAGGTAAGATCATTAAGGCATTTTACCCGTGATGTTTAGTTGTTAGTGATTAAAACATAAGTCATATAAGTCAAAATTAATTGAAATAATAATTAAAACTCATGGTTGTAGTCCTTTGTCCTACGTTATTAACAGGGGAAGTTGGAGAATGGGAGAGAGATTGCAGTGAAGAAGGCATTATCAATGTCAGAAGAATTGAGGAAAGCATTGATGGAGATAGATTTGCTAAGTAGAGTGAAGCACCCCAATGTGGTGAAATTAGTTGGTTATTGCACCGATAACAATGAACTCTCTCTTGTTTCTGAGTATGTTCCTAACAAGAGTCTTGACAAGCTTTTAGTTGGTAAGTGCTTAAACGTCTTACCCTCACCTTCTAATCATTCTCATGACATTTTCATAACAATTATAAGTGCTGCACATCAAACGCGTATATTGAATATGGCTTTTTCTTTTTCTCTTTTTCTTTAAGGACCAATCTTTCCAACTCCATGAGTCCTTTGTCAGAGGATTAATAAATAATAATTATGTGAGTAATGTTATAGGTCCCAACAGAAGAGAGGATCTTAATTGGAGACGGACATACAACATAATCGTAGGCATTGCAAAGGGTTTGAGTTATCTTCATGATGATCCTCAAAATTGCATTATTCACCGTGACATAAAAGCCAGTAATATATTGATTGATCACAAATGGGTGCCCAAAATTGCTGACTTTGGCATTAGCCGTCTTTTCGATGAAGATCAAACCCATGTCTATACCAGCGCAGTTGGGACTTGGTATGCCTTTGAACCATTTACTATGTATTTATAGAGCGCTATGTGAGCCAAAACTTCTATTTATCGAGTACACCGACACTACTTGTGAAACATCTACAGGGGATATATCGCTCCAGAGTATTTGGATAATGGACATGTGTCAGTCAAGACAGACGTATATAGTTTTGGGGTGTTGGTGTTAGAGCTTATCAGTGGCACAAGATTCTCATTTATTCAGCAAGAGGACAAAGCTATAAGCCTACTTGACTGGGTAAAGACTACTTTCCTCAAATACTCAACAGCTTATTAAATGTAGTTAATAAAGAAATTGTGATGAAAATATTAACAATAAAATTTCACTTCATCCCCTTTCCTTCCATAGGCATACAAACTTTTCAAGACAGGTAGGGTCTTAAAAATCATGGATAGAGCTTTAGCAGATTCGGCAGTGGTGGAACAAGTGAAAAATTGCATCATAATAGGTTTACTATGTGTTCAAGGTGACCCAAAGTCACGTCCCGACATGGAGTGTGTTATATCCATGTTAACAGGTCGACAAGGCCGTAGAGAAATGTTAATTCGTAGACCAGGAATCTATGGTTACAGAGGATATCACTCAGGCAGCCCTTTTGGTGAGTTTGAACCCATTAATTTTGATTCCAGCTATTATACTAACATGTTCATGACGGCTTTCTTTTCATTCTTCGTATCCATATTTCATGCTCTTGGCTCTCTCTATGAACAGTCTTATGATTTTAAGTAAAAATATGCAACATTTGGAGAAGCAACACAATATCAGTGTTCAGTCTGAAGCACAAGTCCCACTAGTGGATGAGGATCAAAGCCAGGGTAGTGCTTCTTCAAATTCAACTGAATTTATGTTAGAAGATCCATATACTAACTCCAATACAATTCTTGCCCAAGATGACAGTGGTGAGACTGAGCTCCTTATCTTCCTTCTTTCTCAAGTTCAAAATTTTAATTTTGTGATAACGTAGGTGCATTATTTTTTATTATCCATTAATTTCGTGATAAAAGTGAAATACTACTTGTTGATTTATTTTCGTTCTTGTTATTTGCAGATATGTTAAATCAGAGTTGATCCACTAGCTGCAAATCAAACACACATGATATAATTTAATGGACAACAAAATAAAGTTTGCTCTTTTCTTTTGGGCTTTCTTTCCTTCTTTTGTTTTTTATTTAACAGGATACACAAATAAATAAATTATTTTTGTATAATTTACAACGAATTCAAACATTGCTAACAAGAAAGTAATGTCTGTTCATTAGCTATCATAAGCACTATTCAGCTATTAAGTATTGAGAAAAATAGTCTTTACCTTACCCAATTACAATCAAGCAGGCCTTTCGCATTTTCCTTCGGCTGGCGCCATAAATGAATATTGTTTGCCACTAATCAACTCATTCAAAATCTCAAAATAAACAATAAAGTGTAATAATTTTTTACTATCCATTTTGGTAAATAAAATAAGACACCTTTTTTTTGGCCAATAAATAAAAATATGACACGTTGATGTAAGTAAAAAGAGTAAAATATATACGTTGAACAATTCAACCGTTGAAAGTATTAGGTTCAATTATTATTTTGATACCTATTGTTCACTCAATTTTTTGATTTAGTATATATAGTTTAGAAATTTATAACCAAATTCTTATACTTCTATAAATTTTTGACAAAATGGTACGTTAAATCTCTAAGTTTTACACCAAGTTTCACTTATGCGTCAATGGTTTATTTTTGCCCACTTATGTCTCTCATGTTTTAAATTTTGTTATATATACCTTTTTTTTGTAACACCGTCAATCAACTTAACGAAAATGATAACTGGGCTATCACGTGATAAAAAGTATCTGGCATGTGACACTCACATGGATTTTAAAAAAGTTTTAGCTGTTCACGTGGCAGTCCACGTGGACAGTCATTACCATGTGGACAGCCAAAAAAGTTTTTTTTTAAGTTTTTAAAAATTTTTTAAAAAAAGTTTCAATTTATTCACTTTGATCCTTGGTCAAAATTTCTCTCTTATCTAATTTTTGATATAAACTCGTCTTCTACTTTGTCTAGATCTTTAGTTTAATAATCTATTTTTTACTTGTCAAAATATCCCCTATAAACTTTTCAATTTATTTACTTTAGTCATCATTCTTCACTTTCATGCATTTTTTCTAACAGATTAGTCCTCCAAATCAGTCCATAATTTCACTTTTAGTCATAATATGATTAAATCTATCATTTCTACCTAAGAATAATACAAGAAATGAATTAAAATTCAAAGTTTCAATGATTGCATATCTTTCTCTCTCATAAAAGGTAAATTTTGAAACTTAAATTTTCATTCATTTCTTATATTTTCTTGTGTAGAAATAATATATTTAATCATATTATGACTAAAAATGAAATAATGGACTAATTTGGAGGACCAAACCATAAAAAAATATATGAAAGTGAAGAATAGGGACTAAAGTAAACAAATTGAAAAGTATATAGAGGATGATTTTGACCTAGATAAAAATATATTCTTAAACTAGGGACCTAGACGAAGTAGAAAATAAGTTCATATCAAAAATTAGACAAGAGAAAAATTTTGACCAAAGTCCAAAGTGAATAAACTGAAATTTTTTAAAAAAATAAATTTAAAAAAATTTTCTCAAAAAAAATTTTTTTTAAAGTCCATATGGCAGCATTTCCATTAAGTTAACTGACGATATTACAAAAAAATGTATATATGACAAAATTTAAAACATAAGGGAGATAAGTGGGCCAAAAAAAATTTGTTGAGGCATAAATGAAATTTGGTGTAAACTTTAGAGACATAAATTACCATTTTGCGTAAAATTTTAATTTAGTCATAAAATTTTGTAGATATTTCATTAAATTTTACTAATTAAAACTATCTAGTTATATGTTTATTAACATCTTGAATATACATGATTTATATTAGCAAAAGAAATATAAGTTAATTATAAAGTAAGATTAATTTAAATATATGACATGTCATGAAACAATAACTTATTAGTAATTCAAGGTATTAGTTAGTTTGAATTGGGATTGGATCCCCTACTTTTCTCAGTTAGCTACGATCACAATTTTGTTAATCACAGTTAAAATTGTGACTAAAAATTTTAACGAAATTAAAATAGTAGCTAACTGAGAAAAACACACTGCTTTTCCTCAGAGACACCCAATCCTTTAAATTGTGTACATTATAAAGCTAATTATGAGAAGAATTACTGAAAGTTCTGTCTTGAATGTGACTTTAATAGCAATTAACCTGATTTAGAAAGGTTGTGCCAGGATCCACTCGTTTTACAACCTCATTTCATCAATGAAAAACCTCATGACTTGGGATTTTTTTAAAAGGATTTTCATTAATTTAAAGGATAAATGTTTTTTACCCCCATGAACTTTACCTAATATGCAGAAAACTCCTATGAACTTTAAAATTCGATAATGAATTCTCATAAATTTTTTAATATGTGCAATTTATCCCTTCTGTTAAAAAATTCATTAGTCAACCTCATGGTCAACGCTTAATCAACAAAAAGAGGCCACATAAGCTACTGACATAACATAAAATGTCACATCAAGTTTCAAAATTATTTTCTGGTTCACCCATACTCATACTTGCCAAGACTTGACCCGTTACCTATTCCACAATTTAATCACAACAATTTATCAATATGATCCCCAAAAGTGTTATATTGTTACCAAAAGTTTCCTAAAACAACAATTTACTATCAAAATGGTCCCCAAAAGAGTTATATTATTACTAAAAGTGTCCAAAACAACAATTAACTATCATAATGGCCCCAAAAGAGTTATATTATTACCAAAAGTACCCAATACAACAGTTTACTATCAATATGGTCCACAATAGTTATATTATTACTAAAAGTACCCAAAACAACAATTTTTCAATATAGTCCCCAAAAGTGTTATATAATTACCAAAAGTTTTCCAAAACAACAACTTACTATCAAAATGGTCCCCGAAAGAGTTATATTATTACCAAAAGTGCCAAAAATAATAATTAACTATCAAAATGGGCCCAAAAGAATTATATTATTACCAAAAGTGCCCAAATTAACAATTTACTATCAATATGGTCCCCAAAAGTTATATTATTACCAAAAGTACCCAAAACAAAAAAATTTTCAATATGGTCCAAAATAACAATTTACTATCAAAATGGTCCCCAAAATAATTATATTATTACCAAAAGTGCCCAACACAACAATTTACTATCAATATGGTCTCCAAAAGAGCTATATTATTACTAAAAGTGCTCAAAACAACAATTTACTATCAATATGGTCCCAAACAAAAGTGCCCAAAACAATAATTTTTTAATATGATCCCCCAAAAGTGTTATATCATTACCAAAAGTTTTCAAAAACAACATATCATTAACCTCACCACCTGATCTAATCGCTCATATTTTTTAGCAGTTTATTTATTCATAACTTTCTTCTTTTTTCTTTTTTTTTTTTGCCAGATTTAGTCATTGCTTTGTCATTTGTATAATTTGGTAATCTTGGGGGAGGTGATTCCTGTTAATACAATTTGTTTAATGAAGTTTCATCAAAATTATTAATTATGACGTCATTCTTTGTATGTGAATAAGATATTTTGTCAAGAGTTTTTAAGAAATAAAGTCTTAAAAAAATTCCTATATTAATTTTAGAAGAAATTATATTTTATCTTCTAACCTAAGATTTACTACTATAATTTCAGCACATCAACTTTAACAAAGTAAATATATTGTCTTAATTTCATCAAGAATTTTTATATTTTAATATATTAACATGTAATGAGCTTTTGTTTCGTAAAGTAAAATCTTGTCCGATGCTTCAATATGATAATAGATAAGATTTCAAAGTTTCTTAATTTGATGGGAAAATATCAAACAATCGATGATATTTTTTTGTGGGTTCAGTTTAATTGGACCCCTAAAAGTATGCTCGAAGAAATAAAAAAAGCAATTTCACTCTTTGTAAGTCAAATCATTTTTTGATTCAATATTTTCATGTTTGATCCCTTGGACTCATTTCAACCCACTGCGTCATTTCTCAAAACCATTTGGTTCCCATCTAAAAAGACATTTTTTCTACACTAATATTTATTTAGAGGACATTCTTTTTGCTTTTCATAGTGCGCGACTTTGTGGGAACAGATCCTCTGTTGGTCACACAACATCTAGCAGAGTGTTTGGCCATCTAGATCACTCATTTTAAAAATTAGGAGTCCAGATTTTAAGATTTGTTTCTAAAAATTCACTCTTCTTCCCGTTTAATACTTTAAATATATTGTCTCTTAATGCTGTCTTTTAAAATCTATTTTTCTCTTACTTTGATCCTTAAAAAATTAAGATATTTCAATTTAGACCTCAATTTTTTTCAGTCAAAATAGTTATTTTCATCAAGCAAAAACATAATACCACTTGACCATACTAATAATATGATATGGATCTGTTCCGGTGTCAATAATCCTAAAAAAAAAAAAACTACTTTTATAGCCCACACTAACTTTTTGAATGAATCATTTTGGTTACAAGAAAATATTTAGGAAAATATTTATATTTAAATATAAAATCGGACATCTAGAGAAATTATTATACGAGATTTTTTTAATTAATGAAATATTTAAAGAGTTCACTATTGATAAAGTTCAACGATACTGTGCAATCTATGTAACCGATCTCACTTAATAGAATAAAATTTATTATTGTTGTTGTTCATCTTTAAATGATCATATCAAGAGAAAAAATTATCTTTCTAAAAATCAAGTTTAGAAGTTTTATCTTTGAAAAATAAAAAATAAATAAATTATTTAATTTACTCCAAATTTTATTACACAACAATGTATGTATCTTTGTGATTTTCTCTCAAATTTTGGCTTCCAAGGTAACTTCGACCCTAACCAAAGAGAACTCGCCCTTGAATAGGAGTGGTAACGAATAGCCTCAACCCCTGTCCCCATAATTCCCTGCCATGGGAGAAAGTAGAGTCGCAACAGGGCGGGGAGTGGGCTAATTTCTTCCCCGTCCCCAACCCCGATTCCCACCATAGGAAGAATTTTTTTTCTCATCCCAAATTCCCGAATCCCCATGGTCCCTGAATCTCAATAAAAATTTTTTAAAAGAAATCGAACAAGAGAGAGAGATTGATACATTAGCCTCAACAATGGAACCATGGACCTAAAGGGTTAGTCAATAGAGATTTAACAGACTAAAATCAGAACAAACTAATGGGATATGAAATTTACAAGAAATAAGGAAGCAGTAGGATTTAACAAATAAAACGAATAGGATCTAGTCATACAGAAAATAAGGAAGCAGTGGAATTAAACAGAGATTGAAGACACAAAAACGAAAACGAAAACGTGCTATCCTTCTTCCTCACTGATGGAAACGAAAACGGCGGTCTGCGAGAATAAATGGTAGGCAACAGCATTCGTCGCACTCTCTTCTCTCCCTGATTCGATGGTTTTCCTCTCTATTGTAAACGTGCTACGCTTCTTCCTATCTGATTCACTTCTAGTTGTCTCCCACTTTCTGTCAGTGAATGAGCGGCCGAGAGGTGAAGACACGATGGAAGAACAGTAAAACACCGAGTGAGTGGGCGGCTGAGAAGTGGAGTGGAGACACAATGTAAGAGAAGAGAGATTAGGTTTTTTTAGTTTATTATTTTAATATTTTATGTAAATTAATTAATTAATATTATTTTAACTATAAAATTATTAAAATATCTCTGTATAAAATATTATATATTTATATATTCTAAGAGTATTTTATTAATTTTATTAAAATACTAAAATATCTTTCGGGGAACAAGAACCCTATAGGTCAGGGAGTGCAGTTCTCATCTCTGTCCTCGCGAGAAAAAAATCTCCATTCACAGATCCCCATTGCCATCCCTAGAAGTAATTCCTTCATCCTCGTTCTCCGAGTCCCCGATGGTCCCTATTGGGACTCCCAAAAAAATGTTGAAACCTTGGCAGTCGAACAAATAGGAAAAGAATAAATTGATAGACAGAAACAAGAGGAGAGAGAAAGCTTCTTTCTCTGTCTCTATCTCTCGAATTTCCAAAAATGAAATGCTAAAGGAGATATACATAACCAAATCCTTTGTAGCTCAATAGTTTGTAGCAAGCAAAGAAATACATACAAAATATAACCATTGCAATTTTGCCCAAAGATCCACATTTATGAACAACCTTACTGTCAGTGAGAGACAAACAATGAGGGGTGAGGTAAAGGGAGACAATGATGAGAGACAAAAAGCGACTAGCTGCTGGCAAGACTCAAGCTATAAAGGGATAAATGGAGATGATGAGATAGCAAGACTCGAGTCAAGAGAGGACCAAAGGGGCTTAAAGATGAAGAGTGACAATGAGGCAAAGCTATAGAGGGAGACAACGGGCGGTGATTAGGGCAAGAGTAGAGAGATAGCTAGAAGGGTTAAGTGTCTGCAACGACGACAGTGAGATGAAGACCTAAGGCTAAGCCATAAAGAGACCACTGACTGTAATACCTGCCAATTTTGGAATCATGTAATTGACGGTATTACGGTTGTTATATGAAAATTTCCATTATTTTAATGAAATTACCGAGTTAATTTTAATTTTTTATATTTAATTTATTCTTTTTGGATATTATTTATGAAAGTGAAGATAAATAATTAAACTGGATATTTTATTACAGATAATATTTTTGAGAATTGAGGAAAGATAAGAGGAAGAGGAAATATTGTGGAGATAGAATTGAGAGACAAGGAACAGAAATGGAGTAATCATATGGTAAAGAGAGAGCCGGATACCTATGAGGTCTAAAGAGGGACTAAAGTGAAAAGAGAAACTAGGTGGCCCTTAGAATATAAGAAATACCCAAATTGGAGAAATTATGGGTTTGTCACCACTAAGGTTAACCGAGAGTTAGCTATGAACAAAGTAGTAATTTCACCCTATGTGAGTATATATAGATGGTCTCATCTCCTTTTCCTCATTTCTCACTTTTCTCTCTTTCTCCTCACTTTCTCTTCTCTCTTTCTCTCTTCCTTCTCTTTACCTTTCTACCCAAATTCTTAACGAGCTTTGGAGAACCTTTCTCCGATGGTAGAACGAGGCATTGGATGCTAAACAACCTAGGAAAAGCAAGGAATCAAGGTAAAGATTTCGATTTCTTAAACTTTTCTCTATTTTCTAGTTTTAAAGGTATATGGGGTAAAATCGAGATTCCGACTTCGTTTTTTAATGAAAATTGGGGCTTTTGGTGTCTAAATGCTCCTTGGACATCAAGAATGAGATTCTATGGAAGAAATCATGGAAAACGACAAAAATTTGGCCAGATTGAGCCCAATCTGTGAAGAAATCGCGAAATGAAAGTCATGGCGCCTGGCGCCCAATGCACCATCCTTGAGTGAAAAAGAGTTGTCTTGGCCCCCCACGTGGTACCTCAAGCACCAAGAACATAAATTTGGGTAGAAAGTTTGGTGTCTAGCGCCCCAGGCGCTACGTAGGGCGCCTCAGGCTCCAGCCGTCTAGATAGCCCCTTGGTCCATTTTCAAATGGTCATAACTCTTTCGTTTGGACTCTGTTTTTAGCAAAATTTTATTGTTGGAAAGATCTTTGAGTCTAGTTTCCAATTATATAAGATTTGTTTAAAAAATCCTTATCAGTTAAGAGTTATGACCAAATGAATGACCAAAGGTCAGGGTTAATGGTAGAGATTTTCATTGTTTTATTTAGTTATTGATTTGGGTTGATTCCAGGTGATTTTGGAGCTTTTTTGGCTTTGTCTCTTGGAAATTTTTAAGTGATAAAAGCTTATCGATATCGAAGTGAGTGGATGACCTTGCCATTTAAGTTTTATTAAATTATTTGGCCAAATCAATATAAATCCTATTCACACTATAATTAATAATTCATCAATGAAATTCCTTAGTTAATGGTAAAAACTAGACCAAGGAATTTCATTGAATGATTGTGGGAACCATTTGGTGGGATTGGGAGTTTTATGTTATGTTTCTAATTAATATTATTAATTAGAAAGTGGAAATTATGTGTGGTATTCTTACCGTTATTGTGATGTGAAACGTATGTGGGAATAATAGATTGGTTGTGGTGAATTAATGTGGTATGTGTTGTGGGATGTTTGTGTGAAAAATGCATTGCATATCATCATCTACATATTTACATTACGAGAAGAGGAAATGTGTGGGAAGCTACCCATTGTGTAATACCACTAAGTGGTGTCAATGGGTATACATACGCATTGAGGCTAGTTTTCAATGTGGTGTGGGAAAGAGTGGGATAAATATTGCATATTACATTTGTCCACATCGCTTAGAGGGAACAAAGGGATAAACCTCTGAATAAACTCATTGAGGGTTGGTCTTCAATGCGGTATGTGTGGAAAGGATGTAAAAAATGCAAACATACATCATGCATTACATAATGCATTTTGGAGTGGATGTTTATTTACACTTTTTGTGCTTTTGAGGATTATTTTATGAATTGTTTTATGAGATTGTAAACTCGCACTGAATCGCGGGTCTTGGTTGCGTGGTAAGATACGTCATATATATATTATATTTCGTACTGGTTTGTGTTAGAAGTATTTTTTTAATTATGGTAGTGAAGCTAATATTTGTACTTGTGCCTTGTTTTATAGCACAATCACATGCTCATTGAGTTTTTAATAAACTCACGCTCTCAATTGATGTTTTCAGATTTAGCAGCTGAGGAGGATGGGAAATACCGATAAAGGTTAGTGGCTTGGAGGTATACTCCATTAGTCAATGGGTTCTAAACGAATTAATAGAAATGTTCTGTAATCTTATAGGCCACCTAGATCTTACGATATTTTAGAGATTTTATTTAATTGGCTATAATTTACTTTGTAAATTATGTAATTTACAATTTACATAGTTGTAAATATTAAAGCTGTTTAAGAAAATTATGGACTACCACTGAAGTATACCCTATAATATATTTATATTCATATGCCCATTTTTCGGAGCGTTACATTGACCATGAGACGACGACGATGGATGGAGATGGATGCTGGTGATTAATTTAAATTAGTTTAACTAAAAATTAATAAAACTTCCCTAAATATATATTATATATCTTGAAGGCATTTTGGTAAAGGGTATTTTAGTAAATTTAGCAAAATTACCAAATGCCCTTCAAGAACAAAGACCCTATGAGGCTAGAAATGCAATCCCCTTCCCCGTCCCCATCCCTGTCCTTGTGGGAAAAATTTTCCAAACACGAGGTCCCAAATGCAAAGATCCCTGCGCATCCAATGTCATCCCTAGATTCCCTACTTTTAGTTGTCTATTTTCGTTCAAATCATTTTGCTTTGAAGCATTTTAAAAAAATATTAAACAATAAAATAGTAAAATTAATAGTTTAAATGGTTAATGGATCAATTATTTTCAGTGTTTCTATTGAATCGATAATAAAATAGATGAAAAATAATCACCAGAGAGATATTGGTCGGATGACTAGTGGATTATAAGCACAGGCCTAAGTCTATTGCTTTTTTATCCATCAAAGCCTTTCTAATTCTCTAATTAATTAAAATATATACCGATGGAGCGAGCACTGGTAATTATTATTGTACTTAAGAGGCATATTTCTTTTTCACACTTATTTAGGTCTCCATAATATCCCTTACAAGTTAATTATAATATTATATATATATATATATATATATATTATAAAATAAAGAAAGAAAGAAATCCTATTTATCACTACCTCAAAGTGTTTGATTCAGTTTTGTTGATTTAAAATATAGACTAAGTTAACAATGATGAGTTTGCATTACTACACTAAAAAATGTCAACCTTGAGTTCTTAGCTAGCGAAATAGTTATTTTCATTAAAGGGATTTCAGGTAACTATTAACTTCCTGAATCTTCTATACGGGACTTGATTTAAAAACTATGACTTTGCGGAAGATTCTTGCTTTGTTGTGGCCAATTGTATATTATATAGCTAATGCATACTTTTGCAGGATTTCAAACTTCTCTAGCCACTTCAATTTCCTCCTCCTGTTCTTAATTCCAGTATATTCGTATAAGTTCATTTAACTGTCGTTTTCTACCTACCAAAGGTTGCTCTCTTCTTAAAGGACAATCAAATATGAAAGCAATCCTTACTTATTCTCAATTTTTTAATTCTTTTAGAACATCTATCTCAGCCACAAGCCTTGAACATTACAGTATCCAAAGTACTTCCAAACAGCATAAACAAACACTCACTTTTTATATAATTACAAAATGAATACATGTAGTATACAAGTGACTCAGCTCAATTTCCCCCCTCAGAAATAAACAAACTCTCATATGATGCAACAATGCAATAGATGAGACAGAGAGACTGTAATATCCATAAAAAATAAAATATAAATGCGTATTTGCAAACTATAGTTACTATGCTAGTATACGGTATTGTTCACCTATATAATACTATTTACGTATATGATATTGTTCACTTATACAATCGAAATATCAAGTACTAGATGTGGTTTGATCATTAGAGAAAACTAGAAAGAAGTTCGTAGGAGAAAATGATGTTTTATGTGTGAAAATACCCTCAGGGACTAAAGTGAAAGGACTGAATTGAAAGGAAACTTAAAGGTTTAAGGTGAAAGGATAGTTTTCCCTTTAAGTTCAATAGTAACCAACGTTTTTGCACAGTAACACGTGAAATATTTTATTAGAAATGTCATTTTTATGAATAGTAAATTGAATATTTTATTAGAGCATAATGACAAATAGTACCGTTGACTTTTCCTATAAATAGGCCCTTCTATTTCACTTCTAAACTCACACCTTCAACTTCTCTTCTTCTCTCCTTAAGTTTCTCTTGCTCCAATGCTAGGCCTCTGAGATTTTGGACCTTTCCTTTTCAGCTTAGGTAAGGATACTATGCCCTTTCTATGTCTTTCAAATTTTAGAAGTTATTTTCTTAAGTATGCTCTGTGGTTGCGGATTTAGCTGATCTTCCACATCAGAAAAACTGTCATTAGCTGTCTATATATTATTTTGATTTTCTGATTACCGAAATAGGATGTAAACTGTGAAGAATACATGTCTAGGAAAGTTCTGGCTAAAGAAAGACCTGATTTTTAAGTGTGTCCATTGTGACCCTCCACTCTTTTCTGGGAACTTACCTGGTGTACTCTTTTACAGATTGTATTCTCTATTTCTGGTATGAATAGTAACTGTATATATAAATAGTAACTGTACATATGAATAGTAATCGTACGTATGAACAATAACCATATATATATGAACAGTATCTATACGAAAAATAATCCTAACGTATTTTCTCTAATCTTTCATGAAAATCTCCGTAGCGGAACACTGAAATTCACCTGAGTACTCTTGTCTGTAACGACTTAGAGAAGCAATACTCGTACGGAATCCAGGTGAGTGAAACAACCCCGTTTTAATAGAGTTTTAGCATTTTTGGTGATAAAAAGTATGTCGTAGGACACTCCCAAGATTCATAGGGGTAAATTGGATTCAGAATGACGAATTTAAGGAGATAATTAATCCAGAAGTGTGGATAAGACGAAACAAGTATTTCATGATGATGTGAAGTTTGAATCTTTTCAAAAACAGTTTCATTGTTATCTTAATTTGTGGTTTATAAATCTATAATATAGTTATATACTATACATGTTATATGAATAAATATTACACTGTACTTCTGATTATGATATGAAATGCTGTACTATTGATTGTGATTGAGTGAGATAGTACTCCCTCTCACGGCAAGGCGAAAAACCCGGTTGAAAGGGTGTCTTGACCAATGAGTGTGGAGACAACGATTCCCTCAGTAGGGATATAGCCCAGATTGGTGATAAATCCGTGAGACGCCCTAGCTATGAGGATGAGGTTGTGCGTCATAGCGGAAATATACAAAATTGGTGAGTCGGCCTATGTGCGCTCTCCAAGATATATTGTCATTGATGAGTACTAGTAACGTTTGTTGAATTGGATGAATTTTTATCTTCTTGTATGTAGTTTCTAACTATGTCTATTGGTTGAGTATGAGCCTTTGAAAATACTTGCATGACTGGTAATGTATTTGAATTTTATTAACGCGAGGCCGATTCGCTCACGGAGTTTAAAAGCTCATACTCTCTATAAAAAAATTTTTGTTCAGATCAGGTTGCCAGCGAAGAATATCCGCTAAAGGAGTAGATCACTTTGGACCTTCCCGCTGTCGGGTAGACCCCTCTATTGTTATAAATTATGCTGCTCTGCAATCATCTAGGACATCTAGGTCAGGGGTTTGGCATTTGGCTTGTATGTCAGTATAATAATATATTTTATATTAATGATCTATTATTACATGCAAATCATCTCTATGATTTTTTAACAAGAAAATTTGATATATTTTCTTCATATTTATTAAGGAATTGTTATTTTGATAACATAGAGATAATAACTAAATAATTTAAACTCGTGAGTAGAATTTATCGAAAGGCTTGCAGTGATGAGAGATTCATCATTGTGCCAGTCATGTGCCCAGAAAATGGGTCGTGACAGAGACGAGGAAAAGGCTATTTACCTCTCTCTTCCCTCTTCCCCAAAAGATTTAAAAAATGACAAAACTAGTGGGTCCTAATTCTGTCTTCCTAATAAAACTGATGCCTATGTAGAATCTACCTGGCACTGGAACCTTTGTTACATCCCTCCAGCTTTGCAAGCCAGGCCTTTCCTCACAAAAATACAATTGACCGAATGGCTTTACCTCATTAGCCTACACACACATGCACTCATCATCCTCCTTTCCCATAAAGGTGATGATGGACAACCCAAGAGATTCTTAAATAGACCCTGTCTAGCAAAAATAGTTAGACCAAGTTATCATGAATAGACATATAAACATATTAGAAAATGACCTTGATATGCTTATATATCTATTCATGATTAACTAAATCTATCTATCTTTGGTAGGTTGAATCAACCTAAGAATTTTTTGACACAGCCCACAAAAATTTGTGTCTATTTGGACATTAAAACCAGGAATAAAGCATAAAAGGAAAATGGCAGGCTCCATTTTTGTTGTCCACCATTATATCAAACAGACCATACCAGGATTCTCCCTTCTCCACAAGGGAACCTCCGCTGGAACTTTGTTAAAATTGAAGTGATGCATTGGTAATTTGTCTAATGAACGCTTGATTGCAGCTTGTGGATCAACTCCAATATAGCAAATCTACATTTTACAAGAACTTGATAAATCAACTAGTTCAATCCCAACAGAAAATTAACAGAAAAATGTTGTTCCATGGTAAGTAAGGGCAACATTTTACCTTTTGTTTTATCTCTTTGGCATGGTAGACTATGAACTTCTTATGAAACAAGGTCGCTCATGTTCCTAACTCTGAGTTCCATATTTCTCAGAACACAAAGATGTTGTAAAATTTCTTGGAGAAGGTCTAACCCTTTGTCCCCTTTCCTCAAGGAGCTAATACAGTGCTTAAGAAACTCTCTGTCTACCTCAAGTGCTTGGAGTCTCTCGTAAACATGATCCACCTCTTCTTCTATAGCAAGCTTCTCTTTCTCCTCTTCAACCTTTTCTGCTGAACCATTTTGCGAGAAATCCCAATATAGCCCATTCTCATCTCCGTTCAATTCCCCATCTTCTGCTACTGTATCAATTGCATCAAAAAGTGGAAGAAGCCTTTTGTCTTTTAGACCCATGATTTTCCTCCCCTGATGATGCTTACCATTAATTTCCTTTGAATGACCATTTGCAAATCAATTTACCTAATCTCTATAATCATCATGATCATGGTATCTGTTCCCATTGTCTGCACAAAGATGTTCTATTGATTTGCTATCATCAAAGATTTGTGTCTCTTCATGGTTCAGAATGACCAACTTTTCTTCTAGTACTTTAAGCTGCTCTAGAATTAATACCCTTTCTTCCTCAAAGTTAGCCAATGATTCCTCTAAATATATAACACCATCCACTGGGGTGTTCTGGTCACTGCTGCTTTCTTGATGGCTATAGAAGCCATTTTCTTCCTTTGCTTCATGATTCAAATCAACAGATAGTCCATCACTATCTTCTGTATTGCTATATGAAACAGACGAAGTTCTGCTTCTTATGTTATTATCTTTTCTTAACATCATAGTTTTCTCCCTAATTTCATATTCCTGAACCTTCTTCCGATATGCTTCAAGTTCCTTTTCTACCTCTTGCTTCTCCTTCTCCCTTTTTACCACAAGCTCATTCATAAGCTGCAAAGCCTCTTGATCATACTCAGATTGTTCTTCCATCATCCTTTGGTACTGCAAAGCTTCTATCTGCATTGCTGCTTTCTCTTCCTGAAGCCTATTTATCATTGCCATTGTCTGATTAGCTGCTATAGCATATGCACTTCGCTCTTCTTCTAGCTCTATATATATAGCACTTAAAGCTTTCCTTTCAAATTTCAATGCTGATTTCAATTTCTCAACAGTTAGCTCACCATAATCAATATCGCTTATGACACTTCCATCCAATGAGTCTTCTGTTCCTGATTCTTTCCTCTCAAATAGCAGCAGTTTCTTGTGTAGCTGATGCAGATTCTCCACAGAAGTGGGTGTATCAGGAACATTCTCATCCTCATTTTCATTAAGCACCAAATATGATGACATATTATTTTCTGTTGATATAGTTTTTTCGACTACCATGGTTTGAAAATTTACAAATTCTTTGCTTTTGTCATGACCTGATAACATGTTTCAAAATAGATAAAATTCTATTAAAAATTTAGCCTCTTACTGGAAGAAGTTAGTAGATAAGAAGTTGGGCCTTACCACTATCATTTTGATTTGAATCCAGAAGAATGTCTTGGCTTTGATACCCATCAACAGGCTCCTGTTCAGGAATTTTTGTCCCTATTGAGACTTCTGCTTCAAACTCATCACCCTGCATTTGTGCTGCTGCTTCAGATGTTGCAGGTATAGGAAAATATTAGAACTATGGATAAGAACGAACCATAATAATTATAATAATTAAAAAAAGAATAAAGAGGTGAAAAATTATTACAACCTAGCGAAACATCTGTACATGTTTCTTCTTCTCTTCTCTCCATGTTTGGTTCTACATTATCAACCTTAGGGGATTCTTCTTGGTAATTCTGCTTCAAATTTACTTCTTCTTCTTGTAAACCTGAAGACCTCTCTCTGATTCTTACTTCAACTGATTCAAGCCCATTGACATTGGAGACCTCTGCATTCTGATGAGCCGAAAATGATGCCTTGGTATCCCTAGAGGTGTGCCAGTTCTTAGTAACTGGTTCAGCTTTTGAATCAGCATGCAAATCAAAGTCCAAAATAACATCTTTGCCCTCAAGTCCGTGATCTCCTGCCTTAAATTTATGTTGATTTTGGTTTTCAATAGGAATCAACCTGCAATCATCACGTGAATTAAAAATTCCAAGTGCTGAGGTGAAATTCCCTAAGTTTTCTCTCCACTGCAATAAACTTGACTTGAGGTCTGCTGACAAAGTTGATCATCCTCAATGGCATTCAGATTTTCCTCTTCAATGGCTTCTTGTCCTTTCTCCATACCCAAATCCAGCTGGTAATCTTCATCATCCACAGTCCCCTTGGCATTTTCACAAACAGAACAAGCACAATTCTCATCCTCCTCCTCTCCTCTTCTACCTGAAACCTCATCAACATCAGAAACCATGTGACTTCCCTTGTTTTCTTCAGCACTCGCTTCATCTTCATGGTGATCAACGGTAAAATCGAATCTGCTCTGATCCGATTGTTCATCTTTACTAATCTCTACATCAACCTCACCTTCTATAATCAAGTTCTGCTTCTGCGTACAATCCAACAAGCTCAAAGAAGGTTTAATTAGAATACAAGAAGGGTAGGTTCTGCTATCCAAGCGAACACCACAGCAGGAACAACTAAAATTCTCTTTTTCATCTTCAATTTCCATACCATCAGCATCCTGAATCATACCAATTTGCTTCATCCACGGAAAGAAACCAAAACTCTTACAAAATTTGATATAATCTGATTGAGATGAAGACGAGCAATCCTCACACATATCTTCCGATTCAGCAAGTTTTCGATGATTCGAGCAGAAACCTAGTTTTGAAATCTCGGAAGCATGAGCTTCACACACAAGATCTCTATAAGAATTCTTGTTCTTTCCGGGCTGGAGGATGTGATCAATCCTAGTACACCATATGCATGGCTTTTTGAGGCCAAAGTAATGGGTGAATTTTAAGATTAAGAAAGAGAAGAGAGAATTTAGAAGAAGAAGAACGATTAGAATCCATTCAAGGACGGCGTAGATAAGAACGAGAGTGATTTTGTTGGTGTTTCTATGCAACATGGTCGCAAACCTGTTGGCAGCCATGGATGATGTTGTATTCTTGATTGATATGTACAAAAAGAAGAAAAGGTTTGGCAGAATTCCAGATAGGAAATGAAGGTAGCGTAAAGACAGAAAAGAAGTTTCAGAAGGAAGAAAATTTTCAGACACGATGCGAAAACTGAAAACTTTTTTGTGAATGTGTGCGTGAGAGAGAGAGAGAGAGAGAGAGAGAGAGAGAGAGAGAGAGAGAGAGAGAGAGAGAGAGAGAGAGAGAGAGAGAGAGAGAGAGAGAGAGAGAGAGAGAGAGACTAGAACAAGACATGAGTGGAGATAGCTAGTAGTTTTATAATAAGTAGTTGTATAATCTCATTGGCACTCCTAATCTGGTATGAACAGAAGTAAGAGGGTTAAAATTTTTAAATATTTGTATAAAATGATTTTTTTATACATATAATTTAAGATAATTTTATGGTCTTCATATATGAATACTTTTTAATTTGATTTCTCACAAATAAATATGTTATTAATAACAAATGTGATGATGAATAACTTATTTTTGACATGTTAATGTATAGTTACCATTATGTAATATGTAAATTGAAAGTTAATTTTATTAATAGCAAATTAATAGAAAGATATTATCAATAATAATTATATTTGTAAGAAATTAAATTGAGAGAGATTGCTAGTAAGTTTTATTTTAATAGCAAACTAATAGTAAAACATTATTGGAAATTATTTTATTTGTACAATACTAAATTAAAAAAATATTCTATTTATAAAAGAAAAAGTTGAGAAGGTAATTTTACGAAGAACTAAATTAAAAAAACATGTCATATATGTGAGGGAGTAAAATAAAAAAAATCTATAAACTACCAAACACATTTTTTTAAAAAAAAAAGCTATTTATAAGGGGCCAAAATGAGGTTTTAAGGGATCAAAATAATTAAGAGTTTGTATTGATTTGTTTGATGATAGAAAGCAGTAGAATTTTGTGTGCAGCCAAACAGCATATTTGGCTATTCATAATTCACGACAAGGGAAGCAAATGGCGTTGACCACTCTCAAAAGTTAAAGGGTGGGCCCCGCTCTGGCTGCTATAAATGACTTCGTGGATATGTTTCAAGGTCTTATTTGGACAAACAGCTTATTTAAGTGCTTATAGAATAAGTGCTTATCATATAAGTGCTTATATATAAGCTATTTTTATAATTAAAGAATTTACGAGGACAAACTTCATATAAGCTGTTTTCAGTTTATTTTCATAAGCTATTCAGAGTAGCTTATTAAAATAAGCTGAAAACAACTTATTTTCATGCCATAAGCTATTTCTATAAGCTCTTCCAAAACGTGTATATAAGCGCTTATGGCATAAAATAAGTCAAATAAGCTCTTTCAAACGGGCCCCAAGCTATGTTCTTTTACATTTTTAATATTTCAAAATATTGCCTCCCTCTAATAATTAATGCTGCATCAAATCAGTCTCTCTTTTGAAGTATAAGTTGCTGCTTGAAACTTCACCAATTTTACTTTGTTCACAAGCTTGGTGCTTTGTATTGAATTCATATATTGACACCTGGAATACTTATGAGAAGAAAAGTATCTTGTCCTTTCATTTTCTTTTTCTCAAGCAATATTTTGTTTTAATTACTAGATATAATCTCAGTTTAGAATCATATTTTTATTAACAACCAATATCTAAAAATTTATTGGATTTTAATTAGTCAAATTAAAATCTGATCAGATTACAAATGTATGAAATTATTTTAACATTAATTTTTTCTATTCATTTTAATTTGAAAAATGATTTTCTTTATTGACAAATGAATACATTATCTAAAGAAAATAAATGTAAACCAATAAAATCATTTATTTTTCTTTGCTCTAGAGTCGAAAAAATGGGACATCTAGTGTCAAAATCAACTTCTCTTTATAGCAAATCTGATAATGGACCAAATGATAAAGAATTTGATTATGCAGTTCAATGTTCCTATATAAAATAAAATTCAAAACTCAATTTTATTCAATAAAACTAATCATGTATCAGATAGATGACTTTTTTTTTGTCAACTATTAAGGGGTTTGCGTATCAAATTTGATAAATTTTTATGTAAAATAAAATTTGAAATTCAAATTGTGATCAAATTTATTTTATAAATATACCGCATTATTTCAATTTTTATTATTTTCAATTAACTTACCTTGAAATAAAATGAAATAAGTGACTCAGTAATTAGGCCATCCATTTTATTAACCAGAACAAGAAGAAAACAAAATATAAAAGGGAGCCGAAAGAAACTAAAACACTTTACCAATAAAAAAAAATTTACAAAGAGTTCAACCTTTAAATATGTTAAAGTTTTACACTATTAAATTAATATTAAATTATTTTAAAATTTATATTTATATCAATTAAAAATTATTTTACATAAATCTTAAAATAATTTAACAGTAAAAACCTCAATTCCTTTGAAAGTATAGTCCTCCGTAAACTGACCGATAGATATTATTTATTTGGGATTGGGACAAAGGGCTGCACCGCCATTCACCGACCTATTGCCATAAGCTCCTCATTCATTCATTATTTTCTAAAATTAAAATAATGTAAATTACATTTCAAAATTTCGTTGCCATACGCTAATCAAATTCAAATATCCCATCCATTATGTACTTTTCAAAACAATATTTTTATTTCCCATCTTTCTAAAAGGAATCTTTAGCTTGGTGAATGAATATTGTGCTTTGGACCCACAAGTTTCCTTTTGCTTTTGACAAAAATTTTAGGTAGATTCTAGTTATAAAAAAAAGTAGATAAAAATTAATTATGAATAAATATATTACTATTACAACATTATTAATGTATAATGATATAGAGCTTATTTGGTTGTGTTTTTTTATTAATATGTAAAAAAATGTTAACATATTAATTTTTTAATATAGAACGTATGGATATTCTAATAATTATTATTTTTAAAAATCTTATAATTATTATTTTTGAACAAGTAAAATATATATAAATGTCACAATATTTTAAAGTTCAATAAAAATCAATATTTTATATTTTTTTCAAAAATCATTCTTCTTTTACGTGGTTAATTAATTTTTTGTTTAATTTAATCAACATTATTCCTTGTGGATACTAGAGGAAAAAAATTGCTACATGAGCAAGTTCAACTTAGTTAAAGGCTACATGGACTCTTGTTTATTAATTAGGAGAAATTTACCTAATGAAAGAACAATTTTAATTAATTAAGAGAAAATTTTTAAAAGGTCACAAAATTTATTTTTGAAGCACCAAATTAAAAAAAAGAACTAAATCATACTTTAAAAAGCTCACTATTAAAATACTTATATATTTATCTATAATTAATTTAACATATTACGTTTTTTCAATAAATTGAATTGACCTAAAAAATTCTTAATTTGCTCATAAGTTTTTCAGTGTCTCATTTTGGCCCCACTGGTCTAATCTAATTAACCTAATTATGCCGCCATTACAAAATGTGTTAAGCATAAATATGCCAGCTTAAAGCAATTCAAAAAGAAAGCTATAAATCATGCATTTGCATCTTTTGATGAAAATATTTGAATCCAGGAAACATCTAAACATTTACATTACATACTCAAATTTTAATTCATTTTATATATGTTTGTCACATGATGAAATGGTCGTACTCAATCACAATGTTTGGTAAATGAAAAATTATTTTTTTAAAAAACAAAATTGTATTTGCAGAACACATGGTATCTTATGAATATAAATAAAATATAAGCATTTATATAAGAAAATATATGTTTAAGTCCATAATTTATAAAAGTTAATAATCACAAGATCTGGATCAAAGATTAGGCCATGTATGATGTGTAGTGGATTTGGCAGAACTAATCAGCAATAAAATATATAAAGCGTTTAAAATTAATTAAAACTAGACCATCTTTATTAGAAGGAACATTAAAGTAAAACTCATCACTTTGTAAAGTGAACTATTGGTTGAAGCCCTTAATTACTTTAATTTCCATTACGAATTTTTTGTTCCTTTAATCTGATTTTTCTCGTTCTAATTAAAAAAAGAAAAAAAAAGTTCAGGAACCCACATAAGATGAATATCTAAAACTGTCTTTTTATTACTTCAAAAGATTAGGTTATATGTTGGTCCACAACCTCTGCTAAAATAGTCAAATATTATATGCCACATAAATAATTAACTCCTAACAAAAGCTTTATTGAAATCTTCTGATAGGAGAAAATAACTATCATTATATCACAAATTAATAATTTAGATTAATATATAATTTATTCATGTGAAGATTAAGAAATATTATTAATTTATATTAATAAATTTTATAACAATCTGAACAATTAATGATCTAATGATAATTATCTTCTTTTTTCACTTCTCGTTTTAGGTAACTCCTCACACTAAATATGTCTCTTATATAGACATATACACATATATCTAATGTTGATTGGTTGAAGTGTTTGGACTCTCTAGAAATAAGAATTTTTATTGAAATCTGATGAATAAAAAAATTAATACTAAAAAAGTTTTATTGGGTGAATTTTACAAATAGATGTGATTCAAACTATATATATATATATATATATATATATAAATGAATAGAGCATTATTGTGAAATTACTCAATGAGAGTGGGGGGGCCCTTCAGCATCATCTAAACGGCTCGCGTGGGTACAAAGACACCCTCCAACAATAACTAATTAAATTATTAAAATATAAAAATGAATCTGAAGCTAGTTTGCTTAATCGTGCATATTAATCATGTATATGGAGCCTATAATTTTTTCCCAATGATAATCATTACATTCCTTTTAGGCATATATTAAAAAAATGTACATTTCTCTCTAGATGATACGAACTTAAAATTGCATGTTAAATTACTCATATTTTGCCATTATTTTAGTCATTATGTTAGAAATGAGACTTCTTTTTTATTGTTTAATTAGGTGCTTTTTTTTTTTTGGTTAAGAAGAGTTTATCATAGGTCGGTTTGTGGATTAATTAAATAATGAGTATAATTTTTAAAAAAGTTGAGTTCAAAATTCAATTATTTTTCACGTAATAAACTGGACCGCGATGAGATATATTAACCTCTTAATTAATGAAAAGAGCGGTTTTCTAAAAACTAATACAAAGAGTGGGATATTATATGTGTGTATGTGTGTGTGTATTATATCTCTTTCATTCTTTAAAAGTAGGCCTATGACAGAATCAAATGGGATCCTTAATTATATAGGTTAGATAAGCATGTATTAGTTTATGGTTGGAACGTCCAAATCTTTTAGTTCTCAAATAAGAATAGGAAAAAAGTCCAAATTTCATTGATATGAAAACCAATTTTTACTATTTTAGTGAAAGAGAAACGCTTCAATTAAATTTTGGTATGGGATTGACATGCACCTAAGACCTAATTCTAGTCCCTATGTGGGGGGAAAAAAAGAAGAAGAAGAAGAAATTAATATAGTCATAAAAGGAACTTTTTTTCTAATTTTTCTAATAAGAAATTATTTATTTTTTTTTATATATATTTTTGGGCAATATATACATAATGTGGTGGATTTCAGTGATGCATGCTTCTTGCCTATACAACATGTCGATAAGATGCAGCATTCTGATTTCTTACCTTCCTTTTATGTTATTTTTCAATGGATTTCTGTTAAGTGATAGAGACTTCTTTTCTTGCATTGCTACTTTAAATTGAGACACTTTCAATTATAAAAAATAAAGGTAAAAAGAACCTAGAGATTGAAGTGAAGTTAACTCATACAAATCAAATAAGACTCCATTTAATGCCGCAATCATTTAAAATTAAAATTAAGTCTTCAATAAGCCCAATAAAAGAGGTAATTGTGTTTTGGTTACGAAGAAAATTTAAAACAAAACTAGCGAATAAAGAATATATATATATATATATATATATATATATATATATATATATATATATATAATATTTATCAATTCAGTGACCAAAAAGAGAAATAATATTTAGCACTTTTTAAAAATAAATAAATAAGGTCGACAATTTTGATATATTTGATTACGATCCCAGCTCCACCTCTTTTTCATTTTCAGCTTTTTATACATTGTGCCTCTTATATAACTATTTAATAATAATAATAATAATCGGATAGACCAATTACAAACAGTGGCGTATCCAGGATCCTTCGGTCAGGGGGGCAAAATTTTTATTTGTTTTTCTGAATTTGATAGTAATTCTTTTAAATTAATTTTAATTTATTACTTATTTGATGGTAATTTCCTCTTAAAAAATATTTCTATTACAAAAAATTATTTTTCTTCTAAATCCTAATTGCATAATCAATCAACTAATTTGATCGAATTAGACTTATGTACAAAAACCACAAATTTCAAGCTTTTACAAAGAAGTCCCTAATACTGTAATGATGAATTAACCATCGTCAAAAAAATATTTCATGAAATTGACTTCACAAATATATTACTCATTATTATAATTGTATAATCAGTCAATTAATTTGATAAAATTAGACCTATGTACAAAAACCACATATTTCAAACTTTTACAAAGAGGTCCCTAATAATGAAATGATAAATTAATCATCATCAAGAAAAAATTTCATGAAATTGACTGCACAAATATATTACTCATGATCCTAATTATATAATTAATCAATTAGTTTGATAGAATTAGACATATATACAAAAACCCCCAAATTTCAAGTTTTTACAAAGAGGTCCTTAATAATGGAATGATAAATTAACCATCATCAAGAAAAAATTTCATAAAATTGACTTCACAAATATGTTACTCATGATCCTAATTACATAATCAATTAACCAATTTAATAGAATTAGACCTATGTACAAAAAATGTAAATTTCAAACTTTTACAAAGAGCTCCCTAACAATGAAATGAGAAATTAATCATCATCAAGAAAAAATTTTGTAACTCTAGGAAGTAAGAGTCTTGTGACTGTGAGCAGCAAAGAGGAACTGAGTCATTGAATGAGTTCAAAAAAATATTAAGGGAATTTAAAAAAAATAAAGAAATGGGGCAAAATGAAATAAAAAAATTTTTTATATAAAGTTTTCTAAATTTCAAGGGGTGCAGCTGCACCCCTTGAATTAGGCGTGGCTCCGCCACTGATTACAAATAAAATCAAATGGGTATATAATGTGAACAAAAAAAAAAGATATATTGTACACATAATTCTTTAAGGTAAAATACATGGCATGAATTTAATTATGAAATATGAACTATTCAACGAGTCTATATATACATGCTCACATCTCATGAGTGCCCTACTCAAGTTTATTAGATTTAGATTCCCTCTATAACTGAATACTGATAGTGATCTATGACAAAAGGAAGCTCTTTCTTTCTCTTTACAAAATCCCCATCATCTACTCATTAATTGTTTGTTAAGCTACTACTTGCATCGTATCTTCCTTCATGTCTACTCTTTCATTTTTTTTTTATAATGGATATTTTACAGTAATTATATAGAGCATTCCATTAATTAATTACTCTTAAATCCAACATATGTATTGAGATTAATTCCATTAATTTCTTCTCTCTTTTTTTAATCTTCTCTGGAAATAAGTTATATGTTTTAAAAAATAATATTGTTCCAAAAGGCATCCATACTTCTTTTCTCAAATCATTGTCACTTTGTTTAAGTTTTTTTACGTTATGTAGTTTGGGCTACGATTAAATTTTATTTGACGTGTGAATAAGATCTTGTTTTCGCTCCTACACGTTCTGTTCACATCAAACAAGACGTGATTAGCGTCTATATATAGTCTTATATATAAATTTTTTTATCAGATTTTTAATTAAAAATAATATATATATTGATTTTTTAAAAAGACCAATCACATAAGTGTTTTATTTTTAAAATTTATATACCGTTTTGATTAAAAAATTATATATTTATCATGTTTTAATTAAAATTTTTGAAAATAAAAATATATAAGAAATTACAATTTTTTTTAAAAAAAATCTAATTTATGTTCGTCTATTTGTCTTGAAGGATAGTTTAAATCGGTGAAAGTCTTGGAATTTTTATTTTTTTAGTTTTTGGACAAGAAAGGCTTGGAATTGGTGTAATTCTTGTAGTACATTTTGACTTGGGCTATGTTACACAGAATGCGTGTTTTTAAAGCTTAACTTCTAGTTGGTCCATTTTTATTAAAAAATTATATTTCTCAACATATACGATATCAAGAATAACCCATCCACCTCTGGTGAGGTTTGACTTCTGTCATTTGATTATTATTCTTTTTTATCCCAATAGAAGTACAAGGCTTTAATCATATATTTTCTCAATAAAATATTTAGAACTTTCATTTGATCCAGAAGGTGTTGAAACTTAAAAGTTATTGGATTTTCAGAGACATTTTATACGTGCATAAACCTCAATAATGTAATCATTAAAAAAAATATTAAGTGATTAGTATTAGCCTCTTCCAAAAAAAAATTTACAACTAAAAATTATATAATTATTTTTTGTAAAAAAATCTTCACATGTAATACTTTAAAGAAAATTTTTTTTTATACTAAATATCTAATTTATCAAAATTGTTTTCTCCCCTCATCTTTTGAGTGTGGATTGGCTCAATGTATTGGAGTCGCGGGAGCTTCAATGCACTGTTGGATTAAAATAATAATAATAATAATAATAACAACAACAACAACATTCAACAGTACACTGGGACTGTGGTATTTCTGGTGCGCTTGAGCGAATCCACGCTCTCATCTTTTAGGCAGCAAAGGTAGGGAAGGAATATTGGCTTTTTTTTTTCTTAATTTTGTTTTATTTTAAAACTTAGGATTCTATCATAGTTACATTTTTTTAAAAAAAAAATTGAGATTAGATACATAAAGAGAAAGTAAGAATGGGGAAAACCGGAAAAGAATGCTCACTGCTTAATAATAGGATACCGCCGCTAGTGGGAACTTGTATAAAAAAATTGAAAAATCTCATAAATAAATAAAAATAAAGGGATAGAATCTTTATAGGAAAGAGCATAGTAACGAGAACCATGACTTCACTCCATTTTAGTATGCTGCAGTCTGGAACTGTTAAATATTAATATGTTAAAATTTATACATATTTTAGTAACATTTCTTAGACCTATCAAAACGGTCCTAACTTGTCAAGTTGAGCTCATTTAGTGTGTGTTTGAAAATTCGTTAATAAACTTAGGTTTGAGTATAATTGATTTTCAAAATTGATTTTGAGTAAAATTGATTTTGTATGAACGTGTTTTATGTTTGGAAACTGTTATCAGAAAAGTGATTTTAAAAAATAAATTTCGTTTGAATATTGATTAGTAGAAGTACTTTTAAATGTGTAATTACTAGAAATGGTATAAATATTATATTATATTTTTTTATTTATTCTTATTTAATTTCTCTCATATTTCATAATTTTTTAACTATTAAGACAAATATTTAATTTAAAATATATATATTTATAAATCTTGTAATAAAATAATTTAATTTATATATTTTATCTCTATTTTTATTTAATTTTTTTGTTTAATAATTATTTAAAAATCACACATCCATTATTTGGTTGGTTTTTCTAAGTAAGCTCAATAATTAAAATAAAGCAAAATATGATAAAAAAAAAAGACTAGAATACGTGTCCCTTTCTTTTCGAAAGCTCTAGAACTTCTCCATTGTTTAGTTTCATATGGTTCTCTCTCACAAATTTCCTTCATCTTCATTGTTTAGTTTCATATCTCTCCCAAGTCTCAAATTAGTTTTAGATCCATTGTTCTCTCAGTGACACCGTCACTGCCCATGGGTCCTCCGATCTCTCTCGCAAATTTTTGGGCAGAGAAGAGGACAAAATAGAAATTTAAAGTAGATTAATGAAGGTGGTGCAGTAGCTGAGAAGGGAAGGAGAAGAAATACAGAGTATTCTGACGAGAGGTAAGAAATCAAGTTTCTGGAGAATTGTAGTTGTGTTTTCTTCTATAATTTTCAAATGGGATAGCATTAAAAAAAAAGACAGAGGAAGAGGGCAGTATAGGAAAGAAAAGGCGTGTAGAGAATTATGAAGCTACTAACCATAATCGATTATACAAGAAGCTATCTTTTGGAGCGTTCAATGAAACTGAAGTTTTGAAAGAAAATCGATTATGATAGAGGAGTGAAACGCTAAACCAAACGGATTGTTTGCTGCAAACACGACACTGGAAAAACCAACATGCGTTTAATGCCCTGTGATGCAAAACCAAACATGTTCTTAACCCAATTTAAAAGTGTGGGTAGGCATTTTACCAACACAAAAAGATCTGAGTAGGGTCACTTAGTCTATATAACTCTTATCATACCGACATTACTAATATGTTAGTATCTAGTAGTAACTCAAATAGAATTGTCTCTAGCAAAGAATATTTACCAAAAACCAAAAAAATATTAATATATTACACTTGACTTCTTTAATACTTTAATATGTATATATATATATATATATATATATATATATATTCTGTAATTTTTTTCTTTTAATTTACTTTATGTCAAAGCAATTAACTTATTAAGCAATATGAAATTGTAATTCTATTTTTAACATGATAGTAATTTATTCTAAACCTTAAATTTCAAAAGTAATTATTAATTTAAATTTGAATATAAAATATTAAAAATTATTAAATAATTTTATTACTAAATATAACACGCGTATTATGCAAGACGTGAGCTTCAATGTTAAAACGATAAAAATTAAAAAAAATAAAGAAAAAGAAGAAGATTAAAGAGGAGCTAAATATATAATATTTGAAGTAACAAAAATTAGATATAATTTGCTCAAATATAAGAGAGTTTAGTGTAATTTATTTTAAATTTTATAATAAATAGATATATAAATAAGTGGAATATATTATTATTATTATTATAGCATAATTTTAATAAAATTAATTTTAATGAATTTAATTTATTTATGTCTAGGGAGTCAACCTAAATGGTACTCTCTCTAAAACACTATAACTTAAGGGGAGAAGTGATTGTAATGATGAGAAATGAAAATGGTGGGTACATGTGGGTCGTGGGACAAGGACATCTGTATTCACTTTTTTTTTTCTTTTGTGTTTTTGGTTCCTTTAAAACATCTTCTTCACCCTCTCCCTTACTCTGCTTTCGCTTTGTTGCCTCCTCTTCTACCCTCTCTTTGTCTTTAAAAATTTCTGTCTCTTTAAACTTAAAATAATTAATTTTGTCTAAGAGAGTAATTTAGACATTTTTTTACTAATTTTCTATTATTTTCTCTATACATCGCATCAAAACTTTTTCACCAAACATGTTGCAAAAAAAAGGAAGTAAGGAAATTACCTCCTACTAAACAATGTGGGGATGATATAAGCAAATAAATATGAGTACAAAGCACTAGATGGGCCCTTTCCCAGGCAAAGTTGCGAAGTGCTTTTAACACCCATCTTGACACGAAATCAATTCGATGGTTGACTTCATACAAGACATGGCTTAAATTAATTGAAGATCTAGAGCTAAAGATATATCTCATTTTTTCAAGGAGAGAAATTATATTAATGACGAATCTGTTAAATCGATCCAAAATTAATAGGACTACTAAAAACCAGCCAAGTAATCGGTTTGACCGATTCCAACTTCATCTCCCCCAACCATATTTTCAAATCAGCATGATGGTGCACATATGTGAAGAAGAATTTTAAAAGTGCAGTTTTCTCCATTTGCTAAAGGTGAGGAAGATTTCAAAATGTTTATATCTCTGTCTCACAAGGAAAGAAAGAGAGAAGCACGAAGTTCACCGTTTGCTTCCTTAGTGTTTAAGTGAAGTGTAGATTAGATAAATGTATTTAGATAGAGTGAAAATTAAATAAATGTAGCATATGACTAGTTTTATTGGATAAAAAGTGGTACTTAATGTAAGAGAGAAAAAAAATAATATATATATATATATATTACTGTTTAATATTTTTATAGTTTTATATGATATATTTTAATATATTTTTAGTATTCTCATTTTATTTTAATATATATTGTAAGTATTTTAATTATATATTTAGTATTATGATATATTTTAAACATTATTGGTTCGAATATTAACTATTGAACCGGTGCTTCAATTGGTCTAATTTTCAAAATCTTACTTATACTACCTAATCAATGAGCTTGAGAAAATTTTCCATGAATATTTAAGATTTTACTAGATTTTGATTAATTTAATTTGAACAGAGTTAGACTACAAAAGTATGAAGTTCACTTAATGCCAAATTTTTTTATTTACAAGACTCGAATTCGACATAATTATATATTTATAAATGATGAAGATTACATTAATAATTTAATCCTTAAAATATTATTTTTCTTCTCAATTCCGTTATAAAATATCTCAATTTAATTCTCTTTTTTTTCCCTTCAATCAAAATAATCCTTATATGAAGAATTTGTGATAACTTTTTGACACAAAATAGTGTTATTTGGGATTAAATGACACGAGTAAACTTACATCATTGGCTAATTATTAAATGAAATCTTATTTTTGCTTGAAGAGGGATTATTTTGAAAAGAAAATTTAGATGTAATTTTTATATCTTTATTATTAATTTTTTAATTAAAACATTACTTATATAATCCTTAAAAATAATTACATATTATTTATAACTCAACGTTATATAAATAATTCTTTTAACTTTTTTATTTTTAATAAAAAATGATAGTAAAAATATAAACAAAAAACACATAAATTCAATCCTTATTTTGGGAGAAACTTTTGTGAAAGTAAATTAAAAAGCTTTTATCTTTAAAGAATCAAATTAAAAAGAAAATATTTTAAACACTAAATTGTAAAACATTATCTTTAAAAGGCTAAATCTGAGGAGGAAAAAAAATTAGGGGACCAAAATACTAACTGATTATCTCAAATGGCTTTATCTTGCAAATCAAATTTACCCAAGAATCACACAGTAAGTTTTACTAAAAATGGCAGTCGAACTAGTCTGCAAGGGTTGCTCGATCAGGTCCGGGGCTGCGAACATTAGAGAGGTCGCTGGCTAGCGCGAATCCTCTGATGCTGAGGGATTTTGGGGAAGGTGTTCGGACCAGGTGTTGAATCCGTTTTGATTAGGCCGATTTTTCGGCCTCTGTCCAAAACAACAAACAAAAAAACTGTCGTCTCATGTTTGTAAGTTTATTTATGGTTAACTTTCACTGCTTATATATTATAAACTGGATTTACTCGAAACTTTATTGCAATGATCTATATAAAAACAGCACAGGTCATATGAACATGAACACTGTGCACGCATGAATTTGGCTATTACTCGGAACAGAAGAAGAAAACTCCCACCGTCCTGCGCATTATAAAATGGCAAAGGCTAATACATTCTCAGTGTTATCTCCATTTTACAAGGCAAAAGAAGTCATTCCAAAACCCATCTATCTAGCAACAAGTAACCTCTTTTACACACATCTGAATGCACCAAACCAGCTTCAATGATTAAATATATGGCATTCCCAAAAAGTGTTTTATAGCAAGCCTGTGCTTCCGAATGGATTGTTGTTTTGTGGGTGAGAAACAGGAGTCACAGGAAATGCTCCATATCCTGCATCCCCAAAGGGATTTGCAGGGCTCATCAAGAGCTGCTGTTGCTGCTGCTGTGGCTGATAAGGTTGGTACGGACCAAATGGATTTGCTTGCTGTTGAGCCATTGCTGCCATTTGGACTGCAGGCGGAGGAGGGACGCTGCTTGAGAAAGCAAATGGATCTTGCACTTCAAATGGATTTGGGGCCGGTGCTCCATACACCGGCTGCTGCGATCTATATGCAGCTTCGTCGTATAAGCTGTTAAGAGTGAGCGAGTCCATTCCACCAGCCTGACATTCAATGACAAATATAATGATGACAACACAGCTGAAGGTAGAGAGAGATATGCCATTCCCATTATTTTTTACCAAACAACAAACAATCCAACACATTTTATTTTATTTTTCTATTAATCAATTCTTTCTTCTTTTTCTTTTGGAGGGGAGTGTTTAAAAATCAGTCATTAACCCAAACTACTTTCTAATACTATGATAATGCCCAAAAAAGAAACCCTGCTGTAGCCAAGAATTATATTGAACAAGAAGGTTCAGGTACTCATCAAATAATATTAAATTAAGAAGCATACAATGGTAACTAAGCCTGTTGAAAAAGATTAAGATACCAATGAATAATATACACTACTTAATCCATGCATGCAATGAATTTATAATTCTACACAATCACAACTCCACAGAAAAAGGACAGACTTGTCTAAATTCTAAAGACGACATTCAGCGCATGCTGACAGAGTTTAAATCAGACATGCATAATTTTAATTTTTGGCAACAGACATCATTGAAATAATCTACAAGATGCTAGACATTTCTTCAGTTCAGATTCCATCCATCAAACATTTTATTTCAGTTTTGAATTATTTAAAATAGTAACTATAATACTTCCATTTGTAAGCTAGGGTCAACATAATTCTTATATTCATGTGACCAATATCATGTAGCCGTAGAGTAACACCTATTGAGGATAAAATGGTAAAAAATTGTTTAAGGTAATTTGGACATGTTCAAAGAAAACAGTTAGAAGAACTAGTATCATATGGTATGGAGTCTTGTGAAAAAAGCCCGAGAAAGACCAAAAAGGACACTTAGAGAAGTCATCGAACAAGATCTTCAGATGAATGAGATATTTAAAAAATTAATTATTAATAGAGCTCAATAGCACCGTGCAATCTATGTAGCCGATCCCACCTAGTAGGATAAGCCTTGTTGTTGTTGTTGTTGTAGTATTGTTCAACTTTCATGATTTATAATCATTTTACATAAAGTAATAATATGATTTGCATAAAATAATAATATTTTATGTTTTATAATATATGTCTCATGGTAATATATACATGCTAGGCTCAATGTCTGAGCCCGAGCATAGCCCGAATTATATATATATTAAATAAAAATTAAATATTAATTTAAATAATAAAATTTTTTTGTATATGATATAAATTTATGTTATGGTATTTAGAATATTCTATATACATTTGTAATATGAATAGATACTTGACTTGATGCATATAAAGAATGGTTTATATAGAAATTCTATAATTTACATTTCCTTAGTTTTCTTAAAATTATAGAATTTGCTATAAAATTAAATTAAAAAATTTTCTCATATCATCGAACATAAATTTTAGTCGATGTAAAAGGAAATCTGGATTAGGCTGCAACCTTGAAAAATGAAAACCTACTAGATAGAATCCTAATATCAAGGGAAAGAGCATAGTATCGTATCTGAGCTTTTCCAACCATTGATTTTATCCCACATAAGTTATTCAATGGTTAGTTTAAAATTTCACCAATGTCAAGTTAAACTTAATTAAAATCTAGAAAGCACACCAGAAGGCCTACCAATTGTCTTTCATTGACTGAAGATATATTGTTACTAGGAGTGGAGACAAGGGCAAGCTCCCATCCAGTTGGATCAAAATCTTTTGCTTGAGCAGCATTTGATTCAAAAGCTGAAGTAGTGCCTATATGAACATGATAGTCGATATTAATTAGGTGACCAATGATCCACCAAACCTTGCTAAATAGCAGAATTTTCAGAAGAAACTTAAAACCAATATAATTCACCAGTTTCAGTGGGTACTATGGCCAGGGCAAGAGCATTTCTTTCCTCTATTGATGATGCATCAGGGGCAGTGTCATTCAACCCCTGCAACCAGGAAAGGAATCAGGTAAATTCTGGACCTGGAATATCATAATCTGGATTCAGAAACCTACCAGTAAGTCTCCAGTGTCGAAATTGTTTTGAGATGGAACAGGAGGAGGAGGAGGACGAGGAGCAGTCTCATAATTGGAGAGAACATCATCTACAGGCGCTGATGGCTCCTCCTCTTCAACAGATACTTTACTGTCTTCAATTGCAGGGATTTCTTCTTCTGGTCTGTAAGTCAACTGAAGCTGTTGATAAAGAACATGGCATTAGTTCCTGAAAACTTAAATCTAAAAGCAACATTTCTATGAAAACTATACATTAATGATGTCCAGCCAATGTCAACAAACAACCACAATAATCACACACATATACATAAAGAAAATATGACAATTATGCTCACTAAAAACATAATATACGATGTACTAACCAATGGCTCAGTTGGAACTGTGACCACTCGTGGTGCCTCCCTTATGTACTCTTCCATGGTTGTAAGAAAAGATTGTGGAGGCTGAAAAGGCCAACAATGCAACAATGGGAACAAATTAAGAATGAAATAGGGAGAATTTATCAAACCAAAGAACAAAGTTACTGCAATAACAAAGACATACCTCCCTTAGGACAGGAAACTGAAAATTCCTAGCAAGTTCCAATCCTTTGCAGACTTCATAGAAATCTGAGAGACCTGCTGCCTGCACCAACTTAAACTACTCAATACAAGGGACCTTGAAAATTAAATTGCAAAAGCCTTGCAGTTCCCTGTACAAAAATGTGGTTTGCAAAATGTTGCCATAAAAAACTACTGCAAACAATCACCTGCTGACCAGCACGCTTATAGACATCAAGGGCTTTAATAGCTTCATGTCTGGGCATCTCAAAAAACTACAAGGCAACCAAGAGACAATCACATTCCATTATAAAGAACACATATATAAAAACATTTCGTATACTGTGATTTTGACCCTTCTATCTAACATATCCTAGTATTTTGGATATCAAGGTTAGATGACAATGTTTGGTATACTGTTATGTGATAACAGAGCGGTATTTAAAATAATACCCTAATATCACATTGCAGGCGAAAGGGTGTTATCCAAGACATTCAAAATATTTTGTCATCCTAAATCATAAGGTAGAATGTGAAATTTTTTTTCTTTGTTACTAATTTTACTCCTGTCTTTCTATGGTAGTTAACTTCACAAAATATTAATTTATAAAAATAATAATCACGTAAAATATAATACATAAATTATTAAAAATATTTTTTATATGAATAAAGAGGGAATAGATTACTCATAAATTTTTAAATTTTATTATTTTTTTGAATTATATTTCTATTCACGAATAGTAAATATAGTACAAATTTAGAAAATGTAATTGCTTAAAACTTGAAGGGGTACATTTGGAAATTCAAGAAGGAAATAACAATGATTAACATGCAACCAAACATTAGTATCTTACGTAACTGGGTTGTAAAATACTAGCATCTGCCCATACCAAACATAGGGTTGACAAATACTATCTTATGCCACAGTATACTTGAGATCACGGTATACCAAACACCTCTATGGTACTAAAACTTGTAAATTATTTCATTTCGTAACAATATAACAGTTTACCTTGTCAACAAGATTGATAATTCCATCATTAACAGCACAATAAATCTTAAAGCTCTCTTTCAGTACCTAATATGCACATAAAACCCAGATCAGTAACAAACGCAAGCAATGTAAAAGGAAACTAATACTGTAAAATTACATAGCTTCATAATAACTAAAGATGTTACAAAATGAAAAGAAAGTTATTAAACCTCACTTGCCAGAAGTATGATAAAATATTCCAACATACTCAGAAAAAGAGACTCTATCCAAATTTAAGACTACCAACAAGGGATCATTTAACCACGGATGAAATTGCCAGCATAACTGCTATCTCTTTCCTAAACAACATACTACATGCAGATGACTGAAACTTTATTCCAACCGTGCAAAGAATCCATGTAAAGGATATTCTCAGTCCCACCATTTCAAGGAAGAGACAAATTTCTCAACAGTCTACTTGAAATTCTGAATGAATAGCTTCATACAAAGAAGTATTTAAATTAAGAGATGATCAAGACATACCAGAGCTAAAGCATATTGTATCACATAATTGCTAACCGCTGCTCCTTCTGGCTGTAAAGTTGCAGCATGCAACCCGTTTGTGTTAACAGCATAAATTTAATTATAAACAAATCCATATGTAAAGTAAAATGGTAAAACTTAAAAAAGATGAAACAAGATATAACAGAATATACAAATCTTGCAACATTACCTTGCAACCAATAAGCCGATAGAGAAGCTGCTGCAAAGCAGGCAACTGCTCCAATAGCTCCTCACTATCCAAATCCCTTGTCCTACTGTACCCCTGCTTGAAAAATAAATAAATAAATAAACATGAAACCTTGTCAGAAACAAATAGGGTTTAATGGAAGAAAGCTATAGTTTTAAAAGACAGACACTTCATTAATAGAAGGAGCAATAATAAAATCACAACCAACCATTGGAAAGTTCATTACAACATCAATTGGAAATAAAAATCAGTTAAAACAAAACACAATATTCAACAATGTCAAGAATGAAGAAAAAATGCTATCTGTAAGTTCTGCATCCTTGAACAGTCCATCTCCATACAATACCTATAAACCATAAGTCATCCTCCTCAAAAAAACACAAAAGATACCCAAAAAAAAAAAAACAAGAAGAGCACATCAAATAATCAAAACTCGCCCATTCTCTATACGCTTCGAACAAAGAAACCCCTTTAAAATAGCCATGAACTAAACAACAAAAAACAAAAAGGTAAAAATTATCCATAAGAATACCAAAAAAAAAAAAAGAAAACAAGAAGAGCACATCAAATAATCAAAACTCGCCCAATCTCTATACACTTTGAACAAAGAAACCCCTTTAAAATAGCCATGAACTAAACAACAAAAAAACAAAAAAGGTAAAAATTATCTATAAGACCTCTGGCATTCCTCTCCAGAACCCCCCTTCCTTGAAAGGGGGCAAAACTGACGTTTGGTAAGCACACATTCTTCTATTCTACAATTACAATTACTACCTAGAGCAGTAGAAACCCTCTTTCCTAAATCATTCACAAAGATCAGAACCCAAGATTGACGCTGAATCATATTTTATTTCTTTTCCTCAAATTCTTTTCCGTTTTATATGGATAATTATCACATATTCTTTTGACCTACGCTCTATAATTCATGCACCCAAAAAGTAGACACTTTATTTACTTAACCAGACTGCAAACTATTTCAAAAGGATAGTTGTAAATAACTAATTCTCAGGAATCTAGATTACATGAGCCAAACTAAGCATTATAGTATGGGAATGACAAGAACAATCAGTAGAAATTAGAACATACTAGCATAAGGTTTCAATTACAAGAATTAAAAAAATTAACAGAAACCTATCAGTCTGCCAGCCCAGTAGCAAGAAACTTCAATGCTAATTATACAGAGTAACTGACCTCTAATATTGAAACAACTGTAATACATGTCACAGAACTTGCACAAAAATCAAGAAAATGCACCGAGAAGAATACAGTTATAGATCTAACGTATAAGGAAAGTAAAGCTTCTTATTTTTATTCATCTCTTGGGTAAATACTTTTCAGCTAATATCAGACAATGGACATATATGCTACAAACTCATAAGTTTAAATAGTTATTTATTACAAATAAGTAAAATCACTGTTTCATGCTACCTTATCCTGCCCTTGGGCAGGCTTGGGAAGACGCTCAGCTTCTATATCATACTTCAAAACCCGAAAACATTCAAGCCTTTCTTCCAAAAATAATGCATAAGTGCGTACCCAGGCAGAGCAATCCCAAGCTGCAAGCATATGAAATCAGAGTCAAACAAATTAAACAACTCAATTTAAAAACTAAACTAGCATCAGAAATCCATAAACACCTATCAAAAGCCTCAAACTAGAGCCAAAAAGACATTCTGGAAAAAATAAAATAAATAAATAGGATAGATCATTAATTTAACCAATTGGGCTGGAGTCATCTTTAAAATTAGAAAGTTGGAGAATGCGTGCTCTCTGTGAGAAATTCAAGAATTCTTCTTTAAAAGTAGGATCACCCTCCCTCAATAGTCTATGGATGACTATCAGTGTTTTCAGTGCCACCTGTGAACAAGACAAGCTGAAGTAAGAGATCAGCCTAGCTAACTAATAAAAAGTTATCAGCTAGCCAAATGAGTTATAACATCAGTTAATGCAAAATTACAGGTAGGGAAGGTTAACAATTGTTATCCATGAACAACATTGCAGAAACCAGGTGCAAACCCTTTACAGGAACTGACATAAACCACAGACAGCCTGACCAGAGGACAATAAGATTACTATTTGACTAGTGTATTACTAGATGTTCAATTGAGATCTAAATAATACAAGATGAAAAAATCAACTAATTTAAAGGTTAACCACCGTATCAGGTGAAAGAAGCTGATTGCCAATTTTACAAGACTAAAATAAAGATGCCTAAAGAAAATTAAAACTAAAGAGAAACTTCTTGTCATATAGTGGGGGTAAGGAGGAAAGCCATCAAGAGTTGTTATCAAGTACAATGACACTTGGCATGTGTAAATAGGGTCCATTAAAGGCAAAAAAAAAAAATGAAAGAGAAGACGGTCCATCCCATTGACAGAAAATCTAAAACCAGAGGATATATTTCATACAAAATAAAAATGATTTTAGTAACAAGAAGAAATGGCCTTGATCGAATAATTTAATCACCCATCACATATAGCTAAAAATGGTTAAAATCCTCCAAGAAATTTCCTTTCACCATTCAATTTCATCTAGACCACACACCAAAAACCTTCTTTAATTAATAAGATGTAACTAATTAACTACCAGAAAAAACAAATAATATTACACTTTTAATAAACAGTAACTAACTAACAAAAGCAAAAACCACCCTCCATCTCTACAAAACAAAAAAGATGCATATTCCTACACTATTGCTCGGACTTGGATTTTCAAATACATAAGTTTAACAGTCATACATGATTAAGCCGATTCATTAGTATGATAGGCAAAAGTACTATTCATGGCCATGAACTTTGACCGATGTTCAATTATAACCTAGAACTTTATTTTGTGTCACTTATAACCTATATGTTTCTAATTAGTTTCAATTATACCTCAAAACTTAACGTTGTTAAAAATATCTAACAACATATGCTAGCAGTTAGCATCCCATCTTGTACACATCAACGTCAAATTATCCACCATAGATGTGCCACCTTCGATACCAGTTTAAAATGACCAAAATAACTTTTGAACCCTTTAAAATGCGTCCTCCTTTTTATCATTAATGAAGATTTACAAGGTCATTTTTAGTTGGTTATTTACATGGCAGTTCTAGGGTGGATAATTTGGCGTTACTGTGTGGATGATGAGATGCCATGTTAGCATCTATCGTCAAATAATTTGACAGCGATAGATTTAAGGGCATAATTGAAACTAATTTGAAATATATAGATTATAACTAACACGAAATAAAGTTGTAGGTTATAACTGAAATATTTGTCAAAGTTCTGAGGCATGAATAGTACTTTTGCCTAGTATTATAATAACTACCAAGAAACATCAAACATGGATGAATTCTTTATTTGATACCTATATCTAACATGCTCTAAGAAGTTGAGACAGCCATTTGCTTCATCCCTAATCAATTACACAGACTAACTTGTCTACTGTCTACTTTGGGTTTAGAGCATCTTCTAAAACTTCATTTTAGATGTTTTGAACTTGGAAATAAAAGTAAAACCAAGCTCTATAGCAACATATAAATTACAAAATACGATGCACGCAAGGCTTGGTAAATTTGGTTGAGAAAAGAACGCCAAAAACCTATAAGCAGAGATGTTATGTTTGCCTCATAACTTCTATAGCATAAGATCAGGTAGAGGCGAAGGGGTTTTTGGAGGGGGAGGGGGAGGGGACAGTACTTATGTTCAACAAAATGCATATAAACAATTAAATCCTAATTCAAATTAATAATTGTAAGCTCTAGCCATATAAATTTATCAAATCAATTGAATCCAACGAGTGTCAGTACCGTCCAATTTCTTGTCTTCGCCAATCGACGGGCAAGTGCATGAATGCAGTACGCAACATCAGCTCGGGGCCTAACAGCAGATGTGGCAAATAGAATTTCTATACAGAAAACCAAATGGAATGCATAATTTTATCATTCTTCGCTCAAAAAAATTATAACCCAGAAGATCAATTTGGATCGACTAATATAAATCACTTACTTCTAAGGTGTCTCTCCTTAGGTGGACATTCGACGTGGTTCGTGGCTTTGACTATGGCAACATCCAAATCCTAATGATAGAGATCAATTGAACCATACCCACATGAGAAATTTGGAAATAAAAAAAATCATAAAGAAAATGAGATCGAATAGTCGAAAACCTTCTGGTATCGGAACAATCTATATTTAGAAGATGTAAAACGAAATTAAATCAATACCGCGTAATCGCTGTTGACATGGGCAAGACCAACTTTGGTGGAATCTTTGAGGGCGCCATAAGCTTTTCTCCAAGTCTGAAGACTACCCATATCTACACTCAGCGCTGATCTCTCTCACCCTACCTCTACCTCTCTCTCTCTCTCTCTGTCTCTCTCTCTCTCTGTGTACAGGTGGTAATCAACCCTTGAAATTCTCTCTCTCTATCTCTCTATATATCTGCGACGGGTTTGTTTGATTTTCGGGGAGGAGAGAGAAAGAGAAGAGGTACCGTTTCAATTTCGTTGTTACCGTAATTTTCTTCTCATTGTGGAAAAGAATTCCCACCTTGTGTTGTTTTTGGCGGCCCCTCCTCGCTGTGCGTCATCATCGTTTTTTCACTTTTTAAATAACAATTTCATTTTTTTTCCCTCATTTCGATCCAGTCATCATTGAAATTTTATTAATAATAAATTTACCACAAAAGTATTATGTTTGTTCCTACGTATTTTAGTATGAGTTTTAATACCTAACTTGGATCCAAATACACAGTCAATTTGACTTTGTTTGTAAAATGAATCGATTTCAACTAATTGTTATCATTGTTTAAATCATTTACATAAAATGCTGACACATACAAACATTGAATAAATGTTCATTAGATTTATTACTCTATCCATGAAAAAGTTTTAGTTTCATTCCACGCATCAACAAAATATGTCAATTTCATCTCATTTTAAAGTAATTGAATTTATTACTTCAAATAATGATTTGATATAACACTGAAACTTCTCGAGCACTATGAATCATTAAAGGCTAAACTATTATCATAGTTTTTTATTGTTTCACTCATTTATTTAATTCAGTCCTTATAATTTAAAAATTTATATTTGAGTCTTTATAGTATAATTTTTAATTTAGACATTGTCAATAAGATTCTGTTAATATTTTATTAAAATTTGTTGATGTAACTATTAATCATATACGTATTGAAATCAAATATATACAACTTGTAGACTTGTACTTATAAAAGGAGTAAAAGTATATAATGAAATGAAATTAACTCACATGAATAGCATGCAATACAGCCTATGTGTTTAAGAGAATTAGCTTAAATATGTATATTTAGAAATTAAATATATATATATATATATATGAAGTATATAATGAAATGAAATTAACTCACATGAATAGCATGCAATACAACCTATGTGTTTAAGATATACAACCTATGTGTTTAAGACAATTAGCTTAAATACGCATATTTAGAATGTAATATAATACATTCATGTTAACAAAAATTGATAAAAGTTTAACGGACAAAATCAATTTCTTTTATAGAAACTGTGAGGACTCGATTGCAATTTTACATGTATGAAGATTTGAATATTTTCCATCAAATTTAACCAACATTAGTAATTATAATGAATGATATTTTTAAAAAATAAAGTTCGACAAAAGCGATATTAAACAAACATGTAAGATGAAATTAAAACTTCCCCAAAACATTAAAAACAAAATTGTGCATGAATCTCTTGTATTAGTGAGAGAAGTTCCACGCGTTCTGGTGAAAGAAACTTTCTAAACGTGTGTTTCAGTTTTTTTGATCAATCTTCTTTCTTTCTTTCTTTCTTTCTTATTGACTTTTGCTGTTTATCGCTTTGATTGGATCTAGTCTGTAGGGGTTGAAGGGTATGGAGGAAGAAGGGGAGTTTGATGGAAGTAGTGATGAATCTTTGACGCTGGATTGGGATGAAACTAGGGGAATAGGCTTGGTAGAAGAATTTTGATGAGTACAATTTTGACAGAAAATGTTAAATAGGAATACGAATAAAAAAATGTAGAGAAAATTATATTTTATGTCTTTAATGTTTATATTTGTTTTTATTCATGTTCTTCAAATATCTCACTTGTTTTAAAATTTTTTAGATATATATATATTTTTTTGTAATATCGTCAATTGTGTTAACAGAAAATGTTAACTAGACATATGATGTGACTAAAATGAACAACCACGTTAAATGCCATGTGTACCACTCATTGTGAAATACCACAAATGTCCCTCATGCCCTTTAATCTTTAGATGCAAAAGGGGGCAGAGAGAGAGTGACGATGATGGCGAAGGGTGAAGACGACGTAGTGGCCACTGTCAGCCCCATCACAGTGTCCACTGCAAGTCTTCCCCCTCTTCGATTTCCCTTACTAGCTTGTCTCTTCTACTCTCAAACCTAAACTCACCTTCTCTTCTCTCCCTCATAACCACTTCATCACCTCATCTGCTTCTTCTTCTTCTACTCCTGTTATATAATTTGTAATATTGAGTAGAATTAAAAGTCTTGTATTGGATAAAATATGATATTTAAAAAAAGGAATTTAATTGTTGTTCCTTTTATTTGAAAATGTGTATTTTTTATTTGAAAAGATGTATCTTTTAAATTGAAAAGATGTATTTTTTCAATTTAAAAGATGTATCTTTTCAATTTAAAAGATGTATCTTTTAAATTTAAAAGATGTGTCTTTTATTTAAAAGATGTGTTTTTTATTTAAGAAGAAGTGTCTCTTAATTAAAGAGATGCCTCTTTTAAATTGAAGGGATATGTCTTTTTATTTAAAAAGAAAGATGTGTCTTTTAAATTAAACAGATATATCTTTGTTTGAAAGGATGTATCTTTTATTTGAAATTGAATTTTAAACTTATTTTAAAATTTAATAAGACATAAATTAAATAGACACATCTATTCAAAATAAAAAAAACATGACTTTTGAAAATTGAATAGACATGACTATTTAAAATAGAATAGACATGACTGTTAGAAATAGAAAGACACATCTATTCAAATTGAACAGACATAACTGTTCAAACTGTATATCTATATCATATTAGAATTCTACGGTGAGATCTTGGTTCCAAGAGGGCTTTGTTGTATCCTGGAAGGATTTGCTTGTGATTCCCCAATACACAGACATAAACTCTTTAAAGAAAGTGATTTATTACGCCTCAAAGCCTTATTTTTCCTAACAATTTTAAAGAGTTTATATTCCTGTCATTCACTACTATGGAAAATCCAAAAGAATTCATCAAACTGGATCGCTTTGATGGCACTAATTTCACTCGCTGGAAAGACAAGATGATTTTCTTACTCACTGTCCTCAAGATTTACTATATTTTAGACCCTCATCTGCCTGTGCTGCCAGATCCTAATCCTGAAGAATCTGATCAACTCAAAGCAGAAAGAAAGAAACGTGAAGAGGATGAACTCATAGTGCAAGAGAAGCACTAATTATGGCTTCAAGTTCTACTGTTAATCTTGTCAATGAAAAGAATATTCACAAGAAAAACAAGAATTTAAAAGCAAATAAGAAATCCTTTAAGAAAAAGAAAAAGGATATTATTTGTTTCCATTGTAGCAAAAAGGGTCATGTTATTCGTGAGTGTAGATATAGAAAGGCTGGAGTTAACTTCAATAATGGAAAGAATGAAAAGACTGAGAAAGCAAACTTGGTGGAAAGCACAATATCGGAAATGGTGGCCATGGTGTCTACACTTCACATTGGTATGATTACCGAAGTGAACATGGCTAATGTATTAATGAAAAGCCAAGACCGGTGGCTTAATTCGGGTGCAACCATCCATATTTGTAACAATAGCGATTTCTTCAAGACCTACACAGAAGTGCTTGGAAAGGGATCTGTAGAGATCAACTTCACATCTGGACAGAAATTGACATTGTTAAATGTATTTCATGTACCAGAAATTCGAAAGAATTTAGTGTCTGCTAGTTTGCTATCTAAGAAAAGTTTCAAAATTGTAATTGAGTCTGACAATGTTATTGTCACATCCCAAAAATTGAGCATGTGAAAAGATACTACTCATTTGATAAAATTCTCAAACATACGTTATTTACATATATTCTGTAAGGTTTTACATTCAACCTTAATCATTCATTCCACACTACAGAATTATATTCATCTGATAAGCAAATATAGACATACATAGTCTGATATTTCTATCTCATCGCAAGCCTAGGAGACCTATAGTAAGTACAGAGCGTTCCTAGTATCCACATCAATAAGTACTGGTATCCCACCAGACAGAAATAGAGGATAATTCCAAGGGGCTTCTATTCTTCAAACGGATACTCTTCTTCTTTGTTTTCTGTATCTGAAAAGATAATCATAGGGAGCGTGAGTTTATTTAAAAACTCAGTAAGTAAATAACTGTACTATATAAAATATCAAAAGTACAAATACCACATTTACTCATATATTTAATTGTCTTATACATTGAGTAGTATGGGACTCAAACCCTTTCAAACTCGTGAATAAGATTTCATAAATATACACCGAGTAGTATGAGACTCAAACCCTTTCAAACTCGTGAATAAGTTCTCATAGATATACACCGAGTAGTATGGGACTCTAACCCTTTCAAACTCGTGAATAAGTTCTCATAGATATACACCGAGTAGTATGGGACTCTAACCCTTTCAAACTCGTATTTACAATTTCATCTATTTACACCGAGTAATATGGGACTCTAACCCTTTCAAACTCGTGTATAGTTTTTCATCGTTATACACTGAGTAGTATGGGACTTTAACCCTTTCAAACTCATGTATTAGATCCCGTAGATCTTTACTCATTAATAAGATAGTGAGAACTTCTCACATAGTACAATTTCCATGAAATAAAATCATTTATACATACTCTTATTCCTTTGAATTTCTGTAAAAAAATATATCAATCATCATATACTGTCATATGAAAAATTAATCAATTAATATCCAAATAATATTGTAAATGGGACTTATATTGTACTTTGACTAGTAATATCAAATTAGCTTCGCAAGGTTATTCACTCACCTTGATGTTTGTCCAAGTTTACCTTGTTCCACACTAGAATTTGTGTAGGAAAATTTTCTAGTAAAATATATTACAAGGACACATAAGAAAGGAAACAAAATCACGAAAATACGCAAAATTTTCTGACTGCTACAGTAACGGTTTGCTACAGTAACGGTTCGCTGCAGTAACGTTGACTGCTACAGTACCGTTGACTGCCGACACTACAGTACTGCTACAGTAACCCGAAGAAAATTTTCCAGATTTTTTCCGAAATTTCTGGTCTCTACAGTAACTCGGTTTTTGCAGAAGTTTTTGCAGAAATTTCTAACAATTTCATCCTTTCCTTTCTTGTTTCAAAACCAGAATCTCAACTCTTTTAACCGATTATAACTCAAATATAACTTCTAAAACAACTGAGATTCATGAATTATCATCAAAATCTTTAAGAATAAAACCTCCTCTGATCTTCTACATAAACTGAAATTTGAGAAAAATAATGAGATTAAAGCTTACCTTTGATCCTTACAAAGCTTTTGAACCGAACAAATAATCAAAACTCTGAAGATCAAGAAAAGGATTTGAGAAGAGGATGAAGAAAACGAGAGAAAGCGAACTTCAGTCTTCCTTCGGTTGAGTGAGAAATGAAGGGGGTTACTATTGAAGCTTTATATTAAATATTTCTAATGGGTTATTAAATAACCCATGGGTATCCATAACCCAACATCCAAACTCATCCAGTCAATTTACAATAAATGGACTAATTGACCATTCTTAAACCACTTTTTCATGAATTTCACCATTCTTAGAATATATCCCACATGGTGCAAATATTTAGTGCAGTCATTTAACTCAATTTTCATAAATAATATTCAAAGAGAACAATTAAATATGAAAATTAAAAATGACCAAAATAAATAACTAAAGTAACGTTGTAGAATTCTAAAATACTCTTAAGCGAATTATATTCTGAAATTAACGGGTATTACATTCTACCCCCCTTAAAAGAATTCGGTCCTCCGAATTAAAATCTTACCTCAAGTTTCAAACAAATGTGGATATTTTTTTCACATTTCATTTTTTGCCTCCCACGTAGCTTCCTCGCGAGAATGATTTCTCCAAAGAACCTTGACAGTAGGAATTTCTTTAGTACGCAATTTCTTGACTTTTCTATCAAGGATAGCTACTGGAACCTCTTCGTAGGTGAGAGTTTCATCAAAATGAACTTCTTGGGGTTGAATGACATGAGAAGGATCAGGAAGATACTTCCGTAGCATGGACACATGAAATATTGGATGAACTCCCTCTAGGTCGGAAGGTAAGTCTAGGCGATATGCCACATTACCCACTCTATCTACAACCTCATATGGGCCAACATACCTCGGACTAAGCTTGCCTTTCTTCCCGAATCTCATTACTCCCTTCATAGGTGAGATTCGTAAGAAAACCATATCACCTATTGCAAATTCAAGGTCACGTCGTCGGTTGTCCGCATAAGACTTCTGTCTACTCTGAGCAGTTAACAACTTCTCTCTGATCAGTTTAACTTTATTTATATCTTCCTGAATCATCTCAGGTCCAAATATTTTGGTTTCACCAAATTCAAACCAACCTATAGGAGATCAACACCGTTTCCCATATAAAGCCTCAAAAGGTGTCATCTGAATACTGACTTGGTAACTGTTGTTATAAGCAAATTCAATAAGAGACAAATGATCTTCCCAACTTCCACTGAAATCCATCACACAAGCTCTTAGCATATCCTCTAAAGTCTGAATTGTCCTTTCGGACTGTCCATCAGTTTGAGGATGGAATGCTGTGCTAAGATTCACTTTGGTACCCAAAGCCTCTTGAAAAACTTTCCAGAACCGAGAGGTAAACTGAGATCCTCGGTCTGATATAATGGATATTGGTACACCATGAAGTTTCACTATTTCTTTAACATAAAGTCGAGCAAGTTTTGCTACACTGAAAGTGGTATGAACAGGAATAAAATGTGCTGACTTAGTAAGTCGATCCACTATGACCCATATTGAGTCATTTCCTTTTGTTGACCGAGGTAAACCTACCACAAAATCCATAGTGATCCTTTCCCACTTCCACTCGGGAATATCTAGTTTTTGCATCAAACCAGGTGGTCATCGATGTTCAGCTTTAACTTGCTGACAAGTCAAACATCGAGCTACAAAGTCAGTCACGTCTCGCTTCATGTCCTCCCACCAGTAAACTTGTTTCAAGTCCTGATACATTTTCACAGCACCAGGGTGTACAACGTATGGCGAACCATGAGCTTCCATTAAGATTTCATGTTTCAAAGATTCAATGTTGGGGACACAAAGTCTTCCATTAAACCATAAAACTCCTTCTTCATCTACCAAGAAACTTGGTGCTAGACCTTGCCTTGCCTTATCTCTGATTTTGACCATATCAATATCATTTTCTAAAGTTGCTTTTACTTTTTCAACAAGGGATGATCTAACTGTTAAATGAGCCAGAAATGTACCTGACTTAGTGATCTTAAAGAATACTCCATCAGCTTCTAATTCTTGTAGTTCATGTATTAGAGATCTCCTTATAGTGGCAATGTGAGCTAAACTTCCCATAGACTTTCGACTTAGAGCATCAGCCATTACATTTGCTTTACCTGGATGGTAAAGGATGGTACAATCATAATCTTTCAGAAGTTCCATCCATCTTCATTGCCTTAGATTGAGATCTCTCTGCTCAAAATGTACTTAAGGCTTTTGTGATCTGTAAAAATTTTACAAGTCTCCTCATACAAGTAATGTCTCCAAATCTTTAGGGCAAGCACTACAGCTGCCATTTCCAAATCATGAGTGGGGTAATTCAATTCATGCTTTTTAAGCTGACGTGAGCCATAAGCTATGACTTTACCATGTTGCATCAACACACACCCTAAGCCTATCTTTGAGGCATCACAGAATACAGAGTAACCCCCTGGTCTTGATGGTAGGATTAAGACTGGTGCAGAAGTTAAACACTCTTTCAATTGGGTGAAACTTTGCTCACATGAATCATCCCAAATGTATTTAACATTATTTCGAGTTAACTTATTTAATGGGAGAACCGTCATAGAGAAATCTTTGACAAAGCGACGGTAATACCCTGCTAAGCCAAGAAAACTACGTACTACAGACACAGTTGTTGGTCTAGGCCATTGTTTTACTGCTTCAATTTTACTTGGATCTACATGAATACCTTCTTGGAAAATAACATGTTCCATCCATAATTCACATTTTGAGAGCTTTGCGTACAACTAATGCTCTCTCAAGGTCTGAAGCACTATTCTCAAATGTTCAGTATATTCTTCATGACTCTTTGAATATACCAAAATATCATCAATAAATACAATTACAAACTTATCAAGGAATGATTTGAACACTCTGTTCATTAAATCCATAAATGCTGCTGGTGCATTTGTCAACCCAAAAGACATCACGAGGAACTCGTAATGGCCATACCGTGTACGAAAAGCAGTCTTAGGTATATCATCATTCTTAATTCGTAACTGATGATATCTAGACCTTAGGTCAATCTTTGAGAAGTATTTTGCTCCTTGAAGCTGATCAAACAAATCATCTATCCTTGGTAAAGGATACTTATTCTTCACTGTGACTTTATTCAGCTGACGATAATCTATACATAATCTCATATAACCATCTTTCTTTTTCACAAAAAGAACAGGAGCACCCCAAGGTGAAAAACTTGGGCGAATGAACCCTTTGTTTAACAAATCTTCTAATTGTTCTTTGAGTTCTTTTAGCTCAACAGGAGCCATACGATAAGGTGGAATAGAAATTGGTCGTGTGTCTGGGACTAAATCAATACTGAACTCAATATCTCTTTCTGGCGGTAATCCAGGTAAATCTTCTGGAAACACATCTGGGAATTCATTAACCACATGTATGTCTTCTAACTTCTGTTCTTTCTTTTCTAAATCTTTGATAAAAGCTAGAAATCCCTTACATCCCTTTCGCAACATACGCTGGGCACTTAACATAGATATCATGTTGCAAGGTACATCACTTCGATCTCCTTGAAACACAAAATTACTCCTCCCCGGCATATTAAAGGAAATAACTTTATCACGACAATTTATAGTAGCATGACAAGAAGATAGCCAGTCCATCCCTAAAATCAAATCAAAATCTAACATATTGAGAACCATAAGATCTATCTCAGTTTCCATGCCCCCAACAATTATTTTACAAGAACGATAACATGTTTTAACCATCAAAGTCTCTCTCATCGGGGTGGAAACCAAGAATGGTTCTTTAAGAGTAATCGAATCAAATGCAAATCTCTTGGCAAATAGGGGTAACACATATGAGTGAGTAGAACCGGGTCAAACAAAATACGTGCAGCAAAAGTATTAACAGATAATATACCTGTAACTACAAGAGATCGGACAAACATATCACAAGAGATCTGGTCAAAAGCATTGCTTAAATAGCTTTTGAGGACTGCATTGAAAAATAAAAACATCTACCTCAAGGACAAAAGATGTCCTTGTTTTGCTGTCTATTGATTTTTGCTAATGTTACAGAATTTGAGCTTGAAGTCCAACCATTTTGTTTTTGTTAATTATAATCAAGTTTACACACATCTTAATTAATTTACCTTTTTCATTTGGCCAAAAGTTGGTCATCTCTACTGAATCTATGTGATTCCTAAATATTTAGGATGGGATTTTATATAATTTTTTATATCTTTGTTATCAGTTCTTTTTTTAATAAAAATAGAACGTGTAAATTTTTTTCTTTAAAAAAATTAATCATGCAATGTCTAGTTTAGTAGTATAAAATTACAATTAATTTTTAGAGGCTTATACTTGATGCACTCTAACTAGAGAACCATACTCTTGTTCTTTATTTAAATAACTTGATTGCGAATATATAAAGAATTACATTTGAAGTTTTTTTTTCCCAAAAAAATTACAATCTCACTTTGAAATAAAACATAAGCTTAAAATGATGCCTCTAGCCATGCATAACATAACACCCTTAATACTCAAATTGAAGAGTATGACAAATATCTTTTTTCCTTCTTAATATTTTCTTTTCCGTTCATAACTTTAACCAAAGAAATTGTTTAGGGAATAAAAGATTCATAATGTCCAAAAAAAAAATGATTATCGGATTCACTGATATAGTGTAATCATCTAACAATTTTGACAATATGAAAGACTCGCAAGGTAAGCTACTAGATGCATTCCTACTAAGCAAGTTTGTCCAACATAATCATGCACGAACCATTTGCAGGAGCACATTTCCGACTTGTGTTGAATTTTTGTAAAAGAGAAACTTGAAAAAACACGACTCCTATCATTCTTCACGAACCAATATTCAGCATAGAGACTATACAGGTCAAGTTGACAATTTCAATGCTGATATATAATATAGAAATAGTCCACCTTAATAGAAATAGTCCACCTTTTATGAGAGCGAAAGTACATGATTGAGGAATAAGAAAAGGACAAAGCTTTGTTCTTTAAATCTGTTATGGGGATATTCAATGAAAATATATTACGTGGAGAAGCTTTTTTTAGATAATCAATAATACAGCGTTGAGCTATAAAAAATATCTACATATTATGTTATAATTAAAGAACTTCATAGCGGTCCTATAAAACTACACCTAAATTTTTTCCATAGAATAGTTATAATGCCATATAAGAGCAAGGCGTCCATAATTGTTAATAGAAAATACAAATATATGCAGAGTGGTGCTCTGAAGATTAAGTAGAAGACCACCATTCGATATTCAAAAATCCGTTAGTCACTGGACCAAGATTACAAGATCAAGTCATCAAGAAAAGGGGTGTTGAATGGTAACTTGATCAATCCAGAGGCTATTAGGAGTGACATAGCCCAAATTGGTAGTAGCCACTGAAACACAAACATCAGAGTCCTTTTTCCTGCAACAAATTTTGGAAAAATGGGACCAAGAATCAGACAGGGTGAAGTTACCAAGAACTAGAACCTGCTTCGCAGAATGTAAACTCTGAAAAGATAGACTGTTATATTACACATATTATGTCAATATTATATAGGATTTTCTATTATCTCTGCAAATTCACAACTATATTGATACACCCACTTGGCGTACCTACATACATGAAAGAGAAGCTAGGATAGTTAGACACACTTTTTATGGAGGCGATATACCAGTAAATTGGATGAAAAGAAAGCTACCAAGCTCAAATGAAAGGAAACTATTTGTATGATGCTTTAATTGTACTCTGCTGCTTCAATGGAAAAGGCTTCCAGAAAAGAAACAATGGAGTTCTGCCTGAGGCCAAGGCCATGTGAGAATAAATTCAAAACATGATCATCACATTACAATTCAATTATAAATTTTTTTAACCAGCAGATGAAAGTTACCAAGTTATCGTGTAAACCAAAGTAGAAGAGTTCCTATAGTTGAAAAAGAATGTAAAGAATCTATCAAGTGATGGATGGTTAGAGGTACCCGACACTTCAAATTATACGCGGACATTTCAGTGCCATGTCCATGTTAGTATCCATACTTCTTAGGTAAGAAGATACTGTACTACATAGATTGACATAAAATTGAATCTGTTAGTTGAACCTTGATAATCCTATAAATAAACAAGCGACTCCAGCAAGCACATGTTATGGTTTCTATTCTTGGCAATCCATGAATAATAAAGGTAAACGCCCCAGTGTTCCAGCATAATTGCAGAATTACCCAAATGTCATATCTAAACAAACTGCTCGTTTAGATCATTCTGCCACTGCTCAGGTACTTCAATCTTTCAAATGGAAACTTGTTCTTGAGTTCAACCATATCAGACTTGAGTAATGGCAGAAAAATTATTAAGATTGGATCTAGCCTGCCAAGGAGTGCTCAAGTGTATTTGAAAACTAGGAGGACCGGGAAAACAGAGCCACTATGATCAAAGTTCCTTAAAGAAATGATTAAAAACAGAAGATTACAGATGAAGAGAACTGAAAACAAGCAACAATTTAAAATCTTCATTCTTTGAGTCAAGGAAGAGACTTTAAATGCAAACAACTTGAAAATGCTTCTCCAAATTCTTCCCTGTCTCATCCACACATATTGCTATGCAATAAAAATGGAAAAACGTATGAAAAATACTTGAGGCAACAAAAATGATAATAACATCCTATCTTTCTAGGTAAACAAATGGATAGATCCATTATTCAGTTATTCTAATTCCAGCTCAGCACTACTGAAACAACTACATAGCAATCATGAGTAACTCTTGCTCCTGCACCCTTTCTTAGCCTTGTAATTCTGATCTGTAACAGTTTATGCTAATTTTTTTTTTGGGGGAACAATTCTCGCTTTCCAGAATCCAAAACGTAAAAGATAGCAGTTACTAACTTACTACATAACAAAAACAAAAAATCGCAGCTTCAGAAGAAATTGTTACCAGCAGAACGAAAATCTTCCTCAGTATTAGCGAGTAGCCACTCTCCAGTCTCCCGCATCTTCTTCTCCACCGGCCCTTCAAATTTTTGGCCCAAGAACAGGTCGAATACAGACTTCCTCAGGTCCGAATCACTTTAATTTATTTTTTTTAAAAAAAAAAAGAGAATCAGAAAAGGCATTTTTAACAAAAATGATGAAAATCACGTGCTCTAATCTGCAAACAAAACTCTCCATTCCGCAAGAAAGTGAAATGGAAGAAGCGGAACAAACCCTGGTTGTCCATCGCGAAAGCTTCCGGCGCCGACAATGCGCTCGATTTGGACTACAGTGGGCCGCGGCGGAGAAGAATTACGCCTCTTTCTGGGTAAAGCGATAGTTTTTGTGGATCCAAGTGGAGGCTTAGAATCATTGCGTCGTACAGGCGAAGAAGCAGAATCGCTTTCCGGAAGGTTGGCTTGAGCAACAGTTTTGTTAATGGAGGCAATGTTAGATAAGCAAAACATGGCGGTTTCAGTCGCGCGCGTCTCTTCTCCTTTGATGATTTTCTGTTTCTCTTTTTGATAGAACAGCGCGCCATATAAAACGTTCAACACAGATAAGATATCGACTGGGGCCAAAATATCTTCAAACAACTTTTTTTCCAGAAAAGAAATCTTTTATCTGAATCTGAGTACCATATCTTTCAAGAAAATATGAATGAATATTCAATAAACAAAAATCCGGATACGAATTAGCTAAATTGCTAGTATGATTTTAAATTCAATTTTTATTAACATTTTTCTACTGGTAAACATTTAACCGAGCAGCATGTACTAAAATTGAAACAATTTATTTAACTCAAATTTTCTGAGTTACCAAAAAAATTTCATTCTATACAATAAAAAAAAATTTATTTTCAAATTTTTTGTGAAAATTTTCATACCAATTAATACATGTAATTTGAAACTAAGTTACTTATAAATGTACAAACTATTTAACATAGATTAAATAATAATTAATTATAGAAATATTATTGCTGAATTATTAATTTTAGAAAATATATTTACTATTTCTTTCTGTAATTGATTTAATTAATAATTTCAAATAGATTAATGTCATAAACTATTGACTTCCAATGTCTTTGTGATGAGTTAAGATTTTTATTTTAAAGGAGTAAACCACAATCAAAAGTAGGATATTTGGTTTATTTAGTCCTATGCCATTTAATAGATTCTCCCCCTTTAAAATTTTAAACTTTCCATCAAAATTCACTTGTATAAGTTATTCAAACTCATACATGCACAATTATAATTAAATATTTACAAATCAAATGGAAGTACTTTATCATACATTCTATTATTTTTGTTCCATTTGTATTATACCAAATTTTTTATGCACCATAGTCCTTCACGTAGATATTTATATATAAAGTACAATTCTTAACTACGATTAAAAAAGCAATTCAAGCAGAAGTATAGAATCAAAATACATTCTATATATTAAAAGGGGGTAAAATTTTATTTTACAAAGTTTCAAAATAGAATATCCTACACAACAAGATCATCTCAAGATTTCTATCCTTGAAACTCTTCATGTAGGCAAACTCCTCAGCAAACGAAGTGCCCTTACCCACTGTGGCCTTTGTGACAGAACAATCCTCCTCAATACTGGGACTACTCCAGCAGCCATAATTGCTGAATGGTTCTCACTGTCCATGCTCAGATTATACAGTATTGCCAATCCTGCTTCTACAGTCTTCTCACTGCCTTCTTCTATCAGCTTCACCAATGGATATATTGCCCCCTCAGAAATAATAGCTCTTGAAGAATCTACCACTCCTTCAGATATTATTCTGTTCAGTTCAATAACAGCGGCTTCCTGTGTTTCTGTAGAGAATGATGTTTTGATCTGTTCTACTAGTCTTGGAACTGTCTCATAAAGCGTGACTTCCACGTTGATTGGATTAAAACTTGGGTTGTGACTGGAAAGAGAACTGAGTTTAACTAGGCAAGCAGCCACCCAATCTTTGCAGTGAAGAGGAATACAAGACTTGAGGATTTCTCGAAGCAAGCTAATGAAATGGGAGGAATCAATTTTGTTGCAGAACTGCTCACAATCGAGTAGTCTCGTCATTAAACGGGATGCTGCAGAAATTGCAAGACCAGCTTCTTCAATTTCAATTGGGTATGCTTCTAAAAGCTGATCTTCCATATCAGATTCCCCATCTGCTGCAAAACAAAATTTGTTAAAAGTCACGATTTAATCAAAGGTAAAGTAGGTCAGGGGCCGACAAATGCAATTTAGTTGAGAAACTTCACAGGTGAAATCCTAAGTGTACACGGTAAATGTCGAAAAGTGTGTCCTTAGGATCACCTCTGAGGAGATTTATATTCGGGAAAAGCCTGAGAATGCCTCACACCATTATATTAAAACTAATATAGCGAACTCCACATGTTCAGATTACAGACTCTCATATTCATGAGAAGCATGGAGAAATTTACTGTGAAGTTTGACTTCTATAAGCTAAGCCACCTTTAGATACAACGAGTTCACTATTGAAAAATTCAGAAATAGCTATTGCACATTTATTCAACAGAAGATTAAATTCACAGGACCAAGTAGGGAACTCGTGTAAATAAAGTTGCAAAGGCTTCATAAGAAAATAGTTTAACATGCAGTTCAAAAACTGTTTCCTTCAGGCAGTATGTACAGTATTAACATTGTCACTTGTCCGCAATTTTGTCAACATCCCAACCTAAAAGAGTTCAGTGCAATAAGTAGCAATAGCTAGAGATCATCTTACTAATTATCTTCTATATTGGATAACTCTTTACAGAGCAGAAACTTCATACCTGAAATTCTCAAAATTTTTTGCTGAAAAACAGTATCTAGACCAGATTCAACATCCACAGATATAATAGAGACCATAGTTGGGTCAATCAGTGCCACAAACTCGAGAACTGCTGCAGCTTTTCCTTGTAAACTGGGAGAAGAAGACTTCAGAATTTCAACAAGGCGAGCAATTAAAGCAGAATCCAGTACATCATTCCTGAAGCAGTTACCAAAAGTAAGTGAATTTTACGTATCTATGTGCACAACACTTATGATCAGTTCCTTAAATCTTGGAACTACAATAAACATCAATTAAACTAAGTCCCCTCTAGGGCCTTGGAAGAAATAATACGCATCACACAACCCACAAGATGAAAGTTGCCAGAATTTTTTCTTTTTTTGATCGAAAAAGAAATATTATTAAAGAGAAAGAAGAAGACAAAGACAAAGAAAACTGAAAAGAAAAGGAGAACTAGAGGTCCTCCTAAAAAGAACAAAACACAAACAAAAACAACCCAAGAAGCCCAAAGACAAAGCCAAAACAACAAGGCCCTCCAATCCCAATGAACATCTCCCAAAAGGACCCCCTTAAAAAGCCCATTAGCAGAAACCCAAAGAGAAGCCACAAAGCAAATTCTATCCCACAACAGATAAGGTGGCAAAAGACGATGCTTGAACACTCTAGAGTTTCTTTCCATCCAAAGGCACCACAAGGTTGAAAAAACAGCTGCCTTCCACAAGGCCTTGTTTTCCTTTGTCAAACCAAAGCCGAAGAAGTTTGTGGCAAAAAAATCACCAAGATCACCCAGGCAGACCCAACACTCCTCAAAGAGGCCAAATAATCTATTCCAAATATCCCAAGCCACTTGACAATGTAAGAAAAGAAGACTATTCGTTTCCGAGTTCCTCCAACACATCATGTAAACATTAGGAGATAAAGCTTTAGAAGGCATCCTAATCTGAAACAAATCGTTAGTATTAATTCTATTGAGAACAGCTATCCAGACAAAGGCCTTAACCTTTGAGGGCACCTTAACTTTCCAAAATAAATTATTAAGAAACGTCGGCTCTTGTGAGCTACAAGTCAAAAAACTATAAAAAGAAGCACAAGTATAAGAACCCGAGGAATCGAAACTCCAAACTCCACAGCCTCATATCAAGGGAAGAGGAGATGCGGAACGTATCCATAATATCCAACATCAAATTAAGGTCGCCCACAAGTTTATCATTTAAATTTCTAGAGAAATAGAAATTCCAAGAAAGCTGGTCCCTTTAAAAACAAACAAAATTCGCAATGGGAACATCATGCAAAGAAGACAAAAAATAAAGACAAGGGAACTTTTCCATAAAAAGAGTATGACTAATCCAAGAATCCTCCCAGAAACGAAAGCGAGATCCCTCTCCAACACGTAAAGACAACAATGGAGAGAAGGAAAGATATACCTATGAAATTACCCTCCAAGGACTTGAATGCGTAACGGCACCTCCCCTGTTTGTGTCCCAACCATTCCGATGTAAACCAAATTTGCCTTTAATCACTTTATGCCAAATGGAGTTAGGCTCTAGAGGGAAGCGCTATAACCACTTAGCCAAAAGGGAGGTGTTTTTAGACACCACATTACCAAGACCCAACCCCCCCCCCCCCAAAAAAAAAAAACCTTAGATATACAACACAAATCCCAACTGACCAAATAATCTCTTTTACTCTCCCCTCCATCAGACCACAAAAAATCTCTCATAATCTTCTCAATCCTATGAGCTACCCTAACTAGAATCTTGAACAGAGACAATATACAAAGACATACTAGATAAGGACGCCTTGATTAACGTAATTTTCCTTCCTAAAGAAAAATAAGCCTCTTTCCTCTTTCCTCTTTCCAAGTATCAAGCTTCTTGGAGATTCTTTGAACCACAGGATCCCAAAAAGACTCCGCACGAAGATTACCACCTAGAGGAACACCAAGGTAAGTAAGAGGCAAACTTAACACTGCATAGCTTGCTACCTCAACTAACTCATCCAAATGCCCTTCCTAAATGTTATTACCAGCTAAGCCACTGTTGCCTAAGTTAACACGAAGCCTCGACACCAATTCAAAGACCTCTAAAAGAATAGTGTCATTTGCAAACTGCAAATAAGATACTTCACACCCATCCATTCCCATCATCAAGCCTCAAACAACCCCTCTATCAGAGCCTCCTTGCAACAGACGAATTAAAACATCAACCACGAGAGTAAAAAGAAAAGGAGACAAAGGATCACGCTGCCTAACTCCATGTTGCCCCTTAAACCACTCTCTAGGTTGACCATTAACAATAACCGAAAAAGCTACGAAAGAAAGACATCCCTTAATCCAGAGCCTCCATCTATCACCAAATCCCTTACAACATATAACATTGTCCAAAAAACCCCAGTTAACCATGTCATAAGCCTTTTCAAAGTCCAGTTTGAACACTAGACCCCTTTTGCTTTCTCTGTTTGATATCCTCAACTAACTCATTAGCAATCAGGCTAGCATCAAGGATTTGCCGATCAAAGATGAAAGCACTCTACTTCTCAGAAATAGTGTCCCCAAGCACCTGACCCAATCTCACAGAAAGAACCTTAGCAATGATCTTATAGACACTAGTGACCAAATTAATAGGCTTGAAATCCCTCAGCTTAATAGACCTATCTTTCTTAGGAGCTAGAACAATGAAGTTAGAGTTCATACTAGTGGGTATACGCCCAGTTCGATGAAATTCTTCAAACATCTTCATCAAATTATCCTTCACAATGGATCAACAAGCTCAAAAAAAGGCCATATTGAAACCATCAGGCCCAAGCACCTTATCCTTCTCCATCTTCCAAATGGCACCCTAACTTCCTCTTCCTCAAAAGGCCTTTCTAACCAAACCCCCTTTGAACAATCTATGGGCGACCAATCTAGCCCTTCAATAGACGGCCACTCACACACGTCCTCAGAATAGAGCTCCTTGTAAAATCTAGTCACCTCCATGGCAATAACATCATTATCCCTAACAATTCTACTTCCTTCCACCTCAAGCTCTTTAATGAAAGTTGCCAAATTGCTTATCTCTTTTATTTCTAAACTTTCCCTCTCCCATTCCCTTCCCTACTGATCCTACATCAGTCATGAATAAATGACCAAAGTATGCACAACAATGCAAATTAATCTTTCTTTTTCTTTATGTCTGTAAAATCTATGAAGAAATGATGACAGCATATAACAATCATACTATAGTGTGTACCTAAGCACAGAAGGTTAATACAAGAACAATAGGAATTACCAAACCAGAAAATAACAGTAAGGACGGAAGGAAATAAATCATAAATTAAGAACAGAAAGGAAAGATAAGGGAGAAGTAAACCTGGTAAATTTTTTTGAAATATTTTTTTCAGAGGTACTTAATCCAGTTGAAACAGCATCACTTTTAACTCCAGCAAAGACCTTCTCAGATCCATTAACTGGTCCATCATAAAACTGAAAAGAATAACTGTAGCGGACAATCACTAAGAAAAAAAGTTCTGCATCTTTGCTGCAAGATCAGATATACAAACCTTCAATTTCATCTCTTTACTGGGGTCTAATATGCGAGCAATTGTGTTCAAAGACTGCAGAAGTACACCACACAAAAATGAGAATCTTCGTCGAATTAATTCCTCAAACATAAGTAATTTGACTAAAAGGAAATAGCAATACCTTTGAAGCTATAGTTTCAGAAATCTCTGAGCATTTCAGAATATTAATTAAAGAACCTAAGACACCCTCAGCTTCAATTATCTGGCAAACTACATTGCTGCAGACAAGAAAATCATGAATTATTTATATTCAACAAGGAATATATGCATTCAAGTATGATAAATAACCAAACTACTGGTGTTAAGAAATAAGAATATTAAATTACATCAATAATTGGGTAGTAAGCAGTAAATTGGTGCCCATAGAAATAAGATCTCTAAAAAGTGATATATTGATCTGAACATGTATATCAACGCACATATTGACACCATTGTATGTGTATGAATCTTAGTAACATACAAGCAGGGGAAAATGGCTATTAAAAGTAGGTTTTGCATTCAATGCTAAGGAGAAATTATGGTTAAACATAGTCTTACTGAAGCGAGCTGAGTTAGATGCTTCAACTGAAGCCCAATATTGCAAATCTCTTAAAAAAAAAAAAGTACAACTGTTTTCGTCCCTAATGTCCTTGTCAAGGCCCATTTAACCTAATCTAAAATACTTTTGTGCCCTGCTAAGTATGCAGACTTCAATCATGTTCTTAGACATATCCTTTTGGTTACACAAATGCCTTGGTGCTTCCTCTGGCTAGCAGTAAGTTGCTAAAAAAATTATTCTCATTCTAGTGAATAAGTTATTTTTCTTGGCCTTCAAACCTCAAAGTCCACAGGAATATTTTAACATAAGTCAAGATAAAAAAAGGCTAGCAAATTTATTGTCAATAAGGTCAAAAGCATTAGCATAGTCATTCCTTATAAAAAGCCAATAAAGACTTGAATAATATTACCATCTACTATTATTTGATTCACTCATATCAGAGAGACTGGTTCTACTCTACATTGAAATTGCTTGATACTGAGATGAAAGAAAACTTTCAAAATTTTGGGAAGCTGAAGATTGAAACAAGACTTAATTCACTATAACAATCTTCTCCAACTTATAAACTCCTTAAAACTTGTATTAAGTCATAGGCAATAAAATCCTAAGGAACGGGCTTCAACCAACAAAAAACAAATAAAATGAACTATGGACTTCCATTCTACATTAACAAGAAGAACCATTCTGTGATTAGCCCAGTATAATTATGCAAAACTGAATCCTTAAACTATGAATTCCAAATAAAAATAAACATCAAGAAATAAACCATTTATAATGATTTTCATATTTAGATTTTGAATACTTCAAATTGAAGTCAACCCTTCCACTTTTTCCAAAAGGTTGACTTATGATGCAACCGGGGTCTCTCTTTTTTGAAGAATATCACTAAAATATCCAATCCTTAGTTTTGGTTATGTGATGAGTGATGACAATTTTCCTCATCCACAATAGCAAAAATAAAATTTTGCTGCTGAGATATTTAAACAGCAACTAAATTTTGATGGAATTTAATTTAATTACCTGGCAGACAACCTCTCCAAAGCTCCAGTTACAGCCAATCTGACAGCATGATCACCACAAGTCAAAAGCCGAACCAAATGCTTAATTGCTCCAGCCTCCTTGAATGCAATGCGCATATGTTCATTTATAGAAACATCAGCAATTGACTCTGCAGCCCTTGTTATGGCTAACTTGTCTTCTAGTTCAAGAATCAGTACCAAGCGAGCAACACCATCCATCCAAGGTAAGAGAGTAAGTTGCTGATTATCAGAGCTTTCGGAATCAGATGTTCTTTTTCCTTTCCATTCTATAGCCCCAATACGAGCAAGGAATTGTTGTTGTGTCCGTCCAACAATCGCATTCATTTTTGATTCCTCTATGTTAGCATTACTGTCATTAATGTTTAGTCCAAGAAGTAATTCTGATGCACCAAACCTGGAAGGTTCTCTTGAAGTCTGCTCAATCTCTGTACCATCTGGCAATGTGGGCCATGAATGCAGATCAGGGGTGAATGACTTATAGGCTGTGGCACCAATTAATGGCACAGGAACCAGACCTTCCTCAACAATAAGAATTCTATAGTATTCATCCTTAACAAGCTCCAGCAAAGCATTCCTTGCTTCCTTTTTAATGACTTCAGATCCTTCCGAATAAGAAGTTAAGAACTTTGCCTGCAGATTATGATCTGAATTTCGTAAGCATCAAGACAAAGGACCTTTTGGTAAGTCCAATTCAATATGTAATTTCTTTTTACCCTTTTTTTCCCATCTATTAATATGGCAAGGCACTAATGCCATTGTTTTTTAATGAACTTATCTTGGCTTGATTTACATACTTCCATGGGTTAGCATGTAAAATCAGCATGTCATGCATATATTTTATTAAACTATGGAAGTAATAATCTTTCAATTACTAACTAAACCTGAAGGAAGTCTCACCAATTTTGGTATAACACCTGCTTCCACTAAAATGCTGTGGTTGACATGGCTCAATGACAAATTTGCCAATATGCCTCCTGCAGCTTCCTTCACTTTTATTTCCTCGTCATCAAGGTACTTAATAATCAATGGCAGGACATCACTCTTTGCAAGTTCAATGCGGAGCTTCTCATCTACAGATAAATTCCACAATGTACTCATACCCTGCTCCTTTACCTACGGAAATGAGGTCCAGATACTCCTCAATATTCTACACCAAGAAATATGAGTAAATCCAAGTGGCAATATACCTATTCCTATACCTCAGGAGCCAAGGAAGACTGCCTCAGTAATCTACTTATCTCTTCTATTGCTCCACTCTCGGCTACATAATTCCTGTATAGATTGACTGAAGATATACATCGCAGAAGGCCTGCAGCTGCTTCACATGCTGAACTAGACTCTGATCTAAGGAGGTTCACAGTAAGATTAATACAACCAGGAAACCGCATTAAATTATCGATACACTTCTTTCCACCAAGTGAATATTTCCAGAGAGCATTTATAGCCTGTTCTCTATCAAGAAGATCATGATCTAAGCCTAACATACGAACAAACAAGGCAACATAGCCATTGCCAAGGCCAGAAGAAGTACTCTTGTCTTCTTCAATGTCCTGAAAACAACATTAGAACATCTATTATTGTCTGAAATGAATTGTTATAATTCAAAAACACAACCACAGCCATTTAAAAGTATAGAGCATAAATATACACAAATGACATAATATCTTATTCTCTAACTTTTAGCACATGCAATAATAGATACACATATAAGTGGGGAAAAAAAGTTTGAAGAGTAAGATTTAGCAGCAGTTTCTCTCTATATAGACAACAAAACAAAAGTTATAAGAAGAAAGAATAACAAGTAACAAAAGGAGAACAAAAGTATCCAACTGTGTACTCGGTATAAACTGGAAAGATGGCATCTTTAAAATGAGTGTGATCTAAATATCCTCAGCGTGGAAACTCTAATGACAAAATAGCAGGTAGCAGAACAGCATGTCTTGACTACCTTTCTATACCCCAAAATTTGCACAATCTAATGGTCAAACAGATGTACTTCACAGTCCATACAAGTTAACTATACCCAGCTAATAGTTTCAACAAGTTTCTTCCCATCACCAAACATCACAATATCCAGAGCTCCATCATTTGTAATTAGCCAATAGAAGGAAAAAAAAAACTGCCATTTAATCAACTTCAGATATTCCCATCATAAAATCTGCATGAACCTTTATTCTCGTAGGGGAGGAAGAAAACCCAATAATTCACTCGTGAGTCAACACATGAGCCAAGACATTCTTCCAGCTTAAAAGCATTAAGTACGCATAATTCTGGATAATTTTTTTTTGGTGGTCAAGCGCTATTCAAAACAATAAAACAATTATAGTATTATAGATAACATAGCTATCCTTTCCCACAAACGTGATGACTACTACGCCATAGACATTCCATAAACCCCCTCAAAATGGTCAACAATTGGGGAAAAAGGAAAAAAAAAAAAACAGAAATTGAGTACTCTATGACATACAATAGAAGATGACTGTTGTGAGGTGGCGTCCAACGCACCATCGCCACCATTAACCCTTGCAGTTACTACAGGTCTAAAGTGCGATTTGTAGTGGACACTACGACTCCTATGGGTTAATTTGGAATAAACTGACACTCTGCTTCTCCGGTACTTTTTGGTTCCGCTAGGAAGGATTTCCACGTTGGTCTTCGGCACGAGTAGGACGAAATGCGAAAGGTTCAGCTTAGAGGGTGTTGGGATTGTTGAGACGAACATGTCAACTGAAGTAGAGGGATCAGAAATAGGGAACGAAACGAGAGGCAATAGAGGATAATCGAGGTTGCAGAAGAAGCTTCCCTTTTGAGGGGGATTTGGGGGGTCTCCACTCTCTCCTTGTGTATATGGAAGAACAAGATAAAGGGGTTCAGTTGCTCAGCATAATCTTGGCTTTTTTTTCATTTTAAGGGTCGTATGATTAATCAGACGAAGAGGGTTAAAAAAAAATCATATGATCAATGTAGATAATTATGTTAATATTTATTGGCCTGATTGTAATTACCTGTGAAAGAATTAAAAAAAGATATTTTTTGTTTAATTTTTTATTTAAATAACCCTTTTTCTTGAATATAGAACAAAGAAATTTAATGTATTTGAATTTAATTTTTTTTATCAGGCTTTCTTTCTTTATTTTGATTCTTTTGCAAGAGAATTTAAAAAAAAAAGGAAATCAACTGGGATTCAACCTTCTTAAGAATAGATGGCAAGCAGAAATATCTGGAAGTCATATCGATGGTGGGTTTTCCTTCTTGGTGAAATGGACCCATTCGGATAAATTTTAAGTATAATTAGGATTGTAACCCGTATGATATATAAGTAAATTATAATTTTAAATTTTTTTTATTTATAAAAATAATAATAATTATAATTGATTTATATAAAATTTATGAGTCATGACATATCCTTTTTAAACTTAGACATTTTGAATTGATTTATCAATTCTATAATTAAATTTATTTTACCTAATCAAACTTTGATTTGAATTGATTTATTTATTTAACAGAATAAATTTAAATGAATAAAATAGATAAATTTGTTAGTTTGGAGATTATTTGTTATTTATTACACAGATTGATAATTGATTGAATATTGATTTCATCTTTACTTTTGAATGCGTCTTTTTTTGTTTCATTAGGATCCAACGAAGAAAAACACTGAAGATTGCTGCTACTTTTGGATTGAATCTTCGAGTCTCAGATTTTTTATTTCAATAATTTGATTTTCATCTTTTTCTTTAATCAAGAGATTATGATTTAAAAATTTATATCTAAAACTTTGATTTCTATTAAATTAAGAAGTATTTTAGAAAGAAATCAAAATAAAGTCAAATAAAGCAAATTATTTAATTCACATATCAATTCTATAATCAAGTTTATTATACATACTAAAAAAATTATTTAATACATTACAATGATCAAATAATAAAGGTAATTGTTTTTCAATTTTAATTCAAATCATTTAAATCAATTCAATTCAAATAATTAATATTATATTATGACATTAATTTACCAAATTTATTAATTTACCTAATTTATTTATTTATTCAAATCAAATAAAATAATAAAATTGACTAATTATCAATTTCACTAATTTCACTAATTAATAATTATGATAATATATTCTGATAAAAATATATTTTGCTATTCATTTTAACAATAACTCATATAATATATTAAATATTAATTAGTGAAATTAGTGAAATTGATAATAATTATGATAATATATTATGCTATTCAATTTCACTAATTTCACTAATTAATAATTATGATAATATATTATGATAAAAATATATTCTGCTTGTATATGTATATTTCAACAATTTATTATGTATATATTTCAATTCAAATCAAATAATAAATGTAATTGTTTTTGAATTTCAATTCAAATCAAATAATTCATTTAATGTGATGTCATTAATTATCCTACAATGGTCAAATAATAAAGGTAATTATTTTTAATTTCAATTCAAATCATTTCAGTAAATTCAAATCAAATAATTAATATTATATGATGTCATTAATTTACCAAATTTATTAATTAACCTAAAGAAAGAAATGATGACACGTGTATCAGTTTATAATTCAATGTTTTCCACTACCTCACAATTTAGACAATGCAATTACAAAACATAATTTCAGAGATATTATGTGTAACAGTGTAGCATAAGGTTCAAGTTTATATGGGATTAGTTGTACAAGAAGAATCAACTTTGAAAGTCAAATAGAAAAAAAATTAAGATCTAATGAAGATAAAAATTTACAAACCTTGAAAAGTTTAAAGGGACTGTCTCAACGATAGATATCACTCTTCTTACTATTGCTAACCAGAAAGCACCTGAATTTTAGATATATGAAAAAATAGATTTAGATTTTGGATAAGAATTATTACGATTTGAAAAAAGATAAAGGTGAGTCTCTGAGAATATTGAAACTCATGCAAATGTGGAAAAAAAATTATAGAGTAAGGATACATTAAAAAAATATAAATTTTACAGAATGTGTAACAAAAGTGATAATATACTTAAAACACAAATCAAAAGAACTTACCAGTGTAAGAATTATAGAAAAGTTAATGCCTTTGAGCTTCTTCTTGTAGGAAAATATTTATCTCTTAGAGGAAACAAATTGTTACAATAATATACATGAAGATTGAGTGGTTAGTTTACCAAGAGCTACGGAGGAACATGATGCCAGGGAAATAATGCTAGTTTATTGGACCATGATCTTCTTTTTCAACTTAGAAAAATGGTGGCAGGAAAATATTGCTAGTCCATTATATCATGATCTTTTTCTTTGATATATATATATATATAGTCGAAAAAAAAAAGAATTGAAGAAACATACCTAAAGGGGAAAAAAAGCTAAAGCCTTAAGAAGTCATATCACCAAGTGTCGATTAAGTTCCCGATCGACATGAGGAGGTGATCAAATGGCGAAAGATGAGCAACTGGATAGAGAGCATTGTCGAGTTGCACCAGTGGATTTAGAGAAAGAAAATGGACAGACATAATGGAGAACATGACTCTACAATTTATCGCTTCTGAAGATAGATATATAGAAATTAATTATTTGATTATTTGTATATAATATATTTCAATCAAAAAGTTTACCTGATTTATCAATTGTATGACAATTATATACCAATTATATATTAATTATAGCAATCATATAGTAATTTACCATAATTTTTTCAAATTCATTTAATGTGATTATATACCAATTATATTGTAATTTATCCTAATTTTTTTAAATTCATTTAATTCATTTAATGTGATGTGATTAATTTACCAAATTTATTAATTTATCAAATTTATTTATTAATTTTATTTATTTAAATTTATTCTATTATATATAATTTAATAACATATTTGTAATTAATGCCTTAGGTGAAATTATTCTAATCTATTATATAAATTGAAAATTTTCTTTGTCTAATTTATGAGAAAATCAGTATAATTAAATATGAAGTTTTAAACTTATTAATTAGATATAATCATGCAAAAATTAGGAAAAAATATGAATGTATATATACGCATGCATATATTTGATTGAGTAGAAGAGAAAATATTTCGACAATTAGAATATATATTTGAATTCTCATGGAAATTACTAATTTATAATGGTATATATTAAGTATATTCGTTACAAAAATGTTAAAAAATAATTGAAAATAAAAAAGTAACCTTTAAATTCAAATTGGAGTTAAATTATACTTTAATGTGATGTAATTAATTTATCTAATTAATTTATTAATTTTTTTATTTAAATTTATTCTATTATACATAATTTAATGACCTATTTATAATTAATGCTTTAGAGTATAATTGTTTTAATCTATTATATAGATTGTTGTGTTATTATTACAAAATTTTAATTAAAATATAATAAACGTATAATTTTTAAAAATAATTAACAATTTTTAACAAAAGTGCATTTTTATATTATAATTTTAATATCGATTGTATATTTATTTTTTTAAAATGAATATTTTACTAATGTTATAATTTTAAAGAAAAAAATTAATAGTAAAGATATAACTGCCAATTAAAAAATTGTTTTATCCCGTACTGTCCCCAAAAATAAAAATTCACACATGCTACTTTGCTAGTCATATAAAAAATAACATGCCCATATATATATTTTTTACTTCTTCACCATGGTACAAGTACAACAGTACAACACTAACATTTGCGAGCTACAAACAGAAGACCAAGAGCATTGGAACATAGACTCGCTAGCCGAAAATAAACTGAAACTAGATTGGAGAAACATATTAGCTATAGGTATTTTGAAATTCTAGCTCTTTAAAATCATGGTTAAATAGTTAAAATTTACATTTAATTACGATTAAAATCTTAGATAAAAAATACTAAAATTTCTAAGCGTTTATAACTGATTTTGATCCGTAGATTAGAAAACTAACATCATGAGGACTTCACCTGTGGGCAATATACTCAACAGCCCCCAGATAAATACACATTGCTCCTAAATTATTCCAAACTTTCGTTGAAACGCCTAATCTCATCTAGCGGAGTCTTTTTCTTGCCAGAGGGCATATTGCTCATAGATGAGGCGATTTAAACTTCGTTAAAAGTGTCGCAACTTTTTTTTGTTAAGTGAAAAGTTTTCATGTTTAATGCTGCCATCTTGAAAACACAGCAGGCAATATACCACTCTCTTGTTCGGAGGAGTTTTAATTTTTAACTTTACAGGTCTTCAAAATTCCATCTAAAAGAATTTTGTACATCCAAGGATAAGAACAAGAAGATTATAAGTAATATTTTAAAAATTAGATGAATTATTAAACTGAAAAACAATCAGTTTAAGATTTATTAATTTAACTGTGATTAAATTAGTAATAATTATATATATATATATATATATATATATATTTTTAATTTTATATTAATAATTAAGAATTACTCTTATTTCTTTAGGCCATGTTTACATTAATTTAGGCCATGTTTAGTAATTATTAAAGTAAACGGAATGCAGTTGCTAAATCAAAATTTGTCTGTTTAGTATTCATCAAGAGCACTGAAATCCATTTCCTCCAGTAATCCAAACACCTTCCCTTGTAGTATGGAGGTTTACATCAAAATACTTATGGAAGGGGATTACAGTGTGGCAAAATGTCTAAAATACCCTCATTTTATTTCAATGTTTTTTCTATCTAGGGGCATATATATGTAAAATCAACTATAATTATTACATTTCTTTTACTTTAAAACACATACCAAAAAAAAAAATAATCAATTTCATTCCATATCACACCTAACACAATTTTTTTTAATACTTATTCTCTTTCACCAATTTTAATTCTCGATCCGATATTTTATTTATTGATTATAAGCCAAACTCCACCCATAAAAGGAAGTATCTTTTATAAGTTATTAATTGTTAAAATGCAAAATATCTTTTTGATTAGAAAAATAAATTTTCGTTTTGGTGAACAAAAGGAACAGAAACAAAAGGAAAAGAAGAAGAAGTAAAACTGACATATAATTAAAAAAAATGTAAAGTCAAAAAACATGAGCAACAAAATAATAGCAAGAGAGTTATCCAAAATGCTCAAAAAGACTTCAGAATAAGCTTTAGTTTAATACTAACCAACGCATTAATTAGCCTTTCATAAAAACTATGCTTTATGGCAGAACTCTATTTCTTTGAAGAAAAAATAAATTAATTAAACAAAGCGGTGAATATTTATGTTATACTAACCTTTTTTAATAACATTTGATTAAATTATTATGAATGTTTTTTATTTTAAATATTATTCTCAGCTCCGTGACAATTTTATCCTTGGAGAATATTTGATAAAATTGAATTTTTTTTTATAACATGATGCTGTAATCTTATTCTCAATATAACAACAAAAATAATTAGATAAATATTAAATTCTAACATAAAATTATGATTTTATTCTTAATATAATAATATCTATTAAGTAATTTTATTATTAAAAATAATAGATATTAAATCAATTGTATATATATATATATATATGTGTGTGTGTGTTTGTGTGTGAGAGAGAAATATAATTTAATTGATTTTCAAAAGTTAATCTACCCTAATCTATGACGTGTTTGTAACTTGCAAAATAGGAATGACAATTCCAATTTGAACTCAACTGATTTGGTTCATTCCATTCTGTTGGGACTTGTTTGGTATAAATTTGAGTGTTGGAATAGGAATGAGAATATAAAAGGGAATAAAAAAAAATATGTTTGATATGATGTAAAAAGAAATAGAATCAAATAGAATAGTATATTTGGTATGATATTTTAAAATGAAGAAATGAAATATTTTAATGAGAATTTATTAAAATATCCTTCTAATCTATCTACTCTCTAACTCTTATGCTTCTTCACAGAACCCCTCCACCCTCTCTCTCTCTTTACCGGCACCTCTGACATTCTCCTCCTTCGTCAGCCGTCTTCTTCCATCTTCTCTCCCTTTCTCCGATCAACTTTGATTGCCATCATCAGTTTCGTCTCTCTCTCTCTCTCTCCACAATTATCGGTTTTGTCTCTTTCTTTCTCTCCACCATCGGCGGTTTCATTTCTCTTTCTCTCTTTCTCTGCGGTCCGCCTTCTCCTTCGTTGACAAGGACTGAGGCGACAATGGCCAAAGGTGATGACAAGGAGAGGGGTAGGGGCAAATCTAAGAAATACAAAAATATGACAAAGGGTAAAAATGAGATTTTAATCCAATTACTATGGAAAAGAAAGCAATTCCATCAGCTATCCAATGAAATCGTTGGTATAACTTGGCAAGGTAGTGAGATTTTATTTTTTAATACTATTTTGCATATCAAACATATACTTCAACTTCAAAGAAAATGAATCTCTTTCTTTAACGTATATCAAACACACTTTTATGGTCAAATTTTTTAATGTTTGATCAAGGAATAGAGAGTTCAAAAATTCTCTAAAAACAAGAGAAGGGGATATTAGGCCGTGTATTATATAAATATAAATATATTATATAATACAATGCCTAGTATAATATATATATATATATATATGTATATATACATAAAAAAAAATATAGTTTAAATTAGTTTTATAAATTAATTTCCTAATTTTTCTTTCCCAACTCAGATTCACCGTCTCCTTGAGCCTCCCCGTGCTTCGAAATCCATCGTGCTTCACTGCTTCGAAATCCTTGAAGACTCACTCTCGCTCTCGACCTTACGCTCACTTTCAGTCTAGCTCCTCTCTCCGCCGTTTGTTTCGAAATCCATCTCCGTCGTTCAGGTTCAGCTCGTGCGCCGTCGTCTCCTTACGCCTCACTCTCAGTCTCGGTCATCTCTCGCCGTCGTTCAGTCACCATCGAGCCCTTGCATCCGCCGTAAGGAGGTACGAATTTCTCATCCGTGTATCGTGCTTCTCGTGGCTTGATTTTAGTTGATACAATTCCTAAAAATGTTGTAGAAATGTTAGGTGATATTGGTGAGGGGTAAGGTTTCAAAAGGTAGAATGATATTGCTGAGTGGCCATGAGATATATATGGATAGTGATTTGTGATCTATGATGCTGAATACAGGACAGAGCACTATTCTCAAGTCCTTCAACGACTAATTGTCCCCATCCCAAATCACCATTTCTGCTGCGAAAGAATAAAAAAGACACACAGATCAATCATAAAAAGGAAACCATTAAAAGCAACAGGATGGGGTGGGGCGGCTATTGAAATTATCCGCCAGTTCGGGGATTGGCAAAACAAAAAAATCCATGGGGCAGGCTGGTACGGGCCAGCGGGTAGGTGTGCGGGATGGGACCCCGATCCGTACCATTACCATCACTACTGCAAGAGTAGTAGATAGTAGCAGCATCGGCATTGAACCTTCATTTCTTCAATCCTTCAAATGCCCCAGCCGCCTCGCAGGTTCAATCAATTTGATCTTTGGATCAATATTTGGCTGTAACCAATAATTCAATGGAGTACCTCAGTCCTTCATTGTTTTGTTTAAAATGTTACTTGCGAAATCTTTGTATTTCAACTGTATCATGTGATACGGTATTCAAATCTGTTCCTTGGGCTTCTGTAAATTATATTTACGGTGGGAACTTGATTTTGTCTACTCTACTGCCTTTTTTTAATAAAAATTTTTCGAGGCATGATTGTTAAATTCAGTTATAGACATTTTCTTTGTGAAGAATTATACCCTCGAACTTGGAATATGGAGATTTGAAATGGTTATTAATTTATTTTAACACATTTTACCTCTGACCAAATTATTTTTATTGGAAATGAATGGGCTGAAGAGGGTTGAATTGACCTGTCCAACCTAATTCAAATTATACATTTGAGCTGTTTTGGTTCGAATCCGTGAATTGGGTTGGGTTAAAAACATCAACCGGACCCCTCCATAGGCTCAGTGTGGCACGTTTCAAGATTTCCAACCCGGTGGTTCAACCCTTTTTTTTTTTTTTTTAAAAGATCATTATACACTTATAATCATTTAGAATAGCAACTTAGGGTTTCAGTTCAGACTTAAATTCTTCATTCTCCTTCTCCATTCCTTCAAGATCCTCTCAACACTTCATCTCTGATCGTGTTCAACATCTTTCCTGCAATCCTGCTCTCTGTCCTCTCATCTCATGCTCACTGCAACAGCCATCGTCCTATTATCTCAGGTTCACCATTCCAGGAACCTTGCTCTTTACCATCTTCTTCCCTCGGTCTGTTTTTCTAATCAATTCTTAGGGTTCCTAATTCCAATCTACTATGATGAAATTATGTGTTTGTTTGCTGAAATATGATTTCTTGCTGTTTGATTTGGTGTTAGATTAATATCTGTGTATAGAAATATAGATTGAAATGTGAAGGGTGGGTAGAGGGAAAAACGGTATTGGTCAAGGCAAATTTGTAATCCAAGTTGCTTTTATATAAATGACTACAAGTGTGAAGGTGCCTTCAAAAGTTAAGGCCTTTGTCAGGACAATCGTTCTCACTAAAATTAATACTAATGATCTGCATCAAATTAGGTGGCCTTCTAAAGCTTTATCTTCTGATGTTTGCGTGATGTGCTGGAGGAATTTGAAGACAAATAGTCATCTTTTCTTACATTGTCAGGTTGCTTGGTGATGGAGAATGAAAGAAGAGTAATTAAGGTGATATTGTCAAATGATGAAAAACCATTGAAGAACAAAATGACGGAAAACCACCATTAAAAACCTATGCTAGGCATAATAAAGTCCTAGGGACTAGACCTTGAATCTTGCTATTCTATTTGACATTTGGCCACCTACGCACCTTAGCCTACAATTTGACATATTGTTATTTAGCTACATGTACATTTATTGTCTTAGCCTACAATATTTGACATTTAATTTATGCATTTAATGAATTTAGTTAGTTCCTTTTTCTTTTATTTTGGAGACCCTCTATAAAAGGATCCTTGCCATATGTTGTAAACAGACTTGAGACTTGAATGAATTGAAGCATAAGAATACTATTTCTCCCTCATTTCTCTCTCTATATCTCTCTCCTTTCTTGCTGTTCTCCCTCCTCCTCTCGCTGTTCTATATCACTTGGGATATTTGGAATAGATTATTTGGTCTCGTTGAGGAGAGTTAGGTTTGCTCGGATGATCTTGGTGTTTTTTTGGCCACTAACTTATTTGACTTTGGCTCGAGAAAGGAAAACAAGGTTTTGTGGAAGGTAGCTTTATTTTCAATTATGTGGTGTCTTTGGATGGAAAGAAACGCTAGAGTTTTCAAGCATCATTTTCTGCCACCTCATATGTTGTGGGATATAATTTGCTATATGGCTTCTCTTTGGGTCTCTACTAATGGGCTTATTAAGGGCTCCTTTGGTAGATGTCCATCGGGATTGGAGGACCTTGTTATATTAGCCTTGTTTTGGGCTTCTTGGGATGTTTTGTTTGTTTCTGATTTCTCTAGGAGGATCCCTAGTCCTCATTTTCTCTCCAGTTTTCTTTGTATTTGTCTCCTTTTTTCTCTTTAATAATATTTCTTTTCGGATTAAAAAAAAATATAAATGACTACAAGCTCATCCTCTTGGCATCTCAACTTGAACTTCTCTAGTATGTCTCTGACTACTGGTAAATCTGTGCTTGTAGCTATTAAATTTGAACATCTTATGTATACCTCAAATTGAGCCATGGTGGAAGTCTTGTTCTTAATTTGTGCTTATATACCTCATATGTTGGTATATTATCGCAGGATTAAGGTTGATGAGGTCAAGGAAGCTCTTAGAAAAATGGATAATGGTAAAGCTATTGGTCCCGATGGTATTTCTATTGAAGTTTGAAAGTGTTTAGGGGAGGAGGGTACTATCTGGCTAACTAAGCTCTTTAATGAGATTTTAAGGTCCAAGAAAATGCTTGAGGAACGGAGAAGAAGCACTTTAGTGCCTATCTACAAAAACAAAGGAGACATCCAGAACTACGCAAACTACCGCGGGATTAAGCTTATGAGTCACACTCTAAAATTATGGGAAAGAGTGATTGAACGTAGGTTAAGAATGGAGACGAGTATTTCTGAAAATCAATTTGGATTCATGCCAGGACGGTCTACTATGAAAGCTATTTATCTTCTAAGAGGGTTGATGGAGAGGTATCGGAGTAAACAAAAGGACCTGCATATAGCATTTTTTGACTTGGAAAAAGCCTATGATCGAGTACTAAGAGAGGTGCTGTGGAAAGCCTTAGAACAGAAAGGTGTACAGGTTACTTATATTAGAGCTATAAAAGATATGTACGAGGGGGCTACGACTAGTGTAAGAACGTTTGGAGGGGAGACTAGAGACTTCCTTATTAAGATTGACCTACATCAGGGATCATCTTTGAGCCCTTATTTATTTGATCTGGTTTTAGATGTTCTGACAAAACACATCCAAGAAGAAATCCCTAAGTGCATGCTTTTTGCAGATGACGTTGTTCTCATACCAGAGACAAGGAAAGAGATTAATTTTAAACTTGAGTTATGGAGAGCTACTTTGGAATTGAAGGGTTTTCGTCTGAGAAGGAGCAAGACCGAATATATGTATTGTAAGTTTAACAAGCGACAAGCTAGGAACGATTTGGGGGTGAAAATTGGTGATCAAGTCGTATCACAAGTTTCAAAGTTTAAGTATTTGTGATCAGTTATACAAGATGACGGCGAAATTATTAGAAATGTGGAACATATGATACAAGCTGGGTGGTTGAAGTGGAGAATGGCATCAGGGGTTGTTTGTGATCGAAAAGTACCTGATAAGCTCAAAGGAAAGTTTTATCGTACTGCTATAAGACCAGCAATTTTATATGGGAGTAAATGTTGGACGATGAAAGGACAACAAGAACATAAGAGTAGCGGAGATGAGGATGTTGCGTTAGATGTGTGGTTATACAAGAAGAGATAGGATCCGTAATGATCATATACGAGGTAGAGTTGGAGTGGCACCTATTGAGGGAAAAATGGTTGAAAACCGTTTAAGGTGGTTTGGGCATGTTCAAAGAAGATCGTTGGAAGCGCCAGTTAGGAGAGTTGAGCAGATGGTTTGGAGCCCTGTGAAAAAAGGTCGAGGAAGACCAAAAAGGACACTTAGAGAAATTATAGAACGGGACCTTCTAGTAAATGAGATATCTAAAGAATTAGTCATGGATAGAGCTCAATGGCGTAGTGCGATCCATGTAGCCGACCCCATCTAGTGGGATAAGGCTATGTTGTTGTTGTTGTATGCCTCATCTGGACATCGCAATAAAAGGAATAATATTAAAAAAAAAAAAGGCAGGCCGGCCAACAGATGCTAAGAATGACTCGCACCAACCTGAAGATTGTTTATTGGCCCGGGTTGTAATCTTCCCCAGCCAGACCCAATCTGTGCTCAGCCCTTGTCCATGATAATCAACACTTTCAAAAGTCTATGTAATACTTCCGGGCATTACCCATATCGTTTGAGTTTTAACAGACTTTACAAATGTTATAATCTGTATCAGCCATAATATTGCTCTTGGTTTGAATTCATTCAACAAGGAATATATTCAATTCTTTGGGCTGATGTTTGGAATGTGGAAATTTTAGATACTGTTTGGTTTGGGCATTTCCTGTTTTCATTCACTGAAACAGAAAATGAACTTGAAAATGCGTTTTGTTAAGTTAACTGAAAACATTTTCTTGAAAACATTTCTTAAAATAAGCCTAAATTTGAAAATTCTAAAAAGATGTTTTCAGTGTTTCAGGAAATGCATTTTTGGAAATGAAGACTGAAAATGAAGATAGGAAATATTTTCACAAATCAAACAGACCCTTAGTTTTTAGTGTCAAGTGCTCTGCAAATTTATTTATAAGGTGTTTGGGCATAATAAATATGAAAATTTAATTGTTGTATTTGTCCTCAATAGTCTATAATATAGGGATACTAACTTTTCTTTATATATCAAAGGGATTCAAATCCTTGGAAAGTTAAGATACTCACACACCCAATGTTGCCTTAGTTTTTTATTTTTTCCCTTTCTCCCTGGAAAATAGGGTTGATATGTTCTGTCTGCAAGTGCTGTTTTTCATCACAATATTTGTAGTTTTTTACCTGGAGTTTCTTAGTAAAAGTTATAAATTGAGCTGTTATGCAGTCATGGGATCTGAGGATACAAAAGATCCCTTCAAAGGGGTGGATTGGAAAGCCGTTGGTGGTGAAATGCAGAAAAATCCTGGTGAACAACCAACTTTGAAGAAACGACTCCCGAAAAAGGTTAGGCAAATTCCTGACTACTATTTTCTTCCTAGGAGATCCTTACCCTCTGCCATTGCATTCTATGGTTCGTGTATTGCTGGTGGAGTTGCTGCTGGAATGCTATTGGAAGTCTGGATTAACAAGAAAGTTAAAGGTATATTTGACCTCTTCTTTTCCTTTTGGGGTAGGATTCAATCAACTTTATGGGTTGCTGCACATTTTGGCTTATATGGAAGTTCATGAAAAGCTATAACTTCTCCTCCATGAAAATTTGTTCAGTATTTTAGTACTACCTTTGCTCTGGAAAAATTGGTATTTGGTACATCCTATTATCACACAGGAGCCACTTTCTGAATTTTGTGATTGTACTTTCAACTAATCCATACCTTTGAAGTTCATGTATTCATAAGCAAAACATAGAAGGAAATAGTACCTGAAAAGCTCAGTACTGAGTTGTCTTCATCCTTTGTCATTATCTGACCTGGAATGATGCAATGCTAAAAGATCAGAAGTAGAAAAAAGAAAAGGAAAATATCTCATGCACTTTATACGATCAAATTTCTTATATCCTTTATCTTTAACTATAAAATGTTTTAATCTATCAATCTGATACATTTGATTCTTTTGTACAATTAAAGTTCATAACATTTGTGATAACCCTGCTGCCGGACACTGACTTTATCTATGTTATGGTCAAATTTGGAAGCAAAATGTGATATTGTTAAATGGAACATTTAGTTGTTGGAAATTGGAAATTATTTGACTTCGTTATTATGTTTTAGTTTCAAGCTAGAGATTACTGCTAAGGTATTTTGTTATGGTATTGCAGAAGATGGAGGCGTCATATGGGAGTTTGACAAATAAAATAATGAAATCTGGTGGTGGCTCTTACCCTCTCAAACTGCTTCTCGTGCAATAATCAAACATTTGTAGAATTACTAATTTAGGGATTTTTGTTTTGGAGGGAATTTATTCATTCTTAGACTTCTGATTATATAGTAGTTGACAGGCACATCACTTATTTGTACAAGTGGAACAAAGTCAATTTTTTTTTTTTAGAAGGAAAGAGTTGATGGGCTTGGCGATTTCAATTTTGTGTCTACCAACATTATACATGTCATGATAATAAGGTGCAAAAATAGAGGTTTCTGAATGTTATTCGCTTCGTCTTCCACCTTTTCTTCATAAATCGGATATGCTTTCTTTCTTGTTCTTAAATAGGATTATTGGAGCCCCAAAAGAAAAAAAGGTTACATAGTTTCCCTCGGTTTCAGTTTCAGAGTTATCTCTATAATGATGAAACACTTCTACAATGGAAGTTTAATATCATGAGGTTTCAAACAACTAGACATAATATCTGTTTTCTTTCTCTTAGGAGTAATATGTTTGAGGCTAAATGAGCATGAACGATAAGTTTTACAGGTCTTGAGAAATCTTTATAAACTCCCACGAAGTTATCACCAAGCATTTGAAAGTTTAAGACAATACTTTTTAACTTGAGACTGTTAATACACAGGATTCTATCCTCAGAATAAACTAGGACAAAATTCTGTGATTTGAGCTCAGCACCTAAACCTGAAGGGAGGGAGGGTTAGATACAGTTTAATAATGCTATTAACAGAAGCTCACAGTCACTTATAATTATAAAGCTGTGGGGAAATTTTAGTTATGGTATGATAATTAAAAAAAATATGAATCCTTAATTTAATTTATTTTAGAATTAGGCTTAAAGAAATTTATAATTATGGTATGAATGATTTATTTAAGGTATAAATTAACCGCAAAAGAAAAAGTGTTTCTATTTAAGTTTGACCAAAGAGATTTGGATAAAATCAATGGCTTTCCTGAAGAAATTATAATGTATAATCAAGTTACCAGAGTTTGGTTTGCTTTTTTTATGAAGGGATTCTTAGTTCTAACATGGATTCCTATAATTAATTTTTAAAATATAAATAAATGATAAATAAATATTTTTAAAAAGGATTTATTAAAAATATGTTTAACATTTTTATCTGTTTATTTATAAATGACATATATATTTTTTTCTCTCGGTATATATCTTTTTATTTGGGGGACTCCATGCATGGACAAGCACAAAAAAGAGTGGCCATAGATGAGTCTGATATCCACGTGGCATCTTTAAAAAGTTTTGGTCTTTTATCTTTAACACTGAATAGAAGCCATGCAGTCGTTGCCATGGAATTGAACTGATAAAACGATAAGACATCAAAGATAGATTGATAGATAGATAGATAGATAGATAGAGAGAGAGAGAGAGAGAGAAAGCTCTAAAAAATGAGCTGCTCATTCAGCCTCCATGTCCCCAAAGCTCTGCCTCCCCTCTGCTCCGCTTCTCGATGTGGGACTTCTTCTCTTTTCATTGCTTCCAAATACAAACCTTCTCACTCCACTCTTGCCCAACAGGTACTATTCCCTTCCCTTTCTTCTGCCATCTGATTTCGTTTCACTGCAAAATTTTCTCTCACGACATCACTTATATCCAATTACAGACCCTTGCAAGCGACAACCAGAAGCCAAATGAGTGTATCAGTCTAAAGAAACCGAGTTTGGCACTACAAATAGGAGCACTCTTGGCCTTGGTGAGATATTCTGAGTCAATCACTAATTTGATCCCAAAATATTACAATTTTCTTAAGTTAGTCTTGAAAAATTGTGTTTGTTTCAATTTATATCCTCTTCTTATCAAAGTAACATTTAGCAACTAAAATTTTGAAACTTAACAATAGTTGATTGGTGATTTAACAACGAAAAAGACTAAATTAAGATCAATATAATTTTTCAGAAATTAAATTGAAACACTTGATCTTTCAACAACCAAATTAAAAAAATTATAATACTTTTCAAACTAAATAATTTACTCATATTCTTATATAGATAAAAATTCTGTAAGTGTTTAGTGTACTATCTATAGTTTGGATGCCAAAGTTAAATAGCAATTGAGTCTAGCAAAAATGGCTAATTCTTGATAGGGTGGTAAACCCATATTCAAATTCCTGCTAGTGTTCTAGAGTGACCACGAGAGTCATGTTTCTCAGATCTTGATCATCTAATTCAAATCAAACGATCTAGGTAAAATAAAAAAATCAAAAGATAAAAAAGACCTTATGAGATATTTTTCAATCTTTTGATCTAAACTGACATGAGATTAACGTACTAGATTAAAAATATGACCTTTTTATTTGCGTCATATGATCCGAGTACCAAACACATTTTCGAATTTAGTTAGTCTTTTGTGACTGGCTGAGGTTGAGAGTGGATATTTCAATAGGCTGAGCAGCCAGCATTTGCAGTCACTGGAGTGAATAACGAGCCAGAACTGAGCTGGGTATTGATACAATTGGGGATTGTTCTCTTTGGGTACCTCATCGTCATGCCTGTAAGTTTTTCTCTTCTATGCAGCTTTTGATGTTTGTGATTCTCTTTTTGGTCAGAATATTATATACTTGGTGATGATATTTGAGTGAATTGCAGCCAATAATCATGAACTGGCTTAGGATAAGATTTTACAAAAGAAAGCTTCTGGAGATGTATGTCCAATTCATGTTTGTCTTCATTTTCTTCCCAGGGTGAGAAGCTTTTCCTCTGCCATTATAGAATAGTCATGCACAATTTTGATTACAAAATTAATTTTTATGAGGAGTCAATTGCATATTAAGTTCTTAAAAGATTATAATTTTTTTAGTTTAATATTTAAAGATCAAATATTTCAAATTAGTTTTTAAAAAATTACATTTGTTTTAATTTAGTTATTTTTATTATTAAATCATAAATTTTGCTGTTGTTAAATTTCAATTTTTTTTATTGTAAAAAATTACTTTGACAAACATAAAGACCAAATTAAAACAAACGTTATCTTTCAACGATTAAATTGTAACACTTAATTATTTTTAAAAGATTAAATTTAAAAAATTATAATTTTTTAAAGAGCATGTCTGTATTTAATACGACTTAAACATGACTTACGACTTAAACATGACTATTCATCTCTAATATAACCATATTGCAAAATTCGTGTCCATGTCATGTCTATGTCTGCTTTTTAGATAGCATTGCTCTTTTGAATATTATTTGTAGTCTATAATTATCTCACTTTCTAGCTTTATCAATGGATTTGAATTGAAAAGGAAAAAGTTAAAAAAGAATGGGTGAACTATTTCCCTCTTGTTCTGCAGGATACTTCTTTGGGCACCATTTCTAAACTTCCGAAAATTCCCAAGGGATCCATCCTTGAAGTATCCTTGGTCTACACCTGAAGATCCTTCAAAGATTAGAAATGAATACCCTAAGTACCCATTTGCCCAACCTGAAGATTATTCATGAAACTGTAACCATAACACAACAAATCAGATGTTGGAGGTTTTGATGATCATTTGTAATTCATAGTTGTGGAGGGAAGATGATGCTGGTTTGCGAACAACACACAGGGTTGGTGGCTACTAAATGTAAACATTATACCTTCTCTGTTCATGATCAAAGAATGCATTGAATTGGATAATTGCTAATTCCTTTCATAACCCCCCCCCAAAAAAAAAAAAAGAACATAAGAGGCCCATGACTATGAGGGAGAAATGGAAAATGACAAGGGAGAGATATCATATCTCAGAGATCAAACTCATCGCAATTTTAAAAGTTGATACTGATGCTATTTAAACTATTAGCTCATTCACTGTTACAAGCGGAAGGGAGGTTCTAACACACTGCAGTATCAGTTTGTATGGTTGACAATGGGCAGATGTATAGATAGTTTAAGCGTCGAGTTATGATTTTTCATCAATGTATGATGGCAAAATCATGGCAAACTGATGTGGCCTATGGATTAAAAGGAACAATGATTGGAAGAGAAGTATTATTAACTGGGGATCCCTCAGTATATTCAGCTAAGAAGTCTCCTGACTCAACAATTAACAGTACCAGCCAGAGCTTAGAAGATTCAGCAAAGCAACCTTTATATCCTGGAATAAAAGGTTCAAACTAGTATCCCAACCTATTGAATCAAGCTCTGTGCACCCAATCGAACAAATTGGAGGATATATACTCAACAGTGTGCACTGTCTCAAGCAGATATAAATTATATTTTGCATTAGGACTTGAGTGAGAGGGGGAGAGAGAGAGAGAGAGAGAGAGAGAGAGGGTGGGGGTTCTCCTTTTCTCTTCAACCAATCATCCATTCTTGATTCGTAAAAACCAATTGATGATTTGCAGCAGCAGTAGCAGTATTGATCAATTAAATATTATTCAGATCACAGTATGTGACAAGCAGGGACGCCTACAAGGCACAGCAATAACCATGCAAAGTCAACAGAAAAATTTGCGTTGTTTCATCAAAACTCCTCTGTATCACCTAAATTTTGACTTCAGAATACAGGTGAAGCTACCTCTCGCATTTTTGCTAGCACTGTCAATGTTAAAAGATGTAACATTACAAACTATTAAAGACTAAAGAGAAATCAACAAGAAAACCAAACAAGTCCTAAATGGTCGAACAAATATAAACCTCCTTGAAGCAGTGTCCTCCAAAAATATTATGTGTTAGCCGACCAGGACTTGAACTAAATATACAACCTCCACTTGCACTTTATTATGAGGCAATTGCATTTGCACCATTCTATCTGTTGCATGTGGGGTAGGCTGAAAAGAGCAATTTGCTTCCAGTGCTGCAAAAAATTCTCAAAAAGAGTGCTGAGAGCTTAAGGCTACAAGGAGTTTCTTCAAATCCCATGGTTCCATATTTGGGGACAAAACAACAGCACCCAAAGCTAAAGCAACGACAGTAAAGCTCAAACATGTCAGGCACCCATGACTTCGCGACACTCTTCCTGAGATTATCTTACAATACTTATCTGCATCCTTAAAGAGTGCCTGCTGAGTAGCATCTCTCCCAGAAGCCAATGCCTTATCATTCTGTAGCCAACAAGTAGTCATTGAATCATTATAAATCAGGTTCAAAAATTCAGTTGCATCTATATAGGTAAATGAAAGGGAAACTACCTTTTGCCTAAAATTCTTTAGAGTCTCCCTCAGTGGCTCATAAGGCAATTTTGATGAGCGTTCTCTCCATTCATCACAAAGCTTTTTCAGAATGGAAACACTAGCTTCTATGTTCTCGTGGTAATTTTTCTCCTGTCCATTACCAATAAAGAATGAGCAAGTAAAATCAAATTCCATGTTTGCCATTTAAAAAAGGAATGCAAAATCTTGTATGAACTTAAAAATCAAAATGACATGTGTATATACAGAATGGCTCACCCATTGCTTGTAACATTCTGAACTTTGGCCCAAGCACCAAATGGAAATACCAGCTGCTTCCTTTGACAACTCAGGGTCGCCTGGATGAACAGCTACATCTCAATATAACCTCTAAAACATATCTATTCCACTAAAATCAGATAACCAAGAAAAAAGAAACACAAATTAAGCCATACTTTCTCCTGCTGCTCTGATTGTAAAACTGAATATTTGCTGTGAAACTTGTTTCATCGCTTTACTTCCAGGGGAACCAGCAAGAGCTACCTCTTTCAGAGTGGAATATATGGCCTCAAATCTTTCAGTCGCCTATATAGTAACAACATGTAGACATGAGTCTTGAAAGCATATTATGAGCCATGATACATTACAATACAAACATGAAGCAAATGAAAGTCCACCTTCACTCTAGCTGAAGATGCAGGGAAAGTAACCCGCATCAATATTTCAAATGCAGAAGGTGGAATTAATCGTTCCCCTTTCCTTACAGCACCATTTACTAAAATAGGATGTGCTTTTGGAGCAGACAAAATTCTGCCACCAAATTAAAGAAGATTAACAATAGTACCAAGAGGTGACAGTTGTAAGGGTAAGAAATTTTTTTTTTTTAAAGACTTTTATATCTACATACTTTTCCACTAGCTGCAAAACCAAATCCCTGGACTGTGGATTAACACTTTTGCCACTCACTATTGGTAGGAGATTGTGTGCCCAAGCATACAAACCTACTGAGAGGTCTCCTACTGAAGCCTGCACAAAAATGCTTAATATTAAGCATTTTCAAAATAAAGGAAAAAGGGGAAATAAACAAATTCTTCTATTGAATATTTTATACATATTTTCTTTTGTGGTGTCTCATATAGTTGTTTCAGGCTTTCAAAATCTACTACTCACCTGAGCAATCATCCATACAATCACTGGAAGCTTATCTTGCCCTTGATATTTCGAATTTTCCCTTAATATGGGTAATTGGCTAATTAGAACATCAGGTTTCCTTCGCAACATCATTGCTAACACAACAAACATTGCAACCTGCCAGTAATGTCAATACAATGTAAAAAGAAATAAAGAATACTGTATTTGAATTTGAAAAGATGCAAACAATCAGACAAAGCTTGAATGTAAGTTAGGTATGAAAAGACACGAATAATTTGCTCTTACATCAAATTCATAGAACCATGTTGATGGAATCATAATATATTCAAACTAACATGTACAAGCAACGTTCAAATTAAAATTTAACCTACTGGATGTTTTTAATTGTACTTCTTTTTGCTTTCATTTGTTGTTGATTTCAACTGCAACACCATCATTGAATCATGAAAGCAACAATAGCTTCCACTTTTTGCCAACTATGTTAAAATACCATGTTGGTTGCTCGTTTGTCTATATAATTATCTACTAGAACCATACTTGTGTGTCTTTAATCTTTATGTAATTATTTACTATAATTTGGTGCTCCAAAAAATCAAGGTAGACAAAACATTGACATAATGTCTCTACAAATGTTCCTAACATTGATTTTGCATAGGAATAAGTGCCATACCTGTTTTGAAACTTTTCATTAAAGCAACAGTTAGAAGGGAATGTCAAGATTTCAAATTACGAGAAGCTTATCCAACCCATAGTCCTAATGAAGGCAATCCTGATCTAAGAACAATCCAAACTGTTGGACCCAACCCAAACACCCCCCCCCCCCAAAAAAAAAAAAGGAAAAAAAAAAAGAGGGAAAAAGGAAGAAATAAGTAAATAATTGCACATATTGGTGTATGGGAATTATATATCAAGGTGCAAAGCACTCATGGATTAGATGCACCTATTTGCAATTCATTTACTCTGTCTTGAGTGTAGAGGTCAAAGATGACCCAAGAAATTTTTACTTCTTTTTTTTTTAAAAAGAAAGGCAAACATTAATAATAATAATAATAATAATCAACACTGCCTTCAACAACAGCTACTTAAACATGCAGTTAGCAATATCTGAAAACAAGTAATTGGCACTTTAACAGTGAAGGTTTGGCATATAAAGATGCAATCACTTATCATGAACAAGAAGAAGTGAAGCACCAAATCTGGTTCAGAAACAAGTCAGAGCATTAAATTAAAAAAAAATTGATTAGTGAACTAGACAAACATCCCTAATGCACGGTAGAATACCAAGTTACCTGAGATTTTGAAGATGCATTCTGCACACCCTTTTTGGAGCCCTTAGCAACAGCTTGCTGGCAAGCCAAGTCAGCAAGAATACTATCTAAAGACCACAGCACAAAGTAACTGAGTGCCTCAAGAGAACGTTTGTTGATCCAGTCAACTGATGTCTTGTACGCAACATCAGAAATGTGAGACAGTGGAATCTAGTAAAATGTACCAAAACCAAAATCCTTGTAAGTCACATCAGATAGAGTCTGAATGCTGAGCAATAGCTATCAAATTCTATTCAAAGATCACCCACCTTATCATAACAAGAAGGAAAGTTACATGGTATAATAAAATAAAGCAGTTTAAACAGAAACGTACTACAAATTAAAGTATTGTATTACATTACCATAACACCATGCAAAGTTAGAGGGGGTAATGATAAAAAAAAATACGGACACATATCACAAAAATTCAATATTGTACAAGTTTTCAACAGTTCTGGGAATTATTGGTGATAGATGATTTAAACATAAGATTTCACATTCAACTTGCATGTGAAATTTTATGAATATTCCAGCGCCAGATGCCATTTGAAAGAACAAAAATAGAAGATCTTGACTGTATATCCAACCATCCCATGTTACATAAATTGGTAGTCTATTTAATCAAGCAGCTCAGTAACGAATGCTCTAATATTGCAAACGTATGCAGTTTAATATTCATCCAAGTTCCAACTGACTCATTTGCTTCAGTTTGGACTCTCTATTACCAACTAACATAGGTACACTCCCCCCCTTTTTTTTTTATTTGACTGGGCAATTCACCTTTAAAATGTCCACCTAAGACATTGAATCCGTGCACATATGATCCAGACACTCACCATATTTTCAAATCTAGCAAGATACCAAGTCCAATATATTGCTGTATTAAACAATGTTACATTCTTCAAATACATATTTACACTTCCACTAGCAAGAACATTTGGGTGCCATGTCTCCACTACAAAGCAAGTTTCCTCATCATTGCCAAATTTGTGCAATATATATATATATATTCTCTAGCAACTGAACTCAGCTACATCATTTCTCCAAAGCCAAGAGGAACTTCAGTGACAATTTGAGCAAAATAATACCAGAGAAAGTAGTAAACTGTTCCATTCAGAGAGTACAAATTAAAACATAATTGCTAATAGCTAATGCTTCTCACTATAAATACGCACATCATATGAAAATGCACACATAAATTGGTTTATGCGTCGATGTGAAATGTCATTCTGAAGCAACCTAACAGTTGAGCAACATTTACTAACAGATCACACATCAAAACACAATTTTTCACGAAATAATATACGATCTTCCTGAATTTATCATTACAATTATATTCATAGAGAAGCATATATCCAATAAAAGCTAGACCAACTCACATCAGTCATCTTAGCCACCGTTGACTCCCTGAACAACTTCACCCAGGGAAATTGTGAGGAGCTCACAGCAGAAAATGCACGTCCAAAGTAATCAGCAAACCGCATCATCTGTATGTCCTGCTGCGACTCGTATGATGTCTGTTGGAAAAAACAAATAGAAAATTAACCCAAACGCAATTGCTCTCTGAACCAACAGATCAAACCCAAACGCGCACACACACACAAATAATCGTGTGTGATTCAAAACCCATTAACCAATCAAGATGCCCCACCGATATTTCAGCAAGAAAAGCTGCCAGATCAGCCGCATCAATCTTCGCAGCCGCTTCAGCCAAAGTCACCTTAGGCTTCTTCGGCTTCTTCTGCTTCACCTTCTTCGCCTCCTCCGCTTTCCCATTCTCCGCCGCATGCACCGCGTCATCATCATCGTCATCTTCGTCGTCATCGTAACCAGACCGTTGCTTCGATCTGACCGGAACATCGGCAGAGCCGGCATTGGCCGCCCTCTGTGCTTCGAGAATTCTCCGGCGCCGGTCCTCCGATTGCTGCTCCAGTGACAGGAAAACGTTGTCGGCACCAGTCAAGGTTCCATTGGCGACAATTTTACTGGGATTCGGGAGGGAATTAGAGTTGTTGGTGGGCTTGGTCTTCCTCTGTCGCTTTGGAACTACCTTATGCCATCCATGCTCGCTGTTGCTGTGACTAACGGAGACCCCATTCGTTTCGTTAGCGCTTAATTCGAAAGCTGCATGCTTTTCTTCCATTATCGCACGCCGAGCTTTCACTCTTTCTCTTTCACTTCCTTTTCAGTGGGAAAATGCTATGGACAACGGAGAACTGAAAAGAAGGCAAAATGGTGAAATAGTCATCGAAAAGGGTATCTTATGGGGTTGACTCTGTTAATTTGACCTTTGTTTAATGCCTGAATTACGTCATTGCCATTTAGTAGTTGTAGCACCAAAAGGGATTCACGTGTTCTGGCCAATAGTTCTCTAACACGTGTAGAAGCCTACAATTTAGACTAGACAAAATATATTTTCTATTTAAACTTTAAAAGATTTTGTTTTCATTTCCTTAATAATAGAATGAATAATAATATTTTTGGAACAAAATTCTGATATTCCAAAAATACTAGTATCTAATTTGTTTGATTGAAATTTTTATTCTCAATTACAAAAAATAATATTTTATTTATTAATTTTACGAAAATTGCTCCTTTTTATTTGAATTTTTTAAAAGAATATTTTTGAAAACAAGAAAAAAGAGTTAAAATATAACACGTATCTTCGCTTTACTTTCATCAAGATGCAATTCTGTCTTCTTTTTTTTTTTTTTTCGGGGACAACAAGATGTAGAGTTCCACATGTTCGAAAGAACGGAATTCAGATCTAGTGATCGAAAGGACGAAGGGACAAAAGCTTGGACCAAAGCTTGAATAAATAAAATGGACCAAAGCTTGCTTCAATCCTTTGGGATTCCGATCTAGAGTAAATAACTTGTTTAAGTATTTATAAAATAAATATTTAGATAAATTATTTTTATAATTAAAAAATTTATGAGAATAAATTTTATATAAATTTTTTTAATTTATTTTTATAAATTATCTTGAAGAATTTATAAAAATAAATTAAAAATAATTTATAAATTTATCATAAATTATTTATATAAACTCTTTTAAATACATATATAAATGATTATACTATAAAATAAATTAAATAAGCTTAAAATAAACTTTTTTAAATACACCTAAAATGGCTCATGAAAGATTGCTTTTGTTAAGCTTTTTTTTATATTTTTATATTCTTACAAAAGTTCCAAGCTTATCCGATTTTAAAAATGGATTTAAATTTCTTAAGTGTTTATATCTGATTCTTTGCCTTTTTTTTATTTTTTTTAAAAGACTGACACAATATAAAGATAGAAAAAATATATGAATTTCATACACGATTTCTGTTTGAGCGTGTATGGAGCCTGTCTCCTATATCTTTTTTATCTTTTCTTTTATTATATCATGTGCAATATTAAAAAAGTAAAAATTTACAAGCAATTTTCATATTTCTGTTATTAGGTTCAAGGTTTTTAAAAATAATTATATATTTTTTATATCTCACTATTACATTATTAGCTCATTCAAAAATAATTGTTATCAGTATTTTATTTTAATTAAAAAACTAGATAATAAGAATACAAGAATTTGGATATAACTATAACCCTACTAAAAAATTATCCATTTTCACATTCAAAAGGTTTGATCATTGTGGTTCAATAACATAAATGAATAATGTATTTAGTTTTGGAAGTTAAATGAAGTGTTTGACTCATATAAGTTGTTAATTTTTATAATTAATGACTTATATTTCAAGATATTATTTTTATTTCTTCAATAACCACGAAATTTAGGTTATTGATTGTGAAAAATAATAATTTAGATAAACCAAACACCTGAAAGTAAAGCAAAGAATCCATTTTTGTTAGAAGATACATTAAGCCACTTTTTCTTTTTAAAGTAGATTGTTAAATTGTAATTCTTTAAACTGTTGTATAATCCAACACTTGATGTTTGAAAACTAAATTATTAACAGTTGAATCTTCGTCGTGAGTCACAGAAGAATTTTGGTAAAGAATTATGCAGTGGTCTGGATTTGGAATGTCTTCTTGTCTCTAACAGCAGCATAAGAATCCCTTTCTAGACTCTAAGAAGGAAGAATCTTATTCATCTCTTCCTCTCTTCCTTTTGTTTCTTGTTCTTAATTTCCTTCATTTAGTGACTTCGTATGCAATTTTCTCGTTGTAATTTATATCCAGAAGATCCGTTTGTATTAACACAATCAATCTTCCTTAAAGGCTCAGATCTAGCTTCATCAACAAGGAAGATTTTGCTTCGTTATTCTTATAGTACTTTGAACCTTAAACTTTGTCTTTGCCATTATATTCACAACTGAGTTTGAAGTTTTTAATTTGATGCGATGTCCTGTGACATATATATGATGTGAATTCTGAAATTCTAATTAAGTTTTTTGTTTCAAGGACTTGTGTAGGTTTTGTACCATGAAGGATATAGAATGCAATAAAGTAGCATGGACAATTAAAGACTTAAGTAAAATGAGGCCCAATGAGCTACACCGTTCTGAGGTTTTCACTATCGGCAAAACTGCATGGTAATTGAATTTGTTATCCTTTTAGGTTAGAAAAAGAAAAAGTCATATTACAGTCATTTTTCCCTTAAAAAAGTTATTCTAAAATGTTAGAAAAAAAATAGCAAAAAGGCCATTGTTTTGTGATTTGTCACGTAAAATGATATGTTAAATGTATTTCTTTGACATATTTGGCTCTTCCCAATCTACACAAGCAAGTGTAAAGGTTGTCAACAAAAAAGTAATTAATTGAGGAGTCATGTTACACAAAATTAATGGTTTATGTAGGGTTTATATTGCAATCTAGCAATACAAAACGTAAACTCTGTACTATGCAATTACATAATAATGGATTGGATATTCAATATTATGACTCTAAAATAAATCTCAAATTTTATCACATAAATCAATTATGAATTGTCTTTTGTTGTTTTTAATAATTTGTAATTATATCATTCTCTCTTGATTGGGATCTTTACTAATTTTTGAAGTTTTTGGGGAATTTGTCCTAGGCAATTTCTTATAAGATTCCAAGAAGAAAATTTGAACTGCTTTTCTATATTTTTGGGAGTGGCTAATGCTGCAAACTTGCCAAGAGGATGGAGTATATATGCAGAGTATAGCTTAACTGTGGTCAGTCAAGTTTCTAAAGAACTCTCCGTGAAAAAAAGTATATATCTTTTTTTCATGTTTTTATTACCTTTTTTCACGTTTCTATTAATGCTCTAAAAGTTTTGGTTTGGTCATACAACTACGAGACCAAACACACTATTAGATCATGCTTAACAAGCTATAGTTAAGAGCAATACTCTTAAAACATGTCTAACAATATTGGCTATGTTTTGGATGTGCAAATAATCTGACTTATAGCTTATTATTTAATTAACTTATAAATTTGTTACAAGTGTTCGCTAAATAAACTTATTTTGAAATGTTACTTTGAATAGCTTATAACTTATGATTTTTAATTTTTAATTTTTATTTTATCCTTATCACTTTTTAGAATACTCATTATATCTCTAAGCTTATTATAATCTAAATCCCCAATTTTTTTGACTTGTTTGTGAATAATTTTTATTTTTGACTTGTTTGTAAATAATTTTTATTTTTATCTTTATTTTTAATTATATATATATATAATATATTTTATTATATTTATATATATTTACATATATATATATATATATATATATCTATATATAAATATATTACATATAATAATTTAAAAATTAAAAATTGATATATTTATTTGTATTATAATTAAAATATATGTCTTTTTATATTATTTTACAATTTTCAACTAGTTCAACAGCTATTTTTATCAAATACTTCTAATTCAATAAGTAATTAGTTTATAAGCCTTCAAATTTTAGCTATCAACTTTCAAATAAAAGATAAATTATTTTCAACTAACTTATTAACTAATTTTGACTAACAGAGCTATTGTATCTTTATTTATAAATTCATATCTCATGATAGTTCTTTTATTGATGTTCTTTTATTTGTGCGTAATTGAATGCAGAATTCGAAGAGAAATTTTGTGCAGAAGACACGAATTGGGGATTTCAAAATTTTATGCTTTTGAACGAACTTCGAAATCCACAGAATGGGTATATTATGAATGATAAATGTATAGTAAAAGTTGAGTTTTCGGTATTAAGATATGAAAATATAAGCACAGAGCCCACTATTAGTCACCTTGCAAGTCCAAATTGTGAGCTTGTGAACTTTAGGGACCTTGGACAAATAGAGAGAGCCTTAATTCCAGTGTTAGATGAAGTTTGTTCATGGCATCCTTCACTGCTCCAATGCCAGAAGAAGAGGACTCGTCAGTTTACAGAGTGGGCATTCACTGCTCTAGGTCGTGTTTTGCAATTTCTGAAGACCAAGAAGGCAAAAGACATGACTGAGGAATCTTGTGAACAACTTCAGCAACTGTGGGCGGAGCTTGAGACCTTTAGATTTGACTTGGTCTGGCTGGAGCCTCATGTTCTGTTTGCTCTGAGAGTGAAGGAATACGAAGAAAGGGCAAAAGAAGTGAAGAAACTAAAGGAAGATTTGGTGGTTTTGGAGGATGAGATGAAGACATTAAGGGAAACGCTGGCTGACAGAGAAACAGATATTGAGAAAGTAAGGGAAGAGTTGGTGAAGGAAGAAGGATTTGAAGAGAGGGATATGGATGCTGAAATTGGATATGGAAAACCATAGTCTTATGAAGAATGTTCTAATATTTGTCACGTGTATATATATATATATATATATATATATATATATATATATGCAATTGGGTGGATTATATACCTTCCTTCCCAGTTGCGGGTGGATTATATACCTTCCTTCCCAGTTGCCTCTTTTTCTTCTTTTAGTGTTTAAATGCATCGTGGAGGACTTTGATGTCGATTTTCATGTGTGCTAGTTTGCATAATATTCCAATATATATATATATATAATTTCGAATAAATTTGGATGGGTGAATGGATTTGTGTATATAGAATTAAATGTAAGATTTGGATTCATTCAGTTTCATTAAATTTATATAAAACTTAAAATTGTATGTAACGTCAAAATACAGAGAAATCTCTTAATTTAAGAGATTGTATAATTAATTCCTTGCACAAAATTGAAAATTTTTGAAGATTTGTTGCTAAGTTTCAAAGTCGAGCGAATAAATTATACAACTTATTACCAATTCAGCTTGAAGAGGGATTTTTTGGCATGTTGACCTTAAAATAAACATAATTTGTATGATACCCTAACTATCCACGTTAACTTGACTCATTTAAACCTTGATTTTTAGGTTAACAAATTTCCAAAACATGAGTTCTCCTTTAGTAAGGGGGCGTGAAGTTGGTCTCTCTCTCTCTCCCTCCCTCTCCCCACATTTATTTATTTACAAGACACACACTTGAGTTTTATTTAAAGACAAATTAAAATGATATTTTGGTCTTCTATGTTAAATTGTAAGTTTTATTTGTTAGTATTTTTTCTATAAAAGTAAAATCACATATTATTATAATTATTCATGATGGGCTATCAAGTAATTATATACCTTGAAAAATTGATCTTAATAAATTTTTAATTTAGGGTTATATATATGGTTAAATTTAATATTAATTGGTTTATACAAATATTTTTGGAACTAGCCTTGTCATTGACCATGACTAGCTTTCGAGTCATTGGGTTAATTGTTGAACAGGCTAAATAAATTTTAAAAAATTAAAAATGATATATATAAATATATATCTTTATAAATAAATTTAAAAATAAGTAAAATAAATAATTTATATGTATATTTCACACTTTAAAGTGTTAAACATCTATAATTATTCATAAACATTTATAATAATTCAAACATAAAGTTATAATTATCTATAATAATTCATACTTTAAAATTATAAATATCCATAATAATTCATAAAGTCATTAAAATATAAATATCCATAAAGTCATGAACATTGATAAGTCATCAATCAATTTAGAAATCACAAGCTTCTGAATTTTTCGTTGCTTTAGTACAAGATGCCCTATGAGTCAACTTGTCGTTAGCAGCTCTCTAAGTATCTTCATCACCACTACTACAACCACACCATTATCATCAATAATCTCATCCAAATTCAATTGTGCAATAAATAACTTAGATAAGTTAAAATCTTGAAATGAAAATCATAAAATAATATATCACAATTATTAAACACAAACCATAATTAGCATCATTATTCTCAATTGTACAGGCTGTGAATTTACGATTAAGAACATCTAATTCCTCATCAATCAAGGTTGGTGGTTCTTCTTTCAATATTCAATTATCATTTTCTTCAAATGATTCAAAGCTGATTGAATCATAATTCTTCTTTAATTCTTTCATGTATATTTTTATTTAAACATATAAAATTATAAATGATTCTTTATATGTTTAAAAATTGCAAACAATGTTATAAAGAGAAATATACATTTTTTGTAACCTCAAGTTGTAATAACTATAAACAAAATCATTAAGTCTTTGATGCTCTAATATATTTCTTTTTTTTAAATGAATATATTCAACCACACTCTAATTTCTCTCACAACTAGAAGAACTACAAGTTTGGCTTAAAACTTGAATTACAAGTTTTTGTAAATTTTGAGCACTTAATCCATAACATTACCACAATTCATTTAAGATATTACACAAAACAAATTAACAAAATAATACTTAGACAAATGAAAAAAAGCTGTTAATAAACATTTTTTTTATTAATGATATCCACTCATTTGCCATAATTATACACATGATTTCTTTCTAAGTTTTGCAGTAACTATTAACATAATCATTTACTTCTTCAACATTTTTCTTCAATAAATAACCACAAAAGTTCCAAACTCTAGGACCCTTAAATCTCATGAGAGTCTCAATATAAATTAATAAATAAAAAATGTTTATATAAACCATTTTTTTTAACAAAATATTTTATTTTAAAGTTCTAACTTTATTATAATATTTAAACGAGTTTAAAATTATAATTGACTAAACTTTGTACTAAAGTGCATATCATTATTTTTATATTTATTTTAAATAAACTTTTATTATTTAAAAATAAAAAAGCAGTAAACTTCTTTAATATTAGTTTGTGTGGTACCTAATTTTTTATTAAATTTTTTTTTCTATACTAATACATGAGTTTAGGGATCGAATGAATCAGAAGTTCCAAAATTAATATATTGGTCGAATCATTAATAATCTTATAGTTCTAGAGTGTGAAGCAAGTTGAGAGACACTAGTTCTGGATCTATTCATGCACTGAATAATTAAAAGACTTCTTTAACGGTTGGAAATTAATTATATATTTTGGTTGAATTAATTGATGATAAATTGGGCATCTTTTTTCCCCCCTCACCTTTATCTTGATTTTTAATTTTATTCTGAACCTTTTTTTTTAAGACCAGTTTTGTTTTGTATGTATTTTTTTGTTTTGATTTTGTCTTTAAAATTAATGCTGTTAATATAATTGACCGGAAATGATGACTTGAAAATTTTCATATGACACATCTATTACTAACGTGTCATACTAATTGATTTTAGTTTTAATTTTATCTCAAATATTTGATTAAATTTTAATTTTACCTCAAATTAACGTTTAAATATTTGATGTGTCACATGAAGAGTTTACATATCATTTGAATAAGTCCACATATTATTAAAAGAGTTTATATTATATTTTTTGTTAACTTTGTTAACAACATTAGCTATAATGATAAAATTAAAATAAAAAAAATATAGGATGAAATTAACATAAAAAAATTAGAGATAAAATTAAAATCCACGAAAAAAATACTTTTTGTTTTATTAAATAATTAAATATTCTATTGATGGGAACCAAAGAAAAGTCCAAAACCAAGGTAGACTGTCTATAGAATATCCTGGGACAAGAACCAATTTTAGTAAGCTTCTTCGATCGATTCAGTTGAATGTTTAACGAAAAAAAAAATCATAAATATATTCTTCTAAATAGATAATATTAAAAATAATTTAATATATATGAAAAAATGTATTCCAAAATTAAATGCACAAAATAGCTTTCCCCTTATTCGAACGGAGTCATAGAATTTTCTACAAGTCATCTGATTTCGAATGTCTTCTGGATGAACACGTTTGCCTTACGTGTAATGCTTTCATATTAGGCTAAATTATTAATTTGGTTTTTAAAATATTATATTTATTTTAATTTAATATTTAAAATTTCAAACACTTCAATTTAATTTTTAAAAAATTATGTTTGTCTCAAAATTTGTCATTTCATTTATTAAAATAACTTTTGAAAATAATAAATATAATTTAATATTAATAGATTTGATTATTTAAAATTATTAAATATCATTTTTATAATTTAAATTGAGATAATTGACTTTTATAAATTAAGCTTTGATATCTTAATTAATGTTCTTTCAAAAACCAAATCAATATATATATATATATATATATATATATATGTAGTCCCTGTATTTTACTCAATCTTTCTCCCCCAATAGATAGCTAGCTAGTTGTTTCGACTTTCATATAAATTTCTGGTTTCCATAGTTTGTTTCTTAATTAGTCGTGTAATTCTAATTAATTATAATGCCTATATTAAATATGATGATTTATTTTTCTTAGCTAGCATTAGATTTTTTTTTTCTCTTTTAAACACTTCTGAGACCATTTACTTTAACACTTCAAATCAGGAATTCCTTTGCCAAATTTCTTTATTCCGAAAAATAATGTTCTCAAAATCGTCCTTGCCTTTCTCCTTTAGATTATATATGTAAATCTCGGGTACTCAGCCTCAAAGTAATATATAGGACCCACTTTGGTACTGATATTTTGCTTTATCATTAGGGTTATTCTATAAAAAAATTTAACTTTTCATTGTTCAATCGTCTTAGAATTTGTTAAAAAAAATTAATAATTACAAACAAATATCAAGTGATGATCGAACAACATATTTAAAATTCGAATTTTGGAAAGTGTGATCTCTTTAAATTTAGATCCTTACTAATATTATTGTTATTATTAAGTGAAGTAATGAATTTTAACTTTTCATTGTTTAATGGTCTCGGAATTTGAAAAAAAATTGCATACAAATATCAAGTGATCATCGAACAATATATTTAAAATTCGAATTCTCGAAAATTTGATCTCTTGAAATGCAGACCTTACTATATAGTATTCTTCTTCTTATTATTGTTAAATTAAGTAATGAGGTTCCTCTTTAACTTGTGTCTACACTTCTTTTTAATATTTAAAGATTTTCATGAATGTGGAATATATTTGTGGATCCCTATATTCAGTAGTCTTTTTATGCAAATAGAAAAATGACTTTGAAAGTCTAAGCTAAGTAGATCGGTAGATGAAGTGAAGTTGCAGAGCGGGAACAAGGACAATGGAGTTGGAGACAAGGAGTTCGAGATTCACTACCAGGAGCCGCCGGGGAGCTATTTCGGTAAGTTCAAGAAGAATTGGGCTCTTCATTTCGGATTCTTGATCTTCATTTACGGTTGTTGTTCTTCTCTATTAGTTGGTTTGTTTTTTTCAGTTGGTTAGTTAATTGATTAGGTGATAGTTGGTTACGTGGAATATATGAATTGGTCCTGACACTTTACAGAGTCCTCTTCTCTATGATTGTACTCTCATAATCCTATTCTTGCAATTTTTGCCCGCCATGATCAGTCTCCTTTTTCCTAGGAATTACTTCATTTGCTCATTTTTTTTCTCGTTCTTGTTCATCATCATTGACACGTCCGCTTCATCTTGTTGGAATTTCTCACTTATCAACCTCCTCGAATTACTCTATCATTTTGCAAAAGACCAATCATACAACAATGAGTTATAAAAAAGATATAGTTATTTTTTAAAGATCGTACACAATTATTTTTTAAGGATCGTACACTTATTGTATTCTGATTGGAGAATCATAAACTTATTATATTTTGATTGAAAAAATTTGAAGAAAAAATTTTTTTCTCCCAAAGCTAATGGTTGATCAAATGAATTTGGTGGTTGAACACTAGAATAATTTTGAAAAGAAAGCAGTGAATGATAAGAGTGAAAGTTTTTGAACGCATTTGTGTGGAGAAACAAAATTGCAGAAGATGAAATTTGTGGAAGGAGAGAAGCAATGGTTTTCAAATTTGGACAAACATGCTAAAATGTTCAAATAAAAATTCCTTAAAATACACTTCCTAAACTATTCCTAGCTTCTAATGAAGACAAATGTACAAATCTTAACAGTCAAATGAACAGTGACGGTGATTTGTACAAGGGTCTATTACCGAGTTTTAAATGTGATTGGAGAAGGAGGAAAGTGAGAAATTTGATTTTTATGGAATTTCAAATTATGATTGAGGATATATTTATTTTATAAAAGTACAAAATAACTTTTCTGTCATATGAATTTAAACTTTCGTACAAGATATTTTCAAAAAGCTTAAAAAATTAATTTCATAAAATGAGCAAATAGCTATCCAAATATATATATTTTAATTTAAATACACTTATACTAGCAGAAAAGCTCTAATAAACTATAATATATGCTATCCAAATGGGACCTTAGTTTAAGTGTGTGCTTGGAAAAAATTAGATAAAATTGATTTTAGGTAAATTGAAATTTACATGAATATGATTTATATTTAGAAACTACTATAAAAAAATGACTTTGCACAAATATATTTTGTTCGGACATTGGTTAGCATAATTACTTTTCGATATGCAATTATCAGAAAGAGTATGAATTATATATTATCTTATTTCATTTACATTTATTATTTATTTTAATGACTCATTTCTATCATAAGTACTAATATTTGATTATATATAAGGGAGTAAGGGCATCCTTAACCGTCATCATGATCAAGTCTGGTCAGATCAGGTTAGGTCAGGTCAATTTGAGTCAACCGAGAATGAGATCGAAGGATCGGTTCTCCATCACGATGACGAGCACACTCTAGATCGGTCCATTGATTTTGTGCTTCCTTTTGTGGAAGCTATTTATGTCGACGACTTGGGATGAGACCAAGAGGTAAAGGAAGAAGAAAAGGGTCAACGGAACTCATGGGGCACTCATCTCCGGCGATTGGAGATTCTGAGAGCAAGAGAAGCGGTTCAAAAAGTTTGCTTAGCACCAAAGACGAAGTATGAAAGAAATTTAGAAACAAGTTCATCAATTAGTAGGTAAAGGACATGAGAATTAATTACTGTACATCTCTTTTTGGAAATGACTTTTATTGTTTCGTCTAATTTATTTTATTCTTAAAAAATAATTTTCTTTTTAAATTGCTAAGGATATTCCATTAGAGCTTGTTAAGGAAAAAAAAGATAAGTTATACTAAGTTTATCTTGAAATTAAGTTGATATATTTTGCATAATATGTATTATTTAATAATAAAATTACTTTTGTAAAATAAGTAATGAAATTACTTAATATTTTTATTGTCATATTAAAAATAAAACCACATTTCCTTATTTATTGCCATCTAAAAGATAAAATAAAAAATATTAATTTAGTTGTTGAAATATTACAACTTAATTTGGTTTTTAAACATTAAGTTTTTCAATTTAATTTTTAAAAACTTATATCAATTTAAATATTTTTTAAATCACAATATCTATTATTGCTAAATTTTAAATTTTTAATTGTTAAAAGTCACTTTAACTAACAAATGAAGTAAATTGACACAAATTATTTTTTCAAAGATTAAATAAAAACACTTAATTTTTAGATATTAAATTAAAATAACTGTAATCTTTTTATAACTAAATCATTAATTTGCAAAAATTAAAACTAAAACTCAAGGTCAATTAATTCAATAGAAAGTAAATTAGAAGAAAAATTTTGTAATATAAATAAAAATATCAAAAGACAATGAACAATATTGGAAAAAAAGTATTAATATAATTTACTGAATTTATAAAAGTTAAAGTAATTTACTAAAAATAAAAAAGTTATAAATATAAAGAAATCATGAGCACAACGTGGTAACCATCACGTTTACGTCATTAAATAACTTTTTTATAAAAAATAGGGGAAAATAGGAAAAGGTCATATTAATAATAATAAATAAGTGGTAGAAGCAGTATATGTCGCTTTCTTGAGTAATATCCCAATTCAATAATTATTGTAAAATATGAAATTACGAAATAACTATGATATACATGCTTGATGGTAATTACAAATATTTTAACATAATAATTTAGTTAATGAAAAAGGTAATATTTGTTTCTCATTAATCAATTACTTGACTTTCATTTAGTAAATATAATTATGTAATTGTCATATGTCACCGACATGCTTTACGTTTTTGTTGCATATCAATAGAGATGACAATGGAGCGGATTGGTGCGGGTTTTTCACTACCTGTCCCTGCCTCGCACACATTTTCCCCGCCCTGTTGCTCCGGGGATTTTTTTTGTTTTGTCCTATCCCCGAACTCGCAGGAAATTTTAATATCCGTTCCTGCCCCGCTTCGAAACCATAAAAACTAATGATTTTTCCCCATACCCGACTCATACCTGTACCCGACCCGTAACATTTAACAACATATTTTTTTAAATAACATTCATAAATTTATCATAACAAATTTCAGTACATAATACTCAACAAAATTAATTAAAAAAACACAATATTAATCAATTTGTTAAGATATCTATACATCAACATTAAAAAAAAGTCTCATTCATAAATCTCTAAAAAGTTGTCATGCTTGAACTATTTCATCAATCATCAAATTACATATCTTTCTAACCACAATATGAGTTGTGCAAGGTGAGGCATCTAAGAAGAATTTCAAGTATATTAATCATTATTATGAACATAAAAGAATGCAGAGGGACAGAGAATGGCAATCATGAAAATAATGAAAGAGAAACACTGGTCTTTGAAAATGCAGTACAATGAATAAAGATGGATAGATGAAGTCTAATTTCTTGGGGTGGCCTTTTACAATAGATCATTAGAATGGAATATTTGTGGTTGAAGATATTCTTTTAAACCACATGATTCATATCCAACAACTCTCAACAAATATATCTCAAGTCAGTAGTAATAAAAAGAAGGACATCCATGACAAACAACCATATTGATATTGTCATATTGATGCCTTTATTTTAATAAATTAATCTTTCATAATATTTTATAAAAAATATATTATATTATATATATTATTTTATATATATATAAAATATACGGGGCAGGTTCGGAATGGGGAAGACATTGCCCCGTCCCTGCCCCGAACCCGCGATTGCAGTTTCGGGGAATCCCCAAACCTGCCCCGTTCCTCGGTCAATCGTTGAAAAACTCGACCCGAACAGGGGCGGGATAGATCGGGTCAGCTGGGTTCGGTTCGAAATTGCCATCCCTACATATCAACTTATTAGCCAATGGTATATATAAATTCTCTTCAAAATATAAATTGGTGCACCAAAAACATTTTTTTTAATCATTTAGTCTCTGTAATTTAAGTGTTAAATAAATTAATTTCTATAAATTTTTTACCAAAATTATTAAAATATACTAAAATTATATATATATATATATATATATATATATATAATACAAGAGTATACATATATAATTATTTTAACAAAAAATCTCAAATTTCCCTCCCTATTTTCTATTTTCCCTCCAATCTATTTCACTTTCACTCACCCATCTTTGTGATTGGACATGTGTACCCTTTTTTTTTCTTTTATTTCTCTCCATCCGATTAAGCTTGAAGCTTCTGTAGGAAGCCATTGAGAACCCACCTTCGCATAGAGAGATGGAGAGCTAAATGAGAGACGGACTGATGGCCATCGTCGGTCACCACCTTGCCGTTGGCTGACGACATTCCCTTCCATTGCCTTCATTTCCCCCTTCGACTTGGTCTGTGCAAATAGAGACAGTTGAGAGAGAGAGAGAGAGAGAGAGAGGAAGAGATGGGCAAAGGAGCTTCGACGGGAAGACGCCGACATTGCTGCAGTAAGGAGAGCTCGCTAGATCCCTCATGTTACAACCAGCTTTGCCTAGAAATTTTTGGCCTTCTTCACTTCTCACTGCCACCTACATTATCAATAGACTGTGATCTCAAGTTCTTAATTGGAAGACCCCATAAGAACTATTGTATGTAAAGGGCTTGATTACTCCTTTCTAAGGGTCTTTGAGTGTCTCAGTTATGCTTCAAACATAGGGCCTCAAAGGGGTAAATTCAAGCCAAGGGCTCAAAAGTGTGTTTTCATATGGTTTTCTCCTAGGCAAAAGGCTTACAAAAAATGTATAGCCTTGATTATGAGAAGATAATAGTATCTAGGGATATATTCTACAAATACATATTCCTTTATCAAACTAGTATTGAACATGAAATATCCCCTTTAATTTTAATATGTGATATGGATAACCCCATAGATGTGGTAGATGAGTTTGAGGAGGGAATACCTAATGTACCTTTCTAGCATAATCAATCACGGGAGGAAGATTTTTTTTTTTAATAATGGCTAATGAGCCCCTAACTAGATGATATTTGTAATATTCGCCATTTTCGGATATTAGTTTATTGGAACTTCCTGAAGGACACTTCGAGTGCGGGAAAATGTTTACGTGTTTTTTTTTTGTTGAAAGGAAGTTCAATGATTTCAAGAGGCTAAGCATATAAATCAATAAAGTGAACTTGGTGTGGGAATGAGGATGAGACGAGGAGACGTGGGGAGTTATTGAGTTAGAGAGGGACTAAAGTAAACAAAGGGGGAAAATTTCTTGAAATGGGAAATGATGATGAATATTCATGGAGTGTATTTGGATGCCTTAGTAATGATCAATTTATTTCAATGCTTTATGAAAGGCTAATTATTGATTTCAAGGAAGGAATAAATTGAAAGAGGAGCATGTGGACCCCAAACACCATTTTATATCAATCATCCACCTTTTTCTTTTTTCATTTTTCCTTCCCCTTTCTCCCTCATGCTCTCTCCCTTGGTCTCCATCTACCATGAGCCCTCTTTCCCCCATGGGAGCTTCTGGTAGCAACCACCAGTGAAAGGAAAGATCTCCGGCAGACTACCGCGCCGAAAAAAGCAAGGAGGACATGGTGAACATTTCCTTCTTCTCCTTTTTTTCTTTATTTTAGGATTTTGGGGTTTTTGGAAGAGAAATGCCTTGTTTGCAAGTTCTGAGGTTTGAGTAACCTTCTAAAACACTCTTTGCTATCTTATGATAAGTCTAGGATTAGAAATCTGAGGATGTATCATGCTTGGAGTTATCTTTCATGGAGAAAAAGGAGAATAAGTGAAAGTTAGGGTTCAACATGGAAATTGGTGATTTAAGCTTAGAATCATAAAATTTTCTTGGGGTTTTTGTGCTATATTAACCTTAGAACACTAAGGTAGAAACCCCTTAAAGAAATCATGTAAAATTGTGTAAAATGAGGTCGAAGTGGTGCCCGAAACTCTGCAACCTGGTGCCCCAGGCTTCAAGCCCTTGAGAAGAGACAGAGAGTTGAGGGGTTGGCGCCCTAGGCACCAAGTCCCTGTATGTGGCTGAGAGTTGAAGGGATGGCATTTGAGGTGCATTGAAATGTAATTTTAATTTCCTTTCTCTCGTTGATTTGGTTCGTAGATGTTGGTAAATGATTTGTTGGTTCGAGGCTTGGCTAAGGGAATTCTTTAGAGATCAAAAGTGCTTCATACCCAAGTGAGGGACCTCTCCTACCTCCTTCAAAATATATACTTTAAGTGTGTGTCATCAATGCTTGGGCTTCTCTTTGAAATACATTTTCTTCGAATAATAATATTTCTATGCTGAAACTAGAGGTCTTGTTCGTGTGAATGAATGATTCCTTTTTGCCTAATGTAGGGTGATATGTGTAGTATGGTAAACTGCCTATTTATTTTTATTTGTAAAATATCATAGTTGTTCGCAAAGAATGAACATGAGAGAATAGGAAAAATTTAGATATTACATGGATAAAGTTTAGGCCTCTACTTGATGAAAATGTGGGATACATATTCTCTTCTCTTATAACCTGAGGTAAAAAGTTCAAGTGCCTATATCATGAAAATGAGGACCTTTAACTCCCTAGTGATGGATTATGTTAAATTACTTGAATATAGCTTGCTGTCTTATGGTGAATGACTTAAATGGATATTTTTTCTTCTTTACAGAATTTACATTGATGGCCTAGGTGTTCGGATAATAATTGACATATTCTTCTTTTTGTGGGCTCAGATAAATTCATGTCATTTTTTCTTATTTTTTCAGCCTATAATTTGAATTCTTTTGGAAGTCTACTAGTTCTACCTACTGAGTATATACAAGTTTTGAGACCAGTGAAATAGGTCCATTGTTGTTCTTCTTCTTTAGTGATAGTTCTGTGCAGTTCTTCCATTATCGTTGCTACCTCTTGAGCTCGAATATTGTAAAGTCGATACTCAAGATCTTCATGATCTTCAATAATTTCTTTGATTTGCTGATCACATTCATAGAGTTTTCGAGTTGTTCCAAGTTTAATAAGGTTAATAGGAGGATAATATTTATTTGGAGTTATTTCACAGATAGTTGAATAAAATCGGATATATACTTGGTATTGGGTTACAATTTTCAAATAGTGTTTGGCTGACTCGAACAAGTGTTTGGGTAATTCACTTAATTCGGTTAGGTCTTTACTGGGATATATAGTTTGGATAAATCCATAGTCAAATAATGTTTTTACAAGTCTTGGGTTAGCTCTAGGAAAGATAATGGCTTTATTTAAAGCATAGTGAGAAGCATATTTGATAGTAGTGGATGGAATGGTTAATGTACAGGTTTTCTTGATGAGGGTTAATAAAAACTCATATTGGTCTTTTCTTTGGAAATTGGAAATATTTGGATTTGGTATATTTCTTTTTGGAGTTTGGGTTTTACTGGTTTGGGCTTATTCTTGGATAATTTTTGAAAGAGGTGTTACTGGTGATGTTACAACCATAGCTGGTGAAACTAATTTTGGTTCTTGGGTTTTGGTTTTATTGGGTTCGAATTTGGACTTTAGGTCCGATACTATTCTTTCAATACTTGTTACTCTGTTTTCTAGTCCATCTAGACTAGATTTTACTTGGCTAAGTGCTTCGTCGATATTTGACGTTAAATGATAAATTTCAGTATCCATTAATCCCCTTAAATAAATTATTTGGGATTCAAGGATATTAATTTTCAATTCTTCTGAATCAACATGAATCAAATCCTGGTTAATATCTTTACTTACTAGAATTGTTGGCTGGTTACTTGCCATAATAATACCTGCTCAAATAATCAGCTATTAGATTATTTTTTCCTTTAATATATTCAATAACATAATCATAATAGGCTAAATCCATTTACCATTTGATTAACATTTTATTACTAAGTTTTCAATTATTAATTCCTTTGTCTAGCCAATGTTTTACTTGAGTATTGTCAGTTTTAATAATAAAAGTCGTATTAACTATGAATAATTCTAATTTTTCTACTGCTTTTACTACTGTAAAAAATTCTTTCCAGTTATTGTGATACTTAATTTGATTATCATTTAATTTTCCACTAGTATATCTAGTAATATACTCTGTTCCTTTATATTCAAAATATAATGCTGCTCCCCAATAATTGTCGCTTGCATCAGTGTAAATAATCCATCTAATATTGGTTGATTTTGGAATATATAATTTTGGTAAAGTTTTACATAAATGTTTTATTTCTTCTACTACTTTTTCAGTTTTACTATCCCAAATCCAAATACTTTTGTTTCCTGCTAGTTTAGATATTTTAGAAGTTAATTTTGATAAATTTGGAATATAATGTCTAGCCTGGTTTACCAGTCCTAAAAATGACTGTAATTCTTTTTTGTTTGTTATTTTCTTAAAATCTAAAACCTTCTTACTAATATGTTCTTAGAGTTCTATCTCATCTGGTGTAATAGTCTGTCCTAAAAATCCTATAGTAGTCTTTCTTAATTCAGTTTTGTGAGGTGATATATTTAATCCTTTTGTTTCTATAAGATCTACAAATTGGCTTAAATGTTGTTCATGTTGGTGTTCATTCTCGGAGAATATTAATATATCATCAATGTAGATTACTGCAAATTCTCTAATTGGTTCTAATAATTTAGTAACATAATCCTGAAATATACTTGGACTATTGTTAAAGCCCATAGGCAATACATTCCATTCATACAATCCTTCTGAAGTACTGAATTCAGTATACTTCTTACTTTCTTCAGTTAATTTTATCTGGTAAAATCCTGACTTACAATCAAATTTACTAAATATATTTTTTCCTTTTAACAGATTAAATAATAAGTCTATCTTTGGGATTGGATACCTATTTTTTACAACTATTTGGTTCAATTTTCTATAATTTATTACCATTCTAGATTTTCCTCTTTTTTCTTCATTATGTTTAATTACTATCATCGCTGGTGATGAATATTCTGATTTATTATTTCTGATTAAATCATATTTTTTAAGTTCGTTAATATGCATAATAAATTCTTGTCTTTCTTTTTCCGTCCAAGGGTATGGTTTGCAATTTATTTGTTTACTATAATCTTTTAATTCTATTGATGCTATTGGTTTAGATTTCTCCCAATGAATTAAAGGATTTTCACTATAATTTTCCTTAATTCTCTGTTCTATTGTCTTTGCTATCATAATTCCTATTTTTGATAATTTATCTTGAATTTCTATGGGTTTACTATTTGGTACAAATTGGATTTCATTTTCATTGTATTTCTTTTGGAAATTTTCATCTTTTCTCCTATAAGGTCTTGTTATTCTTATTCCCCAAGCCTGGTGTTTGCATGGTGTTGTTAAGATTAGTACTTTATTATGAAAAGTTATTGGATACTATTGTTCTAAGAAATCTAATCCTAATAATATATCACAACTAATTTCATTATACTGATATATCTTTGGTATTTTTAATTCATAATTTCCTATTTGTATGTATACTTCTGTTGTAGCTAATTCTAATAAATGGATTTCATTTCCTGCACTAGTCATCCTTAATGGTGTGTTTTCCTTTTTCCAATATTCTAGTGGTAATACATTATATTTCATAGTTGTTAAACTTGCTCCAATGTCAACTAAAACATGATATTTTCTTGATCTATATTTTTTATGGTTTAGTTTGACTAAGATATAATATAGCATTATATCAGTCTTATTTTTTGAATCATTATTGTTTGATGATTTATAGTTATATATATATATATATATATATATATATATGATTTTCTTTTATTCTATAGGGTTTTACTTGTTCTAGAAAATCTTTTCCTAACATCATTTTATGTTCTACATTATTGTTAATCATATTGTCAACCCATAATTTTACTTGTATTTCATCTCTTTTATTAAATCTTAAGTTTGCATTAGTTGTTGTTCCTAATTCTTCAATCATAATATTATCGTCTGCTAGTTGTAGTTGCATATTACTATGTTCTATAGTTGGGTCTATTATGGCTATGATTTCTTGCCATAAATTATTCTTTCTGGTTTCTAATACTATAAAATTTCTAGTATTAGTTAAATCTATTTGTGGGATGGATCTTATTTCTGGTAATTTAGAAGTTATTGGTATTTTAGTTAGTCTTAATCTTTCTATATTTAGATAATCTCTGTGACTTTGGGTTCTTGATAATGGTCTATTGTTATAACTACTTTGTGGTCTTTCATATTCTATACTATATCTGGGTTGTCCTAAATTAATGTTTATTGATCTATTTCCTATTGTATTATCAAATTCTGATCTTCTTCTTAATGCGTCTTGGTTTGTCATAGTGTTATCTATATTAAATTGAATTTCTAATGGTAAAGTTATTCTTTGATTATCTAAAGGTACTTCTCTTAATACTAGTGCGAAACATCTATCTATGGATATTCTTTCTTCTCGTTTTCTATAAATTTTGTGTTGATTAGTAAAAACTAATCCTACTCTTACTTGTATGTTAATTACTTTACTTCCTGGTAGCATTTTTATTCCTTTAATTTTATAATATACATTTAATGTTTTGTCCATATTTCCTTTAGCTCTACTTATTGCAAATTAGTATTAATTGTAAATTTTAATTTTTGATATATTAGGTTTCCACTTAGTATGCTTAAAATACTATTTCTTACATCATCTATTATTCTTCCATCTGTTAGTACTAATTCTACTGATGTGTCTATTCCTTTTTTAAAATAGGCTTTTACTAATAATTGTACACATTGAATATATATTTCTGATACTTTATCTTTAAATGGTACTTTTGATATCTCATTATCTATTAGTGTTTTATTGATTAAAGGTATTCTCAATATTCCTGTCGCTAGTTCAGATTCTATTGGTTGTTTTTTATCTAAAATTATACAATAATATTTTTCTTTTTGATTTTTCTTTATTATTTTACTAACTTTACTAAATATATTTTCATGTCTTAAATCTTGTTCTTGTAAATCTAGATTTATTTTAGATATTTTATCATATTGTTTTTCATTAAAAGTTATTCTAGTTTATGCTATTCCTTCTTCAGATTCTAAATGCTGATTATATGATTCATAGTCTTTTGCTGCGCTACTTGTTTCCTCTATTTCTGTGTTCATCATATAAATATTTTCTTGTTCTTTTATATCTGAATATTCTAATTCTGATTCACTAGTTTCACTATTTAATTCTTCTTCTGACTCATATAATTTATATATTTCTATATTTTCTTCTATTTCACTTCCAGAATCTTATACTGGTTCTAAATCATACTCTTCTGCTATTTCCAAAATCTTCATGGTTTTCTTATTCTTAGGTTTACTACAGTTGGTTGATATATATCCTATTTCTCCACAATTATAACATTTACATTGACTTGGTTTTTTCTTAAAATTTGTTTTCTTTTTAAAATATTTTTTACTTTGTTCTGGTCTATATTTTTTCTTTTTATAAAACTTATTATATTTTTCTTTTGGATATTTTTTAAATCTATATTTTGTTCTAAATGGTTTTTTCTTTTTTCTATATTTTGTTAATTCACATCCCCACTTGTGAGATGTTTGTAATTCTTCACATTTTAGCATGTGTTTATTAATTTTATAATATTTTTGGTTTCTCCAAGCATTTTTACACTTGTCAGATAAATAATTTCTTAGGAAATCTTCTCGTCTTCCCATAGTATCTATTACTGATATAGTATCTACTGTTTTTTCTGCTAAGGTTCTATGATATTCTTCTAAAATTGGTTCACTAATTAATTTTGGTAATTGTCTATAAAATAAATCTAAGTAATATTTTTGGTCTTTATAATTTTCAAATCGTGCTTCATAATAATATTTTTTATATTCACAAATATATTGGTTCAAATATTTTGGGTCTAAGCTACATAATTCAATATTATGTAAGTTTCTTATTGTTCTATCTATTTTTGTTTTTTCATTCATATGTACATTATTTCCTACAAATTCATTTCTTAATACTTGTTCATATTGTCTAACTAATAATGCTATACACTATCTTCTTGTTAAATTTTGGGTATTTCTTAAGATTCTTACTCCATCTTTGAATTCTTGATCTTTACTCTTCCACCATTCGTGTACTATTCCTATAAATGTTGATTTTATTAATAAGCTAACTGTTGGTATATCTACTCCTTTTGTTAATAAGGCTATCAATTGGGATTTTGCCCATTCTTCTAATTTTTTGTGGTTATCTAAATTACAGTCTAAATTTAACCATAATCCTGCAGTTGGTACTATTCTATTTTCGTATTGTTCTACAGGTGTGGGTGTATATCTACTAGTATTTGGTGTTTCAAAACTAATATTCATATTGGTATAATCTTCTGTTCTAAGTGGTTCTTTATGTCTTAATTCTTCTTGTTCTATTTCTTGTTCTCTAGTAATACTGGTTTCTGTTCTAGTTATATTAAAAGATGGTTGGCTAATATTTGTAGGTCTAAATGATTCAGTTACTGGTCTCTGAAATGATTGAGGTGGTTCTACTGATTCTGTAAATTGTCTTTGTGGTTGTGGTTGATTTACAGATGTCAGATCACTAGTTTGCATGTTTATTTGTTCTTCTGTAATATCTATATTTGGTTATAATCCTTCTATTTCTTTTCTTAGTTGTTCTATATCTAATTCTTTTTCCTCTTGACTCATTACTTTGTCTATATCATCTTCATTATCTGATTCTTCTAAATTTATATAATTAATTTGTGGTTTACTTATTATTTTTGCTAAACTTAATATAAAATCCTCTGAATGATCTAACATTATTTCTGCTAATTTAGATGTTTCGGTTTCTTCTTCTTCATATTTAGGTTCTAATTTTTCTTTTCCTTTGTTTACCATGATTATTTCATCTTTAGTTTTCTTTTCTGGTTTTATTCCATATCTTTCTTCATCAAACTTCTTCACTTTTTCGAATATTGTCCATAAATTCTTATTTAGTGTTTCCTGTCCTTTATGTAATCTTTCTACTTCTATTCTAGTCTGTTTTGTATTTTCGTCTAATGTTTGTCCTCTAATTTTCTGTTCAGTAATTCTATCTTCTTCATTTAGTATATCTATAATATTTAACATATTGATTTGTGGTGTGTGTTCTATAGGTTCAACTAATGGTTCTGGTTCTTCTATTCCTAAAGCTTTCATTATCTTCTTTATATCAGTTTGTATTTCTGCTATTTGTTTTCCATTCTTTTTAATTCTTGTTTTATCTCATATATTTTTTTGTTCTAAAGGCTTAGCTAATTCTATTATTCTTTCTTCTTTCTCTGGAGTCTCTACTAATCTTACTTGTTTTAAGGTTTCTTCGGGTAATCTATCCATCTCATCAATATAGTCGTAATCAAATCCTCCTTCAGCTACTGCTTCATCTAAATAACATCCTAATTGTTTCATTAATAACATATTTGCAAAATTTAATTGATTCTTTAAATTTTCACCATCTCCACCTAAACAGTATGGAGTTAATAAACATTCATCATCATCACTAATAGTCGGAATATAAGAATATAAAGGTAATTCAGATTGTTCTAAACTATACATTCGAGGTTCTATTATATTCAAGATATCCATAATCAATAATTATTTGGACAGAATAATTAGAATAATTACTTAAAGGAGCAAAGGGGTGTTGGCTTTCAATCACTTAAAAGGTTCAAAGTTAGTTAATTTTTAATCTCAGATACTCTGATACCATACGGGGTTTTCAGACTGGATGAACATGCTAAGAGGAGATGTTTTTTATCCAAAATATAATAACTCCATATATGTATATATATCCTATAGCTATGTACTATTCATCCTCATGGACTGCGACCTCACAAACGGCTTCACATGCCTTAAAAGGGTCATTATGTCCTCCAGGCCTCTTATAGTACTGTGCTATCAGCATATACATACATATATTTCATGGATCTAGGAACTATGATATTTCATAGCTCATTGATAAACATCTGCCTAATAACATACTAACCAGTAAACGGAAATGGCCCTTACAATACCATTGGATTCTTAATTAAAAACTAACTACCTTTGAACCCACAAGAAATTTAGAAGGCCATTACCTTAGTTTCCAACTTCTGAAAATTTATTGGAGACAGAGAGAGAGTATGAACACGTTCAAATACTTAAAACTTTGAATATTATTAATGGTCAAATGATAATGGTGTTTTGGGATTACAGGGATGGATACAAGAGGATGAGTATACAAAAGCTAGAGAGTGAGAGGTTCTCAGAAGTCTCGTTGTTTTTGCTACTCTTCTAATGGCCTATTTATAATGGTTGATCTGAGTTATCTTAACTCAGGTTTACAAATCATAGTTTTCTTTATCTAAACCAAGGTTACTCTGCCGCGTCTGCTTTTAGTCTTCAGTCTTCTTTTTATCATTTCCATTAGCTTTAGTCATTTGTGTCGCCTACTTTTGTCAAATCCCTTTTTCTTTAGTTTTCTCAGTCTGCTTCTGCTTTTTACTATGCTGGGATTCCTTCTTATCCTTTTTTTCTTCTTCTGCAGACTCTTTTGTCTGGATATATCAGCAATTATTTCTGCTATCAGATACTTTTTTCTATGTGCCAATAATTCTTTTTGTGGCATCTTTTTCTGTCGACTTTTTTTTTTAATAATACTGAGAGATCAATACTAGGCTCATCATAAGCATGATGAGCAGTGAGGGAAATGAGTAAGTTGCCTTGTTATTGTCATGTAGACTGATGAATTTAATGAGGTTGTTAGTCGAGTATCTAAATTGCTTTTAAACGAGTTTACCCTTGGACTATAGGACACCTGAGATTGGGAAACTTTGAAGGAAACTTATGGTTGTAAGTGTTATGTGATGAGTTGCAGTGAGTTATTCTTCTAAACAATTAAGTCTACTGGGTTATGCTTACTTGAACAAGTGACCACCCTTTGATAGTGATTTATGCGTGGGAAATCATGTCATGGGGTGGTAGTCGTCTAGAATTATTGTACTACGTTATGCTTGTGCAATGGACATATGTGTATATATGCTGCTTTGGTTGAATATTTGTGATGCTAAAGTAATATTTAATTATAATTGATCACATGTGATGTTTATAGTGAATTCTTGTAAAATTATATTCATGAGGCTTGCCAAGAGGGAATTATATTCATGAGGCTTGCCAAGAGAGAATTATATTCAAGAGGCTTACTAAGAGGAAATTGTATTTAATCATAGTCTTTGTCCTGAAACGATAGACGAGACTCTATTTATTTAATTATAGTCTTTGTCATGGAATGGTAGACGAGACCCTATTCATTTAATCATAGTCATTGTCCTAGAACTGTGGATGAGATTCTATTTATTTAATCATAGTCTTTGTCCTGGAATGGTGGATGAGACCCTATTCATTTAATCATGGTCTTTGTCCTGGAATAGTAGATGAAATCCTATTCATTTAATCATTGTCATTGTCTTGGAACAGTGGACGAGACTATAATAAATAGTCTTTGTCCTGGAACAGTGGATGAGACTATATTTATTTAATCATAGTTTTTGTTCTAGAACGGTGGATGAGACTCTATTCATTTAATCATGGTCTTTATCCTGGAACGGTGGATAAGATCCTACTTATTAATCACAGTCTTTGTCCTGCAATGGTAGATGAGACTTCATTTATTTAATCATAGTTTTTGTCTTGAAATGGTGGACGAGACTTCATTTAATTAATCAAAATTTTTGTCTTGAAATGGTAGACGAGACACATCATAAACTCAAATGTCATGTACCAGTGGATATATTATATATATTGTGATTATGTTCAGTTGAATAGTCATCCATCAAATGTGTGCCTTATGTGGGGGCATTAAATTCATTTATTTATTTAAATATGATAATCATGGTAGACAACTTTATGATATTAAGATCGCTTGACACTATACGTTAATCTTGGGTCATGTGATGGTTTGGACCTCGTATTTTTTTCCTTGTAAGGTATGATTTAATGATAGGATTTATTTACCTGACCATGCAAGTTAAGTGAGACGAGGCTTGGGCCTAGTGTTGTCAGATGGATATTAGTTTCGTGTCCCATCCTTATGAGCAGCACGTGGTGGTAATCTGTTTAGTATAATTATGTTTCTCACTGAGTATTTTTGTACTCACCATTTTCTCGTGCCCTTGCAGGATTTGGTTAATTAGTCGGACTTCGTACGAGGAGTAGCAAAGCTTCTTTGTCATCAACCTCTCTTCGGGTTTAGGTTGATGCTAAGTCGAGTATGTCTGAGTTTCTTGAGTCACTCTGTAGTAAATAGAACTCCTAGGTATCCTGTGTATACGATTGTGTAAAGGTTTCCTTAAATCATCATTTTTGGCCGTACGGCCTACATGTTCATAAATTCAGGCTTACAGTGGTGGTAATGGTTTTACTGCTGTGCCGATCATGTTTCCAGAGTTGGGGCGTGACAATATTAAGAAAAAACCACAAGATTGCATTGGCTAGGTACAACAGAGGTCCTAAAAGAAACTGAAACAGAAAAAAAAGAGAAAAAAATCCTTAAAGAAACTCTAAATCTAACAAGGGATCTAGAGAAAAAGTATATAACGACTTACTAACTAAAAGAGGCAAACCAAGATATACCATTGGAACTTTTGAAGTAGTTTATATATCCATCCTCGGATCATATCGACAAGTAGTAGCATAGTTTGATTGATAATGCATTCCGTTTTCTCTATAATCACAGGTAGATTCTAAGCTCTCTTAAAGGAATGAAAACCAAACAACAACCCAAAAAACAACAAACAAAACAAAAAACTTAAAGCACAACAAGATTTGCACACATGTCTGAAAACAAAAGCTCATAAAACAAAAAAACTTACAAAAAACAAGATCTGAAAACAAAAACTTTTACCAAGAAGAGATGAAAACTTTTACAGAGAGAAAATGAAAACTCCCATAGAAGGGAGACTAAGAAAAGAGTCAGGAAAGAGGAGGAAAGAGGGTAGGGGTTGCTCTCAAATAACCCCCACCAGAGAAGAAACAGTTGGAGAAGAAGCAATTGGAAGAGAGAGGAAGGGAAAAAGTAGCCTCAGAGCACTTTCTCCCCTCCATTATACGGGAAGAAGATTTGAGCACATCAAACACTGATCGATCACACTGACAGAGTACAAGACAGAAAAGGGCACCTAAATGGATGGGTGATTATGTTGTTAATAACACCATTACAGAGGGTGGTCATAAGGAGAAAAATTCAAACATAAGTTTAAAGGCTCATATAGCATATGCCCCTTATACCTTCCCCTATAATGTTTCAAATTATTTTGATACAACCTGTGTTAATTATCTAACTAACTTATTTGCTATTAGTGAACCTAGTAGTTATGAGCAGGCTAAAGATGACAATGAATGGGAGAAGGCCATGCATCAAGAGATAAAGGCCCTAAAGGAAAATAAGACGTGGAATAGAGCTGCCACCTAGGAAATATGCCATTGACTACAAATGGGTTTTTAAGGTTAAATGAAGGCCCGATGGAAGTGTAGACTGGTACAAGGTCAGTTTAGTGGCCAAGGGCTTTCACCATATAGAAGGGATTAACTACACTGAGTCATTCTCACCAGTGGTCAAGTCAGTGACAGTACATCTTCTTCTCACAGTGGCAATAACAAGGGGATGACCCATACACCAAATCGATATTAATAATTCCTTCTTGCATGGATTTTTGGAAGAAGTGTATGTGATCCCACCTTAGGGATACACAGTGGCTAAGCTAGGACAAGTGTGTAGACTGCATAGGTCTTTATATGGTTTGAAGCAATCTAGGCATCAATGGAATATGGAGTTGTGTTGCAATCTTCAAGATTTTGGATTTGTTCAATCTTCATTAGATCATTGTCTTTTTCACACAGTTCCATTTCATTTATCATTTTATTAGTTTACGTTGATGATGTTTTAATTTAGGAGATTGTGAAAAGGAGGTTACAAAGGTAAAATAGTATCTACATAAAGCCTTTTCTATCAAAGACATTGGCTATGCTCACTATTTCCTCGGACTTGAAATTATTCGAGGAGAAGATGGAACGCATGTTAACCAACAGAGGTATGTTCTTGACATCCTCACGAACATGGGTTGCCGGGGTCAAAAGCAGTAGAAACTCCCCTGCCAAAGGGTCTCAAATTGGAAGCTAGTCAGAGTAACTTGCGGTCTGAACCTGACAAATACTGAAGGCTGATAGGAAAATTATTATACCTCAACTTCACAAGGCAGGATATCACGTATGCAGTCCAACAACTCAGTCAATTTGTTGGCATGCCTTGTTAGCAGCACTGGGACATAGCCATACATATTTTGCGATACTTAAAGGGAAGTCCTTCTAAAGGATTGTATTTACCTATAAATAATTTATTACAACCTGTGAATTATAGTGATATGGGATAGGCATCATGACCAGAAAGTAGAAAATCACTCACAAGATTCTGTGTTTTTCTTGGACCAGCATTGGTGAGCTGGCGAGCGAAGAAACATATTGCGTGTTTGTCTGCTGAGGCGGAATACCAGAGTATGGCTTCTGCTGTATGCGAAATGTAGTGGCTCACTTACCTTTTAGAAGATTTGAATGTATATAGATTACAAACTCCCAATTGATCTTTGGTGTGATAGCAAAGCTGCATTGCATATTATGGCGAATCCGGTCTTCCATGAACGAATGAAACATGTTGAAATAGATTGTCACATGGTTTGTAAGAGATACCAGCAGGTACTCATCATGCCTCGATATGTCTCCACCCATCATTAGTTGGCAGACATATTCACTAAGTTGCTAGCTAGGACTCAGTTTCAACTACTGCTCTCCAAGCTGGGACTCTCAGAAATACATCAGCCTCCAACTTGAGGAGGGGGTGTACAAAGTGGAGAAGATAACTTAAATGGCAGCGTATTGGTAGTATTGAGTTAATAGTGTTTGGTTCATACGACGTCGTTTTGTCTTATTGTTAAACCCGGTTTTGTTGTCTAAGTAGAACATTGTTGTATTGCGTAAGGGGTTATTCAGCTTCATTATATTACGACGTCGTCTAGCTAGCCATTAGCTTCAGTAGTTTTAGTTGGGAAAAACGGCGGTGTGCGCAGAATCAAAATAATTCCACAGACCCAAGATAATTCCCAAAATACAATAGACAAAAATAACACCAAAAAATTTTAGCGTGGAAAACCCAAATTAGGTAAAAACCACGGGACCCGTAAGCCGCTTAAATCTTCCACTATAGTAATAATGGGAATACAAACTTCACCCTTAGGTGGACCTCTCACTCACAAAAAATACTACAACAGTATTTCTTCAATTTGTGGACAATAACCCTCACAAATTGGACTCACTATTTTTTTCTCTCAGAAACTTTCTGAGGCACTCTCTCTATTTTTCTTCTCACTCTTTTCTCTCAAAGGTGAGGCTTCTCTAGATGCTTGAAGGATGATTCTAAGGGATGGTTTTTGAATGAGGTGAATGACCCTATTTATAGAGTCATTCCTCACCAACCTCTTCAATTTTCTGCACGTTGTCTGCACCAACCCCCCTGCCAATTTTTTCTTACGCAGCCCCTTCAGATTTCAAAAGAGTAGGTGCCTAACTTTGACAAAAAAATTGACTTTGGAGTAAATTACAAAATTTAGTTGCAACTTTAGTTAAATTGTAATTTGGCCCCTAGGGTCCCACTTATGGAGGGACCCACCTTTCAATTCTCCCCCTCCCGACCTAAGTGGGGAGTTCTACCAATCCTGCAGCTGATCGACAGTATTCAAACTTGCTTCTTGGAAGAGTCTTAGTCAACATATCAGATCCATTTTCATCTGTATGGATCTTTTCAAGCTGTAGTAGCTTCTTCTCCAATGCACCTCTTATCCAGTGATATCTCATATCAATGTGCTTCGATCTTGAGTGAAAGGAGGCATTCTTTCCAAGGTGAATTGCACTTTGATTGTCACAAAATAGCTCATACTTTTCTTGGTGGAAAGTAAGTTCATTTAAGAACCTTTTCATCCATAGCAACTCCTTACTGGCTTCAGTCGCTGCGATGAATTCTGCTTTAGTGGTAGACAGTGCAACACAGTTCTATAACTTTGACTGCCATGCCACAGCTCCCCCTGCAAAAGTGATCAGGTAGCCCGAAGTAGATTTTCTCGAATCTATGTCGCCGGCCATATCTGCATCTGTGTATCCAACTAACACAGGTTTGGTATCTCCAAAACATAAGCATATTTTGGAAGTACCCCGAAGATACCTGAATATCCACTTTACTGCAGCCCAATGTTCCTTTCCAGGTTTTGAAAGGAATCTACTCACTACTCCAACTGCATGAGCAATATCCGGCCGTGTGCCCACCATGGCATACATTAAACTTCCAATTACTAAAGCATATGGAACCTTGTCCATCTCTTCCTTTTCTTCATCTGTGGAAGGGCACTGCTTAGAACTTAGCTTAAAGTGATTAGCAAGAGGACAACTAACTGCTTTAGCTTTGTCCATGTTGAACCTTTGAAGTACTTTCTCAATATACTTCTCTTGTGACAACCATAATTTCTTGGCGCTTCTGTCTCTAGTTATCTTCATGCCAAGAATGTGTTTTGCTGGCCCTAAGTCTTTCATAGCAAAAGACTTGCTCAACTGCTTCTTCAAGTCATCAATTCTAGAAATATTTTGGCCAACAATCAACATGTCATCCACATATAGCAATAAAATAATGAAATCATCATCAGAGAATTTCTGCACGAACACACAGTGATCTGAAGTAGTCTTCTTGTAACCATGCTCCCCCATAACAGACTCAAACTTCTTATACCACTGTCTTGGTGCTTGCTTCAGCCATACAGGCTTTTCTTCAGCTTGCAAACATAGTCCTCTTTTTCTTTTTGCTTGAAACCCTCTGGCTGCTCCATGTATATTTCTTCCTCCAAATCACCATGAAGGAATGCAGTTTTAACATCCATTTGCTCAACCTCAAGGTCAAGACTTGCTGCTAACCCTAGCACTGTTCGAATGGATGTCATTTTCACCACTGGTGAAAATATCTCATCAAAGTCAATCCCTTTTCTTTGGCTGAATCCCTTGACAACCAATCTGGCTTGAATCATGGGTGGGAACTGTTCTCTTCATGCTTAATTCTGAACACCCATTTGTTCTTCAAAGCCCTCTTGCCTTTTGGCAGCTTTACCAGTTCAAAAGTTTTATTCTCATGCAATGATTTCATCTCATCTTGCATGGCCTCAATCCACTTCTTCTTGTGTTCATCATCCATTGCTTCTTCGAAGTTTTCTGGTTCTCCCCCGTCAGTTAATAACACATACTGATTTGCAGGGTATCTAGTAGAGGGTTGTCGAACTCTAGTAGATCTTCTCAGTTCTGGAGAACCCATTGGAACTGGTGGTTGATCATGAACACCGTCATCATCATCAGAATCTTCTGATGGGATCTCAACGGGAGCATCTGGATTACCTGTTTCAGGCTGATCATTCTGTATTTCATCTCCAACTTGTCTTGGCACCAGTGTTGGAGGAATAACTTCCGTACCAGTTGAATCACCATTGGCTTTAGAAATATCTTCAATGGTCTGATCTTCAATGAACACAGCATCACGACTCCTGACTGGTTTCTTCTCTACTGGATCATAAAATCTGTAGCCAAGCTTATCTTGACCATATCCAATGAACACGCATTGTCGTGTCTTACTTTCAAGTTTGAACCTTTCATCTTTTGGAATATGTACAAAGGCTTTGCATCCAAACACTCGCAGATGGTTGTAGGAAACATCTTTTCCCGACCATACCTTTTCTGGAACATCTAGCTTTAAAGGGACACAAGGTGAGCGATTCAGCACATGTACTGCTGCTAGTAAAGCCTCACCCCAAAATTTCTTTGGTAACTTTGCATGAGAGAGTAAACATCTGACTCTCTCCATCAAAGTTCTGTTCATCCTCTCAGCCAGGCCATTCAGCTGCGGTGTTTTTGGAGGCGTTGTCTGATGCTGAATACCATGCTCTTTACAGTAGGCATCAAAAGGTCCAATGTATTCTCCACCATTGTCTGTCCGGATGCATTTTAGCTTCTTCCCAGTTTCTCTTTCAACTGAGGCATGAAACTCTTTAAAGACATTCAGCACTTGATCCTTTGTCTTTAAAGTGTATGCCCATATCTTCCTTGAATGGTCATCAATGAAAGTCACAAAGTACTGAGCACCACCAAGTGACTTTAACATTGGTCCACATAAATCTGAGTGTACCAAATCCAGTACATTTGCCATTCTAGAAGGAGGGTGGCTTTTAAATGTAGCTCTATTTTGCTTTCTTGCCAGACAATCATCACATTTCTTCAAGTGAACTTGATCCAAATCAGGTAGAGCATTCTTCCTAGTTAAATGGATCATGCTCTTCTCGCTCATGTGACCGAGACGTTTGTGCCATAGCTCAACTGTACTATCATTCTCCGTTGTGTTTACAACATCCTTGGAGAGCTTTGCTTGCATAATGTACAGTTTGGAGTCTTTGTTCCCTCTGGCCACCACCAACGATCCTTTGGTGAGCTTCCATTGGCCATTACAGAAGGTATTGCAGAAACCTTCATCATCTAGCTTACTTGTTGAGATCAGATTCAGACGCATATCTGGAATATGCCTCACATCCTTCAGGACTAATCGCGTACCATTCTCCGTCTTTAAACAAACATCTCCTTTACCTGCAATTATTGAAAGATTATTATTTCCCATTCTTACAACACCAAAATTGCCTGGTGTGTAAGATGAGAAAAATTCCTTCCGAGATGTAGCATGAATGGTGGCACCACTGTCAATCACCTAGCTTGTCTCATGGGTTGTAAGATTGACTACATCATCATCATAGACAATGTTGAACTCCTCAGCAACATCTGCTTGCTCATCATCACTACTGTTTTTTTTCTTCTGTCCTTTGCCTTTGTTCTTTTCTTGATCCTTTTTGAACTTGCGGCAGTGTATTTTGATATGACCCTTCTTTTTACAGTAATGGCATTCAACATTGGCATATCTGTTGGATTTGCCTCTGCTCCTTCCTCTAGGTTTTTGATCCCTAGACTGGTTCCTCCCCCTGAAGTCTGAAACCAAAACATCTGGTTGTGATGAAGAAGATGAGCTTTAAGATCTTCTTCTCATTTCTTCATTTAAGATACTGCTTTTAACAGACTCCATATTAACTACACCATCAGGTGTAGTGTTGGTGATGGAAATCTTCAGAGTCTCCCATGACTCTGGTAGAGAGCCCAATACCAGCAGAGCAAATATTTCATCGTCCAGATTTATGCCCATTCTGGACAGTTGATCCACGACCCCTTGCATCTCATTTAGATCTGCTACAGAAGTCCCTTCCCTGTATTTCAACTGCGTCAATTTGGTCAAATAAAATAATTTATTGTTACCAGTTTTTGACGCATAAAGCTGTTCAAGCTTATTTCATAGCATTTGGGCATGAGTCTCATTGCAGATGTGGTTATACACGTTGTCTTCGACATATTGTCGGATGAAACCGCACACCTGCTCATGCTCAAACCCCCATTCCTCATCCGTCTTGCCTTCAGGTTTATCTGATGTAAACACTGGTAGATGCATTTTCATCACAAATAGGAGATCTTTCATCTTGCTTCTCCACATGTGATAATTTGTGCCATTTAGGCTGATCATTTTGATGTTTCTTGTCTCCATTGAGATCAGTAGTCAAAGTTTTAACTGATCCCAAAACTTTTCTGACAGTGAATAGTATCTCTGTACGTATGAATAGTACCTCCGTATGTATGAATAGTACTTCCGTACATATGAATAGTGCCTATGTATGTATGAACAGTACCTCCGTATGAACAGTATTTACGTATATATGAATAGTATTTCCGTACGTATAAAAATACTAGTATGTATGAATAGTACCAATACGTATAAAAATACTAGTATATATGAATAGTACATGTATATGTAAATAGTACTCGTACGTCTTCGTACAGTATTTCTGAATAATACTCGTACTGTAATCTTCAATAGTACTCCAACCAGAAGCTCTGATACCACTAGTTGGGAAAAACGGTGGTGTGCGCAGAATCAAAATAATTCCACAGACCCAAGATAATTCCCAAAATACAATAGACAAAAATAACACCAAAAAATTTTAGCGTGAAAAACCCAAATTAGGTAAAAACCACGGGACCCGTAGGCCGCTTAAATCTTCCACTATAGTAATAATAGGAATACAAACTTCACCCTTAGATGGACCTCTCACTCACAAAAAATACTACAACAGTATTTCTTCAATTTGTGGACAATAACCCTCACAAATTGGACTCACTATTTTTTTCTCTCAGAAACTTTCTGAGGTACTCTCTCTATTTTTCTTCTCACTCTTTTCTCTCAAAGGTGAAGCTTCTCTAGATGCTTGAAGGATGATTCTAAGGGATGGTTTTTGAATGAGGTGAATGACCCTATTTATAGAGTCATTCCTCACCAACCTCTTCAATTTTCTGCACGTTGTCTGCACCAACCCCTCTGCCATTTTTTTTACGCAGCCCCTTCAGATTTCAAAAGAGGAGGTGCCTAACTTTGACAAAAAAAATTGACTTTGGAGTAAATTACAAAATTTAGTTGCAACTTTAGTTAAATTGTAATTTAGCCCCTAAGGTCCCACTTATGGAGGGACCCACCTTTCAGTTTTTTCCGTTTTGATCGTCTGGCTCTCTGTGTATATATTCAGAGCCAAGCTTTTGTTTTCTGCAGATTATTTTCTTTGTAGACTTTTCAGTTGATAATACACAAAGTTTTCCAGTTTTATATACGCGTTTGAAATTGTTCATTTACTATAGTTGTTCTTCTTTTATTTAGCTAGTGTTATAGTCAATGTAAAAGAGAAGTCGGTTAATGGATAACATTTCAGTTAAGCCCTATAAACCAAAAGTTTGATGGGCTAAAATATTGATCGAACTTAATTTGACTCTTGGCATACAGAATTTGGACAATAAAGGTTAGAGGAGTTGGGTTTGCTGGTTAAATCGGTACGGGCAATTATTGTAAGCATATTAAGTAATTACGGACCATTAAATAATTTTGAATAGTGTACAAATTATACATTACATGATGATTAATTAATTTCTTAAACTAATTATTATCAGTTATTATTGTTCAATATTTTTTTTTTACAATATCACAAAGCTTACCCTTAAAATAATAATTTCTAAAACGTTATAAAATCATATTGTGAATAATTGGAATAATTATTCTAAATAATAATGAAAATTTAAGAATGGTGGGAACAGTTTGTTCTTGATAAAAATATAGTAATTATTTATTCAATGTACGTTTTACTGAATACAGTTTTTATTCTTTTAAATTGACTGAAATATTAAACATAATTCAAAAATTATAATTTCATTGGATACTTCAACTAATTAAGTTTATTATGATATGCCCAGGTCGAATAGTTCAAGTTTAGCAAAGTTTTTCATCTGAACCGATCTAATTTTGGCATGTTGGGTTTGTTCAGTTCAAAACAAGTTTCTTGGGCAGCCCGAATTAAATCACCTCTGGGCCAATTTGGGCAAAGGATGATGCATAATTTGGATTTGGAATTTCTTATCGAGAATTATCCCTTCCTTTGTTCACTTCGTTTCCTACTGTTTTTTTCCTTCATATTTATTACTTGATTTTATATGCATTTTTCTTATTCTAAAATATATGTGTCTGTGTGTGTATATACATCTAGAAAAACTAGTCTGCACCACAATCAATCTCCCTTAGAGGCAGGCACAAATCTTTATCAACAGAGTTTTGCCTCATTGTTCTTAAAAGTAATTTATGCCTTAAACTTTGACTTTGCCATCACATTGACCACCGGGTTTGAAATTTTCAATTTGATGCCATGCCCACTGGCTTTGAATTCACATATATATATATATATATATATATATATATATATATATATATATATAACTTGGGAATTCTGAAATTCTAATTAATTTTTGTGCTTTATGGGTTTGTATTGGTTTACCATGAAGGTTAAGCTACCAAAGAATATGGAATGCAAGAAAGTAGCATGGACAATTGAAGACTTCAGCAAATTGAAGCCCAACGAACTACACTCTACTAAAGTTTTCACCATCGGCAATATTTCATGGTAATTGAACTGTTATAATTCTTTCATGTTGGTGCCCTTTCAAAACTCTGTCTACACACACACACACACACACTACTTATTCATTCCTTTCATCGTCAATTATAGTTGTTTGAATAGTTTTGTTGGATGAAATAGTTTTGTATACTTTTGGGTAATGACCTACGTAATCTATAGATGATTAGTGAAGTATTATTAAAGTTGATGAATCTCTTGTTTGTCATGTAGCATATTATTAGATGATTATTTTTAAAATATATATTTTTGTTAGTGAAAATTAGTAATTTGGCTGATAGGTAATCGTACTCGGCAATGTAACGAAATAGTATCGATTGTTTAAGTGTTAAAATAGTGATCTAGCACAGAAATTCAACAAAAGTCAGCAATACGATAAAGACGAATTCGACATAAGAAAACAAGAAAGATGCATGTCAAACTCGTAATAACAAAAAAGTTTATAACAGGAAAATGAAATATTAGATAAAATTAGGTTTTAACTGAAATTATGGACTGTATAAAAAAGGATCAAACTAAAATTTAATTTCATATGAATATATCAAATAAAAACTAATTTATTTTGTTTAAATTAATTATTTAAATTATCATGCACATATTCATATAGATTTATGTTTATCTATTTTATATATTATATATTTAAATTTGCCATGTGTGACGCTGATGTGATACTTAATACTGATATAAGCGTCCTAGTCAGCACCAGGGATCATTTTTTGATGTTTTGAAAGTTACAGGGACTAAATCTTTTGTTCTTAAAGTGTAGAGACTATATATTCTATTGAGTGAAACTATAGGGACCTCATGATATTTAATGTCATCCAGGTCAAAACCGTTCTTTTTAAGGAGAGAACGGTTTATGTCTCGAAAAGAAAAATATTGATGTACAAGTCAACTACCATTCGTTTGATGAAAAATAAAAATAAATATTAAAAATTCGAGTGGTCGAGAAAATATCGTAGAAAGTCTTAAAAATCACTTCTCTAACCGGTAGCATTGGGCAACAAAGCACAAAAGAGTCTTGATTACCCAACTCATAGTCCCGTTCAGTCTTTCCTTTAGTTTTAGCCCCTTTCTACAAACCTTTCTATAATATAAGGGAAGCTAAAAATTAGTTGAAAATCATCATTTTTTTTAACCGTGACAAATAAAACCATGGCTAAATTTTTGGATTTAGTAACAATAATAATCGTTGCTAAGTAAAAAAAAAAATTTAGCCACGATTTTATTTGCCACGATTAAACCGTGGCCAAAAAGTGCAGTTTGTCCAATGAGTGAATTTTCATCCAAAAAAATCTTGCTCATTCCAACTTATCATGATAATGAGCTGGTTCCATAAGTCTATTTATTTTATTTTAAAAAATATAATTTTAGTTATTTTAATAACAAAAATTAGATATTGTAATAGTCAAATTTCAAAAAATTAAATTAAATTTCTAAAATTATATATTAAATCTTAAAATGAGCCATTTTTATTTTTAAAATATAATTTTAATTATTTTAAATAAAAAATTAGATATTAAAACTCTAAAACTTCAAAAAATAAAACTAAACTTTTTTTTTAAAAAAAGACCAAAACTTAAAATTAAAAAAAAAAGTCCACAAGGGTGGCTCCCTCCAACTTACTTATGTCCCAAGTAAAATTTCCATATGTTATTCAAATTAATAATTTTTCTTTTATCTTTCCGAAACCCACCCCCTCCCACCCCCCAAAACTAAAAAACCTTCCCAATTTCTTCAAACTCTCATCTTTCATCTCACCATCATCTCTCAAAATCCTCTCCCTCACTCTCTCTTCATATCATTAGTTCATCTCTCAACCCTCTCCCTCGCACTCTCTCAACTTCACTCCCTCTCTCTTAGCACCCTCTCCTCTCCCTCTTTACTCAACTCAACTCTTTCACTTGTAATCTCCATCTTTTCCTCAACTCCTTCAAGCGTCTCATATTTATAAGATTAGCAATGTTAAGATTCTTAAAATGTGTGTGTGTGTGTGTGTGTTTTTTTTTTTTTTTTACCATACGTGGTCTAAATATTTAATTATATGCATGCATTGATAATTTGTTATTATATATTACTCATGTTATTTATTTATTGTAATTTAGAGATAAAATTTTTATAAATTTCATGCTACCTATGCTCCTATATACAAGTTATTTATTGAGATATCAAGTTGTTACATGTTTGTGCTTATAAAAATTTTGTTCATATAAGAAAATTATATTCAGCAATTAATCTTGTATATTTAATAGGAAAAATTAATTCAATTTAAATGTATTAAATTAATCTTGTATATTCAAATGTATAGAAGGCGCATGGTGAAATTACTTGAAAATTAAATCAAATTCACAATTTTTTTTCGCTTGTTACCGAACATCAATCTATTGACATTTACATCCGATCCACTATCTCAAATATCAAGTCCAATTTAATGATCTAAGTTTGACTTCAATTGCCTATGTGCTTGGTAAAAGGTAAAGAGCTTCTCTGCACGGTTTTGAATGATAGTTTTCTCAAACAATCAGTATGGTGTGTAGAAAATATGTTATAGTATGGTATGAACTAGACTATATAATAGTTATGATATTTGGTGGTGCACTTTTTGGGAGTGTATGCTCATGATCTTCTGTTTACAATTTTATTTATACACCTTCTATTTGTCTTTTCTTAAAAATGTATCAATTATCATATGAAAATAAGGTTAATAATCTACCTCCATATTTAACATTAAAAGATGATAATAATATATGAAATTTTTTTGATTTAAAATGCAAAAAATGAAATCAAGTTTAATTAAATAAATAAGTAGTGTAAACCTATAAAATGATAATTTTATTAAATGTCAAATAAAGCCAATTACAAACAAAAAGTAAATAATAGATTTAACAAACAACAAAAATGATAACATTTTAAAATTTAGAATAAATCAATTTTATGGTTCTAAAATAAATTAAATATAATTAAATATAGTATTTAAACATATACTTTAAAATATACAATTAAATTTCAAATAAATACAATTACAATAAAAAAAAATAACAAAATTCAACAAACAAAATAAGAATAGTAAGGTTTTAAATTTTAAAATAAATCAATTTAATGGTTCTAACATTAAATAAATACAATTAAATTTCAAATTTAAACTATATAATCTAAAATATAAAATTAAATTTAAAATTAATACAAGTAAAATAAAATCTCATATATTAGTGTTCCAAGAAAACTCAGTCAATTGGACAAGTGTGGCTCAAAAGTTCCTCCTTTCAAAAAGCCCCTATTTAATGTGAAATACCATTCCATCTCTGCCCTTGCTTCAAACGTGATGTTATATGGGTACCGCCAACTGGGCCTTTGTTAACTACCTGATTGTAAATATATTTTTAAAAAAAAATTATATCATTAGTCATCTAATTACAATTTGGCAAGAGATATAAATTGATTTCAGTCTTTTCAATCAATTCATGCCCATGTTATATTGTGCTATTTTCAACTATCTCACTTATTTGTGGTTTTTTTTTGGCAATATTATAAATAAATTGCACCACTGTCCCCATTAATATTTTTTGTCGACTTAACTCTCCCATAAAAATTTCCACTCTCCTACGTTGTTTTGGTCTTTTTTTTTTGGTTTTTATTAAAAAAATATTTCTCTAGTTAGTCAGATAAAAATAATAATAATTATTATTTTTGAGTTTGGTGGATTTATCCTCAAGTTAACGAGTCTGAAAATTAAATTATTATTATTCTTGTAATTGAAATAACTGTTATTGTTATTGCCAGCTAATATTAGATAGTCATTTTCATTTTGATTTTTGTTTGATACATCAGTAATTTTTTCATTGGCTAAAAAATTTTAATAATATATTTTCCTAGTGCTGTTAGGTTATCTATTTTTTAAATTAATTATTATAAAAATTATAAAAGTTCTTTATACATTAGTAATTTACGAATTTGCATTGTTTCATCGAAACTCCTCTGTATCACGGCCCCTATATTTTAACTTCAAATTATAATTTTTTTAATTTAGTTTTAAAAGATCAAATGTCTCAAATTAATTTTTAAAAAATTATATTTATTTTAATTTAATTATTTTTATTATTAAATAATAAAATTTGTCTTGCTAAATTTTAATTTTTTCTATTGCAAAAAATTACATATGATTCTTCATCAATGTATGATGGCAAAATCATGGCAAACTGATGTGCGGCCTACGGAGTAAAAGGAACAATGATTGAAAGAAAGGCATTATTAACGGGGGATCCCTAAGTATATTCAGCTAAGAAGTCTCCTGGCTCAACAATTAACAATACCAGCCAGAGCTTAGAAGATTCAGCAAAGCAACCTTTATACCCTGGAAAATAAGAGGTTCAAAGACTAGTATCCCAACCTATAGAATCTTGACATGTTTGAATCAAGCTCTGTGCACCCAATTGAACAAATTGGAGGATATATACTTAACAGCGTGCAGTGTCTCAAGCATATCAGGACTCGAAAGAGGAGAGAGAGAAGGGGGGGGGGCTTCTTTTCTCTTCAACCAATCATCCATTCTTGATTCGTAAAAACCAATTGATGATTTGCAGCAGCAGTAGCAGTATTGATCAATTAAATATTATTCAGATCACAGTAAGCGACAAGCAGGGAAGCCTACAAAGCACAGCAACAACCATGCAAAGTCAACAAAAAAATTTGCATTGTTTCATCAAAACTCCTCTGTATCACCTAAATTTTGACTTCAGAATACAGGTGAAGCTACCTCTCTCGCATTTTGCAAGCACTGTAAATGTCAAAAGATGTAACATAACAAACTCAAAAGACTAAAGAGAAATAAACAAGAAAACCAAACAAGTCCTAAATGGTCTTACTAATATAAACCTCCTTGAAGCAGTGTCGTCCAAAAATATTCTCTATTAGCCGGCCAGGACTTGAACTAAAGTATACAACCTCCACTTGCATTTTGTTATGAGGCAATTGCACCATTCAATCCGTTGCGTGTGGGGTAGGCTGAAAAGAGCAATTTACTTCCAGTGCTGCAAAAAATTCTCAAAAAGAGTGGTGACTTAAGGCTGCAAGGAGTTTCTTCAAATCCCATGGTTCCATATTTGGGGACAAAACAACAGCACCCAAAGCTAAAGCAACGACTGTAAAGCTCAAACATGTCAGGCACCCATGACTTCGCCATACTCTTCCTGAGACAATCTTACAATACTTATTTGCATCCTTAAAGAGTGCTTGCAGAGTAGCATCTGTCCCAGATGCCAATGCCTTATCATTCTGTGCCCAACAAGTAGTCACTCAATCATTATAAAACAAGTTGAAAAATTCAGTTGCATCTATATATTGGCTAGGTAAATGAAAGGGAAACTACCTTCTGCCTAAATTTCTTTTAAGAGTCTCCCTCAGTGGCTCATAAGGCAATTTTGTTGAGTGCTCTCTCCATTCATCAGAAAGCTTTTTCAGAATGGAAACACTAGCTTCTATGTTCTCTTGGTAATTTTTCTCCTGTCCATTACCAATAAAGAATGAGCAAGTAAAATCAAATTCCATGTTTGCCATAAAAAAAAAAAAAAAGGCATGCAAAATCTTGTATGAACTTAAAATTCAAAATGGCATGTGCATATACAGAATGGCTCACCCATTGCTTGTAACATTCTGAACTTTGGCCCAAGCACCAAATGGAAATACCAGCTGCTTCCTTTAACAACTCAGGGTTTCCTGGAAGAACAGCTACATCTCAATATAACCAAGAAAAATGAAACACAAATGAAGCCATACTTTCTCCTGCTGCTCTGGTTGCAAAACTGAATATTTGCTGTGAAACTTGTTTCATTTCTTTACTTCCAGGGGAACCAGCAAGAGCTACCTCTTTCAGTTTCAGAGTAGAATATATGGCCTCAAATCTTTCAGTAGCCTATATAGTAACAACATGTAGACATGAGTCTTGAAAGCATATTATGATCCATGATACATTATAATACAAACATGAAGCAAATAAAGTCCACCTTCACTCTAGCTGAAGACGCAAGGAAAGTAACCCGCATCAATATTTCAAATGCAGAAAGTGGAATTAATCGTTCCCCTTTCCTGACAGCACCATTTACTAAAATAGGACGTGCTTTTGGAGTAGACAAAATTCTGCCACCAAATTAAAGAAGATTAACAATAGAACCAAGAGGTGACAGTTGTAAGGGTAGGAAATTTTTTTTTTTTTTGGGTTTTAAAGACTTTTATATCTACATACTTTCCCTCTAGCTGCAAAACCAAATCTCGGACTGTGGATTAACACTTTTGCCAATCAATATTGGTAGGACATTGTGTGCCCAAACATACAAACCTACTGAGAGGTCTCCTTCTGCAGCCTGCACAAAAATGCTTAACATTAAGCATTTTCAAAATAAAGGAAAAAGGGTAAATAAACAAATTCTTCTATTGGATATTTTATACATATTTTCTTTTGTGGGGTCTCGTACAGTTGTTTCAGGCTTTCAGCATCTACTACTTACCTGAGCAATCATCCATACTATCACTGGAAGCTTATCTTGCCCTTGATATTTCGAATTTTCCCTTGATTTGGGTAATTGGCTAATTAGAACATCAGGTTTCCTTCGCAACACCATTGCTATCACAACAAACATTGCAACCTGCCAGTAATGCCTATACAATGTAAAAAGAATACCGTATTTGAATTTGAAAGATGCAAACAATCAGACAAAGCTTGAATGTAAGTTAGGTATGAAAAGAGACAAATAATTTGCTCTTACATCAAATTCATAGAACCTTGTTGATGGAATCAGAATATATTCAAACTGACATGTACAACCAACGCTCAAAATAAAATTTAACCTACTGGCTGCTTAAAAGTGCAAGCAATTTTTTTTAAGTGTACTTCTTTTTGCTTTCATTTGTTGTTGATTTCAACTGCAACACCATGATTGAATCATGAAGCAACAATAGCTTCCACTTTTTGCCAGCTCTGTTAAAATACCATGTTGGTTGCTCGTTTGTCTATATAATTATCTACTAAAACCATACTTGTCTGTCTTTAATCTTTATGTAATTATTTGCTAAAACTAGGTGCTCCAATAAATCAAGGTATACAAAACATTGACATAATGTCTCTACAAATGTTCCTAACATCGATTTTGCAAAGGAATAAGTGCCATACCAGTTCTGAAACTTCTCATTAAAGCAACAGTTAGGAGGGAATGTCAAGATTTCATATTCCGAGAGGCGCATCCAACCCATAGTCCTAATGAAGGCAATCCTGATCTGAGAACATCCCAACCTGTTGGACCCGAATCAGAATAACCACCCCTCCCCCCCCCCCCCCCCAAAAAAAAAAGAAGAAAAAAAAGGAGGAAAAAAAGGAATAAATAAGTAAATAATTGAACATATTGGTGTATGGGAACTATATATCAAGGTGCAAAGCACTCATGGATTAGATGCACCTATTTGCAATTCATTTACTCTGTCTTGAGTGTAGAGGTCAAAGATGACCCAAGAAATTTTTGTTTTTTTGGTTCAGAAGAAAGGCAACTTAAATAATAATAATAATACTAATCAACACACTGCCTTCAACAACAACTACTTAAACATGCAGTTAGCAATAACTCAAAGCAAGTAATTGGCCCTTTAGCAGCAAAAGTTTGGCATATAAAGATGTAATGACTTATCATAAACAAAAAGAAGTGAAGCACCAAATCTGGTTCAGAAACAAGTCAGAGCAATAAAGAACAAAAATTGATTAGTGAACTAGTCAAACATCTCTAATGCACGGTAAAATACCAAGTTACATGAGATTTTGAAGATGCATGCTGCACACCCATTTTGAAGCCCATAGCGACATCTTGCTGGCAAGCCAAGTCAGCAAGAATACTGTCTAAAGACCACAGCACAAAGGAACTGAGTGCCTCGAGAACATTTGTTGATCGAGTCAATTGATGTCTTGTATGCAACATCAGAAATGTGACAGTGGAATCTGGTAAAATGCACCAAACCAAAATCCTTGTAAGTCACATAAGATAGAGTCCGAATGCTGAGCAATAGCTATCAAATTCTATTCAAACATCACCTAATCATAACAAGAAGGAAATTTACAAGGTATAATAAAATAAAATAGTTTAAACAGAAACGTACTGCAAATTAAAGTATTGTATCACATTACCATAACACCACGCAAAGTTAGAGGGGGTATCTAAAACAATACAGACACATATCACAAAAGTTCAATATTGTACAAGTTTTCAATTGGGAATTATTGGTGCTAGATGATTTAAACAAATAATTTCACTTGCATGTGAAATTTTATGAATATTCCAACACCAGATGTCAAATTTTACCAAGTGAAGTATATAAAATTCGAGTAAGCACGGGTCGAATTTCATAGAGAAATTTGACTAGTGTTTAGTTGAATTTATACCTGTATACTTTTTCACTTTTTCTTTTAAATTATAATAATGATATATTTATTTATTTCTTTTATTTATTAAATATCATTAGCTAATAAATATTAATAAAATATATGAATTATTATTTTAAATTGATTAATTTTATTAATGTGTTAATAATAAATAAGTATTGTTTTAATAAATATATAAATTATTTTAAATAATTTTCATTATTGTTTTAATAAATATATTGGCAAAGATAATAATTTTTAATAATTTAAAAGATTTATTTTTATTATTTTTTTAAGATTTTAAGAATATTCCTAATTTTTATTTTTTAAATAAATAAAAACGAAAATACATCAATTGTAATGAAAAATTGGATATTAAATAAATTTTATACCAATTGAAATTGTTATTAATTAAATTTTCTGTGAAAACTAATTAAAAAATAAATTTTATACCAATTTCAATTCCAATTATTATAAATTAAATTTACTATTATTAAAATGAAAATGAATGTGAGGAATTTAATGAACAAATTAGTTTTAATTAATGTGAATAAAAATGAACTAATTAACAAATTATTAAATTAATTAATTTGAGTGAAAATTATTTTCTCCTTAAGTGAGTGAAATTAAGAAAATTAATTAAGTAATGTAAACCATGATGAATCAATAATTGTAACTATATTAATACTAAAATAATTTTTTTACTTCAAATTTTAATTATTAAATTTTTCATTAAAATGGTAATATGTATAAATTTTTTAATTATAGTTTTTAATTTTGTTTATTAAATCATATTTTTTTATAAATATTTTTTTTAGTAAATCATATTTTTTTCTAAATATTTTTTCCCTCCACCATAAGCCATATAAAAATAATAGAATAACACTTTTGAATGATAATTTTTTTAAAAAATCTCATTAAATAATATAACCGTACAAATAAATATTATTTAATCTAATTGATTTGGTATAATAAGGCGAGATGGGCATGTCGATCGATTGTGTCTGATTTGTCTACATATTCCACATCATGAACAGTCTTCACGTTGTCTATAATATATTAAACTATTTATACATGTAGAGTTTGGGGTCCCTTGCTTTCGAGTCATTTAAGGGTGAGACTTCACTTTGTCCCCATTGTAGATTGGCCAATCTTTGTAGCTTCCAATTAGATAAAAGTTTTCCTAATATGCTTTCAATATGATTAATTGGTAAACATTATCGACTAGTCGGTGGTAGTCAAATCCCCACTTTAAACATGTTACTATCGCACGTTGACATGAAAAGTGCAGAGCTTGAAATTTCCCATAATCACAATTTTTAGTACTAAAATCTAGCTTGCAAGTAAGCCTAAATAGATCGTTTAGTTGATTATATGGTTCTTCCACTTCAAAAAATGACATCTATGGATCAAAATCACGGACTACATACCTTTTTTCGTGTTCACATCTTTTGCCACGATATTTGAGAAGTCAGTGTTGCCAGCTAAAATCTATGCCTGTATACTTGGGGCTGTGTTGTGAAATATTCTATCAATTTATATATCGTTGCTTTTACCAATCTGAGCATAGATAGGTGCCGCACCCTTAGGAAGATATCATTTATGCATTCGACAAGGTCTGTAATCATTTGACTCCATCGCAGACCTTATTTGTCTTATGCACGAGACCATTTTTCTAGTGATATATCTGCTATATAGTTGGTGCCTCTCTCAAACCAGGTTTGTATAGCTGCTAATTCTACATTCACCATGTGGCGCTCAAAATAGTATCTTATCATCCATACATACATAAGTTAAGTTGAGAAACTAATTATGCCATGAGCTATTAATCAACATTAAGATTGAAATAAACTCACCTATGCTGATACATTTTTCTCAAAAGAATTTATTGCCCGTGTCTCTTTTGACGTTGTCCTCCAAATGACAAATGTATAGCATCCATTGGGCATATGGCAGTTGCCACCCTATTTCTGGATCTTCCAATGCCACCTTCGCACTTAGTCCTCTGTTTGTTATTGTGCAAAAATTTCACTGATTCTTAATCACGTGTGTTTTTAAGCTTGACAAGAAATATTGATATGCCTCTATGTTCTCGCCCTCTACCAATGCAAATGCTAAGAGAACTATTTTCTGTCCCCATCTTGTGATATAGCTATTATCAATTATCTCTTATATTTTTTTGTATAAGTGTGTCGCATCCATTTGCACTATAGGTTTTAGATGGGCAAAAGCATCAATGTAAGACTTAAAGGCCCAGAAAAGACGACGAAAATAGACCTTCCCATGTTGGTTACATGTTCGAGGGTGAGTGTCTAAGTCGTCGATAGTGCCAAGGTTAAAATGACAGACAACGTTTAATCACCAGTGTAAAAAATTATAGGACCTTTCCCAACCTTCGAAAACAGTTGACAATACCTTGTGTTTTGCAAGTCAAGCCTTTTTTGTATGATACCGTATATCCAAATATGGTCCTTATTATGGTTATTATCTGGCTAATCGCTAGATCACCTGTTTCTTTAACTAAAGAAGTAATACAAAAGGCTATCATATCAGAGTCTAGCTATTCATCATCTTGTGACATTGTAGCTAATAGAGACACGTATGGTCTCTATTGTACTTGGTGATCCTATATTGGTATGCAGGTGATTTTTGTGTTGCTCTAAACCTCTATTCACAGCTATTTCCATAATGTGGGCACTTGTAATCTTTGGTACCACACTTTGATAGTATTACTCAGAATGTCTGGTGTGTTGGAACAACATACAATTTCATTGCCCATCTTAAACTTTGGACATCTACGAACTACATGTCCTTATATAGCTCTTGTTGAGTATTAAGAGGAGCTGACTCTTCGAGTCATCAAATCTTGTCGTTTCCCATTTGTTTAGTGTTAATGTGATGAAAAATTGTCGACAATGTGTCCATCATGAGATCCAAGACTGAAGGTGTGATTACATCTTCTTTGTCATAGTTGTCATCCTCGTCATTGGCATAATTTTCAACATTTGTTGGATCATAGTCAAGATCACATAACTCGTTTGACATGTTATCTTACATGCCAATGTCATATGTAGCAGATAGTAAAAGTGGATGGTCCAATGAATTTGGCTGGGATTGAGAGTGTCACTGGGTTCAAATTAATTAGTTTTCATTGAAATAAATATTCTGTTACATCAATTAATTTTCTTGATTTCATTCACATAAAGGAAAATTAATTTTCACTCAAATTATTTAACTTAATAATTTTGTAATTAGCTCATTTTTATTCACATTAATTAAAATCTGGTTATTCAATAAATCCCAACATTTAATAATAATAAATTCAATTTACCACAATTTTTATTGAAATTAATTTTTACAGTAAATTTAATTAATAATAATTGCAATTGGTATAAAATTTATTTAATATCTAATTTTAAATTACAATGGATGTATTTTCATATTTATTTAAAAAAAATTAGGAATGTTCTTAAAATCTTAAAAAAATAAAAATAAGTCTTTTAGATTGTTAAAAATTATTATTATCTAATTTATATATATATATATATATATATATATATATATATATATATATCTTTGCCAATATATTTATAAAAATAATAATAAAAATCATTTAAAATAATTTATATATTTATTAAAATAATAATTGATTATTAACACATTAATAAAATTAAATATTTTAAAAGAATAATTTATATGTTTTATTAATATATTTATTAATTGATAAAAATTAATAAATATAAATATATAAATAATATCATGTAAAATTTATTTATTATAATTTAATTTAAACAAATTATTTTCTATATTTGAAAAAATATTTTCTATATTTAAGCTTTAAAAGATTTTGTTTTCGTTATAGACCATTTCATTTCCTTAATAATAGAATGAATATTAATATCTTTGGAACAAAATTCTGATATTCTAAAAATACTAGTATCTAATTTGATTTGATTGAAATTTTCATTCTCAATTACAAAATATAATATTTTATTTATTAATTTTACAAAAATTGCTCCTTTTTATTTGAATTTTTTAAAAGAATATTTTCCAAAAAAAAGAAGAAAGAGTTAAAATACAACACGTCTCTTCATTTTATTTTCATCAAGATGTAGTTTTTTTTTTTTGGGACATTGACAATAAGATGTAGTGTTCCACATGTTCGAAAGAAAGAAGGGACCAAAGCTTGAATAAAATAAAATGGACCAAAACTTGTTTCAATCCTTTGGGGTTCCGATCCATACCGCCGACCTTACTAAAATAAAATGGCACGTGAAAGATTGTTTTTGTTAAGCTTTTTTAATTTTTTTTTCATTCTTACAAAAGTTCCAAGCTTATCTGATTTCAAAAATGGAATTAAATTTTTAAGTGTTTCTCTCTGACTTTGCGTTTTTTTTTCATTTTTTAAAAAAATTTAAAATACCAAGATAGAAAAAATATATGAATTTCATACACCATTTCTGTTTGGGCGTGTATGGGGCCTGTCTCCTTTTTATTTTTTATCTTTTCTTTTATTATATCATGTGCAATATTAAAAAAGTAAAAGTTTACATGCAATTTTCATAGTTTGTTATTAGGTTTAAGGTCTTTAAAAATAATTATATATTTTTTTATATCTCACTATTCCATTATTAGTTCATTCAAAAAAATTTGTTATCCATATTTTATTTTAATTAAAAAACTAGATAATAAAAAATACAAGAATATGGATATAACTATAACCCTGCTAAAAAATTATCCATTTTCACATCCAAAAGGTCTAACCTATGTGGTTCAATAATAGAAATTGATCCTCTACTTGACTTTGAATGTCAAGTATGATATTTGACTTATTTGAATCGTTGATTTTCACAATCAATGATTCATATTTTAGGATAATGTTTTTTTTTATTTTTTTAAATAACCATGAAACTTAAGTTATTGATTGTGAAAATCAACTGTCTAGATATAGATTAAACACTTTGAAAGTTAAGCATAGAATCCATTTTCGTTAGGAGATCCATTAAGCCATTTTTTTTTAAGTGGATTGTTAAATTGTAATTCTTTAAACTGGTGTATAATCCAACACTAGATGATGTTTGAAAAATAAATTATTAACGGAAGTCAGAGAAGAATTTTGGTAAAGAATTATGCAATGGTCTGGATTTGGAATATCTTCTTATTTCTAATAGCAGCATAAGAATCCCTTTCTTGTCTCTAAGAAGGAAGAATCTTATTCATCCCTTCTTCTCTTCATTTTGTTTCTTGGTCTTAGTTTCCTTCATGTCAAGTGACTTCATAAGCAATTTTCTCATTGTAATATATATCCAGAAGATCAGTTTGTATTACACGATCAATCTCCCTTAAAGGCTCTGATCTAGCTTCATCAACAAGAAAGTTTTGCTTCGTTATTCTTACAGTATTTTGAACCTTAAACTTTGACTTTGCCATTATATTCACAACTGAGTTTGAAGTTTTTAATTTGATGTGATGCCCTGTGATACATAAATATATACTGTGAATTCTGAAATTCTAATTAAGTTTTTTGATTTAAGGATTTGAGTAGGTTTTGTACCATGAAGGATATAGAATGCAAGAAAGTAGCATGGACAATTAAAGACTTCAGTAAAATGAAACCCAATGAGCTACACCCTTCTGAGGTTTTCACTATCGGCAATTCTGCATGGTAATTGAATTTGTTATCCTTCTTTTAGGTTCTGCCCATTTCTTTATATATACTACTTGTTCATTTCCTTCGTCTCCAATTATGGTTGTTGAGTAGTTTTGTTGGATGAATTCATGTATCTATATGGATTGCAATCTAGCAATGCAAAACGTAGACTCTGAATTATGCAAATGAATTGGATATTCAATACTATGACTATAAAATAAATCTCAAATTGTATCACATAAATCAATTATGAATTGTGTTTTGTTCTTTTAATAATTTTTAATTATATCATTATCTCTTGATTGGGATCTGTACTAATTTTTAAATTTTTGGGATTTGTGCTAGGCAATTTCTTATAAGATTCGGAGAAGAAAATGTGAACTACTTTTCCGTATTTTTGAAAGTAGCTAATGTTGCAAATTTACCTGAAGGATGGAGTATATATGCAGAGTTCAAATTAATTGTGGTCAGTCAGGTTTCGAAAGAACTCTCTGTGGAAGGAGGTATATATCCTTTTTTCACGTTTCTATTAATGCTCTAAAAGTTTTGATTTTGGTCATACAACTTAGAGACCAAACACACTATTAGATAATGCTTAACAAGCTATAATAAGAGCAATAACCTCATCTCTAACAATATTGCATCTTTATCTATATATTCATATCCTATGATAGTTCTTTTATTTTTGTGTTATTGAATGCAGAATTGAAACACAAATTTTGTGCAAAACAAGCGGATTGGGGATTTCCAACTTTTATGCCTTTGAACAAACTTCGCAATCCACATAGTGGGTATATTATGAATGATAAATGTATAGTAGAAGCGGAGTTTTCGGTCTTAAGATATGAAAATATAAGCACAGAGCCCACTGCAAGTTACCTTGCAACTCCAAATGGTGAGCTTGTGGATTTTAGGGAGCTAGGACAAATAGAGAAAGCCTTAATTCCAGTGTTAGATGAAGTCTGTTCATGGCATCCTTCACTGCTCCAATGTCAAAAGAAGAGGACTCGCAAGTTTACAGAATGGGCATTCACTGCTCTGGGTCGAGTTTTGCAATTTCTGAAGACCAAGAAGGCAAAAGACATGACTGAGGAATCTTGCGAGCAACTTCAACAATTGTGGGAGGAGCTTGAGACTTTTAGATTTGACTTGGTTTGGCTGGAGCCTCATGTTCAGTTTGCTTTGGGAGTGAAGGGATACGAAGAGAAGGCAAAGAATGTGAAGAAACTAAAGGAAGATATGGTGGTTTTGGAGGCTGAGATAAAGAGATTAAGGGAAAAGCTGGCTGACACAGAAGAAAATATTGAGAAAGTAAGGCAAGAGTTGGTGAAGGAAGAAGAATTTGAAGAAAGGGATATGGATGCTGAAATTGGATATGGAAAACCATAGTCTTATGAAGGATGTTCTAATATTTGTCACATGCATGCACACACACACACAGATATATATATATGCCATTGGGTGGATTATATACCTTCCTTGCTAGTTGCCTCTCTTCTTCTTCTAGTGTTTAAATGCATTGTGGAGGACTTTGAGGCCGACTTTCATGTGTGCTAGAGTGCATAATATTCCATAAAAATCCATATATATATATATATGATTTCGATTAAATTTGGATGGGTTAATGGACTTGTGTGTATGGAATTAAACGTAAAATTTGGATTCATTCAATTTCATTAAATTTATATAGAATTTCAAATTGTATGTAATGCTAAATATATTATAATAAATGTCAAAATACAAAGAAATCTCTTAATTTAAGAGACTGTATGACTAATTCCTTGCACAAAATTGAAATATTTTGGAGATTTGTTGCTAATTTTTAAAATTGAGCGAATAAATTAAACAACTTACTAATTAAGTTTGAAGAGGGACTTTTTGCATGTTGACCTTAAAATAAACATATTTTGCAACATAACCTAACTATTCCACGTCAACTTTATTTAATCAACGGATAAAATATATGGAACATGTTTCCAAAACATGAGTTCTCCTTTACTGGATCCGAAGCGTCTCCCACACCTGCAAAGCGTAGGAGTTTCCAGCTAGTCCTTCCGATCCCTCCTTTACTAAGGAGGTGTGAAGTTGGTTCTGTCTCTCTCTCTCTCTCTCTCTCTCTCTCCTCTCTCTCTCTCTCTCACATTTATTTTTTCCGTTCATAAGACACACTTGAGTTTTTATTTAAAGAAAAAAAATGATATTTTTGGTCCTCTATGTTTAATTTTAGGTTTTATTTGTTAGTATTTTTCCTATAAATGTAGACTCACATATTATTATAATTGTACATAATAAGCTATCAAATAATTATTAGCCTGAAAAATTAATCTTAGTAATTTTTTAATTTTGGGATATATATATATATATGATTATATTTAAAATTAATTGGTTTATACCAATATTTTTGGAAACATTTTAGTTATTGACCCGGGCTGGCATTTGAATCACCGGGTCACTAGTTCAACAGCGAGTCATCGGGTCAGTTATTGAACATAATAAATAAATTTTAAAAATTAAAAAAATGATACATATACCTATATATCTTTACAAATAAATTTAAAAATAAGTAAACTAAATAATTTATCTACATATTTCATACTTTAAAGTTTTAAACATCCATCAATTAACTTAGAAATCCCAAGCTTATGGGCTTTCTGTTTCTCTAGTATAAGGCATGTCTCATGAGTTAACTAGTTGTTTATTATATTCCACGTTAGCAGTTCCCTAAGTATCTTCACCACCACCACCACCATCATTATCATCAATAATCTCATCCAAATTCAATTATGCAAAAAATAACTTCAATAAGTTAAAATCTTGAAATGATATCATAAAATAATATATCACAATTATCAAACACAAGCCACAATTAGCATCATACTTCTCAATGGTACAAGTTACAAATTCATAATGAAGAATATCTAATTCCTCAATAGTCAAGGTTGATGGTTCTTCTTTCAATATTCAATCATCATGTTCTTCAAATGATTTAAAGCTGATCGGATCATAATTCTTCTTCAATTCTTTCGTGTATATTTTTATTTAAACATATAAAATTATGAATGTTGCTTTATATGTTTAAAAATTGCAAACAATGTTATGAAGAGAAATATACATTTTTTGTAGTCTCAAGTTGTAATGAACATAAATAAGATCATTAAGTTTTTGATACTCTAATCTATTTCTCTTCTTTGAATGAATATGCTCAAACACATTCCAATTTCTCTCACAACCAGAAGAATTGTATGTTTGGCTTAAAAGTCGAATTGCAAGCTTATGCAAATTTGGAGCACTTGATCTATAGCATTGCCACCACTTATCTAAGATATTACACAAAATAAAGTAATGAAATAATACTTAGACAAATAATTTTTTTTTAATAAATATCAATATTACTTGACATCATTGTATAACGACTGTTTACTGCAAGTCTTCTTCCAAAATCCCCTTATACATTCTTGAATATTTTCATTTCACTTGATAACTTGGCATTTGGTTCACGCCACTACGATGCCGAATCGTCCAAAATTAAATTCATGGCAATCTTGTAATATAGTGATCCCCAGGTCGTATTTACTCAAGGAGCCTCACTTTTAACCATTAACTAATTGTTCTTGACACTCAAACACTAATTATACTAATTAAAACCTAATTAACACCAGGGGGTTGTTGACAGATTTAAACATAAAACAGAATCAAAATAGCAACATAAACAACAACAAAAAATCACTAACAGAGAAAATTGACAGCAAACAGAAAAACACAACCCGCCTTGGTCTTTCCTAAAGATGTAATCTTCCTAGTTCTCTTGAAATGCTAAGTCCTTGTTCTATTTATCATCTGATTATATAAATAACAAAATGTCCAAGAAGGACTTCTAGACTAAATCACACCAAGTTATGATCAAGAAAAACTCCTTTAGCATAACCTAAATGTAACTTTAGCAAAAGTAATTAGATTTATGCAAGGTGACCAACATTACATACCATTTCCATTTCATTTACTATTTCAACCAGATATAGTAAACACTCCTCAGATGCAAAGTGTAAAAACCAGTAAATGAAAATACTCTCTAACCAGAACAACATAAATCACAAACCAGAGGCAAAAACAAAATGGAAATGGAATAAATAGACAAATACTTATCTCATTAAGCACATGAACTCAGATTACAACTTTAGTTCCAACCAAGGCTGATTACAAGGAGATTTTAGCCCTCTATGAGAGCAAAACCAGTAAAAACAATAGTGAGAAAAATAGAGGAAAAGTAACCTACGAATTTCTAAGTTACAGCAGTCAAGAATAATGTTCTGAATTACAAAACTGAAGCCCCATATGCCTTTGGAATATTTTACCTTAGATGCCCTTAAGTTGACTTTCAAAAGTGCTGAAGTGTGGTTGTTCTGCTGCTGCCAAAAGAGATTTGAAATATTGATGTAGATTCATGAATTAAGGGTAGCAGAACATGCTTTCTTGGTGCAGAAAAAGTGTAAGAAGGGAAGATTCTATTTTCAGCAAAGTTTGGGGAAGGGGAGGCTGCATGCATGGCAAAAAAAGTTGGATAAATCTGAAATGAGGGCCCTACACGTCCATGTTATCAGGTCAGCAAAAAGGAGTGCCAAGTCAGCGTCTTACTCATCCTAAAAGTGCCACATCAGCGTCCATGTCAGCAAAAAGTGTCATGTCAGTGCCACATCATTAAGATATCTTTAAAATTAATTTATGTAAAACACTCAAATGGATTAATTTGAGTCTTTAATAATTTTAGTTCTAAAATATGAAAATAATTCATTTTCCATTCAAAATTGATTTAGACCCAATAAATCGCAAAGTGTAATAAAATTAGAGAATTTCCATAGATGAAAATGCAAATAGACCAAAATAAGGATTAAAATGTATATAAAAATGTTGGATATCAGCTTTCAGCTCTCTATTATTATAAGTATATTTCTCAATGACATTAATAACTCTTGGAATAATGCTTTTATGCCTTTCCATTGCTTCAGTATCATATTGGTAACTTGGATTAAACCAATAGCTATCAACATGAAGATTTTTATATAGTTGATTATCCCAACGCCTATCAAGAATTTTAAAAAAAGGCTCAACAATTATTTTCCTTCTTTATTTTCATCATATCATCCCTAGTTGCATGAAAAGCTTCAAACAAATAACCCATTGTAGGCTTATCTTCACTATCAACAATAAGCAACACACAAATCAAGGGTTCAGTAACTGTCAGGTTCTCAAATTAACACTAATTTGGTGCTTTATATTTAAGTATTTTACCTCCAATTTGTCTGAATGTGCTTAATCTGAATATTATATGTTCTTCTAATCAATTCTTAACTTTTAATAGCTTCTTATGACTTTTATTTTAAATTCCAACTTTTGCTAGTGATTTGTGTTATTTTTGTGAGTTAATTGCAGGCTCTAAATGTTGGAAATCATTGGAAGAAAAGAAGCTATGATTTTATTGAGTAAAGAAGCCAAAGAAGAAAAATGAAGTCTGCAAACCATTGCTGAAGCAAAGAGATTATGCAGCTACAGTGAAGAAGTTTAATCATTATCATGTTTTTGCCTTCCATCAATGTAGCGGGATATTCGCATCGCTACAATGGAACGTGCTGAAGAAAGCCCTTCACTGCTTCTCTTAGCGGCCTATTGAAGATTTCATGAACTTAATTCAACACTGAATTCTGTGCTCCACCGCTGCAGTGGTGAAGTCATACCACTGCAGCGGCAGAACGAAAAATCAGCCACGTCAGAGTGCTTTAAATGGCTACTGGGAAAATTTTCTTAGGTCATTCTGGTACTAGGGAGAGCTGAAGATGTTGTTTTTGCTGAGAAAAGAAGGGGGAACCTTATTTTCAAGTATTGGGGGCTCAAATTCATTATCCATCTTCATATTTAAGGCTATTTCTATCTTTATCTCTGTTTTCTGTTCTTTATTTGTAATGAGTAGCTAAACCCTTTATTCTAAAGTTGCTATGAACTTGATTCCAGAATTGGAATGCTCTTTCTTTCTTTCTTTCTTTCTTTCTTTCTTTCTTTCTTTCTCTCTCTCTCTCTCTCTCTCTCTCTCACACACACACACACACACACACATGTATTTACAACTTCGATTCAATTAATATATGTATTTCTATTCATTTTAATGGTGTTATTTATGGATTTGATCACTCTATGTTTGACTTGTTGCTTTTACTGAAGTTGGGAGAGGGATGTGAGAGTAGAACATTGTTTAAGAAGGATACTGCATTAATCTTAACTTAAGAATTTCGCTTGTTAGCTAATAGGAATATTAGTTAAACTCATTTAGCCAAATTAGGTCATTTAGTATAGATTTAGCTCATTTAAGGAATTGAGTAGATGTTAAGTATCTTAACTGTAATTTGAAAGGATTCTTTTAAGTTAATAGAGTGTCATACGATTAACATAGGCTTTTGATAGAATTGGTAGTGCATGAGAGAGATGTTGAGATTATTAGGACAGAAGAAAGGGATTAATAACTCTATGCTTTTTAATATATTAATTTCTTCAATCATGAGTGTGTTTATTGTCAGTCTACTAAAATCATAAAAAGAATTTATATTGTTTGAATTTACTCTTTCAGTTCTAGTTAGAGCTATCTTTGATCCAAACAATTACGTCTAACTAATTCAGTCAAATTTCTTGGGTAGTTAGCTATTTAGTACTTGAAAGAACGATACTTTTACTCTTTTATTCACTATATTACTTGCGCAACTGGTGCACTTGCCAAATCGCTAACAGTAACTTTCCCAATAAATGCACAATCCTTTCAAAAATGTGAATCCAATACAAGATCCACAAATTTCTTTGCTTTTCTTTCCCTATTGAGTTTGTCTATACTTTACATGTCACCATGACTTGCAAAGCAACTTTTTGAGCTAATATATTTTGCAAAGCAATAAAATTAGTTCAAAGGGCATTGGAGCTATATGAAGAATCTTTCTTCCATTGATATGCTTCCTCATCAAATGCAAAGTAAGACAATGATTATAAATGAATTTAGTTATTTTTGTAGCATGATCTATAACTTCTGCCACCTCATCCAATTTGCCAATGTCATCTTGCAACATCAAATTAATCAAATGGATAGCACATAGAGACTAATAAAGAGTTGAAAATTCTTGTTTCAACATTCTACTAATAACAACAGGATTTGCAGCATTATCAATCACAATCTGGACCACATTTTCAAGTCCAATATACAACACAATTTCGTTAAAAAGATTAACATGTCGCCAGTCTTAGAAGCATAAGATGCATCAAAATATTTTAAGAACACGGTCCCTTTAGGACAATAAACTAAAAAGTTCATGAAAGTTCTCCTACAGTAATTAGTCCACCCATCTTCTATGATGGTACACCTTATTTTTTTTTCAAGTCTTGTAGTAACTATTAATATAATCATTTACTTCTTTAACATTTGTCTTCAACAAACAACCACGAAAGTTCCAAACTCTAGAACTTAAAATGCCGCATGAGAGTCTCAATATAAATTAATAATTAACAAATTTTTATATAAACTGTTTTTTAACAAAAAATATTTATTTTAAAGTTCTAACTTTATTATAATATTTAAATAAGTATAAAATTATAACTGACTTGACTTTGTAGTAAAGTGCATATCATTATTTTATATTTATTTTAAATAGTTTTTTATTATTTAAAATAAAATTAGTAAACTTCTTTAATATGAGTTTGTGTGGCACCTAATTTTTTATTTAAAAAATCTTTCTATACTAATACATGAGTTCAGGGATCGAATATATCAAAAGTTCCAAAATTAATATATTGGTCAAATCATTAATAATCTTATAATCCTAAAGTGTGAAGCAAGTTGAGAGACACTAGTTCTAGATCTATTCATGCACTGAATAGTGAAAAGACTTCTTTAACGGTTGGAGTCTATATTTTGGTTGAATTAATTGGCCATAAATTGTGCTTCTTTTTCCTATCACCTTTATCTCGATTTTCAATTTTATTCTTAATTTTTTTTTATAGTAGTTTCATTCCACATGTATTTTTTGTTTGTTTTGATTTTATCCTTAAAGTTAATGTTAAATTATTTGACAGAAAATGTTGACGTGAATTTTTTTATGTGATACGTCCTTTACCAACGTGTTATACTAATTGATTTTAGTTTTAATCTTGTCCCAAATATTTTATTAAATTTCAATTTTACCTCAAATTAACATTTAAACACTTGATTTGTCACATAAAAGAATTTATATGTCATTTAGACATTATAAAAGTCTACGTTAGCTTTGTCAATTTTGTTATTGACGTTAGCTCTACAGACAAAATTGATACAAAAAAGAAATATAGGATGAAATTGGTACAAAAAGAATATTAGAAACAAAATTAAAACCCAAGGTAAATATTATGGACGAAAAAATATATTAAATAATTAAATATTCTATTGATGGATATTAGATTTTTCATATGGACTACCATAAATCATATATATATATATATATATATATATATATATATATATTATCTACTTTAAATAACAAGTTAATTATAAATTCTTTTATAAATTAAACAATCCTTATTGAATTGAAACTGAGCCTTGTGTGGGTTGACTAATGATAAGAATGTTAGCCCATTAGGATTTCACAAGGAAAGATGCTTACTCTCTATCTATATATAAAGTTTAGCAGTTCCATTGAAGTAACACCCTCTGAAAACATATTAGGTCAAGAGGGTAATTTTACTCTCCTTATTTATTTTCTCTCCTTTCTTCTATGTTATTTATACTCAAT